>CM043865.1:42552432-43870432 GCA_023846275.1 Vanilla planifolia
AATGTGACATATCTATTAAATGAGTTAAATAAGATATTAATAATATACATTAATAAAAAAAATATAAACCGAGCTTAGAATGACGTCACAAATGAATTCTAGTATTCCAAATCATAAATTAAGAATATTACTAAGAAAATTAATTGATTAAGGTATTACAAGTTAAAGTATCATCAATTTCTTCTTATATTCTATGTTGACTTATATGAAAGTAAAATAGATGAAAATCAAAAAGGTGAAACAGCTAAAATTGTATTCTCGAAAAATTCCAACTAGCTGTTAAGCTCTTGAGATTTAGATTGTACTAGTATGTTGAGGACACCAACGATAAGGTATGTATAGTGATTGTGATATTGTATCATGATGATAGGATCCATATGGTGATCATCAAAATAATAGGCTTGTTCGATTAGTTCCTTTTTGTTAGCGAAAATATAATGTACATATACGATGATAAAATCGTATAGTACAATCTCTTGCAACCAAATTCTGAGCTCTTAAAAAAATACTTTACTAATCAACTAACACCGATAAGTTTAAAACAATATCATACAAGTCCGAGATAACTCTCGTATTGAATGACTCTAATACAATAAACATTGCTTACGTTTTGATATTGATCATACTAATTTGAAGATAACTCATCATCGTAGGATACATGTTTTCACAAAAGCCAAGCTCTCGAAAAAAATGTTGTACATTATGATCATTAACTACGAAGACTTGTACAATGCAAATTTTATTTAAATTAATCCAACTAGAAAATAAATCATACTCATATAATATATATTATCGTACTTGTAATACAGTGACTAAAGTGTATGAAACTTGACATATTAGTTCAATTTTAATCGTCTTTATACGTCGGAAAAAATTCTTAACTGAACGTATTAGTATAATATTACTACCGTTATAGCAAGGCAACAAAAATTCCAAAATATATAAATTAACGATTTTAATAATGATAATATTAATCTGATGCACAGACTATCCTAGTATCATATGTAATATATATTGAGTGATTAACATATTTTTATAATATAACTATCATATTGGTATGATGAAAGGTTTATATTCTTATGTTTAATAGTGATTGAAAAGTCTAATGCATTAATGTTTTAGTAATTAAAGCGATTTCATATATTAGTTTGTGTACTCATACAATACAAGTATCATATTCGTATGATACAATAAATGTGTCAATTAACCAACGTACAATTATGACAAATACTTTGTACTTTTACGATGTGCAAAATTGTAAGAAGATGAAGTCATATTGGCTGTATTATAAGCACTATAAGCATGTTTATTAACTCATAAGATTTTGACTCAAAAGTATAGTTACAACACAGATTTCGTAATGCTTGTTTAACACCATATAATTTGAATGTAATAATACGAAACATAAAATTGTACAAGTCCAACCTATGCTTAACGAGAATCTTGAGAGAAAATAAGCTACGTATTTATACAAAATAGGCTTCATACACATATGATGTAAGTGTAAATTCAACTCTCAGAGATTGAATAATGCTTTTACAAAATGAAGCCTTATACAAACAACTTTGTGCACTCACAAATAATATAGCAAGCAGTCGCACCTATATGATGGATACATCGTACTTGTATGGTCTTAAGACTAGTTCGCTTTTAAGTGTAAATATAAGTTAGAAAATAGATTATCCATGTACAATATTGTCTATTATATTGTACTAACAATAAGCAATGAAGATCATATTTTGATTTAACATGATTTAAACCGGATTTTTCAAAACTAAGATTTGTGTAAGACTTAAAATAATACGAAGTGATATTTAATAAAGCCCTAATACAATTCTAATGATCATAAACCAAAATGATATTTAACAAATGAATGCATGTAATGTAATTTTAATTATATCACAAACATTTAAAGAAAGGGTTTACAATCTAATCATAAGTAAATCTTCATGTGATTTAGTTACTCTATAAGGAGAAACTTGACTGATTCTAGAATCTGAAACACCAACACTTTTTAACGTCTTTTTAATTGGATTGCTCTATGAAATATTTGATCAAACTCTCTAATTAATTAATCTATGATTACTTTTAAGAAAGATGATTTGAAACACACCCATTAGAAACTATAATATCTATATAGTAATTGTGATATCATATTATGGTGATAACATCCATACAGTGATAATTCAAATAATGCACCTGTTCGATTAGTTCATTTTTGTTAGTGTAAATATAGTATACATTTATGATGATAAAATCGTATAGTACAGTCTCTTACAACCAAATTCTAAGCTCTTAGAAAAATACTATACTGATTAATTAATGCTTATAGGTTTAAAATAATGTGTCATACAAGTCTTAAATGACTTGTATCGAATGATTCTAATACAATAAACAATGCTTAAGTTTTGATATTGAACATACTAGTGTGAAGATAGCTCCCATTGGATAATACATATTTCACAAAAGCCGAACTTTTGGGAAAATTGTCGTACACTATGATCATAAACTACAAAGACTTGTATAATAAAAATTTTACTTAAACTAAACCAACTAAAAAATAGATCATACTCATACAATATACACTTTTATATTTGTAAGACAATGATTAAAGTATGTAGAACTTGACATATTAGTTCGATTTTAATCGTATTCATACGTTTGCAAAAATTCTTAATTGAATGTATGAGTATGATATTACTATTATTATAGTACGCCAACAAAGAATCCAAAATATATAAATTAACGATTTCAATAATGATTGCAATAGTCTAATGGATCATCCTAATATTACGTGGAACATATACTGAGTGATGAATATAATTCATGATATAATTATTATATTAGTATGATAACAAATTTATGCCTTATGTTTAACAGTGATTTAAAAAGTCGGATGTATTAATGTTTTAGTAATTAAAAAAATTTTATAGATTGGTTTGTGTACTCATATGATAGAAGTATCATACTGATACAATACAATAAGTATGTTTATTAATGAATGTACAATTATAACACAAATATTTCATACTTTTATGATGAAAAAATAGTATTAGAATAAAGTTATATTAGTTAGGAAACATAAAATTATACAAATTCGACCTATACTCAATGCGAATCTTGAGAGAAAATAAGCAACATATTTATACAAAATAGGCTTTATATGCCTACGATATAAGTGTAAGCTCAACTCTTAGAGATCGAATAATGTTCGTACAAGACGAAACCTTATACGACCAACTTTATGCACTCAAGTGGGCAGTCGATGGATACATCGCACTTGTACAGTCTCGACACTAGTCCACTTTTAAAAGCAAATATAAGCCAAAAAATAGATCGTCCAGTATGATATTGACCATTATACTGTATGATTAGTAAGCAATGAAGATTATAGTTTGAATTAACATGATTTAAACCAAATTTTTCAAAAACTAAGAATTGCACAAAACTTAAAACAATATGTAACGATATTTAATAAAGTCTCTAGTGATCATAATAATGCAAATGACATTTAACAAATGAATGCATGTAATACAATACTAATTATACCACAAATATTTAATGAAAAAGTTTCACAATCTAATCAAAAGTGATGTATAGATTTAAATCTTCAAGTGGTTTAATTACTCCACAAGGAGAAACTTGACTAACTCCAAAATCTGAAAGTTAAGTCAAGATTGAATAAGATCATCAATACTTTGTAACATGTTTTTTCAAGTGGATTTTTATATGAAGTATTTGATCAAATTCTCTAATTAATTAATCTATGATTAATCTTAAAAAACATGATTTGAAATATACTAAAAAAAAATAATTAGAAACAGCAACACTATGATTTTGTGCTTATCAAATAAGTGGTGAACAACTTAAGGTTTAGCACATTCAATGTGAATAATAAGACAATCAGGACAACTCTTAATCTCATTGAGTCCAGTTAAGCAGTTGTAGCAACACAAAATAAGACAATTGGTACTTACAAAAATATAGTTGAATTTCAACCAAGTGAATTTCTCATATTTCATGAAGAAGGTGCTCAAGGCATCTAGAACTTTGTTTGTAGTTCATCACACAGATTAATGATGTTACATAATAGTCTTTTTAAAATAGAGTAGTTGAAAAACCACATGTAACAAGGCATTAGCTCAATGATTGGGGTTCTAGCAAATGAAAAGCATGCAACTAAAGCAATTGAGGTCTTCACCATTGCCATGAAATTCAAGAAAAATAATTATAACAGCTGGGATCCTACATTTTTGGATTACAAGCAACATAATGATGACAAATAAGTCTTTAAAAGCATATGCTGAACAAGCCTTTGAATTAAGTATGTTTCATCCATGCAGTAAACTAGTATGAAACATTATCCAATAAAATGGACTCAGGTAAATGAAATTTTTGTACCAATAAGCCCTATTAGTGTATTAAATCCTTATTAGCAAGTAATATTCAACTAATAGTCCCTTTCATGCCTTTTTTGGGCCTTTCTTTTCAAATGGTATCATGATTATAAGACATTCAATATTTCTGTCTTACTAAAAAAATATTCTCACTTGTTCATAATGTGACCATAACATATTTTGTCCCATTCCCAAACAATCTTTGAGCACAGTGCAATAGAAATTTTTAATCCAACAGATGCTTATGTAGTTATTTGACCATTCTTCTAAAGTTTACAAGCATTAGTGAGTCAGTAGGAGGTAGTTCTATTTCCTATAAAACAATAGATCCCAAACTTACAAGACATCAACTTACTTATAAATCCAGATGCATAATTAAAACAAGATTAGAGAATGCTAAACTAATCCTTTTCAATCAAGCAACAGAGTATTCACTCTTTTAACAGAAATAGAAAGTAAGACCTTTTCAATTGTGTAAATGATGCTTAGACAAATAAAAATATCAAAGAAAGAAATATATGCTCATAAAGATGCTAAAATGTCATTCAAGTGTACTCACCTTGGCCGAATAATATTTGTTCCAGAAACAATTATAGATGATGCCCTTCCATGATAGGCTACAGGAAGTTGAAACCTGAAATTCCCACGCACAAGTTAATTTTGGAAAATTTTTTAGTTTTATTCAAAAGCATATATTGAAGCCACAAATATTGGAGTGCACTCAAGTGGCATGATGAATAATAGCGAGTAAATAAGACAGACGAGGGATGGCTAGATGTTTAGCATAAAGATTAGACATAGCCAGGAAAAAAAGATGGAATTTAGATAAGTGCTGTCTGCAGTATTTTATGCCAATTTAAAATAATAAAATCATGTCAAATTCTTTGCATCACACTACAATCTCATGATAAAGGAAAATATAATTATAAAAGATGGAAAGGTACCAGTTTTGTGGAATAGGGTTCACAGGTCCTCGAAATATAGTTCCACAGTTTTTAGTATGATACATGGAACAAAAAAAATCAGTGTAGTCTCCAACTTCGACTGGTAGAAGCATCTCTACGTCATTCTGTTAGGCCAATAATTATATTTAATTATTTCATAGAAAGTACCCAATAACAACAATAGATATAACCACTAACCATTGGCAACAAAGATTTCTTCCTCAGACTTGCATCTTCCTGTAGAGTTGAATCATCAACTGCATAATTGTGCAGATAAAGTTAGTTGCATCAACTACAAAAAGAGCTCAATGATATAGTGGTAGACGATTAAAATTTCATAAAAGCTGAAGAATCAAAAAGCCTAAAAGAAGTTGCTGGCAATAAACTTTATGCTGAGATACACTTGTGAGGTTTAAAAGGCTAGATGCATTTTGAAATAAATAAAATTATAAAAGGACATATGTTACGATCAAATAAAGTAAAAATTTTCAAAAGCGACATCACTAATCCATATCCCTGCCTTAAGCCAATTTAGAACATATGCTCTCTACACACCATGGATAAAGAGGGTAGCCTTATGAAAGGAAAAAAATGAAGACATACTTGAGAAAAATCTAGAGTTATTATAGGGCTATAATCCCATAGCATCTAAAAAGTATTCAGCAAGGATTCTTCTTGCTTGTTCAGTCCTTCTTAAGACTAAACTTGCACATTGACAAGCACATAAATTGGGAATAGAAATGAAGATCTCGAGAAGATATACCAATCACTGAATTTTGTTCAAACAACTAATAAGACATCACTAGGTTGCCTTTAAAAGAAAAGATTCTCATAAATCTAGGGTACTGAAACATAATCCCCATTAACTCTAGAGAATACTTTTATGATTTCAAGGCAACAAGTAATTGACACCCCAAGTTCTAGGAAATCTATCCTCAATGAGATTCAAACTATTAACCTTAGAGAAAAATTAAAGAAACTTTCATAAATCCTCATCTAATTGTCCTTTAGATCTATCCAAGAAGCTCAAAGATAAAATCTATATGATAACTCACTAAATCACACCTTCAAATAAGGATTGGTTTGCCTAGAAAAGTTTTTAGTTGGATCAATCTAGATTAGATGGTCCGCGAATGAGACTGGACGATTCAATTAAGTAAACCATTTTTTGACAAAAAAAATCACCACTTATTGTTACCATCTGATATTGTCAATTGAGCATTCCAAAGTAAAGTACTACCTAAAAACCTAAAAAGCAAACCTTCTTTTGTGGCCATGATCCTTGTTAGATGGCTTAGGTTATCCAACGAAAGTAAGCCTCCTAAACTTAAAATTGCTATGATTCGATCCAATGATAAGACAATCCAACCAATTCAATTGTTCTTAATCTTGGGACTTCTTAATCTTTAATCTCCAATTCAGAAACTGTCATGTTAAATTTTCAGGGAACATCACCAAACTAAAAACACATGACTAATCCCTAGATCATGAGTTCACCCCACCACCTTCCTAGATTCACTCCTGCAATTAAAAAGTGGAATACTTGGATGATGATGTCTATGAAGTGTAGGTAATCAGTAAAGAATAACATGGTCCTTTACTTGAAAAGCTGTTCTTGATTTAATTAGAGAAAAGCTTCTGATGATGCATAAGAAGTTCAAGTCACTGCAATCAAACATACTTCTTCTCTGCTGTGGATAAAAAAAATAGATTGAAAGTACGCATTAGTTAAGCTATTCAAATAGCCCATGCTGCAGTTGTGCTAAGTTTAAAAGAAATACTGTAAGTGGAAACAAGCGTAACATAACTTTAAACAAATCATTGTTAAAATACTGACCATAATTTGTTAGCTACATCATTAAGGGGGAAGACCACGGAATAAGCATTTGTGGGAAAATTTTCAAGTCTTAAATTACATCTCTAAAACATATAATCATGCAAGAGAAACAAATGCAGCTGTTTATTATAATTTCTAAGAAACACATTCAGAATATATTGCATTTTTTTAATATCTGATACAAAAACTTCCTTGGTGTAACAATAACCGTGCCAGAGAGATTCCAATACACCAAAAATTATTACGTGTATGAAATCAAGATGAGCAATGCAAACGTTTTCCCAATTATTAATGCATTATCCTATTTACCGCAGTTCCTAAAATCTCAGGAACTAGCACATGATGCCCAGCAAAAGACAAGTCAACAAGAAAATGAAAACAGAATTTTATACCAGACAAGAGCTTTTGGATGGTTGCCCGTGCCTCCTTCCAAGCAGGCCTCCCCAGCTCCAGGAACAAGTTAAGCGAAGGCTAGAATCATATTTAACAACATGCATCAGCTAATGTCAGAGGAAAAAACTCCAATCAACATCCAGTCAACATTATGTTAAAAATAGTGCAAGTATCTATCATTTATCATGCTGCAGAGCTTAACTTTAAGCTTGCTTTTATTTTATTTCGAGCTATGTATTACAACGGTAAAGCTTTTCAGAGCAGAGTCGTCATGAATGCTACAGCAATCTATCTCGATTGATAATTCCACTCAAAAATCAGTTCCAAAGTCTGAGATCCTCCAAAACAGAAAGACTCAATCAACGCGAACTAAAAAAAGAGTGAAAAGAGGGCAAAAACATGAAGACCTGATTGAAGCACCGGGAATCCTTAAGCAAGGGCCCATCGAAGAGGCCGGCGGAGGCGATGACGGACAGATCGAGAACATAGTCACCTATCGCCACTCCGGGACGTGTCGCAACTTCAGGAGAGCTCTCCCTGCAAATCGTCTTCGGACGGAACACGCCGTAAGGAAGGTTTTCAAGCGGGAAGTGTGAGTCGGGGGAGACGTCAATAAACGACTCGAGACCCATCGCCTCTCTCAAACACACCAAAAGCGCTCATGCTTCTTGACGGAATAAATACCATTGTCGTCATCCTCCGATCGCTAGTCAACACCGCATGTCATTTTCTATGCGGATGTCCGATCTACCATCTATAGGTGGCAACGGTAACAGTTAGCTGCAGCGTGCCACACCTAAAACAAAATTAATTGGCACGTGACATTTTCTCCACCATCCTAACATTTTTTGATTTGCTATTTTGAAATTACGGTCAATTATTTTTTTTATAATTTCAACAGTGGCGTTCAAATTTGATTTTCTTTTGATTTTGATTAATATGTATTTTGTAACTTTCAAACTTTAGAAAAAAATAAAAATAACATAAAAACTAATTTTTTCCACGGCCAAAAACACTCCACTTTTTGATGTACGTCCATTTTCACCTACATATTTTTATTTAAATTATCTTTTTAATTATATTTATAATTCATTTGTTTATAACACAACTTAGAAAAATAAAAAATAAAAAATAAAAAAGGTGAGCTAGAAAACATATCAATTAAACATACAGATAGGCAATTCATTTATTTTTTTTAATTCCCATATATATTAAAAATATGCAGCTAAAAGCGCAGCGCAGAATGTAAAATCAGTAGAGTACAGCATAGTTAGTGAAGCATCACCAACATGGCTATAACTGTGGTTGCGGGTTGAAGCCAAAACTGCTGCTGTTACTCGAAGCAAATCCTACTATAGATACTTGTGAACTATATGAGATCACTATTTACATTGGAAGCTAATCAGAAGGTATTCATGCTATAAATCGTCATCTACGTATATTATAGCAAAAGAAAAGTAGTACTCTTCACTGCCCATCTATACATTTCCTCGGAAAGCTCCTCTTCTTGTTCTCTGTGACTCCTCTGCAACAAAAGAAGATAAATTGCAATTAGAATTCTAAATGAAGAAAGGTGTATCTAATCAGAGGAGAAATTTTGTGAATAGTTGTGATGCAAACTCTGTGACATGTGCAACATGGGTGATTGTGGCTTGTTAGCAAATCGGTCTCTAATGAAGACACTTAGCAATGATTTTTGAGGGATGTATAGGAAATTTGTTGAAGGATAGAAAATTACAGAAAGATATTCTATGTGAGAACCCTGGTCTTCCTTTCTTCATTTGGGCCACTGTTCAGGTTGTGTCACAATCATTACCAAAGTGAAAGAAGAGTGACTTTGTAGTTTCTTTGAGTTTTAATGGAGATTTTTTTAATCCGTTATGAAATTGTCTTAAACATGTCAACATACATATTTTAAGAGGAATCAGTCCCCTTGGACTTTAATCACCTTTGTCACCAACCACCAAACAATTGGGGATTTGATCAACAAAACTATCTGAACCAACAATGCAATCAACTGCAAGCCATTGGGATGCCACAACCATAGATTAGTTTACCTACCACCCAGTCGAAAGGTGGCAGCAGACATTGGAACAACGCTTCAAGGCTCAACACGAGAATTGAAAGAGGCATCTTGTATCCCCTTTTGAACTTTGGCCTAGGTGAACAACAGCTCACTTCTCCAAGCAACTCCTCGCCAGTGGTCTTCTTGGCTCATAAATTGATATAAGGGCACCTCTCCCTCAAAGTAGGCCCTGTTCTTTTAGCAGCAAGAAGAACTAGAAAGAGAAGGAGGAATGCTCCTTTTGTGTGCATTAAGTAATGTAAGACTCTCATGCTACAAAGAGTCTTCATTGAGATTTTTCCTTTGGATCTTGCACCCTCCTCTATTATCTTATTGCTTAGCATTATTTTTTGGAACTACCATGGGTTTCAAAGGACCTTCACCCATAACTTCTTGCAATCAATAATCCAAAAACATTTGACATTCATGATATTCCTTTTGCAGACTTAAGGGATTATGTACTTCACATAGATGGGTGCAGATAACCTTATTGAGAGGTAATGGGAGTTTTATATTGTGACTCTAATGTCAAAATCAAGCTTATTATTTGTTGATTAGATAATAGTTTAGGGTTCAAATGGTGAGCTCAATCAAATAAGTTATTATAGCCAGGGTGGGTGTAGGAAAAGATTCGTCATGAATGCTTAGTGTTAGAGTGCTAATCGAAACTAACATTCTGAGAGAGATCTGGATTGTTATTCTTGCTCTCTTTGATGATGCCATGCTTACTATGATTGGAAAGGACTTCAAGAAGTGGGATGAAGATCCATTCAAATCAGAGTCTATTAACAAAACATTTTAGAACTTAATACTAAAAAACGATTTTAACACAACCTCTACATCTCGAGCCCTTCTATTATGAGTGTGGGAGGGGAAGTCTTATATGAGGGAGAAATTAGATCACATTCTTATGACTAGTGACATTATGATGATATTTCTAATGTGCATGGTGACTACAATGTTTTGATGGCATTTCTAGTGTTCATGGTCACTCACTCAAGGTTGATTTTGACCACTATTTTTTGCTTCTTACAAAGTTGGATTCCAAAATCTAGGAGGGTATCTCCGAGTTCAAGACAATCTAGCTCACTTTTGAGACAACTAAACAAGTTGTTGCTGGGACTTAGAAATGACCTGTTAAGACCTATTTATGAATTAACCACAGTACACTTGTAATGTGCCTTACAATTGTAGACTAGAGAGAAGCTATTTGGTTTGTTCTCTTTCACTTAGGTATTGCAGTCAAGAATTGAGTTGCAAAGATGGGAAACCAAGAGAGATGGTTTGTCCGACGATGAGTTTGGGTTGCATCAGCAGACTGTAGTTGATTTGCTCATTTCCTCAGTAAGATTGAAAGGTTCTAGTGACCACAAGAAAAAGGGAGATGATTGATTGATGAGGATATCAACATTGCTTTCATACAAAAGGACACTAGTAGGCATCGTACAAACATCATCCACTTATAGTGATGATCACAATGATCTGACCACCCTCTCTTTATCCCTGGACATTATCAATCCAATAAGTGCCGTAGTTTTAGCGTTGTACATAACTAAGAATGAGGTGTTCTGAATTGTTCATTCCTTTGGACTCAATTGAGCCCCTAGTACCAACAGTATTACAAGAACATAATGATGATCACAACAATGGTCCTCTTTCTGACCAACCTCTATTTACCCCTTGTGACACTATTAGTCAGGAAAATATCATTGCTTTAGTGGGGTGCATGACTAAGTATGAGATATTTCGAATTGTTCATTTTGGGCTCAATTGAGCCACTAATACCAACAATATTACAGAGAGATAACAATAATCACAATACTGGTCCTCTTTCTGATCAACCACTCCTTCCTTACCCCTTGTAACACTATCGATCAGGTAAGTGTCATAGCTTTAGTGGTGTGCATAATTAAGGAAGAGGTGTTCCAAATGTTCATTCCTTTGGGCTCAATTGAGTCCCCAGTACCAACGATATTATGGGTTTATTCTCTAAGGGATACTTGGAGATCACTAACACAGACTTTATCACTCTTTTGCAACATTTATTCCAACTTGGGAGATACCACGAAGGTAAGACATGCTAATGGCCTTTATTCCGAAAGTTTGGGAGAAGATTATCCTAATCACTTTAGGACAATCAGCGTTTATAACTCAATATACAAGTGGTGGCCAATGGTCTATCCCCTTAATAAAAGAAGTACACAACCTTTGTTCTTGGCTATTCCACATTAGACAACTATGTCCTTGCCCAAGAGATCATCACAAGGAATCAACTTTCACTCTCATTTTTTAAGGGGGCTGATGAGTGTCAAGATTGACATGGAACAATCCTATGTCATAATGCATTTGAAGTCATTAAAGGTTATGCTTTGTCATCTTGGGTTCCCCAAGCAATGGTACACATTAGTGCTAGCTTGTATGACCTAATATAGGAACATCGTGCTTGCTAGTGGCAAGAATACTACGTGGATTGAGACACCCGTGGCTTAAAAGAGGGATGTCCATTATCCTCATATTTGTTCAGAGCTCCCTTTTCTCCAAAATTTGTAGGTAGGTGGAACCAAGATTTCCCCCTCGTGCCTGCTTGTCTCCCACTTACTTTTATGTCAATGATATTTTACTATCCTCGCTGTCATCCCAAGTCATCAAAAATATTATCAACATTTTGGAAGAGCATTAAAATTAATTTTATCAATGGGTTAATCAATTGTTATCATTAATAGATGCAATCCCTAGAAAAGGTGGAGGATGATTGCTATGAGACTAGGTTTTAGGCGACAATCACATAGCACATGCCTTGGTGTTTTTCTCTTTGATAAGCCACCTGTTTTTTTCAAAGTCTATTATTAGGTATAGAATATCTAGGTTGGTAAACCATGCTTTATCACTTGTAGGGAAAACTATTTTGGTGAAAAACAACATGGCCTCGAAGCCAATTTAAATGCTAACCCACTTCTATGTCCCAGCGGAGTTATCCAATGCTTAGTTAAGCTAAATCTGGATTTTCCAGTGGTGTGAAAATACAACTTCTCAAACAATTTATTATGTGGCATGGGAAAACATCTGTAACCCCAAGAACGTTAAGAGTTCTTGGGGTGCATATGATTATAAAGGTAGGAAATTGTGGCCAAGTTCAACAAAAAGTTTATAACTAGGGATTTCAACCTGCAATGCAATGTCATAGAGTAACGTTTGAAAGGAGATTATCAATTTTTAAGGCATGTAGAGGGTTTCATTGTTTGCGAAGACATGTCATTAATGAAACAAATATATGGGCTAGGAATGTCTAGCTTGTGTATAATGGACAAATGATAGATATAGTAAATGATCCTAGATCTCTATCAATCCTTATTATAAGTAACTTATCTTTTACATCATGAAGTTGGACTTTCTAATCAAAATGTCAACTTAGTTGCATGTGGATGAGAAATAGGATGAAGACTTTATTGGCAGATTCTTTGACCCTCATCTTACAAACAATATTCATGAGATGAGTACAACCATGAAAGAGAGGAATAACTTGTCCGCTATGAAAATCTATTCTTAATTCTTTATGGATACTCTAGTAGAAATTTATGGTGTTAAAGGTTCGAGGAGAAACCCTAACAAAATATGTTCTTATAAAGCTTTGTTGGGGGATAGTACCCATAGAGCATGGTTGTCTTGTCAAATATAGCCAACTCTAGTGAGTGCTTGTGGGGGTGTCACTGTGACAAATTTGGAGTATGGCTTGGCAACCTATCAGATTATTAGATCTGTCTTTCGAAAACCTCGTTCCTTTGGAGTTCTAATCTCCATCCTTCTTTCCTTTTAAGAGTATACAAAGTTCCTTGCAGCCACAATGCCAGAGTTCATGACAAACCCTATTTACCCCCCTCCCCCCTCTGAGACACATGCATATTGTGGCATCCTATTGACCTCAAAGGTTCACAATGAAAGAATTAGGATCTTATTTGCCACCTTGGCCAATTTACCTTCCTCCCATCAGCAAGGTCCCCAACCCCAATGTTGAACCTTGGTGAACTTCGATGGCTCATATGGCATGGATAACTTCACTAAATGTGATGTGTTGCAAGATCAATCTGAGCATCTCTTGGATATTATCAAATAGAACCTATCCATCAAATTTTTGGCATTCCTAAGCTTACTAAAGCCTCTCTACTTGCACACACTACTACATAGTGATTGACTAGGCCATTTGTATTGTCTTGAATGATACTTCTACTAGAACCATCAATTATATTGTTATTATACTTTGCTCTACCTTGCCTCCAATGATGAGTCTCTTTTGCATCTTCTTGAAATTTCAACTTCTTTTTTGATATTTGTGTATGTCATGTATATTGCTATGGGAATTGCACTACTATAGTGTGGCTCAACATGACTGATCATTTAACTTCTCCTAAGATGGAGACATGCCACTCCAAGTCAAGCATTGTGCAATTCTAAATAAGAACTGTAATTTTGTTATTAAAGCATTGAGACAATCAAAACGCCTAAGAAGACATTGTTTGTAGATATGGAACCAGCTATGGAGACAAATACAGATGGAACTAGTTCGTACATGACAACACCATCCATACAACTCGCACAAAAATTATGTGCCAAGGCTAGTTCAAAAGTATTCACATTCTATTCATTGTTTGCTCTTAATAGATAATGTAGAATCAAGTTGCATGTCTGAGGTCAAGCAAGTGAAGTTTCTTTCAAGCGGGAACATAAAACAGAAGAAAAGATTGTATCATTGAAGAAGAATGGTATATGAGAGTTAACTATGCTACCAAAAGGGAGAAAAGCCTTAGGTGTGTATGCTAAAGGAAAAGGCTGATAGATGCAAGCATTAAAACAAATAGTTAGTAATTAAAAGGCTTTCAGCAGAATGGTGTTGATTACAACAAGATTTTCTCACCCATGATAAAGCTTATGAGCATATGTTTGTCATTTATTTTAATTATAGATGACAAAATAATCCAAAAACAAGAAAGATGTTAGGATTGCCTTAATCTGCGGCGATTGAAAGAAATAATTTTTCATTGTGCAACCATAAAAACTCCAATTACTAGCAAGAAGAAATTGCAATGTAGACTAAAAAGTTCGTATAAGACGAGGCGAGCTAAATGACAATTGTGCAAATGCTTTGATACATTCCAAAGAAAGCATATAGAATGACAAGAGTATTATTTTATTTTATTGATGTATGCTAATCACATGTTATGATTCAATACAACACTCATTATTTTCTTAGTCCAAAACAACATTTCTCATCATTTTGATGCATTTTGTTTCAAGTATATTTGACCCATCCATTATACTTGTGAAGCATTTGTGAGGAAAAAAGGTTGCAATTTATTGCATCAGTTGTAGTTGCAAGGTGATCATGAGTGGGTTTGCCAACTATTATGTCCCTTATTTTCTATTTTATGTTCGCTAGGAATGTTCAAGTATGTTTGACGCCATTTGTTGGCATCACAAACAAGCAAATGCTTCCATTCGTATTTTACACTAGCATTTTATATGCGTTCATCATGCCATGGTGTATGCCACGAGCATGCATCTTGCATGTAAGTCATGTATACCAACAACAATAGATCATGTATGCCCATGCAAATATGCAATATTTGTACAATAACACCTATATGTCATGCCTACAAACCCAATGTTATAAACTATCTCCTATATGTACATGTATGCACAAGGGAGCATGCTATCATTTGCATACTCATACCCATACACTAGCACAAATAGTCACATCTACATACCCATATCTATATGCCCTTACTAGTACACTGATGCCTACACACTGGTGCTCATATGTCAACAATTATACTCTAGTGTCAATAAATACACCAAAAACTTAATCCTTATGCTCCTATGGCATGCACATAACAAGGAGCATATGATTTCACGAAAGATAGACCTGCTAGTTCGTGCTGAAACTATCAATGAGAATGTGGGGTTTGTGGCAACAGCCATAAGGAGCTTTCATAGACTATATTTAAAGAAGATTTTGACCATGGAGGGGGGGTTTTTTCTAACTTTTTTTAAATTTTTTGTTGTTGTCAATGGATATTAATTCAAAGAATGTTGCAGATTGAAGACTAGAGGTGATGATTCTCCTTCCAAGTAATGGAATAAGAGTTCCCAAGGAGGATCACCTCTAGAGCATAAATTGTCCAAAAACGTAACCCCAAGTATGTTTATGTTATTAGGCATGATTCATCTTCAAAACTATATGACAATTCTCACCAAAGAGGTTGAATATGTAGCCATTGTTGATGCTAGTCAGAAAATAACATTGTTAAAAAAATTCTAAGAGAAATTAAGGAGCAAAAAGATTACACCATATTAATTGACAATCAAAATATAGTTTTTTTAGCAAAGAGTCCCACATTCTATTCAAGGACAGAATATTCAACTTCACTATCATTACATCAAGAATTTAGCTTATGGAGCATTGTCTCTAAAGAAAATCTATAATAAAGATAATTCAACAAATATATTAAATGAGGTGGATGGTTAACATTAATAAACTGATGCTTTGTTGCACTTTAGTCGGATGTGCATTGAATAAATATAAGTATGCCAACTACAGATGTAGATCTACGTAAGAGATTGACTTGAAAGCACAACATTCAAAAGCAATCAGTTTCCAAGTAAAAACTTTTTAAGGTATTAAACTAGATAAAGGCATAAAATTAATATAGATATGGACAAGGCCTCGTTTGGTATGCCATAGGAAAGATATGTTCAATATGATATTATGGACAATGCATGCATCGGCCCACAATTATAATCGAAATTATTGCAGATGTGGTGCATAAGTACGGATGCAACAAGCCAGAACATTGTTGTAGGCATTCTCACGAGCATAAAGAATATGCTTGTAGGTGATACTACATGAAAGCACAACAAATTAAGCATTGCTTCCAAAAAAAAAGGTTTTGGTGCAGATGCTACAACATGTGCAAAATAAGTGGTTATGTCATGAAAGAGAATTGTGCTAAAATTAAATAAAGGAGGATCATGTTTTGATACAGACATGTGACAATGACTTTTAAAGGATATATATATATATATATATGACAGATTACTAGAGAAGGACAGCAAAGTAAAAAAGTATAAATTATGCTAGAACCCTAGCCATCTTCCTTGAGCTATTATCTATTGAGCCACAACACTAAAAGTGAAAACTAAGAGATAAGCTTTGTAGTCTCCTCCACATTTTGGTAAAAATCTCCTTGCACGCTGTCATGGTTTATCTCGAGTTAGGGTTTCCCATACAAATTTTTGTGCCTATTGCTCTCTTGTATTCTTGTTCATTCTTGCTCTATTTTCTCATGTTTAAAGTATTACATGATTACCACATCATCTTTCACTATCATTTAGGCCAGTTATAAGTGACTAAGTATAAAAAGCTAATCTCTAGGATAATCATAAATACTTTATTTGCAATTCAATGGGGTGCATCCTAGAAAGCTAAAAGCATGACACATCAACAACAAGGTAATAACAGAATCTATGAGACAGATAAATGGAAATCTAATAAGGGGCTTTGCATACTTCGTGCTTATTTGATAGTCAAAACTTGATAAAGCAAAGAAGTGTTCCAGTATCCTAGTAGACAAACCCAAGCTCACTGCAACACGGCTTGTTGCTATGGTTACTGATGTGGTTGTATGTGGTGCTTTATTGTTTCCTTTATTAATCTTGTATCCTATAATATTGTTCCTATAATTCCAGGATTTACATAATAATATGCAGTTTTCAAAATGGCATGGTAAAATGACAAATTATTGTGAAATGACAGAAATAAACGGATCTACATCATGCGCTGCCTAGCTGCTATCCTGAAGTAACCATCACAACTTCATTAGATTAAAGGAGAAAGGCAGGCTGCAACAATACTGCAGTTGATCTCAAACACTACTTGAAAAGTCATAATCGTGAGAGATGTAGAATCAGGTTATATTATAGTTAAGGAATGAACCAGCATATTAACTGAAGATGTGCAGCACAATGGAAAATTAAACAAATATTAACTTAAAATATCCTCGAAATTTTTTTGCACTAAAATAACTCATTCGTACCAGGATCTTCTTCATCATCATTTTGGCTGGTGAAAAAAGGAGTAAGAAAATTCTTGTCTAAAGCCGAGAAAGAAGCAGCACTGCAGCATTAACCAGAAAATAGCATTCTAAGTGGCATGCAAGACTATGAAGAAAATGGTGCCACACAACAAATAGCAAGGATACCTTTTATGGAGTTCTTGAAGTCTCATCTTCAGCCTACTTCTGGATGATGTTCCTTCTTCATAAGAAGGGGCAATGTAACCATTGTTTCTCTCAAATCCCTCCTGGTTTATGCAAGACAAATTTTATCCAAACAAGAAAGTTCAAAAAATTTATAGCAGATATAGGTGCACAAAATCAGTGTCTTTGAAGAGCACATTTAGAAACAAAAAGATAATAACTCATGTGAAGGGTAAAGATTACGACTATAGTGATGAAGATCGATGAAGAATTTAAATGATTTAATTAGTTATCAACCTCAAAATAAAATTTTTGAATCTGAATAGCTTAAGGATTATTAAACGACATAGCAGCACAAGATACCCGACAACTATGGGGTCTACAGAGGTGTCCAAAAGCAGTTGGCGTGTTATAACAGCATGTTTACATTTAAAATAGAACCACATTAGCATGAACATGGTCCAGTGTTGGAACAACAATGGGAAAGCATTTTAAAGAGGAAAGGAATGTTCCTTGTGAATATTTTTTTATAGCATAATGGAAAGAGCAGCTGTTATAAGAAAAAGTCATGTCACATACAACAGTAAGCAAAAGAAGAAAAAGCATGGTATAGGCAGTTGAAGGCCTTACATCCTCACGTGAATCATTGTGTGCATCACCAACAACTTCTAAAGTTTCTAGCACAGTACCAGTTGAACCTCCAATTAATAATACCTGAGCAATCAAAGATACCACTTAATCAGAAAACTAAAAAGTGATTAATTTATCCAACTAATAAGACACTGTAACCGAGGAAAATCTAACGATTATGGTCAGAAATTAATTTTCCAATGTTGTGTGGATACTAAAAGTGATTGTTCCCAATTAAGAACAGTTCTACAACAGAATCTATCCAATATCAACTTTCTCAGAAAATTAACAGTATTCAACACTGCAAAACGGTTCTTAGTGAACCTGTTAGCAAACTATGAAGTATGCATAGCCAACTGCTGCATTAGTGTTTTCCCTACTTATAATGTTGCCAAAAGCCACTGAAAAGTGGTAGTCTCCAGATTTCATGGTTAGGAATGAAGGATGAATCAGTGTTTTTTTTTTTTTTTTTTTTTTTTTTTGAATCAGTGTTTTTGACATCATTGAAGCCCTAGTATGCCCCTCTTGATTTCCTACTTTTATGCTGAGCATGTACCACCCCAAAGCAAGGAATTTTTTTTTTTTTTTTGAATGACTTGAACATTGGATGTGATCCAATTGGATGAAAAATTAAAAAGAATAACTACAATTACTATCCTAAATCTTACCTAATTATGTAAGTAGGTCTCTCTAACTTCAAAATAACTACATAATCTGCAAGTTTTGTATATATCGTATACATGACTCTTAACATTTTTTACCTACACAAGACCTACTAGAACAATATCTATGATACATAGGAATATGTTTGGAAAAAAAACCCACTTACACAATTTATAAGAAACTTTTGTACACTTTTTCCAAATTAATATTGCAAGCAGAAGGGACACAATCATAACTGTTTATGACACAAGTCTATAGAAACATTTAAACAAAATAGATGGGATTAAATTTTATGCCAAGTAAATTTCATACATTATTATTTCCAGGCCTTTTAATCACCTCCTTTTTAACAACAAAAAAAACTTGCAAACCCCAAATGAATAATTTCCAGCGTAGTTGTCAACCAAAAAGCTCAAGAAAGGTGGTGTGTTCCAACCCAACTATGCAATAGGTTTAAATGACTATTCAAGTTCATTTTCCAGACCCTGAACTTCCTCCCTTTTCGTTTAAACCATTCATAGCGTAAGAGAAAATTTTCTATTGAATACCCTAAATTTGTAGCAATTAAGAGGAAAGCTGCCTTCTCCCCATCCCCGTTGGAAACAGTGGCTGGAAGTAGCAGAAGCTTGGCAAATTGGATAAGAGGTTTCCCAATCTTTTCTGAGAAAATTTTATTCCCTTAATTCATAATAGTTAAAAATATTTTATGTCCTTCCTCCTTCAACAAATTGTGTGTTCAAGGAATGGCATGAGAAGCTCTGTAAGCAAGAAGATAGAAATTCAAAGAAAAGTGAAACTAAAGCAAGGTATCAAACAAAATAACATACAGTTAAAACAACTATTGCAGTGGTAGCTGTGAATATTGTTTGTCCATGTCCTTCAGGAAGATCATGCACCGATTGCAAAGCCAGGGCAAAAGCCATAGCTCCTCTTAGTCCTGTTTATAGAAAAATGAGCCCAAGTATGAAAATACACAAGAAACCAAAAAACTCAGCCATCTAAAATAGAAAAAAGCTTACCACTGTACCATAATGCTTTTTGGTGTTTCATTGGAATTTTCTGATGGATTGGCCTTACCAAATTGACCAGATAGGCACAAGAAAAAACATTAGCTGCCCTTCAAATTGATAAGAATTCAATATTATCAGTCACCACACAACAAAATATAATACAAATAATCAATTCTACCTTAAAACTGAAGTTGTAACTATAGGGAACTTGCTATATTTGCATCATGCTCAGTCTAATGCAGAATAAAGGACATTAAAAATTAAATATGAATAATAGATTTAAATAAAATAGGTGAATATTATCAACATCAAAGTTGTACTAAGAAAAATGCAAAAAGAAGGCATATTATAAACAGAACTCAGATTATCAAAAGCAATTCCTTAAAATACACATCATCATACCAAGCAATATTTAATCGCTGGTTTCACGTTGATATTGCAGTTTAAAAAGGTAAAGTCTATCAACAAATTATTGCATTTTCTGTCATTTTGTGCTTTTTGTGAACTTTATGCCTACCCACATGTATACACAAATAGTAAGGCCCTTAATCACATTGTTAAGTTATAAGTTATTTCAATTTACATAAAATGTTGCAGATTATATTCGTCATCTTTTACTACTATTAAGATAACATTTGGCATAAATTATAATTTGCAATCAGACACTTACAAACTAATTTCCAAATTGCCTTCTATCCTCCAATTAATGCATTCATCAAATCACTTCTCAACAGTGCTAAATTTGTGACAATGTCCCCTAATTTTCCATTAATAAAATAATGTTTTTTTTATACCCCTAGAATACCAACTTCTCACCATTTGTAGCCACGTTCAACAATAGACAAATTTTATTACAAATTCTAATTTCTTGGTTTAGCATTCTTTATTACTTAACCTACACAATCATACAAAAAAGGAAAGCAAAGGAAAGAAATGCTAGAAAAGAGTCATTTACAGAAATTGCTTGGTTAGATTTCCCAAGTCCAATCCCCCTAAGAAATTGCTAACATGGGGTGCTCAATCAATAAGTATCAAACAAACTTTCAATCTTCTAGTGATTTCATACTCAATTATATAAATGAGTTTTTCGGACAAAAGACCCTCAATTAAGAAAAGATTCTAAGAGTAGATGATAACATCAAAATAAAAAAAACAAATACCAAACATAGTCAAAATAAAATATTTTCTATATAATTATATAAATATTTACTAGAATTTTTTAAATAATAAAAAATATTTATATAATCAATCTATTTTGTTCTCCACAAGAGACACAATACATAATGAATTGATAAACCAATAAAGATATCTTCTATGCCATAAAATTCCTAGCACTTTTAAAGCTTCTAACAATTCAATAAAATAATTAGTCAAATAGATCCAAAAATAGAACATATACAAGCACAAAAAAAATTGCAGGCTCTCAAAAACAACCATACATCAAGCATAATTCATTATACAAATGAATAAATAAAATAAAATCAATAAAAATGAAATAAGATGTTTTCATCTCAAAAGCGAAAGTATTTGTAGAACAGTAAACACTCCCAGTCAACCAAAAACACAAGAAAAAAAGAATAGCATGCATATTAACAAACTAATTGCATATGATCTACAAATAGTAAGGTTGACACAATAAGAGGTTTAACAGTAGATTTTGCATACCTTGCAACTCCAATGAAAAGCTGAACATTTTACAAGGAAAATAAGTAAAGGAATAACAAAATGCTCATCTATTAATTTTCTTATAAGGCTGCTAAAAAGGATGGAAAACTAACACAATGCAATTTAAAATTCAATCTCTAGTGAAAATGAAACTGGCAAACTATGTTAGACATTTTAGCATTTATATGCACCAAAAACAATGTAATAATTAGCCAAAGGTTTACAATTTACGTTGTGACCACTTTAATGAATATGATGTCTAAGCTTGCATCCAAGCTATGAGTTTGCATCTTCACAACGGTATCATGTTTTTCTGTTAATTCAAAAGTCAACTTTCAAAATTAGTACATTTGTTTTATAGATGTAAGTGACCTCTGTTTGGTTTGTACAATTTGCCAAAATGACATGTGATAAAAAGTTACAAAGCAATAATTGTTGTAACAATTTTCATAGATTCTTTAGCATATTTATTGATAGAATGGAATAGTTAATTGACTAAAAAAATTCTCAAGAATATTGTAGTCTAAGATTATATCATTTCTTAGAAAAAATCTCATTAAATTGTATGCCTTCACATCAATCTCTTGCCTCTATTCAAAGCTTGGGCCATCCTTGTATAACAAGCTAGGGCATCCAAAATAGCAATGGCATTTTCGATCCTTTAACATTGTGTACTACAACATGTGATCACAGTTCTCCACCCTATTTCTCTTCTACCAAACCTTACCATGATGCACACAAGACTTCTCTTTTGAAGTAGTGATTTACACCTCCCTCTTTTGTGATCTGAGTTTTTTGAGATCATAGGCTTCTATCTTAACTATCTTCAATCAAAATCTTCCTATATGCTCCCGGGACATCCAAAAGATGATGAAGCTAAGCAATAGAAGCCCTCCTTGATCAAAAGGTCCATTATTGCCCAAAGAAGATCACATGAGTGTCTCAACATTGTCGCATAAGGGTCTCAGCATTGTTGCAATTGGATCTTGCCATTTTCCATCATTGGATATGGATGAGAGATGAATGGCTAGCTAAAGACCACCTCACAAGTTGTGCTTGCTTCCCCGTTGGCTTGCTTCCTTGTGTTGACAAACTCTATTTCAATCATTTCTTACTCCATAGTTCTTGCAAAAGAGCATCCTACTTCTTTGTTTGACTTCCTATTGATCTCATGCAACAGTTCAACACCTCCTTTCAATCACAAAAACAAACTACTACTTTAAGGATAAAAAATTTGTTTCAATCTTAGATGAATTATGCCCAATCATTGTAATTTTGACTTACTAAAATGTTATTATTTTTATTTCCATAAAAAGGTATGTCACAATGAATGGGTTTATTCTTTGGTAAGATAGCATTGGCAAAACCCCTCATTCTCACTAGGCATAATACGATAAAATTTGCGAAAACCAAATTGTTGATATTTTTGCTCTAAATAAAAACGTCTTGTTCAAATTTTTCACTAAAAAAGATCTAAACAAAGTTCTAAAAGTAAAAATTTGGTCAATCAAATGAAGAAATTTGATCTAATGCAAATGAACCATATATATGATATTTGAGAAGGATAGTTTTAAATGAATTCCAATCTTAGTTAAATTGTCAAACTTACCTCTATAGGTTAGAAGTTATGTGAAAAAACCAATTATGATGAATCATATGACCACTAACATCGCTAGGCTCATATTCACAAGAGATTGACTAGAATTTGATGTGGATTGTCATTCCCTTAGTGTTGTTATTTAGATTGGAGAAAATCTCATTGAGCTTGCAATTGAGTAAGATTAGAAACCCAACCACTACAAACATTGCAACAACTTTGCTCACACTCCACCCTCCTACCCTTATGTGCCTAAAACTACACCTACTCGCTACACTCATAGTGCTAATGTGGTGGATGAGGACAGTTTTACCTCAAATAGAACAAAAGGAAAAAGTTATGCCAGTAATTTGTGCCCTCTTAGGTGATGTCACTGTCGCTCCTAGAGGGAATGCCATAATTCTCCACCAATACAATAATTTTGCCGCTCCAATTTGTAAAAATGAAGCAATCATAAAGAAGATGGCCCCAACTCCCCTTTCAAACTAAAAAGGGATAATCAACGCAAAGGTTACAAAAATGATTGGATATTTGATCGACTGTTCCTAATAGTACCCCTTGAACCACAAGGATGATAAGCAAGTGAAGGAAATTCCTCCCAATCTAAAAATTTTTTATTAATCTAGGTGTTCCTCAAGGAAAGTTAGCATCTTGGATCAATGCATTGTTGAGAGATCATGATTTCTTTTATTTGTTAAATAAATATGCCCCCATGCATTTTGACTTGGAAAATTCATGGCTAACATGATTGTGACAAAATATAGGAATGCCAACACTTGATTGAGAGAGACTATCAAGTAAGATATCACTACTTTGATTGAGACTAAGTTTGATGCTAGTAAGCTTACTAATCATCAAAATAATTTTGATCACTTTCACAATAAAGGAACTAGTCTTTAGCTTTGTCACAGTCCTATAATATGTGATTGAGAGTTTCCAACCCTACGGGCAATCCAAATCCTTAATGATTCCACGCTGATAGCACCAACTTCTTGTAGGTACCGCAGCAAAGCAAATTCTCCACATGAATAAATATCCCTATCCTTAGTTGAGCCTTAAGCTTCCATATCCTGTTGGCCAAATTGAGCCACCCTGATTCAAATTTAAATAGCTCTTGTATGAGTGTGATCCAATTGGTTTTGACTAGTCCGAATGATGCTAAACAAGCAAGCCCCCACCAGCAGATGCTCTTTTACTTTTAGAAATTCTGTCCACCACATGGGATCCTAATGCATCAATAAGTTCCTCCCATTTATAATGACTTCTGCTATCTAAGAAAGAAAGAAATCCCATGTGCCATTCTGCAGTTATGTTAATGAACATAGGCCATCCATATATAGTTTGCATGTTGAACCAATTATCCTCGTAATGTTACACTTGTTTTCATCATCTATCTGTCATATAGTTTCGGATCTAGTGAAATCCCTTACCTCACACAGAATTTGCCAAATGTCAATGGTTGATTTATTATCACAAAAGAATCTCATTAGATCTTTCCACTTAATCTTCATGCCATCTTATACATGCAATAGCCATGTAAACATAATTAGGAAATAATGCAAAAAAAAAAAAAAGAATCAACTAATTACCTAAATTCCTATAAGATTATATCATATGAACTAGCAATAATCAGCTCATTAATAATGAAAAATATATACTACAGATTCCTTACAACCCAACAACTCAGTGGGTAGTTGTCTCTTAAACCCTTTTAGTTCCCCTTTTTCTTCCCTCAAGGGTATGGCCTTCGTCATGTTGGATTTCTTCAAAACCAAGTGTTGTCCAAACATCCTCCTTGCCCCTCCTATTCTTCAACACCCAAAGGCCTTATTATCTGACTCCTAAGCCACAACGCATGCCACCCCTACCATCTGCTCTCAAATCTATAAGGTTATCTTTTCTCAAGGCCCCAACCAGGCCCCCAATGTCAATGATATCATAAGTTTCTTCCTCAAGTGTCACGCCCCGCCTAAATTATCACTATAATCTACTGATAAAATCAGCTAATCAGAGTATAGCAGCATATAATTGAGGACACAACTGTAAAACTAGGCGAGGGTGACGTAAGCAAAATAAAACTGTTACCTTTATAATCAACAGCAACTTTAATATATGCATACCTGTCACTTGGGAAATCCTGTACAAAAGCTACAAAAACCGAAATAACAGATACATTTGTACAAAGTCCCATACCATCCTAAGCACCCTCTCTCTGTGAATCGGTGGCATGTCCTGTAATGTAAGTAGGGGAAATGAGCTTATAAAGCCCAGTAGGTGAATGCTATGGCTACAAGGATATAACATGATGAATATCTAACAACATGCTATAACTCCAATGTAAATATGGCAAAGATAAATCTGAAATCAGCATGCAATGAATCAAGCAAAGTATGCAATTCATTTCTTCTTCTTTTCAATTTCTTTTTTTTTTCTTATTCATTTTTTTTTTCTTTTCTTTTCTTGCTGGGTCCCAGACTTTCCCCATGATCCACATCCCCCATCCCTATCATATCATATCACATCTCTATGGCATCTATCTCATCTAGAGACCATTGCCCGTAGGCATATCGTGGCTGGCCAAGCCTATCACGTCGGACCATCTCCGTATCTCAGCCCTGCACAAAGTGCTAGCCATATACGAGATGTCTCGATCTCTATCACGTCGGACCATCTCCGTATCTCAGCCCTGCACAAAGTGCTAGCCATATACGAGATGTCTCGATCTCATCATATCCCTCCGCACTCAGCCCTGCACAAAGTACTAGCAATGCGGGGGAGGTCTCTATGCCATCTCATCATGCCCAGCATCCTGTGCTGGTGCTAATATGTCCGGGGACTACTGGGATGCGATCTAGGGTCAATTCTTTTCTTTTTCTTTTATTCTCTTTTCTTTTTAGGGAATTTAACCCTTTAAGAGGCATAATCGATACCTCTACACATTTTCTTTGGCATGCTTTACATTTTACTATACCATAGTATCATATTGCAAATTCTCATTTCATTTTCATATAATGCCATAATATTTCAAAGCCATGCTTTTATAATAAAATAACAATCACTACTTACATTACTATTTAAATAAATTCACCTACTTGAGTTCCTGAGGGTCCTGCCATTCTTTGGCCTCTTCCCCTTCCCCTTCCTCTTCTTCTCATTTATTTCAATTACAGGGTGCTGAAATCGCAAATCAATATATTTTTATCAAAATTTGTTTTAAATGCTGCAACATACAGGTAATTGATCTCTGCAGAATGAACATTAAATTACCTGTCAGAGTTTGTTTTCTTCACACTTATGCAGCCTTCGCCACTCAACACTTCTTTTCAATTTCTCCCCCCTTTTTAACACTGCTCAAGCACAAAATAATTCAAGGGGATAAAATAATATAGAAAACCTCTTACCGTCGGCTTAAGAACAACAAAAGAAACTCACCGGAGGTTGCCGCCGACCGCTGCACGGTTCAGAAATTCCCCTCGGATCAAGCCGACACTCGTATGCAACCCTCCTTTCTCGGCACGGAAAACGAGAAAAGGCTGCACCGCAAAAATTCCAAAAATCAAAAACACGTTCCCTTCTACGGTTCGAGGAGAGAGAAACCGCTCGGGAAGAGAGAGAAACTGCTCGGGAAGAGAGAGAAACTGCTCGGGACTTACCCGGTTCCCTTCTCGCTGGGCTCGGAACCCGAATCGCCGCCGCCGGACTCTCCCTTCTTCCGATTTTCGTCAGGACGGAAACCGCTGCGGGAAAACCCTCGATCCCCCCTTTTTTTTTTCCTCCGCTGCTTCGCACAGTTCGGCACGAAAGATTAGGGATTAGGGCTCCTTAATTAAATTTTTTTTTTTTCCCTCGGGCTCGCGTCCGGCCCCGACACGCGGCGTCGTCGGATCGCCTCGCGTCCGGCCCCGTGCGTTTTAGGGATTAGGGATCCCGGTTCGGCTTGGTTCCGGTTCGACGTGGTTCGGGTTCGGCGTTAACCGAACCCCTTTTTTTTTTTTTTTTTTTTTTTTTTTTCTGGATATTACAATCTCCCCTCCTTCAAGAAATTTCGTCCCGAAATTTTCAGAACAACTCTGGATACTGAGCTTTCATATCTGCCTCAATTTCCCAGGTTGCCTCAATATCAGTGTGGTTCTGCCACAATACTCGAACCATGGGAATCGCTTTATTTCTTAGCACTTTCTCTTTTCGATCTAGGATCAGAATTGGCTTTTCTTGATATGTCAGATCTGGCTGAATTTCGATACCTTCTGTATCGTATCGAATAATATGCGCTGGATCTGAAACATACTTCCTCAGGAGAGACACATGAAACACATCATGCACTCCAACCAACTGAATAGGTAAAGCAATTCTGTATGCAACCTGTCCTATTCTTTCAGAAATTTGAAAAGGACCAATAAATTTGGGCTTCAATTTCCCTGCTTTACCAAATCTGAAAACTCCTTTCATAGGACTAACTTTGAGGAAAACATGATCTCCCTCTTGGAATTCAACATGTTTGTGTTTACTGTCAAAAAATTTCCTCTGTCGATCCTGTGCAGTCCGTATTCTTTCTTTAATCAGTTTTACTTTTTCTGTGGCATCATCCACAAAATCAGGACCAATAAGCTGTCTTTCTCTACCTTCAAACCAGCATAGAGGAGATTGACATTTCCTGCCATACAGAGCTTCATAGGGAGCCATCCCAATGCTAGCCTGATAACTGTTATTATATGTAAATTCCACTAAAGATAAGTGGCTCTCCCAATCTCCTCCAAAATCAAGAATACACAGTCTCAACAGATCTTCCAAAACTTTAATTACTCGTTCAGTCTGGCCATCTGTCTGTGGGTGGAAAGCTGTACTGAATTTCAACTGAGTACCAAAAGCTTGATGTACCTTTTTCCAGAAATGAGATGTAAACTTTGGATCTCTATCAGAAATAATCTCCTTAGGCACACCATGCAGCTTCACAATTTGTTTTAAATAAAGCTGAGCTAGCCTTTCTGCTGAATAGGTGACTTTAATGGCCAAGAAATGCGCACATTTAGTCAACCTATCAATTATTACCCACACACAATCATGACCTGCCTGTGATCTAGGCAAACCCACAACAAAATCCATTGATATACTTTCCCATTTCCACTCAGGAATGGGTAAAGGTTGCAGCAAACCACTAGGCTTCTGTTGTTCTCCTTTAACCTGCTGACAAATCAGACATTTTCTAACCCATTCTGCCACATCTCGCTTGAGACCAGGCCACCAAAAATTTTGTTTCAATTCTTGATACATTTTTGTGCCTTCAGGATGGATAGCATACTTTGAATTGTGAGCTTCACTAAGCAACAATTGTTTCAATTGGAGATGATCAGGAATACATAACCGGCCTTGAAATCTCAACACATCATCTTTATCTAGAGAAAAGTCAGATATCCAGCCATCCCTGATTTTCTGAATTAGTTTCTGACATTCTTCATCTTGCAACTGATCTTCTTTAATAGACTGCAGCCAATCAGGTCTGATAGACAACTGACCAAGCAATAACACATTTCTCTGCAGTTCTTTCTCTAATAAAAGTCGATCAATTTCAAATACAGTCAGCTTCTCAACATCTTGGGATAAAATTGAGCTAACATAAGCTCTCCTGCTCAGGGCATCAGCAACCACATTAGCTTTTCCTGGATGATAGAGTATTTTCAGATCATAATCTTTGATGAATTCAAGCCACCTTCTCTGTCTCAGATTCAACTCTTTCTGATCAAAAATGTATTTCAAGCTTTTATGATCTGTCAATAATTCACATTTCACTCCATAGAGATAGTGCCTCCATATTTTCAAAGCAAAAACTATTGCTGCCAATTCCAGATCATGCACTGGATAATTTTTCTCATGAGGTTTCAGCTGTCTGGAAGCATAAGCTATCACTTTGCCATACTGCATTAACACACATCCCAAACCTTGCAATGATGCGTCACTAAAAACCTGATAGCCTTCAGTTCCTTCAGGCAATGTTAATACTGGAGCAGATGTCAATTTTTCTTTCAACTGCTGAAAACTTCTTTCACAAGATGCATTCCACTCAAATTTCACAGCCTTCTGAGTCAATCTTGATATTGGTGCAGCGATTTGAGAAAAACCCTGCACAAATTTTCGATAATAACCTGCCAAACCCAGAAAACTTCTGACTTCAAATACATTTGAAGGTTGGGGCCAATTTACAATAGCTTCTATTTTCTGGGGATCTACAGAAATCCCTTCTGCGCTAATAACATGCCCCAAAAATGAAATCTTAGACAACCAGAATTCACATTTTGAGAATTTAGCATACAACTGATGCATCTGTAAAGTCTGTAATACTGTATGCAAGTGTCTTTCATGATCCTCAGCATTTCTGGAATACACCAAAATATCATCTATAAACACCACAACAAACTGATCCAGATATTCTTTAAATACTCTGTTCATCAAATCCATAAATGCTGCAGGGGCATTGGTTAGGCCAAAAGGTAACACCAGGAATTCATAATGCCCATATCTAGTCCTGAAAGCAGTCTTAGATATGTCATCTTTCTTGATTTTCAACTGGTGATAACCAGACCTTAAATCAATTTTCGAAAATACTGCAGCACCCTGCAACTGATCAAATAAATCATCAATCCTCGGCAGTGGATAACGATTCTTGATAGTAATTTTATTCAACTCCCTGTAATCAATACACATCCTTAAACTGCCATCTTTCTTTTTCACAAATAAAATCGGTGCTCCCCATGGAGACACACTGGGTCTAATAAAACCCTTGTCAAGCAACTCTTGAATCTGGACTTTTACCTCTTGCAATTCAGCAGGGGCCATTCTATACGGTGCCTTGGAAACAGGTTCCACTCCTGACATCAACTGGATTTCAAATTCAATTTCTCTGTCTGGAGGTAAACCAGGCAACTCTTCTGGAAATACCTTGGGATACTCACAAACTACAGGAACATCCTGCAACTTCCCAAAATTCTGATATGGTAGCAACACAGAAAGCAAAAATCCTTCATTTCCTTTCTGAAGCAATTTACAAACTTTCAACACAGAAATGAAAGGAATTTTTCTTCCTTTCCCATAGTAAATTACTTCTCCCAATTGGGTTTTCATCTGCACTCTTTTTTCCATACAATCAATTTTGACTTGATGTTTCACAAGCCAATCCATCCCCAAAATAATATCAAATTCACTTAGGGGTAAAATTATCAAGTCCACAGAGAAATCTATTCCCTGAATTTCTATATTTCCATTTACATATTCTTTTGCTAAAATTTCTGAACCATCTGGTAATTTAACTAATAAAGTAGTTTTCATGATTTGCAATGGTAACAGCAAATGATCACACACATGCTGAGCTACAAATGAATGCGATGCTCCACAATCAAAAAGAACTGATACCGCAATATTTTTGAAAGATAAAATACCTGTTATCACATCAGTAGAACGAGGAGCATCCTGCTGAGATATAGCATATACTCTCGGCTGTCCACTTTTGCCAGCTGGCTGACTTCTGCCTGTGCCACCCGATGCTGTGGTAGATGCTGTACCTCGACCTCTGCCAGTACCAGCTCTACCACCTCTAGTAAAACCAGTGGGTGATGAGGCCATCCCAGATGCCGCACTAGCCTGGGGACAATCTCTAGCTATATGCCCTGGCTCACCACAAGTAAAACATTTGATCTGGCCACCAGTCCGATACCAACAAATCCCTCTATGAAATTTTCCACATTCTGGACACTGAGGGATCTTTCCAGTATCTGTATCAGTCCTGCTACTGCTAGCTACAGATCCTGATTTTCCAGTACTAAATCTCTTACCTCTGAACTTTTTGAATCCCTTTTTAAAAGATGTGGTCTCTCTGATGGCTAGGGGTTCTTCTCTTTTTCTTTCTGCACTTCCAGCACCTGCAAGTTCTGTTCTATCATTCTGGCATTTTCCACAAGTTCAAAGAAGTCAGCTGTTCTGAAAGAAATTAAAGCAGATTTGATTTCATGTTTCAATCCTTTTCTAAATACAAAACAGCGCTGCTCCTCAGAACCAAACATGTCAGGCACATGTCTCGCCAGAGTGCTGAATTTTCTTTCATACTCAGATACTGTAAGGGCACCCTGAACCAGAACAGAAAGATCTTCCCGCATTCTTTCTCGGGCAGATAAAGGGATGTAGCACATTTCAAAATCAGCTACAAATTCTGGCCATGAGATTTCTTTTGTTGGCCTGCTCCTGAATTTAATCCTGTGGCGTGATTCCCACCAGTCCACAGCCTCGTCATCAAGCACCAAAATAGCTAAAGGAACTCTTCTGTGCTCTGGGCAATCCATGCCCTCAAAGATTCTTGTCATCTGCTTAATCCATCTCTCTGCAACTAAGGGATCTGTTCCTCCAGCAAAGTGAGGGGGATGCATGTGATAGAATTGATTTACTGCTTTATCCATCATGAAGCTGTCATCCTCCCTTCTCATTTGTTGTTGCGAAGAAGATGAAGCAATTGGCATTTGAGCATTATCAGAGCCTTGCTCTCTTTCTTCATTGCCAACAGGAGGTACATTTGCTTCTCCTCCTCTAGATCCCTTTATTCAGCAAATTTACACATATCAATTCTCAATAATTCAACAATTTTTCACAATTAGATGTATGTGCTTTACTTAAAAACAGGTATGACATATACATGCTGTGCCAGTGTCCTCACTCAAATTCTTAATTCTTACAACTTGGCTCTGATACCACCCTGTCACGCCCCGCCTAAATTATCACTATAATCTACTGATAAAATCAGCTAATCAGAGTATAGCAGCATATAATTGAGGACACAACTGTAAAACTAGGCGAGGGTGACGTAAGCAAAATAAAACTGTTACCTTTATAATCAACAGCAACTTTAATATATGCATACCTGTCACTTGGGAAATCCTGTACAAAAGCTACAAAAACCGAAATAACAGATACATTTGTACAAAGTCCCATACCATCCTAAGCACCCTCTCTCTGTGAATCGGTGGCATGTCCTGTAATGTAAGTAGGGGAAATGAGCTTATAAAGCCCAGTAGGTGAATGCTATGGCTACAAGGATATAACATGATGAATATCTAACAACATGCTATAACTCCAATGTAAATATGGCAAAGATAAATCTGAAATCAGCATGCAATGAATCAAGCAAAGTATGCAATTCATTTCTTCTTCTTTTCAATTTCTTTTTTTTTCTTATTCATTTTTTTTTTCTTTTCTTTTCTTGCTGGGTCCCAGACTTTCCCCATGATCCACATCCCCCATCCCTATCATATCATATCACATCTCTATGGCATCTATCTCATCTAGAGACCATTGCCCGTAGGCATATCGTGGCTGGCCAAGCCTATCACGTCGGACCATCTCCGTATCTCAGCCCTGCACAAAGTGCTAGCCATATACGAGATGTCTCGATCTCTATCACGTCGGACCATCTCCGTATCTCAGCCCTGCACAAAGTGCTAGCCATATACGAGATGTCTCGATCTCATCATATCCCTCCGCACTCAGCCCTGCACAAAGTACTAGCAATGCGGGGGAGGTCTCTATGCCATCTCATCATGCCCAGCATCCTGTGCTGGTGCTAATATGTCCGGGGACTACTGGGATGCGATCTAGGGTCAATTCTTTTCTTTTTCTTTTATTCTCTTTTCTTTTTAGGGAATTTAACCCTTTAAGAGGCATAATCGATACCTCTACACATTTTCTTTGGCATGCTTTACATTTTACTATACCATAGTATCATATTGCAAATTCTCATTTCATTTTCATATAATGCCATAATATTTCAAAGCCATGCTTTTATAATAAAATAACAATCACTACTTACATTACTATTTAAATAAATTCACCTACTTGAGTTCCTGAGGGTCCTGCCATTCTTTGGCCTCTTCCCCTTCCCCTTCCTCTTCTTCTCATTTATTTCAATTACAGGGTGCTGAAATCGCAAATCAATATATTTTTATCAAAATTTGTTTTAAATGCTGCAACATACAGGTAATTGATCTCTGCAGAATGAACATTAAATTACCTGTCAGAGTTTGTTTTCTTCACACTTATGCAGCCTTCGCCACTCAACACTTCTTTTCAATTTCTCCCCCCTTTTTAACACTGCTCAAGCACAAAATAATTCAAGGGGATAAAATAATATAGAAAACCTCTTACCGTCGGCTTAAGAACAACAAAAGAAACTCACCGGAGGTTGCCGCCGACCGCTGCACGGTTCAGAAATTCCCCTCGGATCAAGCCGACACTCGTATGCAACCCTCCTTTCTCGGCACGGAAAACGAGAAAAGGCTGCACCGCAAAAATTCCAAAAATCAAAAACACGTTCCCTTCTACGGTTCGAGGAGAGAGAAACCGCTCGGGAAGAGAGAGAAACTGCTCGGGAAGAGAGAGAAACTGCTCGGGACTTACCCGGTTCCCTTCTCGCTGGGCTCGGAACCCGAATCGCCGCCGCCGGACTCTCCCTTCTTCCGATTTTCGTCAGGACGGAAACCGCTGCGGGAAAACCCTCGATCCCCCCTTTTTTTTTTCCTCCGCTGCTTCGCACAGTTCGGCACGAAAGATTAGGGATTAGGGCTCCTTAATTAAATTTTTTTTTTTTCCCTCGGGCTCGCGTCCGGCCCCGACACGCGGCGTCGTCGGATCGCCTCGCGTCCGGCCCCGTGCGTTTTAGGGATTAGGGATCCCGGTTCGGCTTGGTTCCGGTTCGACGTGGTTCGGGTTCGGCGTTAACCGAACCCCTTTTTTTTTTTTTTTTTTTTTTTTTTTTCTGGATATTACAATCTCCCCTCCTTCAAGAAATTTCGTCCCGAAATTTTCAGAACAACTCTGGATACTGAGCTTTCATATCTGCCTCAATTTCCCAGGTTGCCTCAATATCAGTGTGGTTCTGCCACAATACTCGAACCATGGGAATCGCTTTATTTCTTAGCACTTTCTCTTTTCGATCTAGGATCAGAATTGGCTTTTCTTGATATGTCAGATCTGGCTGAATTTCGATACCTTCTGTATCGTATCGAATAATATGCGCTGGATCTGAAACATACTTCCTCAGGAGAGACACATGAAACACATCATGCACTCCAACCAACTGAATAGGTAAAGCAATTCTGTATGCAACCTGTCCTATTCTTTCAGAAATTTGAAAAGGACCAATAAATTTGGGCTTCAATTTCCCTGCTTTACCAAATCTGAAAACTCCTTTCATAGGACTAACTTTGAGGAAAACATGATCTCCCTCTTGGAATTCAACATGTTTGTGTTTACTGTCAAAAAATTTCCTCTGTCGATCCTGTGCAGTCCGTATTCTTTCTTTAATCAGTTTTACTTTTTCTGTGGCATCATCCACAAAATCAGGACCAATAAGCTGTCTTTCTCTACCTTCAAACCAGCATAGAGGAGATTGACATTTCCTGCCATACAGAGCTTCATAGGGAGCCATCCCAATGCTAGCCTGATAACTGTTATTATATGTAAATTCCACTAAAGATAAGTGGCTCTCCCAATCTCCTCCAAAATCAAGAATACACAGTCTCAACAGATCTTCCAAAACTTTAATTACTCGTTCAGTCTGGCCATCTGTCTGTGGGTGGAAAGCTGTACTGAATTTCAACTGAGTACCAAAAGCTTGATGTACCTTTTTCCAGAAATGAGATGTAAACTTTGGATCTCTATCAGAAATAATCTCCTTAGGCACACCATGCAGCTTCACAATTTGTTTTAAATAAAGCTGAGCTAGCCTTTCTGCTGAATAGGTGACTTTAATGGCCAAGAAATGCGCACATTTAGTCAACCTATCAATTATTACCCACACACAATCATGACCTGCCTGTGATCTAGGCAAACCCACAACAAAATCCATTGATATACTTTCCCATTTCCACTCAGGAATGGGTAAAGGTTGCAGCAAACCACTAGGCTTCTGTTGTTCTCCTTTAACCTGCTGACAAATCAGACATTTTCTAACCCATTCTGCCACATCTCGCTTGAGACCAGGCCACCAAAAATTTTGTTTCAATTCTTGATACATTTTTGTGCCTTCAGGATGGATAGCATACTTTGAATTGTGAGCTTCACTAAGCAACAATTGTTTCAATTGGAGATGATCAGGAATACATAACCGGCCTTGAAATCTCAACACATCATCTTTATCTAGAGAAAAGTCAGATATCCAGCCATCCCTGATTTTCTGAATTAGTTTCTGACATTCTTCATCTTGCAACTGATCTTCTTTAATAGACTGCAGCCAATCAGGTCTGATAGACAACTGACCAAGCAATAACACATTTCTCTGCAGTTCTTTCTCTAATAAAAGTCGATCAATTTCAAATACAGTCAGCTTCTCAACATCTTGGGATAAAATTGAGCTAACATAAGCTCTCCTGCTCAGGGCATCAGCAACCACATTAGCTTTTCCTGGATGATAGAGTATTTTCAGATCATAATCTTTGATGAATTCAAGCCACCTTCTCTGTCTCAGATTCAACTCTTTCTGATCAAAAATGTATTTCAAGCTTTTATGATCTGTCAATAATTCACATTTCACTCCATAGAGATAGTGCCTCCATATTTTCAAAGCAAAAACTATTGCTGCCAATTCCAGATCATGCACTGGATAATTTTTCTCATGAGGTTTCAGCTGTCTGGAAGCATAAGCTATCACTTTGCCATACTGCATTAACACACATCCCAAACCTTGCAATGATGCGTCACTAAAAACCTGATAGCCTTCAGTTCCTTCAGGCAATGTTAATACTGGAGCAGATGTCAATTTTTCTTTCAACTGCTGAAAACTTCTTTCACAAGATGCATTCCACTCAAATTTCACAGCCTTCTGAGTCAATCTTGATATTGGTGCAGCGATTTGAGAAAAACCCTGCACAAATTTTCGATAATAACCTGCCAAACCCAGAAAACTTCTGACTTCAAATACATTTGAAGGTTGGGGCCAATTTACAATAGCTTCTATTTTCTGGGGATCTACAGAAATCCCTTCTGCGCTAATAACATGCCCCAAAAATGAAATCTTAGACAACCAGAATTCACATTTTGAGAATTTAGCATACAACTGATGCATCTGTAAAGTCTGTAATACTGTATGCAAGTGTCTTTCATGATCCTCAGCATTTCTGGAATACACCAAAATATCATCTATAAACACCACAACAAACTGATCCAGATATTCTTTAAATACTCTGTTCATCAAATCCATAAATGCTGCAGGGGCATTGGTTAGGCCAAAAGGTAACACCAGGAATTCATAATGCCCATATCTAGTCCTGAAAGCAGTCTTAGATATGTCATCTTTCTTGATTTTCAACTGGTGATAACCAGACCTTAAATCAATTTTCGAAAATACTGCAGCACCCTGCAACTGATCAAATAAATCATCAATCCTCGGCAGTGGATAACGATTCTTGATAGTAATTTTATTCAACTCCCTGTAATCAATACACATCCTTAAACTGCCATCTTTCTTTTTCACAAATAAAATCGGTGCTCCCCATGGAGACACACTGGGTCTAATAAAACCCTTGTCAAGCAACTCTTGAATCTGGACTTTTACCTCTTGCAATTCAGCAGGGGCCATTCTATACGGTGCCTTGGAAACAGGTTCCACTCCTGACATCAACTGGATTTCAAATTCGATTTCTCTGTCTGGAGGTAAACCAGGCAACTCTTCTGGAAATACCTTGGGATACTCACAAACTACAGGAACATCCTGCAACTTCCCAAAATTCTGATATGGTAGCAACACAGAAAGCAAAAATCCTTCATTTCCTTTCTGAAGCAATTTACAAACTTTCAACACAGAAATGAAAGGAATTTTTCTTCCTTTCCCATAGTAAATTACTTCTCCCAATTGGGTTTTCATCTGCACTCTTTTTTCCATACAATCAATTTTGACTTGATGTTTCACAAGCCAATCCATCCCCAAAATAATATCAAATTCACTTAGGGGTAAAATTATCAAGTCCACAGAGAAATCTATTCCCTGAATTTCTATATTTCCATTTACATATTCTTTTGCTAAAATTTCTGAACCATCTGGTAATTTAACTAATAAAGTAGTTTTCATGATTTGCAATGGTAACAGCAAATGATCACACACATGCTGAGCTACAAATGAATGCGATGCTCCACAATCAAAAAGAACTGATACCGCAATATTTTTGAAAGATAAAATACCTGTTATCACATCAGTAGAACGAGGAGCATCCTGCTGAGATATAGCATATACTCTCGGCTGTCCACTTTTGCCAGCTGGCTGACTTCTGCCTGTGCCACCCGATGCTGTGGTAGATGCTGTACCTCGACCTCTGCCAGTACCAGCTCTACCACCTCTAGTAAAACCAGTGGGTGATGAGGCCATCCCAGATGCCGCACTAGCCTGGGGACAATCTCTAGCTATATGCCCTGGCTCACCACAAGTAAAACATTTGATCTGGCCACCAGTCCGATACCAACAAATCCCTCTATGAAATTTTCCACATTCTGGACACTGAGGGATCTTTCCAGTATCTGTATCAGTCCTGCTACTGCTAGCTACAGATCCTGATTTTCCAGTACTAAATCTCTTACCTCTGAACTTTTTGAATCCCTTTTTAAAAGATGTGGTCTCTCTGATGGCTAGGGGTTCTTCTCTTTTTCTTTCTGCACTTCCAGCACCTGCAAGTTCTGTTCTATCATTCTGGCATTTTCCACAAGTTCAAAGAAGTCAGCTGTTCTGAAAGAAATTAAAGCAGATTTGATTTCATGTTTCAATCCTTTTCTAAATACAAAACAGCGCTGCTCCTCAGAACCAAACATGTCAGGCACATGTCTCGCCAGAGTGCTGAATTTTCTTTCATACTCAGATACTGTAAGGGCACCCTGAACCAGAACAGAAAGATCTTCCCGCATTCTTTCTCGGGCAGATAAAGGGATGTAGCACATTTCAAAATCAGCTACAAATTCTGGCCATGAGATTTCTTTTGTTGGCCTGCTCCTGAATTTAATCCTGTGGCGTGATTCCCACCAGTCCACAGCCTCGTCATCAAGCACCAAAATAGCTAAAGGAACTCTTCTGTGCTCTGGGCAATCCATGCCCTCAAAGATTCTTGTCATCTGCTTAATCCATCTCTCTGCAACTAAGGGATCTGTTCCTCCAGCAAAGTGAGGGGGATGCATGTGATAGAATTGATTTACTGCTTTATCCATCATGAAGCTGTCATCCTCCCTTCTCATTTGTTGTTGCGAAGAAGATGAAGCAATTGGCATTTGAGCATTATCAGAGCCTTGCTCTCTTTCTTCATTGCCAACAGGAGGTACATTTGCTTCTCCTCCTCTAGATCCCTTTATTCAGCAAATTTACACATATCAATTCTCAATAATTCAACAATTTTTCACAATTAGATGTATGTGCTTTACTTAAAAACAGGTATGACATATACATGCTGTGCCAGTGTCCTCACTCAAATTCTTAATTCTTACAACTTGGCTCTGATACCACCCTGTCACGCCCCGCCTAAATTATCACTATAATCTACTGATAAAATCAGCTAATCAGAGTATAGCAGCATATAATTGAGGACACAACTGTAAAACTAGGCGAGGGTGACGTAAGCAAAATAAAACTGTTACCTTTATAATCAACAGCAACTTTAATATATGCATACCTGTCACTTGGGAAATCCTGTACAAAAGCTACAAAAACCGAAATAACAGATACATTTGTACAAAGTCCCATACCATCCTAAGCACCCTCTCTCTGTGAATCGGTGGCATGTCCTGTAATGTAAGTAGGGGAAATGAGCTTATAAAGCCCAGTAGGTGAATGCTATGGCTACAAGGATATAACATGATGAATATCTAACAACATGCTATAACTCCAATGTAAATATGGCAAAGATAAATCTGAAATCAGCATGCAATGAATCAAGCAAAGTATGCAATTCATTTCTTCTTCTTTTCAATTTCTTTTTTTTTTCTTATTCATTTTTTTTTTCTTTTCTTTTCTTGCTGGGTCCCAGACTTTCCCCATGATCCACATCCCCCATCCCTATCATATCATATCACATCTCTATGGCATCTATCTCATCTAGAGACCATTGCCCGTAGGCATATCGTGGCTGGCCAAGCCTATCACGTCGGACCATCTCCGTATCTCAGCCCTGCACAAAGTGCTAGCCATATACGAGATGTCTCGATCTCTATCACGTCGGACCATCTCCGTATCTCAGCCCTGCACAAAGTGCTAGCCATATACGAGATGTCTCGATCTCATCATATCCCTCCGCACTCAGCCCTGCACAAAGTACTAGCAATGCGGGGGAGGTCTCTATGCCATCTCATCATGCCCAGCATCCTGTGCTGGTGCTAATATGTCCGGGGACTACTGGGATGCGATCTAGGGTCAATTCTTTTCTTTTTCTTTTATTCTCTTTTCTTTTTAGGGAATTTAACCCTTTAAGAGGCATAATCGATACCTCTACACATTTTCTTTGGCATGCTTTACATTTTACTATACCATAGTATCATATTGCAAATTCTCATTTCATTTTCATATAATGCCATAATATTTCAAAGCCATGCTTTTATAATAAAATAACAATCACTACTTACATTACTATTTAAATAAATTCACCTACTTGAGTTCCTGAGGGTCCTGCCATTCTTTGGCCTCTTCCCCTTCCCCTTCCTCTTCTTCTCATTTATTTCAATTACAGGGTGCTGAAATCGCAAATCAATATATTTTTATCAAAATTTGTTTTAAATGCTGCAACATACAGGTAATTGATCTCTGCAGAATGAACATTAAATTACCTGTCAGAGTTTGTTTTCTTCACACTTATGCAGCCTTCGCCACTCAACACTTCTTTTCAATTTCTCCCCCCTTTTTAACACTGCTCAAGCACAAAATAATTCAAGGGGATAAAATAATATAGAAAACCTCTTACCGTCGGCTTAAGAACAACAAAAGAAACTCACCGGAGGTTGCCGCCGACCGCTGCACGGTTCAGAAATTCCCCTCGGATCAAGCCGACACTCGTATGCAACCCTCCTTTCTCGGCACGGAAAACGAGAAAAGGCTGCACCGCAAAAATTCCAAAAATCAAAAACACGTTCCCTTCTACGGTTCGAGGAGAGAGAAACCGCTCGGGAAGAGAGAGAAACTGCTCGGGAAGAGAGAGAAACTGCTCGGGACTTACCCGGTTCCCTTCTCGCTGGGCTCGGAACCCGAATCGCCGCCGCCGGACTCTCCCTTCTTCCGATTTTCGTCAGGACGGAAACCGCTGCGGGAAAACCCTCGATCCCCCCTTTTTTTTTTCCTCCGCTGCTTCGCACAGTTCGGCACGAAAGATTAGGGATTAGGGCTCCTTAATTAAATTTTTTTTTTTTCCCTCGGGCTCGCGTCCGGCCCCGACACGCGGCGTCGTCGGATCGCCTCGCGTCCGGCCCCGTGCGTTTTAGGGATTAGGGATCCCGGTTCGGCTTGGTTCCGGTTCGACGTGGTTCGGGTTCGGCGTTAACCGAACCCCTTTTTTTTTTTTTTTTTTTTTTTTTTTTTTCTGGATATTACATCAAGGGTTTTTAGAACATCATTCTACAAGACATCATCAAGGCCATGGAGCATGTTCTCCCCTCTGGCCAAATGACTTTCAAGTGGAGAGACCTCGGTGGTTCTTATTCCTAAGGTCCCAAGGGTGACCAAGTCTAATCAGCTTTGGCTTATTTGCTTTTGCAAATCTATCTATAGAGTGATGAACAAGATCCTAGTTCAATGCTTACAAGACTCTCTCCTTGGCCTTATCTCCACCAAGCAAAGGACCTTTATCCAAGATTAGCTCATTGATGACAATGGTTTCATAACGCAAGATATCATGCATCTTCTTTATCTTCTTCCTCCGAAGGCTTGATGACTATCAAGATAGATATAGAGTAGTAGGCCTATAATCAAATCTATTAGGACTTTATGTTATCTATAATTTAGTTTTTGAGCTTTTCTAATATTTGATGTTCCTAAGACCAAACACACGTGTTAGCCCCTAAATATGTAGTGTTAATCAGTGATAAGCAATTACGTTGTATATTAGTTTTTTGTGGTCTCAAGCAGAGCTATCCGCTCTCTCCATAATTATTTATACTATCAATGCTTATCTACTAAAGTGTTGCATAGAAGAGTTTGTTGGGCATTCAGATTTGCCCTTTTAGCCACTAGTATTGTACCACTTGTTTGCTGAAAAAGTCTTTTTTTTGGGCCTAATATCTCTAACAGTTGTCTCAACAATCTAGCATATTCTCAATAGCCACACTTTTGCATCTAGCCAAGTGGTTAATCCTCATAAGACTTTTGTGTTCTTTAGTAGAGATATGACGTTGCATTGTTAAAGGATAATTGTTAGGAAGTTAAGGATGCACCAAGCTAGCTCAGACAAGTATTGTATGGAGATTTCAACTATCTCACATAGTCTATCTCAAAAATTTAAAATTTGGTTTTGATGTTTTCCATAACTGTTAACAGCCCTAATTAGCCTAGAAAATTGAATGACTATGAAATACATTAAAGGATACAATTGAACAAAAAATAAATCCAACATGAGACCAGCTGTGCTGCTCCATGGCAATGTCAAAGCCCATGTATATAAACCTGCAGGATGAAAAGGAAAACAGAAAGAGTGAGAGTTGTAAAATATTGGGTCAGTGTCAACCGATACATAATGAGCAAATCACCTACACAAAAGTTTCAGCCAATGAGGATATCAAGTGGAAAAATGAAGCAGCAAATCGTTGAGAGCTTTCTGATAAATTTGAGAAGGTATAGTGCTTCATAACCTACAAAAAGGCACCATTAATGTATATTTTACATTTTAAAAGATAGTCTACAAATAATAACACTGTAAAGTCAACCCTCACAAAAGCTATACTTACAATTCCCGTGAACAATATCGAAACTATACCAGAGAGACCAATGCCCTCAGCCAGCATATACCTTAGGAGAAAAAGAGTATTATATACCATTAAAACCGTTACAATATAAATTTCAACATGATTAAGGAGTAGAAAAATGGTCACTTTCTTACGAGAAGTAAGGGAAAAGAACAAACAGACAACATTCCAAATTCTGAAGGCTGCATGGAAGAACAAAGTCAGCTTCCACCTTTTTTAAAACATAACTCATGGCAAAGAATATAATCCAACTCAGAACTTACTTGTCAACATCAAGTCCTGCATACTTAAAAAGGTACTGAGAGGTCAAGGAATCACGCATTATTATATATTTGCAAAAGGCACAATTAGAATTTTTTCCAAAAAGCATAGACTTTCGTTGACTTGGTTGTTTGGCAAGCTGGATTTGGTCAAGCGTTGCTTTGAGTGGTAAATTTTTATTGAAATGAAGAATATAAAATTGGGATGCACAAAGGCTCCCAACCTTATTTCTAAAGGATATGAGCCCTTTAAATAAAAATTCTTATTTCAATCTCTTCTCTTTACCTTAAAATAATAAACATTTCAAAAGGACCCTGTATTTTTCCATTTCAAGACTATCCTTCTTGCTCCTAGGTACACTAGCATTGCATACCATCATGTTTTTCAAGACTATCCTTCTTGCTGAGTAACAAACTTTTTTTTCGGTTTGGGCCATCTTTTTTTCTTTCAGGATAGAAAAATGAAAATGGAGTTCCCTTAAAGAAAGGAAAAAAAAGCAGAGCTAGCAGATGAAAGCATAATGGTATCGAAGTAATCTGCATTCCTGAGATAGATTTGATGGGAAGAATGTGCAAGCAAGCAACTTGAAACAAATTGTCAATATGAAAAGCATTCTCATTTTACCAAGCAGAAGACATGGGCAGCCACGTAAGTTCCAAAACGAGGAGTATAAACAAACTGACACCTGAAATGATAAAATTTTTATTTTCGAAGCATGATATAATTGGTGAAGGCATGAGCCATTTACCATAAGTAGATGAAGAACATCAAATTCTGTAATAACCGATTAATATTTCTGTAGATAAAAGTAAAAAACCAATTTTCCATGTAGCCTACTAGAACTTGGCACAAGGATTTTAAGAATATCGGTAATATGGCCAGCATAATTGTGAAGATAAAGGGGGATAAGCATATGTATAGAATTTATGAGTATTATGGTATGAAATACTTACTAAAGATATGATAGTAGAGAATAAGCTCAGGTTGTTTTCTTATATAGTGGAGTAATAAAAATGCACAAGTTCAACAACAAGACGGAAAATAAGCCTATGCTGATTATGAAAGTGAGTATGCTACATCAAATAACCTGGAACAGGAATTAATAGTTTAGCATAGGACTGCATTTATCTTCTGTCTAATCCCGACAAACTGAGGCTTGTAAGATTATCCAAAATAGGAATAAAGATGATCCACAAACAAACTAGCAGCTTTTAATTTTACTGACCAATTCATACGAGTTAACAAGACCACCATCACCACACCAGCAAATCAGTTTGTATTTCCTTACTGCCAGAAACCCCTAATGTCATTCTGTGAAGACATACTAAGTTCTTTTTAGATCTTAAACCATACAAAGTAGAAGCAATATAAATAAAAGCACACGAAAAACCACACAAACAATTTATCCTGTTTTAGATCGTTTGCAACAGAAGCCACCAGAAAGAAAGAGTGAAAAAAGGATATGAGAGCAGAGATAAATCCAACTCCAATCCCTGCATGCACAAAATAGAACAATTAGACACAGTGCAGCTCTTAAAGGATCTCAGAAAAGGAGAACATACAATAGGTTGCAAAATATGCATAAGAAAACATGGACTACAATAATGTTACTATCTGAGGATGCATTTCCCAAAAGAAGCAAATTTCTAAAGATAAGTTACTAAGAAAATTGAAACACACTAAAATTAACTTACAAGGAAAGGTAAATAGGAGTTAATTTTAATATCGAGAATAAAATCTCATCACTTTTGATAATACTTTGTTAGAATTAATTTATACTAGCATTACTCAACAAATAAATCAAAATTTTCAAGTAAAAATATTCAATATACATCCATTTTAGTATAGCATTTCCTACAAATTCTTAACATGATGCTACATTAGCCTCATACAAGAAAATATTTTTGTACCACACCCTGGAGAAACTCTGTTGATTTTTGTTGTTTCAGTTGGAACAAAAAAAATGACAATGGGCCAGAATGTAGTAAATCCAGTTTTGAAATTCATCAAGTAGTTTACAATGAGGACCAAGGTTCATTGAATTTCAATTTTAGTTTTCTCCAAAATATGGGGGCAACTTGCTGAAGAGATCAGAAGTAATCAGCTTTGCTATTTCAAGTGTGTGGTACCTTTTCTGTGGCATTGACGCCAATTTTATTTAAAGAGTATCAGAAGGTATTTAGGATGTATACTATTAAATTCCCAAAAGTTCACCAAGAGGTGTGACGGATGCTCTCTTAAGTAGGAAAAACCAATAAAATATAAGAATTGATGTCTGAAGTTGGACCAATTAATAAAGTAGACAACAGGAGATTAAAGAATGAGTTGTTTATTCTGGATATGAATTTCTACATATGCTTATGGTTATTCACACACATAATTTCATTAAATTAATCTTATTCTTATATAATGTGCATTATGCTAGCTTGGAAAAAAGGTCTTTTACACATCAAGCGCTTGGGGATGATCATTTCTGCACCCAAGGTTCTTCCATCTAAGGATTACCAACAACATGGGTACAAGATAATTAGACCATCCTTGAAATTGATGTTTTCAACAGTAATCCAAGATCATATATTATAGATAAAATTATATAGATATAACCTCTAGTATATACATATAAAAGAAATTAAGCCTTACAAACTCAAGTTCAGAGCCTTTTTGGAGTATTAAAGCAAAACAAAACTAAAAAGCAGTTATATTTTGGAACCAATAAAAAAGATGCAGCTACTAAAAATGGCAAACATGAAAACCCCAATATTGGGTTACACCAACAAAAATGCTCTACCATTATAGGATGGTAATAGTGAACCCCATGTATCATCTTGGTCAATCAAGTGGACTACAAAGCATTTCCATTAAAATACTCATTTGAACTTCAGTAAAACAACAAGTAAAGTTTTATAGGGAAGAGGACCGAAAAAAATGTTGGTTTGATCGTAAATAGGTCCTTTAAATTTGCCCAATTCTGCTAGCAGGACCCTCGAATTTCATTACTAGCCAGGTAGATCCTTATGTTTTGCTAAGGTAACAACTAAGTCTTTCAACTTTTGCATGTTCCCAAATTATTCTATCTTAGAAGGACGTATTTACACAACTATATAAACAATAAGACTTGTATGACTATTTTTGAAAGTCTAGGAATAGAAAAAACTCTAGGAACTAGTTACTGCATTAATCAATATATACGAAACAATCTCATCAGAAAGAACAGCTCACAAAATTAAGTAAACATAAAGAACTTATATATAATTAACTTAAAGATAATTTAATTTCTGCAACATTGCTATCCTGAAAACCAGTACTCAATATAAACAGAAGGGCAAACAGAAAGCACACAATTTAATCCTTTCATATGACCTATTACAAGCTATCAGTGATCCACTATAGTACCAGTGATAAGGATCAAATGGAGGGGCAAAATGTCTAGACAACAACAGGCAAAAAAAAATGCAAGCTTCCATTAAATTAAAGAAAAAAAACAAGCTATTCGACTGAAAAAATAGAAATTATAAAAAAAACTCTAACATTTGGATGCAAGATTCTGCTACATCAGGGTGCCAATCCTCAAAAAAATAAAAATGGTGCTTCGTCATTGATTTAAGTTGAGCAAGATGGTAAAAAACCTGAAGACATTGAGCCAACAAATGTCTCTAGAAATTCAAAGATGAGTATTAGAAAATGCTGTCCAGATGAAGCATGGCTTCTCACTGACGACATCGTCCTATAAAATCAGAGTCTTCACACATCCAGTATGCATTTAAACTTAAACATTGTCTGAATCTTAAAATGGAAACTCACCTGTACAAAGAAATTGCCATCTAAAAAAAGCCACATATCAAAAAATCGTAGTCAATGAAAAGAAATTTAGCAATGCAACCAAATTGAAAAACAAAAATACAAATTGGCAGTAGATTGCAAGTTCGAGAAGTACGGCATCATTTAGAACAGATTCTCCAAATACCAATGCATAAAGGTTTACATCAGTGCCAAGTTCCTACAAAAACAAAAATGCATGAATCACCAAGATAATGATTAGGAAGCAAGCCAGATAAAAGGCAAAGAATTGAGCAAATATGGTCGAATAGCAAGAAGAATAAATAACTGACCAATTTCAAGTAAACCAAAGAATTAACAATTGGATAGTCATGACACAAAATTAAAGTTAAAATCTTCCAAAAGAAAATGTAGGATAGAGAAAAAGAATGTCTAAGAAAGTATATAACATCCAAAAATATCAAGAAAACAAGCATTGTCAAAGAGCTGTAAAAGGGAAAAGGAAAAATTGCAAAAGCTATTTATTTCAACCATCAAAACATCAAAAACAAAAAGAATAGTTAGAAACTTAAAATAAGAATTAAAACGAGTCTACCAAAAACAAGCAAAGCAATTGCAAAAGCAACCTTATAAAAGTGTTCAAGAGAATCAATACACTTAAGCACAAAAAACTAAAACTGCCAAGGACTTAGTCAGAGTGAGTAGGTTATGTTTTTTCTAAAAAAATAAATACATAACTGCTTACCTAGTTAATCATCGAAAGACTAATGCATAATTGATATTTAGAAGAATATACATAATTCAGGACCTCGTTGACATGCATGAATAGCAATTAATATGTCCAAAATATAAACAAGATTTCCTTTTTATTCAAATGGTGGTCAGAATTAGAAAGGGATGAATTTCAAGCAGTGGCATTTTGGGGGAAAAGAGGAAAGACTATAGGCTAAGCGGTCATAAAATTATCTTTACTGAAGAAGGTATGATACAATAACAGCAATAAACTCCAGCACCTTACAACTAAAAAAAACCAGTAATACCTCACCACAACAACAAATAAGGTAGCCCATGCCACTACAATTTTTACATACCTTAATTTTAAAATCACTTGAAGATAAAAGCAGATAAGGAAAGAAAAGAAAAACCCATCAAATTCTTAAGAAATGATGAGGATATAACCAGCCATCTACTAGAAGCATGGAAAAGGTATAGAGAGACGCACCAACAAGGCTAGTAATAGGCCATCAGTTCACTGAAGCATGGATAGTGCCAATAATTGAACAAGTGACTGACTGCACACCCTTTAATTTTGTACATTATTAGACAATTTTTGAGAAGCACACTAAGTTTTAAACTAGTGGAAAATAAATAGGAAACGAACATATGAACTAATGGAAAATGAATAGACAATGTCCATAAAGCCAGGGAAAGGTTGGTATCTGACTCAGTTGAAAATTCCAATATTTAAAGTAATGCCTGACTGTGGATAGTTTTTTAACTCTATAATATTCATTCTATGTTGCTAAGAGACTTTCCTGTTAAGCATACGAACAATGAATGAACAAGTATTCATAAAACTGACTAAATGTAGAAAGAAAAAAATGTAAAAAGAAAAAGGAGGATGGTAATAATGGAGTTTTATGCCAGTTCATTTAAAAGTCTAAACAGTTCAACAAATGTCAATTGTGGCCAGCTTTCATCCCTTCCCATTCTGTACAGTTATTAGAGTTATTTGGGTCAAGCATAAGATTTTTAGCCTACAAATCTAAGACATTGAGCATCCTAAAAAGCCAATTTGAACTCATGAACAAATAATGGGGTTTTGCCAGACTAAGTCAATAAGTTGAATCTCAATCAAGTATTAATGCACGTGAAGAACAAGTAATAGGGAGGGATGTTTATGGGGACAAAAAAAATTATGTTGACAAATTGCCATCTAGATAACTTGGGAAACCTGGCAGAAAGAACTATCTGGTAACAACCAAAGGAAAAACAATTTCATCAATCAACAAACCCCTACATATGCTGAAACTAAAACCCACTCCTGAACTCATTATATCAGCTTGTTGAACCCAAATGCTAAAAAAGGATCAAAACAAGTTGGTCAGGTCACAAAAAAATTCATATCCATCCTCTACAACTTCGTTTAAGAGATGAACTCCTCAATAACAAGGACTTGCCATGGGGTGGGCTTGAAAATAATTTTCAGAAAGAATTCTTTGGCAGGAATTCTACTTGTTGCTGGCATAACTTTTAAAGACAAGACACCAAACATTCTTTACAGAGAAATTTCATATTTTGCACAGAGTTTAGAGAGATGGAGAGATAGATGATAGAATAGATTAAGAGAAAGTTTATTGATAAAAACAACTGAACAAAAGTGGCTAAAAAAGCTAAAAGGCTGCTCCTTTACAAAACTAAATTAATGGGAGTAGAATGAACTATCTTTAAATTTGAGGACTTTTATCCTATACTTTAAGACCTCAGGAGATTTACATCAGTAATTTGAAAATCAAATTATAAGAAAAGTGGAAATCTAAGATAAGCTTGGAAATAAAATTTAAAACAACCCAAGTCTTTGATCAAAACCTATTTAATTGCTCTCAATCAATTGTTGAAGTTGTTAGAAGAGCAGTGTTTGCTTGCTTGATCATTAAACAATAAGGAGAATTCCAGCACAATGAATTCGCCACATTCTAGTCATTCCACAAATTATTTCTAAGTCTGTCCCTCAGTGAATTCTTCCCATTCTAGTTATTCAACAAACTATTTCCAAGACAATCCCTCAATAAGTCATTGTCGGTGCAAAGTTCATCTCCTAAACAAACTTGTGGCAAAGAGATATGGATCGGATTGGTATCATAACAAATACCTCGCTTGTGAAGACTCAAGTTGATATCAAAACATGGAACCTGCATGTGAAGGATCTCAACATTAAAATCTCTTTTCTAATGACTATGGAGAGGACAAGACAAAGCAAATACATTGGCATTTCATATGGTACAACTGTGCAAACCTAGAGAATTTGATTATGTATTGAGCGATGGGGCTCAAAGAGAAGAGATAACAACATGGAAAGTTTGTGATTCTTGTCAGCACATAGGATTCAGCTCCTAAAAGGAATTGTGGAGAATGGTTACGGATCACTAGATCACAATACCACGATAATAGTTGTCATTCATTTGATGTTCTTTTGCAAATATTGAAAAGCGTTGGCTTGATTGATTTTTTCAAATCCCAAATCTTCCCACAAACTATGTCCATAACTCTTGCTCAAGAATATAAGATCAACAAAACCTTATGCAAATGTATGATGTTGAATGACCAACTCATTCCTGGCATTTAAAAGCAACATTTGCTAAATATGTCCTTATTCCACTAACTGATAACAAATGATGGGCATTATGGAAATCCTACAATTGGATGAGAGGAAAATATGATAAGAATGATGGTAACAAAAGAAATGGTTCTAAATCACAAGAAAGAAACTTCAAAGAGAATCCTAGATCGTAAATCAATGGTGTGCATGTATGCATGATAAAAAACTACAATTTCTAATAAACAAAAAAACAAGTAAAAACTGTTTTTCTTTTTCGTTTTTTCAATTCATAATATATCTATAGAGGTATAACAAATAACCTTGACTAGAAACAAAAATGATAAAACTATCTCTATCTTATAAAATATGTAAAAATAAAAAATTATGCAAAAAATAAAAATATCAAATGAGTCTTATATATGACGTATTATAACTAAAAAAAACAAAAATACTACTAAACTAAGAAAAATCCTACATGAATATGAAATCAATCTCCCAATACAGCATATCTTGCATCAATTAAATCTCCAAATCTTGACAACTAAAAGTCTAAAGCCTTTACAACAGCACACATGTCTAACCTAGGTCCCACCACTGTCAGCTCATCCATTCTCCATGATAAACATCTCAACAACTTTATACGCCACCAAAGGTTAATATATTTCATATGTAAACATTCAAATTAAAAATAACTAAAGCCTAAATGCAAGGAATGTTTCAAGGTTTGAAGCACAATCCAACAGATTGTTTAATCAGTGAACTTGTGTTATGTCTTAAATTAAAATATTCTCTGACTAAATGAATTAAAACAGAATCCCAATACAAAAAGACCATCACGGGAGTAAGCATTCTCAGATTGAGTAATATTTATTGAAGCAAAAAAATGTACAATTCTGCTGCAAATACTACAAAACTGGAACATGAAACTACATGAAAAAGGGTGTGTATAGCTGAAAAATGCATCCTTAACATAATAGCAATAATAAAAATCTCGACCCATCCAAGCATATCACATAGACTAGTAAAGCCATTAGTTTCGCTGCAATTTATATTGCATTGAGTTTTTCAAGCCTTGTAACATGTACTAAGATGAAAAGAGCTCAAAAATTAAAGTGTTCATTAGATCTTTCAACAGATTTACAAAGAACGTACTACTGGCCACTGCATCCTGCTCTGGTGAAACATTGTCAGGCCATCGTAAGGTTTCTCAAAAAGGATTGTCATGCTCTATCTGGTACACCTTTGTCGGGCCAGATCATAAAGCTACTCAAAAAGGATTGCCATCCAATGTTCCTCATCACATTCATATGTTCGTTTAAAACAAGCATACAAGCATGCAAAAAGGAGCATGAATCATAACAGTAAACTAACAGTAGCAAGAAGTTGACTGAATAAGCATCCAAAGTACCTGGAATATTGATAAGACAGTCACAGGATCTGTTGCCGAAATGAGAGAACCAAACATCATGCACTCAACCAGTGGTAGCCTATACATGAGAAACACTAATCCACCAAGGTATCTGCAAATCAAGAATTTGAAACATTTTATGAATGGTCAAATGAAGGGTGCAAAAACAATGAAATGACAAAGTTTATCAGAAAACATGCTTACACTAGCAGACCAGTAACAACAGAAGATATGAACGTTCCTAGTATAGCAAATGTGACAATTGCTCCAAAATTTGAAAAGAATGGTTTCTGAACAAGGAAATTGGTTCAATATAACTAATTAAGAATTTGATAAACCAGCCACACAGCATATGAACTGAAAAAAAGGACTTACTGGTGCCAAGCTGAAGCCTGACTGATTAGGGTGAAGTCAAAGAGAACAATAAACAGCTAATGATTTAAAAGTGAAACACATAAATCAGAAAGTACAAGAAAATGAAATTTGACAAATCAAAGGTTGGATATAATATAATTGGAGGTAGCAAGAAGAGGAAGAAAAATTCTTCGTGGAAGTTGAACCATGTCCTGTAAAGGAAGAAACCATAAACAGTAAAAAATACTCCAAACTTGCATGCCTAGAAAACTAAAAACAAGGAAAATAACATTGGCCATACCTAATACTTGATTCTGTATTTGAAATGTTAGCAAAACCACCAACTACTAAACCTGATATAGATAGCAAATATAAATTATTGACACCAACAAAAAATTCATACTTATCAACAAATTTCACCTTGTGGTTGCAATAGAACAAAGCAATTGTAAAACAAAGATTTTTCTATTTTTTGGAGGAGGTAAGAACATTACTCAATATTATTATTATAAAAACAAAGTACAAAAATTTCATAGGAAAACCAAATATTCTAGTAGGCTTACATAGGGAAAGAAGTAAAAAAAAAAGAACGTAAGATGAATTACTAAGTTAGCAAAATATGAAACTCTCTGCCCTTCTAACTCATGAGACATTCGAAAGACCGGCAAGGACAAGAGCAAAAGTTAGACAGCAAGAGGTCAACAGTGGGGAGTGGGGACCATTGCAATCTAATCCAAAGAGGGCACTAGAACAAGTGCAATTTTTTCTAAGAAGCCCAACAAGGGAGAGGAGGCTGAGGACAGGCCCATTAGAGATAAATGCACAACCTTGAAGTTGTCATAGCCATGAGATGGGGGCATGAACCAGTCATAAGAGTTTACAAAGCCAATAGTACAGATCAATGAAGGTGGCTGGGGAAGAAGAGCTTCCTAAGAGGTGGGTGACAGGCACGATGGGTTGGTAGGAGGAGGAGTGTCCAAAAGTGGTATATTGATGATAAGAGGTAGCAGATCACCTCCACCTATTAATGCTAGTCATTAATAGTCAAATGCATAGAAGTTAAGGAACAATTGCTCCCAATCTTCACACAAACAAAAACCAAGACAAGTCTAGAAGTATTGAGAGTGAACTTGTCCATCATGACTGGTTTACCCACCAAAATAGCAACTTCTAGAGAAAAATTTCCGAATTGAGATGCAAAAAGAGTCCACAAAATTTTATTTAAAGAGAAATGTAGTCAAAAGTAAAGCATTTTACATGTTATTGAAAGTATAACATTTAAAGCAAAAGTTTCAATTTTCAAACCTAGAAAATAACAAATTTAACCCTTTCAATTACATTATAGTCTTCAATGATGCATCAAGTCTCACTTTATACATTTTCTTCATAATAAAACATCCAAAAATATTACGAGAAATTAATGAGAATTTTATCTGAACTTTTGATAGCCGTCAATAGATAATGTTAAAAGTACAAAAAAATGAATAAAATGCAAGGTAATAACAATTGAGATATTATTTCCATACTTCAAAAAAAATCCAATAATAGTAATAAACTTTCCACTAGGTATAGCTAACTACATGAACCCTTAAATGGCATTCTACTCCATCTATTAATTACACTAGTGTAAGGCAATATTTTGACGTGAAATATGTTTCAAAATTCGGCCAATGTTACCTTAAGTATACTTCCCAAAGAAAGGTCGAATAAACTTGAAATCACGTTCAGTTCAAGTCAAAGCAATCTAGTTTGGGAATACGGCTAGTCCAAGCATCAAAGCAAAGAGGATTCAGTTGACAACCAAGACAAGTTTAGAGATGGACAGGTTTGGGCACAATCAAAACCAATCCAACTTTACTAGAGCAGGATAAAGGGTTTGCATGACAGCAAGGATTGAGTTCACTGTAGAGGACAGAGCCAAACACAAGCAATCAAGTAGCAAAATTACTACTCGATGAGCATCAACAAGGTAATCAAGTGAGGGTAGTTTAAGTTTGACAATGAGGGTTTGTCGAGGCAAAGGACAAAAGGAGAGGATGCGATGGATGGTTGCAACCAGACTCAGGTTACGAGCAACAATTGCAAGAAGTAACAATGGCAAGGGTCACCAATGTTATTAAACAACAAATTTCAACGATGTTGCCAAAATTATCGACAATGGTCTGGCAAAAGGGAATATGACAATGACAAGCAATAGTGATGGGTGGAATAAATCTAGATCACGATGCAGGAAGAGATAAGACTAGTTTATGCCTTCCTCCTAAGCATGCATGCATCACTAGAGAATTACATGACTCTCAATAAACATATCAAGAAAATTATTTTTTTATCTATTAGTAGCATTTGAATAGCAGATAAAGAGAACTTTAAACTAAAAGCTAAAAGAAAAAAATATACTTGACATAATAAAATAATAATAAAAATACGAAAAAGATAAAATGCATAAAAATAAGATAAAAAATCCTCTAGAATTCTTATATCATGAGCTCCATTGCACCAACTTGATAGTCAGACAACATATTTAATCAATAGTGCTAGCCAAAAGTGGTAGGGAAAATTAAAACAATAGCAGCGGAGTAACAATGACAAACATAATAAATTCAGATTATAACTTGAATGGTGAGATAATTATAAATCGCAACCCGAAAGAGAACAAAAGTCAGCCTATGCCTTTGTTCAAAGGAAACTAACAGATATAGATTGCAACCAAGGATGAGATAAGGCTAACCAATGCTTTCCTCCAATGCATGAATGCACCAAAAAGAAACAACTCCAGATCGTAAACAAGGATGTAAAAGGTTAGCCCAACACCTGAGGACCACAAAGGCAAACCAATGCAAGTATTACATCAATTATGATAAACTTTTCAAGATTGTGAGAGAACCCCTCTTATTATCACAACATAAAAAGGTGTTAGTACTTGCAATACCAAGGTGCATTATCAATGACACTATGTTGAAGTAATATAGAGTTGCTCAAATGTGTATACAAAAATAGGTCAGATTGGTTTTGTTAATAATGAAGTCAGACATATGCATAGTCGATCCCGCATCATTATCATTAATCATAAGACCACACAACGCTTTGACCTTACTACTTCGCATAAGAAGCCAACAGGTGTGCCTACATAGGTCTCAAAAGCATGGAAAAAGAGAATTTTTGCAAAGCTCTTAATGCTAATTTGGAGTTGTTCGCACCTCAATTTCGATGATTCTTGTATTACCATGGTGTCATATTGAGGGTTGAGTTGACAGATAAGATATTTGTAAAGCTGGATGTTATTGAAACAAGACTAGGAAGGTTAAGAGATTCTTCATAGACTATTTTTTGCTCAAATTGAATGTTAGATGATATGCATGAAAAGATTTCAACCTTCCTGCCTTTCATATACCATTTATCAAGGCCTTTCCTTTGAGAATGGCAATGAAGATGCCCAATGATCATTGGAGTAAAAGGTACCCCAAGCAAGTCTTAAACTCCTACAGCCTCCCACTTTCAAGAACTCGTTGATGAGTAGTCTATTAAATAACCATATCATGAATTGTTCTAGTGATATTTGCAATGCATGCCATGTTCCCATTGGCTAACACCAACCTTTATTGGTGATAAGGGTTGATAATGGCCCTTCTCCTCAATACAACGGGGGCCACATGTCTTCCCCCAAGAGCTCTCGACCAATCGACTGCTTGATATAGTGATAAGATTGATAAGGTTGAGACTTGCTCCTATCTTATTGCTTGGACATCTATTGACCCCTTTGTTATTTGGTCTCGTCTTACTAAAGTGTTGGTTTCTCCTTGAAGAGTTTCTTTCCATCCTCTAATCTAATCATCAATATTCTTAAGTGATATTGAGGATATTTGGAGAATCACTAAAGTCCCTCAACTAATAGACACAATACAAGGCAACTTTGATGAGTTCCATCTCAAGCTATGCTACATTGAACCTTGCTAGAAATGATAGAAAGACCCATTCCCTCAGGTTTAGAACAAAGAGCTATTGTTAAATATTTTAAATGTTCTTGAAACTATGAATGTAGGGAGTCTCTAAAACCATTCCAGAATGACTCCCTTCAAAAGTATCCTAGAACCACAACACAAGGCATGGCTAGAGCAATGTTAAACACCATTAAAAAAAAGCATTTTCACTCTAACCACAGAAAAAGGTCATGTAATATAATATGACATTCCACAAAATCCCCTCAAATGGGATTTCTGATGAGAGAAAAACTGGAGGTGATTATCAAAGTGGCAAAATAAGCTGAAAGGGCATACCTAATTTCTTCCTCAACATAAAAGAGTTCCTTATGTCCAGTTAAAAGGAAATAAAAGAAAACACAACAACAATGATTTGTGACTAAACTAGCAATTACAATGCAAAATCCCTTGGGATAGCCAATTCTTCCCACAGAACAAGCCCATACTACCAGATCATTGTGAGCTAGTTTGTTTAAAGCAAAGGTTGGTCCTACATTGATGCATCCATCGGTGGGCTGCCAATTTAGCATCCACCACTATGATGGAAGCACCCTTTTCCCCCATGTTATTTTTCTTCCTTTTGCTATTCCTATAAACAGCACAATAAATATAAGTTAATAGGTTTTGAACTTAGCAAAGAATTAATAGCAAATAAAGGCAATCGAATCGATATAAAGCTTGGAGTGATTTGATCAATTTCCCTAAGTTAAAGTGATATAACAATTACACCAATTTCTTTCACTCAAAGTTCATTAACGCTCGACAATGTAAACATAGCATGGCATGAGTTGGGGGCAAAGATGAGGCAAGATTCTTGGCTCCAAATTCCACAATATAACATCCCCATGGTTAACACTTCATGATAGCAAACGGCTGGTGAGGATGCCCTTCCGAGGTTGATCCATCAACATAACTCAATAATATTTGTACCAAGCCTTACAACAACATAAGAAATAACGCAAGATGATGTTTTAGGACTATTACAAGTCAATGATAAACTCATACCCCAAACCAATCACATTTTCATCAAAACAGGTACATACTTGATCTCCAATGGCCCAACAATGGCTCTATTCAGTCCACATCTTGTTGGGCCAAATTTTTGTATCCCCATGTCAAATTAGCTTTTATAGTGCAATTAACCTAACTTCAAGCATTCAATAATAACCACTGCATTTCGTTCAATCACTCCAAGACTAATGGATTAGATTTTTTTTTTTTTTGCTAATAAATAAAACACAAGACAACCTCACAAAATCAAACAAGTTCGTGCCTTCCTCACTTAGGAAAAACTCAAGTATTCAAAATTTCAAACTTATTTTTTTTTATGCATTTGTATTTTAACTCTCAAAAATCTCTTTGGAGAAATAAACCATTTATTTATTCAAACACAAGAAAAATCAAATTCCCCTTTCAGCTCATCATTAGGTGTTTAAGAGGCATGGTGCAACCCAAAAAACTGTGGTGGTTACCTGGAGCAATTTATGATCATGTTGAATCTTGCTGACAACCTACAAGTTGATCAAACATCAGCAGCAGCCCAAGGTTGTAACTGAACTCAAACAAATTACAAAATCCCTTTTTCCATGACTCAATCTAAAAATGGATTCTGTTTCTCTTTGCAAATATATCTCACCAAATGTCATCATGAAGTTTCAATCACATATTTATGATTCCACGACACAAAATTCCACAACTTCGGGAATTGCTTCCAGCAAAATGAGCTATTAAGAAACTCCGCAACAGCAGCCATTAAAAAGCATCACATGTCAAAAGAATAACTAACACTTTAGCCTCAAACCTCACCTTTGCCAGCAGGCATCTTAGTTGATCAATTTAGTTTCAAATGGCTCCAATATAAGGTTGACATGAGCCACTGTATGACTTGTTAAATAGCTCTAACCACAAAATTCCTTTGATTCATAAGCTATTGCCAAATGGAAAAGCACCAGCTTTCCCACCTTTGCATGGAATTCCCATAATTAACATCACAATGATTCACCTTGCTTATATCCATGTCCCAAAAACTAACATGCACATAATTTAGTGTCTGGCTTATGTGCTGCTGCAGCATATTAATAATAACCATAATACATGTTTCCTCGATAATCTTGCATTAAGAACCATAAAACAGATAACTAAAAGGACCATGAGAGATCTACGAATACTTCAATTGGCACATTTAATAAGTATTGAGGTAACCCCTTTCCTTAATAGACCCTGCCAAAATATGATAACGGAACTGAACTGGCACAGAGAAATTGGCCCGTTAATTACTACGCCTAGCCAAATTTCTCGCAATCATTAGCAACATCATAGATTGCAGGCCATTAAAAAAACCTGGGATCAATAATTAAGCTCGTAAGCACGACATCAAAGGAAAAACAAGCGAACCGATATTGATATGCTCGCTGCAAATAGCTACAGAAAAAAAGAGAAAACCATAACGCCTCCTACAATTTCTGCACATTAGTTAAACATCGACATCCTCATCAATATCGAACCTGGCAAGCAGCTAAGACACGCCGGCTAAGAAAGAAAACAGAACCATAATTACCGATGAGAAGGGAAGCGCTGGCTTCGGGGAGATAGTAGAACTTGTGTCGACGGAGGAGGTGGCCGAGCACGAACGACAGCACGAGCATAGAGATCTGGAGAAGGATACCCACCCCCGCCGCTTGCTGCTCCTTTCCTAGGGCCGGGCTACCCGCCGGTGGCGCCGTCGAGTTGAACCCCATCACTTGCAAGCGATCGGAGACCAGCGATCCTTCGCCGGCGACAGCCATCGTCGATTCCTCCTTCGCTGAAGTTTCCCGGCTCTCGGTTTGCTCGCTCTGCGTTCGTAACAAGCGGGGAAGTTGGACTCTACGAGAGGCAGAGCTAGTCTGGGTGGCAAAATTGCGAATGGGCCCAGAGTTCGTTTTGTCTAAATATCCCTAAAAAGGTATAAATTCACCGTTCTCGAACGTCGAACCGGCTTAATTGTATCGTGGCAACCCGTTTAACAAAAAAAAATGAATAAAAAATATTTAAAATTTTTGAAAAATCAATTTTACGTAAAACTTTAAAAAGAAAAATATTTGATAAAACATGTTTGAATATTTTTTAAATAAAATTTAAAACTAGATTTTTAAAAATGTCTCTTGTTATAAGAAATATCATTATTATTTCTCAGATCTTACATATTAATGTTATAATTTCAAATATGTATTTCTTTTAAATTATTTTTCTTAAGAGTCATTAAAATAGAAACTAGAAATAGAATGGGTTATTTTCTAAATTATTATTTGGCTCATATTATGTGGGCTCATGTTCTTTTCTTTTTTTTTGTCTAATATGATTTTAAAATTAAAAATCTACAAAATCAAAGGTCTTTTTATTGTTGTAGAACCTTGTTAATAAGAATGATGTTTATCATAGTATTATAAAATATAAATTGTTATTTTAAAATAATTTATTTTTTATTTATATATAATTATTTTAATTAATGTCAAATTGGCTCTAAATGAAAATGTTATATATAATAGACGTTTAATAATATCAATTGACCATCTTACTACAATTTTACTACATTTTTTAGCTCATTAGCTACTGTTAAACCTAATGAAACATAAACATGCAAAATAATTAGCAAATAAACATTTCTTCCAATTTAAGGTAACAAAATGCAAGTAACCTCTTTAAACTTCCATAATAAAATGTTAAAAAAATTAATAAAATTAAGAATTGCAAATTTTAAAGCTTTCCAAAAACAATTCATCATGCAAAAACTTCATTCGGCACAATGTATTTGCTGTTGAATAATGATTAGAATTAGGGTTATTAATAATTCAATCTTGAATGAATATAATTCTTGCTGAAGATCTAACTGAAATTGTCAAAATTGAGCTCAATTTGATCAAGATTTTAAATAGAAATTATTTACTTTGATCTTAATCTGAGCTTAACTAATTTTCTGACTATCAATTATTTCCTAGTTTGAAAAAACTACTTTACTTTATTTTTATTTGCAATTTTATGTTACAAATATAGTTATAAATTACATCACATTTAATGCATTGATTCATCACAACATGCTGTCAAAAGTTTTATTCACTTGCATGCCAAAATATGCTCATATTAATGAACACATAAATAACATACTGATGATCAATTTGCAATATTTTGATAGGTCATGATGATTTTGCAATTATCGCATTTATTGAAGTCATACTGAAGGTTTTTCAAATAAATGCAAATTCAACATTTGAATATCATAAAACTAAGACATAACATAATTAAATTAATGATTAACATTTTAGTAAAAAAATAATTAAATTAACACACAGCACACTTCAATTTGCTGCACCATTACTTGAAAAATTCAGAACTCAATAGACAAAATGACAACCATTCCAAGATGGTAAACAGAAGATGATTAAAATGCATTTGCAAGTAAAAAAATGTGAACAAACATCCAGGAATGTTCACACAAGTATACACAAACAACACAAAGCAGTTCTCCAATTACAGGGTATTGGTACATAACCAAGCTTCTATATTCCATTGTCATTGTTACTAGCAAGCTTCACGGCATTGTTTGTCCACAGCGTTTTAGCATCAGCCCATGGCGTACTTTTGAGTCCAGGCCCTTGCAGTTTCCTCGTATCGGCTGCGTTGATTCTTGTAAATGTGAGCAATCTCCGGGACAAGGGGATCGTCGGGGTTCGGGTCCGTAAGGAGGGAAGAGATGGAGAGGAGGACTTTGGATATGGTCAGGGCTGGGCTCCATTGCTCCTTCAGGATGTCCAGACAAATGCTGCCATTGGAGTTGATGTTCGGATGATAGACCTGTCAAAAATGGGTTCATCGGTCGGAGTTGATTGGTACGAACCGATGATGGTATTTAAGGTCGAGTTATAGAAATTGACGAACAAAGCCTTGGTATTATCAAAGATGTGTAGAATAGCTGCTGTTTACAGTCATTGTTTTGGAGCACAAAGCTACAGAACACAAAAAAAAACTAACGCCTAAATGGATTAATTGGAAAATTATTTATTGATAAATATGTTGTTGATAAACAATTAAAAAATGATTAATATTGTAAAATGATTAAAGTATTCTTCAAATTTTAAGAAAAAAAAAGTGGTTTTTTAATATTATTTTACAATGACAAAATCACCTTTGCTTTCTTAACATTTTTTTTGTTTGTTGGGTTAAAAAATTGTTTCAATACATATTCACACAAAAGCCTAATCATGTTTTGAAATGCATTTCAACAAAAAGCCAAGTTCACAAATTATTGGTTTGTACCAAGCCTTTAAGTTCTAAGAGCTAAATGCATATATGATGTCACCATTTTGAAAAACAAATAAGAGAACATTTAGTTAAACAATATTCAGATAGTATTGATATTTAGAAGTCAATACTATCAAAATATTAGTGCTATCTAAATGTTTTTGATACTTTTTTTCTGTTTTTTATTCTTTTTAGTACTTACATCAGTAATGATCTAATTCCAGCCACTTTGATTTGAAATAGAGCTAGTTAAATTAGATATCTTCCATCATTTTAGACTTTAGCCCAAACCAATCAAGTCTACACGTGTAATTTCAAGTCAACTCTAATGTTTGGTACATTGGAAAAAGTTGTAATTATAATGAGATATTAAAAAATAATTGCTTGGTATTTCATTCAAAATGACAAGTTTGAATTCCAAGAAAACAACAGACTACAATTGCAAGTTTACAACATGTTTCGTATAGTTGTTACAGCTATTTGTAAAATAAACAAGCATATATGCTTAGCAAAACAATATGCAAATTAACTCAAAGAAATGAGCAAAACTTCAAAGAAAACCAGTTAATCAAACAGCACAAACCTGACTGAGCTTGTGAGCAGGAGAACTAGTTCATCACTCGTACAAATTATAAATTGACATTAAAACAAGTTGAAAAACTAACATGTAGGTCAACTTTATTTGAAAGTGTAAAAAGAATCTCATCTTGTGATTTAGTTTAACTTTATTTTGTGATTTTTTTTTTTCTTACCACCTGAGTACAAAGGCATTTTAGTTCTAACATTTTGAATTTCTAATAAGGGTACTAGATTTACTTCTTCTTACATTCTCCTCTGATAACTAACTTGTTTTAACTTCTCATACCCAAAGCCTTAAAGGCAAATTTTCCAGAACATCCAAAGAGTTCAATAACATTATGAAGTAATGAACTATAACAAAATTAAGGAATTCTTTACAACACCAGAAAGAAATAGTAGTTGGTCAAAGTGCTTAGTTGTCCTTTTATGTCTTGAGATATAGTAACACCTTACATTAAGTCATCTAAAGTCTATCATGCTCAAAAAAAAAAACAACTAGATATTTAGGGAATTGACTTGTAATTGAAAGGAAGCTTTCTCTCACCTTAGTCTGGAAGTTAACCTTGGGAGGCTTGAACGGGTAATCTGGAGGGAAATGGATCTTGACAAAGAAAACCCCACCGGAATAAGGGCTTTCGGATGGGCCCATGATAGTTGCCTGCCAATGGAACAGGTCTTCGCCAACAGGTCCAGCGCTGCATGATGTTGGGGGGTCCCTTTGCAGATCCTGAAGCTCCTTTTGGATGCGCTTGCTAGCCATTATGCCTCTTATTTGTAGAAATTAATGCAACAATAAACTAAAATTAATTAAGTGCCTGAAAGAAATTGCAACAAGTTGGCTTTCGGCTTTGCCAGCCATCCAAGGAACAGAATGATCAGCAATCAAAATGATTCAAAACTTAAACAGCAATGTTTTTATGTGAGCAATTCACAAGAAGAAACTCCAAAAAAATAAGGAACAGAACACCGTTAAATGAAATGGATGTGATCCAAGAAAGGAAATGTTAACAAAATCAATTTAAAGGCGAAGACATTCAAACCCAGCTTTCTAATTGCTTTATCTGTTCCTCATTCAGAGGAATGCTTTATGCAACAGATCCAATTTGTTCTGATGAAACAAAAGGAATGAAGCCAATGTTTCAAGCATGCAAATTATCACAAGATGTTTATTTGGGCATGTAGTTATCTGTTCAGATTTTCCTAAACCCACAAGTGTCAAACTACCCAATCATCCAATTTTTAAACCTAACCTATCTAATTTATCAATAAACACTTGATGAAATGATGGGCACCATGAAATGACTAAAATAGAATTGAACTTTTTAGTAAAAAAATGATTTTTTTAATATTATTATAAAAACATTGTCCTTTATAATCATATTATTTTTTATTTTTTAAAATAAAAAGGTACAGTAAAATACAATTAGATAAACAGTTGATTAGGTTTCGAAGGCATTTTAGTAAAAAACTAAAAATGACATAGGGTATAAATTGATTAATGAGAAGTCAGAAGAGTGTTATTTTTAATTGCTATTGAAAATTGAGTGTTTGGTAAAATATGATATAGATAACCACTTAATAAAATGATTGCAATTGCGAAATGAAAGAAGTAATATTTGAATTTTTGAAAAAAAGAATAAATGGTCTTTTCAATATTATTTTGAAAGGATAATATATGTCTTGCTTCCTTTACATTATTTTTTAAAATTTTGGATTAAAGAAGTTTGTTTTGAAAGATGATCACGTAAATGATTAATAGCATTTCAAAAAAGACTTCAACAAAAAGGTGCATTTGAAAATGATATACTAAACAAAGCTTAAATATTTTTTGTAAAGAACAATTTTAATTATGAAAATATTTACAAACTTCAGTGTTCAATCACTAGGCCAGACATTCTGGTTGTTGGACCAAATTATATGGATTTTGTTTAATATCATTGTTCTTCTTTAGCTTTCATCCAGCTCTACTTCTTGTCCACTAATTTTAGAATGAATTTATTGTCCTCTTTTCTACTTTTTAGCTCATCTCCTTGTTCAATTCAACAAAGTTCTTTTTCTCCCTTTAAATACCATTAATTACTTGGATGAACATCCAAATATGCACTCTCGATGACTCATAACACAAAAAGTTTGCAAACTTTGATAGTGAACTTTACAAACAAGCTATGATGGTCGCAAACCAGCTAAGATAATGTCAAATCAATGACATATAGATCTAATTCTGTGGATAAACTCAGTTGACATCACAAGTTGCATAATTTCAGTAGTGAATGCCAAACTATAAAGGTTTGGTTTGACTAAAATTTACTCCTGCTCTACAAAAAAAACTTGCCATCTAATAATTTTGACTCACATGCAAAAGACAACAAAAAATTTGATATTGCAGGTCCATCTCCTCTATTGCTTCCCAATCATAAGCATCACCCCTGTGAACAAACTTACAAATTGTGAATTCATACAAAAGTTTACTCTGTCAACACCTTATCATAAGAGCATACAACATAACCAACGAAGTCAAGCAATACAAGAATCCTTTAATAATAAACAAAATAAAAATATTGTCAATCGTATCCTCAATACTAGATACAACATCAATAATAAAAAGTCTTAATCCCAATATAAATAAATTGACTGCATGATTCTTTAGTCATCATGATGCCCTATCAAATGACAAATCTTAACTAAGCTCTAGGAATGCAAGTTCGTTCCCAATAATCTCTTATCATGCCCTCTTCATCCTTCAACTTCCATTTTTTCACAAGGGAGGATTCCAACAATTCCTCCCCCATGCTAAAGTTTATGCTTTCCCTATCTAAAACACTTGGGATGACTCTTTTGGACTTATTTGGTATTGCTCAAACCTATGGGGTTCACTCATCTCTAATCTCAACTATTCATGATTTCATAGAGACTCTTATGACCTTTTCCTGCAAATGGACCTTTATGAACCTCTAAAAAGTCTTTCACCCATGCTAAAGTTCATGTTTTTCCTATCTAAAACACTTGGGATGACACTTTCGGACTTATCTGGTATTGCTCTAACCTATGTGATTCACTCATCTCTAATCTCAACTATTCACGAATAGTTACTCCTTCACCAAATCTCATCTTCTCAATAGTATTAATTCTATACTTATGCTTTATAGGATGTAACTATATATCATATAATATTGTTAGTCACATTAAAATCTTATAAAACTTACTTTTAAGCTTGATTAGAATTTTTCAATCACAAAATATAGATGCTTTGCTCATTTCATTCATCTTGTTGGGATCACATTAATAACATCATCCATTTTACCATCATTTTGTAAGAGGTAACTAAGATATCTTAGCCGCTCACTCAAAAAGATATCTTAGCGAACAATTGTCATTTTAGGAATAACTAGATGCTGAGAACTATTAACCATTAACTTCATAAATAATGTTTACATCAACGAAAGCAGAAAACAAATAACTTTCATGATTTTCTATAATTTAAATTGTCATATCTCCCTCTCTTCAGCTTAGCAAACAAAAAGAATAATGAAGAAAGACAAACACCATCACCACATCTTGAATGTAGCTAGTAAGAACATACATAACAAATACAAAAAGCTACAATCTTAAAGCTGGTCTTGATGTAATCCGATAATAATAAGGAACTTCAAGATAAATCCCTTTGTATACTAACACATGTGACAATATCTTCACTCTATACAAAATACAGAAGCCCCATTCTTTTTCAAAATCTTTCAAATCATACACTTTTTTTAAATAAATGAAAATCAAATGTTTTGTTATCCTTTAACTTCTTAACCAAAACTATTTAAAAATGTGTAGTTTTTATTGGAGACCTATTTAGCACCAACCCAAATTGATTTTAAAATAAATTACAATCATAATGTAATATATAGCCAATTATCCGCTATCAAATTTCAAAAGTATGGCATGCACTTGATTTCTCTGCAAAAGAGAAAATTATAAATATTATCCTTGCTATTGTAGATATGTATCAAACTATTACTTCGTCACTCATTTGATATCTTTTTAATTTTCGAAGTTACTTTGAAAAACTTAGTGAGCCAAAAAAAAAGCTCTCCTCTCCTACGTTTTTCCATTTTTCTACAAATATATAGGATTATAATATGGCCCTATTTATCTCCTACATTTCTTTTTCCTTAATGATTAGCTTCTAATTTAGTACATGCAAATCTAGTTAAATATAGCATGCTGTCATTGTCTTCATTAAAAATATTATGAAAATAATCATCTAACCAACATAGGTAATAAGTAAATGCCAAAGACCAATAAATTAGACAAGGTCAAATGGAAATGATGAAGTTAGAAGGATTTAACATAGCATGAAAACTATATAGTAAAATAAAACTTTCCTTCATCATAGGATTAATGGAAGAATTTCCTTCATCATAATACCTCCATAGTAAAAAAAAAACATTAGTATTAAAAGTTCAACTTGATAACAACTCCATAGTTAATGGAAGAATTTCCTTCATCATAATACCTCCCTAAAAAACTACTAGAAATGTTTTTTTTTTACTATCTCAATCACAATTGCTCACCATATCCATCATCAGATTGTTGAGACGTTTCAACAGCAGATTAAATATATTTCAACCATGACCTGGCTTTTCTGACAGCTGATTGGGCTTTGTCTAGTCTCCAAGTAATACTCCAAGCAGCCTGTTGTCGGTTTTTCAACAACTCTTCATACCATTCCTCAAGTAGCCTCCAGATTTATTTGAGCAGCACATCAATTCGTGACAGGCATTTCAGGAGGTTTCTCAAGGATGCTTGCCGATTAGATCCTCGAGAAACTACTGCAAGTCTCCATAATCTATGGCTATTGCAATTGTTGCAACCATTCATAACTCATTTTAACTAATTTTTTGTCAAAATTTGTATACAAATATCCCCAAAATAAGATAGGTAAGGGGTCTTTTGCATCTTTTTCGCACCATTTCTTGGGATTTCCAATTTTCTAACACTCGTTTTAGTAAAGGAAGCCCTGAGTCGTTGGAGACACATTTTCTCTAATTCTATGTGTATTTTCTCTCTACTTCTCTTACGAACAAATCTTTTTTCCGAGTTTTTCCTTCACTACAAAAAGAGTCCCTACTCAACTTCAAAATAATGGTACGAAGCAGTCATCCCCAAACCAACAACAAAACCACCAGAGAAAGGCACACGCAGCTTCACTTAACACCAAAGCCTTTCTTCCAACCAAAAATCAACATCGATGCATGCTCCTTGCCCAAAGCCTAAAGCTCACCCAACGAACACTAAGACAAAATCAAAACCCCAAAGGCATAAAACTAACGCCAGTAATCCGAACAGAGGCAAAAGCCCTTATCGGCAATCCAAATTCATTATCATCACATCAAAAAAAAAAAAAAAAAAAAAGAAAGAAAAATTTTGAAATTTAAAGGATAACCATACGTTCCAAAGGGCAAAGCTGCATAACCAGATCAACAACAGACATAAACAGATCGACACCTGAACAGAAGCATGATCGACAAAAAGACGAACTCACCTGGGATTTGACAAAATAGGTGGAGATCGATAGAGATTCGTTACCTGATGTCTCCTGGCCGAAAACAGAGAAGGAAGCTCGAAGAGTCGAACAAATCCGGAATGGCCAAACCAGATTGAAAGGTTAAATAGTCCCTCTTGGTGAGCTCGGCTGTGTGACATTTTATGGAATTAGGAATTGTCCTCAGAATTTCTAACATTTTTTTAATTATCTTTGAACTAAAAATAATTTAAAAAATCATAAAATATTATTATATTTATGATTATTTAAATTTGTATTTAGCTCTCAAAAAATTAAAAAAAAAATTATTTTTATTTGTTTATTTTATTTTATAGGCTAATATTTTATCAAATGTTGGCCAATACTGAATTTTCATCCAATCATAAAAACAAATGTAGTCTCTTTTATGATAGAAATAATGATAATTGTATATAATATGTTAGAATATTTTATTAAAAAATAAATAAATATTTCTAAATATTATTAGAAAATATTTTAATTATAATTTATCTAAAAATTTGTCTTCTCTTGTAAAGAATGCAACCATTCTATTTTTTTGACAAGTACTTACTTTTCATATATTCCACATGAGAACAATTAAAGTTTGTTGAGGTTCAAGGTTGTTGCTCAAAGACATGGATGTCGTGTTATGGACTTTCCTAGTTTTCGGACCAAGCCTCTAACCAATCTCCTAATCTCTATCATTAGGCCTTAGTGATTGGTTGTTGGACAAGGTATATTAGTTTAGTTGGGACTAAATTCATCAATCGCAATTGTGCCCAATGTTAATGAAACAAGCATCAAAGGTGAGCTTGGAGTAATAACTAAGGTCAAGTATCATTAATTGTGGCCAGTGTCATGCACATTTTAGTCGTTCATAAAATTTCAAAAATATAACTATTACTTTAAATGTCTTGATTCATGTATATGTGCATGTGTATATGCTTAATCATTAAAATGCAACCAATAACTCAAATTATCTAACAAATATTGATACTAATATTGTAACAGTCCTAGTTTTCTCTTATTTGTATTTTTATATGCTTAAACGAAAGAGCTTTGTGAGACGAATCCAACAATGTTAAATTTGTAATTTTCGGAGCTCTAATGAATAAATTATGAATTTTTGAAGATTTGGGATAAATTTGTAACATTGAGGATAGATTTGTAATTTTTAAATGTCGGTTTAGTTCAAATTCGATTGGCGGAGGGTATATTTGCAAATATAAAATTTAGAGGGGGTTTTCTGCAAACATGCGTTTCACGAACGTCCCTTTAGTCGGTTTCGGCCGCGGCTATAAAAGCCGATTTTTGCGCGTTTGAAACAGCCGACTTTGTGCGGTTGAAACGCTTTTCTGCGAACACGGCGGCGAGGCACGGCGGTGAGGAAATTTTGTGAATTTCGGCACGCGACGACAACGGCCAACGAAGGTGAATTTTATTTTCTTTGTTGTTTTATAGGTTTTAGGGGAGCGGCGGTCAGTTGGCCGACGATAGACTTAAGAATTAAAGTTCGCCGGCGAAATACTTTGGTTTCGCCGGACGCGAGAGAGAGAGGGGCGGCGTGAACCGGTCCAGGCTTTGGACCGGGTTACGCTGAACCGGATGCCGAGCGCGCGCGGTCCAGCGCGCCGAGCACGCCCGGTCCAGCGCCGAGAGCACGCGTGGTCCAGCGCCGAGCGGGCGGTCCAGCGACAGCGTAAGAAATTTGGGAATTTAGAAAGCTGTTTGGAAAAGCTTTTAGAAAGGTTTTCTGCGTGGGCGGTTCAGCGACGGGCGCGGGCGGTCCAGCGCAGACCGTGGCCGGTCCAGCGTCTTTTGGGATTTATTTTGGGGTGTGTTTGGGAAAGCTTTTAGAAAGCGCTGTTTGGCTATAATTATTTTTGTATTTTATGGGTTTGTAGGACATCAAGAAGAATCATAAGTGAGTAAGACGGGTGGTACAACAAATTCAGGTAGATAAATTCGTAACCTGTGATATAGCACAATAGTATTTATTTATATTTCGATACATGGTTTCTTATGGGCTGTATTACAGTTTTTCTTTACATGACTTTTATCTCATGGCTTGATATATGTTTTATGGTGTTATTTTCTAATTGAACTGAAAGCATAAAAGATGACAAAAAGGAAATTGAAACAAAAAGCATAATATGAGATAAAATATAATTGGTTGGACATATTGATATGGTTTTGGCATATTTATCATATGTGTGACATGGTTGGAAAATAAAAATGAAAATTGGATTCCTGGAGACATTATCCTCACCACTAGGCCTAGCGAATGAGATCGCAGGGTATCGATCTTCGGATCAGATATCTGCCTAGTGTGTATGTGTACCATGACCTCCGTATATATTGATGACACCAGGCCTAGCGGATGTGATCGCAGGGTATCAGTACTATACCTGCCTGGTGGCACTAGGCCTAGCGGATGAGATCGCAGGGTATCGGTCTTCGAATCAGATATCTGCCTAGTGTTATGTACTCGATGGATGCCGGCTGGAGGGTCATTTGATATGGTGATTGGATCCAGAGGATGATGATTCAAAGGGAATCGGGCCCAGTACGTATATAACATATAAAATAATGGAAATGGAAATTTGGTATACATGTTTATCTGGTTTACTTTTGATACTGCATGACATTTGATATGAAGGTATTCATATGGTTTATTTTTCACCGCTTATGAGATGGATTTTGTTTTATCATGTTTCACGGCTTGTCTTTTATATCTGGAGATTTATTTTACTTGGTTACATAATGGATTTATCTGCTGAGATATATGTGTCTCATTAGTGCTTCATCACAGGTCATGTATCCACTGCACCGAGAGCTGGGGATTATAATGGTACAGGAGAGGACTATACTCCTGACATGTGAGAGGGGATAGATTTTTGGTGGGAGTGGATTTGGTTTCATTTTGGTACTTTTTAGTACTTCAGTTTTGTGGTTTATTGTATATATATACAGTTTAATATACACATGTTTTCATTTCAGCTCTATGGTTTGGATTTGGTTAAAATGTTTTAAAAATATATGGGATTGGTTAGAGGGTTAGAATTGTCTCACCGTCGGGTCCCCACCTAGGCATGGTTTGTCCTCACTCGAGATTATTTCTTATGCAGCATCCTTAATTTACTGTAGTTGGTAAGGTGGGGTGCCTGACAAATATTATAAAAGGATATATTTAATTAAAATATTATTTATCAATAATTGATAATATCAATTATTAATGTTCAACATGATCTTAAAGTATTATTTAAAATGAAAACTCAAACATAACTATTAAAAAACTCACTAAAACTATCTATGAATATCAATTTCAATTTGCAAAGTTTAAAAGAGATTAATTTTTCAATTTAATAAAAAATTAGGATTAATTCACACTTACAAAATATATATATATTCAAAAAATATAAAAAAATAATTGGAACTCCACAAAGGTGTTTTGAATTTATACTTAGTAAAAAAAATTATTTTTCTTTAAATTCTATATATAGAAAGAGGTTTTTTATTCTATATCAAAGGTGAATAAAAATTTTATCCTCCTATAATTCTAACAAGATTTTACTCTCATAGATATATTTAATTTCGTCATTTAAATATTTGCATTTAATGATGATCAATATATAATATAACAAAAGCACAAAATATCTATTTTTATCATTTACATAAGTAAAAATATATTAAATAAATAAAACATCACATAATATATAAATGCATAAAATTTCATTATGAACATCAATAAATATGCTTTTACCTCTAATAATTGATCACAGCAACATTGAAATGATACTCAATATTTCATAGTAAAAATAATATATATGTATATATATATGTGTGTGTGTGTGTCTATGAGAACACTAATAATTTCAAACAAAGACCTGATGAAAAATAAAAATTCAAAACATGTTTATTTATCCATATAAACAAAATAAAATGTTGAGACAAATGTATGATTATAACCACTAAAATTATAAATAGTCATCTATACAATAAAAGTAGAGAATTGTATGGACAAAGTAAAGTATTGATAATCAGCATGTCCTAACTCTATATAGAATATTGTCTACTCTCACATCTTAAGTATATGATATTCCTTCATAGCATTAAAGTTCTCTTCTTTCAATGTAATAAATATATTACCTATGATGTAATCATTAATAAAACTCTAAGAGCTTAATAGATAAATTATATAAAGTAATAAAATATAAAAAATGTTCAACATTTAAAACCAATGTAAGAATGATCTCATAATGAAGTAAATGTAATATAATTATATACCGAGCAAAATTCGATCCAATTTATCGTAATCTATTAGTTAACATGTTGGTTAACCGTAATCTAAAACACGAAAAAAAAATCAATGGCAACAATTGTTTCTAATATCAATGAACACTACCACCTTGAAAGTCGGTTGATAAAGAAAGAAAAAGTCATTTTGGGACAAACAAAGCATTGATCCTGGTAACTTAAAATAAGAAATATTTTCGAATGATACAACAGTAACTGAGAGAAATTTACTTAATAATCCTAATCTACTAATGAAATTCTAAGTTGTACTAAACTAAAAAGTATAATAAAAATAAATCTAAAAAAATTATAATGAAAATCTTAATTATATAAGCATGACTATTTTAGTATTATAACTTTTATGTTATCTTCGTATTTATATAATACAAATTTGACTCTTCATATGGTATGACTCAACTATGTAATAGTTTACATGCATAAGTAGTTTATTGAGCTTGTGTTGATGACTCAACATTTCTTTGATATTAATAATTAAAGATAAAAATGATGCAATACACAAGGATCCATAAGAATAATGAGAAAGCATAGTTATTAGCTCATTTGATGATTTACTTTTATTTGGACTATAATCATGTATTGGGATTATTTTAATATTATAATAATTTCATTGTGGGACATGAGTCATATTCTAATATTTTTATTTTTATTTCTACTAATAGAATATAATAACTTTTTATTAGATTTTAATATTTAATCTTATGAATGGATGATAAAATAATAGTTTGAAAAAATTGTTGATGCCAAGGTTAGGTATCACAATTGTTCGCTTAGGTCGTCTCATCCCAACTTAAGAAGATTTTATTTTTCTCCAAAGGTCCCTCAAAATCTTAATACCATAAAAACTCATATAAATATGAGAATCAATCTTTAAATTGTTAATGTAGGATAATTCATTTCTATACTCCTCTATTTAGAAGCTTATTATGAATCACTACTTATTCAATGATTCTTCTTTTAAAGCATCACTTGATATTTAGTCCTTATCCATTTTAGCCATCTGTGTCACAATTTATCTAATTTTCAAAAAAATATTTATGTTAAAAGATTTTTAAAATAAAAATATTTTTATAAAATAAATATTTTCTAAATTCTTAAAAGAAAAAAATGGGTAAATGATTAGATGAATATAAATAGACACCATAAAAAATGCTTAGAAAGCCTTGATTTAGTCTCATGAAACACAATTGGGAATCAAATAACATTGCTTTTTCTTGTAAACTTGATTAAGTCTTAAGAAACTTGATTGAGTCTTTAAATATAGTAATCAAACCAAAGGATCAGCTTATAATCAATCAATTAAAATATCCAACTTATTAAATTAGATGGTTTGATTATAAACAAAAGGTTATATATATACCTATGATATTTTTAACATGTATTACATGTTCATTATTTTATCTCATGTTCTTTTTTATTTTGTTATACGTATATTTGTTGAATATCATATTTGTTTTTTATTTACCTAACACACTAGCGAAAACTTATACTTATTATTTTACTATTTTTTGTATAATCACTTGTTAGCCAAAAAGAGAAAAAAACATTTGAATATAAATATGAGAACGACAATGATTTATATGCGTTTAGCTTTTTTACTATTAATAAGGACATGAAAACCTTTTGTTTTATTCTATAGAGATATGAAAGTTATACTTTAATTAGTATCCAATTATGTTTTATGACTTAGTTTGTATTTGTTTTGCGTTCATTAACCCCTTTTTATCTATTTTAAAAGAAAAATATTAAAAATTTAACAAGTTATAATAGCATAGTATTTATATCATTGTCACCCTTGATTAGATGTGATTAAGATATATATTCTTGTCTTTTATCAAACTAGAGGAAAAAAATCTGATAACAAAGCAAGTTGAAGAACCATGTGATATCTTATGAGAGAAATTTTTAGGATAAATAACTATATATGTGCATACACAATTATCATCATATGGTTGATGTATATAAACGTTATAGTTGTAAGTATAATATTGAATAAAAAGAAATGATATATATATATAAATGCTATAGTTTCAAGTATAATATTAAATAAAAAAAAATGTTAAAAAATGGAGAAATCAAAATCCATTGAAGGGAATAGTGTTTTAAGGAGTGATGCAAGGCTAGAAAAGCACAATAGAATAATTAATAATAGTTTGAAAATGATAAGGACAATTATATAGGCTATGATAGATTAGTTAATTATTTAACTATTAGGAAAGTGATTTATCATTTGAAATATGTAATTCTAAAAGATGCATCATTTACATGGTTTTGAAACTATAGAAAAAATGAACATAGTGTTTTTAATGTCTTTTGCCAATGTAGAATATTTTCTAGAAGAGAATTCTTAATATATTCAAAACTTGATAGGCTCTAAAGTAATTAGAGAGAAAATAAAAAAAGACTCAAAAGTGATGCCTATGTTATAATACAAGTAGAAATTATCGTTCTTAATCAGAAATGTTATAAAGTTGATAATACTTAAATCATAATAGGACTATTATTTTAGGAGAGTTTAAGAGATTTCATGAGATTTATGATATCCCAGATGCATCGTATTCCTCACAAAGAGATAATGGAGGCCACTAAGAGGGTAAATTTAGATTAGTTATATTTAGAAGTCAAGTGGGAAGCAAGAAAGAAGAAAAAAGGTTTATTCATGAGCCCAAAAGTGATTATTTTCAAAATAAATTCTCTTAAAACAACATCAGTAATAATGATGGTAAAGGCATTGGTTTTAGTTTAGGATTGAATTTGAGTTCTATAACTAGTTTTGTTAGCATACTTCAATGTACTCATTATAATAGGACGCATATATGGATTTAAAAATCAATATTTTTATTTTAATGAAAAATTTAAGCATTTATGTCAAGTTTTTTTTCTTTATCCCCTTATGATGGATTTTGGACATATGGGGTAGACAAGTAAACTTAAGTCACTATAATTGGTTGGATTTAATTGGATTGTCTTAGAGCTGGTTAATTACTTATAATCTTGACAAAAAATAGAGATTAGTTAAATCAATCTTTTATTTATGATAGACTAAAAACGTGATTTATTATTTATGTTATTATTTAGGAAGCTCTAGGGTCATCATATGTGATTATACATACTACACAATTATTTTTTTTTATTTTTGTGTTTGAAATTTTTTTTTAAACTACATGAGTTCGAGCAATTATTATTAGTGAAACGGTTAATATGAATGATGTTCAAGCAAATTTTTTTTAACAATTAAAAAATAATAGGCAATTCTTAGATCAATTAGTTATGATTTATTTAGTTGAATTTGATATGATATTTAAGCTGAATTGAGTAACATAAAATAAATTTTTAATTAATCATTGAAAAAAAAAGTTAAGTATTAGCAATGTCCCTTAAAGAAAGCTAAGAAGATGTTGATCATTTAAGCTATTAGAGGTCAAGGGTTTTTTAAAAAAGCTTATGAAGCATTTTTCAATTGTGGCTAAACCTAAAAAATGAAATCAATCAAATGGAAAAGATTTGTTAAAATTGTGTATTTTGATAACAAGATAAAGTTATTTATCCTTAAAAAAAATTATATATAATATTAATTATCAAATTAATATTCATAGGACTCTATATAAAGCTCTTTATATAATAAATATCTAAGTTACTAAATAAAATTATTAGAAAAATCAAAACTTGTAAGAAGAACGCAAACTAAAAAATCCAAAACAAACAGGATTTGACGCTACCGACACCGCGGCCGGTCCTCTAATTCGGCTTATCAAGGGGCTTTGAGCTGGTTCCTCCTCGTTAGGCAAATCACATTCCGCCTTCGCCATGGATGCCCTTCTGCAGAGAGGTGAGACCTTTTCCACTTCGCTCCTCACTAGCCTAAGGATCCTACGTCCCTAATTTCGTATTCTCGTTCTGCTAGATTTCTTACTTGCGGGATCCAGTTTAGGCTTCGTGGGGATTGGAACGAACCGGAGAGTCCTCTATGATAAGAAGGTTAATCCCGCCCTTGATTTCCTTATTTTTTCATTTCTTCCAGTTGTTTAACCTTCTAGCTGGCCTCGTAGTTGGCACTTTCTGCTAGGTTTTTGAATGCAGTCGGTGCTTGATCCAAGTTTCTTCTCCTTGTTTTCTATTATTACAATGAAGTTATGTGAAAACTTTGATTTATGCACTGTTGGTATGATTAATTAGCTAGGAGAATTTAAGGAAGCTAAATGAACAATAAAACTTTGTTAAATTTTAATTAGTATTTTTGTTCTTTCCGTAGAAAGCATACAAGTGAAGACCAAAACATTCAAAACGGCGGTGTATTTGAGATGAGTAAAATTTAAGCTTTTAGTCGACAGAACTATTTTAAAAAAGGAATTAGTATGTTTTTGTTAGCTTCTAATGAATTTGGAGAAAAAATTATGTTCTTGCTGACAAAATTGCGAACTTTGGTTTTGGGTTGGAATGCATTCATGAATGAATGAGATTGTCAAGGAAATTAGATAGTTTAAACATCCTCCTTTTATAATACCTAGTAAATCATCGGAAAGGTTTGAGGAAATAGAGTATAGTATTCTTTTTATAAATTAGAAGAATGATTCAGCTCTCAATCATGCAACTACAAAGGTTTTTTCGCAACTGTTCATCCCCTAACTTTTGTCCCTAGATGTTGATGGTTTAATAGTCCAAACTTGTAAAGAATATGTCCAATGGTGGTTGGACTTAGACTTAATATACTCTTACATGAATACTTAATAACCCAAAAGTTCAAGTTTATAGGCTATGCTCATATTAATTATATATTAAAAATCTCAATTATATGTTAGCGTTGCAATGTAAGTATAAACTTAATTTCACTAGTAAATAATCTCTCATTTAAGTGAGAGTTTCATCTATATTGTCTATTATGTTTTTTTAATTCTGAAGTTTTTTAACTAATCTTATTGAGTCTTTTGTCAACAATCAAGTATGATTCACTAGATTTTATTGCTTATAGATTACACCAATTGTTTGACCATGATTGGTTAAATCATAATAGTCATGAACCAATTCTTCAAATGAAACCTAAATGACTCATTGGAAGCTTATTACCGTTTTTAAATATCGTGTGAACTAGGATTTACTCAACAATATGGAGATAGTTTTTGAGTTCACTAAAACTCAGCTCAATTATGGTGAAGACCATCAAAAGATTTTTGGAAATCTTAAATTGCACGAGTCACTTAATTTTTTAATCAAAGCTAGCTCCCTTTCAAATTTAGCTCTAACATAGGGAGATAAATCTAATAGGGTTTCAAGTTGAGCCCAATGTACTCAAAAGTAGATATCTAATAATTCAAAGGTTCAAGTTTCATAGATAAGAGGCGCATCAATTAACTGTTAAAATTTCAATACTATGCCTAACTTACAATGAGATATCAAATCTAATTTCAATTTTACTTAATCAAATTAAATAATAATTAAACTTGGTTAAACTTATTGCATATTTGAAGAACCAATTAAGGAATTTCTTCTGAAGTTTATTATGGGACGGAGGTCAAAGAAGGTTTTAACGCACCTCTTTTGATTTTGCTGCTGGGTGGAAGCTTAGTTGGTTTTAGTATCGATGTGAGAATAAAGGCTTTTTCCATCTTGTGATCCTTAAAGCACAAAGAACAATGTTTGCACTTTCTCAACACCAACATTATAGAATCACTACTTTCAATCGGTAAGGGCAATGTTTAGTGCTGGAATGACGTGGAATCTTTGTTAGTTGACAATTCACTTGAGAGCAAAGGATAACAATCTGCAGAAATGTAATATATTGGGCCAGCTGATATAGTCTATAACCTACTTAAATAAAGCAATGGGCATTGCAGGATGTTTTGAAAAGATAAGGAGCATAAAATTGTTTTTACAATATGATAAATAGAGACTAGGGAGGAAAATAGCAAGGTATCATCTAGAGAAATAAGTTTTCCATATTAAGTTTTATCAGTGATAGTAGTAAAAAGAATCCACCCCTCTCTTTTTCCCTTTTTTTGATATAATTAATGTAATGTGCATCCCCTCTTTCCCCACCCTCTCCCCAATCTTTCCATAAAAAAAAAGAATAAAAAAACAAAGATACAAGTTAGCCATTCTCTATTTCTTCCCTTTATGGGGCCTTATGGAACTTTTTTGATAACTAGAAGTTTTTAGTGCACTACAGCTTGGAATATGTGGTGTTGTGTAGACTGATACCTCTCTTAGGTTGCAGACAAATCCCGTATGATAGTTGTAGAGATAAACTGCTTATACTCGGATATCCACAAAAACACTATTTGTGTCACAAACATAATAACATAGGGTGAAACTAAAACATGAAGACCACTCATTGATAAAAGAGAAAAAGACACAAGAAAGAGTAAGATGAACAAGAATTTAAAGTGAAATATCATATTTTGTAAAATCCACAAACTTACTCTGGAAGGTCCTCACTAGAATTTAGAAGAGTTTATAAAGTTTCTTTCACAGCTTTCTTCTCAAATAATAGATAAACAATTCTTACAGAATGTCTCACGTTATCTTAAAGAGAGGAAGAAAGAAGAAACCAATATTTTACAAGATTTACTCACTCTTGTTTCTTTAAACTAATAAGTTCTTTACTTGTACATTCATTCACATTTTGCATTGTGTTTATATTTGCACACTTCTGGTTGATGAGTCGCAAACATTGCATTTTGCACAGCTTGTTCCATACCCTCTTGTTCGCCTATTTTGCACAATGTGACATCTATCGTTTGTCATTTGGTTATATTGTTATAATATTATTATTCAATTGACTATATATCTATTATTATAAACTTTATGGTCATGTTCATGCTTTTAATGTTACAGACAAGACCCTCATGTATTATGGGCATGTGTAGTACTCTTATAATATATGTCTACATAATAAGGCTCGTCCAAGTTATATTAAGCTCCTTAACAAACGTTCAACTTGAAGACTAATATCTGGTTGATAAGCTATGATCTAAGAATTAGACTCTTAGATTATTTGAATCTTTATTTTAGCACATATGTTCTTTATTTTGCATTATAATTTATTGAGATAGAGCTATGCCTCATCTTGTTGATGATTGTCACCTAATAAACATCTTCATTGAATTTTTCGTGCCAAGGATTTTCTTTAGAGATAACTCTTCCTCGTCAATCAGCATTCTAACATGATGATACCGGAGTAAGATCTCATTTATCATTAAATGAAATATGTGTTTCCAAGCAAGAGATATAGTACTTTGATTATGGTAAATATGTATCTAGCTATTTCAATCGTCCACATTCGCTCATAGGTTGGCATTAATGTATCCCCATACAATTAGTATTCTTCCTCAAACATAATCTTGTAGCTCACCTTAGATAACATAGAAGTCATTTGATTGTTTTTCAATTCTTATGCCATTGATTAGCTATGTATCAACGTACAGTCCTTACTGCATTGAAATTGCTTGACTTATTGCAAAGCATGACGTCCATCAGATTTCCTATGGGTAAAGCATATGAAACCATTGCCATGAACTCTCACGCATCACATGTGCAAGGTGATTGGTTATTATTGGACTTGAAATGGCATGTGAAGGCTCTCTGAATCTAGCATTTGGAACTCTAAGTCTATCAACTACCTTCCGAATGTGCTTCAGTTTGATAATTTTAGAATTTTGTCATTTTTGTTGAAATTCTTATTCCAAGAATTTGATGTGTAACTCCTTGATGTTTTATTATTTTTTTAGAACTATTTATGTATCTTCTCCATGCTTGTCTCATAATCAGAATGTCATCCATGTTTGAAATGGCTTTCTTAGGACTAAACATCACCATCTCTTTTACTATACTTTGGAAACTTTTAGAATCTGTCATAAATGTCCTTTTTTTCAAGTCACTATGAGAAATGCAGCTTTAACTTCACTTGTTCTAGGTGCAAGTATTCCACCATTAACTTCATGAGTATGTTTGTGAGTTTTTTCATGGGTGAGAAGTTCTTTTCATAGTCAATTTCCTCTTTTTATTGTAAATTCTTGACTCTAGGACATGTCTTGTATCGCTTCATCTTCTTGCAATATGTATGCCTACTTATTCTGTAATGTCTCTCTCTCATATGGTAATGTAGTCAAAGTAGTATGTACTATTCTTTTGAAGTCATGCCATTTCATCTTGTATTACTAGCTTTTGCTTGATAGATGAGATTCTTTAGCATCTATCAAGAGCAAATACTGAGGTCAAACGTTGATGAAGTTGTCAATGACTTGCACCAGTCTTTGTATTTGACTTGACCTTCAAATGGGCAATGTCGAGAAGTTGTTGCATTCTGGTTAGACTAGTGTATCTGTGGTTGCCAATGTCTCAAGGATTATGGATTAAAATTCTGCTTGTTGATGTATATTATCACCTTATGTCTAACTTCCTTGTTTGATCCTAAATCATATAAACACCCTTGATCATAACTTATTATTTGTGCTAACAAAATTCTCACCTTCACTCTTATGCTTAGGTAACCCTTCATAAGATAATTTTCATGCATTTCTCACTCATGTGACCATGTTGATGGTGTGATAGTTGAGAACTTTCCCAAAACACGATGAAGATGCAATTATTGTATTCCTTTGGAAGTTCTCCATATGTAAGGTTTTGGCTTAATCCCATGAGAAACCACTATTGTGACCTTGAAAATCCTCCATTTATCATTATTGAATGACGTGACATTGATTATCTAGCTCGTCAATCAAGATTAGGTTTGTCCTTAGACCTTGAACTATATCTTGCAACTTTCACTAAGTTTTGTTTACCATTTTAATCTGCACGCATCCCTTCCCTATGATGTTGTAAGGTTCATCACCATCTAAATATTACTTGGTGTGATTTCATGCTACAAAACCTTATAGCATCTATCTACATGACATCATATGGAATGTTGTATCTTAGTAAAGAATCCATGACTCGATTAGACAATCAATGTTGAGCACTAGAGCATCTTCTATACTCTTGGTAATTGCATTCATTGATGTAGTTCCTCCTTTGTTTGACTACTTCTCTTCTTTGAAGCTTTGCAATCACACTTTAGAGAATACTCATCACAATTCTAACTCACATGCTCCTTTAGTTTGATATGCTACAGTCCTTTAACTTAGACTTGCCCATATGCTCGCATTGTATGGTAAATCCTGTCTTCTATAATTAAGGCATAATCAAATGGTTCTCCTTTCCTATAGCTTCAGATTTTGTCTAATGCATTGTTTACATGATGCTAATTACATCCCAACTTTTCAGTAGGGACAATGGTAAAATCAAGTTTTGATTTCATCTTCAAATTCAATTTCTATAAAGCTTTGTTGGTTGGTTATAAAGTCATTCGTGTGATACGTGATAGAAGCTCCTTCCGTTATGTTTAGAATGAGCAATCACTTCATCAAATGTGCTTTATTTGATGTTGAGAGCTTCTCGTGCATGTTGCACAAGACTTTATCGACTTTTAGTTGTCTCCTTGACGATGATACCCATTATATACTGAACACTTGACAAACAATTCTCATCATTCTTGCTTCATGAAATTGGGCTTTTAATCTTGATTTTTCTTTCTCCATTTCTTTCCTTTCGTGCATCAGCAAGTTGACAGGGACTTGCAAAAAACTTCTCTATTGAGATGCTAGACCTCTGCTTCGACTGCATCATTGGCACTAATTTTCTAAATTGAGCTAAGGTACCAATTATCAGGGAGCATTGAACCTTCGATGAGGCTAAGCTCTTCTGCAAATCATTGGTTAATTTCATAGACCTTGCAGATTTGGACTTCATTAAGAATGCTGGATACAGATCTAAATGATTTCTTAAATTCATAGGTGGCAAACTGTGGAAAGCAATTGTATTCTCTTCTTGATTGGAAGAGAGAAAGAGAGAAATTTTGCAGTTGGAGCAATTCTTTGTTTCCAAGATAGGTTTTCCAGAATCATATTTGCATTCCCTTCTCATTCTTCCTCTTAAGTTTGCATACTAATACCCAAGGGGTTAAAAGGTGTAAAACAGCAAATTAAAAGGTGAAATCGACACTGTTCATGTTCAAGCTTTATAAGATAGTTTGAATAACTCTTAAATTTATCAAGTAAAAATAAAGACTAGCCCTCAAGATGGGCTAGATCTTGTGGAGGAATCTTGAGGCCAATGTGTAAAGAGTATTTATCATGAGAGATCTTGAGGATACATTGATCATTCCTCTTGAGACTAGACAAATCCATAGAATGTCACTGATACCTTTTAAGACATCATTGATGACTCATGAGATAGCTCAAGATTATTATTCTTCTTCTCTTTCTTATAGTGTCTCCCTTTATAGGCTTGGAGAAAGGTCTAGTAATCATATAAGATGTTGTAAGGATTTGGCAAGAGGAAATTAAAATTATTAAGAAGATAATGATTGATTTATTGATCATAGGTTCTCTTTTTTTTATTATTTGAGTCTTTCAAATCTTTTTTGCTTCAATCTGACTGTGTCAATAACGTTTATTTTCTTCTCATTTTGAAACTTGTCAGTGCTTGTTGAAATGTAAATGTAGGATTTTATTATTCCTTTATCTCAATTGTATCATTTAGTAGAGCTCAACTGTATCATTTAGCAGAGATGAATTTTTGACATTTCTTGTGAATATGGTAGGACATTCTTGAATCAAGTGTTGTATTTGTTATCTTCTTTTATAGGATAATAGCCTCGTACATGATTGATTTATATCCTAGCACCATATCATCCAATAGTGACAATGACTCGTGCTGCTTTCCATTGTGCATAATGGTTTGAAAGGCTTCAAATTCTTGATATTTATGATGGAATAAATTTCCACACTTGGTAGTAATTTGAGCTTGTAAGAATTGTCTCTGATCTTCTTGAAAATTCTAAAAGTCTCATATCGGTTTGCTTTAATTTCTTTCCTTGTCTCATCAACTTATCCTTGTTGACATGCGACCACACAAAATTAAAAACTTCACATGATGTCGATCACGTTCTATTAGTATTTATCCAGCACAATGTCAATCATGTCAAATTGTAGGGATCTTGCAAAAGAAAATCATAAATTATTAAGAAGATAATATTTGATTTGTTAATCATGGGTGCTCCTTTTCTTGTGATTTGAGTCTCTCAAATCTTTTTTGCTTCAATCTAACTGCGTGTGTCAAGAACACTCATTTTCTTCTCATTCTGAAACTTGTCGATGCTCGTTGAAATGTAAATGTGAGAATTCTATTGTTCCTCTATCTCCATTGTATCATTTAGTAGAGGTGAATTTTTTATATTTGTCGTCAATATGGTCGGATATTGTTGAACTATTTCTTGTATTATTTATCTTCTTTTTTAGAATAATAGTCTCCTACATGATCGATTTATGCCTTAGCACCATATCATCCAATAATGGCAACGACTCGTGCTGTTTTCCATTGTGCATAATGGTTTGAAAGGTTTCAAATTCTTGATATTTATGATAGAATAAATTTTCACACGTGTTAGTAATTTGTGCTTGTAAGAATTGTCTTTGATCTTCTTGAAAATTCTGAAAGGCCCATATTGGTTTGCTTTAATTTCTTCCCTTCTCTTATTAGTTTATCCTCGTTGATATACAACCTCGTTCGATCATGTCTCTCCTAAGATTACTCAAGTTGTCTCTTGACCTCCACATGGATCTTCTTGATTTATTCAAGCAGCTTTTGAGCCTACTATTGAGCATGTCCTTTGGTATGATTAGTGGCATTGAGTTAGAGTTCTAGATTAATTGGATTTTTTTGGATGAAACCTAGACATGTATTGATTGAACAATGAAAATTAAAATATGCTATAGTCAATTGTAAGCAAATTGAATATAGACAAATGTTTTATCTCATCTCTTAGATCATCAGAGTTGAATCGTCTCAATAGATGTATATCCATATGTTAGGAAGCCTTATTTGGCTATTTATTTGTAGATAGAAAGTTATATTCGATCATTGATTTCAATGTACATTAGAAATGATTAGAAATCTTTCATTTCTATCTAATAGGATGGATGATGGCAATCCAAGGTGTACCCAATCATGGTTGAAGAATAACTTCGTTGTTTTTTCACTAAAGACATCATTTTGATATGTTGTATGACCAACTTAAAGAATCTATCCATTCCCACACAAAGGTGGTTATGTTTGTATGTTGTTGTTAATGATCTACTGAAAAAAATGATCAGAGCACTCTCCTAGGGTCTTATGAGCACTAGAAAGACTTACAATCCTTGCTTTTTGTTGGCAAACTTTAATGTACAACACAAAATGTATCCTCAAATGTATTTCTTAACATCAGCTTATATATAAGACTAATAAACATATCTTTATAGATTCTATTTAGTCTTTATCACTCCAAAGTATTTAGCAACTTTTGACGTGTCTTTAGAATTCATCTCATTTTATTTGCATTTGGAGTTATATACAGTTTTCAACTCTTGCATAGCAATCCATCTTGAAAGATGTACTTGGATGGCTTTTCTTGAAATCTTAAAATTTATCTTGAAGTTTGCATCTTCAACATCTTACACAACACTCGTGCACATTTAATTGGAACTTCATCATATTTGATTAACAAAAGGCAACAATTGGTGGACAAAGAGCATACTTGCTAGTTTGTTTTGATTGCCCTTCTTATGCTTGATCACAAGATTAAACTGTAGCATCTATTTTGTGTGTCTTGCTTGTTGTTGTTTACCTTGGATCTAAAGATACTAGAGACATTGATGGTTGAGTGCATGATAATTTCCTTCTCAAGGAGATGTTGTTACTATTATTGTCAATGCTTCGTTGCTTGGTATAAGTTAGCAAATTCTTGTTGTATATTGGATAATTTCTTTGTGCTTCTTATAATAACTTTGAATAATATGTAATAGATCTCCCATATTGCATTGAAGTAGCTACAACAACATACCCAAGACCTCATATTCTAGTTCAAATGGTTGTTAAAGGTCGGGTAAACGTAATTCATGTGCTTTATGGACGATCTCCTTCAATTTTAGAGATGTCTCATGGACTTTCTTTTAGTCAAATTTTTTATTCATTTGATTCAAAGAATCTGAAAGTGTTATTATCTTTGAGAAACTTTTGATAAACTTTCTCTTGTACTAGAAAGCTCAAATGAAGTTTTTTACCTTTAATTGCTCTAGACCAACCTTGGATAATATTAATTTCTTTATACTAATATTGATTTCTCTATTCTTGACTTTGAAACCCAAATGTATAAGGGCTTTCTCCCAAACTTGAACTTATTTTGGTTATGTTTGAGTTGATTATTTTGTAGATTTGAGAACACTTCACATGCTTGGGATGTTCTTTTATATCCTAGCTATAAGTGAGTATATTATCGAGTTTTAGAATCACAAATTTCTAGATGTATGACCTTAAAATATTGTTCATCTTGCTTATAAAATAATGTATGACATAACCAAATGGCATTACTAAATATTTGTATAGATCTTATTGAGTTAGTGACTGTTTTCAAAGTGTTTCATTCTTGAATTCATATTTAAAAATATCTTGACTTCAAATCGGGGCTTCGATTAAATTATAACATAATAGAGTTTATTAAACAAGTTCTCAATACGAGGTAATAGATATTGATTCTTAATAATAGTCTTATCAAGTGAATAATAGTTGACCGAGATAGGCCAACCTCCAACTTTCATAATTTATAACGATGAGTGAACGTCATGGTGAATGGCTTGGTTTTAATGCTTCAATCTCAATCAATTGTCCTACTTTATCCTTAATTTTCTCTTTCTCCACAATTGAGTGTTGATGCATTCTCGTTGGAATGAGGTTCTAATAGCTACCTAATAAGCATAAGAATCAGGCTGTGAGGCAAGCACAAGTGGAGAGTTCTATGGTTCTTTTCTAGTAGTTTATATTCATGTGTAGGTGATAGAAATAAAAAAAGTCACTACTAACAAATGAGGGCCCCCTTTCATTTGCCCAAGGAAAATGGAATGACTTTAGGTTCAGTAATAGGCTTGATTGAGCTAGATAATGTAGCATTGGAAATCAAATTATTCTTGTGCTTGATAGGTATTTTTGTCGATAATTTTCATTGCTCTTTGAATAATTATGAATAGGATGATTTTTCGGAATGGTTTATTTTCTTTAGTGATATCTACAACTTCTCATGGTTTCTCATAGCTTATGAGTAAGAATATGTTGTTTTGATTTACATTGACTAATCTTTTCACTTGGGTAGTTGTTATGGCATCCACCAATTATTTCTTGATATTTGATTCACCTTATATTTCTTGTTATATTTGGTTAATTGATATTCTTAAGCACATCCATACTATATGATGTCTTAAAAAATGAGCACCCTTAGATGATTTGGCATATCTCAAGTGGGATCACTACACACAAGACTTCATCAATATGCTCAAGCATGTTTGTAAACCTCACTTTGCATTATTTCTCAACTAAGCTTCTAAATCTTTTTGAATCCAGTTCAATGAATAGGCTTTAGGATGAGGTGAGGTTGTCAGTTCTAGCCACTTGACAAGGCTCTCACAAATAAGGTTCTTCTGACTTTTAGTGTCGAATATGACTCATTGTTCATCTCTTTCACTTGAATTTCTCGAGTAAACAATTCTTTCTTCTTCTCTTCAAGTTGAGGCTTGTGACCCACCCTTGTTCTGTGATTTCATCACAAGAGGTAAGCCATCATCGGCTCTTTGGACTATATCAAATGTTTTTACATCCCTTGTACCCATTATTGCTTTCCTTTTTTCATATAATTTTTCTTGAATTATTTTAGAAATAATATTTAAGATGCATCTTTCAACACTTTATCACGATTATGACATTTTATTTGTAATGATCTCAAAACTTTTTAATTAGTTTAGCATAGGTTGAAACTATAGTAGCAACAAGTGACTTCTCTGTTATGTAATTATTTTCCTTTCTCTTTCTTTGTGCCATTGTTAAGCATTCCTTCTCACTATATTCTCACGTCATATTCTTCTTTGCAGTTTTCATGGCAAAACTATTTGCATAATTCATATTCTGAATAGAGAAAAGTTTACTTTGATTGCTATTAGTTAATATACCCTTATATATTTTATCGTGGTTAGCACGTTCTGTACTCGAACTCCCAGTGCTACACCATGTACCTTGAATTTGATCATATACTTCTATACTTTATGTACTGGACATTGTAAACTGTGCAATTTTCTCCATCACTTCTCCAAACATCCCTTACAAATAGAATTTTTCTTATATCATGTCTTGAATTTGCTTCAATAAATATCATGCACAAATCCAGTCCTTAGCTAAGCATTCCACCAAGCTAATTTATGGTGAGACATTTTCAATTTTGCAAAAGAAATTTTCTCTATGAAGGCATAGTCTTAAGCGAGAAAGAAGCTTTCAATTGGTCAAGCTAGGTGTCTATCTTCTTGACATTGATATTTCCATCATACATTGATAGATTTATTTGCACTTAAACCCTAAATGGCTTTACTCAACTAATTACTGACCAGGTCATACTTTAGCCATCTGTTACATCCCATTTTTCCTAGGCTGATTTTTGGCATACATTTTTTTTTCTTTACATATAGACAGCTCAGATCGTCCCATACCAACCTGAGTAGCCTACGAAAAACATAGGATATAACACATCATTACACACCTACTTTCCTTAACAATGTGGATCCCATCTCCCGGGTACACCGTCAAATCAGGATTCATGACTCCTGAATTAACAGATGGACTCGCGCAATGTTACTCCTACTAGACCCAATACTCCTATCCCATACCGATAGGAGAACCGATCTAATAGAAGTTTGAACCCCCATGGTAAGTTCCATAGTCATGTAATGATCTCACCATAAAAAAAAATATATAACATCCACAGAATAAATATATAAATATGGCACTCCACACACCATAGCACCAAACAATAAGTAAGACAGTGAATGAAAACTACATCACAAGAATAAGATCCAAGTCCAACAAGTGCAACATCATCCAACCAGATACATAAGTCAGATTCATCCTCACACAATACCTGACATAAGAATAATAGTCTCACTGAATACATCCAATAGCATCAATCACACTAACCAAAATGTCTCAGAAATCACAGATCAGATATCCTCCACTAGCCTGCTGACCACGATCCCACCTAATCTGGGTGGCGTCAAGTCTGCCGAGCCGCTGGAAAAACATAGATAATAAAGGAATGAGCTAAGCCCAGTAGGAAAGACAGCTAGTAAAACTCACATGCAAAAGAAGGATAATAGCAAGAGTATAGGAATACAGCATAACAATGTAAGGTGGAAAGGCACTCTCAGTTCCAGACTCCGACCAACCACAGTCACCCCTAGTCACACCAGAGTAGCTCTCCTCTGGGGTTCCAGGTAGCATGCCAGCGGGACACGCCCATCTCTGCGCACGCATGGTGCCTAGGCAAAGCATGCCAGCGGGACACGCCCATCTCTGCGCACGCATCACAACGCTTAGCACCCGACACCGCAGCGTCTCTCGTCAATCAATCTTCTGGAGACTATAGACAGAACCCGTCACATAGATCTCTAGCCAACGTGAGACACCCCTGCCACCCTCAGGCACGCAGGCCTACACACTTGGCTAGCCACGGCGAGTCACCCCTGCCACTGCCACTCTCAGGCGCGCAGGCCTACACTCATGGACCAGAAGAGATCGACTCAGCCACCGTCCCAAGAAGTCCTCTCCTAACAATTTCCATAGAAGCCACGCCCCTACAGTCATTGCCAAGCTATAACTCCAAGATTCGGCAACATGTGTCCAGATACAACAAGGCGCATACCAGTCTACATGTATACTGTGGAAGCTAAGTCTGTACCGCACAGTTACCTACCACAACCACCCTAAAACATCACATAGGGTCTATAGTAGTCCGGTCCATTATGCCAATCCGTGAAATATGCCAACATTGAGTAAACTGACTCAATCCATGCCATTGCCGTCCAAGCAACACAACTGTAACAGTTACTGACTGTTTTGGTAGCATCCATGTACCATACCTCTGTTTGATTGTTTCAACTGTACTGCCATCACTGATAACATTTTTCCCTACTTCAGGAAATTTTCCTCTACATACGGATCTCCAGAATTTTCGAGATCGCTCAAATCCCAATTTCTCTTTTTCTGAATTTTTTTCAAAATTTAAAATCCCGAAATTCTAATTACTGCATTTTTTCAAATTCCAAAAAAATCAAATTCTGCCCTTTCTCAATTTTCCGAAATTCGGAATAAATTTCCGAATTAAAATTTAAATTCACATATATCCATTTTCCGAAAATTCGGATAAATTTCCGAATTAATTTTCCTCCGCCCGTTCGTCCGCGCCGAATCCCGCTGAACCGGGTTTTCGCTGCCGGTTCGGCTTTCGCGCCGTTCGTCAGCGCCGAATCCCGCTGAACCGGTTTTCGCTGCCGGTTCGGGCCTTCGCGCTGAACCGAGAACCCACCGGCCGAATAATTAAATCAAATTTTCAGCCGACGTTTAACATTTAAATTATTAATAAATATTGAATAATTACAATTATTTAATTAACTAAACCGAAATTAATCTAATCCATCTCCTTCCTCCGCCCGGCGCCCGCGAAACCCTAGCCGACGATTCCTCCGGGAAAATTCCGTTTCCCCCGTCGTTTCCCGGCGACCGAGATCAAGAGAAACAAAATTCGATGTTCATACTATCCTAATGTTTCAATAATTGCCACTAATTTCTAAGGTTCAATCAAAATTTCCACCACAGTTTCATTCGATCCCCAATTTTAACAATCTATGAAATTAAACAAATTTCAGCATTTGATACTATCTTAACATGACTAAAGCACATAATCGAATCAACACATGCTTGGTAAAATTTCCAAATTCGGCGATTATAATTTTCCGAAGAAAAACCCTAAAATGCTAAAATCAATAATTTGCATTAATCAATTCCAAAAAACCACAATTTGCATGCTCCGGTAGCTATTTGCAAAATAATCCATATTTTAATTTGCTAAATAACTAATTTAAAATCTGAATTTCCTACCTTTCTTCTCCGGCGATAGCGAAGCTCGCACGCGACCAACCGCTGCTCCTCGCCGAACGAAACCGGTACCAATCGATTCTCCTCGGTCCCGCGAACCTTCAGGTACAAAAAGCCCCTTGAAAGGCTGCCGGAAAGTATCGCCGTTCGCCGCGAACACCCCGTCTCCGGCCACCGCTCGAAAACCCTAACAGCCGAATAAATCGGGTTAAATACCCAGCTTAAACTGGTAATAACCCGTTAAGAACCCATTAAGCGCCGGTTGACCTTCTAATAACGCCGCTTAAACCCGATCAGCCGGTTAATCTCCACCGCTGATCTCGTCCGTCCGATCCGCTTATCCGCGGCTTATCCATACGCACGCGCAAACGCACCTCGGCGAACCGCCCCCGCCTTCGCTGAACCACTCCGGTCCGGTTCACGCGCGGTAAAAACCAAATTCCGGTTTAAAAATCCAATGGATCGATTTAAATAGATTTTCGAATTTCCAAAAATCCAATAAATCCAATTAAACAGGGAAAATTACTTAAAAATTTCCTCGGTACTCCGAAAAATCCCCAGAAAATTTCAGAAATTCCAATAGTCTCCAATTGAGCTCCTGGCTCATCCTACTGTCGATCTGAAATCATCCAAGCCACAATTTAATTATTGAAGATTAAACATATAATTTTTACCGGGTATAACACCATCCATGCCCAAATCTTCCATCATCTTAATGAACTTTGGTTAGTACTTGTGCATTTCATACATTCGACGGATTCTCCTTAATTTTCATCAGTGTAAATTGATTCTATAGAATATTTCCATTATTAGAATGTAAAATTGTTGTGATATTTAGCAATTTATTGTTTTGTTGAATTTCTTTGAATCTCTCCTTGGATCATAGTATGCCTTTGGTTGATCTTTTTCTTCTCTTTGTTAATCTTATGATCAATTATGTTATTCATTAATATATTATTTGTTATCCAAATAAAGTGGAAAACATATGTAGAAATCGAATTACCAAGATTAAACAAGAACTTGTATAGATAAAAGAGAAAAAAGAGAAGAAACACAACAAAGAACAAAAGTGCTAGAAATTTAACATGTAAACCCAAATTTGTGATAGCCCATGATCTTCAATAGAATTTAGAAGAGGTAATAATGTTTTTTTTTCATAATGTTCTCAAAGAAATAAACAACCCAAATTTGAGGATATTTTTCTTTCCCTAGTCTTTTAACCCCCACATCCATTTGTTCTTTGACATCGATTTAACTGTTTTTAACTCAGTTTGGATATTTTCCTCCACACCCATCTGCGCCAAAAAAATTCTGCATCCTTTGCTGTGCTTTTGAAGCTCCGACCCATGCTTCTACAACAGCCAAGAAGTACAATACCCACCCCCAAAATGTGGATCTTCCTCCAGTTCTGTCTAAGAAGAAGAAAAAACCATTCCCCATTCCAATACACAAATTGCAACGAGCAGCGAGGATGGACAAAAAAATGGCACATATGGGCATTGAGAAGCAGCTTCTTCCACCGAAGAATGGGTTGCTTGTTCCCGAACTCATTCCTATAGCTCATCGAACCTTGGAATCATGGAAAGTTCTCATTAAAGGGCTTGCCCAGTTACTGACCATTGTTCCAGTTCATGGATGTAGGTGAGCCAAACTTGCACTTTGTTTACGTTGCATCTATGTTTTCTCCAAACTTGCATATTGTTTTTCTGATGGCTCACTGTAGAGAATGCTCAGAAGTGCACGTTGGCCGAACGCCTCACTTGGTACACAACTGCAGCGGCTCGAAAAGTGCCGCGCGAAGAAGCAGGCACGAGTGGGTTCGAGCGACCATCAATGATGTGCTCGTCCCCATCGAATCATACCACCTGTTTGACCCTTTCGGCCGTCGTATCAAACACGAGACCCGCTTCAACTACGACAGAATACCGGCAGTCGTCGAGCTGTGCATTCAGGCAGGCGTGGATCTCCATCAGTACCCCTCGAGAAGGCGGTCCGCTCCGATCAGAATACTCGGTAGGAAGGTGATCGACCGAGGCGGATTCCTGGAGGAGCCCAAACCGTGCGAATCTCAAGATTCGATGTCCCTCCTCCGGGAAATCGATACGTATTCGGTCCTAAGCGATCGGACGATCCCGCCACCCGCGGACGCGAGGAGGACTGCGGAAACGACTCTGAAGGCGTACAGCACAGTCAGGAGCGGCTTGAGGCAGCTTATGAGGAAGTACACCGTGAAAGCGTGCGGTTACTGTCCGGAGGTCCACGTCGGACCTTGGGGGCACGACGCGAAGCTTTGCGGCGCGTTCAAGCACCAGTGGCGGGACGGGAAGCATGGGTGGCAGGATGCAACCATCGACGAGGTTCTCCCTCCCAACTACGTGTGGCATGTAAAGGAACCCGAGGGCCCGCCGCTTATCGGCTCCCTCAGGGGTTTCTACGGCAAAGCTCCGGCCGTCGTGGAGGTCTGCGTGCAGGCGGGCGCTGCGATCCCCGATGCTTACAGGCCTATGATGAGACTTGACATAGTCGTTCCAGATCATCAAGAAAAAAGGTTTGTGGCTTAGGCAAGAATTAAACTCTTTTTTCGTTACATATTGTGCATTATGTTGGCAATTTTCTAAAATATTTATTATTTAAAATTAGTTTTAAAAAATAATTAAATATAAATTCATAGACTTCATTAATACCATACCATAGTGAGATCATTCAACTTTCTTCTGCTTGACCAAATTCAACATTCTCAGTTGGAGCTCTCATCCTAATTTTTGGTCTTAAGGATTTTAATCATCTCAATTCCAATAAAACTTTTCTTTGTAGAATGCTCATTGATCTCCTGAAGTGCAACCCAAAAAGTTTGAATCTTATTGGGCAACATTGGGTCTAAGTTCTCCAATAAACCACACCATCTTTTGCATAAAACAATATTCATGAGCCACCAGGAAAGAAATCTACATGACAACTAACTTACACTTGAGATGTCGTACCATTAAACGTATCCACATTATTAAACATCTTAAGCTTTAGAGAATAATGAAAATGCTTAGCATATCAACAAGCGGCTGACAATTATGACTCGAAGGAAACTTGTGTAATCAAAAGGCATGTTATTAATACGCTTTACACCCGTCAATGTAAATGGCTCGTTCAAAAGAAAGAAAATGCAAAAAAAATCTTATGAAAACTAACTACCCAATGCACAAAAACCAAACCATCATAAAAAGATACATCTTTAAAGGGCATATACTTCTAAAAAACTAGTCAAACGATTCCGAACAATCATCAGCATCAACAAACAAAAGGCTTTACAGAAAAATATTAAAGAAGAATGAAGTACCTTAGTTCCTCTTTCGAGAAAGACACACAAGTTTAAGTTCATATGCAACACATAGAAAACATTTCAATTATGATGGACTGGTTTAGACTAACATGAGAAATATGATTATGCATCTCGGTTGATTTTGTTCCGCATGAATGCTGAATGTCTCTAGGTGGTAGAAACTAATTGGATAATTTAACATTGGTCATGGAAATTATAAGGAGATTTCAAACAGTAAAGCATAATCCAAATCAGATTATTAATACACAATATATACAAAAATCATGACTATAGCTTGAACTTGTGTGACACTTCATATTTAAATGAAATTTATCATGCCTTTGTCAACCATTCACATTCAGGTTATAGTGGTCTAAAAGAGTAACTGGAAGACCAGATTATAATTATGTTTTTAAGAAGAAAACATGAGAGCATCATAATGAACAAGATGTGGAGATCAGCTGTGCAAAATAAAAGTGGCATTCATATGAAAAAAAAAAAAAAAAAAAAAAACTTTGAACAAATAGGAATCTGCTTATAAAAAAGAGGAAACTTGTGTAACAAATTTTGAAAAAAAGTTCAATTAAACTGGACCAAATTAAAATTGCTCTGTTTCCAACTGCCCCTTTCCCAATTCCCGTCCTCGCTTTCTTCACTCTCCCACTCACCATGATAGCTGGGTTTCATCAGCACCAAGCATGCCGCCCTATTGACGACTTTTGCTAAAGCTATCTTTGTAACCCTTTTTTCTTCTTCTGTCTAGCTTCACTGAATTCAGAATTCCTCTCAAGGATCTCTTTTCATCCCAGTCGCTACCTTCTCTCTCTTTTCCATTGCCAACAAGATCATTGCAACCAATGGAGGACAACACTAACTTCTTTATCTTTAAAATTGAGCCCTAGATTTGCATCGCACATTTTCTCCTACATCCTTGACAAGACTATCATCATCTTTGTGTTGCTGTCAATGGATATCATCATCATTGAGGACATCATTGTGAGCATAAATTCCTTTTAACACTTTTTTTCTAAATGTTCTTATGTTCAATAAATGAAATCATCAAATCTAATTTGTTTATATAAGATCCATTGTATTGGAAATGAATTGTAAATCGACAACTAGGTATAAAATTTTAATTTCTTTATATATAAGGTTTATGTTTGAAATGATATGAAAAATGTCACTTAATCTTTAGTAAATTGAAAATTTTATTACCATGACTAAATATTTCATGATTGATCTAACATTCTAAGTATTATTGTTACCAAATTCTTATGTTACATTACTCGAGTCAATAATAGAAAATGAATTTGGTAGATGCCAGAGAAGTTATTATCCAAGCTGCACATCGCAAGATATGTGACCCATGTTTATTGGAATGAATATAACCTTTCATCATTAAGGCCTGCCTTTTGGTATCTATTATAAGTTTAATTCAAATTGTTTATTATTAATGTTTAACTTATTGCACAATAATTATTCATTATGCTTTAGTTCTTATGGATGTAATTTTTGAACATATTGGCTTGTAAGATTTAACTTATTATGTTAATAATTTAGTTAGTAACTATTCTTTTTATGTTATCATCGCATATTTTTAATAGGTAACATATTAGTAGCAAGTGTCATTCCATCTAAAATTGATTCAGTGAATTTGTTATCATATTGAATTGATATTTAGCTTGTTTGTCTTATTTCACTGATTGCTTCTTACATATATTAGAAATGTGCTTCTTCGTTAGAGAGTTTTGCTATTTTAGAATATTGTAAAAAACATTATATCATGCACAATTTTGTTTGCATTATACTTGTTTCGTATGATGTTGGGATGCATTCTCTTTATTGTATGCATTTTTATATATGACTTATTGAGGGCATACATAATTGTCTATTAATTTGTTAATTACAATTGATCTATAAGATATCATTATAATTATTGATTATATTGAATAATATAGAGTTTAATTCATTGTTGACATTACTTAACTTTCATAGTCAAGTCTTATCAATATGTATATCTTGATACATAGTTTGAACTCCATTTATTCATGTAGTTTCATTTTATATGTTATTGATGTAGCCCCTTTGATATGATTGTTGATTATTTACATCAATTATTACATCATTGATAAGAATCACGATGTTATTTGCATGTGTTTATAACTTTATGTATATGGATGAGATATGATTAGTGGTACTCTATCAACAACATATTATTATTTTAGTGATAAGATAAAGTGTTAGGATATGTTATGATCAACTAACTTGGTCGATAGGATTATGAAGTGATGACCATTCATGTAGGTTAGCCATGGCCTTCTTATGACAAGGTTATCATAATCTACCAACATGATTATTATATTATATGAGTGATATTATGATATGATTAAGGAGATGACGATTAGTGATCAACTCAATTTGAAAGGAAAGAAGTTATCTTGAGAGAATGATCACCTTGAAATGTATTGTAGATGTCTCGAAGGGCAACTAATACTCTTTAGCACCCCCATAAATGGAGTTTTGAGGAATATTATCCAAGAACAAGGTCTTATGGAACCAATACTAGGTCTCATGGAAGATTGTGAGTACTTGAATATTACCAAAACAAACTCGTGAAGAAAGTACTAGAAGGAGTTTAAGGCGGCAATCAGTTTTTTAAGTATGGCCTTCGAGTGGCACTAACCAACTTGTTGAACATTATAACATTTTGTTGAAAAATCTTAATAATTATAGGATATTCTTGATTTTTAGCTTTTTATTAACAATTTATTACTTTATTTAGTAGGGTATTATATAAGACCACTAAATAAGAGTATTTGGTAGCTATTCCTTTTTTTTTTTTGTCATGTTCTTGTTTTGATTCTTGATAATAAAATTTTATAAAAACAAACAAATTACACTCTTGCTTTCATTCTCCTTTTTACCCTTTTCTGATTACAAGCCCATGTTAGAATAGTTTGCCCCAACAATTGAGAAAAAGTTATTCCAAACACCTACTTATAGATTATCCAAGGGTTAGCATTGGAAAGAATAGATCAATTGGTATCCGAGCCTTGTTTGGGCATGTATAATAGAGACAAGAGGAACTTGAGAGTGAGTCAATGACAATGCCTACAATACAAACTCGATCTTCCAAATCACCTCTTATAGATTATCCAAGGTTTAGCATTGAGAAGAATAGATCAAATGGTATCAAAGTTGATGACAGAGTCTACAAACTCGATTTGTTGCACATGGAAATTTATTCTAAGCTGAATATTGGGAAATTGAAACTTTAATCTTTCCCTATTAAATGAAGAAAACTATGAGATACTATTGTTGTTGGATGAATTTGTTAGCAATAGTGAGAATCTACTACCTGACAATAACATTCTAAAGAAAAAGATAGAAAACTATAAGACAAGGTATCAAAATTTTCTTTTGTATTAAACAAAAAGGACAAGTGCTAACAACAAATAAATGATATAGCATTGATCGAGGGAAAGACGAGTTCCACGCCCCATGTTTTCAACTTGAAGCACAATAAATCCTCAAATATCTTCTATTGAGGGTAAGGAGATTCAATGGTTCTTAAATATAAAAGAGAAGAGACATGATCAATAGTTAACCAAAACCAACTTGCATTAGCAAGCTCAAGAGAATAATCACCTTGAGATGCATCATGGACATCATGAAGAACGATAGACAATCCTCAATCCTCAACAACCTTGTGAAATGGAAGTTGCAAGGAACATTATTCTAGACTAAGGTTTGGTGCAAGCACTATCACATCTCAATGAAGATTACCAATTGAACTCACAAAAAGAACTGTTCTAACTAAGCCAAAACACATTATACGAATTTGTTGAAGAATCCTAATAATTATGTGATATCCTTGATTTTGGGCTTGTTATTAGCTATTTGTTACTTTATCTGATAAAGTATGCTATATAAACCCACTAGATAGGGGGTTTTTGATTGCTTTGTTCTTTTTTTTTTTTGATTCTTGAGTTTTAAAAAAGTATAGAAATAGAAGAATAACATTGTTCTAACTATTCACTTTCTTGATTGTTGTACATTTTGATTCTATTTTTTATGAGCTCTTAATATGATGGAACTTTTCATTTCTTGCTTAGATTTTTATAATGTCATACCCAAAGACATTGTATCATTAACTAGTATTGTTAACATGGTTACCACATATTATTTGTGTCCCACATTCAAATTTTTTTGTTAATATAGTTAGTAATGCAACACATGTTATTTTTGAAATATCACATGTAAAAATAATATTGACATTATAAAAACAAATCATTGTATAATTATTGCTATTATATCATGATACTCATGTTATTTTATTATGCATAAGCATGCCCTAGTCCTTGCCATTTATGCTTGCCCCAATATTTATTATTTGTGCTTATTAGTTGTTTCATCTACTAGTTTATTCTACAAATTCACCTATTATAGTTTACGTTTTTCAAACCCAACCAAACTGATAAGGCGATCCTCATCACTAGGGAAAATCTATTAGTATTAGATTTTCCTATTTTTATTTTAATATTCTTTACTGAGATGAGACATTTGAATAGTTATATTTCTCTTTTTCAGCATTAGCATTGTAGGATTTAAATTTTAGTTGGAATAAAATTAACTCCTTTTATATTTCCTTTGCAATTATCTTGATATTTTATTTACAAAACAAAGTCTACAAAAGCTTAACCTTGACTATTTTATAGCCAAGTTAAGATGAAGATAGGTTATTATACTTCAAATAAATGGAATGAACCACCTTTTGCACTAGGGATGTGATAACTTGTACTCTGCTTAGAGCAGAACAAGCCATCAAAACTATTTGTGTGATAAAGTACATGGATGATTGAGATGGATTTAATCTTAAAACTATCCATAAGTGCTACAACATGATCGTGGATTGCAATGTGAGATACAAAAATAGTAAGGAACATAATGTATTATTATTCTTAGAAATCAAACTGCAAAACTAAAAAGGAAAAAAAAAAAAAAAACAAAAGCTTGAAGTACAAAAATCACATTTTCTCTACAAGCTTCTGAAATGAAATGCATATAATACACAAATAATTTAGATAGCACATAAATACCTGAAAAGTGACAAAATACACCACAAAGCATTTGTAAACAAACAAAATATGACTAAATGGTGAATGAATTGTAATTGAGATAGCATTGACATTATCCTCAAAGATAAGGACAAAGGTTTAAGTCCGAGCATAATTCTCAATTCTCAACTTTTTTAGGACAAAAAAACGAAATGACTCATTTAAACTACACAAAAGTATGTAAGAGATAATAGATTGATAGAAATTTCAACGATTGAAGCACAGGTCAAGAAACTATCATTAACTACAAAGCACTCCTTGCATAAGTACGAACAAGAGCAAGCAACACAACAACTGAAATACACTTACCAACATACCATCATATGCATCCAATTTAAGCCATCAAGTTAACCTTGACACAAGCTGCTACATGAAACTCACAAAGTCACTACTGCTGAACATAGTAGTATGAGAGAGGGTCACCAGCCGGAGCACTAAGTGATCGTGGCACCGCAATGTCCTCCTTTCCTTCTTCCCTGGGCACTATGTCAACCAAGAAATCAAACACATCGGTACGAGTAATGGCTGCAGCAATATCATTCTTTTGCAGGGTGCGACGCTTATTTTCCTCTGCATGTGCCCAGGACCTGTGGGTTAGCTCAAGGATAAACATCTCGCAAGCACGAGCAAAGACCACAGGAGCCTCAGCTGCAATCATTCTAACATCCTCATCAGCCTTCATAATCTTCTTAATCCGGGCAAGGGGGAGGCTGTGGTTCTTGAAATCGGTGGTCTGCTCGATCTCTCGGTACTGATCGGCCCAGAACATCTGAAGCTGCTGCTGCTGCTGCTGTTGGTAGAGATGCGGGTAAGCCTGGTAGGGAACAGTAGCAGCAACGCCCATCACCGGTTGAGACACATGGCCCTGCGGATCCATCTCCCTGAATCTGTTACTGGAAAAAAAACCCAGAAGTCAAAAGTCAGGGATTAGGCCCGAAGAAGATAGAAAATATGTTTCGGGAGATGAGTCGATTCTTTGATTAGGGTTTGGGACATATAAGAACGCAATAAAACCATGAATAGCGAAATTTCATGTTAGATAGGAAAAACCCCGAAATGACGCCATGGAAGAGGAATTCAGAGAAATACCTCTAGAAGAATTCGCTCGTAAATCCCTGCAAGCCAAAGATGAGCAGGTGGAAGACTGGGAATAAGTAGAAGTCGGCTGCGCTTTTGGGAAGAGCACTATTGACGACGAGTCTTGTGGACTTGGACAATATAGCTGACTTAGTATTAAAAAAAAAAAAAAAAAAAAAAAAAAAACAGTCATAAAAAGTGAATTCTTATTAGGCAGGCTACGATACATGAAAAACAAATAAAATGGGCGAATATCAAAAAAAAAAAAAAAAGGGCAAGTTTTTAAAAATAAATAATATTAAAAATTACTTTAATAAATTATATTTTAGTATAATGTAATTTAGAAAATACCAATTTGATGGAGCAACTTGGTAATTAGATGATTTAAAAAAAAAATAATTTCCTTTGATATAAATCTTTTGACTAAGACAATTGCTATGTTGTTCTTTTAAATCAAAATTGAATTCTTTAGAAATTTAGTTGAATCCATCTTTAAGGTTGAATGCCTTAAGATTTGGGCAATTCTTGTCATTACTTTTTGTCATTTGCAAACCCCAAAATAGTTTGTCTTTTATTTGAACTTTCTTTGATAATTTTGTTTTTAGTATTTTTTTAGTAATCATATATGTGAAAATCAAGATAAATATATGATAATATTTTCTAATATTAAAATTATGCCAATTAAAATTAAATATATAATTTTTTCAAGACTTTTAAGTTTGATTAAAATTTATAATAGAGTTTCTTCATTTTTGATATCAGAACTTCTTCATCATTATACTATAGTTGAAAGTTTATTGGTTAATATGTCCATAGTTAACATTACTTTTGTCCAATTTGCTAAGGAACCACATTATTGGAAGTAAGAGCTTAGTATTGATAGTTTTGACATTGATTTCGATAGATAAATAAGCTTTCACATTAACGAGTATTGATAGTTTGATATACGTTATGATATGAAGTGTGTCTCAGCTATTCTTATGAACAATAAGAGGTCATTTAAGTTTAATCCAAGTTAGAAGCATATGGTTTTCAATTAATTCTAAATTTTTTAATAGAATTACATAGATGCATTTATATTCAATCATTTAGAAGAATAAATTCCATTTTAAATAATAGTATAATATCATTCAAGTTATTTCATAAAATATTTATAAAAATTATTATATAAACTCTTATGTGAAACTTAAGTCCAAAGCTTAGTTCACGAGAACTCTGAGGAGTAATGAAGTCTCTTAATTTAAATCACCCATAATAAATTATCATAGTTAAGGGTTCGAGGACATGTATTGTGATAAAAATGATAATATAATTATGCAAATGATATATTAAAAGATTTATTTTAATCAAATCGAAATATAAATTAATCATTCTAAAACTAAAATTTAAAATGCACATTTTCTACTTTAATGCAATACTAAAATCAAAATACAACATACAATATTCATTCCACATCAAATTTACTAATGAAACTTTTGTGACAAAGATCTTTTAAACAACATTACTAGAACTAGAAATATATAATTACAAATGTGAGTTTACAAAATAAATTATTAAGTAAAATTATTTATAAAGCAAGAGTAGTAATACATGCAATGAAAATTTGCATAATAATAAACATAAGTAACAATAATATTAATAAAACAAAGTTTACATGATCATATATAATAATATATAATTTGAGTATTACAAAATAAGTAAAATGTAAGATGCTTAGGCATTTCACTTAATGCAATGAGGAATTTTCTTTTTTTCTTTTTTTTTGGCTCCTCTTAATGCAATGTTTTCTTGTTATTACTCCTTAATGTTTGTTCGACAATTCAAATCTATAGTAAGAACAAGTGTGTCATCAATTCTAACTTTCCTATGAATCATGTGTGTGTTTCCTCTAAAAATTTTTCTTCAAAAAGTCTTGTTGAGATGGGAGTTAAACTTGTAAATAATGTTTATGAATGTAGAAAATAGAGGTTGCAAAAGAATTCAGAGATTTTATTTTCCAAGAGCAAATTGAGCAGTTTTAAAAATTGAGGTGTTTATAATATTTTATTTGTGATTTACTACAAATAGTTTAATAGTTTCTCATAAATATTTATGGTCTTTAAGGTCACAGGGTAATGTTAATACCAAAAAATGATATATCATCCTGATATTCATAAGTTATTCTCCAGGTAAAGAATCACAACACATAGAATTGAAGCATAAATGAGATTCTATCACAAAAATGGACTTAGGTAAGGAAAATTATAATTAATTTATGTAGAGGAGTCCTTTTAGGTTTCTCTGAAGGCTGTATCAGACTCATAAGACTAGCAGAATTGTCTTGATTCTCCAGCTAATGAAGTAACCTGATTATATTCTTTAACCTGATCATTGTTTAACTTAAGAATGTTATACTGTTCTGAATTGTTTTCTTTTTTAGTTATTGATGAGTTATCCTTCTGTTGAATGGTCATAAGTATTCTTCACTTGCTTCTTGAAATGGCTTCTTCCTATTTTATTTAGTGGATTGGTTTGTAATTAAGGTGCTTGAATTAGGATGATATAGAAGATAGATGAAAAATGCTTAATTTGGGTATTATTATTCTTCAACAAGGGAGTCCATTCCTTGATTTGTTTTTAAATTCATGTGTTTTTTTAATCAAAATATAACAATATTCCTTTAATTCTTTTTTTAAGCCTCTTATCTTACCAATTTGATGGTATTGATAAAGATTATCTATATCTTGTACTTTTATGATAGTTAAGAATCTTTTGTGTTTTAGGAAAACAGCTTGGCTTCTCTAAATCCATTAAGTTAGCCTAATACTTTAGTAAAAAGTGGAACTAATAAGTTTGATTCTAGGATTTAATCCCACACAATTAATACAAGCATAACAAAAATAGTATTGATAAGAACAAAAATAGCAAAAGAGAAAAGGTAAAGATACCAAATTTATATGATTCTATCTTGGTTAGTCCTATGCTCATAATAGTAAAGGAAAGATTTATCATAACCAAATCATTAACGCAAAGTGTTGAACTTCCACAAAGATAGAATAAGTTTACTTAGTGTATCTGATCTTCATTTTGAAATTATCTTCAAATTTTCATCTTATTTTTTTTGTACCTTGTATTGTTTGAAATAAGAATAATATTTGATCTTTATTCTATAAAATATGTAGCCATACATTTTTGAAAGAATGATCAATAAAAGTAAGCACATGTCGTGTATCATCTTTTGATAAAATTGGAGATAGTCCTCATAAATTTAAATGAATATAATGAAATATACTTTTAATGATATGGATGAAATTGTTACAACTAACCTTCACTTTCTAAACAAAGTTAGGCCTTCTCACTCATATGCCCTAACTTTGTGTCAACATATGGTAGTGCCTTCTTTTATCAATGATGATGAAGACATTTATGCAGAACTAATTATTATTTCTCTTTGCAATACATAGATTATTGATTCTATTTTCTTTCATACAATTAAAGATTATTTGCCTATCTTGAAATTATTATCATCTCCAACAAATGTACAATTGAAACCACTTAGTGCTTTTAATAAAATAAGGTTCTTTTTGAATCTTAGAACATGTCTTTCAATTAATATTCTTATAATATTATCACACATATTTATTTGTGTTGTGCTTAAATAAATTGTTTTGCCCACAACATTGTTTCCCATTGATATATTGCTATCATCAAATAGCTCATCAGATGGTAACTAAATTTTATTTAGGCATATGTGGAATAAAATAAGTCGAGTCAAGAATTCAATTATCATAATCTTATAATTAAAGGATTATTCATTGAGGTTGCTACTTCTATCATTTCTAAGACTACATTAGCTTTTATGGATTTATCAATCTTTTGATATGTATCAATATGTTGCTTTTATCAATTTGAGGCATCACAAACTTTCTTGATGTCCTTTCTTTTTATAGTAATTACAAATCACAATGGAACATCTTATCTTATATTTGCTTTTACTATGATTTGAGCTAAATCCTCTTTCTATGAATCTCTTGAAACTCACTAATTCTTATCTTTTTTTTTAATTTTTATCACTCTCAAGATTAGTTATAATATTCTTCAAGAAAAGTAAAGGTTTTACATCTTCTAAAGTAATGTTTTATCTATTTTATAATATAGTATATTAAAAATATTTATATGAGGGTGATAATGAGCATAATGCTAATGCCTATTTTTTATTTTTTTAGCTTCACTTTAGTTTGCAATTATTGAATTGAACTAATTTAAATGGTACTTGCTAAGTGTACCTTCTTACATATGAAGCCAATATAAGTTTTGCTTGTGATATAACTTATTGGAGAGATTTTTTTTATTACACACATAGATTCTAATTTTATTTATAGACTAGTAACTATGGTCTTCTCTAAAGACCTCAATTAAGATCTTGTTTGATAAAAATAAGTCGATTAATACAAAAACTTTTTTAAATCTATTTTATCATTTTCTTTTCTTTTTTCACAGTCTCGAACAATTTTGATCAACCAAAAAGTGTCTTTACAAGGCTTTATTGGACTAGTACTTCTCTCATCTTTTTTTTTATTGTCTAAAGCTCTTAGATCTGTCATATTTCTTTGTCTTATATTTTGTTATCGTGAGATCTAACTAAGGTCATAAAACCAGGTTGTTAAGAGTTAATCCTATATAGTTGATATAAATACAATGACATAAGCATCGATAAGAATAATGATGGTAAAAAAAAAAATAGAGAAAAAGTTTGCATTGTTTGATCATGATTAAATCTATGTTTGTGGGAGAAAAGAAAATGTCGTTATAACCAAAACTATAATTACAAAATAAGAATTTACTTAAAGGTAAAATAACGTCATCAAATACATTAAATCATGCAAGCATATTAGAATTTTACACCCACAAAAGGTTCAAAATATTCTAATCTATAAATTGAAAAGTATTATACCTCTTTCTCTTTAAGAGAATAGTTTGTTTCTCACTCTTTCTTTTCATTACTTCACGAGCTTGATTGTATTTATAGTTTGCAAATGACACACGTTTAATCAAGATTTTAAAATTTTAATATAATTGTATTCATTTTAACCCATTATAGCTATAATGTTTTTTAATCATAATTGTATAATTTATACTTTAACATATGATAAATATTATCTTTCAAAAATCAATAAAATTAGGTCCTATATTTGAATTTATGTAATAATATAGATTAGCATAATTTTGAATTGAAATTCAATTTTAGACATCTCTAGGGTTCTCTAATATGTCAAACTTTCTTAAATTATATTTATATTTTCATGAATAGACACATAGGTCCATATGGTATACCAAATAGTTTACTTTTTTGTGATATTAACTATTTGAAAGAAAATCCAAAATAAGGGGAAGTTAGGAAGAGTTTGTTAAGAAAACGATAAGTAGAATGTATTGACCAAATAGACGATATCCTAATGCCCAAAAAGTGTACCAGTGGAATTTGTTGATGACAATGACATTGGCTTCACGAAGAATTGAAATTTCTTGACCTATATTTTCAATTACTAGAACCATGTTGAATTCTTTCGTCTAAGTTTTGGATTTGAGATTACACGTTTCTAATCTTTCAGGAATAAAATTTTAATGCTTACGTCCATTTATATTGTTTCAAGAGCTTTTGAGAAATATAAAAAGAATACTTAAGAGAGATAAGATATACATCTTTTTAGAGATTTGAGCGACTATTCTAATTGGTTTGTTGTTGTTTGGAGATGATATATTTGATTTCTAAGTCAATTACATAATAAAATGCGACTTCTCCGTTAACTTAATAATGAAATAAACACCTTTGATCAACTCATGCTTGCTTTTACACTAAAACGAAACCTTAAAATGAAAACCAAACTTTTTATTGATGCCATGAAACAATATTAACACTTGATTTTGTGCCTATTACAAATCTAACAATCAATAATCAATTCTTTCTTTCTCTCAAGACATAAGATAAATATCTCGTCAATTCCCTTTAAACTTCATAGTTATGGGGCTTCTCACATTGTGTTTACCATCTGACCACTCAAGTAAGTCAAATACATAATCATTTCCTTTATTTAAACATTGGCTTGAGGTATTTTCTCTATCCCTTCTTACCCTAAAAAAGCAAGGTCATCTTGCATCCTTGAACCAATAACCATCTTTTGGCTAACATAGCCTTCTCCATCCCTCGAGGCCAATAAGGGGTAGTATAGGAATATTCACCTATTCTCCATCGAATGCATCCTTCAAACTAATCTTAGGCCTTGGCTCACCCTCTGTGGGAAACTAATCTTAGGCCTTGGCTCAACCTCTGTGGACAAACCTTGTGGGAGAAACCATAAGTTTAGAGATTAGCGAAGGAGATGAACGTGCAAGAAATGAAAAATGATATTTTTCTAGAATAAAAAAAAATTGATGCCCAACTTGGGAAGAATTATTTGGGAAAAACCTTTACAGTTACTTTTAACCAAATTTATAAAAGTGAAAGAAATTAAGAAAAGAAGTCATTTTAAGTGTTGAAAGGAATTTGAGAGGAGTTAAGTGCACAACAAAAGCAAAACTGAAGAAAAAGCTTAAGATACTATAACAACTGAGACTTTTGGGTGAATATCTAAACATTGGTAAGACCACTACTTGAATTCGATCAGTAGAAAATCTTGTTCATACTGTATATGTTTGATGTATACTATAAGTAAAAAATTTTCATGATTTGATAATATCTAGTTAAAAATGCATGTATAGAAGTTTTTACATGGTTTATCTAATTTGATGTAATATATAATATTAAGTTAGAAGCCTAAATTAATACATAAAAATATTATATTTGGTGAAGCTTGATAATTTTAATTTGTAATGGCATGTTACTTTCTATTAGATGATGCATGTATAAGTAGAACTTATACATGATATAGATGACTTGATGTAACTTGCAATACTAAGTTAGAACCTAAATTTATATATGAAAAAATTACATTAGAATGCTTGTTAATCTTTGTAATGACATGTTGCTATCTATTAGAGGATTCGTATGTAGATAAAACTTATATATGATGTACATGATTTGATATAATATGTAATACTAGATCAGAAACCTAAATTGATATTTGAAGGTATCAGATGAGAGATCCTTGCTAATGTTTATTGCAATAACATTTTGCTATGCATAATTTATCTCATTTTTTTATTAGTTATATGTTAAATGATATTAATTCTATATGTTAAAAAGAAAATAAATGATTAAGAAGATATCGACACGCTTCAATTAGAAAAAGATATAATAAAATGATGTAACATGAGAAGCATTAATGATTATTTTTTAAAGTAAACCTACTATTTAAAATAATATTTTTTTAAAATAGTTTCACTTTTTGGAATAACATTTCTTTGGAAGTAAGTCCATTAAACTGCATTTCTTAAAGGTTAAATTAGATTTTAAATGAATCTAAAGAAAAAGAAAAATAACTTATCTCTTAATATTTTTATATTATTATTAATATAACTATGCATATAATTATTCAAGAATTACTTATTTTATATTATGTTATACACTTTTATCATTAAACTAATTTTAATTTGTTCATGCTTATCTAGCATAATACTTTTATGTATAAAGGAGATGCTACATAAGATTAAAGAGTAGAAATGAGATCTAGCTCATAATAACATATCATAAAAGATGATCATTTCCCATTATAAGAGTTGTTAGTAAATTTTGTTTATTTAAGAAAAAGTATATGTAAAATCATTGATATTGTATGTACACGTGGTTTTTATAGAATAATAAATTAGAAATCCAATAAGAACAAAAGTGCAAAATAGACCTAAGCTAAATCATAAAATTTGGAAGGTCTTGAGCATTCCAATACACTTTAGATCATCAAATTCCTAGTTTTGTGGATTTAGTAAGTCCCAAAATACTACAACTATGCTAGAGTTTTTCAAATAAGGAAAGATTCATAGTTTGATTTATATGAAACTTGGATATGGTTATGACATGAAATTAAATTACTTGGATTTTAGATATATTCTTCAAATTTGCTAGGATTAAATTTTTAATCCTTAACTCATTCTATATTATTACAAGAGCTTCTGAAAAATATAAAAGGAATCATTAAGGGAGATAAGATATGCATGTTTTTAAATATCTAAGTGATTATCTTGATTTGTGATTTTCTATTTAGATCCATTTCTGTGTCCACGTAATTTAGATCACACATTGACAAATTTACTTACTATGAACTCCTTGAGATAAAATACCTTCTTTTCCTAAGCTCACATAATAGTAAAATATTAGTTCTCTCCTTATTTAATCATGAAACAAAGGAAACTTCAATATGCTCCCTTTTACATTAAAATTTAATCAATAGTAACACTTGATATTGTATCCATCAAAGAACAAACAATCAATAATCAAACCCTACTTTTTCTAAACACCTTTAAGAAAAAACGCAACAAAACAAAAACGGCATTAGACAAGGCTCTCCTTAATGCCCTTTAAACTTCACACTTAAGGGGATTCTCACATGGTGTTTACCATCAAACCACTTAAGTGAGCAAAACATATATTACTTTCCTACACTTCCTCTTATTGGCACAAATTTAACTTCAAATACCTTCTCTTCTTTAATCCTATAAATCTTGATCCTTTTGTTACTCTCTATCATTGTGATCCCGATTGGGTTTCACACGTCAACAATGTACATCCTTGGCATACCAACATTTTTCAACCTTTGAATGGCAATAACTAGCTTCTTTAGGCTCATAATTGTGATTGATGGATGGTTGAGGTTCGTTATGGATGTCAATTTCAAGGGCATTTGTTGAGCTCAAAGGTGGGGATTTGTGAAGAATTACACCTAATGGAGCATAAAAAGATTAGGTATCCTATCGTCTCGAGGTCATAAAAAAGTCCACGGCCATGGCCCAACTATGGCTGAAGGAAAGATAATAGAAGTGCTTTAGCATAAGATGAGATTAATAAATGATCAAAAGAATAAACATGTTATTTCAACCTTGAGAATCTTAAGGGTGATGGTGTTTGGGCCTTGAGATGAAAAAGAAATCATGAAGGGAGTTGGCTTGGCACTAAGCACGGTAAATGAGTAAGAGATAGAGTCACTAGAGGACTTAAGATAAACACATCATTTATATTAGGCACATTGAAACACATACAAAATATTAAATGAAGTGTTTTTTTTTTAAAACTTAAGTTGGTAAAGTAGCTCAAAAATCAAATTAGATTTAAGAATAGTTTAGATTAGATTAAATTTACTTGAAATCATGTTGAATTAAGCATACATATAAATCAATATGTGGATAATATATGCATGTATTTTGAATGCGATTAAATCTAAAAATATACATGGAAATATGATTGAAAAAAAAATTGATTTAAGTTGTATCTATTTTGATTCATATCAGTAAGAAATGCATTATGGTAGTTTGAAGCAAATAATTTCAATATAATCTCAAGTTCTAATGGGCTCGAGATTGAATTAGTAGTAGCGATTTTCAAGAGTGTTTTTTCAAACTATAGTAACTCATTTGTGTTAAAGTTTAATTTTAATAAAATGTTGCCCACTTATAAATCTTAATATGTTAAAACCAATGCATATAATATTTTATATATTTTTATATATTTTTTTATTGTTTAAGATTTCTTACCAGATAGTTTTTATCTGATATTAATAAATTAATATAATTTAATAATATGATATGATGAATTTATTGTACAATAAGACCTCTATCAATAATATAAGTGATAAAAAATCATATGATATAATTAAGCACAAGATAACAATAATTATATGAAAAATTGTTTCAAGAGTTCTTAACAATAAATAATATTTTATCAATAATCATTTAAGTTTTATAATCTTAAACAAATTTCTTATTTTTTATTCAGAAGTTAGACATTTCAAAGGTTGCATTACAAAATCTATTAAAACATTGAATTGCATATGTTTTGGTTCTAAAGTTTTTACTTGAACATGTTTTTACAAATGCTCTCTTGTTTGGTGAAAATCTATTATATTCTTTCTAATGTTCAAATTATGTATTTTTCAATCTTAAGGTATAATGTATTTTCTTTATTTGTAATTCTTGTCTGTGTGCTACCTAAATTTAGGTTATGAGTATGCTCTTCTTTTTCTCTTGTTGTTAAGATGGATTGTTGCCTATTTTAGTATGCGTTTTGGCTTTAGGTTTCATATGACGTGTTTGTGTTTGGGATTTTTTGCTTCATTTTTGAATGTCTTTTTAGTTGTCATGCTTAATTTTGGTGTAAGAGGAGTTGGGTTAGCCTATTTGAAAAGACAATTGTATTAAGCTTCATGACCTTTGCTTTTATTTAAAAAGTAGAATATTTCTTTCCCACCATCCTATGAGAGAGTAGTGCCCCTTATTTGGAGTGCTTGGGAATAAAGCATTTGACGATCTTTTTTGTTATTAATTTTATTTGGTTATTTTATATAATTAGTGAACCTTAAATTTACAAAAGTTTATAAAAACTAATTTAACATCTTTTGAACTTGTTCATGAACCAATGACTTCACAATAAGGTTTTGCCTAAGGGAAAGGGACTTAATGTTAACCAAGTTCGTATGAAAAAACTAACCTCCATGGGCAATATATTAGATTTATTGATCTATTTTGGATCATAGATAGTGTTGAGCAAAATCTTGCAAAGTTTTAGACATTAGCTCGAGAGATATATGCTAGCTTTGAGAAGGTACAAAGATAATAAAAGAAATATTGAGAAGATATTCTCAATAGATGTAGAGTTTACTTGAGATATTCTTAATGAGATTTTTTTTAACATAATGTCTCAAGAGATTTTTAAGAAATGGCTTGAGATAGTTTTGACAATCGAGAATAAGATTATAGGTGAATTATGGCTTCAAGTGGCATACTTGAGATATTAATTAGAATTCTCAAATAGCAAAACTTGGTAGATATTAAGAAAATCTCAATGAATAATTTTTAACCTTTTGAGAAGAAAATCTCAATGGTGCTGGAGAATCTTATGAAAGACTTCAAAAGCTCAAAAGATGTTTTTGAAATTTATTAGTATGATTGAGGTTAAACCAAATAAAATCATGCATTTTAAGATATATTAAGACCTATTTTCAATTGGATTTTGACTGAGCTAAACCTATTTTAAAAATCTTGTTATCATTCCAATGTTATTTGGATCATCAAATTTTGAGTTTTGTGGATGCAGGCATTCCTAAAATACTATGATTGCATTGGAGATTTGCAAATTAGCACAGATTCAAGATTTGAATGTCATAGAACTTGGATTTTGCTATAACATGAATTTAAATAGCTTGGATTTGAGATTACATGTTTATATATTTTGGGATTAAAAATTTTAATTCTTATATTCTTTTATATTATTTCATGAGTTTTTGAAAACTACAAAAAGAACACTTAAGAGAGATATGATATACATGTTTTTAGTGATTTGGGTGATTATTCCAATTAGTTTGTTTATGTTTGAATCTTAGCTCTTATCAACTCAAAGTAAGCTATACATCGATAAACATACTCATTGTCATTTGTTTGAGATAAGATATCTTTGCTTTCTAAGACAAATCCATGATAAAATGTGACTTCTCTCCTCACTTAGCAATGAAATAAACTAACACTTTGATCAACTCATGCTTGCTTTTATACTAAAACGAAACCTTAAAAATGAAAGCCAAATTTTTTATTGATGCCAAGAACCAATATTTACACTTGATTTTGTACCCATCAAAAACTTAATAATCAACAATCAATCCCTTCTTCTCTCAAGACATAAGATAAACCACTCATCAATGCCCTTTAAACTCACAGTTATGACGCTTCTAACACTGTGTTCACAATTCGACCACTCAAGTAAGCCAAATACATAATCATTTCCTTCACTTCCTCCCTTTGGCACCAATTTAACTTCAAATTCCTTCTACTTCCGAACACTTTCAAATGCAATCCTTTTGGGATTAACCAACACTACAACCTCTAATGGGATTTGCATGTGGGCTACATACATCCCTGGGGTGCCAACATTTTTGAACTTTCAAACAATAGTAATTGGTTCAATGAGGTTCAAAATTGTTATTGATGGATAATTGAGGTCCTTTAAGAATGTCAAATTTGAAGGGCATTTGTAATGCTCAAAAGTGGAGATTTGTAAAGAATTGTACCCAAGGGAGCATAATAAGTTTAAGTAGTCCATCGTGTTGAGGTCATAGATAAGTCCCAGGTCCATGGTCCCACTCAACCAAATGTGGCCTAAGCATAGCAGAAAGGGTTCTCCTTCTCCAAGAATGAGCTCTTGATTGGTTCCTCGATGTTGTCATTTGACTTTACCATGGTCATGATTGCTTATTTGATTGCAAAAGGGCTCCATTCTAGGTGAAGAGCTTTGAGGAGGCTAATGATGTTAGTAATGTGTGGGAAAGACATTGATTTGCCTAACTCAAAGTTGAAGGATAGACGTCGCTTGTCAAATTCGAAGCCAGTGAGCGAGTCCGCCTTCGTGTAAGTGGCAATGATGTTCACTCTAGGGGCAACGATATTAGGCTAAAGGAAATATAATAGAAGTGCATCAATGCGTAAAGGGATAAAAAATGATCATAAGAAAAATCATATTGTGCTGACCTTGAGGATTTCAAGGGTGAAGGTGTTTGAACCTCGAGACAAAAATAAGGCTATCGAGGGAGTTGGCTGGGTGCCAAGCATGGTAAAAGGGTAGGAGATGGTGCCCTTGGGAGACCTAAGAGAAGCACATCATTTACGTGAGATATCCAAAACACCTTAAAAGAGAGTTAAATAAAATTATCTTTTTTAAAACTAACGAGACAAAGCTACTCAAAAATTGAAATATATTTAAGCCAAATATAGACTGTGTTGAACTCTCTTGAAATTGGATTGAATAAGACATGCTTATAAGTGAATTTGCTAAAATAATTAGATAAAATATGCATGTTATGCTACCTGAATTAAATGTGCAAATTTATATGGATCTAAAATATAATTAAAAGACTGATGAAAGTTGTATCTATTCTAATTTGGATCAAGCTCAAGTCAAAAAGCAAGGAACTATGCTAGCTTGAATTGAAGAAGATCAAATTGATCTTGTGTGGACTTGAGATTGAATTGCAAGCAGCTCGTTGAAATGTTTGTTTTCAAAACTATGCTTGAATCCTTACTTGGTTGAGTCGAGATAAGAAAAGAGCTTGAGGCCATCAGAGTAAGAGATATGGGTTGCCCGGAGGAAATGCGGGACTACAAAGATTTCATCTCCATTGGAACGATTGTTGACTAATATCATCCCTTTGCCACCAACCAACTTGACCACCTCACCCTTTCTCCATGATAAAACTGTCTCCTCTAAAACACAACAATTTTCCCTTATTTTGTGCAATCCAAACTTCCCATTTTGCATAAGTTCTTGCAAAAGACTTTCAATGTTTTGAAAGCAATCTTAGGAGCAATTGATGTTTCAATAAAAACCAGTAGAAGTTGAGACTCACGCTGGCTGCAGCTGCATCGTGGGAATGAATCAAAGGCAGCATTTTATTTCTTGGTAACGATGCATCCGACAGGCTTTCCCCCTAAAAAAACAACAAAAAGAAACATAGGAAAAAGGAAGCATATTTTTTTTGGAAGGAGAAGAAGAATTCAAACCACCTTGAGTCTGTGTTCGCCGAAGATCGCAAAGGCAGGGAACTCTCTGTCAATGGTTCTTGCACCAACGGTCAGCAACCACAGAGCCACGTTTTCCACCTTCCCTAGCTCAGGACCCGAGTTTCCAACGGATTCACCACGGAGATCCTTTTGCTGATCACATGGCCTCGCCACCGAGGGAGACAGAAAGGACGTCGACGCCGTCGTGGATGGCGGCATCGACTGCGGCGAGGATGTCTGCATCCAAGCATCCCTCGCTGTCCTTGTACGTCCAGCAGATCTTGTAGGTGGCGAGGCGGGCTCGGGGAGAGTCACCTTTGGCGGTGCCATTCCCAAACCCGAGAACGTTGGCCCAAGGAACCAGGCTTCCTCCATTGGTGGAAAGGGTGTAGGTGCCGTGTCCTTCCGTGTTGCGAGGTTGCGGAGGTCTGAGCTCAGGGTACCAACCGCGGCTTCAAATCCCTTGAAGGAGCATCTTGCGCCAATTAGCTTATGTAGCCAATGGATTAACATGGATAGTGTTACATAAATCATATCTAATCATAACAAATTCAAATAAATGATATAAAGATTTATATAAAAATGATAAATAAAAAAATCACGAGAGAGCATGAGAAAACAAATTCACTATAATTGGTTATTATAGAAGAGTTTTAGATAAAGAAGAAAATTATTTAACAGAAATATATTTAATATATTTATAAATGCACTATCATTATATTTTTTTATTTTTTTATTAATAACTATCCTATTCATAACATCCATTCTTGTTACACCCTTGTGTTTGATGAGTCAAGCTTAGATGTTTATAAATATCTCATATGGACTTGCTTTAAGTGTGTTAATATTCAATTAAGTCAAGTCATGAACTTCAAATGTCTAAAATAATGGTCTTCAAGGCTCTTGAAGTCATAGCAAGCTTCAAGAAAATTGAAGATATGCACTAAAATTTTTATACTTGAATTTCTCTTTATTTTTCTTAAATTTGATATGTCCAAATTTTTGAGATAATATGACACACTAATAGTATTAATATTTGAAAATATTATAAATTTAATAATTATTAAATTTTTATTTCTGGGCCAAGTATTAGTGATGAAAAGTAGAGATATTGGTATTTGATTTTTTAAAATTTAGGAATTATTTTTCATGAATTTATTTTCATTGTCACTTAGAACACTTGTAACATTATCATAATATAAAATTTTTTAGTATACTTATATTCAAAATTTTGGCATAAAAATTCTCACAAAACACTATAAAACCACTTTAGTCTCGGGATTTTTCACTGTAGCATTGGGCGGGTCGACCTGACCCGACCGTTGGTCCGTCCAGGCTTTAGGGATTTAAAAAATAAAATAAAAATTGTTCGATAGACCCGATGGGGCGAGCGAAGCCCAAAGGCGTAGGAAGAAGGTCGTAGGGAAAGCTGAATGGAATAACGCAAAATCAATCCATAGAAAAAGCTGAACGAAACAGTGCGAAATCAAGTCAACAAGGACCAAGTGATCAAATCTTGGTCGAGGAAGGGGAGCAACCCCAAATGGCTCGAGAGACAGACAAACCAGAATACTTGTAGAGAGCAATGGCAATGTAACTTAGGCAATATGGGACTAAATTCTCATTCGATTGGTTAATGAAGGCGGAAGGGCAGACGCGATCCGACGGCTTAGGTTAATCAAGGTAAAATGCTGCAAGTAAACAGTAAAATGACAAGCAAGAGCTTTAAACCAGAGACAGATTTGTGAGACGATGCGAAACCACTACAATAAATTTTTTTCAAATAATTTTTGGACTCATCATACTAATACATGCAGAACAACCTATGTACAATCCAATGGCCCAGATCAAGGCCGCCTAGATCCAACAACAATGATTGATCTCAAACAATAAGATCAGGATTCAATCAGAAATGTTCATTTCAAGATCCAAATTGAATGGTGACTGCTACGTGTCTATTACCCTAATGCCTAGTTATTGTAGAGCCGTTGGGAGTGGATTTAGAGCTAAAATTTGAGCTCTATAAATAGGAAAGGATGAAGGACTCCAAAAGGTTACCATTGCTAAGTTCTCAAAGCTTTCAAATCACAATTTCTTGCTATTTCAAGTGCATATGTTGCTTCCAAACTCATAAAGTGAAAGTTGAAAGAAGAAACCCAAAATTAGAGATTTTTGCTTCCATTATTTTTAATTTCTATTCCTCCCTCTTTTCAGTTTTTCTTTGAAATTTTTATTGTATTGAGTGTGCCTCATACTTCTTTAAATTGTCTTAAGTTTATACTTTATTGCCAATTTTTGTATTTGTTTCCTTGGGTTAAGGGCATCCCAACAATTGTGCAAAATCCCGAGGTTTGAGTTGAGCTTGAAAAAAACTCAAGTAGGCTTGGGATTAGTCGTAGGTAAAATCCCAAGTAGGTTTGAGGTGAGGCGTACAAAAAACCTCGCTTGTAATTTGGTAATTTTAGTATTTTTTTCCCAACACCTGCTGGGGGTGGACGAAGGCTCAATTTTGAGTCGAACTACCTTAAAAATCTTTTGTGTAGTACTTTACTACTCTTTTTTGTTCTTGCTTAGAAAATTTAAGTTTTAATTTAAACCAAAAATTGAAAGAAAATTTCAAAATTTTATTTACCACAATTCATCCCCCCTCCCCTCTTATGGATTTATTTTAAGCACAAAGAACCTTAATTTTTTAATATATGTATTGATAGTTATCTTATCTATCATATTTGATTACATATTTTAAAAAAAATTATTTTCAATTTTCAAAATTCAAATATATGTAAATCAAAGAGTTTGACTAAATAGTCCTTTGACATAAATGAATTCAAGATAATATCAATAAATCTCTACATTAACTTGACTACTCTCATGAAATAAACTCAACTAAAGCAATGTGAATCTTAGCTCTCCAAAGGATGTCTTTTTGAATCACATGACATTAACCAAATCCAAATAAATCTTGAAATTGCTGGAAGCACTTTTTTTATTACGTTTATGGGGTTCTCCAAAGTATTGATATTTTGAATAGCTATATCTCTAGCCTCAATTTTGTCAGGAGTAGTTCTTGATATCGACATGCTTTGTCTTCTCATAAAACATTTAATCCTTTGACAAGCATACAACACTCTCATTATCACAAAATATGGTGATCGCTTAACCAATCCCACTCAGCTTCGAAATAGACCTCATGGTCAGATAACTTCCTTCATAGTATCAGTGATTTACATATACTCTGCTTCTGTAGTAGACAGCACGACTGTACTCTACACAACTAATCTCTAATTAACAGCATAACCCCCAAACATGAAGACATATCTTGTGAGGAAACTTCTTCTATCATAGTCACATTCATAGTCTAAGTCAACATAATCTTTTAGTTCTAAAAAGTTTCCTCTAAAATATAGACAAGTTTAATAGTGTCATATAAGTATTTTAAAATCTACTTAATAGTCTCCTAATATTGCTTGCCTAGATAAACCCTATATTTACTAACAATATTAACAACATGTTCCAACTTCGGGCGAGTTTAAACCATCGCATACATCAAATTATCAACTATATTCATGTGAGGAACATGCTGCATGCATGTGTTATACCTTCTCTTCAATGTTTGGACACAGATTTTTAGACAACTTAAAATAAGTAGCTAAAGGTGTAGAAATATGTCTAACTTTTTCCATCCTAAATCTCTAAAGCACCTTTCTAATGTAATCACTTTGAGATAAAAAGAAGCTCCTTTTTCCTTCTTATCTCTCATGATCTCCATCTCAAGTGTTATTCTTGTTGTCCTCAAGTCTTTCATATCAAACTCTTATCTAGGAAGTCCTTTTAAGCTCTCCACTTGAGTTTTACTTTTTGATGTAGTAAGCATATAATCTACATAGAGCATCAAGTATAAGAATGATCAATCTACAAGTTTCTTCAGGTACATAGTTATAAAAATTGCTCATATATAACTAATGAGATAACATAAAAGAATTAAATCTTTTATACCACTATTTATGAGATTATTTTAAGTCATACAGAGACTTCTTTAATTTGCACACATAGTCTTCTTTACGTTCATAAACAAATCCTTCAGGTTGCTCTATATATATCTTCTTTTTCAGATTTTTATGTAAGAAAGTAGTCTTGATATCTTGTTACTCTAATACTAAATCATTCACAGTAATCAAATCAAGCAAAAATGGATGTGTGCTTTTTAATAGGTGCAAAGACATTAATAATATCAATATCTTTAACCTAAACATATCCATTGGCTACAAGTCAGGCCTTAAACCTGTCTTCCTTAACACTTGGGGTATTAGACTTTTTCTTGAACACCTACTTGAATTTAATAGTCTTCTTACCAACTAGAAGCTTTGTCAAATCCTATGTTTTGTTCTTATGTGAGGATTTGATCTCTTCCTGCAAAGCCAACAATCACTCTCTTAAGTTTTCATATGTAGTCTTTACATAAGTGCAAGGCTCACTACTCAAACTCGTGTCTTGAGTCACAGACAAAGCATCTGCAACCACATCAGCTTTTACATATCTCTTTGGAGATTTGATCATCCTTCTTTCTTGATCTCTTCTAATGCTATATGATTGCCCTTCATGTGGAGCCTGATTATCTTCAATAATCTGTGTATCTTTTGGTAAGTAATCTAAAAAAATATTAATTTCTACATTATATGGACTATTAATCACAACATCATTATTAACAACAACAGATTGTTTAGAAGTATTTGAAATAGACCCTTCGTTAAACACTTCTCTATTGACTATCAATTTAAATTCAGAAGAACAGCAAAGTTTGTATCCTTTTGTTCCACCTTCTCGAGCATAACAAAAAAAGACACATTTCTTGGACTTGGGATCTAATTTTTCTTTTTTATTAATGGGAGTAAGGAAAAAAAAACAAAAAAATCTTTAACTGATAATAATAAAAAGTTTACCTAACCAAATATCTTCAAGAGTTTTTATGTTTAGGGCTGTGAGATGAAATATTGATTAGATGGTTAGTAGTGAAACATGCTTCTACCTAGAATGACTTTGAAATACCTATAATAAACAAAATGTATATAACCTTGTCTAGAATAGTTTGATTATATCTTTCAGATATATCATTTTATTAAGGAGTTGTACAAATTCTATGCCTAACAATGCCTTTTTTCTACAAAATTCATTGAATTTATTAGAACAAAAATCCAACCCATTATCAGTTCAAAGATAATTTATGAATGTTCCTATCTACTTCTTATTAAGTGTCTTTCATTGAACAAAATTTTAAAAAATAGTAGATTTTTCTTTCAAAAAGAAAGCCCATACCTTCTTGGAGTAATCATTAATAAAAATTAGCATGTATTTGGCACTAACTTTAAGTAGCTATTGAGATGGATCCCATAAATCTAAATAAACATAATTTAAGATCCCTTTAATTTGATATTGTCTAAGATTTAAAATTTCTCTTCTATGTTTACCCGTATTATACTACTCACAAAACTCTAGCTTTCTTATTATATCTCAAGATAAAAAGTCTCTTTGTCTTAGTTCAATTAAACCTCTCTTACTCATGTTTCAATTGTATGAGTCATAGTCTTATAATGTTAAAATTTGAAAAAAATGATACTATTATTGCTCCTGTCATAATAGATCCTTCAAGAGTATATAATTTATTATTGGCCTTATTCTCTTTCATTATCACCAGGGAAACATGAATAACTCTAAAAGCTCCAACTTCTCTAATGTATTGATAACCTTTACTGTCAAGTGTGTCAAGAGAAATAAGTTTTTTCTTTAAATTTGGAATGTGCTTAACCTCACTAAGTGTGTAAATAGATCTATCAAATATCTTGATCCTGACGGTTCCAAACCAACAACCCTACATGATGCATCATTTCTTATGAGCATAACTCTAGTTGTAATAAGCTCCTAGGTGATGAACCAATCCTTGTTTGGTGTTATGTGGAAAGAGTAAGTTGAATCCAGAATTCTTTCTAATCTTAAAAATTTTTTTGAATCTAATACAAACATGATGTCTCTAATACATTCTTTCTTATTAACTATTCTAGCCTTCCTTAATTTCTTAAATATATGATCACCTTTCTCGAATTCTTTTTTTCTTTTTAGTTTAAAGTAGCATGCTTTTATACGTCCCTTACAATAAACAAGGTTGTAAATTAATTTTTTGTGTTTGAACTTTGATCTTCTTTGTCTCATGAATATCTTAATAATGTTGGACAAGCTCATGAAAGACTTTAAAAGTTGAAAAGATTGTTTTTAGGTTGAAGGCATGATTATGGGTTGCACCAAATAAAACTGTGCATTTTAAGATATATTAAGACCTATTTTCAATTGGTTTTTTAACTAAGTTAAACAAAAAATCTAAAAGATCTCATTCACATTCCAATGCAATTTGGATAATCAAATTTTGAGTTATGTTGATTTAATCATTCCTAAAACACTACGATTGTCTTAAAGATTTTTAATTCATGATTTGGATGTTATAGAGCTTGCACTTAGTTGTAACATGAATTTAAATTGCTTTGATTTGAGATTACATATTTCTAATCTTTTAGGATTAAAATTTTAATGTTTTCCTCATTTTATATTGTTTCAAGGGCTTTTGAAAACTATAAAAAGCACAATTAAGAGAGATAACATATACATGTTTTTTGAGATCTAATTAACTATTCTAATTGTTTTGTTTTTGTTTGGATCATAGCTCTTATCAACTGAAAGTAAGCTCTGCATCGACAAACATGCTTATTGTCATCTCTTTGGGATAAGATATCTTTGACTCCTCAATCAACTCCATAATAAAATGTGATACTTTCCCCATTTAACAATGAAATAAACAAACACTCTTAATAAATTCATGTTTGTTTTTATGCTAAAAAGAAACCTTAAAAATGAAAGCCAAATTTTTTATTGATGTGATGAACCAATTCTAACACATTATTTTGAGCCCATCACAAACCTTACAATCAGCAATCAATTATTTCTTTCTCTCAAGACATAAGATAAACATCTCATCAATGCCCTTTAAACTTCACAGTTATGGGACTCCTCACATTGTGTTTACCATCTGACCACTCAAGTGAGCCAAACACATAATCATTGCCTTCACTTCCTTCCTTTGGCATCAACTTAACTTCAAATTCCTTTTCCTCCCCAACCCTCTCAAATATAATCTTTTCAGGATTAACTGTCACAATTACCCCTACCGGGTTTTGCACATGGGCTACATATGTCCCTAGGGTTCCAACATTCTTCAACCTTCGAACGACAATGACTGGTTCCTTAAGGTTCGGAACTGTGATCGATGGATAATTGAGGTCCATTAAGGATGTTAAATTTGAAGGGCATTTGTAGGGCTTAAAGGTGGAGATTTGTGAAGATTTATACCCAAGGGAGCATAAGAAGTTTAAGTAGTCCATTGTGTCGAGGTCATAAACAAGTCCAGGGTCCATGGCCCGGCTCGGCCAAACGTGTCCCGAGCCATAACTAAAGGGGCTCGCATTCACCATGAATGAGTTCTTGATTGGTTCTGCCATGTTGTCCAACAAACTTGCAGTGGTCATGATTGCTGATTTGATTGCAGAAGGGGTCCATTCTGGATGGAGAGCTTTTAGGAGGCTGACGATGCCAGCAATGTGAGGGCATGACATGGATGTGCCTGAGTCGATGTTGAAGGGAAGACGTTGCTCGTCAAACTCGATGCCGGTGGGTGAGATTGCCTTCGTGTAGGCAGCAATGATGTTCACTCCAGGGCCGATGATGTCAGGCTGAAGGAAAGGTAATAGAAGTGCATCAACATGTGAAGAGATCAGGAAATGTTCATAAGAAAAATCATGCTGTGTTGACCTTGAGGATTTCAGGGGTGATGATGTTTGGACCTCGAGATGAAAATGATGCCACGAACGGAGCTGGCTTGGTGCCAAGCATGGTATAGGGGTAAGAGATGAAGCCCTCGGGAGACCTAAGACAAGCGCATCATTTACGTTAGACATTCAAATCATCTTCAAAAGAGAATGTTAAACAAAGTTATCTTTTTAAAAAAATAGGGAGATAAAGTAACTTGAAAATTGAAATAGATGTAAAAAAAATTTAGATTGGGTTGAATTTGCTTAAAATTGGATTAATTAAGACATGCATATAAATAAATCTATTAGAATAATTAGATAATATATGCATATTATTTTAGCTCAATTGAATGAATAAGGTTATATGAACCTAAAGTATGATTAGAAAACCGATCAAAGTTGTATGTTTGTTTTAAAGCTAAAGTTGAATCCTCACTTGGTTGAGTTGAGATAAGAAAAGAGCTTGAGGCCATCCGAGTAAGAGATATGGGTTGCCGGAAGGACATGAGGGTCAGCGACGATTTCATCAGTACTAGAGAGATCGTTGACTAATACCATCCCTTTCCCACCTACCAACTTGACCACCTCACCCTTTTCCATTCTAGGATTCTCTCCTCTAAAACACACCACAATCTTTCCTTTAACCTTTGTGGCATCCAAACTTCCCATTGTGCATAAGTTCCTGCCAAAGATAATCGATGTTTTGAAAGCAATCTTCAGAACAATCGATGTTTCGATAAAAACTAACACAAGTTGAGACTCACGCATCTTCATACGACGCATTGGTTGCAGCTGCATCGCGGGAACGAATCAAAGGTAGCATTTTGTTTCTTGTTAACGATACATTCGACAAGCTTTCCCCCTAAAAAAAACAAAAAAAGAAATATAGGAACAAGGAAGCTCTTTTGTTGGAAGGAGAAGAAGAATTCAGATCACCTGGAGTTTGTGTTCGCCGAAGATCACGAAGGCAGGGAACTGTCTGTCCATGGTGCTTGCACCAACGGTCAGCAACCACGGCGCCCCGTTTTCTAGCGTCCCTGCCTTAGGCCCCGAGTTTCCGGCGGACGCCACCACGGAGATCCCTTTGGTGATCGCATGGAAAGCGCCGATGGCGATTCCGTTTTCAAAGTAGCCGTTCGGGTCGCTGCCGAGGGAGACGGAGAGGACATCGACGCCGTCATGGATGGCAGCGTCGAAGGCGGCGAGGATGTCGGCATCAAAGCACCCGTCGTCGTCCTTGAGCGTCCAGCAGGCCTTGTAGGCAGCGACGCGGGCCCGGGGAGAGCCACCTTTGGCAGTGCCGTTCCCAAAGCCGCGGACGTTGGCCCCGGGGACCGGGCTTCCGCCAGCGGTGGAGAGAGTGTGGGTGCCGTGGCCGGTTATGTCGCGAGGGTTGCGGATGTCTGAGCTCAGGTTACCAACGGCAGCTTCAAATCCCTTGAAGAAGTATCTTGCACCGATCAACTTCCTGTGCTCTCAATGGAGGAATATAGATAGAGATGAGCAAAGGGTAGCGAAACATCAGCAGAAATTTTTGCCTTTTGGAGAAATTTTTCATCCAAATGGGGTTTTGGATTTGAAACCTGTTACATGAGAACTTCATGTCGTTTTCATTCTGACAGATTCCTTTCCATCTCGAAGGAATTGGTCCCATGTCTTCATCCCTAAAGCTTTCAGACTCCGGCCAAACACCTGCACTCCCCAAACAGTAATCTTAACATACTTTTTTGTAGAACAAAAATCTGCCTTTTCAAGAATTTTTTTGTTAAATTAACATTATTATCCAAAGTAAACTGACAAACTTATGTAAGCAGCTTAGCTTTCTTAAAGCTTATTTAACCATACCACTATCGATATTTCCAATAATCAAGTCTTCTCCAAACTTAGCCTTTCTCCACAGCGACTCCTGGGGGATTTCTCCATCCCTCTCTAAGCCAAGGAACTGCCATGAACGAGTTGTGTGAAGTTTGTGTCTTTTATTTTCAAAAACTGATATTACTTTAGGAGAATCTGCGAAAATAAAAAAGAAACATTACAAACTCTCATTTAATAAGCAAAAACATGAGAGACGGAGAAGGCTTCATACTTGAAATCGCCAAAGCAACTTCCTCGTCGAGCATGGCCGCGAAGCCATTGATGTGCCTTGTGTAAGAGTAGAAGATTGCATCATTAGCCAACTCCTTACTGCATGACATCTCAAACTTCAACAACCAAAGAGGCAATAAAAAAGGTGAAAACTCTATTTCTATTGTCAAAAACATCTATTTACCCCCTCTCTATGTACCTTTTAAGGTGAGACCTTAACAACGCAAGATGGGTTTGTCTCACGTGTTCGTCAGATTGAGCCAGGAGTCTTCCTGCCTGGTTCGAGTGGCCTCCAATGTAAACAACGTAGGACTGCAACAAGTGAAACAAAAAATAAGAAGTAGAGCACTGGGAAGACGAAACCTTTTTAACGGCAAAGATGGCATTGAAGAAAACCTTTTTGGCAGCGAAGACATGACCTTGAAGGAAAGAAGAAACCAGGATGAGAAGAAAAGGTAGAAAGTTCATCTTTTTTCAGATGAGACGAGTGGAAATACTGCTTCTCCCCTGTTTATGTAATGGAGATGCCTCTAGGCGGGGAAGATGAAGGCCGGATATAGATGTAAATAATCTTGGAAGTATTATTGAAAAATCTAAACATCTTTCTATGCTCTGCCGGTCATTACATTTTGATGGAAGCCTGTATTGTCATTTTTTATTTTTTTTGTAAATGTTGACCTTCCTTTATTGTAAAATAATAGAACAAACCAAATGGATGTGATTTCTAATTTTTTTTTTGCAAAAAAAAAATAAAGTTTGCTGTGCTCTGCCACATGGATTCTCAATTCCATTGAAAAAATATTATCAAAGGTATTCTTTTTCAAAAAAAAAAAAAAAAATAGAAATATGATCATATTAAATACATTAATATTAAAAAAATCCTAAACTATAGTTCATCATGGTTTTGGATAGCCATGGCATGCATTATTTATACTTTTGCTTTTTATATAAAAAATATGATCATATTAAATACATTACTATTAAGATGTCTTAATTATATTTTCCTAATCTCCTACTACTATTTAAGCTAATAATTAATTTGTGTTATAAACATTTATTTTTATAATAGATCATTATGCTTTGAAAAATATTAATATCTAGAAGAAATTGATTCATTAACATCAAAATGTTTTACAAGATACTTATAACTATTTGAAACATATTCATAGAATACAAAACAAACTATTTGATACATATAAATATATCTTATTTGATACTCGTGGATAAATGTTGAATCTTAATCAGCTTGAAGTCGTATTTATTGATATATTTGTTTATATCTATTTTTTGGAGATATCATAAAAGTTTTTTATTTATGGTTATTTTGAAAATTTTATCTACTTTGTAAAGGGTTATAAATATTTTTAATTATTAAGATCTAGTAATATATCTTCTCTTTCAGTCGTCTTTAATGTTTGTCTATTTTGTAATCGTATTTTTTTTATAGTAAATTTATATTATTGTTATTCGTGGACTTAGCCTAAATTTTTAAATGAATTGCATAAATCATTTTACTTTTACATATATGTGATTATCTTTTTATTTGAAATTTGCATGACAGAACTAAATTTAAATTTATGTTAGTTTTGTTATCTGTTAGGAAATAACAGTGCTAAATAACTACAAAAGTAAAGATGAATTATAAAAAATATAACATAAAAAATCACAAGTAATGTAATAAAGTTTTATGAAATTTTTAATTTTCTTATAAATTTTGTTTTAACATTATTGTTTAACTTTAATACATTTGTGTGAAGATATTAATAAAATAATTGATATAATAGATTTTTTTTGTAGTTCGATCTAAACACAGATCTATGTCCATTATTAGTCAAAATGTTATGCTTGCTTCAAAATGTCTTTTACAATGTTAGACCAAAAAATTCTTACAAATCACTAGACTAAAAGATCTTACAAGAAGACAAAAATAACTAATAAAAAAAAACAAAATAAAATCTCATTATTAAAACTTATATCTAATGTAAAAACTCAATATAAAAAAACTATATATCCAAAAAAATTATTAAAAAATACTCTAAATTGATATTAAAAATATAGAATTGATTTGTAATTTAGTTTAAAAGAATTAGATTGAAGGAAGGCTGAGATAGAATATGATATAATCTCAAGTGTTGTAATCTTAACACTTTTTTTCCTTTCATTGTTGATCTTCAAGTGTGAATGCTTTTAATATACGATAATATTCATTAGTTTTTTCTCATTGTTTGGAGGTTCTTTATAGTGTTTTGAGAAGGCCTCTAATAAATATCTAATTACTCTCAACAATTCTTTAATAATTATTTTCTCATGTCCTAAAATCCAATCAAACAAGTTAATATTCATAAAAAAATATAGTAATTGTATTATACTATCTTATGACCATATTGTATAATAGGTTTTAAATATATAAATTGTACCTTATTAATTGGGACAACACTATCTTATAAGATTTAAATGTATTAACCATGTTGTAACATCTCCATTGTACTTCACTATAAGTTATAACTAATTGTATTATGTAATAAATATTATTATAATATACAAAATTCTCAAATTCAAATTAACTCTAATCAAAGTTTTAATTCACATTTTTTTACTACTAATCGTACCATAATATCCTTAAATTTCATTGTACTTTAGTAACAAAAGTGTACTAGTCGTGTTCTACTATTTAACGATCATACTTCAAGTTAATTTTTGAAAAATTTTTAAATTTCTATATTCTAAGTACTTTAGACATACTTAGTAAATGCAACCTAATATTTTTAATCTTTTATAAGATATATTTATAAGTAAAAGATTTATGTGAACGCAAGTCTTAAACCAAGATAAGTTTAATGAGTTGTATGAGATATACATGAAAGTCTTTTATCGCATACATTTAAGTCCTCATCATTTGTCTAAGTGTCTTAAAAATATTATTATACAAGTTAATGTTCTAAAATAAATATAAAGACTCCACAAAAGTCTTATGCAAGTGTGTTGTTTAAACTATATGTTTAGTGTTAGTTATGATTCACATCAAACATTATCATGTAAGACTTTGAGTCAAGACAAATTGTCCAATTTGTTCTCCTATATAATCTTGAGGTATATAATCTCAAACATTTAAAGAAAAATTAATGTATAATAAAAAAATAATTTTATTGTCATCAAAATAATCAAATGCATACTAAGGGTTCAATATTATCCTTAGAATTTAATATTCTAAAATTTTGTAAATTACAATTTATTATTTCTCTTACCTTTCTTTTTATATAATTCCTAATAAATTAATTATCAAACATGTACTTCTAAAACATCTTTTACACTTGAATACTATATATCTATTTATTCAAAGTAAAAGACTTATGTTGTCCTAAGAGCTAATCACAAGAATTTCTAATTATTAAATTACATTATGGAAGAGTAGCAAATCATATGGGCAATAACAAAATAATTAATTTGTTAGAGTTTAGAATTTACTAAGCATCATTAAAGAAATATGTAGATTGTGTTATTTTTCAAAATAGAGCTTCAAAACTTGCAAATATTTCTAATCAAAATTGTTGTAAGTATATATCTTTGTAAAATATCTTTCAATAAATTTTATTTTGGAATTTCCAATACTATTAATCATACTGAAGATATTTTCATGACAATAAACATATTTTCAAAGTTGTTGTATTTCACTCTCTATAAGAAGATAAAAGATGTTTATCATAATACTAAATTATTTTTCATGAAAAGTTTTAAATTATTTTCATATTTTTTTTGGAATAACTTATGAAAACTTATAGAATAAAATTAAAATTTTTGTCTATATTGCATCCATAAATTGATAAACATAGTGAAAACCTTATTAAGGTGTTTAGTTAAAAAATATATTGATAACTAAGACTTATAATTGTTCATAGTTGACTTTGTTTATAGGCGCATGATTTTCAAAACTACAAAATTATAATCTTTTGTCATAATCTATAATAAGAATTCCAAAAGACTTATTAATGTGATAAACATTAATATTTATCTATTTTTTAATTCAATAATTTTATTTACAAAAGATTTTCATAACTTGTAAATGAAAGTATTGCAATAGATTGAAATAAATGATTCAAAATATGATAAAAATATTAATAGAATTAGCACTCTAAGAGAATTCAACAAATTATATGAATTTGTATTCTCCTATTCAATTTATCGTTGCTCCTCACATATCATACTTATTCATAAATCATACCATATCATTGTCCTTATAAAATCAATTTAAAGTGAATGAAAACCTCAAACCCCTGGCATTCTTCCACTTTATTGCTATTTCATCCTAGCATTCTTTCACTTTATATTTGCATCATCTATATCTACATCATAGAACAATCAAACAACTATATTTAGTTAGTATAATAGAGAATATTTATGATAATAATCAAATTAAAAGATATTTTTAGATTCCTTATAAAAAGAAATAATATTTTTCATTCTCTACAAAGATTTTTAATTTTATTGGAAGATACCATCCAATGATTCCTTAAAAATAATCATACAATTTTTTGTCTAAAAGTATCATGCATATTTAAATATAGATTATTGTCACATTGATTGTCCCTTGTTATTTCATCATACGAAATCATCTTCTTCTATTTTATCCCATGATGTTGCTATATGACTTCTCATCTAAAACTATAGTTTGTCCAGGTATGCATGCTTCTATGTAGGCATGATTTAAATGTGTTGATCATATTTTTTTTTTAATCTTATTGGAACTCATTGAGATAATAAAGAATTTGTTTTAAAAAAAAATTATTTTGATTATAGATCACAATATCATGAAATATATTTACAAAGGAGAAATTAATTCATAGATATATAAATTGAATTGAATTATTGAAATATCACTTATTCATTTTAAAAAACAATCCTAAAATAATGAATAAAATAATTGATACTTTATCTAAGTTGTATTAATTGTGTCTTTCATAAAAATTCATATTCTATGTTTTAATAGATTAAAAGAAGATTACTAAGATGTTTAGTTGAAAATATTTTAGAAACTAAAACTTTCACTTGTTGCTGTTGAAGTTTGAGGTGCTTAATAATCACATAAAAGAGAATGAATTGTTATCTTTTAATAAATATAATAACTAAAATAAAATTTTTATGACAATCTTAACACATATTTAATAAAAATATTTTTCAATATTGATCTAATGAAATTCTTAAGAGTTCCTAGAACTTACAAGTTTTGAATAACTAGAATTGAATGAGAAAATTTTGCTGCTAAACTCAATCGAGTTAAACATGGGCGAACAAACTAAAAAAGGACCAAACTAGAAACTCGACAAGCTGAATATGGATGACTCTTTCATAATAACTTTGATCATTTATTGGCGTAAAGGTACATGTTTCCTTAAATCAATTTAAGTGGTATGCTTGTTTTATACTTTAATTTTGGGTACCCAAAGAAAATTAGGTATAAGTGAACTTTTAGTAATTATTTTAATTGGAGCATTGTGCATTTAAACTCAAACAAATGAAAGGCTTCTTGAATTCACATTAGTTCAAATCCTATAATGTTTAGAAATATGTCCTTTTATTATGTAATACTAGTAGGAAAAGATGATGAATTTTGAAAATCTTCCTTATGTTCACCATTTCTTTCCATCTTGCTTTGATAAGAATCATTTTTAAATGTAGATTGTTGAATGATTATTGGAGCCATGTAAATTGAATACAACCTTTTAAATGGGTAAAAAGTATTTTATTCTTAGCATTTTTAGTGATAACTTTAGCAAATTTGCCACTAATTGTTTTACATTCTAATATATCTCTCATTGTTTTTCATAAGAGATTTACAAAGCCCAAGGAACCAATAGTATAGTCTCTAAAGCTTTTTTATAGTTATTTGTTTGTTTTTCAAATGCATTAGAAATTTAAATAATTTGTATTCTAATTCACTATAGGAGAATAAGTTTATCTCATCAATTTCTAACTTTCTTCATGATATGCTATTAAGCAAATCAATATCTCTTTCATCCTTCGATTGAAGTTTTTTTGTTAATCTTTCATCTCCATTGGTTGTAGACGAGCAATCTTAATTTATACTGTCATTCCATCAACATGATGGATGTTACTATCCTTTCCCCTTCTCTTATATAAGTTTTTGCAATACATTCCAAAGTTCATGTATAATGTTCACTTCTATCATTTGTTCAAAAATAATGATTCACACACCATAGTAGATAATATTAAGTGCACATGTGCTAATTTGTGCATATTGTTATTCTACTTATGGTAATGCTCTTAATTTTTTTTTAAATTTGTTTTACCTATTTTCTCAGTTAGGAATTTAAAAAGATCTTTAATAATATCCTACATGTCAAAGTATATGAATTCAATAAATTTTTCCATTCTATTTTTTCAAAATAAATTAAAGTCTCTTTTAAACAATGGAAGACAATGACATGAAGTTCCTTTAACCAAAGATGCAAAGTCATTTATGCTAATGTAAGACATATTTTGTGATCTTCTATTGTGACTTAACCCTCCTAGATTCAATCTACTTCAATACTATACTAATCATTGAAATATGAAGTGCTTTGTGATTACATTAGAGTAGAGTGAACTGTGATCTTTTTAATAAAGTTAATAAATCAAATAAAAAGTTTATAGAAATTTAACACATATCCAATAAAAAAATCCTTTTCAATGTTTGCTGAATATATTTGAAATCACTTAATTAAGTTTGAAATGCAATTATGTGAGAAATGTTGTAAATAAACAAGCAAAAAAAATTTGTGGTTTAGGCCCACTAAGACATAGATGATCACCCTTACACATAAAAGATCAGCTTCAAAAATTAAAACCCTCTTACAAAAATTGATTACAAAAACCCTTACAAAGATTTATATGGATTGACACTAACACAAAAAATTTGACAAAAGTTGGCTTAAAAGAGTATATAACAAGTTTTTAGCCTAAAAAAGCCTAGTTTAAACTTGGCCTAATAAAGTTTATAACAAAATATGTAGTTAGAAAAAATAAAGAACTAAAAAAATTGTAAGATCAAATACAACCATTTATAACCAATTATATAACCTTTGAAACACAATAAAACATCATTCATTATAAAACATAATAAAACATTTTTTTCTTCAGTAATTTGGTACCTAATACTCATGTCAATTATCCTTTAAAAGGCTAGCTATTTGATACCAATCATGTAACTACCACTCACTAGTAATTTTTTGATTTTGGTGTTATGAAATCTATTTCATTCATTTTTTTTAACGGTTTGAAAACATATAAAATTATTATTTATTTTTTATAAATATCAAAGCCGAAGTAGATTGTTATCCTTTTGAAATCAAGTAGTAGAAATATCTTTTATAATTATGTGAAAATAAAAAATTTAATATTTTTTTTAAATGTGTGTGTGTATATATATATATATATATATATATATATATATATATATATATATATATATATATATATATATATATATATAATATCAATGATTACAATTCTAGTATATTTTCTTTTTGCTCAAATAAAATAACATAGAAAGCACATATCTAATTATAATTATAACATCTTTTAGTTCATAATATGCTAGTTCTTATTTTATCTTGGTAACCTTATATAATGTCTCTTTTGATCTAAAAATGTTAGGTCAAAAATAAATAATTATTACATAATTGCATACATGATCCACATCAACATTATAAATCAATAAAAGACATATTATCTTTGTTTTTCTTTAGATTTATTTGAAATTCAATTTCCTCTTTAAAAAATCATATTAATTTTTTTAGCTCAGTTTTTTCTTTTATACATCTAAAATATTTATTTTTGATTACCTAATAACATCTTTTTGGTAACACTCAAAGAAATTTATTCTTGGTAATCTTTTAAAAAAATATTATTCTAAATAAAAAAGTACTTACTTTCAAAAAAATATTATTTTGAATAGTAAGTTTTCTTTGAAAAATCATCATTAAAGTTTTATCCTACTAATATTACATCACATTGTTATCAACATTTGTTAATTATCTATTTTATCTTTTATTATATATAGTATGATATATATTTAGCATATAACTAATTAAAATATATAACAAATGATACATAATAATATATTATTAAAATAATAAAAAAAACAACTCTAAAGAAGTCTTTTTCACATATTATTTGAGACATCTAGCCTAATATTTCATATATATTATGTATAAGATTTTCTTACTAAAATTGAGTAGCGAATAAACTAAAGCTCAAATCTTAACTTCTTAATTTCTTTAATTTCTTACAAATCTCTAATTATTTAAGATTAGAATTTTAATACTTATCCCTTTCTATATTGTTTCAAGATGTTTTGAAAACTATAAAAAGAATGCTTAAGAATCATAACATATACATGTTTTTTGAGATCTAAGTGATTATTCTATTTGGTTTGTTTTTTTTTATTCTCAACTCTTATCAACTCGATGTAAGCTACACATTGACAAACATATTCATTGTCGTCTTTTAGAGATAAGATACCATCAATTCCTAAGCAAGAACCATATAAAATGTGACTTTTCTTTATGCCTTTCCTCAATAGCCTTTAAACTTCATAGTTATAGAACTTCCGACAATGTGTTTACCTTCCAACCACTCAAGCAAGCCAAACACAAACATTTCCTTCACTTGCACGCTTTGGCATCAATTTAATTGCAAACTCTGTTTCTTTCTTGACCCTCTCAAAAGTAATCTTTTTGGGATTCACTAACACTATGACCCTTAAAAAGTTTTGCACTTAAGCCACATACATCCTTAGGGTGCCAACATTCTTCAATCTTCTAACAATGGTGACTGGTTCCTTAAGGCTCAAAACTTGATCAATGGATAGTTGAGGTCCATTTAAGGATGTCAAATTCAAAGGACATTTTTAGGGCTCAAAGGTGGAGATTTGTGAAGAATTGTACCTATTGATGTTGCCTTTAATTCATTAGTATTTTGGGCATATTTGTAATTTTGTTATCTTAACATGTTGCCCTAAACTCATCAAAATCTTAAGCCAATATCCCTTGACGAAGTATCTTGCGCCAATTAGCTTCCAATGGCCAACGGAGGAAGACGACGGACACGATCATAAAAGGCACAATGAAAAAAATTGAATTTTGCATGGGGAAAAAGTTAAATTTCAATTATGAATCTAGAAGATAGTTATACAATAACTCAAGGTGGGTTTCTCTCACGAGTTCGTCTGGTTGAGATAAGAGTCTTTCGACTTGGTTCGAGCAGCCTCTAAGATAAACAACCCTGATGTGAGAAGTTTTAAAAGAATTGCAAATGCTTTATAACTTAAATCTCATTTTGATTTTCAAATGGTAACGATTTTATATCACTTTTATTATATTTTAAAAATAGTTTTTAAAGTTGATCATGAAATAAAATGAGTTTTCAAATGATGTTGTCATAACTTTATTTTAAAAAAATACTTTTAAAAATTAAAGGAAAACTTAAATAAAGAGACAATGCATTGAATCTAAATAAAGCAAGCAAGGGCCTCAACATTTTAACAATTTTATGATAAAAAAAGTTGGGTTTTATTCAATTTTTTTTTTAAAATAAATGATATAAATATATTTATTTCCCTAAAAGTTGAGTTAAGCTTGAATAGATATGAAGAACACTTCTCATCTTTGATGATAATGATTAAGGAATATTGGTTTGCCAAAAAAAGTCTCCCTCAATTTAATAAAATATAAAATCTATGTTTCGAAAAACATTGAAATATAGTTTCATTAAATATTGAAATCACGACAAATGATTCAATTAATGGTAAAAAAATTAATCTTACAAAGAGCACAACAATGATGAACAGCATTGCTCATATGGTAAAATAGATCGATAATGCTAACATGATACAAATGCTCTTCCTTGTCTTAGACGAAGAAGGAACTAACAAAATTGTTAATTCGAAAATAACATTTTTATCTAAGTTGTGATGTGTTATCTAATAAAGGATTGTAATATTTGAATATCTACTTATTACAAATTTCAAGACAACATATCAAATATTATAGTATGATTTGTCAATATATCTCCAATTTTGTCAAATTGAATCAACGAATATAGTTGTAAGAAGCTTTAGTCATGTCAAAAGAAGTAAAGTTTAATAATTATTGGATGACATGTAGCACCACACATGCAAATTTAGGAACCATCATCAATTAAAGTTTCTTATTGTTAAGTATTAAAATTCTAAATATTTTTTAGACTATTTTTTCCAATAAATAAAGAGGCTCAATGTTTTTAAACATCAAATCTAAACTAAAGATTGATTACTTGCTTAACTGGATTCCATTGATGGTGATGATGGTGGTTCATAACAAAGTGAGAAGAGAATTGATCCAAGCCATAGAGGTCACAAATTTCTAAAAGGTAATCAAATTTGCAACATTTTTAAAGTAAACAATTTTGATTTCTAAGGTTTTATTTGTTTTAATTTTAAGCTTACAATAAAGTTGAAGATGAATTGCATTAAGTTCAATGATGTAAGGATAAAATTTGTTGTGATCTTTGGTGATTTATTTCCTCCTCAAGAAAGAAATCATCAAGAAGTTTTGAGACATTTTTTTTACTAAATTAATAAAAGAGAAAATAAATCAATACATCTTCCATCACATCTACATATTCATAAAGTGTCTATTAATCCTTATCATCATATCATAACTTTTGTAAAATAACTTGACAAATGCCATTGTGGATGGGTCAAAGTATGACGGCCTCCTTTAAGATTATAGAGAATTGAATTTTTGGTAAGAAAACAAAAAAAAATTAGAATTTTTAAATAATAACATACTAATAATATAATATTTAATATAACGTCACTTAAACTAAAATAAAAAAATTAATATTCTTTTTCGTGGTTATAAACGTGACATCGTACAACGTAGACTCGACTAGTCTTGCACGCTAATAATAATTAATGATAAGCCAAATCAAGACAACCATAAATTAACTAAAATAGCTCGTTAACTCGGTTTACTGGAAGACTAGCAAGTCTCCCCTTAAGAGTTAATCCTTCGTTGGTTCCCTCTATAAAGCCCATGGCACTCTTAACTCTTTCTTCATTCACCCAAAACCAAAGCAACTCTTTCTTCATCAACATCGTCCTCATCAATGGCCAAGGTGAGCATTACATCTTTACTCTTCTAATTCTAGCACACATTTGGTTCAATCAAAGAATCATTACCTAAGCAACATCAAACCTTGGTATTGTGCAGCAAAAGGTTGTGTTTGGGCTCCCCATGGAGGATGCCAAGATACGAACCAAGGCCCTCCAGTGTATCGCTAAATTCCCCGGTAATCTTCCTTTTCATCACATCTTTAATGCTTTCCAAAAAGCTAATCTCAGGAACATAAAATCTCTATTCAACATGAAATGCTAATACGAGCAGGTGTGCGATTGATGTCAATTGCTGGGAACCAACTCAAGGTGGAGGGTGAGGGGATCGACCCAGTGTTGATGACGTTGAAACTAAGAAAGAAGATAAGGAGCACACAAATTCAAACAGTAGAAACCGACGAGGGCAAAAAGCAAGTAAAAAAAGACGAAACAAAAAAGGTGGTGGTCGATCACATCGCACCACCGCCGGTACTATACTATGTTGAAACACCAATCCATGAAAATTATTGTCATATATGGTAAACGAAACTCATATTCCTTACATTTTACACATGCAAATTGTAGTTGTTTGGATGTCATGGTTAGAACTCATTACTTATGGAAATAAAGTGAAATAAAATAGATCTCGAATTAAAAACAGCAAACTTGTATTCGAGGGTATTTGGAAGAAATATGAAAATGAAAACGAAAACACTAAAGTTTGCATGCCTTACAAGTTATGTGCATGCCTTACAAGTTAAAATAAAAGATCTTTGAATTGGAGAAGACAAGTTAGTTAAGCTAGTAATGAATCATACATCTGCTTTTACTATGTATTCACATCATAATTTCTATGTTTCTAATAGCGAATTGTATGACCACTTCAAATTTAATAAAAACCCAATTTATAGGATAAAATTATACAAAACTAAAATATGATTTTTGTCTAAACTACAACCAAACTCAATGATACCCATTACAAGAATACCAACAAAAAATTTTCACGACAACAACTAGATGCAAATGAAAAATTGGAGAACAAAATTAGATCACCCTCCTTTCCTATTCTTCCTCAAGTCTTTTCTTATAACCTTCTTTAATCATGTCTAATAGATTCTTAAGGATTTAAACCTAAAAAAGTTAGGTCTCCTTCAAAGCAACCTCAAGTATCTAATTATAACACCAACCAATAACTTTGTTACAACCCTCATACAAGAAGTTCTTCTAAATCAATAACACTTGCACAATTGCAATACACCACATGCTCTTCTTGTGTCAACAAAACTTCTAAATAAAATACTTTGCCAATAGCAAATTTTTCAATGCCACAATAGCAACAATATATTTAGTCTAGATAATAAAAAGAGTAACTTGATTCTACAATCTAGATTGTCATGAATCAACTCTCATTGTAAAGAAATAAAAATTTGCATGCCAAATCTTTGCAGTCAATTCTTAATGTAGTTACGTGATGAGGATTGACCATAAGTTGCTCAAAGACAAATCCTTGCGTCTCAAATACTAGAGGACAGACCCAAAAGAGTTGGGTACTCAAGTCTAATGTCACACCTCGTACACAAATTTTAAACAAAATAAACTTAATTAATTAATTTCATATCATATAAAGGTAATAGTGCCAAAAATGAGAACACAATAACCTTAAGGCAAGAAAGAGCAAAACCAATTCTACCTACTTTTTTTTTTCAAATCAAACACATTATTAATTACTAATTGATGAAGTTAATGATACTATAATAATATACAATCGTTATAGTCTACTACAATATATAATACATCATAAACTACATAAGATGTATCACCAAAGTAGCTCAACAAAATACATCCTAGTTTCCAACCTAGCCTACCTCTCTCAATGTGCCAGTGTCATGTCCTGCAATGTAAGTAATAAGGAATCATGAGTATAATATTTAGCAAATAAATCTAAATAATAAATAATATTCAAACATAAGAGCGCTAAAAGATTATTGGGATAAAACTGAATAAACATCATAAAATTATTGACATAAAATTGAACATATAAATAATACTTTGTATTTAAACAAAAGTCATTACTACTTTATTATAATAGCACAAAACATCATGCCCATTATTTATATATATTTAATTATTTACTTGTGTCCGTTCTTCATTTCTCATATAGATTTTTATTATTGGGTTCTTATTTTTTCATTAATACCTCTATCTTCAATTTATATAATTTTCATTCATATGTTCACCTGACATTAAATCATCCCTAGAACTCTGTCAATAAACAAATTACAACTAGCTATCAATTAAACTATATCGTATCGTATGCACACATCAAGGCTTTATACAAAACATTAGCAATGATAGGCCTCACTGCATTCACTCCCTACATAAAGCATGAGTGACGCCCGAGAATCATAATCTCATCACTTCTATACATCTCAATAATATGTATGTATATATAGCTTACAAGGTTTACACTATTAAGTAGCACATCTGACATACCTAACTTATATATTATAACATTTACATATTTAATTTCATGTATTTCATTCTTATATGGTATAAGATTTATATATTCAAATACCACCACAACATGTTTCATTACATGCAATACGTATACTTATGCCAATGTATTTAGTTAGAACTAATCATTCTTTACTATTTACATAATTAAGATGAGGTTTATTTACTTGAAATCTCAATGACGAACTTCAATTTATTCTTTTTTTTTAATTCTTACATCACAAATTTGTAATTTAATCATTAAAAATTTATTTAATAATTATTTACATGCTTATTGCATTTTACAATATTTATCCTTATTTCTTTCTTTGTTATAATATTAACATAATCAGCATTCCTTTTGACATATCATTGTTGATCCAACCAAGATTTTCTCTTGAATAAATCAATTAAGAACTCTTTTTGGCATATAATAGGTTACGTATCATATATTAAATGTTGTCCCTTTTCACTCTGTAACATAAACCATTCGTTTCTCTTGCAGACCCCCAAAGTGTAGTTCACATAACGTACATTATGTTATAACATACCACATGCCAACTAGCACAATAAATTCCTCTTTCTCCCCACCACAACTTCCTTTTGAACTATACATGCCACCCATTGTCACTTATGTAATAAGCTAAGGTCTAATATCAATAGTTCAAATTAACATAACTTCTCAACTTTAGTACTTTGCCTATAAATTTAAAATATATAAAATATTAACATATCATACAATTTTCTCGAGAAGAATAATTATTACTTCCAAACTTAATGTACTATACGTAACATGCCAACATATCGTACATTAGTTTTAAGAATTCAATAAAAACAAAAGAACAGGAGCATTTACTTGCAAAAACTCATCTCATACTCATAAGAAAAAAGATGTTAAGAGTTTCATAACCTTTTAATCATGAAAAACTCAACAAGTGCAATAAAACTATTACATGAAAAACTAACTCGTCGCCTAAACATATGCATACTATTTAACAACAAGAAAGAGGATGATCAAAATTAAAACAATACAATTTGAACACCAAACCTTACATTTTCATGCTTTCTCTAATAGTGACAACAACTCCTTATTTTTCCTTAAATTCCTTTCTTCCAGACCACTTCTCCTTGCTTAGCTGTTGCTATTGGTCACAGGATTTCTAATGTGCAACCTACCCTTCTCTCATCTTCTATACTCTTTTTTATTGCCAACTTTTGACTAATGCTTCTAGCTTAAGGAATGTCCCCTTCTCCTCTCCTCTTTTTCTCAAAGCTATCACAAGTTGCCATAGAGAATTGAAAGGATAACATTTAAAATCTATTATATGTGTATGTATATATATATATATACATGCTTAGATTTATTATATTTGTCAGTAAAATTATCGATATTCAACTCAAAACTCTCAAAGAGGACTATGCTCCCAAGGAAATGAAAAAATTGATGTTAATTTTCATATGCACTCATCTTATATCTTCTACTCTTAAAGATAAGACTAAGAAATTGGAAATAGATAAGAAAAAAAACTGAGTTCTTCATTTTAATTGATTTTAGCTTTCCATTTTTAGAGAGATTCCTGATAGATATTCTGTTTTTTTATAAGAATATATCTCATTTCATATTCTTAATGGCATTTGTTTGATACTTCTCTAATCTTTTAGTTATGGTTATCTTCTTATCCTCTCTTTGGGTTTGCAATAAAATTGAACTTATTTCCAAGGTCTTGCATCAATCATTAAAAATTTACTTTATTTCTTTTGTGAAAATGGCTCCTAATATTAATATACTAAATAAACATATACAATACAAATACAAAATAAAAAAAAGTAAAAAAAAAAAATCATTGTATGAGACTAAGAACAAAAGTGAAGAAAGGAACCAAAGAAAAGAATGCGAATGGATCCACAAATTCCTTATCCTCAAATCAACTCTTCCCATAGCAACCTAAACGTCATTATATTTTTTAACTGAACTTCACCAATCCACCAACTTAATTTGGTATTTTGAATATCTTTATAAAACACATGCTTTTTGAGATAAGATTGAAATAATATTATTATTTTTTTTGTTTTAAAAAATTGATTTTATTAAATCATTAATATCTAATTACATGCTTGATCATATGATTATAATATTACAACATACTTAATCCAAAATACAACACAAGAATGTCATATCCTTTCTTCATTAAAAAAACTTTCATTCCAAAATTTTTAAAAAACACAGATATTTCATTTTCAAATCAAGTAAAGTAATTTTTTTTTTAATTTGATTTGGTCACACGATAGACACTATTGAAACCACTTTATTTTTGAAGATTTTATACTCGCGATCCAAAATTTGAATTGGATCTTTCAACATATATTATTTCTAGCTATAATACAATGTCTTTTGATTCATATATGATAATATGAGAGGAATCAATAATATATTTTTGCAAAGATAATACTTGAAATATATCATGAATTTCAACCAGATGCATGGATAAAACTAATCTATAGATCACTTGATTTACTATTTCTATTACTAAAAAAGATTAATATATTTTGATCTTAATTTCCTTATATTACTAAATTTAAAAATTCCTTTCAATGGACTCACCATACAATTACAAGATCTCCTCTATAAATTTCATATTCTTATCCCTAGCATCAAATTATATCTTGTTTTTATCTTGGTAGTTTGAATCTTTGCTCTTAATTAGTTTTATTCAAAGGCTTTAGCTACAAAATCAGACTCAAAAAATTATCTTTTTTCTTATCTATAAAACAATATAAAAGAGATTGATACTTTCTTCAATATAAGGCTTAAAAAAACAATGTCAATACTAAAATAAAAATTATTATTATAAGAAAATTCAATCAAACATAAATAATTTTTCCAATCACCCCTAAAATCAAAGAAACACAATCTTAATAGATCCTCTAGTATTGATATTATTCTTTTTGCTTAGCCATTTATCTAGGGGTGAAAAGTATTACTAAAATTTTAATTTTATATTTAAAGTTTGAAGAACCTTGCTTTAAGATAAGAAGTAAATTTTGGACCTCAATCTAACATAATTACTCTTGAGACTCCATAAAGACACAATCTAATTCATGTATATTATGGCTAACCATTTTGTAGAGTGTTATTTTATTACCAAGAAATATATCGATTTAATTAATCTACACATTATCACTCAAATACAATTATATCCTGCAAATACAATTCTTGATACATTTTCGTTCCTTTTAGATGAATGGAACATGTCAAATTAGGAGTTTCTAGTAATAACAATTTTATCAGTTGCTATGATCAAGAATACATTGTGGAAAACATAAATGACAAGATATGAAAGAATATAATGTTTCATAATCAAACAATACTGAGATTGGAAAACATTCAAGTATGAGAATACTTGCAATATGACATTTGTGTAATGTGGAGAATCCTACTATGATATTGTACACCCATGAGGCAGAACACCACTACCTAAATTCTGATTTTTACCAAACTCTCTTGATACTAAAGTAGATATCATGCCTCTTCCCCTACTTGCTCCCCTCTATCATAACATTTTAGGGCCCAAAAACTACCTCAAACTCTTATCCCATATGAGGACAAAACCTAACTATGTGAGACTAGTCTTTATAAATAAAATAATTCAATTGATTTCCTTGCTTATAACAACAATTGTCTCTATGAAGTTTCCTACAATATGGACATTGTGGAGCCCCTTCACTAAATGTTGTTTTAGACTTACTAATGTTGGCACTTAATTCAAGCCTACTCTAACCAAACTTCTTACCTCTTTCTCAAATTTTCTTTTGAAAAATAGTTTCTCTAAAACTTCCTCCATTTTTGTAACACTTTTTGAGACTCAATAGCTAGTAAATTCTATTTCACTAGCCTGGCATTTTTTACTAACTCTATAAAATTAGTAGTTTTTAATGTGGCTAAACTAGACCTTATTTCATGTCTTATGCCTTTTGAAAACATAAAATATTTTGTGCTTTAGAAATAATCACATTTGGTGCATACCTAGATGATATAATAAACTCCTACTCATATTTAGTCATTAATAATCTTTTTTGAGTCAAGCTAGCTAAATTTGACCCTATATGTTACCTAAATGATAGAAGAATACACCTTCATTTCAAAATCTACTATGAATTCTTTCCAAGTACATGTTAAAAGGGTCTATCTCTAAAGTAGATGTAATGACAAAATTCCTACCAAAATTCAACATTGTTATCATAAGCTAGTGTAATTAAAGAAACCTTTTATTATCTAGACATGCCATTACATTAAAATTCTACACCCATATGTTTTCTAAATGAAACAAGAATGTAATTTTTTTCAAAATCATGTATAAATTCTTTCTAAGTACAAGTTATAAAATTCTATCTCTAAATTGGACATAATGGCAAGATTCCCACCAAAATTCAGCATCATTATCTAAAACTAGTATAACTAAAGAAACCCTTTTATTATCTAGAAGAGCTATACCATTGAAAATTCTATTCATATTTATAATCCATCATTCTTCTACCAAAGTATTAGATTCTCCTTTAAAACGAGAGACACATCTGAAGAAACTTATCAATATTTTTTTTCTCATATCATATTCCTCCGTCTCCTTTTGTTCAACAGAAAGTATTATAGATGACGTGGCTTAGTGTACAAGGGGAATTTGACTTTTTACTTGTTATTTTATTCTTGGCCTCGACTAAAGGCATGAAGCTTGGCCTTATTTGAATCTGTTTTAGCCATCATTTGTTAAATCAATTATTTTTATTAAAACATAAATAAATCAAAGCATGGAAATCTACTTATTATAAACATGCATGTGATGCACATATAATGTCAATGTGCTTATACAATCAACCCCATAATATCACACACTGAACTCTAATATACTTGAATTTTTCTAAGATTTTCTTATTCTCCCAAGAATATCAACCACTCTGATACTAACTTGTCATGCCCTGTTTGTATATCATAAGCAGAATAAGCTTAATTAATTAATTTTGGATCATATAAGAATAATAATAGAAAAAACGAAGACACAACCTTTAAGATATGAATGATAGAACTAATTCTAACTCTTAGTTTTCTTTTAAATTAGACATATTATTAGTTACTAATACATGAATCCAATGACACTATTATTATAAACAACTATATTTATATAACAATATAATACAACATATAATACATTCAAAATTATACAAAATGTATCATCCAAAACAGCCTAATGAATTTCTACTAATCATTATTTCTACCTTATTCTATTTTTCTTAAAGTGCTAATGACATGATCTGTAATATATGCATCGAGAAATAATAAGCATAATACCCAACATATAAATCTAAATAATTAAAATAAAAATAAGAGTGCTAAAGGATTATTGAAAATGAAATGAATAAACATCAATTTTTAGTTCAACTATATAAATAATATTCAACATATAAATATCATAGATCACAGTCACTATATTATAAAAGACAGAGCATTGTTCCTAAGATTTTCATCTCTCTCTCTCTCTCTCTCTCTCTCTCTCTCTATATATATATATATATATATATACATATACTCATTTATTTTCTTTTTTAATTTCTCTTATTTTATATCATATTCATTTTCATTTTTATTTGCTATCATATTATCTTTAAATTTCTACTTATAAGAATATTATAATTGGTTAACAATCATATTATATCACATTATATTTACATATTAAAATCCTACACAAAGTGTCATTAATAATGGATCTCAATATATCCAAACTCTATATAGAGTATGGGTAATATCACAATTCATCATCTCCATACATCAAGACCCACACAATGTGTTAGCAATATAGAAGGACTACAATGCTAACTTTTGGCCCAATATACAACTAGTGTCTCGGCATGCCTACATCCTATGTTAGATTCCTATTCTTTTATTTCTTATTTTTCCTTTTTACCTCATATCATATATATATAACAAGATATAACAAGACTCGCTATTTATTTCATCATTTGTATGTGTGTGTGTGTGTGTGCATGTTTATGTATTCTCAAGCTTATCGTAATTAGGCTACACATCTGACTTACCTAACTTATCTATTATCACATCTATATATTTAATTCCATGTATTTCATTCCCATATAGTATATGACACATATATCAAATCAACATGCACAAATTCATTCCATTGGACCAATGTTATTTAATCATCTTTTATTGTTTACATTTTCAATATGAGATTTATTTACATAAAACTTCAAAGATAAACTTCAATATATTATTTATTTCATAATTCTTTATATACTTAATATATTCTATATAGTTCCTTATTATTTTTTCTTTGCTACAGTACTCACTTACATTACATTGCTCCTAACATATTGTTTGTAGGCACTTGGAATTTTCTCCTGAGTCGATCAATTTAGAACTTCTCTTTTCTACACAGGTATGTTATCACATACCATACAATACCCCTTTGATATTATATCACAACCATCATTTTCCCCCACAAATTCTCTAAAATTACTTCGCATATTGTATGTTAGTTTATAACATATTGCATGTTAATCTCAAGAAACCAATTCTTTCAACTCAGCAGATTGTTTTATCTCCCTTACACACCTTTCTTATAAACTATACAAACCAATCATTATAATTTATGCATGACATGCTAAGCTCCAATATCAATATTTCAAAACAACATAGCTTATGCCTCACTTTTCACACTTTGATCATAAACTAAACATGTCCATAAAATGTTGACGTATCATACATTTTTCTTAAGAAACCCAATTATTTCTTCTCTTAACTTAAAGTACCAAGCATTAATTTCGGAAACTCAATAAAAATGGCAAACCATTTTGCTATTTACTTGCTAAAACTCATCCCATACTCAAAGGAAGAAAAATGAAATTGTTTCATAACCTTTAAATTACGAAAAACAAAATTAAATACATTAAAACTCTCACATGCAAAACCAACTCATCCCTTAAACATATGGATATCATTTAGTAATAGAAAGAAGGATGATCAGAATGAAACCATCCAATTTGAAGACCAATCCTTACCTTATCCTTTCTCCAACATTGACAACAACTCTTTGCTTTTCATTTACTTCCTTTCTCCCAAACCTCTTCTCGATGCTTAACTGTTGCTATTTGGCTATAGGATTTTTTATGTGAAACCTACACTTCTCTCACCTCCTATACTTCTCTTTTGATTTCCAACCCCCAACTGAAGTTCCTAGCTACAAGAATTGGTCCTCTCCTCCTTTCCTTCTCTCTTTTCAAAAGCTTTCCCATTGCTAATATCAAAAGCTACTACAAGGAATAGAAAGTATAAGCTCTAAAGTCTTGTGGAACTCCTTTAATATATATATATATATATATATATATATATATATATATATATATATATATATATATATATATATATATAATTTTCATAATTTATGATGAAATAAATAAATGAAATCTTATTTTGATGTATTTGATTGAACTCTAAAAATTATAACCCAAAAACTATTACAAAACTTATAATGAACTTTACTCATTGACATGTTTAATTTAGTATTCTAAACATCTTAACAAAATATAAGTTTTTTAAATTGAATAAAAAATGTTATTTTATTATGATATTGAAATATCAATTTTATTATGTTCACAGTATCTACATACATATTTGGCCACATAATTATAATATTATAACATATTTAGTCTAAAAAATAACACAATGACATCACAATTAAGCCCTCAAGATCTAAGCATTTAATGTCAGACCCTAAAGATCTGGCGCACAAAGTCAAACACTTAAGATCCAATTGCTTGAGACTAAACTCTCAAGACCAAATGTCTTAAGGCCAAACCCTCAAGATCCAATAACATCCAACACCCTATGAATCCTAGGCCTATATTCTATATCAATTGAGTGAACAAACATGCACTTCATCCTACGAAGGCAGACCAATTTCGAGATGGTTGTTGGAGTTCCCCATAATGTTTCTAAGCCCCCCTCGCATGGGCACTCAGTCCAAGCGTTTTAACCATTATTAAAGAAATGTCACTATCATTTCCATATATGCATAAGCATTATTGAAGTAATGCCTTTCTCTCTCTCTCTCTCTCTCTCTCTCTCTCTCCCATGTGCACACTCTTCTCTAGAAAATATGTCATAATCAAGTTGAAATTATTCCTACACACACACTCACCCGAGAAGATAAGTTATTACCAGAATAGTGCCAACCATTGACCATAAATTGTTATATCCCAAGTTGTTATATTGACTGGCCATTACTGCTGATGGAGAACACATCTTGTGTAACACTAGTTTCAAAAATAGGGAAAGCTTATCTGGTGTGGTGAGAAATTGCTAACCTAAACGAATATTTTTTGTGTTGTCGTAACCACAAAAGATCAGGAAGGGATTCAATTAGCCACCAGTGATAACTAGTTAAATACCAGTGATAACTAGTGAAATACCATGGTTTTGAGCCATGAAATTAGATTCCATTATTGAAGGCAAGGCTTTGTTTATTGCTTTATGAGCGCATTACTATGTTACAAAAAGCACAAAAGCAAAGTGGGTAAAAATAAGAACACCTGTCTATGTGGCCATCTCTGCTTGTAGTGCAGCAAGCTCATCGTCTTCATCAGTGTTCTTCTGTTGGGCAAGACGACCCTGTTGCTTGCCTGCAGAAACAGGTCTTGAAGGAGCAGCAGTAGTAAGAGCTGGCTCAAGCAGCTGTTCTTCCAGTTCAGCTCCTTCCAGCTCCTCAAGCTCCGCCTCCAGTTCATCCTAAGGTAGCAAACGATAAGACATATTATGAGAGAAGAGCACATAATTTGAGATTAAGAAGATGATGAATGAGAGAAATATTAGTACTTCATCAAAATCAGCTGCAGCTCCAATAGGAGCAGCTAATGCTTCCTGTATTTGTTTCATGTTCTCCGTCTGCTCATTGATTTGTTCCATAGTCTGGTCTACGTCATCAATATTACTGCAAGAAAGCAGCTTCTTTACTAATGAGTTTCACCATTTCTTCAAACAAAAAACAATGATTAGGACGTAACACAAAACAAACTGCGTTATAAGCTACATAAACATTATATTATCAAGTAGAGCCCATGCTTTTCCTAGTCGCACAAAAATGGATGTTCAAGGTTGAAAATAGTCATCAGCCCAAGGCATATTATCTTGCCGGTAAGCAGAAAAATAACAGGTTTGCTTGTCATTATATACAACAACGTTATGCATATAAATTGAATATGCTGGTAAAGAAAATGAAACAGAATGGAAAACGAAGAAAAGAGAATAATGAACCAAGGTGATGCAAATGAAGAATTTTGTTTTCTTTTCTAGAAAGAAAAAGCCTTTGGTCAGAGGAAGCAGTCTGTAGCCACCATAAGTATGGTTTTTCTACCAGGAAGATCAGATGGGTAGACCCCATAAAGAAACGCAAGGAGAGTACATAATAGAAAAGATGGTTTACATTTACTTTTTCCTTCAGAAGGCTAGATGGCTAGACCAAAATGAACGGCATGAACTAGAAAAAGTACCTTAGGACTCACATTAGATTTAGAATAAATTGCAACAAACTTCCTCAAGTGTGAAGTGATTTGCAATATGAAACAGGGTCCTTAAATACCGATTAAGTTGCATAATGGTCCTCCTGGGCTTGGCATTGCCCCAATTCAGGATGAAAATTTGCACCTAAACCACAAAACCAGCCCTGATCTCCCCTAATAAGTCAAGAATGGTATTAATAAAAAAACCCATCGAGATAGGCACAGATTCAAAAAATTAAGCCCAAGCCAGATTGAGCTAGGTTTAGGTTTTAGGATCAAAATCCACTGCATCCGCCCCCTAGACCCACACCACCTCCTTGTTTGTCCCACATTCCACACTTCCTTCCCCACACTCCACCATGCTGCCCTGTGTTGGTCAATTCCACCACACACATTGCAATGATAAACTCAAGTTCAAGGCAGGGCATTTTAGAGTTTTGGTAAATTTGGCGCAGGTGAAAAGGAGCGGGTTTCAAATGGGTATGGGATGGGCTTGGATTTCCTAATTTTCTAAATGAGGTGTTTGCCAAACTTGTCTCAAACCTATCTTATAGTCATTTTTAGTTAAATTGCACTTGAAATCTCAAAATTGCCAGTAACAACATTCATCCTCGATGTTTCTTTAGCGAATTCATTTTTTTGAACCTAGAAGTGATTGCTTTCCACCTCCATAAAACCTTTCCCCTATTCTCCCAATGGAAGTCAAAAAAGCTAATCCTAGCATCAACTCCCGTACATGGTAACAGACAAATGACCAATGCTTGCATTAACATGAAATAAATTCTTTGAAATGAAAACTTTGAGACAAACACGTCGTAGGGAAATTTAGCTAACATTTTCTTGCATGTTTTTGTTTAAAGATTTGTATCATCATTAAACTGTTATTCTTTGATTTTGTTTGATTTAACCAATAAAGAAAGAATGCCTAAGCCACTTAATTATATATTTGAAGTTCATTTCAAAAGCATTGTGTATGAATATCCTAATATTGAACCCGATTTGAATGCCACCTTTGACATAGAAGAGCTTCCACTAATTATAGTGATAGAAGTTAACACAAAATGCAAACAATAACTACAAAATTTTATGAGTAGGCCAAATGGAACTGCAGAAATTAGAGGGTACAATGATGTACTTGATACATTTGCTGCACATGATACTAGGTTTATTGATCACATGTGTATGGAGAACATGAAAGACTAACTTGCTCTAGCGATATTGCACAATCTGTAACGTCGTAAGACCTAGCTGTTATAGGTGTTGCATAGGATTGGGAACATGAGGGCTATGCAGAAGAAATGGAGGAAGATAAGAATTGTAGGGTTAACTCAGAAGAAGGCAATTATATTGAACCATGTGAGATGGATATTGGTGTTGAATTAGACCCAAAAAATTCTAAAGAAATGTGTTCTATCTCTGATTTTGAAGGAAAAAATGATTTTGACATCTGCTCTTCGAATGAGGTCAATCTTGTCAAGGAAACGTTCACAATTGATGACTGCATACGCCAAATATGGTCCAATTAATGAGATATCTAACAAGAAAAGAAGCAAAGCAATAAACTTTTGTGTGCAAAACTGACTGCATCAAGTGGATAATATTCAGGCAATTTATTATACTTTATTTATTTTTCTTTAATTTATTGTATTTTTAGTTCACAATAAGTTTTAATAAATAGTATAAATAAGGTCCTCATAGTGTTTATCATCTTGTACATATTTTATTATTTTGATATATTTTTAATAGGAAAGTTATTTCACCTTTTAATTTTTAAGTATATGTTTAGTTTTATAATCTACTTAAAGCCATATCATTGAATTAAAAAATAAATTGTAGTTTCTTTCTTTGTGCATGTGTATATATCTCTAGATTGTGATATAGGTTCCTTCAAGTTGTAATATAAAAAATTTTAAATTACAATTCAAATTTATCTCTATCATCATTATCATTATCATCATCATCGTCACCTTCCCCTCAGTTGCAACTGTAGGATTCACTCACTCTTTACTATTAACTTTTAATATCAAAGTTTAGTTAAAATCTAGCTGTAAAAATTCCTCCTACCCATTATTTGCTATTGTCACAAAAATCATGTTATGATGATGTAAGTAGCAAAAATGTTGCATAGAGTTCATTCATAAGAGAACTTAATTGTGCTAATGATATGCAGAGAAGTAATATGACGTTCAAATGTATAAGTGATTTAAGGAAGCAGGTGTATCAATTCTTAGTTTTGGAGGGGCTAACTCAAACAAATTTAAAAATGATAAATGCAAGTCTAGTGTCAAACTTGAAGGTTCAAGATAATGTTTTGATGAAAGGAATACCTATTATTAAGAAATTTATGGTTGAGAAGCTTAAACAATCACTATAGGTTGACCTTGACATAATTTACAAACTAATGAAATATGAATTAAAACAAAAAAATGATGTGCATGTCAACAAGCATGTGGTTTACAATGTTAAAGTAAAAGCTAAGAATCATATTTGATGAAATTGTCAAGATCCCATCAATCAAAAAAAAAAAGTATTACAAAATATGAAAATAAATATATTATTAAATAAAACTCGTCAATATAAGTCAACATGACAAATTTTTACTATCGACCAGTGTTAAATTCGAATTTATTATGAATTGTAGAAGGTACGAGATTAACAAAGAAACCGATCCAACCCTTTGCGCAAGAAAATCCTCTCTTCTTGCATGCATAAATTGACCATATCAATGCTAATCCTCTCTCACCATCGACCACATCACCTCACCTTCAAATCATAGCAAGATCAACATGAGGAGTAGAACCAAGATCCTCTTCGATCATGAAGGTTTCCATGAGTTCACCACACCCTAGAGTCAGAATTTTATGCTTTTCCTCTCCATTTCCTTATTTCTAGCATAGATTAGTAGCTACGGAACTCTAACTAAGCCTTTGCGTTGCTATTAGGTTAATTGGAAAAGCATGGCCATACCTTAAAGTTAGGGCTCAAGAGTAGTTGATTTGGAAAGAGGAAAGAAAGGAGATTTGCACAGTGATATAGAAATTAAGTGAACATCTAAAACCTAGTTTCCATTTCCTATTGGCAAAGAGAAAAAATAAGAAGCTTGCCCAAAAATGTTGGAGAACAAGGCATGTAACTGAAACAAGAGAGGTATGTTTCCATATTTCCTTGCTCTAATAATAAAATAGAATATTTTCTTTAACAAAATAAAGCTTGTCACTTCTAATTAGGTTGGATCTATGAAAGAGGAAGTTGACAACTATTAGAAATTGTACACGCAAAGTGAGAAAAAAGAGATTTGCATTAAACACTAAAATAGGTGTTCTGCATGATTATCAATGCATATGATCTACTCTAATGTTGTTATGCTAAAAATAAGAAGATAACACAATTGATTTGTGAGCATAATATACTGAAATACTAGATCGTAGGCATTTTGGCTACTTAAGTGCATACATTTGTTCTATCGCACTCCTTTATCTCTCTTTGTCTCATTCTCTCTCTTTTTCTTTTTCTTTCTCTTTTCTTTCTTTCTTTCATTTTCTCTATCCTTATCTCTCTCTCTTTCTCTCTTCCTCTCTCTCCATATACACTAATAATTCATAACATGGCCTTGTGTAAGTATTTTTGTACAATTGTTTCATAAGTATGTGTGATGTATTACTATTATGCTAATAAAAAAACTAATTGCACGATTATTATATACATATGAAAGGTTGAACTATAAATAAATTGCCAAGTGTCATAAGTCTATTGTGTTGATTGATATGATGCATATATAAACTTGCATGCTATATTTAGAAAAATAAATGTACTAAAAGATGTGATAAATAATTTATCTCTAATATCGTTATTATGTGAATAAGCATTATGATCTAATGATCAAGTAAGTGTATCATCACTATTTTATTATTAGCACAAAAATAGATAAAATGCTATGATTATCACATTATATAATTAGTTACATATTCGATATGAGTAATTTTTTATTGCACTATTGAAAAAGAAAAAGAAAAGATATACAATAACTTCTAAGTCATATAAATTAAAAGATTTGAAACATCAATAGAAGTCAACAAAATAGTCCTTAGATTATATAACTAAAAATGCTAAAAATACAATGATAAGTAAGTGGCTAAATATAGTAATGAATAAAAACTTCTAGGTATTATGTGCATGGAAATATAAAATATAGTCTATCATAACTAAATAAATAGAAAAAAGAATTCTAAACACCTGAAAAATAAAGAGCAACAAAAACATGACGTCATATGGTTTACTTAGTTAAAAGGAAGCAATGCATATAAATAAAACTATAATAACCAAAAACAAATGATATAAACATGAAATTGTATGTGTATACTTATTTTTTTAGTGATAATGACATATATCTATATACATAACATGATATTATTTAATTGTTATGAAAAAAGTCTTCATTGCTTCTTTCTTTATTAGTCTAAATAAAGACCTTGCATGTGACACAACCCAAATATTTTTGCTTTAGAGAAATTAGGTCCTAAGTCCGTAATGGATAGGAAAACATCATACTTATGTAATACACAAAACTTAACCTGTTTGTGTTTATCAATATGGAGGCAATTCAGGAAAAGTCATTATTTTCTTGCTAATCAAGTTTTCTTATTGATAGATTATGCATCTTTATGTGAGACTGTGATGTGGATGCATACATGGCAACCCTAGAGAGTCCTTGAAGCAGTAATTCTACAATTATGTACTCTCTATTAATGGAAAATGTATGAGAAACTAATCAATGCTAAGAGAATCAACATTTCCTGCTGAAACGCCACTGAGATTTTTTTTTTTTTTTTTTTTTTTTGGATGAGCAGGGCATAATGCTTAATATATATTACCTGGCGCTAGATTTATCAAATCATGTGACTTCTGGTTGGATTTATAGCTTATCCAGCAAGACATTCAGAATGTATTGATGAATCTTGAGACAGTTGGCTTTGCTGTCATAATCACGAAACTAAATAAAGTTAAAAGTATCAAATTTTCTCATGGGAAGGGTGTCGTGCTGATGCAAGAAAAACCAAGAATAATGAGTTATCCCTTTTAAAGAATATCTTTTAGTACTAGCTGTAGTTGGTATTGATTTACTACTTTTTCCACTGATTGTATTTTGTAAATGGTAACGCTTTTTTAAATCACAATTGTTGTATTCATAAGATTGTTGATTGTATTTGTAAACTGTTGCTACTAAATCATTATTAATTAACTGCATTCATGGGATTGTCAACTTACTACATCTAATTTAAAAACTTTCTTGAGGGCTCGTGGACTTCGTAAGAGAAATTTTCTTTTGGAATGGAATGCCACAAAGATGCAACAAATAGCTACGCTTTTGGGTATCAGATAAGTCTTGAGGGATTCAATCAATGTAAACGATCATCATGGAAGTGAAGCTAAATTAGATGATAAGCCTTTTCGTATCAGCCTCAACGTTATGTGATTTGTTCCAGTATAATTTAGATGGAGGCATCAATTTTAAGTGTAGGCTATCAAGGACATCAGAAGGTTCACGGGGTGAAGTCATATTGCTGCATTAAAAATCATCAAAGAATACATTGTAAATGCATAATCAAAATCTTCGTGAGTTTTGATGAAGGTTAGACCAAAATATCAACAGCTTACATGATTTTCAAACATAACAAGGAACCTAAGACTACAAGCACAATTTAACCAACCAACACAAAATATGATCCAGAAAAGCTCACTTAAACAAACTAATGAAAACAACAATGCCAATACAGACAACAAGCATCACAAACTATTGTTGGGTCTAAGACTTCACATTACAGTATCTGTTGCTGTAGAATCTAAACTGTCGACTTCAACAGTGTAAAGGTCCCTTCATACGAAGTCACAATGCCAAAGATCTTATGCAGTGAGTTACATCCTCCAGTCCTTGAAAAAGGACTGCAGCATGCAAAAATAACTACATAGTTTATCATGACAAATGCAGATTAGGCAATTCATGTCATGTGCATGCATAAAATCTTTAAATAACACCTTTAGAAGCTCCAGACTCGGTTCTTGAGGAGATGTAATTATTTAATGGAATGGGGTTTACTACTGCTCCTAGTTGTCAGGGATTTTTAATCTCAATCTTGTTACCATTATAGAGGATGCATTTTAGGTAAATGGGGGCAATATTGGAAAAATTGGAAGTGTTCGAGAAACTCTGCAAGGGCAAGCAGAATAAATATGGGCCAACAATCAAGTTTAACAATAGAAGTTAAATTCAAAAGTCAACTGCATCTTAGTCAATCCTTAAAGACCATATTGCATATTATTGAATGTTATAGACCTAGTTGTGAATTATATCAAACTTGAAGAACCTAATTATTACATCTAGAACACCAAAAACTAGAATGCAATAATGAATAACCAGCAATTTCCATTCTACATGTTCACTTATATTCTAGTGTTTTTTAACATTTTTCAATGTATAGTATTTGTTCCACGAAAAGGTTAAAAGCAACTCAGTAGAGCGGCCCGAAAAAGCTCATACTTAAATTGCATTACAGACGTATAAGTCAAAGAGCAAAAACACTGACGAAAATATTTGCAAAAAAAAAATGAAGAATTTTCAGTTTTAGTTCAGCTACTCACGTTGCTTTTTGCATAGCCTTCATTACAGCTGCTCCAGTTCTCAAAGCATCAACAGTCTCTGTTGTCGCTTTTGCACCTTCTAGCATAATCATCTGAGGTTAAAATCAATAACTGCTTAAGAATGACAATTAATGCACTTTCCCAAAAAGAAATGACTAATTATGCACAACTTAACATTAGTTTAGGATAGCAAATATATAGTATTAGAACGATACCTGATCATGAATGCGCAATTGGAAGTTCCCCAGCTGCTCAACTTGTTGCTCGTAAAGCCTTTTCCTCTTCAAACATTGTATTGCAGCTACAAAAATACAAAAAAATTAAAGCAGAAAAATAAGAATAAAAATGCCAGACAAATATAACTGATGAATTGCAGTTAAGTTCAACATCAATCGATAGATCCATGTCAATTAACAGTTAGAAAATAGAATGTCCTACGATGATCTATACACTGAAAGAGAGGCCACTGATATCGCACAGAGTGGAACTGTTCAGAACGTTAAAATGTTAAGCATAAAAGAGACAAGGCTAGTTTTGCATGGAACCTTGCAAGGATGAACAATGCTATGATACATACAGATACTTCATATTCCTTTTATTGGAAACCAAAAAAAAAAAAAAAACATGAACACAAAAGGGTTTCTAGTTGATAGATCTTTGTACAAGCATGAGCTCAGAACAGGAGTGCATGCGCATAAGAAAGGGGCAGATATCTTTAACGGTGGGAAAAGAGTTCATTTGTCACTTTATGTAACTAAATAGGTAGGACTAAACTGCGTAACCATAAACCTTTATGAGGCAAGGTTTGGTACACAAATCCTATGTTGTCATAATTTTTGTCCATTAAGAACACTCTTAATATTCAAACGAGTTCAATTATTCTGTTAACAATATTATGAATTCTAAAATTAAAAACACAACATCAATTGCACTGATTTGTTAAACCAAATAAAATAAACTTGGTTGACCAAATAAAAAGAAAAATATAATCGATAATGAGGAATTTCTTGGATTGGTAAATCATTGGATCTTCTTAATTAATCCGAATAAATTAATGTACCACCAAAGCATATCATCTCCTAACTGGCCAAAATAAAGAAAAGAACATGGAGACTTGATTGGCAACTAATGACAAGTTTCCAGATTAATGAAAATAACATAATCAGGGTTCACGTGAAGGAGAAGAAAAGGACATTACACATTGAAACATTTATTTGACTCTCATCTTCAGGCATCTTCATCGAATTTCTTGATAGTTATAAAGCAAAAGATAAATTGAATTATTTCTTAGTGATGTGGGCTAGATTTGGAAGTCTATGTTTAGGTTATATTTCTCTTATTTCTTGGATGATACTTGTAAAGAGCTTCACTCTTTAGTTTAGCCTTAATTATTGGTCAAACCATAGAAAATCTTGGTGTTAACCTGGTTTTGTTCTCGATTATTACAATTGTATATTTTGTATTTGATCTTCTTTTAGAATTAAATCTTTGGCATGCTTTTTTTTCATGTATAAAGAGTCTATATTTTAACAAACTAGTATCAAAACCAAAACTAAACGATTACAAAAACTTCTAGAATCACTAGATGAAGCAACAATAATTTTATAGGATCAAAATGCAAGAATTTTTACTCTTAAAATACAAAGAATCACATGGGAGACAAATGAGAAAGATGAGGTTTATAAAAAAGCTCTTGGCCCAATTCAGTTGTCTAGAAGAAGAAACTTTTGTAATACTGTTTATCAGAAAATTATGAAAGATCAATGGAAAAGATTGCACGCTTCATATGTGGCTAAGACTCTCACGAATCGGATGCACTTGAACCAAGAGTTATTTGCCTTTTGCATAAGCATTTGATACATACGACAAGTAACCATTAAATCATTCTTATATAGATATGAAGATTGAAGAAGATAAGTATTTGATTTTGGTATACTCTCTATCTCAATCTTTTGAACATTTATAAACAATCTTAATGTATGACAAAAAAAAATGATCAATCTAAAGATTGTTTGTTATTAGACCGTTTAAGAAAGAAGATTCAAGGTAGTACTTCTAACAAGAGTATATTTGTAAGAAGTAAAAGCATAGAAAAAGCCAGTAATGAAGATGGAGGCAAGCAAAGTCAAGAACTAAGAGAAAATGCGAATGTCATTATCGTAAAAATTCTACACGTTGAATTCAAAATACAAATCTTTGCAAGGACAGCTTAAAGGGAAATATAAAAAGGGTTAAATCAAGATTTGTAATAGTTTTAGATATTGGGGCACTCTCAAATAAGTCTAATATAACATTGACAACAAGAGATAGTCATGCTTCCTTTAAAAGGAATTATAAAATTAAAAGAATAATTACCTTGAACAATAACAAAGAGGATTTTTTTAATATTATCTTGAATTATAAAATTAAAATAATATAAATTAGTTCATAAATAAATATAATTAATTTGGCTGACTAAATAAAAAAAAGATGGCATGGAGAATATGAAGTAATTTGTTTATCAGATTACTAAATCATTATACCTTCTTAACAACTAATAAAATTAATAAATCACCAAAACCTAATAATTAAACTAGAAAAAGAGAATTGCACTGATTAAAATCTCAAGTAGAGCTTCAAAGCTTCAAGTGAATTGCAACATGAGAGGAGTTCACATGAAGAAGAAAAGGACATGAGATGTCCTTTCATTTGGAGCTTTTGTTTGACAACAATTCAATTTCTTAACTTCCAGCTTTTTGATTAAAATTATTCATAAGAAAAGTAAAATATAAGTATGGTTATTGCTTGGAAAATTAGTTGGATTTCAATGTTGGTTCTTTGGTGAGACATCTCTTGTTTCTTCACTTGGAACTTATAAAGGCTTTGATTCTCGTTTGATGGCGCTTAATTGTATTTAATCTTGACATTGGATTTCTGTGTTCTCCTTGCCATGTGGATGTTGGCATTTCCTGAACAAAAACATAAAATCTTGGTGTTGTCATGTTGTTGTTTGCCATATTCCTAATTGAAGGTGTGTTTGTTTTCACTTAGAATTAAACCTGGACAAGTTTTTTTAATATATAAAGAACACCTTTGCTGTCACACCTCTCTGGATAGCCTCCCACATCTAACTCATCATTTATTCATAGTGGCATTCAATGGGTTTCATTAAAGGAAAATTCCAACAACTCATGTCTTCTACAAAAAGTGCCAAGATTCTTGTAGACAAAGGAGAGATAGAAAAGGGTATTTTTCATCATTAACAATCACAATTTCTACAAAAAACAATACAAACACATTGAGGCTGCATGCAGGCCATAAGCAGCAAATGCGAGATCTTAGGAGAGAAAGAGGTCATAGAGAGGACATAAGAAAAGATGTGAGCACAAAAATTTATCCAAAAACTCAAGGGAAAACCACAATAAACATGAGTTCAACATGCTACATGAATAGTTATTAGGTATTTTGTCCTCATCAAATGGTGGTGCAATATATTGAAAGAAAGGGCATGTCTCACACCCCAGGACATGGGCATCAAAGAACCAATTACCACATTATGTTTTGTTCAAAAATGTGGATAAGAACATTGACTAGTTTCAGCCAATAGTAGAAGCATTGCTGAATATCCTGGAGTGGATCATTTGTTGGTCATGGCCTAATTCTATTTCACCTGTCCAGGGAGAGCAACCTCGTTGTTTTGAATTACAGCCTAATGACTCTGAGAGGATGGCAATCTTCTGAATATGGAATGATCATACTACACAACATGAATGATCATGGCTGTCACCCTTGGGCGATCAGATTTGCTTTGCCATCTTGGCGTTATCATTGGCCCCCTAAATGACCAGGTATGTACATTTAATTCGACCTAAAAAGTTTAAAAGCCTTGCAGCAAAAAGCTTTGCAAGACAGGCAATAAGCTAACTTTATATATTTTGATTATCATTGGCACAGGTATTAATAAGAATTAAGGGTAGGGGACAATACTTATTTCAATTGGCCTTGTGTAATTGGGCATGCTGTGAATGTTCATCCCTTCCCTACATAAGTGGCATAGTGCAAATTTGGAAACCTTGGTCATGTTGGTAGGGAATTTGGTGCAAAAGATCCTAAAGAACCACCAAAGTCGATGAAAGATTCAACGTTCACAACCACGCTTTCCTTAGCATGCCTATTGTTCCTCAAAATTTTGCTCTTATAATATCAGAATCGCTAACATCTTATGCTAGCTTTTTGATAAATTCTCTGAATTACTCTCCAAACAAAGCTAGCATGAAGGGGGGCAACCTCAAAATCTGGATCCACAAATTTTGCGATATCAAACAGGAAGAATTTAAGGTTAGGCCCCTATTGAATACAAGAAATAGTGCTCAGACTGAGAAGGCTGGAAAGAGACATTTTGGGGTCTTGAAAGGTGGATACCATGTTGGAGTGTGGTAATTCAGTGGTACAAGACAGCTAACATGGTTAATAACACTATTTCCCACAGGGCTCAAATTGAAGTACTGCAAGAGTTTGTACACAACTCAAGAATACTAAGAAGCACTTGAAGGAAATCAAAGAGTCAAGTCTGCCACACATTTAGGCAAAACAATTTGGGAGATGACATTGTACTTCATAATGGGAAGAGGCTTGTCCACATAACCTTGCTAGTAAAGCTAGAAAACTCTGACATGCTCGGCCCCGAGATTGTTTCACACCAGTCATGACTAAGTTGCATGCTCTAGATAACGATGTTGATTAGATGGTCCAATGAGATGGCATTGTGTAAGACTATTATGATCTCTTATTATTATTTTCTATTTCTATCGTTTTCTTATAATTTTGTGAAATTGGCAAAGAAATGAAAACTTCATTTAGTCTTCTTTTACTCCAAACAAGTCCTTAAATAAGTCTTTCTTGGATAAATAATATAATTGTTTTAGTACCCTAATGTAGAATGACGGTTTCGAAGGGAATGTCTATCATCATGCTTGGATTCTTATCAAGTGTAGATCAGATGGTCTGAATTTAGAATGGCAAGATGGCTTTTGTTATGAAATCAACTATATCAGGATGCAAAAGTTAGCATTTTGAACCACCTGCCCAACCCACAAATGACGATTTTAGTTGTTCATTGAGATAAAAGATTCTACTACGAGATCTTTAGCTTCTCTCCTAACAAAATTCGAGGAAAGTATAATCTTCTGTTGACTGAGCAGTTTAAGGAGTTCATGGAAGAGGGGATGGCAAACTTTGCTCAAGAAGGGCTACCTATGCTCCTGAATCAGACAATTGTTCAAATAAACCTCATCTAAGGTTTATCTTTTATGATTTTGTTCTTTGCAAACTAGTGTTTCTGGTCACGCAATTCTTCATTGGTCTCTTAACTCATTGTTTTGCCCATTCTAGTTCGCATTATGATCACATTAGCTTTGAAGGATGTTCGTCTTAAACAATATCACACAAAGCTTACTCCAACTCAATCAACCCATGTAGCACTTAGGATGTGCATACCACAAAACTCAAAGAGAACATGACATCTTGAGTGTGAATGACTCTTATTTCTCACTCAAGCATTGCCAAACTCAAGACCAAGGTTTTTATATCAGCCAACAATAACAAGCTTGACATGATTGGCGAGAACATCCAATAGTCAACAGACATGTTGAACAACTAGAGGAGTAAAAATTTTGTACTTGTCATGTCATTCATATTTTTCTTTTATCCCAACATGACCTTACAATGTCGAACATGAGATTACCAAAAAGTTTATGTTCCATGGGAAAAGTTTATAAATGGTCACAGGCACATGTATAAGCAAGAGCCTAAAAAAATTTTAAAAATAAATCAAAAAAGTCTCTTTAATAGAGGATCTTATGACACAAAGGAACCAATTGAACCATAGATTATGAAAAACAATATAATTAAGAGCTCAAAAAGAGTTGAAAATAAGTTAAAATGGCTCTTTTGCATTAATAAATAAACATGGATCTTAATAAATTATTTATAACAATGGTCTTGCTTTCAAAAACATTGCAAAATGCTCCAAGAGCATCCTATAGCACCTTATCTATACAATGATAACGAAGCGACCCATTTTGTAAAGTTTAGCTTCTTTAATTTCAGATATGAACAAGATGAATTAGTATTTTCTTTTTTACCATATTTAATAGAATTAGTTGGACATTTTGAAATGTTATTAAATGGATTGATGGAGAGAATTTTGAAAGTTTAAGTATGAATCAAGTCTATTTAGGAGAGAACTCAATAAGGGCTAGGTGTCCATTAGAGAGAAAAACCTAGCCATGACCTCATTTACTCCATTTCTTCCCAAACTAACATGGTCACCCAACCCTCATCTCCTGCACTCGCTCCATCTCTTTCTTCTCCCTATCTCTAAAAATTAAGACAAAGTTCGCTTAAACCATTATTTCTCTCTCTCGGATTCCAATTCAAAAAACTTACCATTCTCTCTAAATGCAATTCAACTCTCCACCAACCCCATATTACCCTTGAGAAATGGCCAACCTCCTCCATCTTATCTATATTGTCCCCCATAAGAAGAGAGAGCCAAACACCTTGTGTGTTCTTCATGCCTCTTTCTCTCTACAAGTTCATCTACCATTAGTAGTAATAAAAAAGAATTTTTGAAGATTTCCTATAATCTTTGAATATCTCTAAAAACCCCAAAAACGCTGAAGATTCGCAACATCAGTTAAAGGGAATTATCAACTTAAAAACTTTGCTAGAAGTTAAAAGAATTGCAAATAAAGAGAGTTATTTAATAAAATAAACCTATGAAAACCCAGATTGCAATATCTTGTGAAGCATATCTTTTTATATGGGTCTAACATGATAAATATATTTGGCCGTAACTCACATGAACTTGTTATTCATTCAATGATTTTTTCATCTAAAATTGTCAACTTGAAATTAAACCTATATAATTTAACCTCTTGGAAAACAATAAAAGTATATATATTTGATAATTTAAGCCCACCATGATAAAAATTGATTCATGGAATCCTAAATTCTACTTTTGAAAAGCGACGCTTCCATTCAATTTAGGTAAATTCTAATTGCGTAGAACTTTGTACTGCTAAACTTAACCACAAGTTGAATCTTATATTATTTCTTGTATGTGACCAACCCTTACCACTTTTAAAATATGTTCTCTTAATTTTAGTAAAACTAAAACTACACTAGGAAAAAGATTGTGCCTTGATTATTAATTAATTATTGCATGAAATAAATTAGTTTAACATTTGTTAATCTTATCATCTTGCTTAAATCATAATAACTCTAAGATAGAACCATCCTAATAGCTTAGAAAATTTTAGGAATGAGATAAATGCACTACACCACATCATGCAAATCTCCACTAACATATTAGATAGAATAGAAGCTGCTTTTCATAGCTAATTTGAGCAATTTATGAATATGATAGTCTAAAAAAATAAAACCCACACACTATCACTCCCAAATTAATTTTTGAAGATGATTATTACACTTCTAGAAATAACATATTCGACAACAAAAGCCCTGCCAAAAGCATAGAGATGATCAAAGAAAAATCTATAAACAAATTTAGGATTGGCCTACAAATATTTAATAATGCCTACGATCATAATAAATTCTTCGACTAATTAACCCAAATGAAAAACTTCTTTGAGTGATATTTGCTTTAATAATTATCAAAGAACAAGCTTAGCAAAGTTGAAATTAGTTGTCCTTTTAAAATATTTCGAACCAATACTTTAACCAAAGAATAGAGACACGAGAGCCCTCAGCCAAATTGAAAGAAAAGCTAAAGGCTCAAATATAATCCTAAGTACCATGACAAAAAGACATATGGACAATGCCTCTTCTTAATTCAAAAAAAACTCTATTATAAAGCATCTAAATATTTTGAAGACCTAAGTATACTAAATTATCTTGATAAAAATTAACAATTGACCAATAATTTTATCTTTAATTCGAAAATAGATAACAGGAAAACAGTGGAATTACACGATCCTCAATTATTAAATAAGACAACTTAAACCAATTGGTAATGAAACATAAGAAACTTTTACTCTTAAACAATATATCTAAATCTCAATAGTTAGCCATTGAAGCATTCAAGACTAGTATGAATTCCAAGTTGCAATTTTCATCATTTGATCCTCAAATTGTTGGGGTACAACTACTCCCACAAAGTCAAGTTAAAAATTATTAAAAGAGCAAACAACTTGGTCATAAGTGTCAGTTCCAGACTATTCTAAGTATTAGATGATTGGTATAAGTTTGATTATGAAGTAATAAAGAAAAAAGATATCTTTCTCATTGATAAGAAAGGATAGAGAATAGATAAGAATGAATATATGAGCATCACAAGAAACTTATTTGTGCCAAGGGGAGAGACGACAGACTAGACAAATAGGAATATCTTCTATAATTTTGTGACTTGCAATGATAAAAGGTTAAAATTGGTCATAGAGGTGGATAATGATATGAATGTGATCTCCACGAGTTTACATAAGAGGGTGATCCTCAAAATAAAATCTTATCACCTAGTAACTCATAAGTTAGGTAAATCACACCTCCCTACCACTCACATCAAGATCTAAACTTATTGAAGATATAAACATAATAAGAATAAAATTTGGTATGATATCTTATTCCACAAATATAACCCATCTTATTAGGAAGGTCTTAATTATATAACTTAAGGTGATAAATTATAGAAGATAAAACATATGCATGTTTAATTTAATAGCAAAAATATAAGATCACATCCCTTGAAGCCATCTAATAAGGTTCATCTTACCAAATCATCTTCAAAGATGAAACATATTACCTCTCATTACATCCATATTATTATTAAAGAGTTTATAAATACTCTTTTGATTCAAATGATTGATCTAAAAGAAAAGCCCCATCTAAAGCTAAAAAGGGTTTTCTTTCATTACATTTATTATTATTAAAGAGTCTTTAATTACTCTTTTGATTCAAAGATTGGTGTAAAAGGAAGATCCATCTTAAGCTAAAAAGGGTTGGCTTCAATTACATTAAAAATTGACTTTTTGATGATAGCTCACTATATTTCCTACATATGAAGGAAATTGTACACACACCATCAATATGAGTATTAATAGATTATTCATGAAAATCATTTCTTACAACAAAAAAACTCTCTAGAAACTCAATGTGGATGTTACAGGCACCTCATTTATAGGATTATAAGAGAGTAACCTATTTGCATAATTTAGAATCTTTAACTTGAAATTTGAATAAGTTGCATTAGTCATTTCCTTTTCTCTTAATGCAACTATTTTGACATTTTGAATAGTTCTTAAATGGATTGAATGGAATACATTTTGAAAGTTTTTGGATGAATCAAGTTGTGATTTCTCTCTAATGCATACATGCATAAGAATTTCCATCATTAAGGCATAAGCAACCTTCATTCTCTCTTTATCCCATCTCTATCTTGGTTTTCACCCAAACCCAAGCCTCTCACTTTATTCTCTCTCTAGTCAACGCTTAGCTCTCATTAAATCGTCAACCACCTTACCCTATCCCAAACCCAAGACCCACAAAACAATAACCCACAACTAATCCTCGATCACTCATCCCCTCATCCTTCTTCCTCACTTTCTCTTTCTAAATCCCAAAATTCTATTACACCTTTCCTCTCTTCCTACCATTCAAAATAATTGCACTTGCCTACATCTTCACCTTCTCATACCTTTATCACATCATACGATTCATCTCTTTCTTTTCTCTCTTTCTAAAACCAAGACAACTCAAACTCTCTTTTTTCCTTAAAAAATTCCAATACATCCAGCTGGCCCTTCCTTGCTCTCATTACTCCAACTTTCAACCAACCCTATATTAACCTTGAGACATAGCCAAACTATTCCATCTATCTTAGCCATCACCTATAAAGACAGAGAGCTTACTACTTCATGCACTTCTATCATCTTTTCTCAAAAAGTTCATCCAAAGGACAACCTCCCACTCAATCACCTTCTATGATCTTTAGAAACCTATGACAATAAAATTCTTGTGAAATGAAGGAGAAGTTAATGTCATGTTGCCTCTATTATGTTTGCTAAGGAAACTAAAGAAATCTTGTCCATAACACTCATCAACATAATAGAAAAAGTATAGAAGATGCAAACAAGTCAATATTCTAGCTAAATTCATCAGAGACAAGTAAAAATAACAATGGTATTCCTTTTTCTCTGATCAACATTCCAAAAATGTCAAAAAATAAAAGCATAAAGATGATAAAGCAACGTGTACCAACCATTGCCACAAAGTACTTGGTCACATGGTCCTTTCAATTCTCAATCTCTAAAGATATGACAAATGGAGACAGTGCAAACCTCGTTTGGCCATTAAATTATTCTGTAAAACTAGAGCACTTACTAGAAAATGATATGGATAACTTTTAGCTAACCTTAATTATGCATTTGATTTACTCTTTTCTAATAAAAAACTTTTACAATGCCCAATGATTACCCTTCATATGTTCTGCAAATTTGCTAAAACTCACCATAGACTGGACCTAATTATGAATAAAATCCATGGACAATCAAGAACAGATTGTCTGCATCAAATTCCTTTTTTTCTAATTGAAGAATCTTCTATCAAAGAAAAAGCTTAGAATAAAATTGAAAGGAGCCGAAGAACATAAAGCTAAAAGCAAAGATCAAGCTAAAGCGCTTGGTCAAAATTTACAATGTGGCAAGTGTTGAATGAATACTTGAATTCTAATACCAAATTCAGAGTTGCTCAAAGAAATGGCAGAAAATTTAGGATGACCTCACAACAATTTTGATCAAATAAAGATGGTCACGTTCAAACACGCTAAGTCATTTAGACGGAAGCCTTCTTGTTGCCTCAAAAAATATTTCTTAGATCTCCAACTCCCATGGGAGAGAGAGGTCACAATAAAACCTAAAACAGAGCTCAATCCAAAGACAACACGCATGAGGGAACCACCTAAAACCCAAAAGAGGAATAATATTCCACTTCATAACTTTAGTATCTTAATTAAAGAATGAAGCATCCTTCTTATACTCCAATAAGGTTCCAAATTTTGCCCCTTATATTCAATGAGGTTTAGCATAACAACATCATGGGATGATGAGATGTATCATCATGGGAAGCATCAAATTAAAATCAGCAGAAGCTTAATGAAATCAAAATTGTCCTTGTCTAAGGAATGACCATAATACCGCAATTAAAATATCCTTCTACTCATATATGATTCTAGATTTTGCTCATAGTAACTCAATAAAGCTCAGAATAACAATATTAATGAACCACATGGTGTGTCATCAAGGAAGGTATGATATTAACATCATTAAAAGCTTTATTAAATCGAAGGAGCCCTTGACTAAGGTATGACTATCCTCGAAGGGAGTATGATATTAAACTCATTGAAAGCTTTGTTCAATTAAAGGAGCCCTTGTCAGAGGTATGACAATGATAATACAATGCTTCATTATGAGACCTCACAAAAACAAATTAATAACTAACACAAGAAAATTTTTATTTAAGAGAACCTTAGATTCAATGAGCACAAAAATTATAACCAACAATCATCATCGATATCACTCATCTAATCCCATCATGTTACCGGAACCTTGATACATTAAACACTAACAATGAAATTCAGAGATAATAGGTGATAAAGAAAACAAAAAAAAAATTCAAGAAAGACAGAGATAAAATGAGAACCAGAAATTCGAAAAAAATTAAAAAAAATCATTTAGTACTTGGTGGTAAGCTAGAATCGCGAGATGATATACAATTGAACTGCATTTCAATAACATAAAATAAAAAACTAGTGCAACGAAATCCTATATCAATGAAGCTCACAAATAGCTACAAAATTTCCATCAAACAACACAAATCTCTCTCATACCTCTCAAACAATGCCATCGCCATCATCCCCTTCCATTGTCTCTTACATCAACCTTCCTCATCGTACACAAACTTGTCATCATTGAGCACCAAAATAACTATCCATATCCTGTCGCATGCAACCTTTAAAGCATTCATACAATCTACCCTACCACTGGTTTGCAGTGCATTGTTGGTGCCTCATATGGCTTCCTTCCTTTCATCCAATCATCAATAGTTTTCTCTATTAACAAAGCCCTCCATCCTGTTGCCTCCCATAGGAACTACATCACCTCCTCTTGCCACATGGCTTAATATATACAATTGATCAACAATAAGTCATTTTACTAGTAATGCGACAGTTGAGACTGTTTCTACTAAGGAGGGCAAACAAAAAAGGAAACTATGCTAAGTCCTTGAACACAAGGATATCTCTATAATGATGGTATGATATGTGCATGTCATGCCCACATAATCCTATCCTTTGTGTTCCTTTATCCTTAGTTCATGTTCCTATCTTTGTGTTAATGTAAGAGTCAGCGGTTTAAATTAATTGTTTTAGTGTATAAGTGACATCTATTCTATTTAAGAGCCTTTACATGTGGAATTAAACAAGGAAATGATACAAATTGTCCAAGCAAGGAGACCATGTGGTTGTTCTTTAGGAGAATGCCTCTCTAGAATAAATTATAGATCATTGCCCCACAAATTGGCTCTTATGCCCACCCATCCATATATCGAAGAGCATTTCATTTAAAGAGGTACATACATATGTAAAGCATTCACAGTTTAATGCGAGCATCAATAATCCAAGGACAAATGAAAATGCTCATGTATGTTGGATTTAAACAATAATATGATAATATTGTACCATAATACAAAGATAATTGCATAAATGTCAAAGGAGACAGATTCATTAACAACACAAAGATACGATCATTACAACAATAAGCGCACATAAAAAAGAAAGAATACCTTTTTTGTTCTTTGACTTAGTATACTCTTTTGCTTTCTCAATTTCAGCAGCAACCTTTTTCATGAGAACTTTTTCCTTCTTCTCTAGCATCTCAAGCGTCTGTAGCATATTGTACAAGCAGGACCGTAATGTTAAAATGCAGCTAAAAAAGATTTGAGACTAATAAAACATGTGGTATAATCCACATAAAGGGGGGTTCATAATTCAACGCAGCAATTATGCACCTTTACTTAAGTTGCAAACCTTGTGTAAATAACTTTTCCAATACAAAATAAGGAACAAGGATAAATAGCATGAAGAATGATGAATAGCAGTTGCATAAAAGAAAATGCAATGCCTGCAATTGGCAAATATGAAAGACCTAACAGTTCTAAAATTTGAAACCACCAAATACATGGCCCTATTAAAATCAAAATGACAAGAAAAAAGTAAGATTCTACCTCTTCTGCAATGGGTAACCGAACAATGGTTCAATGTGAAGTTTTACCACAAATCTAGAATTCATGATATCAAATCATGCTTGCTGAAAATTAATGGGCAATCATTGAACAAGAAGTGCATAAGCTATACTTTCTAGTTGTGTTTAATTGTCATCTAGAATCGTGCAATAAGGCAAGTGGGATGTCAAGAAAAGGGAGAGAGCAACAGCGGGGGAGAGAGAGCCAAGAGAAAAGAAAAGCAAAAGTGTTAACAATAACTTTTAAGAGTAGAATGAGTATTACAAAGATAGTAGGACAAAAAGTTCCCAATATAAATAAGTTCTATTACACCTAGAAATGGAGAAGGCAAAAGTGATTTATCAAAGTTCAATTGACTACTTGCAAACTTCTAGGCATAAGGATATATGAATGACTAGTCACAAATCTAAATTGAAAAAATATTGATATATCATACCCTCAAACTATCAAGGCACCTTTTTAGAGCAAAACCATAAAATTAGTTGGTACTAAATTGTATAATATCTTGACTATAAAACAAGGTAATAATCGAAATCATTAGCCTCACAGCTGAAAAGAAAGAGACTGCTTCTCAACAAAATATGCAAGTTCGTGACTTTAACATATCAAGATACCTTTTGAAAATAAAACCATCAGACCAAATTAAGACAAAGTAGACAACTTTCACACTATGCTTGAATTATAACAATATGATATCAAAGTATTGCTTCAAGGGAAAACAAATAAAAGTTGTTGAGCATGTAATGCCTAAAACCAAAGAAAGAAAAGAGTGATCGTCGATCTCGAGGGTTGGATTCATCGGATAATAAGCGGCTCCAATAAGCTTCAAAGTGAAGGGGGTACAAACATGATTAAATTCACAACTAAAAAGTAGACAACATTCCATATCTAGAAAGTAAAATCCTAACTGCAAAATGTTAAAACGTCTTTTGAAGACAAAATCACAAAGCCAATTAAGGCCAAGTAGATTATACTCAATGGCGGGGTTCAATCATGACAATTGTAATAATTGCTTTCAAGTATATGTTTTATAGACAAAAAATAAGAAAATAAAATAAAAAAGAAAGAAGTCACGATATCTAGCTTTTTCCTATTATTGCTACATTGTGTATTTTTTAAAAGTTGGTGTTCAACTATTAATAAATTAAATATAATCAAAGTTTTCAAAAAACATTATATAATTATAGATAGAGAAAAAAAAATCTAGCAAGAGAGACATCTCCATGTTCATTTAATATCATAAAAAATTGCCAAATTAGACACAAAATACACAACACAATTCTCATTCCTATACAAGTATGCCACTTTAGAGTAAACAAAATAAGATGAGCTATCAACAATATCAAGCACCAGCATAGGGAGCAATTAAAGTTGTGTAGAATCGATATTAGCTTAAATCTATATTTGAATCAAGTATAGTAAATCCCACAACACTAAAATCAAACTAGATCTCAAAACAAAATACTAAATCGAGCCTAAGTCTAAAAATTCAAAATTAGACCAGGTTCAAGTATATTTATTGGAAAGCATGACATTTTATCAACAATAACAAAGAAACATGATATCACTAATCATCAATTACATAGAAAATATCAAATCATGCTCACAAAAAATCAACAATTAACACAAGTAATGTACAAATACAGCAAAAGAAAATCCCTTGAATCATTTAGTAAAGAAAGATCTCAGTTTACGACTAAAAATTTCCTCAAATCCAAACACACCTACACACCATATATCAAAAGCTAACTAACAAAATTTTGATCCCCATCAAGGACCAAAAACCAACTTAGAAGGACATTGCACCAGAAGATTTCAAACACATAGCAAGCAACAAAATTACTGACATGATTCACATAGCAACATGACAAACCAAAACACCTAAAAAATACAACAATACTACAACTAGAGTCAAAAGAAAACAAACTACCAAGTAAAGTTCAATATGAAGAGCATTAAAAATAAAGCTCAAGCATCAAGGATGAATCCCTCTCCCTAATGATATCAAAAAACAAAACCAAGCAATAGGCAGTAGTGGCAAACAAGCATCTACGAGCTCAACAACATTTACAAAATCTATGGCCAAGCAAAGTTGTACCATAGACAATGAATTGGTAAGAGGGAACAACACATTTAACAGCACCACCAAGGCCAATTGATGTATCAAAATTCAAGAAGAATAAATATGTGGTGGGGAACCATACCAATAATAGGGGAAGTGACTTGCACCAAAATTGCAAAAAATGTCTCAAATCCTCGTACTGGAGTGAATCCCAAACAAAGCAAGTGGAAGATGAAACTCACGATAGACACTACAATTACGAAGGGAGAGAAACAGGACACATAAACTTTAGAATTATGAGCCCGTCGAATCAGATTGATAGAAACAATATGGGAGATGTCTTCACTACCATGAAGTCACTCATGACAATGATAAGAAAAAACTCTATGAGATCCCATATATAGGAACAAATTAAGAACCCAAAAAGCATAGAGATAGCCAAAAACTACAACAACAAACATAAGCATGATCCCAATCCTCCTCAATCCCACAACCCCAAGGGCACTACACAGAAGAAAAGAAACTCCACCAAAGGAGCCACACCATAGAAGCACCATATCATGACTCGTCCTTGAGAGGAAAAAGATGAATCAAGGATACATCCTAAGCCTTTAGCACCTCAAGAGATAAGCTGACCAACCTACAAAGACTAGGAGTAAAGCTTGGAAATAAGAGTAATCTCTACCTAGATGATAAAATAGAAGCCTATCCTCCCTAGCGTCATCCAACCTATTTAGTCCATAGATCCAAAGCATCAAAGGAAAACCAAAGAAATTCTCCTACTACCCCCAAGTCCCATTCCCCATCAACACAAATCAAACAAAGAGGTTCATCCCAAGTGTCAAAAAAGGTAGACCACCACCAAGGCAATAATTCAACAAGGCATTAAAGAGGAACAACGCTTTATTTGCTCAAGGAAGATAAAAAGGCAGTAGCTAGGAGACCTTGAGACATAAAAACAACAAAGTAGTAACTAAGTGAACCTCAATTAGTGACTTGAAAACAAATAGTGAGCAATGAATCCAATGACGAATATGTTACTAGTGATGCAAAATGAAGCATTCAATAAGGTTGTTAAGTTATGAGATAAGAAGAAATTGTGATCTCCCAAGGAATCAATAAATAGTTGACAGACCAAAAAAAGTTACCACAAAATAGGATTAATTGTTTTTGCATGTCTCATTTTAAAGTCTCACGTTATTAATCACGATAGTCTCCATTTATTATATCTAATAACAAAAAGTTAAAACTCTTGCAAACTAAAAGACAAACTAACCCTCATGAAATGTGTTAGTATTGAGTAATGACATTAACAAAACAGAAAACAAGCCAATCCAATCAATTTGCATTATTTAAGAGCCTACCCAAACTAAACGAAAATAAAACTAACCCAAATTCGTCTAAGAAGTTGGCTTAGAATGGTTCTCAACTTTTGCAATAGTTTTATACAACCCTGCACTATCTCCTCTTGGCAAGTAGGACATTGTTTCATTGCACTCTATTTTATCAAATAAGAACTTTAGCATGACCCACAATCCAAACTCTAAGCACCATGATAGGTCACTATCCAAATTCCCTAGCACCCCCTACATGTCTTATAACATAATGTGTGTGGATCTTTTATCAAATGGCACATGACAACTTTTCCATTGATCTATCAAATACCCACGATTGGTAAATCTCACTAAAATGGATCACTTAGTGAATTGCATTGTGAGAATTTGGTCTCATAGTGAATCAACTCATAGTTTGCATAAGAAAATGATCTTAATCTAATAAGACAAGTCATTAATTGTATTACCAACTCTATCCAATCAAATGTAGTAAACCACCTTGAGATAACGGCATACGATCCTTGTGAGCAAGGTCATTGGTTTTTGCTAGGAGCTAACATGTTTAGAATCCCTTGGCGACAATTGCAACTGGATGCTACCTACTTTCACAGGTACCACATCAATGAATTAGTATTAAACAAGCTAATTAAAACCTGATTTAACACAATTTTTATGATGATCGGTAAACTTCGGCCAACGCAAAAAAAAAAACCACAAAAACACGATTTTTTTTTTTTTTTTTTTTTTTTTTTGCCAAGGAAAACGTCACATAAGGAGAAAAATCAGTTACCTCATTCAACTTGTCGAGGGTAGTCAACGCATTTGTTTGCTCCTTAGATTTGCCGAAAAGCCTATTAAACATGCTTGGCTGTCTTTGTTAAAACACTGATCCCCAACGAAGCAAGAAACCTAAACACCAAGATCGCTTCCGGAACCTGTAAAGGAAACCCGCCCAAGGTTCCCCTGATCGACCGAAGTAGCAAAATAGTTGATAACGCCTCGTGGCGACTGATTTAGGGTGAGAGAAACTACGACAAAGCCCACGAGTAGTAGCTGTGCACGCTTTCTACACAACGATGGGAAAAGAGAGGAACCTTCGAAGCAATAAGTCGTAAATCGTGAGGGAGCAGAAGTGCTTTTGGCTACGCTCGAAATCAACCGTGGAGAAGATGGGTGCAGCGTAGACTTTTGGAGTTCAAACTCCGATAACCCATTTGGCAATCGGGGATTAATCGAATTAGCCCATTTAAAGCTTTTAAACACCATCTTAATTAAATTGGTTTGCTAAAAGAGGGTTGGCCCTTAGCTCACCAACCATTTTTGTGATGTGATTCATAGCTATATCAAAAGAGTTAAAGTTGTGGTCTTAGTTTTGACCTCCATGATAGTTAGTCGTCAATGACCCTTCTTGATTGTCATCATATCCCGACTTTCTTTGATATTTGTCGCAATGTTAAGTTTTTTTTCGTCAATTTAGTTTCTTTTAAATCTTTTTTGAATCTTTTGAACCTTTCGAATAATCTTCTTAATCAACTTAAGTTTTATTATTGTGTCTTCAATTGTATTATATTAAAATAATGATAATTGACATTTTTTATCATACAATACTTGTAATCATATCATCTTAATAGTAGACTAATAATTATTATAAATATATTTTATAATAATTAAATATTCATTCCAACTATTACAAAATAAAAAATATATAATCTCAACATGTCATTTGATTGTTTGTAATCTTTTATGTTTGATTATTTATTTGAAGATAAAATATTATATCAAAATTTAATTAATTCTCAAAAATATTATGAATTATTCTCCAAAAATAAGATTTAAGTTTTGGGTCAATGTCTAACACAATAACCTTAGATTGTAACATCTCTATGTTATATTGTGAGTTAATTCTTTTATAATATTATAATTATAAGATTAAGTATATAATTAGATATTGTGCATGCAATAAAAGTCTATGTTTTAATATCAAATAAAATAATATTATTTTATACATTTCTTAAATAATATATAATTTTGCAAGGATATTTCAAATGTTAGAGTTAGTATATCTTTGTAAAATCTCATGAAAATAAATTTATTATTGTTTACATTTTTTGTAATCCAATCAAATTTGTTTAAAATTTTATAAGATAAACTGAGATGTGGGCGTGCACACACGTGTGTGTGTGTGTGTGTGTGTGTTTATATATATATATATATATATATATATATATATATATATATATATATATATATATATATATATATATATATATATATATTCTTATAGCTACTTTTGGATTAAAAAAAAAAAGTAAAAAAAGTCAAGAAGAAGATACAATAAGATTTAAGAAAGACAAGCCACTAACACAATGGACTATATCTAAGATCTATAGAGCTAAGGTGAGTTTTTAGCAAGTAGTCTAATAAGAAGGAATAAGAGATAAGAATTGTGCTTGGTTTTTCTAAAGAAAAGCACAAAAAAGGGGAGAAGTTGGTCTGAAACAATGAGAAATTTCATAAGAGAAAATATGAGCTAGTGAGAAAGCTTACTACAAAACAAGGTTCCAACAAACATGATGCATATTGGTTTTATTCTAAAAGAGATTAAAGAAACAACCAAAATAAGCAATAAAGATCAAGCTAATGGACAAATGACACTGAATTTTTTTCAGGTTGTTTAAATGGTTTTTTTCATGCCCTTTTGTTTATATATATGAAACTATGCGAGAAAAGTGATTGATTTGCATTTGTAGTTATTTTTGAGAAATTTTGGATGAGTGTTGAGCCAAAGAATCATAAAACTATCTTGTCTCTAGTTTCTTTAGGTTTGGAGCAAATGCTAGAAGAAAATGATCAAATTCTTATTGAAGAATAGAGTTTGGTGAGAACTCATATATGATACATTAATGAAGAACAAAAACAAATAGCTCCAATACGAACTAATGATGAAAAAATCACCAAAGTTTTGATACCAAATGGATGGGAGACATAATAAGTAAAGAAATCTTATGCAACAAAATATGGATGGCATGGATAGCAAGTAGAGATAAACTTTACTTTTCTTGATAAACTTGTACTCTTTAATGTATATAGAATATGGATGGCAAGGATAACAAGTGGCGATAAATCTTACTCTTCTTGATAAACTTATACTCTATAAGGTATGAGACAAGCTCTTTTAGACTCTAAAGCTCTTCGATACTTTTAACTTCAATTAATTCCAAAATATCCAATTATATAGCTTTCAAGATATTTATGGACTTAACATGAAAAATTAATATATACTCAATCCTTATATTTATAAAAATAAGACATTAAAAGATAAGATAAACTTAATAATCATTATCTTTATTAGATAAAGTACTTACAATAAGTATAAAACACTTTATCAGAACAATTATATAATTGATAGTATAAGATCATATCTTTAAAGTTAAGTAATCAGTATACTAATACTCATTTCATCTTAGTAGTCTTATATTGAGTCTTCTTTGGACCTAAAAGTATTAAATCAAAAATAAGTTAAATCAACTGTCATTAGCTTAATAATAAAATCATATATGTGCATTTAAAACATCATAACATTAATCATACTACATATTATGGTACTTTTAAACATAGAAAATAGCATGACATGTGAATAAGTAATATAAAAAATATTAATTATTATATACAAGCTTTTATTCTTATATCTTTTAATCTTAGTTAAGAATTGATTTAAAATAAAACATTTTTCATAACAGATTGAGCCAATTTTTGAATATGTATTCTAAGCAAACAATCATAATAAATGATTCATTTAGCTTGCCTCCAAAATCGTAATTCCAAAATAATAATCATTATTTTGGAAAACCAGTCATATTTTCATATTTTAAAATTTTTCTCCTAATTTATCAACCTCTGTTATTATATTTTTCTTTTTTTATATTCTTGTTTTTTTTCCTTTTCGGGACCATTATCACAATTTGCCTTTTGTGACTAATATCATATTTTGTCCTTTGGTGAATATTATCATAATTCGTATGATTAACATAGCACATAAAAATAATAAGACTATAGATATCATGCTCTTATTTATAAACAAATTCTGTGCCAAATCAAGCATAATAACATGTCTTTACAATACATGATAATGAAAATCTTCAAGTTGATATCAAATTTTTTTCTAATGAGAGCACTAAACTTTCAGTTAATAATACATCAATTATAAGTATATAAATATAAGCTTGTCAACCTTATTCATCAACTCTAACTCTTATTCTATCTTTTTGTCATTTTCTTTTTATTAATTCAATTTAATAAACAATTTATAAAAAATATTAACAACATAACAAGTGAACATACAAACATTTCATTTTTCAAGTAGAGGTTTCCCTCCAAAAGTTTAGCAAATTCCTATAAAGAACACCCAAACTTCATGCCAATCACTCTAAAAATCAAATTATTTAATCACCAAACAACATTTAATCAATACTTAGCTCCCAACAGTTTGAATATAAATTTCTGAGAATTAAAAAATTACATAAATTATCCCTAACACACCCAAGAATGCCAAAAGAAGCTCAAATATCAAGCAATAAAATCATTTCAAAAAATCAAACTTCAATTTAGGGTTCTTCTATGACAACCATTTCCATTACCATTTAAAAAAATCTTTTCGATAATTTATTGGTAAAATTAATAAACAAAACGAATTTTAAAAGTAATTTTTTATATCATTGTTTTATGAAAAAGAACTTCATAAAGATTTAATTTTAAAAAAGTATCTTTTCAGAGATAATTACAAATGGGCTCTCAAACAGTCAAACAAAGTTACTTATATAATTTCCAGGTCATCAAAAGGATGCAAACAAAGGTAATGTTCTCAGTATTAAATGTCTATCTTTTACAAATCAAAACTACAACAAAAGATGCCTTTCAAAATCCACAGCTGAACAAAAAGCTTTGCTCAAGTAAGCCTTATTGACATGAGGTCAAGACATCAAAAATTGAACTAATCAAATCACTATCACTCTTAACAACATTGCATAACCTCAACAAAGAGCTGAATTCCCAATTTGAGAACAAGCATGAAGAGAACATGGCAAATCTATACAACAATCCAGAAGTCGACGTGCCAGAATCTCCTAGCACGACATCATTTGATCGCACGATCGTAGTGCTTGGCCAGCAAAATACCTCACATCGACATCACTATCTTCACTAAGCTCAACTAGGCAGGGCCTAATGGTTTTGTCGACGACCTGCAGTCGAAAGATACTTTTAAACCCACAAAATTAAAAAAAAAATACATTAAAAGTTTTGAAAAAGAGATTTATTACAACAAGAACTTATGTAAGGGGACTGTTTAATGGAAAGAATGTTTTGAGAAGAAGTTTGAAGCTTTGCTGTTAAAATAGAAAAACAACTAACAAACGTTATATGAGAATGGAAAGCAGCAGCAAATGTTCAACCACACTCACAGATGAGCCGAGTACAGGAATGAGAGATTGAAGCACCTTTGCCACATTAAATTTGATGTTGGGTACCCTGAAAAGAAAGGAATTTTTGGAACAAAGTTGAGCTTAGATGAAGGTAAAACACCAAGCAGGCTAAATGATACACACCTGTCTTTGGAGGAATTGATGACCACAGGCAAAAGACTTTGGCAAGTGATTTCAGCACCCATCACAGGCGATAAGAGAGCAATAGCATGTAGGAATGTCATGCGATACAAATAGTGCGGATTGTTCATCTTCTCCATCACCTGAACAAATTACAAATGAATGCTGAAGTATATGATGATAAATGCAGAGGATAGAAATACTCTTAGATTCATGAAAGGAAGCATTCAAGCATACTAGTTCTCTCTATTCCTCTAAACAACTGTTGGACTACAAATTGCTATATAGGACATAAGAAAGACACATCTTTTGCCACTTATAACAAATTTTGTGAATGTGAATGACGACTAGTTAAATCGTGAACATGGCATAAGACCAATCAATAAATTGCTAGTTGCAGCACTTAATTTCAATCTTAATCACATAATCAATAAAAGAATGTTTGGTTTAGTGTTATCGTTGTGCTATCTAGATGTCAGTATTATTTAGAACTTGTCAATATTTTATTTATTATTTTATGTAACGTTATAAAAATATTATTTTATTCTTACTTTTAATATTTTTAATATCAAGATAATCAATAAATAGATGTTGTTCAAATTTAAGAGACATCAATATCATTTTTAATGAAAATATCATCAAAGAAAACATTACATATCTCCAAAGTAAAGTTACATTACATGAAAATATCACCAAACCTAATCTCACCTAAGCCATAAAATGGTCTCAAGACAGAATCAAGGATAAGGAGTACAAGAATTAAAAAAAGTAAAAAGTTATAGTTACAATAATTAGTTAGCAATCAAAACCTGTGGAACTATATGTTGCATCGCCCATTCTGGCCCAAATTCCTCAGCTAGACGTTTTAAGTTATTGGCAGCAGCATCTCGAATCGAAAAAACCTGTGGCAAATATATTTCAATATTAATATATATAGAATAAGAACAATCCATTTGCCTGTCAAACTCCAAGTTGCACTTGAGACCATTAGATTACCAGTATGCATAACCCAGATCTGCAAGTGTCATGTATTACTTGAAAAGAGAAGCAAAATCATGTACATTTAAATTGAAATTTCATTGGTTGCCAGGACAGCAGTCAAATGAAGCAATAAAATTTCAAACGATTCAAGCTTTTGGAGGTTTTAATAAAAGTTCTGAACTTCTTATCATGAATCTGTGTCACTATCAGTGATCCAATTCAACAAAAATATGGGTTTTTATTTAGTTCTAAGGACATGAGCAAACAAAATTTGAAAACAGACCATACTTCAATCTTACATGTTTATGTTTATGAAGCACATACACTCACCCCAAGGTAACATACCGATGTTCTTCCAAAATGAATTGGGTTCATTTATGTGCAAAAAGAGAATAAATGATGAATTTCTTCTTCTTTTTCTTCTTCTTCTTCTTCTTCTTTGGAAGGATTTATTGGATGATTCTATTAGAAATGGCATGAATGTAGACAAGTTTGCCAGGCTGTGCAGAGCTGCTCGTATTTGTAATAAGGCTAATGGTCAATGGGTTACAGTGCCTTAAAAGAGGTGGCCAATTTTCATGCCTAGGTTGCAGACATTAATTAAACACTCACTTGGTCTTAATTGAAATCCTTTACTAATCGGCTACAAAATACTAGGACCAAGTTACTTTCAATCATCAAATAATTTATAATTTTATTGAAAGTTATTTACTGATGAGAACTCAACAAAGAAATTAACAATCATATCTGAATAAACTTAAAGTCCCACCAAAAGGAATAAAATCAGACAACATTTATTAAATTTGTTATCAATTAACATTGTGTTGCAAAGTTTAAAGTCAAGCTACAGATGAAAATACATTTCTTTCCTGATGTCTGTGGGCTTGCCTAGCTCTGACATATGCATGGATTTATTTAATCATACTCAATGTCTTCTATTTTTCCTCTCCAAGTTTTGAACCATCAGTCTCCCTTCATACTCCAAAAGCAAAATATAAATTTACCTATACCTAATAGTTATCCATATTGTAACTTCCCAATGCCTATAAGCACTAAAATATACAAAATTTTAATATTTGACAAAATAAATATCACATAATTGAAATGGAGATATGAATGTAAATTTGAAGAGCAAATGTAATGACTAATTTTGGTTCTTGTCACATAATTTTCTAAGTTAAATAGAATTATTGTGATTTTTAATTAATAAAATTTTATTTTTAATCAACTTGTTTTTAATATTCTTGATTAGCTTCAATACCTTTGCAACTCGGGAAGGATTGCAAAGGGTCGTCCCTCAAGAAATCTCTCGAAGCATGCTAGAAAAACCTTGGGAGGAAAATTGAGGAGAGGATTTTACAGTAAGGGTTCATAGGGAAGGAAAACAAAGGGAGCCAACAATCAAGATAGGAGACGCATGGCAAAAAAATCGATAGGTTTCAGCGATCAAACAGAAACCTAATTGAGTAAGCTGCGAATCTTCCATCGATGGGAAATCAAGAGAAAAAATTCACCATGGTTGTGATTTCAAGGCATGGGAAGTTTAAGATCGAGAACAACAAAGTTCCTTGACGTCTTATCCTTTGGGATTTTGGATTTTTATTGGCACGCTTGTAGATTCTTCGTGTTACACAATGACCCTTACCTTGTTGTGAGCAGTAGAAAAAAAAAAGAATAATGACAAGACAATGGGAAACATCCAAAGAGTGCAAGGTGAGAGTCCAACTGAACAAATATATACAAATATATATATATATATATATATAATAATAAATTTAATAAAAACAAAAAAGGGTAACCAACGAAGATAATGATGTGCAAATTTTATTTTTAAAAAAATGACAATGATGATTATAGAAATTGTTTTTTGTGAGTTGTTTAATAGCTGATTTTAAAAGCTTGCTACCAATAAAAAATTTTATAGTTATTTCTATGTAGATAAAAGATTGCCTTGAAGGCTATAAATCAGGAAAAAAAACTTTTATTAGTTCGGAACAAAAAGTTTTACCTGAGATGAGTTTAATTACAATATCATTTAATAAAGTGTTTAAATATATCAGATAACGAATTTGAAAAAATATTTTACTACTGTATTTTTGATAAGTGAATATTAAAACAGCTAAAAAGTGCTATCAAGTCGTGATTGAATTTGAAATAAATATATAAGATTATTTTCTTCATACGATTCATTATCAATACTGATATATGTACAATGTTATGAATTTTAGGAATTTATTTGAGATAGATTATAAATTCTTTGCAAAAAATGAAGAGAAAAAAGAAAATAAAAGAATTAAGAAGTCATCGAGAACCAAGGTAGATGGATAATTAATTGTGATGTAAACAGGTGTGATTTATTTTCAACTGACATTCATGATGCATGATTTATATGTACTAATATTATGATAAACAATGAAAAAAAAAATGAAACATAAATAAGTGACATGATATGCAATAAAAATAACCGAATTAAATACCCTGTTAAAAATAAGAACAAAAAATAATTTTTTTTAAATTTTTTTCCATAATTCTATGATATATGATGAGCACCGACACAAGATACTGAGCATGATAGACACTGGTTTTATACTGTCATAAAATGACATTAGAGACCTCATCTACCCAATAACACTTGGTGTAGGTCAATGTATAAAGATATGTAATTAATATGACTTACCAGATATGATATGCCTATGAACAAAAGCCTTGAGATGATATGATGAAATACTACAAATAAGATGAGATATGATTAAAATATTAGATATGATCTTATAAGAAATATGAGACAAATTAAAATAAAAAAATATATATATAAAAAGAGAAATGAAAAAGATAAGATATGCAACATGTAAAAAGAATAAAGAAACATGTATTTTGATTTATCTACCATATTGCTTATTCCTACTTTTAGTTCATTACATATGAGCATTGCTTATTTGTCATAATAATACTATGTTTATCACATTTGATATTGAATCATATCATGTTATTTATATATGTAAAATTCATATACTAGGTATTTTATGCTCAACACCTTACTTACATTACAGAACATATTATAAATTAATAAACAGATAGTGCTTAAAATGATGTGAGGTTTGTGAGTTTGATATCTCATAGATATTGATGATGTTATAAATACAATGTCTCAAGTAAAAAAAAAATAGGTATACATATATACTTTTTGATGCAATGAAACTAGTTGAACATCAAGGTAATTTATTTCATTATTTTTGTCACCCTTGTATATAATGGTTTTATAGTCTCACATTATGATGCGATGTATTGATTTACTATACTGTTAATCAGATGATAATAAAAGATAGGTAAGATATGACATATCCTCACTTTATTTTTCAAACGTTAACATCCTCATTTATAAGAAATAGAACATTAACATTTTCATGCCAATCTAAAACAACGTCTCCAAAAAAGTCATAATTTATTAATTCAAGTGCAAAAAACCCTAGGAATAAAAATTCAATATTCAAGCAACATTTTCAAGGCTTCTAATAAAAGCTGTCCAAATTTAAAGACCAAGGCTTTTTACCTTACATCTAAATAAATGAAAGCAAAATCTATAATGGAATTCCTATTAATGCAAAATAAGCATAATCTAATGTTTATTCCTTACTTTGAAGATTAATGTGAGGTCTTAATTTATTATAGGATTAGATGTAATAAATTAAGCCAATAAGTTAAACAATGGGTCATGAAAGGATTTTGCACAAAGTCTACGTTTTTGACAACCTGAACGACTTTATAATGATCTCTTCTTATTCTGTGAACCAACAAGCCAACGTAGGTCATGGGAAGATTCGACACAATGCCTCTAAGTGAAATAAAACTAGAATTTGGACAGAATTTATCCACAATTTTTCTAATTATAGACAATTTCGGTAATGGGCTCAATTTACATTGACCTAGTTCAATTTGTCTAATTGACTTTTTGGCTTTGAGTTAGGTGTGCTTTGGCACAATTTAGGCATGGCCAGCGTTAGCAACGTTGAGGCTGGATTTGGCTTGGTTGAAACAATCTCCAATTTCTTCTTACGTCTACCCTTAACCCCTATTTAGAATGGGCTTAAAGCTAATTTAGGTTAACTTAGCCTAACTTCCCAAACATGTTTTTTGTTAACCTCCTCAACCTCCATCAATTTAACTCAACAAGAAACCTTTACTACCCCAACCAAAGCCTATCTTTTGCCATTCCCCTCCCCCTAAATTTTTCCGAAAATCTTCTTCGCCTCATCATGCAACTTTTCTCCCCAACGTAGCTTGCACAAACCTTCCTATTGATCAACATAAATCTTTTTTAAGCCTCACTGATCATCGTCAATCGACTCTCCCTATTACCTCATTCATTCTATGCAACCACTTTTCAATGGAGGTATGCCTTATGCATCATATTTGGCATATTTTTGACAGATCCTGTGTGACTCGCATGGCTTTCCCACCAAAAATCTATTTATTCAATCTTTGTCACAAGTGCTTGTCTTATTTTTGACAATGATTATATTTCTCACCAGCGGTGACGATTGTAGGTTCTGCTTGCTGTGTTTAAATAAACAATTAGTTTAAAAAATTCATGAAAACATGATTCATAAGATCCTACAAAACCCAACACCAAAAAACACTGCATCTTCTTAATGGCTTTTTACTTACCTTGTCTTCAAGCCACTGCATGCACAAAGCACCAAGCTTGTCATCAAAAAATTGTACTCCAAGCTGACTCGCTAATACAGGAATGTACTCAATTATAGCCAAACGCACCCTCCAATGTCTGTCCTCTGCAAGCTCAGCAATAGCTGGTAGCAAAGACTGTGACAACAAGTCAATCCCAATCACCTGTCGTGACAACAAAACTTAGCAGAACAAAAAATGAATGGTTGAGGCAAAACAGGAAATTCAGCTTTTTGATACTAAAGATCAATAGGAATAACACAATCAAGTGCCAAAGCAAAGGGAAAAAATTGAGATAAATTGAACGCTCGAAATTATGTAAAGATTGCCAAATCATAATATGCACCGTCACAAAAACAAATGAAGAGAGAATGAACTTGCACTCATTATATACATTGCATAATCAAGGGTAGGAACCAAAATGAGCAGTGCAATGGCGATAAGTAAAAGAATAATTGTTAAGAAAACATTATAGTTTTCGATATCGCCAACTTTTACATTATTTCCAAACTGAACTTTTGCAAAAGCACTTTTCAAAATCTAATAAGTGTCACATTTCAAAACACGTTTTCTCAAAAAATATAATAATAATATGATAAAAACAAAAACAATCACGTCCTAAAATAATTTTAAAAAAAAAACTTACTCTTTTACCAAAAAAAGTTCAAGGCTATTCTAATCATCTTACAATGTTTTTAATTATGTCATTAAGCATTTATTGAAAATATATTTATCAGATATAATTTTTAATATCTCCTAAAATTAATGCTTTCAAACCTATTTTTTATTAATCAACTCAATATTTAGCAAACGCCCCACAACCTTTGAGGGTATTTCCTATTTCGATATGGTGAGACAGCATGTCAGTGCATTTAGATGATGATGCACCATCACATTTTTCTGAATGATTGATAATACAAAGTATAGCTCCTATTATTATCCGCAGCCCAGCAGCCTATCATTATGTATTGATACCACTTCCATAAATCCGGTTATAAAACGTTTCATAATTTCTAGGTAGTAGTAAGCATATGCAGCTCAATACAAAGATTGGGGGCATAGTGCATATAAATGAATGCCTTAACCTGAATTGTCTTAACAATGACCACAACCACCAAACGAAGCTAATAAATATTATTGTGACGCATACATGGTGACTTTGTTTCTCCATGTTCTGCAGGCCATCATATACAGAGTTGATTGATCAATTGAGATAACCTTTATTTTCTGTGCTTGCAAGCTGTCTCTAACATGCCCAAACAGTTGCAAGTGGAGAAGCACGATTAATTGTGGACCAAAATTTGCAAATTGCATGTGGGACAAAAATAGCCTGTGATATCATTCGAGTCAAACTAGTTTATAGCTAAGTTACAACATCTACAGCGGATGCAAGCTGGTCAGAAATAATACTCTATTTCACCAAGCTCTACCCAATGGAGATTCTGATAACTAACAAATAATATTTGAAGATTTCTAAGATCCAATCCACAAGGCTGAGACTTTTAACTTGATTTTCAAGCAAGAATATCAAATAGTTATCTTAGATAGGGGGGTAATTTACACTACACAAAAGCAGATTTTGTATGTTTTCCATATAGGTGAACTTAAGCCAGAAAACAAAAGTCTTGAAATCATATTTTCACTCGGAGAAATTCGAAGGACTTAAATGTTATGTTAAAATGGATCTACATAAATGATTCCAAAAAACCTATTCCTCCCTACACAAATACTTCCAGTTCTACATGCAATCCTTAACAAAATGATGGTTGAAAAAAGACAAACTAAAACTGTTTTTAATGTGCAAAATAATTTGAGAAACCTAAAACCAAGATGCGGATGTTAGCTAATTATGATAGCACGTAATTGCACAAATGAAAAATATGCATTCAAGCAACTGGGCAAAACTACTGGTTTGCCAACAGTAATAAAGACTAATGAACATGATAAAATATCCAAATAAAAGGCGATCATGATAAGAAAATATATTCTGATATTGCTTAACCATTCTATCACAAATTAATTACACATAAATTAAAAACAAAAATAAACTTCAAAAAAGTTTACCTGATTTACTTGATCAAGTTTGCTGATAATGTTGAGCCTCACATCAGGGAATTCATCTTTCAGTAGAGAAAGAAAAATGGGAAGAAGTTGCTCAATTGTTGCATCCTGTTAATTGAAAAGGTAAAAGAAAAAAGACAAGCAAAAAATAAGCAACTCCATCAAGCAAAGATCGATCAAAATCTGCAGCAACACAAACTATGCAGGTAAACAACATAAGATTCAGCCGTAATATGCAAGAGCATCTAGAGGAGAAATACATGAACAAATTGTAAATTGTGAAATCAAAAGTCCATTTAAATCAACAATATATTAAATCTTATCAAAGAAACATCCAAGGGAAAATGAGTAAAACCTTCTCTATTATGAAAATAGGAAAGAAACCTTGCAAAGGAGACAGTGGAGACTGGGTATTGACTCAAATGGTAACATTGCAAAAGACAGGAAGAGAATAAACGAAGGAGGCAATGACATGGAAGAGAATAATGGCACCGGTGTAGAGATAAGAAACAGTGGGACAACAAGACGAGTTTGAAACAACTGAATCAACGTAGAAAAATAGGGATCAGCAAAAAGTAGTAGGCCGTCAATTGGCATCAACATCAGAAAATAGAGAACTATGCAAAAGAGATGTAGGAGGATGCTAAATATGAATCAGTTTTATTATCTGGCAAACTTCTATTTGAATACCGTAGTTTAGATCAGAAGACAATATAGTATAGCATATGTTCCCAACATAAGTAGCATTACCAATAAACACAAACCAGGAAAGATAAGGTAATTCTGGTTTGCATCTAAAAATCAATTCAGATCAGGTAATAAAATACTGTTTAGCTTAGTTAAGGTTTGGCCAGGAATCAGTTAATATGACACCAAGGCTCCACCATAATCAATTTGATCCACACCCAACAATCATTGACATCAGTTTTTTTAATCAATTTTCAATACGTGAAGTAAAACGCAAAATATGCTAGCATATGAATCAAATCAATAAACAATTGCTTGCATTAGATGAAGGCCTAAGAAGCTGGGCAAGTTTGATGGTATCAGAAGAAATATCCATGATCTAAAAATGCTAGGGAAGTATGCGATCTTAATGTAAAAGAATATCTGCAAATAGGAATAACAGTTGCTCAAAAGGATAAGTAAGGATAAGGATAGAACATTAATAAAGTAAATATCCAAAGATTGGTATAAAGATCCTATAGACCAACATGCTCAGCTCTTAGCTTTTGTAGGCAGTATGAACCTACGTATTATAGGCATGATGGATAGGGAGCATGATTTATCTCAATGCCATAAGGTAGTAGGAGTGTTGTTTGGTGAATGCCACGAAAGAATTCATTGCCTAAGGTGCATCTGTTAGGCCGCTAGGCAGAAGGAGAACAAGATAAATTGATTACCATAACAAAAAAAAGGAGTGAATTACAGTAATCCATACTTTATTAGATTATAGCAAAAATAGCTTGACATGTACCATCCAAGAAAAAAAGCATGCAAACCAAAAACGAAAATAGACAACATCTAAACTTTATTAGATTTCTGAAGACAATGTAGCATCAGAGACATACATCCTCCAATGCAATTAAATTTACGAAAGAACCAAGTTGATGTTGATTAGCATGTCAATTCAGACTACAAGCGATCACAACAATTGACTTAAAACAATTACATATAAAGAACCCACAAAAAAATGCTAGACCAATAGCTGACTTCTTGAGGTAGAACCATGACACCTAATGGCCAAAGCAGGAAATATTGACCAATCCAAACAATAATGGAAAATATAAATAACCATGTGTGCTGCTGCATTGTTATTTCCTTTCCTTTTTTTGTTGGGGTTGGGATTGACATTCCTATAAATGTTGAACAGTTTTACATGAAAAATCATGCTCTCTTGAGATGGTAGAGAAAAAGCATTCCTTTTCTAACTAAACTGGGGAGGTGAATAATAAAACAAGTTTCATTAAAAAATTAGAAAGAAATTACTTAATAGCTTTGATCTACATAATAGCACCAATGAAATTAACATAATAGCAAGTGCAATTAGAGTTTCATGCCTTTCCTAAAACCAGAGCCATTCCCATTATCACTGATGCCAAAGCTGAGCGAACGTGTTGGGATGAATCGTAAGACAATTCCTGAATCCAAGAATAAAAACATCAACATAAAAGTAATGAAAACAGATATAGTGAAGAAAAGAGTCAACAACAACAAACCTTGACACAAGGAAGAATGTGCTGGATCGCCAATTCTGAACCCAAAATCTGACAAAACTTTGTCACCTTAGCAGCAGCTGCTATGCGAACTTCAGCCTCATTATCCCGTAAAAGTCTAACATATGCTGGAACCAAATCCGACCTAATATGGGCAAAAGTTTTATCAACTTGTGATAAATTAAGATCCAAAAGGAAAGCAATAATCCAAATTCAACTGCATCAGGACAAAGGAATGGAGAGAAATTTGCATTATCATGTTATATGATAATGATGCACTGATCAACAAACAAAATAATATATAAACAGCTTCTCTAACATTGATAGATTCATATAACTTACAATGTAAACTCCACAAAAACTACAACTAAATAAGAAAGCAAAGCAAGGCTGCAGAAAAATGGCAATGGTCCAGGTGACAGATGAAAAAGAGCTAAACTTACAGAAAAGATTTAATGGGAAAAAGAGATTGATATAAATAATGATAACCCAATGTGGCATCCACTGCACGGTGGCCACTGGAATGAGACAACTTAAAATTATGTATGGCGCGGTTTTAAAATAACATGGACAGAGGATATACCAACACTTAATGGAGCAAGTATACCTTTTCTAGTGAAATGGAAACTAATATTACTAAAATACAAAAATTCAATATAAGAAAATAAATAGCTGTTAAATAGCATAAGCATCTCCTTAGCCAATGGGTCAACGAAATTCATAAGTAACAGAAAAAACACAAGTTATACAAGGAAAGCAATGTTGCACAATATTACTCAGAGCTTACCTGGTAGTTCCAGAACCAACAGCTTCACATAGTTCATACAACTGATTAGCAACCATATAGCGGACCCGCCATGATTTATCCTATTCAATAATCAGAATAAAGGTAAACATTCAACATATCAGCAATTTAAAGTGTTTAAATTTATATTAATTCAAATCTAGCTTCTTCTAAACATCATTGAAACAACACAGTTGGCTTCTAAGTAACACATTCTCTGGTTATATTTTGCATAAATGATTAAATGAAATCAAGATAAACGAACCTGGGAGAAATTAATAATTACTGGAAGTACACTAGAAACACAATCTGGGGTTTCCAAGAGTTTTCCAAGTGCTGCACATCCCTCAACAACCAAGAGACGCACAGAGTCCTGATCTGAAAAAAGAAAAAACAATTAAAAACACAACAGTAAAATGGTGTTCAGAATATAAAGGTGTGATCATTTCCAATCTAAACAACTTACATATACAACCAAAAATATGGGGATTCATTTTTTATGGTAATTAAGAAACGATTGCTAGTCATTCTGTTTATAAACTGAGTTTGTACTTCTTGCAGGACAACCAACGCTTTACGTATGAGATCACCACAAAATTGTGTTTGTGTTAGCGAAGGCACCCCTCTTGAAAGACAGGACTCACGGCAAGTTAAGCCCTTGCAAGGTTCCTTGGTTAGCATTGAGTTAAACTGTAAACATTCAGAAAAAGGCAAACTCCATTCTCCCATAGCACTGGGAACCCAATTGAAAGGATTCGTTGAGGGCTGAAGTTGTCACCCTCAAGCACATTCGCATCATTATTGTCAATAAAAGGAATGCGGAACGCCCTATAAAAACTATTGAAAGGGAAAATGTTTCCAAGATAAATTCTTCCCGTACCCATTAGAACAGGGTGAAAAAAAACTATTGAAAGCGAAAATGTTTCCAAGATAAATTCTTCCCATACCCAATAGAAGAGGGTGATAAATGGCAAAGAACTCTAGTTCCCATCATTTTAATAGGCTTCAACCACTAATCTATTGATAGTTGTTCTGAAGATGAAATCCCCATAAACACATTTGTTCAAACTTTAATATCAGCACAACATCAGCTCTGGCTGCAGAAAATCTATACAAGATTTTGCAGATACCATAACTATACATGGATGTTAGACAACCAAAGGCAAAAAAGAAAAAAAACCAAAAGTCTGGGTATACTTTGCACAATAAGTTATAAACCTACCAACTAATTCAAAATGTTCAATATGGTTCATACAATAATAAGCTAAAATTGGAGAGATGTCACGAATACAATAACAATCATCAGTCATTAACGTAACACCTTAAAATCCTCAATAAGATCCATCTTATAATAAACTAACTTAGAGAGATGGCTAGATACAAAACCATATGACATTAAGTTATAAGAAAAAGTTTATAATGCAATTAATATCAGTTGAAGCACAAAGAGTTTTACTCAAATTTTAAGGAGATCAATCAACAGAACAAATGAACAGCTCAAAGGACTTAATGGAACAAGCTGATCATGCCATGGAGATTTATCAAATAATAGGTTGACATGCTGGTTTGTCCTTGAAAAAATTGACAACTATTTTGACAAAGACCAAACAAAATGTTTTACAATATGACTAAAAACATGTGTTTGTTTCCACACAATGAATTGCATTAAGTCAGTGCAGCAAATGTCTGGTTACTAGGTTGACATTTATGTGCAAGATTACCATACAAAATGAAATCAAATAAACAACTAAATAACAACCAAAAATCTCTTGATGTAAATCTAACCATCCAAGATTCCAGTAATGATCAACATTATATTCATCCTCCTTAAGATGATTTAGAAATTAAGGCTAAAATCTAAAAAAGGAGCTTGACCGGATGTTTATCTTAAAACCTTAATCCATCTTATTAACAACTTACTCTCTTCCTAACCTCATGCCTCCTTTGTCCTATCTTACTCATGCTCTTTTAATCAATCTCTCTCTCTCATCTTTCTTAGTGCCACTCTCCCTCAATCCCTTGTGATTCTCCATCACCTTTGCACCAGAGATTGTCACCACCATTCTTGCTGATGTTGCCACAAAAAATGCCCATTCCTCTCCTTTATAGTACCTTACACAATAACCCTAGCCAAAACTTGAGACCTGTCACTGCCAACCCTTATCTCGTCAACGAAGTCACAGCCACATATGGTCACCATTGTGGTTGAGGTAGTTGTCACCTCCATCCCTTTTTTAGTAAAAATCCAAAAGTATTGTCAAATTCAAAATATACCTTATTTTTGTAACCCTAAATTTCTCTTTACCAATCCCCCGAATTCAATTAATTATTTTTTAGTTGAATCGATGATTGCAAATTAGACAAGTTAAGCTATAGTAAACTAAATGGCAAAATTTGTAAATAGGTAAGTTAGTTTAAATGAGACATTAAACCTTGTTGTGGAAATTCCAAGGATGTTAAGTTTATGTTTGTAGAAATGGTTTGCATAAGGATGATGCTAACATTAATACTTAGTAATTGATTTGATATGTTATGCATAGTTGTGACTTAAATGTTAAGTTACATTGTGAGCTAAGCATAGTTTGAGTACTTTAGTGGATCTAAGAGGAATTCAAGCACGACTTGAACATTACAAGTTAAATAAATCAATAGAGGTTGAACATATTCTTTGTTGTTAGAACTCTCATTATAATAATTGTTATAGATATTGGTCCATGACACACTAAAGAGGGGAGTGAATTGAGTTCATAAAAGTCTTTCAAAATTACAACTTTATAAACCAAACATTGTTTCAAATAGCAGCAAATAACTTGCCAAGATTGCATCAATTAAAGATGGAGGAAATAAGGTATAGAAATAAAATGACATCCAAATTTTTTTAGATGCTTCAACTCCTACCTGATAACCCTACCCCCAATCCAATTGAACTTGGACCTAACTTTTCCTTTCACTCCATTGCCACAACTAATGAAGAAACTTCTACATCCCATGCCTTTTCCTAAATGCTAAGACAAAGTCTCCCTAAATTTTTTCTTGACTCGAATTCAAACTCTTAACCTTAGTTTTTTCAAGGTTCAGACTCAAGCTTCCTGAGTTTTTTTAAGGCTCAAACACATCTCTTTTAAGTTTTTTCAAACCTCAAACCCAACCTCTCACAACACTCAAAAATGGAACAAAAACCACCAATTTTCTTTTTAGAGCAGAGTTACAAATTTGACTAATTTGATCATATATTGCTCACGATATGAATGTTTAAAAAATAACTTACCGACTTTTGAAGCTAAAGAAGAAGATGGCGAATGAATTTTAAAACTCCTTTGATGCAGTAACACAACCTTCCAATAATAAGAGCACTTTAGGATGCTGAAATAAACTTTTACAGAAGTATAATCAACTAATATTCAAGGTTTGTAGTACGTGCTCAATGGTGATATACCAAGGGATTAAGGTCTTATTTACATTGATTACAACTGATTAACAACTTCCTAAAATCATTCAATCAAGTTTACCACTTGCCTAAAACCTTTCTCATCCATAAAAAAGTTAATAAGAATGTTTAGAAACTACTAATTACAAAAATGTTCTCAAGAAAATAGTAATTTTTTATATTATACACAAGTCTCAGGTTGAGACAAAACACTTATGTGTACCAAATATTGCATTTCCCGTACCATACATTTTGTTCTAAATGTATTGTATATCATTTTTGATGCATCATACGCTACATTGGATTTTAGAATGTTTCAAAAACTGCACTCCATGCATCATACATCAAAGGTGATGTATTACACATTGTTAATAATAACTTCGACATTTACTATAACAATTTAAGCATTTTAATTTCTTGACATGCTTTTAAACAAAAAAAATTAAATGAGTTCATAAAATGATTTGATATAAATGTAAAAAATCATTTTTTTTTATATTTTTTAAAACCCATGAATGTGTGAATAATGCAAAAGAGTCATGCATAAAGTCAATTTACAAAAATACTAATTCACAATTTTACCGTAAATTGATCTTGTTCTCCTTATTTTTAAGCTTGATCATGTGTCATCCATGCATCAAGTCTTCATTTCAAATATTAACATTGTTCTCTTAAGATCACCAAATTTCCTTGACCTCTTTCCTTCGAATGGACTCCTTATAATTCTCTTGAGTTTTGAACATGCATATTCAACTAATGAGCTTCGTGCTTCTTGCATTGTAAGACTCTAAAGTCTCTTTGAAACTCTTCTTGATTATCTATCTAATGAAAACTTGTCCACACTAGATGATCATATTAAAAACTTAATTGGATTATCATCATCAACATCTTGTTGAACTACCATTGGTTCATGGGGTTAACAAGGATAATTCAAGATTTATATATCAACCATGTTGATTTTTATCACAAATCCTTGAATCTTTGTAGTCATTTATATTGTGCATGTTCTTCTAATGTAGAAATACTTTATTCATAGGGAATGTTCTCTTTATATTTGTTGCATAACTTTGAAAAGACAAGAACTAATACATTTTAATAGTTGAATTATCTTCATTGGCATTTGATTAATGGGAGATGTTTTCATGTATAGTTTATCATTTAGATTATCCACACTTAATATTCTTTGACAATAATTGCTCTTTATATTATTTTAATTGTTATCACGAGCATGGTGTGGCTTGGAAGGTGACATGCTAATTAAATAAGTAATTGAACATAGATATGTCATAGCTCCAACAATATGCATATTTTGATCTCCAATCAATCATGTGGTTTTCATATTATTAATTGTCCATGTTTACCCATTTGGCATTAATATTGATTATTCATATTAATTATTATATCATTAACAACAATTTTATTAATGTGTGTATGATTGTATACAATTCAATTTGCTAGGAAAATGACATAGTAATGGGTATTTGATATTTTCAACTAGTTAGGCAATAAATTCACATAATGAAGACCTTATTTTAAGTTATGACTTTTCTAGACAAGATAATCATAATATAACATAGTGAATACTTTATTATTTCAAATGATGTAAAGGGATGATAAATAAACATCATAAAAATGCAAATTTGTACATACGTGCATTGTGATTGATATGCATTTTGATTGGTATCGTCACAAGATTTTGACAAATAAAATTATGTTGATACTTCTATTTTAGTTTCCATGATCACATGTTCAGATACTTAATATTCTGCTTACAATGTGACCTTATAGATATTATCTAATTAATATGAATGTTGCTCATTGTAATTATTTTGCATATTCATACCTTAAGACTTTGTAGTTTACACTTTATTACGTGATTTAACCTCTTGTTTTGTTTTGCAAACTTGCTTTAATAGTTATATAATTTTCATATCCAATTACTAATTGAAAATTCTTCATCATAATATCATCATAAATGAATTCATTGTGGGACAAATACTATATTTAATATTTTTCTTTCAATAACAGCATTAATATGCAATTTAGTTGAAACAATATTGATTTTTTTAATATCTTAAGTAATAGTTATATTAATTTTTTTATAGTACGAAGCTTGAAAAACCTGAGCATTAACTTCTTGTTATAAATTAAATTAAGATTAAAATGCTATATGAACCATGTAGCCACGGTGAATCACTATATTACCCAAATCACAAGCTCCCATTTATTTTATTACTGATTTCTTTTGCTCATTTTTCTCCTCATATTCCTCCTCTATCAGCAGAGCTCTTTAGAACTGGTCTAAGAATGAGATAATTCTGACCATGGTGCTCACTGATTTAGCACACGAGAACAAAAGGGTAACAACTTAACAAAATAGGTTCTACAAGCTTCAAATAATTCAAAACCAAAGTTTCAAGTGAATGAAAACTGCAAATTAGTCAGCTGCAAAAAAATTGTTGGTGCTATAGCATACAGTATATTTCCAGAAGATCAAATCCTCTGGCTAGTGAACTATGCTAGAATTAAGTCCTACATGCACATAAATTTATATAGAATCTTATAGAAATTGGTAAGAAAGGGGTGACATTTCTTTACACTCAATTTTCTTGTTTTTAGATTTGGACTGCGTTCTTTTAATCTCATTAGTGAAATACCTTTAAGCTTAAATTTACAAGAAAAGGGCGATAGAATGTGATATACCAATTTTGAATTAAAATAATAAAAATAACACACAAATAAGTAAGATGTATCCCACCTCACTTTGTTAGATGTAACCTGCCATAGCAAGAATTTACCAACATATAAATAAAGTAGGCCTCAGGACACCTTTGTAATGTGCAACCCACCACCCTCCCACATAACGGAGTCCCACTCCCATGACAATAGAACCAAAAATAGCAAAGGTACGAGAGAGAGAGAGAGAGAGAGAGAGAGAGAGAGAGGGAGAAAGGAAGTATGGAGGGCAGACATTTCTGAAGAAGACAAAACAATAGAACCTTTACATGAGTAGAGATAGTGGCTTCAATCCTGAAATTTATAAATAGGCTTTATATAAATATCATTGCTGTAATTTATTAATCAACTTTATACTTCATTTGCTTTGAGATGTGCTTATTTTGTGATATATTTTATCATATAAAAATAAATTAACCACAAGAATACTTGATAAATAATTTTTTCAATATTACAAATATGACTTTCTTACAAGAAAAATTGTGTGTATCATGTATATTGTAGCCATAGATATGATAACATTAGGGACTTTCATGTGAAACTAAAACAATATACATTTATAGATGGCTGTTACACTAACATGAAATGGGCATACACACATTCCATATAAAGTGCAATGTACAACTGACATATTATACCCATATACAAGACTGTTATACTGACATGTGAATAATTTTGTTGCTTGTTGTAACTAATGATTTATATTTCACTCATGGGCAAGGGTCTAGGGACCAATTATGTGCTAGGATCGACAACTCCTATGAAACTGAAGGGTCAATTATGGATGAGGCCCCAACATTCTTGTGTTTGCTCGACATACCTATTTGATAGATTGGCTTCATGCAAAACTAATTTATGATGATATAATGATATTTTACTTGCTGTCCACATATATATATGTTATTTTATGACAATGACATTACTACTAGCATATATACATTGTCCATGTGCATATGCTTCTTTAAGCATGCTCATGATATGGACAACATCAAAGCATTAATCCACATTATTCATGCTTGTAAGTTGGCACAATCTACTTAATAGTGGCTTGGTCCTAAGGAACCTATTGAAGTTTAGGAAAAGGAACCATAGTACAAACCAACACGCAAAATTATACCGTCATTTTTCACGTCAGTTTTTTTTCATGCTTCATCTTGTATCATTGATTGTCTCACATGTTAACGAATGCATTCTCAAAAGCAAATTATACTACTTCAAATAAAATCATAAATAAAAGCATGCCTAAAATTTATAAAGGAAAAGAAATACTCTTTTAACAAGAGAGCTCCAAACATGACCATTAGATAAACCACAAAAGCAAGATAAAAACTACATGAAGTGCATTATTTTTTAATAAGATCAACCAATTTCACACATTTTATGCCTAAAGAATAGCCATAATGTTTTGAGGCTAGGAACTTGAAATATAATTCCAATACCAAAGTGCATGTTCTATTGAATAACTCACAAAGTTAAGATAGCTTTTGTCAAAATAAAGTATATTTTTTTCTAACTTCAAGCATGTATTTTATTAGAAGGCAGCCTGGTGCACAAGCTCCAACATGTGTGTTTTGGGAAGGATTGTACACATGAGATATATTATATGCAAATATAAACTACATTTTCCAAGAGTAGTTTCCCTGACATAACCCCAAAATAACACAGGTGCATGCAAATGACTTTAAAATTTAGTTTCCTAGTATGAAGTATGGAAACGATAAAAAAAACACTTAATCTTAACCAGCTTAGTACTTATACTCTTTCATTAGGTATCCACTAAAGAATGAAAAAAACATAAACAACTATTACTTCAGCAATTCTTATAAGAAAGAAGGAACAAATGAAGCAAATAAGATTTTTCCAGAAAATTCTAGCTTTAAACCAAGTTTTTGGCTTCAGTTAAGCTCCCCAGGTTTCGATGTTTCTTTCCAGTCTCAATGTTGGTTTACTTTTAAATTCAAACAAGTACCAAAAATATTAAAAAAAACCTGAAAAAGTGTTCCAAATAGAGCAAGTTGCTTGAAATTTTTCAAAAAAACCACCAATTTGAAATAGATAGTCACATTTATAAATTAGTTTGAATTTGTCTGGCTACAAGCAATCAATTTCAACAACATTATTGCAACAAAAACTGACCAAAATGGAAAAGCTTCTACCGAAAACTGTGGAAACAAATCAATTCCAGAAAAAAACAAAACTTTCCATCAGACTTCACGAAATGGAAATTTTGGTCCCTTAGTGCTTTAAACTATCATTTTCGACAAAGCTAAATAATTGATTATTCTATAATGCTTAAACTAATTAGACCAACCAGTTTAGATCAAATGATTATAAAAAGCTTCTATAATTCTGCAAAGTTAAGCTTGACAAGTCTATTTTATTATAAAGATGATCATATATGAATCATAAAGTTAATAAGAAAAAAAGAAGGGCAACAAAGGAATTAGATGTAGACATAGAGAATGCAGACTGGCCCTACTAAGTAGGAAGATGAGCATGTAGCTATAAAAATGGGAAAACATACTCCCAAATATGTGCAAAGTAAACCTTGGGTGCACCTATGCATGGGAGATGAGAGGATCCGTGTTAAAGACAAAGTGTGAAAATTACTAAAATGTTACCTTCAAACAATAATGACCCAAATCCCATTGTAGATCAATTTTATATTTTAAATATTTGATGATTCTATTACAGGAATAACCTAGAAGTGAACAGAAAATAAAAAGATTGATGATTAGCTGTAACAACTAAAACAATTTGACGGAAACAATTATCACATTATGAAGGAACATAAAATATTTTTTTGAAAATTGGACATCTGAATGTAATCGCCCTTGAGCTATTGCATATTTGTTTGGGCCCTTGCTCTTTTGAAGCTTCCAAGCTTTAATGGCAAACATATAAATGCAAACTATATGGTCAGTTGTGGAGAAGAACCTCAACTCAAAATTGACACTAGATAAACTATCACAAGAAATGGCATACCATCTTGTGTAAGTTCCTCAAACATAGCCAGAATATCTGCTTTCAAGTGGGCTGGTTCAACGTTCGAAGCAAATTTTCCTAGGTTGGATGCGGCAGACCTTCTGACCATAGGCATGTCATCTTGGCACAACTGGCCATATATAGATCGTAATTCAGTTTTCAACATATCAGGGGAGCAAGGATAGGCAACGTTGAACAGACCACACGACGAAACTCGAGCAGTAAACCATTCACCAGCTGCTAACCTCTAGTTATTGGCAATAATTGAAGTTAGGGGAAAAAAAAGGTTCCAAAATTTTCCCTTTCCATCCATTAGCATTAAATGTAAAAGAGGAGAGAGAGTATTGCAATAAAAACAGTACCTAAAAAAGGATTAAAAATGTCTCACCTTTACTAAAGGAACGAGCCAGTCTACTATATCACTTTCCTTCATCTGTGACCCAATTCGACACAATGACTCCACAGCCTTATCTCTAACACAAGTTTCCTCAACGGTGCACAACGTTTCCAATGGAGGCAGTAAAACATGTGCATATTCCACCCCTCCAACATATGGAATGAATGCACCCAACTCTTCTGCCATTGCAAGAAGTACTTCATCATCATCATCATTGTTTTCACTAAGAAAAGGAATCAACTCTTTCCTAGTCCTTTCTTCACCAAGTGCCCTAGCAATTGTAGAAAGCCTACGAATGGAGTTTAACCGCAGTTGAATATCTTCATTTTTAAGCTCATCAATAAGAATAGCTATTGGATAGAGTGGCTCATCAACCATGGCCATTAGACTCCAAGATCATACAGCTGCAAGACAGAAAGAAAAAGGAAATGACAGTTTAGAAGCATGTAATCTTAAGATCATTCAGTGCAAGCATATAAAATGGAAATGTATTGTATGCAAAAACAAAATCAAGGTTTACTAATATTAAATACCACCTTATTTCCAGTAAGAGGTAATCCAACACAACAAAAGCAAAAAAGAGCTTAAGGCCTCATTTGATTTGGGATTAAGCTTCCCACCAAACATATTTTTTGCATAACCAATCCTTATTCCAGACCAACCCAATTTTTCATTTACAAATTTCACTACCCTGCTCAAAAGTGAGACTAGAGTGAGTCTTATCCCATCTTATTACATCCTACATAAACCCAAACAAACATGGCTAGTAATTGTTCTAGAAATATCAATGTCTATTACCATCCATACAAAGCAAAAGATACCTATGATTGAAAAACTAACAAACACTTAGATTTCATATCACTTAAGGCCCATTTAGGTTGAAATTAACCTCCCAACCAAACACATTATCTACCCAAGCCATCAGTATCCCACACTATCCCAATTTTTTCTTTACAAACTCACCAGCTTGGGGCAAGTCTTATCCCTAAGGAAGACTAGGGCAAGTCCTATTGCAACTTACCACAACCACCACAACCCCAAAACAAATGGGACAAGTAAATAGTCTAGAAATATCATTGTCCATTATAATCTGCAGGAAGTAGAAAATTGCTCTGAACCATACATAAACTAACATTTGTCATATCACTAATAGAAAACAAATTTGATTTGATTAAAAAAGTAATTATAATTGTACAAAAAAAAAACAAAATAGAAAAAAAGGCAAATTGCAAGTAGGTCTGTCTTGTTTAGGGTCATATGTAACTATGTTCAAATACTCAAATAGGTCTCTCTAGTTTAAAAATAGCGCAAATAGATTATTCATATAACAAAAAATGTTAAAACTTCACATGTTATCTAGGTTATGGTGTATTTGCAATATTAAATTTTGATGTACATAAGCAACCGTTTGCAAAACCCTCTTAGGCTATCTTATTCCCTAACAACTACTAGGGTTTCAATCTACAAGGATGATTCTAGATGAAAGAAAGCTATCATTGACAAGAGAGATTTAAGGAGAGATGGAAACTCAAGTAGCAAGAGATGATCAACTAGCATAACCATGGCTACACGAGTCAACGAAGGCAAATGCTTGAAGAATAAAGACTGATGGAGTCCTACATACCAGAAAATATGTGTTGATCAACAAATATAATCATGAATGAGAATTACAGTGAACAAAAAAACATGAGGGATTATGGCAAAACTTCATTGAGAAAAAATTGAAGAACCGAGCAATTTTTTCTATGAGGACAAAGAAGCACATTTACTACGGTTTTAATAATGTTGAAACCAAACAAGCTACTTGCACTAATTTAAAACTAAGGAAAACTACATGAACACTTTGGATGCATAAGGAACCTAATTGAACCAATAGAGATCAAGCCAAAACTATGTCGAACGGGTCCAAACCAAGCCAGACCATAACATAAAGAGCCAAAAGGCTAGATTGAATCGATTCAAAATAATTCATGCAAACAAGAACGAAACTAAACCAAGAAGGGCAATATCAATCCATACTAAACAATGCCAAATCGAACCATTTTGCTCGAAAACGCACTTATGCTCCTAGTCTATGCCTACAACAAAGTTTATTTCAATATAACTGCTCTTTTGCTTCAACAATAAATCACTTAGAGGTCTCAACAAGGTGCTCAAAGATACAACATCATCTACAAAATCAACTTTCTCATTTTTGTCTTAAGTCCTAAATAAGCTTTTGCTAAAATTCCTGGACTCTCATTTTTTAGCATCAACATTTTCTAGTACCATTCGCAAGAAAAAACAAGCAAACTAGAATGGAAAATCAAGAGGAAGATGCACTCATTTTCAATAAAAAAAGTGTTTAAAAGTTGCGACCAAGAGGTGGCAAAGATTCTTTCACCCCTGCCTCAAACATCACAAACTCTAGATCCTTCTCCCTTGTCCATTGGTAATCATTTTTACTTGTTTCAACAACAAATGAAACACTTTACAAAATTTCTCTTCAATCTCCCCATATTCATAACAGAGCAAATTAGAGCGAGCTTGGCCAATTTATCAAGGAAAATTGGCCAAATATGCTCAACATCTCTCCTTGAAACAAGCATCACTTGAGGCCCTCCCCAGTACACTTGAGCTTTACTACATTACATCTACTTCCCAAAATCTCCCAATGCATACATCTAGGCAACAAAATCCTAATAACTAATCAACGTATGGCACAAAGCCCTCCAACTCACACCCAACAGAAAGCCCACGTCTATCCTCAACCTAATCTCAAAGCGTCACCAACACATGTTTTTGATGCACCTCAAGAACATCCATTTCGCCCTAATAAAAAGCGTTATTTATTTTGGCAATACAATTATAACCTACATAAAAGAAGTTTCTCATTCACAGAGATCTTTCAACATCACTGTTTCTTAAACTTCAACTCCTAAATCCAATTTTTATTACGACAACTCAAACCCTTACATATTCTTAAGAGAATTTAAGACAACTGCCTTTTTGCATGTTATGAATGGCTTAATAAGATACTAATTTTCTCTACTTAAAGATTCATGCTCAAAGTGGTTCTAAAAATCCTCTTATATTGATTTTTTTATTTAACCAACTCAAGAGGCTATTCCTATCATATTTGGCTAGCAATGTTAGTTCCAAAAAGGTGTTTAAGTCTCTTCTCGACCTAATGCGGCATCAATCTAAACCACTTCCAGCCTTCCTCCAATGCCTCAGAGAAATTCTTGAAGAAATACATCAAGAGGATTCTTGACTTACTCAAGCAACCTTCATCAGCTCTCTTTCAACCAAAGGATCTCCAAAAAAAAACCAAATTAGATGTCCATCGACACCCCTAAAGAAATGTTCAATAAGGTCATTTGCTTCATCAATAAGAAGCTTTCTTTGGCTCTATTTGGAAATTGGAAAGGAAGCCATTGCCTCCACAATGGTGGGCAAAAAAGGCTATAGAGCAACAACAAAAATTACCTCTAGAAGGCTCCTCAACACTATCACCCTCCAGAATACAAAGTTCAACATTTTAGTGCTCCAATGAGTGTGCCATCCGAAGAAATTTTGACAGCCGTTAAAAAGATGAATCGCATCAAAAATCAAGGCCGCTCTCGGGGGATAATCGAGACACAACAAAATTTTACAAATATCAAAAGAATCATAACCATACAACTTTTGAATATGGATCTCTCAAAGCCTTAATCTAGAGACTATTAAAGGAAGGGTGCCTCCAGAAACATCGATTAAAAATTTCTGAGCCTAATTCTATTGCCAATAGACCTCAAACAAAGAAAGATGACCAGAATCTTTAACTGACACAAAAAGATAAAAGCAAGGCCCATGTTAGAATCGTCTACATCATCACAGGATGAAGATAGTCCCTCTCAAAGAACTCCACCCTAAAGGCCTTTGGGCGAACCATAGTCACTAAAGTGACAAATCGACAAAATTGGTATTAGTCGAAACCTTACCTTCCCGGATACAAGATCACTTGTAGGGGCTTCTCAAGAGAATCTCTACAGCCAGAAGAAATCGTCACATCGCCACTAACAATAAGATATTCTTTCGGGTTAGCCATGCATATGATCAACTTAATAGTCATCACCACTCCTGCTTACAACACAATCCTTAGAAGATCGACAATGACCATGTTTTGAATGGTGGTCCGAACACCACAACTTTGCATAAAATTCAAAATCTCACCAGAGGTAATCCAAGTGCAAAGGAACCTTCTACGATCAAAGATATGCTACTTGAACACTACGAAAACAACAACTAACTTAACCATTAAACTACTAAACAAAAAAGTTGTTAACCACGTCTCTCCCTGTCTCTTTTTTCCTCTCAATCATTCTAACCCAAACAAACTTATAACAATTTCTATTGATCGAAATGAAAAAAAAAGGAGCCACCCTCAAGTTTTTTGTCAAATCTCTTGATATTTTTGCAAGGGAGCTCTCAAACATGCAAAGGATAGACCCCTCAAAGGCCTAACACTCCCTTCATATAAATCTAGGGTTCATGACCATCTGACAAAACAAACAAGCATTTGGCATCGAGAAGCAAAAGGATATCAAAGAAAAAGTATCAAAACTCCTTAAAATCAATTTTATCTGACCAATCCACTATCCTAAATGACTAGAAAACAGGACAAATGACGTATGCAAAAAGACCACCAATCTTAATCGTGTTAGCCCAAAAGATTTATGCCCTTCGCCTCAAATTGACAACCACGTGGGTTTGGCCTTTGGTTTCATATGTTTTACCTTTCTAGATACCTAATTAAGATAAAATGGCCAAAGAAGAAGAAAAAACTAAATTCATTACTATCTTCATGAACCTTTGTTATAAAGTTACACCCTTCAAACTCAAGAACATCGAGGCAACCTATCAAACAATTATTGACACCATCTTTAAGAATTAGGAAACAAGGAACCTCGAGGCTTATCTGAATGATCTCTTAACAAAAAACACTTCCTTTGAGGTGCATCATTGAGACTTATGAGAAACCTTCTATACCTATCAAAAATTCTTTCTCAAACTTAACCATTTAAAATGTACTTTCGATACATCCTCAGAAAAATTTATTAGCTAATAGTATCGAAGGAGGGAATTCAATCAAATCACAATAAGATAAAAATCTCTTAGACATGCCTTCTCCATAAACTCCAAAGAACATCTAGTGCCCCGTTGGATGCATCACAAAACTTAGTTATTCATCTCCAAGTCAAGAGAAAAGGCACAACCATTCGTCAACCTCTTAATAAAAAGCAGTTCCTTTGAGATGCATCAACGAGACTTGAGGGAAATCTTCAAGAACTATCGAAAATTCTATTGCAAACTTAACCATTAAAATGTACTTTCGATACATCCTCAAAAAATTTTCTTGGCTATATAGTATTGAAGGAGGAAATCCAACCAAATCAAAATAAGATAGAAAAACTCTTATATGCCTTCTCCAAAACCTCCAAAAAACGTCTAGTTCCCCGTTGGACGCATCAAAAGGCTTAGTTATTTCATCTCGAAGTTAGGCGAAAAGGCTCAACCATTCATCAAACTTCATAGCAAAACCAGACTACCATAAATTAGGAATTGCAAAAAAGCCTTTTAGGAGCTTAAGACTTATTTATCTCAACCTCCATTTTAAGTAATATAATGCCTAGAGAACCATTATTCATCTACTTATTGACCTAAAAGTCTACCATCAAATCTATATTAAGCTAAGAAGAAAAATATATACAAATCTCATTTATTATGTCTCTTATATTCTAAAGGCTCCAAAAACAATATATTCTCCTTCAGAAAAAAATGACACTAGCTCTTTGTATGTCTATCGGACAACTACGACGATACTTCTAATTCCACGCCATCAATGTCATTACGGACAAACTTTTAAAGCACATCCTCCAATTAATAGAGGTCTAGAGGAATTGTATAAATAAATCATTGAGCTTAGTGAATTTGAGATAGACATCATACATCAATCTTCTCTTAAATCACAAGTCATTGCTGATTTTTCTTAGTTGAGAGAGTTTCTCTCAAAACTAAGTCCAAGCTTCCGTCATCAGACACCTAAAAGCTAATTGTGGATGGGGCCTCAAGGCAACATTCAAATTCATATGAGATCTTCTTTGTTCTACTAAGCTCAAAAGAGGTTAAGCTAAAATGAGTAATCATAATCAACTTTCTAATCATAAACAACAAAATCGAAGATTAATAGTCGGATTGAAAATTGCTTTGAGATTACAAGTCAAACCCATACCCAATCCTCGAGACATATCCAGTGAAGGCACAAACCCTTCTGCAGAAGTTTGATTGAACTATCCTTACTCAAATCTCTATAAGCAAAATTAAAAAGCAAACCTACTAGCCAAACAAAGAGATCCTAAAGAAAATTTTTCCTTCTTAACAATCCATCCATCAAGAACATGGAGATAACGATCTTGAATCTCAAGAGGCCCGCTTGCTGGATAAATCCTTTGGAAGCTTGCCTAAAGATGGCAACCTTTCCTCATCAAAAATTGAATGCAAGAAGAATCAAGTGATAGGCTCAACTTTATGTCCTAAAGCCTTTACTTGAATACGTCCACCCATTAGAGATAAAAGATATTATAAATGAGGTAAATTCAGGAGAATATGATAATCACGCTTTTAGTCATAACTTGATCATGAAAATTATGAGATGAGTTTTTCTAACCCACTATACAAAAGTACATTATGCTGTTTGGTAGAAGTTACAAAGGGTGTTAGCTTCATGCTCTTCTTTAATGACAACCAACATCCCCAATAAAAACCATCAAAATGTCTTAACCTTTCTCTATCTAGGAGATAGATTTCCTTGAACTTTTCTTTGTGGCCAAAGGAGGAAGAAAATTTCATCTTGCTGCAGTTGACTATTTCTCAAAATGGATTAAAACTAAGCCTCTTGTGTATCAGACAATAATAGAATTCATAACTTCCTCTAAGCAGACATATTCAGTTAATTCGGTTCTTTCAGCTATAGTTGCCAACAATACTACCATGTTCAAAACTAAGACACTCAAAAACTTCTAAAAAAAATATGTTTACCACCTAAAATATGTCTTTGTAACCCATTCTTGAACAAATGGTCAAGCTAAAGTAGCAAACAAAAGCTTGTTCAAGATTCTGAAGCCTTGTCTCAAAAACAGAAAAGGGCTTGGGTTATACTATGATATATCAAACCACTCCTATTACCATAGAAGAATTCCACTACTCCCTAATTTACAACTCCAACATCATACTTCCAATAGAAATCAACTACTCCACCCTATGAGTCCAAACACTATGAACCAAGATACAATTGATGCCCAACAAATAAATAAAAAATACAAAAAACTTGAGCTCGATCTACTTGAAGAGAAATGCCTTTAAACACACTTAAAACAACAAAACAGAAAACAAAGCATAAAAAAACTTCAATAAACATGTCAAAAAATGTCCTCTCTAGGTTGAGAACCTTGTTCTAAGAAAATATGAAGTCTCCAAGCAACAACAAGACATTGGTACCCTAATCTGAAATAATGAGGGGTCATATGTCATCAAACAAATCGTTGAACCAGATGCTTATCAACTTCAAATAGGAGGTAATATCAAGTTCCATGGACCTAGAGTAAGGATTACCTAAAAACTTTTACCCCTAAAAGTGAACATCATCAAAGGTATGAGTTAACTTATTAGCTCAAACAAAAATTCAGCATCACTTTCCAAAAAGCGGTAATCATGATACCTCTCAAGCTCACCTTGCCAAAAAACTCGTTCAAGCAAGAATAAAGCAAGTCCAATGGGGATCAACACTATTCGTTAAGAATGTCTATAAGAAGCCTCCACCCTTTGGCTCTAGAAGCAGCATTAAATGCACAGCAACTCCACCGAAGCTTTCTCCCTCAAAGATTTTCACATATCTTCCTTCTTGGGTTCCCAAGTTCATCTTCTCCTTGCCGTCAAGCTCATCTTTTTCAAGTTTTGGAACTCAAAATCTCCAAGCTCCCAAGTTCTTCCTTCCCAAGCTTCGGAAATCTTCTTCTAATCCTTTCTTCCCACTCAAGCTCGTGCAGTGCATCTCCCCTAGCTTCCTAAAAGTATCTCTTCCTTTTCGGTATTGCCAAATAGCTTTACTTACTGAAGCTGCTCACTTCCCCATTTCACTTACCTAAACATTCTAAAAGCTATCCACACAACCGAAGTCTTCCAAAATATTCCTATCCACGCCCTGCCATGCCCAACCAAGCTCCATTGTACCCAATCTCACCCAAATGCACCCTCCGTGACCAAATGCACCCTCCGTGACCAAATGCACCCTTCATGACCAAATGCACCCTGCCACACCCAACTGAAACTCTCCAAGCTGTTGTAGCACAACCCTGAGCCAAATTCAACCAGCCCAAACCATACCGAGCCACTGCCATGCCAATTTGAGCAAGAACTGTACTAATCTGGTTTAGATTGAGCTGTTGTGCCAAACCAGTCCAAACCAAAACAAAACTATGCTAAACTGATCCAAACCAAACCAGACTACGCCAAAATAAGTCGGATAAAGCTAAATCACACAAAATCAAACCTGTTTATATTAGACCAATCTACACCCACAATATCAACTTTTGCTACCCAAATATTTTTTGTTTTTTAGATTAAAAACATGTTTCCAGATATAGTTAAAAAATGTTTGATTGTGTTTCAAAACACACTTTTTCAAAAGACTGAGTTTGCAAGTGATATAACAAACAAAGTTAAGTCAAGTAAATGTATAAATTAACAATAAAACAAAATGATGTGAAAGTTGATGCAATTGATGATTGGGTTAGTTGATTGTAGAATTATTTAATATATGTTAAACAAGAAATACAAATAACCATTTAAGAATGGATATCAGATTATCCTAATTGATCATCGCTTGAAACATAAAAGATCTTGCACTTGTTATGCTTTTCATCCATTAAAGAAAGTTTTAACAAAATGATATCCAAATTAAAGAACAAAAAATAGTAAATGACATAATCCAAACAAAGTTTATCATAGACCGTCCCAACACCGCACACATATATATAGCTCCTTTGTATTAGTTTAGAACCACAAAATATGACATTATTCCTGCACAAGACTAAGACACCATTTCTAGCAGAAATTTTCACTATTGGTCAATGAATGTTCAATGCATGGTACAGTACAACCATAAAAGTTGGTATTATTTTGCAGATAAATATTATCTATTACGTCAACAGAAATCCATTAACAGGAACTGTTTGTAAATGATTCTTACAAAGCGCAATGTGAAGATGAAATCAATACACGTGGGATAGAGAAGCGGGATTGAGAAGCCCGTCGTCGCATGAAATTCAACTATTCTCGGGCACCTAGAAAATTAATTCCATATAAACAGCGCAAAAAAAAATTTGAACTATGTCAATTCATGAAAAATAGCCATCATTCCGTTCCAACAAAATGTCTTCAGAGACAATGCACGCAGAACGAATACACCGTCCTATTGTCCTCTTTCCACCAATCCACTCTTGCCGTATGCATTAAACCAAAACCTAGAAAAACCCTAAAAGCGTAAGAGAAATTCACAAAAGGGTCATCTGGGAAAACAAACGAGCATATTTTCCAGACAATCATATGCATTATTTTCCAACAATTTTCCACGAAATCATCAAACAGCAGAAAAACCCGAAAACCAATATATTCGTAGAGAGAGCTAGAATAATAGAGCCAATGGACGAGGAGGAGAAGTTGGATCGCATTCTAAAAATAAATATACCATATTTATCAAGGAAGATCGCCAAATCCTGGGTTATCTTGCTCTAAGATGTTGGCCCTAGCTTCCCGCTAGACGGCAGAGGAGAGGGGAGAGAGAGAAGAGAACCAGCTTCAAGAGCAGCTCTCGTTTGTATACATCGAAAAGGTCTATAAAATTAAAATTGAAGATATTAACCTAAGCTCGGAAGTCCCTTATTAAATGTTATTTTAACCCTAAATTGAGTTAACTAAAAGTTTAACTTAGAGTCCCTCCTTGGTAATTTGCTCAATTTAGTCAATAATAATGAATCTCAAATGAAGATTTGAAAGTTGGGATAAACATATCTAAAAGATCCTTGAAAGATTGTGAGGATTCTTGGTAAGCCCTCCTAACATCATCTCAACAGAGCTCGATATCTATATTCAGTATCAACAGTGACATTAAATACCTCTTTTCATGACTATCCATCATCACCAACAACACACCCACAAACCATCACAAATTGTGAAGCTTCACCTTCTCTTCAAGGAGACAAAGTCATCGAGATGGAGCACATGAAGGTTACTTGAAAGGGCGAGCTGCCATGAGTAAGATCAAAGTCAAGCTTGACTCCTTCCTTAAATCATTAACTTGAGAATTCCTCTATGCCACCTCCTCTCTCATCAAAGTCGCATCCAATGCATCCCTGAATGGTTTTCTTCATTAAGAAAGAGGCCTAAGCCTTACAAAAAAATCCTCTATGAATGATCAAACAAAAAGTCAGACATCAACAACTTGAGAAGCATCTTGGGAAGGGGCATTCCCCTATCCCACGCAAAATGGTAAAGACAGGCAGCGTGCACGGCCCAGTCCGCTAGGGCGTTGCCCTCTTTGTGAACGTGCAAGATACATAGCTCGCCGAGGCACCGTGCGTGCTCGAACATTGCAGAAAAGAATCCTCCCATGGGTCGTTGTTTGATGATATTATGCAGTGCCAATGTACAATCCGTCTATATCTCGACTACATGGAACTCTAAGGATGTGTATGCCTCCATATATTCGCTGGAATGTGAGAAAAACCTCCTGTTAGCCATAAGCAAGGGCTTCCCCAAATGATCTCTAGCCACAATGCCCACAGCGGCAACATCATCCCTAACAGCAGCATCGCAATTAATCTTTATCTATTCAGCAGGAGGGGTACCCAATGAAGGGCTACTTTCAACTCCAAAGAGTTGTAAGGGTTCCCGTTGGGCTTGGATGAGCATGCTTTGTATTGTTTCATTGCTGTTGTAATCTCCATCTGAACTCTACGCATTAAAATTGTATTACTGATCATTGGCTCATTATGTTTTCTCGTATTCCTGTTCTCCCAAATGTAATGAAATACTGTTGCAATGCATGGATGTGACACTTGACTCTATCATGGTTGTTGCTCTAAAGCTTGAATCTTTAAGAAGGAGTATCATCTTCTTCATCAAGAATATGCTTTAATAGCAAACTCAAGGAAAATTCTAACTAAAAAGTTTAGGATTGCAAACAAAGTACTAAACAACACAATTAGAATCTCAATGTAACTTAGTTTTCATTTCCTTTATGTGATAATATTATGATTTTTGTTAGTGTCCTAAGGGTGACAAAAACATCTCACACCATACATCATCTTAAATATAACGATCAATTAAAAGCAATGTACACAATCTTTAAGATGCCAAGATAATATAAATATTAAAATAAAATATAGGCATATCATTTGTCAAAAAGGCATAATGAAACTCTCACATACAAAACATCTTTAATAGAACTCACAAAATAAAACATGTTATCTCACATTCAAGGTCATAATTTATCTCTTAAGAATTCTCAAATTTGTGAATATTTGCATCATAACTTGTAATATAACTAAGTGATGAACTTGTTATGCATAATAAACATATTACTAGTTAAAATAAATATAGTAATATAAAAACACAAATATGTATCTAATTGTGTATGACAATCTATAAAATATATCAAAATATTGAATCACTACATACATAATACTCGTATGCATTAAAATAATATATATATATAATAATCAATTAGTAGTAATATCATATAATATTTACATCATATCATATATTTTATTTTTTTATATTCGAAACATTTTTCATTTTTTTATTTCTTTAACTACCTGATTTTCTCATATGAATACCATTATCTCTCATTGAGATTCCACATCATATCATCTATCAACGAACCACTACTTATATTGTTTAATATGCTATATTTAAGATAATAATGCCTCCATTGTGTCATAATCTCTATCTAAGTATAAACAATAGCAAGAGTGATTTTCTCATATATCATAAAACTATTGCCCAACATTTTGTGCTCATGATAACGAAGTCTCTAAAGTTTTGTAAGAGAATTAACAATAGCATATGTGATTTTTTTGACATAAAGTAGTCACAATATAAGGTCATAGTAAATTTTTTTCATATTATTATTTTTTTATTATCTATATCTTAAACTCTTACTAGATCAAGTAATTAGAGAATCTTGATTAGATATCTCATGAAGTAATCCACATGTGAAATAATGTCAAGCAATGATAGTGGTCATGCTCTAACTATGGCTTAAATGATATATCGATGAGCTAATGATCAAACTTGATTAAATAGTTAACTATAAGAAGTCTATCTTTAAAATATCTATTGATTTGATTGTCTATCATTTACTTGTTTACATATAACATAATCAGGTTACATAATTTCATTGATAAAACATACATTATTAATTATTTCTTATGTATTATTATTTTAGTGATAATAAAAATATTTTATTATTTTAATATATGTGAAAATATTTTAAGAGTAAAATATAATTAATAAATAAAAATATTAAAACAAATTGCTTTATGCACTTACTCCTTATTCAAGCTTAAAGGCTTGGGCCAAGTGGCCCGAATCGTTATGCATTGGGCCTTGGGAGCCACTGGTCAGAAGATTAGCTATAACCAAGTTGGGTCAGGCTCCAGTCTCAATCAAGGTATTCTCCTATAGCAATTTGGGTTAAATTAAGTCGAGGCATCACTCCCACACCCTAATGAAGCTTACAAAGTCAAGTCAAACTTAAAATAGTTAAATAAAGGGATTAAGTTAGATCAGACTCGTTTATGCGTGCAAGTGTCTTAGGTTATGATATCTCAAGAGTACAAGGGGACAGCCAACCCTATTATGCTGCTTTACATATGCAGAGAAACTAAGATGAATGCCAAACATCATGTACATTTTGTAATATGACACTAAAGATCAATGCCTATTTGCCTGTAAAATGGGAGCAAATTAATGTCATATGATCACACATTTTTGTGATTTAACAGTAGTGATAATGTCTGTCATTTTAAACAATAGAATCCATTTTATCATCTATTTGACAAGCCCGATTGAATGGTCACTATCAGTTCTATCATTTTGAACAATAAATCCTATCTAATCATTTATTCGACAAGCCTGATCGAATGGTTATGATTTGCTCTACCTTTATGAATAATACTCGTGTATCAACATTATCCATCCAACATATAGAATTTAATGATCTAGATTAAATCCCGTTAGAATTAGATCTGAACCCTTTAATTAATCTTCTAATCAAGCGACTCTTATTCCATCCCCCCAAATCAGACGATCAACTCTACTGCTCAAAATCAATATTCTAGAAAGTTATTTGAATTTGTTTAGAATGAGGAAATGCTTATTTGTAATTGCTATCTTGGGTGACCACTTTCTAACTATTAAAAAATATATTATTTTAGCCTAAACTTTCATAATATGAATAAAGGAGTTTTTAGAGTTAGATAATTGATGAATTTACGTTGTCACATCAATATTTTGGAAGAAAATAAGCAAAATTTAAATTTTAATCCAATTTTGATGCCTTTGTTGGAGTCGTATTTGCATCTCATTTTTTTTCTCTTCCTTTCTGACGCATTCTCTTCGATTGCATATTTTATTAATGACTTTTTACAAATAGTTTTTATATCTTAATTATTTTTTTATTTTTTTTTAAATTTCATATTAATGTAAGATCTTTATTGATTCTATTTTTATGAATAATATTAATGTATATCTATAAATCTTTTGATTTAATATTTCAAAATTAGATCATTTAGATTGTTGCAAACTTATTCATATCTGTATTCATATTCCAATATTATATCAAATATAATCCATAAATTTACATCATATATGTTTTAGTAAGTAAATATTACCCCTATTTATTATTGTGTTAAAAGAGTATAATTTGTAAATATTACCCCTACTTATTATGACAAAAAAGAATAGCTTTGATAATAGAATTATGGTTATACTAATTAGGGGTGGACATATGCATGGTTTAGGTTGAAACACCTAAAATTTCTTTTTTTTATTTTTTATTATGTAATTTATGATATTTATTTTGTTTGATAATAGTTAATTAAAGAACATTTATATAAGAAATTATCAAAATAATCTATATCATGTATAAAATATTTTATTAAATTTTTTTTAAACACTAATATTTTTATTTTTATTTTTAATATTTTTTAATTTAATAAGATTATTAAATAAACCATTTTATATTTATTAAATTTTTATTTAGAAAAATATTTTTAAAATATTAAAAAGTCTAAAAATATAATTCGTCCTTCTCTTGTGCATTAATCTTATATAGATTACATTACATAAAGCTTGTTAAACACTTTCTATTCTTTCATATTCTATGAAATTATTTATTCTATATAAAAAATATTGTAAAACTACAATAAATAGTTCATAAAATTATTTAGAAATTGTGTTGGGATTCATTATTCAAATCTTTCAATCATATTATTCAATCTTTATTATCAAATTATATAATTACTACCTGTTGGCTAATCGGACACCGAGTAAGAGAGGCAAATGTGCTTTGATATGTTCCTAAAGCCTTAAAATAATTCAATATTCAAGTTCCAACTAAATGATTCAATTTCAAGTAGTCAAATTCATTAAATGAGAACAGATCGTATGATGCGATGAATATCCATATATCATATATGTTTTAAGAAAAGTATAAGTCAAAATTCTTAAACTCATCATATCATCTATTACATTTATCATATTATTTGATTAAGCCAATCATACAAAATGATTGAATCGATCGTATAGCATGTAAGACTATCAAATAATGAATTAGAGTTTTTGACTCAATCAAAAACCAAACTACAAATGGCTCAACACAAAATCTGACAACATATAAGGAAAATTAGAATAAAAACTTACCCATGCAACTCTTTCGATAAAAACAAGATCTAAGTTCCATCTTTAACTTTTATTTCTTTACGACTTTGAAACCTCTCACCACAACTACAGATTAAGGTAAAATCACTTATGGATTTCTCATTTTCCACCCCCCCCCCAAACCATTTTCTCTTCTTACATTTTTGCTCTTAAGCTCTCTCTATATCTCTTTCTCTTTCTCTCTCTCACTCTTTCTCTTAATCTTATAGCCAACAAGTTCGAGAAGAGAGGTTTAGACTTATATATTAATAAAATAATTAAATTCAATGAAATATTCTCTTTTTTTTTCATAAAAAATATATTAAAATATTCATATGATTTTAAAAAATTACAAATATCATTATTATAAATTTCATAAGTTAAGACCTTCATAATAGTATTATAATACCTCAAATTTTATAGCAAGATATTATCCTAAATCAATAAAGTTTTGTCCTTCACATATGATCATTCCCTACATAATCGCCTATCCCAACAATACTCTACCCCTTTGCATATTATACAATATAGTTATCATAAAATCTTATGTAGGTTTGCCACCAAAAAGCCTATGACTAATTAAAGGATTTTGGTTGTACCCATATTTCTTAAGATCAGCTCTCTTATGTTTAATGCAAAACTATACATCTCGGTACTGCTCCACTTAGAAGATTTGTAAAATTGCTTCTTATTTGATAATTATCCTATTTAGGGTATCACTAAGTGATCACTCATTGCCCTCTTCTATTCAAGGTCTTTTAGAACCACTAATCTTAAATCTTCTTTAAACCACATATGATTAGAAGAGGTACCACTATGATACCATATTGCAACATCTCAGCCTTCATGATGAGACACCTTTTGGGTGTAAACATGCATAAGATTTATGAAAACTCTATAATTAAGTAAGCAAGACTCAAAATAGTTTTGGGATATATAATCTTATAAAAAGAGTCCTTATGTGAAGGCCAAAACTTGATTGGATTGAAAAAATATCTCACCATGAGGACTGAGATGTTATAGGCATGCTCAAATTTGAATTTTATTATGATAATCTTAACATACATTTCAAGGTGTACTAAATTATAATAATTTTTTAATTTTGGATTTGTACAACTCATATCCAAGAGACAATCAATATTTAAAATATATTCCTTAATTAATTAAGATGGATTTCACACTTTTCATTTTCTTGTCCTAGATTGTTGAAGTGTTTCGTGCTAAGGAAATCCCACAAGAGGGGGGGGGGGTGAATTGTGTATTTAAAATTTTATGAATTTCGAAATTAAACTTAAAAACCTTTAAGCAAGAGTAAAGAGAGTTGAACACACAAATTTTTAAGTGGTTCGACTCAAAACCGAGTCTACGTCCACCCCCAACCGGTGTTGGGAAAAATCCACTAAATGCATCGATTACAAGTGAGGTTTTTCGTATGGTTCACCTCAAACCTACTTGGGATTTTTACTACGGCTAATCCCAAACCTACTTGAGTTTTTACCGGGCTCAACTAAAACCCAGGGCTTTAGCACTACTGCCGGGATGCCCTTGCCCCAAAACAAAAAGTACAACGATTGGCAAAAAACTTAAGAGAAATAAGAGAAAAAAAGGAGGCACACACAATCGACAAATTAGAGGAATAGAAATTGAGAAATAATTGAAAAAACCTCTAATTCCAATAGCATTCTTGCTGCTTTGCTTTTTGAGCTTGGATGCACCGTTTTTGCTTGAGTGCTCAAAATTTTGAGATCTGAAATCTTTGGAAAATTTAGCAAAGGTTAAACTGAAAAATACATCAATTTTCCTTATTTATAGAGCTCAAATTTGAGCTCTGAAAACACCTCAACGGCTCCAAAAATTAATTAGTCGTTTGGGCAATGGACGGAAAGCAGCCACCGTCCGATCCAGGCCCAAAAACGAACGACGCAGATTGATTTATGTATTTTATTGTTCAGGCTTAATCTAGAGCGTTGGAGCGTAATCGAACGGCACGGATTAAATCTCGCGATTACCGTTTACGCAATTTAATCCCGTGCGTAGGATCCGGGCGCAAAGATGAACGACACAGATTTTACCTTACGGGATGAATCCTGTGCGTTGGATCCGGGCGGGTTTGATCTGAGCCATTGGATCCCGCGAAGGCTGAAACTTAGATTTTTAGTCCAACATTGCGTATGCGGAAGTTTTGGAGCACTGTATAAGAAATCCACCTTGTTTACATTGAGCCTCTTTGGGGTTGGCTCCCCCCTTCCTTGACCAGGACTTGATCACCTGGTTCGGGTTGACTTAGCCAAGCATTGTTCATTGACTGTTGACCGCGCTGCAGTTTGACCTAGTCGAGCTCTTCTCGGCGGGCTTGGCTTAGCCAGGCACTGTTGATTTGACCGTTGACCAGCACTAGCCGAGCTCCTCTCGACGGGCTTGGCTCGGCCTTCTCGGGTCAACCAAATTTTTATTTTTAAATTAAATTTTTAATTTCTAAAAGACCTGGACGGGCTGTTTTCACGCCGGGTCAACCTACCCATTGCTACAGTGCATTTTCCCGATACTTCAGCTGTTTTAGGGCATTTTTGACGAATTTTTGTGCCAAAAATTTGAATATAAGTGTATAAAGATAATTTTATATTCTTATAGTATTATAAGTTATTTAAATAGCTATGAAAAGAAATTCATGAAAAACAATTCCAAAGCAATATTAAAAAATCAAATCCCAATGTCTATACATTTTGTCAAATATACTTGGCCCAAAAATCAAAATTCAGTATTAAATAACTTTATAATATTTTTAAATGTTAATACTACTAGTGTGTCTCATAATCTCAAAGTTTGGACATATCAAATTCAAGAGAAATAAAAAGAAATTCAATTATAAAAAATATTGTGCATGTCTCAAATTTCCTTGAAGTATGCCATGACCTCAAGGCCTTTAGAGATCATTATTTTAGACATCTAAAATACATGACTTGATTTAATTAATTAGTAACAATTTTACTTAAAATCAAGCCCAAATAAAATATACACATTTATGCTTGACTCATCAAACACAAGGGTATAACAATTGTAACTCTCATGACTTCTCTAGTGAGCAATTAAAATTTTATTTTATTTAATAATATTTGTATGATTAATATAATTTTTAGTAAAAGTACATTTTTTGTTGCAAAAATAGGGTTTTTAATAATGGATGATGGATCAAATCTTAAGGCTTTTATAAAAGAAAACCAAAGTGGATAAGTGAAACATTTTAAGTACATTGTAAGGTTAGGATTTGATTTACTTAATGCATTAGGAGTACAATAATGTGTGTTTAAAGGGGATATGAAAGAAAGTATCATTTCTATGCGTGTTGGGAGCAAAAAAAGACAATTGATTGAATTTGATTTTTTTTAAAGAGGCTATATAATATATCAAAATAATTTAAGATAAGGTTCAAATTGCTTAAAAACATCATAAGAAATACTTTGACACAAAAAATAAGAAAATTAAATTCTAATAAAGTAAACATGCCCTCCTTAAAATGACTCCCTTGAAATATATAGTTATAATATAATACTAATGTAAAGAAAAAAGCTTATTGCCTTTGAGGAGGACCACACCCTAAGGCATGAGACTAGGTAGCAATTTAAATAAGTTCCCTTTTATGCTTACCATCTATTTTTAAATATAAACTAGTTTTGGACTTGATCTAGTTTTGATGTATATATATAGTTTTGTAGCTGTGATCTCTTAGTTATATTAATAACTATTTTGTTTTGGTTATTAAATTAGTTAGATTTGGAATTTTATCTTATCATCAAGTTTCTCTTTAAGGTTTTAGTGTCATCACTTGTTTATTTAATTTTACGTAAACTTTAATTTCTATTAATTAAAGCATAATGGTTAAGTGATGCCCTCTTACTTGCTATTAAAATGACCCTCTATTAATTCAATGTGGCTTGAGGACAAGCACAATGAAAATTAGTGGATTTGTGACACCTGAGACTAAAGAGAAAATCACTCAATAAAGAACTACTCTTAATAAGTTCTAAATAGAGAGATATAGAGATGACTTTTTTTATATTGACTATTCAAAGAGTAATTATGATGTTTATATGAGATGTCAAAGTCTTAAGATATTGAAACACCTTTTAAGAATAAATTTTGCTTGGGTTAAGATGAAATAATATCTCAATATAGTAAAACCAATATATCATAATATATATACATAGATATGATTCAAACATGCATATATGAAATGAATTTAATACTTGTATATCTCTTACATATGCATTTTTTCTTTACAACTTAATATTTATTTACTGGATATTATATTTTCATAATGTATTATCTATTTATAACTAATAGTTTATTTACTATACATATTATACTTATTACTTATTAACATTAAAAAGTAAGAAATAGATATTCATAGAGTTGAGGGTTCCAATATGTTAGTTGGGTACCTAAGCCATCAAACAACTTATATTCTCTGCCTTCTATTACCAACAACAATGATCCTTTTCTCTCTCCAATTCTCTCAAGCTTTTAATTCTCTTTAGCTCTTGTAGTCAAAGTTCTCTTCCTTCCTCTCCTCTTGTTCTTTCTCTCTCTCTCTTGTGGCCAATAGTTTTCTTCATTCTCTCGTTTCTATTTTTCCATATCAATTGCTTAGTGTATTTTCTCTTAACCACTCTTTCCTTTAATTTTTAAATCGATCACAATCAATGGCTTAAATTTGAAGGAATTATCAAATACCTAGCCCTCACAAATAACAAGATGACCATTAAGTCATTCAATCTAAAAATTTTAAAACAAAATTATTAAACATCAAAAAATTAAAAATTAAACATTAATGAATTTCTATCAATAAGCTTTTTTCAATAATAACTTTAATTTAAAATTTTTAAATAATTTTATAAACTAACTCATTTTTTGAGATATAACTAAAAATTATAATTTTAATCCATCTCATTCAAATTCTAAAATATCAATCTAATTTCTCAAAATATCCATATTTATATTTATATCATCATGAATTTAACATATTTATTGAAATAAAATTTTGAGATATCACACTACTAGTAATTATTGTTGGCCAATTAAACTCATAAAGAGTATTTTAACACTAAGTTAATCCATAAAATATACACTTAGAGATGAGAGATTAAGTATTATCATAGTCTTATACTAAGTTGATAAAAAAAAGAAATGCACTCAAAAGTGAGAGAACTAGCCTAAATTTTTATTATAGGTTAAGTATAGTAAAATAACAAGTAGAACTCGTAAAATATATGCATGAAGGAGAGAGAATTGGCGTATTAACTATGTATATTCATTAAGTGTAGTAAAAGATTAGGTAAAACTTATATAACATGCATTAGAGAGAGAGTTAGCTTACAAAACTAATTATTGATGATGATAAACAAAAATTAAACAAAATCTAATTCTTACAAATTAAAATCTTTACACATCAAACATAAAGGTCACAACATTTTGTGCATGCTGGCATATGTGTGTGAGCTTTGCTTGGATTTCGATGTTGAGTTCTTGGTACGTAATTTCATAAAATATCAAGGAAATTGAAATAAAATTTATTAAACAAGATACAAGAACTTATATATATATATATATATATATATATATATATATATATATATATATATATATATATATATATATATATATATATATATATATATATAATTAAATTACATTATTGATGCGCGTGTGCATTGTTTTTATATGTTAGCAAAGTATATTTTTTATTTACATGAATTAGTATATAACATGATTCTAATTTTGTAGTGTTTTATATTGGGATTATGTTGTATTATTTATTAAGCTTATGTCTTTTAGATTATTTTTGTCTTAATAATTATATACAACAAGAATGCACTTGAGGAGAATTTATATTATTATATTCATTGTATTGTAATGTAATCACATTTTAGAGGGAGATAGTTTCATGTTATAAGTTCTACAAGAAACTCTTTATTCAAATTGTAGATTTTGAAATTAAAAGACAGCTTGGAAATCCATTTTAAAATCAGTCAAAATGATCTTAAGTATTTGCACTTGATGCTTCATCTTTTTTAAATTCCATATGATTTAAGAAATGAAACGCAAAAATAAAATGCCATTTATTATTATTATTCTTGTTTTTTTTAACAAAAATTCATTAAACAATTACTTGCAAAAAACTCTAGACATTTTTTATGTGAGATCTCCCTAACATCTAAACAAAACGCAAAGTTAAATCAGATGCAATACTTTTAAATGAGATCAATTATATTTTAATCTTTTAAAATTAATTAAACTTTTGAAAGAAAAAAAAATAACAATTTTATTTTACCTTTAGAAGTTTACTTTTAAAATAATCTTGATAGTAAATTCCAAGTGATCTAAATGAGTTGTTTGTTTAATAATAATAACTGCAATTAAAGAAATAATTAAAAAAATAAACAGTTTTTAAAAATAATTTGTACACAAAAAGTAAAAAAGATATTAATTTGCTTGATATACTTTCAAAATTTTTTATGCTAAAGAAAACAAAGAGTACAAGAATATGATATCCTAAACAAACTACTAAACAAATTAGAAATTATCATTGTTAAATCAAATTAAAAAAAAAAAATTTGAATGTATTATATATATATATATATATATATAATACATTCAACAAAACACTTTATAAAAAGATTAACATGTAGGTTGTTCTAGTTTGATGATGTTATCTCAGTTGACGAGCTGGGAGCTGAACTTCACTTTCCCTGCTTTGGGTTGAACAAGCAACCATGACTGCCAGCAGATTCTAATCAACTGATTCAGGTTCTGTCTTGAATTCTTCATCCTTTTCATCCAAGACATTGTTCTGCTTCATGTATTCCTGCTCAATGGTTTCCTTCAACACGAAGAGCCTTTGGATGACCATGGGATCACTCATTTGCCGAGCTTCGACAAGGTCGGTCTCCTGCTTGTTCAGTTGGTAGGCATCCAGCATCATTTTGATCCATTTGTGCAGCTCCTTGGGTGTTCTGTTATCAACATCATTTTGATTTGTAAATAGGGATCGAAAGAAACTTGGGTTTATTTAATTGAGTATTATTCAGATGAAATTGACATCTACATGCCAATATGACCTAAAGGCAATCGATATTTATTGTTTGACTCAATGTTATATGAATAGCATTATATTTAACTTTTTAATATCTACATGCCCAAGTGACAAAATTATAATTTTCAATAATAATATTTAAATATTTCAACTAAAAAATTAAAAAAAAAAATATTCACTTGGCTTGAAAGATAAAGTTGACATAAGTTATCTCACAGTCTCTTGCTTACCTATCCTAACTCGTTTTTCTTTATCCTATACTTTCTTCATGAACACCAATAGCCAAACTAGGATTTGAAATCCAAAAATCAATATTATAAAAAAATTATAAATATTTTTCTATTGTTTGATTCAATATAATTTAAATAGTAATTTAGGCTAGCAACATCTAGATCTAATTCAAGCTTTCTAACATCTTGATGTTATTCATTGTGATAAACTTAAAATTTTTAACATTATTAGTTCAGGACAAACTCAACACTTAGTGTCTTAACCAAACATCCACTAAATTTAATTTTAGCTCCAATGCATCTATCCCTATCATATGGGATTAACATTTAACCTAGCCTTCATAAGCAAGTTTTAGACAAGGCCTAAATGATATTACATGACATTACATCAACATAAGAAGCAAAAACTGAAATTGAAGATAAACAGCACATACTACACCAGCAATTCTATGACTCTTGTCTTCAAAGAGATACAGTTAGCATTTTTGAGAAGTACTGCACTTGACTCCTCACCATTAAAACCAGCTTGGCTGCAACTTGAGAACAGATCAAATCCCCTTTAGCCTGAGCTAGGATGACCAAATGATGTCAAATGGGTTCCATGCTTAATAAAACAATCTGATTTTTGGCTAAAGCTCAATCTTAGTGTCAAATCCTTCCATGACATGAACAAATCTAAATTCAAACATACTACTACACTACCCATATAGTTACCACGGAAGCATGCATTTAGCAAATGCACATTCATAATTATATATGCATATATGTATACATCAACCACAACACTTCTATCATGCCTCACACCAAGTCAATAAAAATGATTTTAATTGATTTGCAATCTTCAATCATGAAGCCACATTTTGTGAGAATCGTTAGAAAAGATATGTTTTTCTTGCATGCACATAGAAAACCTAAGCTTGTTACAAGAAAATTATCTAGAAACAATTTTCTTTTAAAGACAACTAGAGCAAATCAATAAGACACAATATTTTTCCATTTCTCAAGCTTCATTTTGAAAATCTCTCCTTTTCAAATTTCAATCCTGAAAAATATTTTTTATCAAAATTCTATTTTCACTCCCATGAAGTTCCTTTTCAAAACTTCTTTTTGAAACCCCTTAATAAACTTCCAAGTCAAAAGCAAATCCAGTATGATTCTTAGGAACTATCAAGAGCATAGAATGGCAATTTAACATAAAAAAAAGTTACTGTTCCCTCTAAAGTGAAGTATGTTAAAAGAAATTAGATGTACTCCCTTTCATCAAAATTTTAAGAGATCGATATATGCAACAATGAAATCTTACGTATATAAAGCATTGGCATCCTTGACATCATGTCCATCCCCTGGAGAGAAAGCAGTAGCTAGAGCTGTGAATCGTTCTTCTGGATCTGCCATGTTCAGTAAATACTTAAGCAGCTTTATCTCAGGAGGTGCCATGCTTTTTAGTGCTTTCCGTGTCACTTTGTAAATATGATACATTATATCTTTAACCTGCAGATGGAAGGTTAGTAAGCTAATACAAATTAAGATGCAAAGAAATCAAGTAGGAAAGGAAACAAAGGCTTTTATGTATCACACTAAAAAGATGTTAACAGACATAGTTCAATTAGGCCTAACCAAAATACTAAAATCAGAAGAGAATCAAACCTGCCTTGAAGAGAATGGTACAATTGAAATTGTCATATGATGATTCTAAGAGTGAACCATTATAACCAACAAGCTGCTGTTATGTTAAGATCATGACTTCAAGGGAAAAGTATGTTTGGCAAACATTATAATCCATTTTTCTACCTTACATGCCCAAAGCTACGATTATAATAACATACACTGTCATGTACAATATAGTTGTGAAATAGATTATCCATCTATCTAAACCTAATATTGAATCGTTTGGTTGCATGCTTGTTAAAATATTGAATTCAAAAGCAATAGGAATGACATAATTTCATCATTTAGTTGATTAGAGTTGTAAATCCAAATTCAAAATTCACAATAGCATCCAAAACATGAATTTGTTTTTTTTTTTTTTTGAAATTTTTTTTTTATTAACATTGACACCACAAGTCATCGCCTCTAGTCATAGGCCTTCATATTCTGCTGCCATTGTCCTCAAACGGCTCGCTAGACATCAGCGATTTGTCATTGAACAATCGATTTTTGGAAAGCTAAATTTCAAAATATAACAAAATAAATAATAAATTTATACTTAAATACATTCAAACAAACAGCACAATTTGGAAATGCAATTCTATTCTTTAAACATCATGAATCAAAATTCAAATCGAGATTGAATTATACCAAAACAAATGGGGCGGCTCAAAAATGTTTTCTTCCAACAATAGATTTTCAAAAAACATTGCCAAACAATGCCTTAGGTGGTTAGTCACTGTCCTATATTGCATCTATATCTTTTATTTTATCATTTTCATTGTAATTTGAAAATACCATTGGCATCGCCTAACTATTGATTCATTTGTTATAGTACAACATAAGATTTGAAGCTATAGCCATTATCCACACACTACTCAATGCACACAGGACAAGTAACAGTATCAGTTGACAGAAGCACAAACTATATTCACTTGAAAATACTACTTTTTAAAACTGGAAGCTATTCATGCCACAGTTCTTACCTCGTTTCTCATTGTTGTAGAGTCCTTGGCAGCTGCCCATGCTCTGTTGATCAAAAGTATCAAGGATGAGTCAAGCTCCTTAGCTTTAGCTAGTTTATTTATCTTATCAGATGCAGCTTCTAGTGATGAACAACTCAGAATGTCATCAAACTTGGACTGAGCAGCTTCCAAGGTATCCAAATTTTCCATTGCACAATCATACACCCGAACTGCAGATAAGCTTCTAGCAGCAAGTCTGACCATCCCTTTTAACCAAGAAAATCTTTCAGAAAATTCTAAAGAGAGACTTAAATGTGCGACTATTGGAAAAACAATCCTTGCTTCAGTAGCCAAAGCACTAAAGAACACCAAATCAATGCTGACAATAAATGAAAAGCACATAAGATGTTGAATATGATAATTGACTGATATCAAAGTTAAAAGATCATATGAAAAGACAATCACAAGGAAACTAAAAGGGAAACAAGACTAAAGAGTAAGCATAATGATGATAATATAGACAGTTGTAACAATGAGTGTATAGCAGTTGATATCAAAGTTACCTTTGATATAGGAGATTACATAAAATAACTCATACATAAAATTGTCTAAATAAGTGCATAATGCATCACAGCTAAATATTATTCATAATAGAATGAGCAAGCATGGAACATACTTGCATAGAATAATAGAATGACATGCAATGCTGTTTTGGAAGCTTCAAAAAATAAGTTTTCATGGATGGGAGTTGCGATAATTTTCCATTTCTGATAGAGGCATATGCATTTGTAAAATAACGGGTAAAATAATGTAATTAATTTAGACAGTTTTAATGAAATTGAATTGCAATGACATAAAAGAAGATGAGAGTATTTTGCAAATCTTCCCTGGATCACTCCATGAAGAAACCATGTCCATTGTATTAATAGATAATTGGTAGAAAAACATTCAAAAGATAGGAAACTAGCAAAGAAAGCCTAAATCTTTGAAACTTAAGTCTGGGTCTTGAAATGAAGAAACTCCATAGACATCAGCCATACAATCCAAGGGGGTGGGTGGAAATATCAAACATAAGACAATAAGAATTAAATTTCACATATAAACCTTATTAGTGAAACATTAAGAGATGAGAAATCCATGCAATGATAAAAATAAAAGAAATCAAAACAGAAAAGAAAATTTCAAATACCCAGAAATGGTAGCATGCGCTTCTTCAATTATACATTTTCCTGGAATTTATTCTGTTATGTTGTATTTCATGTTCTGTATGTTGTATGGATGTTTATGTGCACCCATGACATCCTAGATTGTGTTTCTTATGCATCATACATTCTGTTTGAGATTTTCTTAGCATCCCATAACAATCATTGGCAGTCCTCAGCCATCAGTCCTTTTAAGTCTTGTTGACAGCCACTGTTTCCCATAAAACAGCACAAGGAATGATTCAATGCTTTTTTTCCGCTGTAGTTGCAAAGATCTATTGACTGAATACTTTGTGTTAACTTGGAGTTTGTTTAAGGTGCTTTCTTTCCATTCCCTCTAGCTATTTGAACTGCGTTGCAGTTGTGTTATGAGAAGAATAAAAAAAGCTGTCATAATTTGCAGAATTTGCTGATTATTTACTCTACTTGAAACACTGACAGATAGCAGTCCATAATCTGAGCTTTAAGGTGAAGTTGTAATGGTGCAAACATGAGAAAAAATTATATTTTCACCGTTTTCCTACAACTACCAGTGTTCTTTTACTTGCTTTAATGGTTCTTAATCATACTCTGAGCATAGCATAAATTGCCTACAAGCTCCTCTTCAAATACCACTAAGAAGCTTACAAGATCCATACCTTAATCCTCTCTAAACATGCACTTTTACTTAGCATTAACTCACCTTAAGCTCCAAACACAACTATCAGTCTTAAAACCTAGTAATTCTTCTAGAAACCATTGTCCTAAGAATTCTAAGGAAAAACCTAAGGCTTGTTTTCCATCAAGCTTAAGCCAACCACTTCAGCTTTCCACTTTAGCTTAAGCCTGCCCATTAGTTTTACTTGCTTTACATGAATTTTTTGCTGAGCTAATCACTTCACCTACACAGATATGATACAGTTAGTTTTCTTCTATACTCAAAAGGGATTTACAATCTCTTTCAAAACTACCTTAACCTTCACATTCCCCATTGAATGTACTCATCGAGTGTGTACAACCTCTTGAATCGCCCGCACAACATCACCTCCATTGGTACTTAGAGTAGAGGGAAGATAATCATTTTAGATCCAAGAGAATTCTCAAAACTTTAGCAGTTCCCTAAGGACATAAATCCCCATATACTCCAATTAGTAAAAAAAAATTAAAAAATAAAAATAAAAAAGGAACAATCCATGCAACAAGGAAGTGAGAAGATGTTAAAGAAGGAATACAAAGTTTGGGATCCCTTACCCCATGCAACACACACACAAACTCACTCAAAAACAACAATTCTAATAGAGTAGCAAGCCATAAAAAGTTACAACAAAACTAGAACAAATAAAGATAAAATGGTTATATCAAAAGCAGAAATATCATGATTAAAAAGAATACTGCACAAAACATGCTTGAGACATGATGTTTGAGTAATTAAAATTTTAGATGAAAACATCGAATCGAATGGAAACATCATATCTCCAATATTTAGGTCCCATTACCATCTCGATCCTCCAAGCCATCATAAGTTTCTGCAAGTGTGTTAAGGAAACGGAAAAAATCTCCAGAGAAGTCCTTGCGCCTCCTTGCTACAATTGCATTTAGATCCAAGGGATGGTCTTGAATCTCCTTGAGAAGGTCTGTATTATTCTCTACCTCCTCATCTACCTGCACACATTCAGATCAAAATTAACAAAGGTGATATTTCTTCTTTAAATGTTGTGGAGTACACAAAATCAATCATATAATTCACAAGAAAACCAGAATTATAGAACTGCTAAGATCCAGACTACAAAATGCTACCTTCTTCATTTTCCTAGCAAGTAAGTTTAACTTTTTCTTCATAGATGGATCCTTTTCAGAATCAGCACGTGCTTTACAGCGATCAAAGAAGCTCTCCCTGTATTTCTTCCATTCTTCCCTAAACACCAAGAGCTTCCCCCATTCCTTCGTTTGCGGTTTTTCATGCATGAAGTACTCTATCATCTTATCACAAAATTGGGTCATATTATACCCTTTTGCAACCTCAACTTCGACATGTTCATCTACTTTCTCCATATATGCAGCGCAAGCTATGACACCTTATGAAATCAACATTTTGCCATAATAAGCATTTGTGGACAAAGTTCTCAGCTTGAAGAGTTAAATAGAAATAATGGACGACAACAGAATATCCCAGCAATCCAATTTGTGGTCATCTTATTTCATTCAACAGCAGACCATAAAGCTCTACTTCCTTTCTAATGCCACCCTTGAGAGCACAGCTCGAAGCGAAACAAGAATCCAAGCAAAGAAAGAAAAAGTTTTGGATATTAGAACTAATTTAGACACAACCCAAAATATGAAATCATTAGGGTCGAAGAAAGGCCCACTTTTGAAGAGCAAATCTGCTTACTCGACTTGACGAACGGAGCTTTCTCCCCTCTTCTTCTTAGTCCAAGGGCAATAGTAGAAGAAGAGGCGGAGCACTTGGCACCGCTAGAGGAACAAAAGAGAGTGGACATTGGAAGAAAAGCAACGGCTCCACCATAAGAGAAGGCATGCAGAAGTGGCATGGAAGCGGCTACTGAGCTCGGCTGTTGGACGACCAACATGCCTGCCACAGACCTCTCTCTCTCTCTCTCTCCCTCTCTGAGATTTTTATATTTTAAAATATATATATATTTAAATTTTAAAAAATACTTTTTATTTCTAATAATCCTTTTAAAAAATAATTAAAAAAATAAGTATAGATGTAAATTTTATACCTCATTTTGATAACAACTCAAATTTTGTCATAGAAATGAATAAATTAATACACGTTTTTATCTAAAAAAAATAAAAATTACTATTAAAAATATTTTTCTTCTAATAAAATAATTTGTTATTAAAACAACATTTTAATTTTTTTTTCACAAAATATAAAATATATACAAACAAACAAAAACTAAACTTCTGTGTCTTCTGTGTATTACAACACATTAATTTGACAACTTGAGCATTGATGGTCATCAAATTTTCTTTGTAATTTTTTAAAAATTATCCTTCCAAAAAAATATTTTAAATAGAAATTACACCAAATACATCAAAATAATTATGTATATATTAGTGTTCTCAACTTGTAAAAATTAAAACATTACTAAATTAAGAATTGATTTAAAAATATTCTTATCAAATGATAATAATTGCTATGAGTTTAAAATTTGTTATTAAAATATTTTAAACAATTTAATCAAACCATTTTAACCTTTTAATTAAAAGTGAATATAATAACAATAACATATTATAAAAACAAAATTCTTTTTAAAAAATTTAAATCATTTGACATGACTTTAAAGAATGATTTGTGACAAAAGTCAAGTCATCAGAGAGAAGCTTGCATTCATGTGGAAAAGAAGACAACTAAAACTCATTTGATAGAATCATCAAACTCAAACGCAATGTTTCTTACAGGCAAATGAGAACTGGAAGATTTCAAGTTACCAAACCTTGCAAGAAAAATGTTTGCCGGCCTCCTTCCAGCTGTTGATTGCACTCGGTTTGCAGCTTGGGCAACCTTCTTCCCAACCTGATGCTTGCATGCCTTACTACTTGAACACTCTGCATTCATCCCTAGTTTTGTTGTTGTTGCTTCGGCTGCCGCAGATCTATGGGGCATCTTCCTCAATCTATTTGGTTTCTTCTTCCCCTTACTACCCACTTCAGCTATCACAGGAGCATCGTCAGCCGCTGCTCCATTGTCTCTGTGATCTGGCTGAGCTGCCATGGCTCTAATATTGGAATCAATCAGCTCATCTTGCACAAGTTTAGTTCCTAACAGATCTTCGGGCTGAGAAAAGCAAGAATCCATCTCATCTACTTCAGGAAAGAATCTTGAGAGTATACCAGTAACCGAGATTGTTGGGGTACTTGGGCTGGTATTACATTTGCCTTCCATTGAATGTTCAATCAATGTGGTTTTCAGGTCAGGTTTGTCCTTCCCACACACATGTTTTCTGGTATTTTGTTTGGGTTTATGCTTGCTGAAGCCTGGAGAAGAGGTCCATTCTGCATCATTTTTCTTTCTGCAACATGAATTTGAGTGTGTTTCAGGTTTTGCATTGTTCTGATTTGGGTCAGCCCTGGACTGGAAGCATTCAGCAACATTATTTGAAATTGCAGTTGAATTATTGTGCTCGATCGCACTTCTGGCAGAATAATTTTTGGGTTTTTCTTCATTATCTACAGAAAGATTTGACAATTTCAGTTGGGTAAAGTTGTAGATGATGGAAAACGTTCTAACGAGCAGTGTTTTTGGCTTACTTTTCAGCAGGGAAGCTTCAAGGAAGAGAAGCCATGTTCCTGATAATTCCTCGAAAGCATACTTCATCAACATTGAATCTGAGAAATGGTAGAAGAAAGACTTCTTCTTCACCTGACAAAAAGGAAGAAATAAGTTAGAACACATGCAGAAAAAAAAAATAGCTGTTCTAGATTGCGAACATCTGTGATAACCGGAATCAAAATGATAGTTTGTGTGAATTTTAAAGAAGATTACCATCAACCCATGAACTTTGATTTGTCCAATATATGGAAAGCGGTAACAATGTTCCCTTCCTAGTTTTCCTGTCAAAGTTTAATCTGAAATTAAGAGACCAGGAACAGACAAGAGATAGTGCAAAGAATTCAATTAGAACCAGAAATATAAGTTTGGTCATTCAAAGGATTACAACATAGAATTCATGGCTCAACATCTGATTATAATAAGGCTGTTAATGATTCGATATTGAGCTAATCCCTCCAGATTATATCTAAGCAATTCGATTTCACTTGATCAGAAGAAAAATTTTGGGCAGTTTAGGATATATACTAATCTTGATTTGAATTAAGCCTGACCTATTGGTTATTAATTCAAGTTCAATCTAAATTGAAACTGGTCCAACTTTTACTTGGTAATCATTTTTTTAAGTCAAACTCTTCGTCACAAATAAATTTATACATTAAATCATATTAATGTAACAATGTATATATCTATAATTTCAAAATTTTATTATATTATACATGTAAATATGTTTAAATTGATAAATATATAAGTATATTTATAAAAACAAATATTCAAATTCAATTTCAAATCATTCTAATCCAATCTAAAATTGATTTATAATCACTTTTATTTGAGCTAAACTAGACTGATAATTGACTCGTCACATTTCAATTCAAATTTGATTCAGACTAAAATCCAATTCAATTTTTGAATAATTTTCTAACATATTTAATTATAATATTAAAAAAAACTATGACAATGACTCCAATTAAATATCTCGTATGAATAATAATCATGCTCGATCAAATTGTGCATAAGAGATCATTTTTCAATTATTAAAGAAAAAGATGTCTTTTCTTAAAATCTTCTAGATTCAAGTTCAATCTGAGATGAGCTTGTCTAACTTTTACTTAATTATTAATTTTTAAGTTAAACTCTTTGACATAAATAAATTAATACATTCAATTATATTAAATATAATAATATATATACACCTATACACCTATAATTTCAAAAAATTTATTTTATTATACATTTAAGCATGTTTAAATTGATGAATATATAAATATATTTATTAATACAAATATTTCAATTCAATTTCTAGCCAATCTAATCCAATCTAGAATTGAGTCAAAGTCAATTTGTAACTACTATTCAAGCTAATTGATTTGTCACATTTCAATTCGGGTTTAATTCGAACTTAAATCTAATTCAATTTTTAAGTGGTCTTCTAACTTATTCTAACAGCCTTAATTATGACATAAAAAAACTATGACACTAATTCCAATTGAATATACGACATGAATAATAATCATGCTCAATCAATTTGTGCATAAGAGATCATTTATCAATTGTTAAAGAAAAAAGATGCATCTTTCTTAGAATCTTCTATATTGTTTCTTTTTTTTTTTTTTGCAAGTCATATCACAAGTGAGACAATAACCATACGGATATCTATATATTAGCCCAATTGTCATGTATATACTAAACTGCTGTAACAGTAGATAAGTTTTTATGGTTGCAACGATTCATTTATCACTTCTAATGTCAAGAGTTCTCTCAATAGTGGATATATGATGGAAACCAAAGACTTGCAAAACCAAAACAAAATGAGTCTACTATGCAATCTTTTTATTAACTAATTAAATGATAGATAACCGTCATATTACTATTTTAATTAATAAAGCCTTTATCATTGTCATACAACTATATAATGACTAAAGCCCCTTACAAGTATCATCCTTTGTCTACGATTTCCATAATTCATATATGTAACTTTCACTCTCCCTAATTCCATAATGGAAATGTTCCTTTTTGCTTTAGTTCAACATCAAACTAGTTAATCATTATAAAAGGCATAAATTACATCCATATAAAAAAGAATTCAATGGCTTAGATCATTCCACACATTAAACCCCACACCAAACATACCAAGCATTTGGGTTTGTATGGTGCAGTTTTTGCAGTTAAAAGGTACTAGTTGAACAGTTGTGGCTAAAAAGCATTGCTGAATTGCAAGTATGTACAATTGTGGTTACAATATTTTTCTTTGTAATGAACAAAAGGTCATTTGATAATTTTTGAAATATAAAGTTGTTATATTAAAAGCATGTTTTTGGGGAAGGGCACTCGAGCGCCCAATAGTTATGGCTTAAAAACGGAACACCAAAACAACCAATGTTTGAACCACATTGTCTATGGGTGAAATGTAGCATTCCCGTAGCTACAAAATAGACCATAGAGTTCTCTTTGTGTGTGTGTGTGTGTGTGTGTGTGTGCGTGCGTGTGTAGTTGAAATACTTATCTATGTAAATCCAAGTTTGATTAATGAGAGTTCAAGGATAGGCACCCATAGTTATAGAATCACAAAATCAAATACATATGAGCTTGCTCTTCTAGATCCTCACCCATATTCTAACATGTGATGAGATGAATCCATAGTAATATTGCAATCAAGCAGGAGAGACAATGTCCCCTGATTTGCCATTTCATAAAACTATATTGATGAGATAAGCTATGTAATGCCTTTGGAGATGTGCAATCTCTTTTGGCATTAGCTATATGTGAAGGTGACATGCTACAGCCAACAAAGCAAAATATATGTACCTTCCCCAATACCACTTGATCACCACATCAAAAGGTCATGGTTGACTAGTGGCAAGATTATTTTAACTAGTTTTGAAAGAAAAGGTAGAAACATGACCATCACCCACCTTCTAACCATGTCTTGAAAGCAAAGAAATGAACTTTTTAGATCAATTTAGTTTGCAAAAATAAGAAATCTAAATGAATTCCAAAAAGTTGTCCGTCGAAATTCACTCATGCAAGCAAAAAAAGAGTTGTGTATAGCTCCTCCAAATGTCATACTTATGACATTACTTGAGAAAAATAAAAAATGAACATCTCAAATCATCTAATCATTAAAACAAGTTTTTTGCAATTCTTTGCTCAAATTTAAAGAGAACATTTACAAAGTTTAAAAAATGATTAGAAAGGAATGAAATTTGACTTTCCATTATAGTTAGTTATTCACAATTGTCATCAATCACAACTTAGCAGCTAATTTAATGAAGGTTTTTTTTCCCTATTTTATCTTCTTTACTTTCCTAATAATCTTGGGTAAAAATTTTAACTCTTTTATATTTTTCATATTATTATTTTTGCTTCTTATATTTTTCACTCATTTTTCTTAGACACTTATTTTTTCTCTTACTCGAGTGTTTGAAATTTTGGTAAAGAGGTCCTAAAAATAAATAACAAGACTTACAATGTCTATTAGGAAAAAGTAGAGTGACTTAAAAATAAAATGTCATCATATAGCTCTTTATTTTTTTTTTTTTGTATTATAATAAAACAAATATCTATGAAATTGAGATTACCAATTATTGCATGAGAAGTGGTGAAAGGTTGATCATATATAAGAGGCTTAAGAAAGATTAGTTAGAAAAAATAAAAAACTTTAATTTAAATATTTAAGTATGATGTATGTATTTATTTGCATCAGCAAATTAATAGTAAAAAATTTTTAGCTCACAAATTTTGACTAACTAAACCATTTTTTTCTTATGAATGTGCTCAACCTACCATTTAGTCTACTTTTAACCAAAAGTGCCACTTGACAACATCGTCTATCCATATTATCAACTAATAAAACAAAATTAATGATGATTATCCAATTACAAACCAAAGGCATCACACATACAACCTTGATTTCCTCATTGGGCTCTAATTGAGGATTTGTTTGCCCCAATAGTATGTGTTGAAGAGGATTTTCTTTTACATGAATATGACTTCTAATATTCATGATTATTAGGTTACACAGGTTGCAACAACTCATCTCCATCTTCTAATTCTATAACAATTTGATGCCAAATTATGCCTAGACTTTTATTAAATCAGTATGCAAGTTCATCAGTTCAAATGTTCCACGATTCAAATGTTCAACGTGATGTTATCCCCATGGTAGATAAATATTGCAATTAGTGAACATATTCACTAAAAGCAATTATGAAATAGATCAATCTAAAGAGACAATGATAGCAAATCCTAGACGGTTTATGAATGTTTGCTAAATTAATTAGAAGAGAATTAATAGAAGTATAAAATGTATATTAAATAATGCAACAAAAAGAATTACAATTTAATCATTGGGTATGAAATCAACAAGTACATGACACAAAGGTCATCCCTCTAATTAGGTTTAAAGGAACCATTCCTGTCATGTTGAAGGCCAAAAATAACATCCACAACCAAGTGACGTGCTTTACGATTCCTTGATGCCAAGATCTTCATAGAGGTACATGTGCCTTAATAACAATATATTCAACAAACTCACCTCAAAGAGGAGGTCCCATTTGAACCAATATCGATTGTCTTATTGAGTCTACCCAAGACTAATAAGTGTCATTTCAAGATTACATCATGCTTTCAAAATTTGTTGTCCTTTTCAAGGCCCTGATATGAGTTCCCATTAGAAGAGTTCAAAGAATAGATAGTTCAAGTAGACAAGGTCAATTGTGGATGTTTAGATAATTAAAAGGATGATTCTAAACACCAATACTTAGGTTGCTTGATTTCTCAAAGTTCTTTAAAATAGTTTGTGAAGTTTAAGGTTAGAAGAGTCAGACCATAACTTATTTTAGTAAGCTATTAGAAGCAAAACTAAATCACTTTAATTATGAGAGGAGCTATATTCTATCATTCAATCTTTGAGGTACAAGCTTTGTCTCTTGTCAAAGAAATCTACTCTCTTACCTAACCATCTAATCTATAGGTTTATAAAATTCAAGGAAAAAGTTATCAACATGCCAAGTGGCATCATTTCTACAAAGCATGCTTTTGGAATTAAACAATGTCATGTAACAATAATAGGAATGCAAATGTCTTATGTCAAATTGCTTATATAGTGCACACTAATAAGAAATAAATTATGAGATTTGGTTGGCTAATTTACAATTATCTAAATTGAAAATAGTTTAAAGATATTTGTTATCTTTTAACTAAAGAGCCACTATAATTAATACATGACTATACATTACATGATGGATATCTATTTGAATATACTATATTATATATTCTATGTTCTTTATTAAGAAGGTTTCTATCTTAGAGATGCATGTAAAAGGATTAGCATGACACTTTCATACAGATGAGTTCATCGCTTCAATAAAAAATATGCTTTTATTGATTGAATCTTTAAAAACAACCAACTAAAATTTTGCACAATATTTGTCAAATTTTAAATGGTATAAAGCAAAACAATAAGTTGTATACATTCTTTTCTTTTTCTAAGTTTCCATGTGAACATATTTACATTGATTTAAGATTAATACATACCTTCAAAAGACATAATAAATATTTATAGTTGCAGATAGATTTTTTAATAACACATTTTCTATCATACACCAAAACTAATAATTCTTCTCCTAAGATAGTTATTCTTTCAAAAAGTTATTAAACTACATGTTGGACAAAAGACTAGCTTCTAAAGGAGATGTCAAATTCAACCACTATTTTTTGGAAAACACTTTGGAAGCAAATGACTATTAGTTTATTTTCTTGTAGAGCTTCTCATCTAAAAATCGATAAACAAATAGAAGTGGTCAATAAGAATTTGAGGAATTTGATAGTATGCTTAGTAAGTGATTATTAGTTTAACTAATAATTGGTTCTAAGAACTAATAAAACTTATAATAATTTAGTATGTTTACCAATTTATCTACATTTAAGATTGTGATTTGATATAAAAAAATCCATTAATGAATTTAATTTCTTTGCCTGTTGCACATAGAATTAGTAAGCTTGGCACAAATATGCCTAGGCAAAGAAATTCGAAGGAAACCAATGAGTACATATAACTCTTATGAGGCTAAAACAAATAAAAACAAGTGGAAACATGCCTTAAAGATACAAGAACATATTGTTCATGTGATTCTTGAGAAGTTTCCAGCTAGAACATTCAAAATATTGGTCAAGAGAACTTGTTCATCTAGTTTTAAACAAAAAATTAGTGACCATTCTTACCAATTGGATATTCTAAAAGATTGGGGTATCAACCTAACGTTTAAAATATCTAACATAATGATTTGTAAAGAGTATCTCACAAATGTCATGGATTATTCTCTTGCAATGCCACCTTGAATTGATAATGGTTAGTGAAATAGAGATAAGCCTATAAATAATGATATGCAATTTCTTACTAATATTTTGGATTGACTTGTTTATGATAGTTTACATGACACCACTATTCCTTCGAGAGCTAATGATATTACTTCTATTCATGAAATTATTGACAATGATGATATTAATGCCAACTCCAAATAAATTCAAGCAACAATTTTTGCACATCCCATTGTCAATATAGTGGTAAGATTGTAAAGCTTCCATATATGTGAACAAGCTAATGATTTCATTGTTGTAGACAGGCTATTAAAAATGAAAATCATATCTCATAGAGAATGAGCAAAACTAAGAATGACCAACTAATTAGGATTGAGCCTACTAAGTCTACTACTTAGTGCTTATCAATAAGGGGTATAGATTGGGATGGAACAGTATTGTAACTGCCAAAAAAGGTTTTCATAAATACATAGTTAGCTGAAAACAACCATATTGAAGGCTACATAAGTCATAACAAATGACATCCAAAAACTAGGTGCTATGTTGTTGGAGTACTACAAGATTAAGCACTCATTAAAGATGAGTGTTTCCAAGCTAGGAAAGCTGACAAAATCAATCCAAATGATTTGATGTAGTGTAATTAAAACATGACTTACAAAATTAAATGCAATTTGCATCAATTTGTTATTTAGAGGTAGTCATCTAAGACAATTCCTAAAATGTTTGGGGCACTTCACATACTATTCGAGGCAACCCTAAATAGAGTTCACTCTAACTTGATGTCTAACTTTCGTCCAGGAAGATCTACAATGGTTTTCCACAAAAATCATGCAATGGTCTAAAAATGTCAAAACAATATTCAGAATTCCTAACTTTTGACTTTTGTTATTTTCACATATTATACTAGATTAGTTGCTTGTTCTAGATTATTAGGAGTTATCAACAAATGGTGAAACTAAAAACATGTAGGAAAACTCTTTAAAATAAATGTTATGTTATGGTTTTGTAAATTCATGTTATGCTAGGTTATTGAACTTGCATTCTATCTAATAAAAGCCTATAATGATTGATAATGGAATTCATCAATGAACAAGAATCTACATGAAATCATAGAAAGGATCACGCCTTTAAAAGGTTTGGGTAAATCTTCTTTTCATTATCTTTCTTTTCTTTCTTCTACGAGTATTGTTTGCAGTGGATGTGATTTATGTGCTACCATCATGCTCATTTACACTAAATTGACTTCTCTCGATTTGAAAACAAGTTCTATTTGAGGTTTCATTGCTTTTGATCAAAATAACCATTAGTTATAAAATAATTGATGATAACATAATTGAACGCCAACATAATGATATTGCATCCCTATACAAATTTGCTTGCAAGAAAATCAGACCAAGAAACTTATTGAATTCGAAATTTCCCAACTACATGGATGTCATTTTCAAAAACAATCTTTATTTTCAACTACAACTCTTATATAAAATAATAGCCTAACTTCTATCATTTAAAAATAATATTATCCCACATTTTGGTCGATCATTCATTCCTTAATGCATTATATTCTTTGCTTCCATTCTAAATAGTCTCTACTAAAGCTAATTACCAATTTCCCTATTAACATTTAACAAGAAATATAGGTATACAAGAAGATGTTACCTTGCTCTCTATCACTTGATGATATTAAAGTGTAATAAGACTTCAAGAATTATAGAAGCCCAACATACCCTTTGAGTTAGTAGTGTTAGACCTCTAATTCAAGAGGCTTAAGAAAACTCGTTCATAATTTAAAGAGGAAAAATGAGGAAAAGCTCAAGGGATCTAATGCATCACACATCAATTGAATCATTATGTTTGGCAACCACGTTTACATCTAATGACAGCTCTTTTTGTCACAGCCTATCAAAGTTTACTTTCAGTACTTTGTATACATTTGTATATTTGTATATGTTTATGAACTTTGCATAAGCATGTCATGACATGTTAATGGCTTGGGACAAGTGCATTTGGTTTACAAGAGTTTTAGTAGAGTGTCACATGCTTTAATCAAAATTTAAACTTTTCGCTAATTATTGTTATTTTTGACAAATTTAGGAATTCTTTGGAACAAATTAGGTGATTTTCAATGGATTTTAAAGAGTTTGGCTTTTTTACCTACTCAACACAATAATCACTTTTGTTGCCACGGCCAATCTAGCTCAAAGACCTTGATTTTCATCAAATCACATGATGGATAACCACTCTATGTGGTCATATAGATCCAAAAGGTTGCAATTATTGTTTTAAAATTTTGGACATTTAGCTGCCCAAAACTACCTTAGCGAGCTAATTGGCTGATCCACACAATTATATTTCATTTTTTGAATTTTAAGATTTGTTTAACTTTTTTGTTAAGACATCTCCTACCCCATATACAATGTAGCGTTAGCCAAGTTCGATGAATTCTACTCAGCCACCTTTGAAATGACATGGTTTTCCTTACAATGGTTTTGTAAAGATCTACTTAGTTTGCGATTCCATAAGGATTACAAAGATCAATGTGTCTCATATTGACAAAAGTGTAGTTACAAAGCATTCACTCTCCACCTCATATCAATATCGTTAAGTTTACTTTTGAAATAATCAACCTCTTCTTCCTTTAAGTGCTTCTTTATACATAAACTAGACATGACTTTGTAATGATTGCATTAAATCATATATATTTGAACTAAAGTCACTATGCTCAAATTTAGAACTCGGAACTTAAAAGTTTAAATTTAACCAGCTAGTTTTAAACACTCTCTACATGCTAGATTTGAAAAGGAAAACACGGCTTTTGTGCTTGACACAATTGACAACTTGTTTCTTGCCAATTTCTTGGTGAAGATCAATTTTCATGTATCATGAAGTTGATATTTGCATTCTAAAGCCTCAAAGAACACATTCATTAGTTTTAGTACATACTTTATTGTAGCTAACTTGCGGATAAGGAAAACAAAAAAGTAGTTCACTATTATGTGAAGATCATACACTTTTTATTTTCCAAGATAATAGACCTTGCAAAAATTATTTTCTAGAAATTTAAATCCTGCTCTTTAGAACTTAAATAATCCCTAATGTTGTTTTTGTCGAGAAGTACATTCTACTTGCAACTCACACCCATGATGACTAAAACCAAACCAAATCAAGAAAAATATCAGAAAAGTTCCAATAATCTTCATTTCCAATGTAGACAGCCGGTTATAGAAGCAAACTAGTTAACAAACTTCTTCATTGACAAAATTTAACGAAACAACCACGCCAATTGTTCTTCCATGGATACACTTATCGATCAACACATTATCCAATTTATCATCTAAACCCTGATGGAAGCCTCTCTAAATCACGTTAGCTAGTTGATTAACAATACAAATGTTCATCCAATAAAACAATCCAAGTGTGCATCTTCCAAAGTCTACATCTCAAATGATTGATTTCCGAGCAATATCAATTTGTACCAAAAGGTTTGACTTGAAAAAGACTTCACGTTAAGTTGTCTGATTTTCATAATTGTCAGTGATCCTAATTAATAGATTGAAATATTCTTAATAACCAATTATAGTCTTCGTCAAAAATCCATATTCCCTTTCTTATCAATTATTGGATAAATAGGTCGCTTTGAATCAGCATTTCATCTAGATTTAGTTCACCTCTTCGAATTGAGGAAATTGTAACCTCCTATTGATTTATCATTCCAAGTAGTAGGCAATATGACTCGATATTATTCATTATTCTTTGATTCAAGAGGTCAAACACTCCAAATTAAAATTAAATACCTCATGACCCCATAAACATAATGGTAAAAAAATTCACCTTACGTTTAAACAAATTGCATTTGCTAAAAGGCTAATTTTAAAGTAAAATAATTAATATAACACAGAAAGAGCAACGAGTAATGGGTCGAATTTGTTAACATGCACTTCCATGACCTCATTCACTTGTCGGAGACTGTTCTGAGCTGAAAAAAAAAATTGCAGTAAAAGCAAAAGAACGAAACTTCCTAAGAAAATGGCAGCTTGAATCGAGCAAATGGTGTTCCGCCTTGTTTCTGTAAGGGGAAAAGACATCCAAATCTAGCAGGGACACCAAAGCGGGTGTTTGACCCAAAAAAAAAAAAAAAGACCTTTCCCATTTCACTGTTATTTACGCTTTAAACTATGAGCGCGCAGGTATAATACCTTGATGAACTAAAAGATCATATGAGCACATCGAAAAGTTCAGATGAATGTCCTCTAAGCATTTTTTCAAACACGTCTGGGGCAACTGACTATGAGACGCTAGGACAACGAAATCATCGGATGTATCGAGGTTTTATCATATAGTGTAGTTTGCATTTTGTAAACTACACCTTTGAGATCGTGGGCAGTGATGTCCGGAGAAATCGACAATGCAAAACTTGTGCCAAGATTAGTCTTTACGAATAGAGTCGTCTCGTCGTAGAGCCCCATCGGCGCTCGAACACCCTTGACGAAGTGCGAGAAACTAAAGCCAAAGGTAGTAGCTTTCCCCCGATTTCTTACCTCGGAGTATCATCAAAATGAGAAATGGTCCAAGAGAACATAAAACAAGACAACTTCTTATGGAATTCGGGACGCCCATTCTAACTACATAAAATATAAAAAAGTCTTAATTTGAAATCAATGGTAATACAAAGACAAATAAAATGGAAACAAATAATTTTACTCTAATTAAGAATTTAATTTAATAATATTAATACAAAAAGTTTTAATGATTAATATTTAATCTAATCAAAATACTAAGATAAGAAAACAAAATTACAAAAAATCTAATATCTATCCCAACTATGTCTCTCAAGATTTTTATATAATTGGATGATGATAAAAATCAAAACAAAAAGAAAAGAAATATTTGCTTAAAGCTTTAATGTTATGGAACAATAAAGAATGTGAGATAGAAAAAAAGCTAAATTATGACTTGTGATACTTTCATGTGATAAAATAATGATGGCATGACAAGATGTTCATTGATATCTTAAGACTTTTGATTACACATGAAACAAAAGTATATTATGTCTCTTCAGACTACCATGCGATAGAATAATGATAAAAGTTTTAATAAAAAATATCAAAAATGAAGTGGTTGAGTCTCAAATAATTGATCTAGTTAACTAGAGAATAAAAATGAGCAAATAATTCAAGTGATAAAGGGATATTAGCATCTTTAAGTCTCAAGTCGATATTGTTAAACTTCAAGAGACATGGACTTAGTTGAGGCTCGTTCATTTTAAGAACTATGTTTTGACCCATTATTGGGATTATTAACATATGAAATATTAATATATTCATAAGAATGTTATAAGAAATAGTTAAGTCACTTGCATGATGCTTTGATATATGAATTCTCCCTTAAATTTTTCACATATTGGAATGTTATAACCCACTTAAAGGGTCATCAAATTAGGCCTTGGCTCAATACTAATGCATAACTAGATTTTTTTCATTAACATAATTTGATAAAGAGAGTCAATGTCACAAATTAGAATCTACATACATTGATTCAAATTATATTTTCTGAAAAGAAATTTATATATAAAGTGATGACTTTTGAATAACAAGACAACTTCAAAGAATCTTAATAATGTATGAACTTATCTCAATATGTTATTGTTTAAAGAGTTTAGACAAATTATCAGATTTATAAGAATGAGGTAGATTCATCATTGAGTAAACGTTCACAAATGATGGTTTCAGATAATCATTTTGTCGATATTGATAGAAATAAGTTTAATCAATCTTATTCAAGTACAAATAGTGTCTCGAGGGGTTTTGAACAAATATAGGCTCATGATATAGTTTCCTTTTAGAACAAATATAGGTCCATGAGTTTCCAATTTTGAGTTCTCTGTGAAGGGAACATCTGTAGGAGCTTCAAGATGAAATGGAAGGAGGGTTGATAGTTCCTGTAGAGCACAACGCTCCGAGGGTTGAACGTGAGGAATCTCACTGGGTTTATGGTTGACAACAACAACTGTGGAGTACTGAAACAGTAAATTTTGAAGGTATCGGGAAAAATTGCCAACAAAAAGAAATCCCGACTTCCTTATGGCTATGTCTACCATGAGTGCAATGGAACTTGACCTGCTAACTTATCTATAAGCTAATACAGAAACTTGACAACTTGAGACGACGCATCCAATAACCCAGAAGCAAGAAGCCAAAAAATTAACAAGGAAACAGAAGATAGATAGAATTCTTTTTCATGAACCTACAGAGAAGAAAAAAAAAAGAATAAAAATAAGCATAAAGTGGCATACCTAACTTAAAAAAAAAAAATTCTGCAAATCATCCAAAAATGCATGGGAGAACTAAGTAAAGACGAAAAATGACGTATAGCTGACCTTTGACGGAGGATCGGCGTCCACTGTAGGTTATAAACCGCGCAAATTCTTATGCGAGAATTGACGAGGAAAGAAATAGGAATTGGTCTGGTTCGCTGCCCCCTTGGAAGCCCTATGTCCGCCAACAGATGACTTGATCCGAAGAAAGCAGAGGCAGAAGGCTGCGGTCACACGAAAGGTATGAGATCACCTCCACGGTGCAGGTTCCCTAAGCGTGTCGTGAATCAAATGGAAGAATTCTAGGGCACAGATTGGCGTATCACGCTTTTTTATTTTAGAAAAATAAATAAGTACAACAATTTTCTTTTCACTAAAACCACAATAGATAGCTGAAACATGAGTTGAACATAAAAATGCATTAGATTTGTTAAAGACGATCAGTTGTTCTAAATAAGTCATAGTATTTCACATTACTAAAATCTCAATTTCATTAACTTAAATCTTTTCAAGTAACAAACACCGTCAACAAAACACAAACTCAGTCTTCCAAAGACAGTAACAAGTAATAGTTACATTGCAGTATCAAGTAGCAACACCTTATCCAGAGACGAGCTTCACAAGAACGACGACAACATTCAATACAATGGGAGGAACTCGCAGGTATTGAGTAGCATAAATCATTCCTATGAGTTGACCTTTTATAGATTTTGCTCTTCCTCCTGTAGAAACCTACGAGAAACTCCAACCACGGGGAGCCAAAAATCTCTCCTCGTTCAGTATAGCCAATGCTTTCGCTAGTAGTAGGAGTCCTTCAAGCAATGTCCACAACCCCATTCCACTGGATGGCAGTACCAAAAAAAAAAAAACATTAACTTCAAACGAAGAATCGTATGTGGAGCATTCAAAAGACATCATCAACCTCCAATTTTCTATTTATAAGGTTACTTTAAGATGGCAATCAACTATGCTATCTAGATCTGAAGGACAAATTCTATTCTGAAAACATGTTCGAATTCTTTAAATTTAGTTACTAGATACAAGAACTCCAAAAAGGCATATTATGATTATTTGAATGTATTTCATAAAAATTTTGAAACTCATCCTGAGAATATGAAATCATGCATGTTGGCTTACCTTAAATAAATAGTTGAAGTAGGTAAACATAGAATTGATTTTGAATATCTTAAAAAAACATAGAACATGTAAATTACTTGTTTGCCTCATGCTCAAATTCAGAAACCTTCACATTTACAAAAACATTCTCAAGCATAATGTCATTGGTATGTCATGTCTACATAAATCTAACAGGCATGTCATGTCTATATATATAGTGTTTTGTGTTTCAATTGTGGACAAATGGAACATATACATAAATATTGTAGGATTAAGAAGAACAACTCTTTTCATTTTATTATATATAGATGGATTAAAAAAATTATTCTTATAAAGATAAGAACATAAATGTCTCTAATCTAGAAAATAGCCTTAGCGATTTATATAAATTTTACAAAATACTTTGTGCAAAGAATACTAGGAGTAATTAATGAAATAAACAAACAAAAAGGCAAGTATAAAGAAGTAAAAAGTCATAAATGCAAGAACTTAAAAGCATACCTACCCTGAGTACTCTCCCATAGAAAAGAAAACCAAGAAGGAAAAAAAAGCCAATGAAAAGCAACTTCTATGAGTCCAACTCAAGTGAAGCAATGAAATCAACCAAGAAAAGATAGATTTGCCTCATGCAGCATGAAGAACACCAATCCAAAGAAATGAATGACGTAACAAAGCTATCTAGATCCAAATGACATATTCTATTCTTGGAAACATGTTAAAAGTTTGTGATTTAGTTATTAAAAACAAGGACTCAAAAAAGGCTTGCTATGATTATAAGAATTTATTTTTGAAAAATGGAAATTTATCACCAAAACATGGAATCTGTGTGTTGGTTAACTTTAAATAGATGAAAAACATAGGTAAACTTAGAGATGATTTTCAAAATCTTAAAAAAAACATAAAAGCATGCAAATCACATTTTTGCACTCATGTTGAAATTAAGAAATCTTCACATTTACAATAAAATTCTCAAGCATAATCACAATGGTATGTCATGCCTATACAATTTAGATATACTCACATAAAAAAAATGTCTCTTTAAGTCGTGTTTTGTGTTTCAATTGAGGACAAAAGGAATATTTGAATAAATATTGTAGAATTAAGAAGAACAACTCTTCCCTTTTTTTCAATGTAAATAGGGGTTAAGAAAAATTCTTTTTAAAAAATAAGAACATAAATGCCTCTAATATAGCACATGTAGTCTTAGTAATTTCTATAAGTATTTCAAAATACTTAGTGCAATGTCTCTTTAAGTCATGTTTTGTGTTTCAATTGAAGAAAAGGAACAATTGAATAATTATTGTAGGATTAAGATGAACAACTCTTCCCCTTTTTTTAATATAAATAGGGGTTAAGAAAAAGTCTTTTCAAAAAATAAAAACATAAATGCCTCCAATGTAGTACATCTAGTCCTAGTAATTTCTATAAATATTTCAAAATACTTAGTGCAAAGAAATCTAGGATCAAAAGAAGAAACAAATCAAAAGGAAAATAGAAAGAACAAATCAAATATCATGAATGCAAGAATTTAGAGTACTTCTGCCCCAAGTGCCCTCTCCTAGAAACAGAGAAGACTAGAAAGGGCAAAAAAAGCCAAGCCCACTTAGAGCAACTTCTATGAGTCTAGCTTAAGTGAAGAGGAGAAATCAACCAAGAAGAAATAGATTTGTCTCATGGAACATGAATAACACCAATCCAAAGAAATGAATGAATTAACAAAGCTATCTAGATCTAAATAACAAATTCTATTTCTAGAAACATATTCAGAGTTTAATCGTTCAGTTATTAGATATAAGGACAGAAAAAAGACATACTAAAATCATATAAAGTTATTTCTGAAAATTTGAAACTTATTTTGAGAACATTAACTCTATGTGTTGGTTTATTTTATATAGATGGTTGAATTAGATAAACTTTGAACTGATTCCGAAAATCGTAAAAAAGGAACAAAAAACAAATAGATCATAAATTTGTCCTCATGTTGAAATTAAGAAACTTTGACATCTACAACAATATTCTCATGCAAAATGTCATTAGTATGTCATGTCTATAAACCCTAGATATACTCACATACAAAAAGAAGGTCTCTTAATGTTGAGTTTTGTGTTTCAACTATGAACAAAAGGAACATATATACATAAATATTGTAAAATTGGAATGAAAAACTCTTCCCCTATTCCCAAGTATACATGCATTATGAAAAAATTTGCTAAGATATATAAGAACATAAACACATCAAGTTTAATGCACATTATCTCAATAAAAGCTTCAACAACTTCCCTCCTTTACAAAACCTCACAACCCTATTAAATAAAAGCTCATAGGCCTTCAAAGATACCTAGCATTCCACCTTCCTTGCTCTTTTATACGTCATCATACTGGCCACAACCTGTTTGGAGGAAAATTCCACATAGCTTCTCATCAGACAAGAGGATTGAATAGTTGGCATCATTCACGAGTTTCCAACGTTGATTTCTCTATGAAGGGAATATCTTTAGGAGCTTCAAGATGAAATGGAAGAAGCTTTGGTAGCTCCTGGAGAACACACTGCTCCGAGGGCAGCATTTCATATTTGCAAGCAAAGTTTTGCACATGAGGAATGTCACTGGGTTTATGGTTAAGGACAACAGCAAAGGAATATTGAAACGCTACATTTTGAAGATAGAGGGAAAAGAAATCCTGACTTTCTTATGGCTCTGTTTACCATTAGCATAGAGGAGCTTAACCTGCTATCTTTTTTACAAGCTAATACAAAATCTTGCCAGCCAATAACCCAGAAGCAAGAATCCAAAAATTAACAAGGAAAGAGAAGATGGGCAGAATTCCTTTTCAAAAAAGTGTGTTTTGATGCTATTAACTTGGAGTTTTTTTTATTTTAAATTAATTGTTAGATTTTTATTCACCTTCAAATTATATCAAATGTGTCTAAAATATTGTATAAAAAACCTAGGATTGAAAATGTTTTGATGTGTAATCTCAATAGCTCATTTATTTTGATACAATTGATACATATGAGTATAAATGATATAAAATATTATAAAAATTATGGTAAAATGAAGAGTAAATATGATTAGTGAAAATTTTAATATATTAGAGTTATGCATAGATGTTTTTGAATTAATATTGTAATGATGAAATAGTTTTAAATTATTAAGTTATATATTAGAAGGATAATAGTAACCCCTTTATTGAGATTAAATAGAATTTGATAAGTAGTTTGATATGTTTCAAAATTTATTTAGATGCAAGTTTTAAGTTAAATTAATTAATTAGTTCATCCAAAATCTTTTTGTTTGCCTGGAAGCACTAACTCAAAGACAATGTTCATCTCTTTTATAAAACATCAAGTTAGTTTGATGTCTGTTTGCATTTGACTCATTGTGATGAAAAATTATTAGAAATAATACAAATTATAAATAAATATTATTAGATTATAATAAATTGTTTATCAAATAATAACTGCATATTTTTAATATTTTTTATTTATTAATTAAATTTTTTATTTGTTTGTGTTAAAAGAGACAAGGTGTTTAATTCAGAAATTAGTTTTTTGTTATTTTTTTAATTATTTTAATTATCATTATATAAAGTCTTGTTTATCATTTATGTTTAAATTTGTTTTTTTATAGTTGGGTTTCTCATGATAGTTTATCAGAATTTTTAATTTTTATTATGTTATGTGTTGTTAAATTATTTAAAACCAATTTTATGATAATGTATTAATATTTTTTAACGTATGTTTTTTATGTAATAGTTCATTTTGGTTGCATGTTTACCATGCTTAAGAGTGGATAAGTGTTTTTTTTTCTTTTGTTTTTTGAAGAAATTTTGTTACATGAAAATTTTTTTTAGAACATTCAATTAAAAAATCAATCCATATCAATTTTTTTGGAAAAAACATTGATACTTAAATGCTAATCAAATGTCATATATGAGATTTTGACAACTTAAATCTAGCATTACTTATTTCTTAATGCGTCACAGATCAAATTTGCAATAAAATCAAACATAATCCAATTTTATGAGTTGATTTGAATGTTATTCGAGTTTGATCTGAGTTAGTGTAAATTAAGTTATTCACATAGCAATTTAAAAATGTGCATTTTAATAACTTATTTGTTTTATACTTTTAAAAAACACTTATTTTAATTTTTTCTTCACAAATTATATTATGATTAAAAATTCTTATTTTATTCACATAGACGATATTTATTGAAAAAATAATTTTTAAAATTTCTTTATAGTTCTCATTGTTACGTGATAGTGTTCTTAATCTTTAAAGTTCACCCATTGTGAGATATAAATCTTCAAATATTTTTTTATTTTTAATATAAAAATATAGAACACTATATATTACTCATCTCAAATACTATTTAAATCAACGATCAATTCTTTTAATGCTCGATGTCACATCTTGCGTAATATAAGTAAATAAAAAATCTAATAAGTACTTAAATATGTTTTGTAATCACGTTAAACTAGGGTGAACAACTTCAAAGATAAAACTATAAACAAATAAGAGTATACATGAAAAAGTATAATGCACAAGTTATTTTGAACAATCAAATCAAAAAGAATTTGTTAAAAATAAGATTAAATATAATCAAATATTTCAAATTTCTATAATATATATAATAAATCAAAATTACATTTCCATTAATCACAACAAGTTCATGAATTTAAAATTTCTAGAGTAAATCAAACCTAATCAAATGGGTTTTAGGAAATATGTCACGAAGAAATAATTTCTATGAATTTCACCAAAAAATGAACAATTTTAACAAAAATAACTCAAACAAAAACATCATAGAAGAACTTATTACATTTTGAAGTTTACATTATTACTTCAACATTCTTATAGGTTTCCCAATGTGATGAAAAATAATGTGCTTCAATGATCAACGTGCATCCATTTTTTTAAGAGTCGATCACTCATCGATACTTAAAATAGTTTTACATATTTTTTATCAACAACCAACTTTCATCAATCCAACGTCACCAAACTGTACTTCTCGCCAAGTGCTGCAACCTGGAAAGAAAAGGGAGGCAAAAGCTCAAGCCAAATTAAAAGAAAAAATAAAACAAAATAACAACATAAATGGTTAAACACATTTTTGTTTAAGAAATAAGCATTAAGTTATCACCAGGTATTTTCATATGCAATTGAATGACACAAACAAAAAGATTTTTCAAACAATATCTAATAAAAATAAAGAGAGTCATCACCAAACATTTTCATATGCCATTGAAAGATATAACCAAAGAATATTTTTCAAAGAGTTGAGCAGAACTAATGCGACTCGATAATGTAATCGCTTGAAAGAGCACTCTTGACCATATATTTGTTATGATCTATTTTTTGCTTCACGGCGACAAGCTTTTATTTGCAGTTTATAGTTTTTTTAAAAGATTTTACCAAAAAATCCAACAATGCAATATTATAAAGAAAAAATTAAAATTCCTCCAGAAGTTTAAGTAGGATTGAGTGATGTAATTCTGATGATGAAGCATACAACGACAATTATAAAGCACTTTTAGCAAACTTTAATAAAATGAGATGAAGATTTTACAGGAAGAAACGAAGATTCAACAATAAAAAATGCTGCAAAATATCAAACTAATGTATAACATATACTGGTGAACCTTTGCTGCTATGCTTCTCAAGGAGTTGACATCACTTCCATTATCTGATTCAGTTAAAGCCTGAGTGTTAAAACACAGTGAAACATAAAAGGTGTGCTCATGAATGTTGTAAGACTATGTAGTAGATAAACTTAATCAGATGCTTACCTAACAAGCTATACTATTCAATTGGGCCAAATGAATGCATTTATTCATGTTTTTGGCTCCTTGATACATAAAGAGCCGTTCTGAGCAACAATAAAAAAAGACGAATAGAACAAACGCTGCTTCTGGGTTTCCTTAATCTGCAAGAGATATGTGCAACTGCACGTCAAAAAACATGTTTCTATCTTACAAATTGTGTTCATAGCCAACGCGTGTAGAATTAGCATAAAAGAGGTTAAACTGGCATCATTTCTGCAATAGAAAGAGCAATGCCTGTGATTGAAAGGCCTGGACAACCATAACCCTGAAAACAACACGTCTTTCATCAAACAATGTTATAATGAATTGGTAAGATTAAGAAATAGGAAGCCATCTGTATGAAGTGTAGCACCTTTATTAGGTCCCCAGCAACACATTGCACCAAGCTTTGGGATGACATGAAAGGGTAACTCTGTATTTTTCCCTGTATTGAAGACAAACAACAGCACTTTACAAACACAAAACGGTCAAGGATGAAGATGGCTAAGAAATGCTCAGGTAACCTCAAATCAAATGGTGGCAATAGTTAAGAGAAGAGCATGTTCTTCTTCCCATATATAGCTGAAACAAACAACTTTCTTTTGCTTCTAGGTAAAATAATTCGTTAAATAAAATTACATTTTCCAATAATGAAGAAAATAACAAGAATTACAAGGAAAAAACAAATTAAAGCAGGTCAGGCATAGCTTTTGATGCTTAGATTACATAATTTTATAATAAGTGGATAGGCTTCACGATTGCTCAAGAAGCAAACTCCATGAGGATCAGATATCACTGATTGTCAAACAAATTAGCATTTGAAATAGCAGGTATTTGGAGAGAAATCTACAAAATCATTATGCCTCGTTATCCAAAAGAGCATTTAGCTAAATCATTGTTGGGAACTTTGCATCAAGGAACTCCCTCAACATTTTAGCTGGCTTCTGACCACCCATAAGTTCTGCTAACCTCTCCACAGGAAGGACTGCGACCTCTACAAGATTCTTACATTCATCCATAAAAGATCGATAAATCGAATCGGTTATACCAGGTAGCCTTCTCAAGAATTCAATCGCAGCAGTATTGTAGTTCCCAGCTCTAAAATAAGATCAAATTATAAGAATCACACACCTTGATAATAATAGAAAATTAAAATCATCAAACAAATTGCACAAATATATGCATATATGTGTGTGTGTGCACATGTGTGTGAGTACACATACATTGAAAATATAATACTTAAAATAAAGATAATGTAATTTTATTTAAATATAATAATTTAACTGTTTTAAAATTAACCAAAAATATTTATTCCAATTTTATTGAAATATATTGAATTTTCCCACGAGACCTATACATGTAGGAAAGTTGATGCATGCATAAGGTGTTGTTTGTATGCCAAGATTGTTCATCATGTTATGGCCTTTGAAAGAAAGACATTGCAAAAGGAGGTCAGCTTCCCCACTTCAAAATCAGAAATATGCATGATTGAACATGACAGCATTATATTGCCAAAGAAGAACTAATTAGGATGCCAATACGAGCAATGAGATGATCGTGCCACGTCAAACAGAGATCTAGAAAACTCCTGTTAATTAACATTCTACAGATCTTAATGTCTGCCATCTGACCCTTAATTATTATACAGTTACTCTTAAGGGTTGTTGAAAGAAAATCATTCGCACCCAAGTAAGAGGTCGGTCTAGAGTAATACATCTAATTTGGGGGGGGATTAATTAGTTATGTTTATTGATAATCAACCTCATGTCTGTTAAGTATATCTAATAAAAAAAATCAAAGATAACCATCATTTTTAAGAAATTTCATAAATTTCTCAAAAATTTTTTTTAATCTTTCATTCATATTCTTCAAAAAAAACCAAAAAACTCGTAGAGTTGCCAATAAGGAAAAAGATGGTTGATAATAAATTGGTATTGACAATCAAGTATAAACAAGATAACAAAATTCATCGATATAAAGTGAGATTAATGGCAAAAGTTTCACAAAATATATGGAATTGACTATAAAAAGATATCTGCTCCAATTGTAAACTTAAATTTTGTTGTCTATTATTACAAACTTATAATAACGATTACACCAACTAAATCATGGGGGATTGGGAATCAAGAGACCTAAACATTGGCCAATGGCCTTAATGGCCAAGCATTGCAGGCAATTTCTGACTAAAGAAAAGATCATATGGGTTGAATGGAAAAGAAGTGATTCTAATTTCTAGAAAATATTGTGTCAAGTGGATGATTTCAATATGGCAGAAACATTTTCTTGCATAGATGATGGTCAAGTGTGCAACATTCTTAATGATAAATGAATTCATGAGTTTCCAATCTACATTTGGCCCTCATTAATCAATAGGAGGATTTGGTATATTACTGGAAACAAATGGATGCTGGAACTGGAACCTGTTTAACTGCTGCATTCGGATCTCAAATGGCAAGGAAAATATGTAGAACTATAAGAGCACCAGCTGGGATACTCCTGCATGGAAGCACATAGAGAAGAAAAACCTGTGGAAAGTTCTATTTACCAGCTCTGCCTTTGCCTGGAACAGAATAATCACTGCTTGGTCAGCTGGACTTGGAAGATGCAGGTTCAACGAAGGATCAGAATACTTGTCTGGAGAATTTGGTGTTCTGCAATGCTGATAAGAAGTTGTGCCCATCGGGATGCCCAAAGGAAGAAACAATGAATCGTATATTGTGAGACTATTCTATGGTTCAAATAATCTAGAATGCTATTTGTTACCGATTGCCTCTGCACTGCAACACGAATTTGCTGAATGAAATAAATTATATACAGGATCTTTTGGACTGAATGCATATCAATTACCAGAAACAAATTGTGAAGGAAGTGGTCAACTGTGCAGCTGCTGATGTATACCACTATGAAGAAACAGGAATAACAAAGTGCATGACAAGACGACGCTATCAACAAGTTTAATCATCACTTTGACATCTGAGGCAGCTTTACATTCTTCTTGCAATCCTCTAAGGGACTGCTGCAACCACTTCAGCCCTACCGGGCAACATGTTGCAACTTCTTTCAAATGTTCTCCTTTCCCTTGGATGGATCAAGGTAAATCGTAATGTTGCAATGCATGGTGATGATTGGGAATCAACCAGTACAACTGTTTAGATGTTTTCTAATTCCAAGTAGAACCATCTCATGTTCAGCATTGTTAGCCATTGACAAGCTTGCCATACTTGAGCACATCAAGCTGGCTACCTAGAGATTTTCCCACACATTGGAAATTGGATAGAGTTTGACTCATACTTTGCTATCATGGATCTCTTGAGTGGATATAGACTATGCTGATGATTCAGACTTTTGGTAGAAGGCTGCATCTTTGCAACGTTTTGCTGCTCTTGGGACTTCTCATAGTTACAACCATGGTAATGCTGCTGTGGATTGATGTTATACCCGGTAAAATTTTATGTATTTGATCTTTAATAAATTAATTGTGGCTTAGATGATTTCGAATCGACAGTAGGATGAGCCAGGAACTCAATTGTAGGCTATTGGAATTTCTGAAATCTTTTGGGAATTTTTCGGAGCACCGAGGAATTTCTAATTAATTTTCTCTATTTAATTGGATTTATTAGATTTTTAGAAATTCGAAAATCTAATTAAATTAAACCGGAAATCGTTTTTTTTATCGCGCGTGAACCGGACCGGAACGGTTCAGCGGAGGCGGAGGCGGTTCGCCGGGTGAGTTTGCGTGTGCGTTCTAATAAGCGGATCGGACGGTCGAGATCGGCGGGTGAGATCGAACCGGCTGATCGGGTGTTTACCGTGTCGATAGCGTGTCGACAGCGCGTATTGTGTGCTTACCGTGTGGATAGCGTGTCGACAGCGCGTATCGGGTGCTCACGTGTCGAAAACGTGTCGAACGCGTAACGGGTTCACCGTGTCGGCCCGGGGTATAAAAACCCTCGCGAAACAGCGAATAGGGTTTTCGTTCGACGGCGATAGCGAGGAAATTCCCGGCGTACGGCGCGTGATTCCGGCGGCCTGGCAAGGGGCTTTTTGTGCCCGGAGATCCACGAGACCGAGGAGAGTCGTTTGAGACCAAATTCGTTCGGCGAGGAGCTGCGGCGAGCTGCGGACGAGCTTCACCGTCGCCGGCGTCTTCGAGGTAGGAAATTCAGATTTAAATTAGTTATTTAATAGAAATTAAAAGCATGGAATATATTGCAAATTGCTACCTGAGCATGCAAGTTGTGGTTTTTGGAATTGATTTATGCAAATTATCGATTTTAGCATTTTAGGTTTTTTTTCGGATAAATTGTACCCGTCGAATTCGGAATTTTTCCAAGCATATGTTGATTTGATTATGTGCCTAAATCATGTTAAGGTGTTTTCAAATGCTTAAATATGTTTAATTTCATAGATTGTCAAAATGGGGATCGGATGAAACTTCGGCGGAAAATTTTGATTGAACCTTAGAATTAGTGACATTATTGAAACATTAGGATAGTATGAACATCGGATTTTGCTTCTCCTTGATCTCGGTCACCGGAAATCGACGGGGAAAACGAAATTTTCCGGAGGACTCGTCGGCTAGGGTTTCGCGGGCGCCGGGCGGAGGAAGGAGACGGATTAAGTAAATTCGGTTTAATTATTTGAGTAATTATAATTATATAATTTTTATTAATAATTATATGCGGCGCGGAAGAAAAGAAATGCGGATTTTTAAATTCGGAAGATTAATCCGAATTTTTCGGAAATGGAAATGTGGGAAATTTAATTCGGAAATTAATCCGAATTTCGAAAAAAAAAAAGATATGCGGAATTTTAATTCGGAATTTTATTCCGAATTTTTGAAAAATGGAAAAAGGGGCGGAAATTGATTTTGGAAATTAGGAAAATTCGGTAATTGAATTTCCGGGAATTATTAAATTATGAAAAGTCAGAAAAAGGAAAAAAAACTTGGAATTTAAAATTTCCTGAAGTGTGAAAATGTGATTTTTGGAAATCACGTAGCCAAGTTGAAATTGACTGTTGGAAATTACCAATGAATTCAGTACAGCTGAATTAGTTGGAAGGAAATGTGACACTTAGGTGCTGCAGAAACAATCAGAATTTTGGTACAGTTGTGTTACTTGTATGACAATGGCATGGATTGAGTCAGTTTACTCAGTGTGGGCATATTTCATGGATTGGCATATTGGACCGGACTACTATAGACCCTATATGATGTTTTAGGGTAGTTGTGGTAGGTAACTGTGCGGTTCAGACTTAGCTTCCACAGTATACATGTGGACTGGTATGCGCCTTGTCGTACCTGGACATATGTTGCCGGATCTTGGAGTTAGAGATTGGCAATGACTGTAGGGGCGTGAGCTTCTATGGAAGTTGTTGGTAGAGGACTCTTTGGGACGGTGGCTGAGTCAATCTCTCCTGGTCCATGTGTGTAGGCCTGCGCGCCTGAGGGTGGCAGGGGTGTCTCGCAGTGGCTAGCCAAGTGTGTAGGCCTGCGCGCCTTAGGGTGGCAGGGGTGTCTCACGTTGGCTAGAGATTTTGTGACTGGATCTGTCTATAGTCTCCAGGAGATTGATTGACGAGAGACACTGCGGTGTCGGGTGCTTAGGCGCCATGCGTGTTTCGAGATGGGCGTTCCCACTGGCACGTTGCCTGGTAGCCCAGAAGAGAGCTACTCTGGTGTGACTGGGGTGGCTGTGGTTGGTCGGAGTCTGGGACTGAGAGTGCCTATCCACCGTACATTGTTATGCTGTATTCCTGTATTTTTGCTATTATCCTTCTCTTGCATGTGAGTTTTACTAGCTGACTTTCCTACTGGGCATAGCTCATTCCTGTATTATATATTTTCAGTGGCTCGGCAGACTTGACGCTACCGGATTAGGTGGGATCGTGGTCAGCAGGCTTGTGAAGGATTTCTGATTGGTGATTGTCTGAGATATTCTGGTTAGATGATTGTTGCTGTTGGATGTATTTAATGAGATTGTTACTCTCATATGTCATGTAATATGTGAGGGTAATTCTGTCTTATGTCTGGTTGGATAATATTACACTTGTTGGACTTGGATCTTATTCTTGTGATGTAGTTTCATTCACTGTTTTATTTTATTGTCTTGGAGTATGGTGTGTGGAGTGCCATATTTTATTGTGGATGTTATATATCTTTTTGTTTGATGGTGAGGTCATTACATGACTATGGAACTTAACCGTGGGGGTTCAGACTTCTATTAGATCGGTTCTCCTACCGGTATGGGTTAGGAGTATTGGGTCTAGTAGGAGTAACATTGCGCGAGTCCATCTGTTAATTCAGGAGTCATGAACCTGATTTGACGGTGTACCCGGGAGATGGGATCCACATTGTTAAGGAAAGTAGGTGTGTAATGATGTGTTATATCCTATGTTTTCGTAGGCTACTCAGGTTGGTATGGGACGATCTGAGCTGTCTATATAAAAAAAAAAATGTATGCCAAAAATCAGCCTAGGAAAAATGGGGTGTAACAATTGAATTGCAAAACATGCCTTATACAATGAGTTTGTGTGTAAGTGGGAATGCCCCTTCCCAAATCCTTAATATCTATTTTATTAGCTGATTATATGTATGAAACTTTTTGGGGAGTGTTATTGTAGACCTCAATCACAATTATTTATATATATAAAAAAAAAGAGATACATATGAGAACTTTATCAAAATTTGAAACTTAAAGAGCCCAAACAAAAGTATGTAAACTAAAATAGCCCATTTATGACTTCAAACAATTTCCAAGGACATTGTTTACACTGTTTAGTAATATTACGAACAAATTAGACAAGTAAATGCGAACCAATCATAGTTTATTTGTGAAAATGGGAGTCTAAAAGATAATCAATTCTTATTATTTCTATGGATGATATAATTGTTACATGAGATTAAAGATTGGGAATCTTAAGAGAAAACTATTAACTAAATTCAATGAGAAAGACCTATGAGGTCTAAAGAAGTTTTTAAGGATAAAAACTAGAATGCTGAAAAGGAATCTTTATCTTATAAAGAAAATCCATCTTGGATTTGCTCAAATGAATTAGTACACTTAAGTGTAAAATAACTAATAAACTCTCAAAATAAAATTTAAAACAAAAAACAACAAAATTCTAAAGATCCACTAATAAATCGAGATAATTGCCAACATCTAGTAGACAACTAATATTTGAATCTAATAAGACCAAACATTGCTTTTAATATGAACAATGCTAGTCAATTTATGCATGTTATTACAAAAACGTACATATATGTGATGAATCAAATCTTGGGATATCTCAAGGAAAATCTTCTGCTATAGGGATATTATTCAAGAAAATTAAGAAAAGAGATGTGATTGCAAACTTGAACGCAAAATGAGTTGAAGCTATTGAGGATAGCAAATCTACAACTAAATACTATGCGAAAATTTGATTTCATGAAGAAGCAAAAAGTAATTTGAAGTAATCTACAGAAGTGTAGAAGATGAATATGAAGCCATTGGACTTCTATTTTATCCTTTTGCTCTGTAAGTTCACCACAGATGAAAAAAAAAAACAAAAAAACGTATAAGATCCATTGTTTTTTGAAGTTCTTAATTAGAAAAATATTGCAACAAATAATTAAAAACAAAATTCAAACCTATTTTAAAGAACAACCCAGAAGTATTAGTAGCTGTATTCTCTAGTTCTGATCGAAGATTATGTGCATTTTCAACAATTGTTCTCTATGAAGATAATAATGTGCCTCATAAATCATTTAAAATGTTGCGCTAAACATATGGTACTTGGAAATTATTATGACTCTGGAATTTGCAATGTCACAAACAGAAAAGTAAGCCTTTAAAATCAATGTGGCTCGATAAACAAAGTTAAGCTACATGAAAACACTTGTACAAATATTTCAACTGGTCAATTTCTTAAACCTAACCTTTACTTAGTACGCCTACAATATTGATCAATAGAAGCAGAGATGGTCCTTACATCAACATTCCTTTTCAAACTTGTACTAAATTCTAGGCAGCAGCATTAATATAAGAACATCAAAATGTAAAGAATTTACTTGCCTGAATTGAGGAGATTCGTAATCATGTATTCTTTTTCCTTTAAAGTGCACTTTGCCCTTTGATGTCTTTCTTCAAGGTCAAGTAACATGCTATCACTTTCTCTCATTTTTTTTTCTGCAGAAGTTGCATATAGAAAGTGAAATTTAATTGTTCTTAGCACTTAAACAAAGTTGCAATGCATAAATCTACTATACCTGGGCACTATCAAGTTTTTCAGCTAATTCTACACTCAATGCTGTTTGGAGTTATGGAGCTCATGAAGACGAACTAATTGCTAATTCCATAATCATATATAAGGTTAGAATTTTGTGAAAGCTATAATTGGTAACAAACTAAAAAGCTCTAGAAGTACCTTAATTTTAGATTCCAATTCAAGTTTTGTGCGAGTTAATCTCTCTGCCATTGGCTGCATTACGACAAAAACACCACTTACCTACTTAAAAAGAAAGGAATGGCTTGACGTGGTTAACTAATTCTTATAGTGAGAGCCAATCTTCTTCTCTGCTTCTTGTAAGAAGAGATCTTTGGGTCAATAAATATCATTTTTCTCTCTTGCAACATTTACTTCCACAGAGGTTGTAAAATGAATTTCATAAGGTTGTTTATAAGGCACTAGATTTCTGTTTACCACAACATGCTGTATTAAAAAGATTAATAGTTGTTTCTTATCTTATAGATTGTTGTAGAAGAAGCATAGATGTTGATGACTTGGAAGATCAAAGCTTATTTATACATGAATTTTTTGATAGATATGCAAATAGAAGTTCAAATGCGTTTTCTATTCATAATTTTATATGAAAGCATGCATGCACACAAATATGCATGCACAAGAAGAAAGTATTTTGTAGTCAACGACCTTGTTTAAGTCTGTTAATCTTAGAGGACAAATCGTTCATCATTGTGGATTTCATTATTTTTTTATTTACCTAAAAAAAGGTTGAGCATAATACAATTAGGTATGTTATAAACTGAATAGAAGTGGCCTACAACTTAAAGAAAGTGCAACTTCAATGAATTAACAACCTCCGGCTTATTGTTGATGTTTTTGGCACGATTTGCGTATTCTAATGTGCTTAGAGTCTCCTCCAAACAATGAATACAGGGTGATATGTTGGCAATAATGCAAGACTTAGTTTTCCACCGAACGAATCCCTTAGCAACCTTGTTAGCTTGCTATCTCTAAAATAAATGTCCAAAAACCTCTGAGAGAATGCATCAAGCATGGATTTTACCTTAAAACATCAAACAATCTATACAGCTAACCTGTATGAAACATGACCAGAGTACATCTACGAAGAGCCAGTACTACCCTCCATGTTTGTACATAGTTAAAGTCCATTTAAGAAAGAACATAAGCTTGGAATTTCCAAACAACAACACCCTGGAGCGGACTTCTGATAACTTAACAATTCACTTATTCAATCAAATTAAATACAATACGGAACATTTCAAATTCAGGGAGTCATTGGAAAGGCACGAGTCCTATTTTTCTGCAACTGATGCAATGCAATCCTCACCATAATATCCTAGGTAAGGTAATATAAAATGCACCAAAAAACAAACAAAAAAGCTATATCCACATTGTTTAGAGCCAAAAAAATAAAATATAATTTCAATGATACCAGAAAAGCAAGATGAAAAATACAAAAAACACAAGGAAGGTCATCACTATGTCTTCATTGTTAATTCTAATATCTTAAACAAGTTTTTTAAGCCGAGTCCATCAAAGAAGATGAGAGAGCCTTTTCTCACTTAACATTATCTGGGTGCAAAAGTCATGGTCCTTGGTCTCTTGTCACAAAATTCACAAGATATCATGCTACTTCAAACGCATAGTCATGTGAAGTTATTGCTAATTGTATTTTTCTAAATAAAAGCAAACATTGCACAAGTTATGAAACATATCGATACCTTTAATATGTTGTGTCATATTAATCGAAAATGTCTCGTGTTCTATATAATTGAAATCATATATATACAAAACTATGTAATTTATCTTTGTGTGTGTTCTTAAAACTTTTAAGACACCAATTGTGCCAGTGTTCTGATGTATTTTTCTTATAAGTAATAGATTTAATTAATGAGAAAGCACCAAAATGAACAGTAATACTTAATGATAAGATTATAATTTGTTTAACATGCTGTAAATCAAGTAAAAGAAAATAACTCATGGCATTTTCAACCATGTTACAAAATCTAAAAGGCTTGTATAAAATAACAAATGAAATTTGAGATGTGATATGAAGCTTACTCGATCATTATCATTAGTAAGAAAAAAAATATGGAGATATTATGATATAAGATCTCATCAAATTTCTCAGGTCTCTCAACAATGGATTACTTCACTACAATGATAATTATTGTTATTGTTAAAGCTGAGGCTAGTGGTCCACTCTTAGAAAATACATATAAAGAGGCTATAGATCAACCAAGTAGTTAGTCCTTACAAGCTAAGGAAATAGCTAAGTTGAAGGCTTCTAAACAATTAAGACTATGTTGAAAAACTTTGGAGCCATGAAGATGAAAGAACTTAAAAATTTTAAGGTTATAAACTAAAACTATGACTAGAGGTGTTCCTCTTAAGAAGAGGTTATAGAAACTCTGAGAAGAACTCAAATTCATGAAAATTCATTGATGTCATTGATTTGTTTAAATAATAAACTGTTTGCACATTTCATTTTATGCTTTGAGTTTAATTATTTTGTTTATGTAAGGTTGAATGAATGTACTCGAAATTTGACATGAATTATAGTGTAGTTTGACATAATACTTCTATTGAGTTTCAAGAATGATTTTATATAACTTGATTGGGAAATGAAATTCATATTGTGTGATTGATTATGATTGGATACATTTACATACAAGAAGTTTAGCTAGAAGCAATTGTCAAAAGTTGAGCATACACTTAGAGAAGGAATTAGAGGAGTCATAGGAGGAGTCAGAGTCAGAGTTAGAGTTAGAATCAGAGGAGTTAGAGCTAGAGGAGAAGGAATTGAAGTTGGAGTAGGAATTGAAAGAGGAATTAGAGGAGGAATTGAAGGAATTAGAGGAGGAATTGGAGGAGAAATTCGAGGAGAAAAAATTTGAGAAATTAGAGAAGACAGAGAAGGAGGAGGAATTTGAGGAATTTGAGAAGTTAGAAGAATTGGAGGAATTGGATGAATTAGAGGAGGAATTGGAGTACGAGGAGGAGGAAGAGGAGTCAAACTTAGAGGAGGAAGAGGAATTCGAATTGGATGAGGAATTAAAAGAGGAATTGGAGATAGAATTGGAGAAGGAATTGAAGGAATTAGAGGAGGAATTAGAGAATGAAGAGAAATTAAAGAAAGAAAGTGGAATTGGAGGAGGAAAAATTAGAGAAAGAATTAGAGAAGGAAAAAGAAGTATTGGAGGAATTAGAGAAAATAGAAGAATTTGAGGAATTGGAAGAGTTGGAGTAATTAGAGGTATTGGAGGAGGAATTGAATAAATTGGAGTAGGAATTAAAGGAATTAGAGGAATTGGAGAAGGAATTGGAGGAGGAAATCGAGGAGAAATTGGAGGAATTAGAGGAGGAATTGGAGGAGAAAGAGGAAGAATTGGAGGAATTTGAGAAATTGAAGGAATTGAAAGAATTAGAGCAATTGGAGGTAGAGGAGGAATTTGAGGAATTGGAAGAGGAATTGGAGTAATTAGAGGAATTGGAGGACTTGGACAAGAAATTGGACGAGGAATTCGAGGAGGAATTGAAGGAATTGGAGGTATTAGAGGATGCAAAATTGGAGGAAGAATTTGAGGAAAGGAATTGGAGGAATTATAGGAGAAATTGAAGGAGTCATAGGAGGAGTCAGAGGAGTCGGAGTCAGAGTTAGAGTCAGAAGAGTCATAGTTAGAGTGAGAGGAGTCAGAGTCAGAGGAAGAGGAGGAATTGAAAGAATTGGAGGAATTGAAGGAGAAATTAGAGGAGACAAAATTGGAAGAATTAGAAGACGAATTAGAGGAGGAATTGGGGGAATTAGAGAAATTTGAGGAATTTGAGAAATCGAAGGAATTGGAGGTAAAAGAAGAATTGGAGGTTGTGGATGAATTGGAGTAGGAGTCAGAGTCAGGATTAAAGGAGGAGGAATTAGAATTGGAGGAGGAATTAGAAGAGGAATTGGAGGAGAAATTAAAGGAATTGGAGGAGGAATTGGAGAAGGAGAAATTGGAGGAGGCAGAATTGGAGGAGAAATTGGAGAAAGAATTAGCAGAGGAGGAATTGGAGGAATTAGAGAAATTGGAGGAATTTGAGGAATTAGAGGAATTTGAGTAGTTGGATGCAGTAGATGAGGAATTAGAGAAAGAATTGGACTAGGAATTGGATGATTGGAAGGGGAATTAGAGAAATTGGAGGAATTCAAGAAGGAATTAGAAGAGGAGTAAGAGGAATTAAAGGAATTAGAGGAGCAGGAATTTGTGGAGGAGAAATTAAAGGAAGAATTGGAAGAAGAGGGGGCGGAATTGGAGAAAGAGAAATTGGAGGAATTTAAAGAATTAGAACAATTAGAGATAGATGAGGAATTTGAGGAATTGAAGTAATTAGAGAAATTAGAGGAATTGGAGGAGGAAAAGGAAGAGAAATTGAAGGAATTGGACGAGGAATTCGAGGAAGAATTGAAGGAATTGGAGGTATTGGAGGATGCGAAATTGGAGGAAGAATTGGAGAAGAAAGAATTAGAGGAATTAGAGGAGGAATTGGAGGAGTCAGATGAGGTGTCATAGGAAGAGTCAGAGGAGGAATCGAAGTCAGACTCAAAAGAGTCAGATTGAGAGTCAGAGGAGTTAGAGTTAGAGAAAGAGGAGGAATTGAAATTGGAGGAGAAATTGGAAGAGGAATTGGAGGAGGAATTGAGGAAATTGGAGGAGGAATTGGAGGAATTAGAGAAGAAGGAATTTGAGGAATTTGAGAAATTTGAGGAATTGAAGGAATTAGAGGTAGAAGAAAAATTGGAGGAATTAGATAAATTGAAGGAGAAATTGGAGTAGAAGGAGGAAGAGGAGTCAGAGTCAAAGGAGTAAAAGTTAAAAGAGGAGGAGGAATTGGAATTAGAGGAATTAGAAGAGGAATTGGAGGTGGAATTAGAGGAGGAATTGAAAGAATTTGAGAAATTGGAGAATGAGGAGAAATTGAAGGAGGATGCAGAATTGGAGAAGGAATTAGAGGAGAAATTGGAGGAATTAAAGAAATTAGAGGTAGTATGGGGAGGAATTGAGTAAATTGGAAGAATTGGAGGAATTAGAGGAATTAGAGAAATTGGAGAAGAAATTAGAGGAATTTGAGGAATTAGGGCAGAAGGAATTAAATGAGAAATTGGATGAAGAAGAATTAGAGGAATTGTAGGAGAAGGTAGAATTGGAGGAGGAATAGGAGGAGGAAGAATTGAAGAAATTTGAGGAATTAGAGAAATTGAAAGAATTAGAGCAATTGGAGGTAGAGGAGAAGGAATTTGAGGAATTGGAGGAGGAATTAGAGTAATTTAAGGAATTAGATGAGTTGGACGAGGAATTCGAGGAGGAATTGAAGGAATTGGAGGTATTGGAGGATGCAGAATTGGAGGAAGAATTGGAGAAGGATTAGAGGAATTAAACAAAGAGAAATTGGAGGAGTCAAAGGAGGAGTCGGAGTCAAAGTTAGAAAAATCAGAGTTAGAGTCAGAGAAGTCAGCATCAGAGAAGGAAGAGGAATTGAAGGAGAAATTGGAGGAAGAATTGAATGAATTGGAGGAGGAATTGGTGGAGAAATTAGAGATAGAATTGGAGGAATAAGAGGAGGAGGAATTTGAGGAAATTAGAGGTAGAGGAGGGATTGGAGGAATTAGATGAATTAGGAGTAGTCAAAGGAGGAGTCTGAGTTAGATTAGTTAGATTTAGAGGAGGAAGAGGAGGAGGAGTCAGAGGAAGAATCAGAGTCAGAGGAGTCAGAATTAGAGGAGGAATTGGAATTGAAGGAGGAATTCAAGGAATTGGAGGAATTAGAAGAGGAGAAATTGGAGGAGCCAAAATTGGAGGAGGAATTTGAGAAGTAATTATAGGAGGAATTGGAGGTACTAGAGAAATTGGAGGAATTTGAGAAATTGGAGGAATTAAAGTAATTGGAGACAGTGGATGATGAGGAATTAAAGGAGGAATTGGATTAAGAATTGGATGAATTGGAGGAGGAATTAGAGAAATTAGAGAAATTGGAGAAAGTAGAGAAGAAATTGGAAGAAGAATTAGAAGAATTGGTGGAATTAGAAGAGAAGGAATTAGAGGAGGAATTAGAGGGGGAATTAAAGGAGGAGGCGACAGAATCGGAGGAGGAATTGGAGGAGGAAGAGAAGGAGGAATTGGAGGAATTTGAGGAATTGGAAGAATTGAAAGAATTGGAGCAATTGGAGGTAAAGGAAGAGTTTGAGGAATTGGATGAGGAATTAGAGTAATTGGAGGAATTGAAGGAATTGGACGAGAAATTTGACAAGGAATTCGAGGAGGTATTGAACGAATTCGAGGAGGTATTGGAGGATGTCCAATTGGAAGAGGAAGAATTAGAGAAGGAATTGGAGGAATTAGAGGAGGAATTGGAAGAGAAATTGGAGGAGTCAGAGGAGGAGTCGAAGTCAAAGTGAGAGTTAGAGTCAGAAGAGTAGGAGGAATTGAAATTGGAGGAGGAATTGGAAGAGGAATTGAAGGAGGAATTGAAGAAATTGAAGAAGAAATTGGAGGAGAAATTGGAGGAGACGAAATTAGTTGAGAAAAAATTGGAGGAATTTGAGAAATTTAAGGAATTGGAGGTAGAGGAATTGAAAGAATTGGATGAATTAGAGCAGGAATTGGAGTGGAGGAGGAATTGGATGAATTGGAGCAATTGGAGGTAGTGGGGAGGAGGAATTTGAGGAATTGGAGTAATTGGAGGAATTTGACGAGAAATTCGAGGAGGAATTGGACGAGAAATTCAATGAGGAATTGAAGGAATTAGATGTAGTAAAGGATTCTGAAGAATTGGAGAAGAAGAAGGAATTAGAGGAATTAGAGGAGGAGGAATTGAATGAGTCAGAGGAAGAGTCGGAGACAGAGTCAAAAGAGTCGGAGTCAGAGGAGGAGGAGGAGGAATTGGAAGAGGAATTGAAGGAATTGGAGGAGAAATTAGAAGAGGAGACAGAATTAGAGGAGGAGGAATTGGAGGTAGATGAGAATTAGAGGAATTGGATGAATTGGAGGAGGAATTGGAGTAGGAGGAGGAGGAAGAGGAGTCAGAGTTAGAGGAGGAGGAATTGGAATTGGAGGAATTAGAAGAGGAATTGAAGGTGGTATTGGAAGAGGAATTGAAGGAATTGGAGGAGGAGAAATTAGAGGAGGTGGAATTAGAGGAGGAATTGGAGAGAGAATTAGAGGAGAAGGAATTAGAGGAATTAAAAAATTGGTGGAACTTGAGGAATTTGAGGAATTAAAAAATTGGTGGAACTTGAGGAATTTGAGGAATTGGAAAAATTGGAGTAATTAGAGGTAGTGCAGGAATAATTGGAATAGAAATTAGAGGAATTGGATGAATTGGAGGAGGAATTAGACTAGGAATTGGATGAATTGAAGAGGAATTAGAGGAATTAAAGGAATTAAAAGAATTAGAGGAATTAGAAGAGTTGGGGAATGAATTGGAGGATGAATTAGAGGAATTTGAGGAGAAGGAATTCTAGTAAGAAGAGGAATTAGAGAAGAAGGAATTGGAGGAGAAATTAGAGGAGGAATTGGAGGAGGCAGAATTGAAGGAGGAAGAGGAGGATGAGGAATTAGAGAAATTTGAGGAATTGAAAGAATAAGAGCAATTAGAGGTAGAAGAGGAGGAATTTGAGGAGAAATTGAAGTAATTGAAGGAATTGTAGGAATTAGGGGTAGAGGAGGAGGAGGAGGAGGAGGAGGAAGAGGAGTCAGAGTTAAAAGAGTTAGAGTTAGAGGAAGAATTGGAATTGGAGGAGGAATTAGAAGAGGAATTGGAGGTGAAATTGGAGGAATTAGAAGAATTGGAGGAGCAATTAGAGAAGGAGGAGGAATTAAATTAGACAGAATTGGAGAAAGAATTGGAGAAATAATTAGAGTAGGAATTGGAGGAATTAGAGAAATTGGAGGAGCTTAAGGAATTTGAGGACTTGGAGGAATTAGAGAAATTGGAGGAGCTTAAGGAATTTGAGGAATTAGAGGAATTGGATGAATTGGATGAAGAATTGGACTAGGATATCGAACAGGAATTGAAGGAATTTGAGATATTGAAGTATGCAAAATTGGAGAAGGAATTTGAAGAATTAGAGAATGAGAAACTGAGGAATTGGAGGAGTCATAATAGTAGGAGTCAAAGGAGGAGTCGGAGTCAGAGTTAAAAGAGTCGGAGTCAGAGTCAGAGTCAGAGTCAAAGGAGTCGGAGTCAGAGTCAGAGGAGGAGGAGAAATTGAAATTAGAGGAATTAGAAGAGGAATCTGAGGATTTTAAAGAGGAATTGAAGAAATTAGAGAATGAGGAATTGGAGGAGAAATTGAAGGAGGAGACAAAATTAAAAGACGAATTAAAGGAGGAAGGGGAGGAAAAATTGGAGGAATTTGAGGAATTGGAGGTAGAGGAGGAGGAATTAGATGAATTGGAGAAGTAGGAGGTGTCAAAGTTAGAGGAGGAGGAGGAATTGAAATTGGAGGAGGAATTATAAAAGCAATTCGAGGTGGAATTGGAGAAAATAGTGGAATTAGAGGAGGAAATAAAGGTATTGAAAGAATTGGAGTAGGAATTAGAGGAGGAGGAATTAAAGAAATTGGAGAAATTTTTTGAGAAATTTAAGGAATTAGAGAAATTGAAGGTAGTGAAGGAGAAATTGGAGGAGGATTTGGACGAGGAATTGGAAGAATTAGATAAATTGGAGTAAGAATTGGATGAATTAGAGGAATTGGAGGATTTGGAGAAAGAATTAGAGGAGAAAGAATTAAAGAAGGAATTAGAGGAGGAGGCAAAATTGGAGGAGGAAGAGGAATTTAAAGGAATTGAAAGAATTGGAGTGATTAGAGGTAGAGGAGGAGGAATTTGAGGAATTGGAGGAATTGGAGGCTGAATTGGAGGAGAAATTGGAGGAGGTGGAATTGGAGGAGGAGAAAGAGAAGGAGGAATTGGAGGAATTGAAAGAATTGGAGCGATTAGAGGTAGAGGAGGAGGAGGAATTTGAGGAATTGGAGGAGGAATTTGTAGAGGAGAAATTGGAGGAGGCAGAATTAGAGAAGGAATTAGAGGAGGAATTAGAGGAATTGAAGAAATTGAATAAATTTAAGGAATTTGAGGAATTAGAAGAATTAGAAGAATTAGAGTAATATGAGGTAGTGTCGGAGGAATTGAAGGAATTGGATTAAGAATTGGATGAATTGGAGGAGGAATCAAAGGAATCAGAGGAATTAGAGGAATTAGATGAATTGGAGGAGGAATTAGAGGAATTATAGGAGGATGAGAAATTGGAGGAGGAATTAGAGGAGGAGACAGAATTGGAGAAAGAATTTGAGGAGGAATAGGAGGAGGAATTAGAGGAATTTGAGGATTTGGAGGAATTGAAAGAATTGGAGCAATTAGAGGTAAAGGAGAGGAGGAATTTGAGGAATTAGAGTAATTGGAGGAATTGAAGGAAGAATTGGAGGAATTGGACGAGAAATTCGAGGATAAATTGAAAGAATTAGAGGTATTAGAGAATTCGGAATTGCAAGAGGAAGAATTAGAGGAGAAAGAATTGTAGGAAGAGAAGGAATTGGAGGAATTAGAGGTGTCAGAGGAGGAGTCATAGGAGGAGTCAGAGGAGTCACAGTCAGAGTCAAAAGAGTCAGAGTTAGAGTCAAAAGAATCAGAGTCAGAGGAGGAGGAGAAGGAATTGAAATTGAAGAAGGAATTGGAAGAGGAATTAGAGGAACTGAAGAAATTGGAGAAGAAATTAGAGGAGGAGACAGAATTAGAGGAATTAGATGAGGAATTAAAGGAGGTGGAGGAGGAGGAATTGGAGTAATTTTAGGAATTAGAGGAATTGGAGGAAGTGGAGGTAGAGGAGGAATTAGAAGAATTGGATGAATTGGAGTAGGAGGAGAAGGAGGAGGAAGAGGAGTCGGAGGAGAGGCCAGAAGAGTCAAAGTTAGAGGAGGAGGAGGAATTGGAATTGGAGGAATTAAAAGAGGAATTGAAAGTGGAATTGGAGGAGGAATTAAATAAATTGGAGGAGCAATTGGAGAAGGAGGAGAATTAGATGAGGCAAAATTGGAGGAATTTGAGAAAGAATTAGAGGAGGAGCAATTGGAAGAATTAGAGAAATTGGAGGTGCTTGAGGAATTTGAGTAATTGAAGATAATGGAGAAGGAATTGGAGGAGGAATTTGACTAAGAAATTGGAGGAATTGGAAGAATAAGAGGAGGAATTGGATGAATTAGAGTAATTATGGGTAGTGGAGGAGGAATTGGATGAATTGGAGGCAAAATCTTAGGAATTAGAGGAATTGGAGAAGGAATTTGAGGAGGAATTGGAGGAAGAATTAAAGGAGGAATTAGAAGAGGAATTAGAGGATGAGGCGAAATTAGAGAAGGAATTGGGGAGGAAGAGGAGGATAAAGAATTGGAGGAATTTGAGCAATTGGAGAAATTGGAGATAGAGGAGGAGAAATTTTAAGAATTGGAGGAGGAATTGGACTAGATATCGAGCAGGAATTGAAGGAATTGGAGATATTGGAGTATGCAAAATTGGAGAAGGAATTAGAGAAAGAGGAACTGAGAAGGAATTGAAGGAATTAGAAGAGGAGGAGGAATTAGAAGAATTAAATAAATTGGATAAATTAAAGGAATTTGAGAAATTAGAGGAATTAGAGTAATATGAGATAATGGAGGAGAAATTGGAGGAATTAGATTAGGAATTGGATGAATTGGAGGAGGAATCGAAGGAGTTAAAGGAATTGGGGAATTGGAAAAGGAATTGGAGAAGGAATTGGAGGAGGAATTGGAGGAATTGGAGGAATAAGATGATGATGAGGAATTGGAGTAATTGGAGGAATTAGAGGAGGAATTGGAGGAGGAAGAGGAGGAATTGGAAGAATTTGAGGATTTGGAGGAATTGAAAGAATTGGAACAATTGGAGGTAGAGGAGAGGAGGAATTTGAGGAATTGGAGGAAGAATTGAAGGAATTGGACGAGAAATTCGAGGAGGAATTGAAGGAATTAGAGGTGTTAGAGGATTCAGAATTACAGGAGGATGAAGAATTAGAGGAGGAAGAATTGGAGGAGGAAGAATTAGAGGAGGAGAAGGAATTGGAGGAATTAGAGGAGGAGGAATTGAAGGAGTCAGAGGAGGAGTCATAGGAGGAGTCAGAGGAGTCAGAGTTAGAATCAAAGAAGTCAAATGAGGAGGAGGAGGAATTGAAATTGAAGGAATTAGAAGAGGAATTAGAGGAATTGAAATTAGAGGAATTAGAAGAGGAATTGGAGGAATTGAAGGAATTAGAGGAGAAATTGGAGGAGGAGACAGAATTTGAGGAAGAATTAGAGGAGGAAGAGGAGGAATTAGAGGAATTGGATGAATTTGAGAAGGAATTGGAGTAGGAGGTGGAGGAGGAGGAGGAGGAGGAAGAGGAGAAGTCAAAGTTAGAGGAAGAGGAAGAGGAATTGGAATTGGAGGAGGAATTAGAAGAGGAATTGGAGGAGGAATTGAAGAAGGAGGAGAGATTAGATGAGACAGAATTAGAGGAGGAATTGGAGAAAGAATTAGAGGAGGAATTGGAGGAGCTTGAGTAATTTGAGAAATTGGAGAAATTGGAGTAATTGAAGGTAGTGGAGAAGGAATTAGAGGAGGAATTGGATGAATTAGAGGAGAAATTGGAAGAATTAGAGTAATTGGAGTTAATGGAGGAGGAATTGGACTAAGAATTTGAAGAATTGGATGAATTGTAGGAGGAATTAGAGGAATTAAAGGAATTGGAGGAGTTGGAGAATGAATTGGAGGATGAATTAGAGGAAATTGAGGAGAAGGAATTAGAGGAAGAGGAGGAATTGGAGTAGGAAAAATTAGAAGAGGAGAAATTAGAGGAGGAATTGGAAGAGGAGGCGGAATTAGAGGAGGAAGAGGAGGAGGAATTTGAGGAATTGAAGGAATTGGAGCAATTGGAGGTAGAGAGGATGAATTTGAGAAATTGGAGGAGTTGGAGTAATTTGAGAAATTGGAGGAATTGAGGGTAGTGGAGGGGGAATTGGATGAATTGGAGGAGGAGGAGGAGGAAGAGGAGGAGTCAAAGTTAAAAGAGTTAGAGTTAAAGGAGGAATTGGAATTGGAGGAGGAATTAGAAGAAGAATTGGAGGAATTGGAGGAATTGAAGGAATTAGAGGAGGAGGAATTGGAAGAGAAATTGGAAGAGGAGACAGAATTAGATGAGAAATTGGAGAAGAAAGAACTGGAGAAGAAATTAGAGGAGGAGGAGGAATTTAAGGAATTAGAGAAATTGGTGGAATTTGGGAAATTTGAGGAATTGGAGGTAGTGAAGAAGGAATTAGAGGAGGAATTGAAGAAAGAATTGGAGAAGGAATTGGAGGAGCAATTGGAGGAGAAATTTGAAGAGGAATTAAAGGAGGAGGACAAACAAAATATTTATTAAAAAAATAGTATAATAAATATTAAACATTATATGTTAAATATTTACCAAACTTTTAATGGTGAAATAAAAATAATTGCAAGACGATCAAACTAAAATATGAAAAAGATTCTTTTAAATTGATTAACGAAATTATCTATCATTGTTTTATAGATTACCTATACAAGCACATGTTTTACTTATTTTGATTGAAAATAATGACTAAATTCATATAAAAAAATTGCATTAATATAACTAATGGATGCTTTAAGCATGAAAATAAGTATAAAACATATAAAAAAATACACAACATAATTTCTACCAATTTCTATATACTTTCAATAAAAAAACTATATCAAAATAAACAAACATTAGATACCAGATAAAAACAAATATCAAAATTTGACTAACCTGCTAATATTTCAATTTAAAAGAAAGCTCAAATGAGCTTAAGAAAGAGAAGTCTTCGATAGGGCTACACTGTTTGAAGAGTGACAATCTTCTTTATTTTGTTAAGCATTAGATGCAATATTTACAATCTATAAGACATCTATAAGGCATCAACAATATCAATAAAAAAAATTCAAAGAGCAACAAAATATAATGTAACTCTATTAAGAAGCTTAAAAAATAAAGGTAAAGAATCAATGGTATTCCTTGTAGTATTCAAATTATGAATCAAAGCAAAGGCACAAGCAATTAATTCCCTGAACTAGGCAACACTTTGTGAAGGTAATAGAGTAAAATGTTACATTGTTTCAAAGCTTTGAGTCATATTGAGATTATTGACTACTAAAAAAACTTTTGACAAGCCAACATCATGCAACACATCTTATACTTATTAAAATGTAAAACAATTGGATGTAATTAATGAATTAAAGGTTTTCAAATCTTTAATCTCATTTATGATAACACTTTTGTTTACTAATTTAAAAATAATATATTATAATTATACGTTATTAAAAAGAAATTAACCTAAGTTTTTATTTTAGATTTTCAATTATCTAATATAATATCTCGTATTAATGATTAAGTATAAGAAGTAAAGTGGTAAATTAAAATCTTATAGTTAAATGATTTTCATTTTCTTATTTAAAAAATTAATTCAATATTAAATGTTGATTGTTATCCCGCATCTTTTTTACCAAGTCTTGTTTCTACCATAAGTTTATTAGGTCATAATTTATACTAATAAATTTACATAATATTTTTAACTAATAATTTGTACAAATAATTTTAAAAAATTATATCACGCAAAATTACTAAAAATTTATGGATGATTTGCTTTTATAAATAATAAGAATGACCATTTCGAATACTCTAATAACAAACATCAAGATCAAGTACAAGCAAGAGTTTTACATATCCTAAGAATATATAGCAAAATGTTTTTTGATAAGTTAACATACTCAAAAAACATTATTATTAATGTTTATATTAAAATTAAATATATAATTAAAATAATTTAAAATTTTTAATTATGTTTATAAAAAATTATAATTTTAATCTGATTTGATGTGCCAAAAAAACTTTAAATTTGTCATTAAAATTATAGTACCTAAAAAATTTAGAATATTTCATATTATTAAAAATTATTTTTAAAAGAACTATATATCAAACACTACAATAAAAGAATCTAACAATTTTATTAAATATTGAATAATTTATTATAATAATTTGAATAACTTTTCGACTTATGAATATTTTACATAACTAAACAGTTCGATAAAACAATATGATCGTGACATCTATAAAAATATATATCAAAAGAAAAATAAAAGATTTGAAATTAAACAATTAACTCGATTTATAAAATCATTAATATAAAATTTAAATTTTATTACTTTATATTTGTAAATGTATAAACATATATATATACATATATGTATCAATATATATAACTTTGTGTATTGTACATTTATATATGTATAAATATTATAATAACAAAATCAATATATATATATATTAAAAAATACCTTGATTATATATATAATATAATCAAATTAAAGTTATATAAACTAGTATATGTACAAATATATGTTTATATATAAATATATATATATATATAATATATATACATGTGTGTGTGTTTGTATATATATTTATAAACATGTATATATATATATATTTAATATATAAATATATAGATATATGTGTATGTATGAAAACATATATATAAATAACTATATATATATATTTGTAGATATTTATATGTATAGATATACATTTTTAAGAATATATATAGATATACATTGTATGTATCACTATATATACATATATAAATAACTTTATATTCATATATATATAACTATGTGTTTAAATAAATATAAATACACGTATATATATATAAATTTATCTAAATATATATATATATAAGTATATATAGGTATATATATGTCTATATATATGTATAGATATATTATAAATATTCATATATATATATATATATACATAAATAATAAATAAATATATATGTATATGTGTAAGTATATATATTGTTCTATAAATATGAGTATATATATATATATATATATATATATATATATGTAAGTATATATATATATATATATATATATATATGTAAGTATATATATATAAGTATAAATAAATATATATATATATATATATGTCTATATATGTGTATGGATGTATATTTAAATATATATATATATTTATATATATATATAAATAAATACTTAAATAAATATATATATATTTATACATACATAGATACATATATACATATACATATGTAAGTATATATAGATATGGATCTATAAATATGAGTATATATATATATATATATATGTAAGTATATATATACGTATATACGAGTATATATAAGAATATATATGTCTATATATGTATATAAATATATATTTAAATATACATATGTATATATAGATATAAATTTATACATAAATAAATATATAGATATATATATATACATATATATGTATGCATATATCTAAGTATATATATATATATGTGTATATGTATGTATCAATATAGATATATATAGAAATAACTATATATACGCATCTGTATGTATATATAAGTATATATATTTATATAAATATATACATATATATTTATATATATTTTTAGATATGTAAATAAATGAGTATAAATAGGTATATATATAATTATGTATGTGTATAAATATATATTTATGTATACATATATGTATATTTATATATACTTGTATATATAAGTATATACATAAATAAATAAATATATATATATATATATATATAAATAAATAGATATATATATATGTCTAAATATTTATGAATATAGATGTATAAACATATATAGATATATACATATAAATCTATATATAATTATTTATATGTATATGTGTATATATTTATATTTATATATATTTGTGTATATATTTATCTATGCATATTTAAGTGTGTTTGTGCATATGTGCATTTAAATATAAACATATATATATATATAACATTACAAATTTAAATTCTATAATAACATTTTTATCAATAGATTTAATTATTTAATTTTTAATTTTTAATTTTTCTTTCAATACATGTTTATAATTGTCACGATCCATTTTCTATCAAGCTATTTGATTATGATAAAAAAGCATAAATTGATAGTTTCAAATTATAATAATATACTATTAAATGTTTAATACAATTGCTTAATTGTTTCAATGAAACATTTGTTATACAAGTCAAGTTTGAATTTAGATTTTAAATTTATAAAACATATTTAATAAATTTATAAAAAGAATAACTTATACAAAAAATTATATATTTTTTTATATTTGTGATAGAATTAAAATACAAAGTTTTCTATATAATTTCAAATTTTAAATAATTTTAGTTATACTTTTTTAAATTTACACATCATTAATAATATTTGTTAAATTAATTTATCGTATCAAAAAAACTTTACAATATATTTCCAAAGAAAAAAAACTCTTTTTGTTTAAACTTGTCTTTAATATTTGTCCATAGAATACTATAATTGGTCATTCTTATTCGTACATATGATAGTATTTTTTCATATTATTTTTTAAAATTGCTTAAATAAGTTATTTACAAAAATATCATATTTATTATAATCAAATATAACATATCTGTCTAATTGTTTTAAAAATTATAAGACTTGGCAAAAGAGGTTATGCGGGTAAATATAAAGATTAAATCTTGAATTAATATCTAAAATAAAAAAAATCTAATTAGTGAAAACCTATTCAATAATTAAATATAAAATATAATCAATTAATTATATTAGTTTTTTTACTAATAATATATTATTATATTAATTAATATATTATCAATAAATTAAATTTTTAAAATTAAGATTTTAAAGTCATAAGTAATAAATAAAATTCCATGTATAAAATTATAGGTTTAAAATTATTATGTTTCTTTTGTTTACTAACTTAAATGATTCAAAACTTTATTTAATATCAAATACAGTATATCAATATTTAACTATTTTGTTATTAATATATTTTATGTGAAACAAAAATATAGCTTCATATGTAATGATCAATTTAAATTTTAATTGTCCAATATTAATCATTAATTTATCACTATTTTTTTCTTATTATCAACATAACGAATGTTATTATTTATTTAATATTAACTAACACATGCAGCATGTTATAAAAATAATCATGTAAAACTTAACTTCATAAATTTTTTGTAAAATAAAAGAAACTAAAATTACCTGGCTCATATACTAGTAGATAAAACATAGATAATCAGCAATATCATTGGCCTGGGAAACAAATAGATTTGAAGCAGCACAAAGCACAACCGTAGTAGAGACGTTTGATGATTGGCATCTAAACAATCAATAATCGTCTCAATAAATAATATCAATCATTCATTACAAATAAAAACAACGAGATTTTGAGTGTTTATCACAACGAGTGCAAATGATGAGATCAAAACAACAAAAGAATAATGAAGGGTAAGCTATATCATCAATCTGTAGGAATATCTATGGTTACACTTACGCACCATTAATCCAATATCCTCCTATTAAATTAAATATATTTAAGAAGATAAATATTCTTCGATGCTTTCGTAAAAATAGCCTACATCAAACAAGAAATATTTTATTTACATCTTCATATTAAGAAGATTATCCCGTTCAATAAACTTAAGCAATATAGTTATATACCTTTAAACGTATTAGTCTATTTCAAACAGAAAACTATCCCTATAATTGTCTAACCTAAGTTATCGTCATGCAATTACAAAAAGATGAAATTTTACCAAAATCTTAAATAATATTAAAAAAACATTAAATTCAATAAATTATTTATTACAAAAACAAAGAGATACACCCTTCAATCCAAGTAATAGCGTATGCTACAAATGATTGTGCTTAGACTACATTAAGCATCAAGTAAAACACTAGACGAGATGTGTACAACATTGCCAAGCAACAATGTAATATGTGGCTAAGCATAATGTCACACATGGTTGATCGATAAAAAATGCAACTACACAACAGAGTCGTATACTCATAATTTTTAATTATATTTAACATTTTTTAATAATTTTACAAAGTTAAAAAATATTTATAATTATTATTTAATAATTTTTCTTAAATCCCCTTTGCGGCATTCGATTGCTAAGAAAAGTCAAAGTAAAATATTGCCTATTTGAGAAATGACATTATACTAAATTATATCTATTATATGATAAAACTAATATATTAGGATGAAAAACATAAAGGAGAGATAAAATAAAATATGAATGGATTGACCATAATTAAATCTTATGTAGAATATATAATATGATAGATTTAACATACGATTTGTTGTGAAGAAATATAAGAAACGTGCATTACATTAAGAATAAAGCATGGTATGATGGTAATGTGATAAAAAAAATATATAAAATGTTAATTTAAGTTTAATAATCATAAGGAGTGCACATTATATATATATATATATAAACAAGTAATTAATATTTTATGTTTATATATGATAATTATAGAGAATTAAGAAAAAAAATTGAAAATATTATCATCTCGAATTTAAGTAAATTTAATAATTGTAACATAAGTATATTATAAAATAAATATATATTATAATTTATGATTAAGATATTTTTATATATTATTTATTATCTATTTATTTTGACATATATTATGATTATCTTATGAATTTATTGGTATAATATTGGTATATAATTGTTTTTAATTCTTTTAATGAGATATCTTATTTACGTATTTTATGCAAAAATGAATATATGTATATGAAATGGTGCACATGTAAATAAAATTTGATTATATATTAAAGAAGGAACAAAAAATAATGTTGATTTTGTAATAAGACAAGTAAACAAATCCATAACTTATAAAATAAAATTATAATAATAATATTAAGTTAGTATGAGATACTATCTTCATCATATATAGATATTATTTTGGACAGCTACTAACATTAGGTATAAGATGACTAAACAGAAGTTTAAAAATCATACTTTTAATCAATATTGATCTCATGATTATAGTAGAACTTATTGGATAATCACTTGTAATATATGTAAAATAATTGGATACAAGTGTTAACAATATATATGTATGAATTATTTGATATTTGTACTAACGCTTTGTGTAAGATTTTAGTAAGATACCTAGACCTATATAAATGGAAGCATGTCTATCTTATTTTTGCTTATAGGCAATGTATATATATATATATATTATTGGATAAAATTTATCTAAAATAAGATAAAATTTATGTTGGTATCACAAAAAAGGTGGATTAACTATAAAAATATTATACATTACTTAATGAGGATCCATCATCTTAAAGACTAAGAATTAGTATCACTTGAAATGAGGAAGGTCCGTCAATGTTATCAACACTATGTTTGCTGCATCTTTAGGATAATTTTTATCTTTAATCTTTATAAAATATCTCTAATTCTAATATAAAATAACACAGCATTTCATTGACACTTGCGCACTAACAATAATATACCGATATTGATCATACTATTTTTAAGGAATAAATCATAATTAGCTTAGTTTTGTTCTAGTTCATAACCTAAACATCATGTTTTATTTTATCCCTAGTTGAGTCCTAGCCATTTTTACTATTATTTTTAACAAAAGTAATCAATTTCAAGTGGATATAACCGACGACCAATTTTTTATAAAACAAATTCTTAAACTATCATCATTATTTATAATTATTCTTATGTTTTTAATTCTATCATTTAAAAAATAGATAATAAACGTGCACCATCAAAACATGAAGCACTCCAATGCTGACTTGCACATTACAAGAAGAGGGTTGGTTCCATTATTAAGGATCCTTTATTAATCAAAATTCATCAAATTGGTTAGCAAAAGTTGAAATAAATATTAATATAATAAGAAAATTCTCTGATTTCATCCAAAAAAGGAAAGTAAACATGTCAACCATGGGAAATCTCTACATCAAACAAGAATTAAGTATAAAATTGCAGTTTATCTATACGGTCCTGAAATTTCTTTTAATAAAAACTGCTAAAAAGAAAAAAATTTAGATGCAATTTAAATAAAATATGCACACAAACAGTAGTATACATGATGTTACCTTAAGAAAAAATAACAGAACAATAGAATGCACAAAAGACCAGCCTTATTGAACAAATCTAGATGATAAATAAAGCACAAAGGGAATTTTTTTTTCTCTTTATAACAGTGGATGGAAATTGATTCCATAAATTAATGTTATTTGATTTAATATATAAATTTTAGAACTGAACAAATTGTATATTTTTTAAATGCAAAGCTGAAATGAGCCAAGGAAACCGAGATCCTTACCATAGCCGCACTGCTGGAAGAAATTGGGCAAAAGGGCCGCGGTCAGCCGAATTTTTTATAACAGAAAAATCCGAAGAGAAGGAAGACCGCCTCTAAAATACGAGAAGCCCTAAGAAGAGAAGAGCGGAAGAGGTTAGTGAGGGCCTTCATAGGCGTGGCCCACCGGGCCTTGAAGTCATAGAAGACTTATCTTTACCTCTACTTCCGGCGAGGCAACGGTGGGATTAGCGTTCATCGTCTCCTCCTACGGCGAACTCCGACAGTTGAAGTTAGGGTTTGGTGGAACAAGGGAACCCGACGCATGCGGAGGAGGGAAAAGATCGGGAGATTTTAACAAAGCGCGAGGCAACCCGACGCATGCTAAGGAGAGAAACGGTCGGGAGCTTTGTTAAAAGCGCGATGTGTTTGTTTGGAAATTCTTGTAACGGTTAGTTCAAATTTTAATTCTTAATATAATTGAAATTTTATTAAATAAAAAAATTAAAAATTTATCAGACGTTCTAAAAAATATCTATCTAATATATTTTATATTTTAAAATATATTATGTTATAATTAAATTTATTTATTTAAAAATATATTAAATCATTTATTTTATACATTAAATATGATGAAAAAGAAAAAAATTATATATATATATATTCCAAAAAAAATCCTCCTGCACAACTTGTATAAATTTCAATTAAGTTTATAATTTAAGAAAAAAAGTTGAATAAAATTTTTTTATTTAATTTTTATATTAGATAAAATCTTATTCGAATTTCTAGTTATCTTTTTATTATTAAACTTTAATACATTTTGCTTAAAAAAATTTTAAAAAACTATTAAGCAAATCAAATTTATGATATTTTAATAATTTATACACATAGTTATATAAAATATATTAATTTTGAAATTCCATTGTAAACTCTAATAAACAAAGAATATATATCTATGCGTGTGTGTGTTTTAATTATATAGTTTTTATTTTATAAAATTAGATTATTCATTCAAAAGACTTCATATTTTTTTATTTTAATATTGTATTACAAAAATATTTAAATCATTTGAAACACATTTATTTATTTATTATTAAATCATTATTTTAATCTAATAACATTATTATAATTAATAAAAATAATCATATAAAATCCAATTAACAATTTTTCATGACCATATTGTTTTTTTGTATGATTGAAATCACGTTTATAATTTATTGAATCGTCTAACGATTCTTATATGATAAATTTCATATGATAATGGAAGTCAATAAACAAACACTAATTTTTAAATATATATATATATGTCAAAAACATAAGAAGAAAAAGCATATATATTCAAACATGAGATCTTAAACTTGTCAAAAGGGCTTAAAGGGATGACGTGTAAACCTCAAATGACATGAACTAAAAAGAAAAGAAGGTAATATATTTTTTATAATTAAAATTATTATAAAAATTGAAAATATGTTGATGGAGCTATGTTCAATTTTATTATACTTCATAATCCATGTTGATATAAGAAATATTTTATTTGGTTTATTTATGTTTTTTCTTCTTATTTTAAAAGGTTTTAGGATTAATTTGGTGTTATTCTGTGTTACTTTTTTCTTTATTTTTTGCATCATTTTTGTGAAGTCTCTATGTTTGCATTGTGTGTAAAATAATTCGATTTATTAACTTTTTTGTGTGAGAAATTAAATATTATGATTTTTTAATTTGCAACTCGTATCTTTGATTAGATGTATATTAAGAAATACTATATAATGTCACTATGGATTTGTTTGAAATGTTATTGTGCAAAAAGAATGGTTTTAATATGTTTCCCATGCTTTGAAGGTGGTACATCTCAATGAGTTGGGCAAGGTAAAATAAACATGGTCTTAAATCACGCCATACAAGTTGAGAATCGTGGCTAACTTATGCATACATGTAATAAGAGAAATTGGATAACAAAAAAACTAATTATTATATCCATTAAGAAAAGGTGTTACACTCTTGTGTTTGATAAGTCAAGCATAAATATTTATATCTCATATGGGCTTGCTTTAAATAAAATTGTTAATATTTAATTAAGTCAAGCCATTAACTTTAAATGTCTAAAATAGTGGTATTCAAGACTCTTTGAGTCATGACAAGCTTCAAGAAAATTGAAGACATGCACTAAAAATTTCATACTTGAATTTTTTTTTATTTTTCTTGAATCTGATATGTCCAAATTTTGAGATGATGTAGCATACAAGTAGTATTAATATTTAAAAATATTATAAACTTAATAATTATTGAATTTTGATTTTTGTGCCAAGCATTATTGATGAAAAGTATAGACATTGGTATTTGATTTTGTAAAATTATTTAAGAATTATTTTTCATGAATTTTTTTCATAATTATTTAGGAAACTTATAATATTATGATAATATAAAATTATTTTGGTACACTTATATTCCAAAATTTTGGCACAAAAATTCTCAAAAAACACCCGAAAACAATGTTAGTCTCGAGAAATTTCACTGTAACATTATGCGGGTCGACCCGACCCGACCACTGGCCCGTCCAGGCTTTAGAAATTAAAAAATATAATAAAAATTTTTGGAGACCCAGAAGGGACGCTCGTAGTCAGAAGGAAGAAGGCCGCAGGGAACACTGAAGGCAACACGGGGCATTAAGCCCGCAGTCAATGCTAAACGGAACGGTGCGAGATCAAGTGAAGCAGAACCAAGTGATGAAATCTTGGTCGAGGAAGGGGGGAGCCAACCCCAGCGGCTCGGAAGTCATAAAAGGCGAATTCCTTATAAAGCGCCATGACAAAGTTATTTGGGCAATGTGGGACTAAAGTCCAATCTGATTGTCGAAGGAGGAGGAAGGGCAAGCGAGATCGGACGGCTGAGATTAATCAAAACGTAAAATGACAAGCAAGAGAATCAAATCCGGGCTAAGCAGATATGCATCAGGACGCGTAATCAAACGTTCTAGACAATACCTATGTAATCTATGCTATATTTTAAAATATATTATATTATAATTAAATTTAATATGTTTACTAAATATTAAAAAATACATTAAATTATTTATTTTATACATTAAATATGATGAAACTAAAAAAATTATATATATTATTTATTTATTTTCTTAATTTGCTTACTTCATGTTAAATAAAAATAAGTTTTAATTGAAACAAAATAATGTGTAAATTTAAAATTACTTTACACTTGAAACTAAACAAATGTTTAATAATATTCCAAAAAAAATCCTCATGCACAAACTTGTATTGCTTTTAATTAAGTTTATAATTTAAGAAAACAAATTTTGAATAAATTTTTTTATTTAAATTTGATATTAGATAAAATCTTATTTGAATTGTATGATTACACATGGAATTGATCGAAGTGTGAGTTTTGTAGTGTAATGTTGTGCTGCTAATAGAAACATAGACATCAAAATATTCTTAAGAAATCGTCTTGTTGTTTACAATTGTGAAGTTCATATGTTGTCTTATTAGACAAGGATTCTATTAATTTGGAAAAAAACAATGGTGAAGGTTTAAAGCACCATGTGTATGAGGCATGTTAGATTGAATAAAAAAAATGTATTTGTTTAACAATATGTTTGTGGTTACATTCAAGTGTACTATTTTGTTGGGAAGTGTAAACCAAGAGAAGCAATGTGATATTCCTTGTTGGGCTAAGAAAAATTGAAAAATTTTACTTAAAAGTTCTTTATCATTATTAAATTAAAAACATGTAATTTTACTACGAAATGTGTTTTCCATTTACAATTTGAATTATTTAAAATTTGAAGATTTTAAACTTATGAAATAAAGAAAAAAGTCATGCATATCTTGTGTAATCATCAATAAGAGAGACAATAGAGGTGAAAATCAGAGAAAGAAGTGACTCATGAGGGTCTGCAAAGATCTATATGTAGTGAGAAAAAGGTTGTTGATGAGACTATATTATGGGCAAGCATGACACCTGATAGATTTAAAGGAACCATGCAACGGGATGGCATGAAGTTGTTGGAGGATTGAAATCAATGGGGATCCTAACAAGTATGCCAAGTAGAAGTAGAAGTATGACCATTGGAATAAGCAGGAGGTGGTGAGATTGGTTGGTTATTTATTTGACAAAAACTTCTATTATTATTACCATTTAGAAGAACCTTCTTTATAGGCCTATCATTTGCAACAAAATGATTATAAGTTAAAATGAGGTATTTGTTATGTTTAGATGCAACCCTTTTTATGAAAAGTATGTTCCTGTTGAGATCAAAGTTATAGAGTGTAACACCAAATATAATGGTTTAACCAATAAGCAATTTTACTAGTAGAAGGTATTCAAACATAAGCTTTTTGCATATTTTTTCAAAGATTGATGCTGATTCTTAATGTTTCAAACATGGATTTTGGAGGTTGGGAGTCTTTTTCAACAAGCGACCATGAGCAAGAAGAAAAGATTGGATAGAATTAGAAAAAATGGCCTTTATCGAGCTGATAATTAAGTGATTAATTTTGGTCTGTTTGCACTGCAATATTTTCCATTGCAGCTGAGATATTTTTTCCTTTTTTTTTTTGATGTTGGAACGAATTTCATGTTACATATGATATGGTAGGTGGCTGCTGGAATTTTAAGCGAAAAAACTGGTAAATGATGATACAGTCGAGGTTTTCAGTACTTGTTGGAAATATGAGAAATGCTATTGGTAATAAGAGTTGAAAATTTCAAAGCCCATTATACATCCAGACTACTTGAAAGTGCACTATTTAAAATCGAAAGAAAATAATAGAAAGCAAAACTAATCTATTCACTTCTTATTATCGTTACCACTATGAGCTTGGATACTGTTCTTTTGGGCAAAATTTCCTATTTATTCCTTTGGTTTGAATCAAAGAGTTGAATATTCATCTTGTACAATAGATTTATTTGTTTTTGACTTGTTGCAATACCCCAAAATGTGAAGCTGAACAAACTAGTAACATTTGAGTATTTTTTATATTATTTTAAATATAAAGTGATGAATTATGACTTCTTTTGATAATATTATGTTATTGTTATATTGTTGATGATGAATTATTGGATCCCATGAGTTCAAAAGACAATATTTAGTTTTAATGATAACAAATCATTTACGTTCATAGTGTGGTGATCAAATATGTCTAAACATGCTTTATAGGTTGCATTTAAGATAAATAGATTTGGCAATCATTTAACATGGAGTGACATAAGAAATACTGAATTTGGTAAATCATCACAAAGCTTCAAGGATATGAAGGATAGAAGAACAACGCCATTGGTGTGCATGATCTCAAAGCTATTTACGGTTGGTAACTTGAATTTTGTTGTTCACTTTTTTCATCTTTGTTATCCTGTTAGTTTTATTTGTTTCCCATCTAACTTTTAGGGCCATGGAAGAAGAAGAACCTACATGAAATGGGTGTGGTCACACAATGCATTTCACCGACAAGGATTACCGAACAGTACTTAACTAATGTTCTTTTAAAAATCAACACGAAGGTAATAAAAGTCATTATATAGTGTTCCTCAAGCATCATTTTCTATGCATCCTAATTTCCCTGTACCAACAAGGCAAGGATGCAAGTATGGCAAGCATCATTACACCCGATATGATCCTCCTGCTTCTCCTCAAGCTTCTCCTCATCTTCCATAAATGTAATACCTAATTTCCTTAAATTTAAGTGACTATATACTGCTTGTTTCTAGTAGCCAATATGCTTTTTCCTATGTTATAACTCCTTTCTTTAATTACTTGTGACTGCACTTGTGTTACACCCCATTTTTTTTTTCTAGGCTGATTTTTGGCATACATTTTTTTTTTTCATATAGACAGCTCAGATCGTCCCATACCAACCTGAGTAGCCTACGAAAAACATAGGATATAACACATCATTACACACCTACTTTTCTTAACAATGTGGATCCCATCTCCCGGGTACACCGTCAAATCAGGTTCATGACTCCTGAATTAACAGATGGACTCGCGCAATGTTACTCCTACTAGACCCCATACTCCTAACCCATACCGGTAGGAGAACTGATCTAATAAAAGTCTGAATCCCCACGGTTAAGTTCCATAGTCATGTAATGACCTCACCATCAAAAATAAGATACATAACATCCACAGATAAAATATGGCACTCCACACACTATACCACCAAGATAATAAAGTAAAACAGTGAATGGAAACTACATCACAAGAATAAGATCTAAGTCCAACAAATACAATATCATCCAACTAGATACATAAGTCAGAATCACCCTCACATATTACATGACATAAGAATAACAGTCTCCTTGAATACATCCAATAGTATCAATCACACTAACCAAAATGTCTCAGAAAATCACAGATCAGATATCCTCCACTAGCCTGCTGACCACGATCCCACCTAATCTGGGTGGTGTCAAGGCTGTCGTGCCGCTGGAAAAATATAGATAATAAAGGAGTGAGCTATGCCCAGTAGGAAAGACAGCTAGTAAAAACTCACATGCAAGAGAAGGATAATAGCAAGAGTATAGGAATACAGCATAACAATGTATAGTGGAAAGGCACTCTCAGTCCCAGACTCTGACCAACCACAGTCACCCCAGTCACACCAGAGTAGCTCTCCTCTGGGCTTCCAGGTAGCATGCTAGTGGGATCGCCCATCTCGAAACATGCATAGCGCTTAGGCAAAGCATGACAGTGGGATACGCCCATCTCGAAACACGCATCATAACGCCTAGCACCCGACACCGCAGCGTCTATGTAGCATGCCAGTGGGATTGCCCATCTCGAAACACGCATCACAACCTAGCCTGGGGTTCCAGGTAGCATGCCAGTGGGATACGCCCATCTCGAAACACGCATGACGCCTACCAGTCACATGTATACTGTGGAAGCTAAGTCTGAACCGCACAGTTACCTACCACAACTACCCTAAAACATCATATAGGGTCTATAGTAGTCCGGTCCAATATGCCAATCCGTGAAATATGCCAACACTGAGTAAACTGACTCAAACTATGCCATTGCCATCCAAGCAACACAAACTGTACCAAAATTCTGACTATTCTGGTAGCACTTACCTAAGTGTCACACTTCCTTCCAACTAATCCAGCTGCACTGAATTTATGGATAATTTCCAACAGTCAATTTCAACTTGGCTATATGATTTCCAAAAATCACCTTTTTCTCACTTCAGGAAATTTTTAAATTCCAAAATCAATTTCCGCCCTTTATCCATTTTCCGAAATTTGGAATAAATTTCCGAATAAAATTTAAATTCCACATATATCCTTTTTCCGAAAATTCGGATTAATTTCCGAATTAAATTTAAATTCCACATATATCCTTTTTCCGAAAATTCGAATTAATTTCCGAATTAAATTTAAATTCCACATATATCCTTTTTTTGAAAATTCGGATTAATTTCCGAATTAAAATTTAAATTCCACATATATCCTTTTTCCGAAAATTCGGATTAATTTCCGAAATTAAATTTTCCTCCACGCCGCGCCGTTCGTCCGCGCCGAATCTCCTGAACCGAATCTCGCCACCGGTTCGGGTCTTCTCGCTGAATCGAGAACCCACCGGCCGAATATTTAATCCAAATTTCCAGCCGACGTTTAGCATTTAATTATTAATAAATATTGAATAATTACAATTACTTAATTAACTAAACCGTAATTAATCTAATCCATCTCCTTCCTCCGCCCGGCGCCCGCGAAACCCTAGCCGACGATTCCTCCGGGAAAATTCCGTTTCCCCCGTCGATTTCCGGCGACCGAGATCAAGGAGAAACAAAATCCGATGTTCATACTATCCTAATGTTTCAATAATGCCACTAATTTCTAAGGTTCAATCAAAATTTCCGCCGAAGTTTCATCCGATCCCCATTTTAACAATCTATGAAATTAAACAAATTTCAGCATTTGATACTATCTTAACATGATTAAAGTACATAATCGAATCAACACATGCTCGGTAAAATTTCCGAATTCGGCGGGTATAATTTTCCGAAAACCCTAAAATGCTAAAATCAATAATTTGCATTAATCAATTCCAAAAACCACAATCTGCATGCTCCGGTAGCTATTTGCAAAATAATCCATATTTTTAATTTGCTAAATAACTAATTTAAATCTGAATTTCCTACCTTTCTTCTCCGGCGACGGTGAAGCTCGCACGCGACCAACCGCTGCTCATCGTCGAACGAAACCGGTACCAATCGATTCTCCTCGGTCCCGCGAACCTCCAGGTACAAAAAGCCCCTTGAAAGGCTGCCGGAAAGTATCGCCGTTCGCCGCGAACACTTCGTCTCCGGTCACCGCTCGAAACCCTAACAGCCGAACAGTTTCGGTTAAATACCCCGCTTAAACCGGTAATAACCCGTTAAGAACCCATTAAGCGCCAGTTGACCTTCTAATAACGCCACTTAACCCCGATCGGCCGGTTAATCTCCACCGCTGTTCTCGTCCGTCCGATCTGCTTATCCGCGGCTTATCCAAGCGCATGCACAAACGCACTCGGCGAACCGCCCCCGCCTTCGCTGAACCGCTCCGGTCCGGTTCACGCGCGGTAAAAACCAAATTCCGGTTTAAAAATCTAATGGACAGATTTAATTAGATTTTCGAATTTCCAAACATCCAATTAAACAGGGAAATTACTTAAAAATTTCCTCGGTGCTCTGAAAAATCCCCAGAAAATTTCAGAAATTCCAACAGCCTCCAATTGAGCTCCTGGCTCATCCTACTGTCGATCTGAAATCATCCAAGTCACAATTGAATTATTGAAGATTAAACATATATTATTTTACCGGGTATAACAACTTGTTTGTAGTAGTTGATATGCATTGTTATGCTTGCTTGGTATGTACTATGTTGTTCAATTGAATAAACCTATACGATTCCCATGAAAGGTAATTGGTTGTACAATTACAAACACTTATGCATAAATGAGTACTAGGAATAAAAATTCTTATGGAATAGTGGTTACCATGATCAAATGCCAAAGCATATATAAGAGAAAAAGATTTATTTGGTTTGTTCTTCATTCCTTTTCTACAAAAGAAGACATAGGACATTCAAACTAAAAGGTCAGGACATCCCAACTTATAATTATCTTGAAAACAATATAATATCAAAAAATATCTTTCTAAATGAGACCACTAAAATTTAACAAGAAATTACAAACAAAATAACAAAGCATCTATGTTGGTGATGTATCAAATGGTTCTATTAACCACGAAATCCCCAAATTAACATTACTATGGAAAGATAACTACATTTTTTAATACCAATTCATCTACATTGGTGATGCAAGCTTTGTGTGTGATATATATCTGTTGTTTGAAAAAGGCTTTTCTTATCTTTGATTTGTTGAATGCTCAATGACGAGAATAACAGTCATCCGGAAGGAGGAAGCGAGAGGATAATTTATGCTAAAATCTCAACTATGGGAAAACTCATGTTTGCAAAACGAATTTTTTAAATTTAGAAGACTGTTTCCAATAGGGATGCAAGCAAACAGCATTCAACCTATCAGGCCTTGGAGCAAGCTACATCGATTGCTTGATTCAATTAATTTTTACTCATCATGACTTGATAGCATCAGCAAATCATGACATCAGGAGCTTCATTGCTTTTGCATCACAAATAGTGTCGTATTGTCACCACCATATGATTGATTCATCAGATGATTCGATTAGGACACATTCTATAACACCTATTTTGTTATAACATGGAATTGAGCCAATCAAATAGTTTAATGAGAAACTTATTGGACCTTACATTGTTATCGTTTTTTATACACATGTGAAGAAACCCAATTTTCATGATTAGACTATCAAAAATACCCATAATCAGGTAGTTTAACTTGCAAAGAAAAATCCCATATTATACATGTTGATCATTTGTAAAATTGACATCTAATTAGCTTATTGTGATCAAGTTTCACAATAACAAATTAGATATCACCTAAGGGTTTAAGTTTGCATGTAATCATGCTATTGAATCATATAATATGCTTCATTCGGTTGGTAGTAGTGGTCAAACTTTGGTTGGACAATAAGGCCACCGCAACATTTCTTAGATGGGAGTGCCCTGCAACAACACCAACTTTTACTGAGAGCTTTTCGTTCTCTTAGAGTGTTCTTACTTGATGTTCCTCTATTGGAATTTTTTTAGCTTATTTATTACTTGCAAGTATAGTTGTATCTTTATATTTGTATAGCTTTATCCTATTAAAGGACACTTTATTAAATTAGCATGGTCTTTTATTCTCTATTTTATCTCTCTGGTTTTCATGTAATCAAAGCTTGGTGATTATTATAATAACAATTTTTATCAAGGTGTGAAAAACATGTTGTGCACAAGCAATCCAAGACAGAGAAAGTTTAAAAGTGTCTTTGCTTTGAGCCCTTCATAATTTAATAATAATCTCCTTAGCAATAAGCCAATCAAAACTTAAAACTTTATGCGTAGTCTTTGAGAGGAAGTTAAAAAGTGTGACTTTATGACTCTCTTGTATTACTCAAACAAATCGGTTAGGCAATCTTTCATGAACTGGCTCATCTCTTGAACTTTATATATGTTCAAATGAATACACAAATATACTTGCCAACGAGAGGTAATCAACTGATATTTTAATGATTTTGTTTTATCTTCATTGATATTTTGATCTCAGTTGCAACGCATAAGATAATTCAACCGCTGCATATTTGAATGAAATTACGAAAGATCACTTATTTGGCCATACTTTAAGCATCGAATTATGCATCAATGATTTAAAATATTTGTACATGCTGTTGGAGATGTACGGTTTGTAATGATTTAGTTGTAGAATTTATATGAATTGCAGGTGATATTTTAGTCCTCCATCAAGAAATAAATATGCTCATCGAATGAAAATCGCAAAGCATTCTAGTTGGTGATCATCCTCCAAGTCTAACACATCCCAATTCCCCCCCATGCATAAAATGCAAAGGCTTGCCAAAAGACATACCATGTTCCTGTTAGATTGAATGCTTGTCTTCTAGCTATGACTGAATCATAGCTTGTCTTAACTCTCTTTAAGCAAGGGTTTTGGTTAATGGGCATTTTGTAGATCTCTATGCTATTAAAAAAATTATTAATGAAACAGAATTATAATTTTCAATAATACTATATTTAATGATGTTCTTCAAAGAAATATTAAAAGCTTGCTTAGTGGTACTTTTAGGGATAAAACAAGACCTTTGAAAATATATTTTAAAAACTAAAATTCTTGGAAAAGCTATATATAGATAAAAGAGAAGTTATAAAAGTTATTTGGTAAAACTTTTGGAGCTCTTGATGTTTAAAAAAAAACAAAATCTTTTGCAAAGCAATTGTTGAACATTGCCAATATCACAAAATAAAAAGAAGATATATGACGTTCCTTGCATAAATAAAAAACTCAAATGTGAATGTAAGTCTAATTAAGGCAAACAATGCTATGCAAAGTTTTTAATTGAACAATTACAATAGGAAGGACGATGATTTTTTTCATGTAATAGGTCATATGCAAACTTCAAATTAGAGTTGTCTTCAACATTTCTAGAATGGACATTACACCTTTTGGGTGAATTGTGCAGCATATGCCAAACTTAGTAGACTTAAGCTAATATTTTATATTGCATTTGCGTTGTATTTATATAAAAATTAAAAAATAGTTATTGCTAAATATTTTTCTCTTCATTTTTTTATTCTATTCTTTTTTTCTTTCTCCTCTTATTTATTTTTTTAGTCTCTTCATCCTCCTTTTTCTTCTTCTTTTCCTATCTTTTTTTTATTCCTTTTTTATATTTTCGTTTTTCTTGCTCTTGTTTATGTTATTTTTCTTTATATTCTTACACTTTTTTTTTTCATATTCTTTTTTATCTAATTTCTTTTTTTCATCTATATGTTTTTTCCTGGTTTCTCTTCTAATTTCTTTTTTTTTATCTAATTTCGTGTGAGGTTTATGCAGGCTTCAAATTTCCAGTCTTTAAGAAGATATTGAATAACTCAACTAACAAGAAATGGGGACCAAAACCTTCTTGCTTTCCCACATGGTTTGGACCATGTTTGACCTTTGTGTTTTTGTGATGACATATGGCCTTAACTCTTTGGAATATATTGGGTTTTTCAGTGTTTTGGGAGGTGAAATTACTTGGTGATGTGGCTATTTTCATGAAAAGAAGAGTAATCAAGTCAAATTAGCTTATCAAAAGAATTGATTTGGGTACAAAAGAATTGATTAAAGCAGCTTTGTGGGAAACATCGGATGTTTTGATCCTCACTGGGCTGCCGAATTATTCAAAATCTCCTTCGTGGAAGGCGTAGACCCAACTGCTCTTGACAAAGAGGAACATGTTTTATGATTTAAAACAGTATCTTAACAATGATACATTTGATTTGACACGCATTCAAAGTCTTAAATTCTCTACGAAATAAACCCAAGTGAATTTTTTAATCCAAACCTTCAGTCCATAGTCAATTAAGCAGGCTCCTTCTTCTTGGTTTATCTCTTGAAGTGTAAAAATGTTCAATCGAATACTCACAAAACTTGCCAAGTAACCAACTGAGGATTGAATATGGTCTCTAAGACAAATCTCCTCATCACCATCTCCACCCTGCTGCTTCTGTTGTTGCATACTATGGATGTTAGAACCATTCTCGATGAAAGAAATCAGGCATCAATGCGTGAGTAACTATCAAACCCTGCAAGGCCTTGTTTCTCTGTACTGTTATTTTATCTTCTTTCATATTATGATCTCAGTTACAATGCATAACATAATTCAACTGCTGCATAGTTGAATGAAATAAGGAAAAATCACTTATCAGGCCATACTTTAAGCATCGAATTATGCATCGACGATTTTTAAAATATTTGTACATGCTTTTGGAGAAGTATGGTTTGCAATGATTTAGTTGTAGAATTTATATGAACTGCAGGTGATATTTTAGTGCTCCATCAAGAAATAGACATGCTCGTTGAAAGAAAACAGGAAATAGGTGGCGGCGGGCACGGCGGACCAGGGGATGGAGATCCTCCAACTATTACACATCCCATGTCACCCCAATGCACAAAATGCAAAGACTTGCCAAAATACATTTCATGTCATTGTTAAGTTGAAAGCTTGTCATCTTGCATGAGTAAATCATAGCTTGTCTTAACTATCTTCATGCATGGGTTTTGCTCAAGAGGCATTTGGTAGATCTTTGTGTTATTCAAAAGTTTCTCAAATATTGTTTTGTAATTTTCTAAGTGAAAAAATTATAATTTTCAATGATGTTATTTAAAGTTGTTCTTCAAAGAAATACTAAAAAACGTATTTAGATTACATTACATGACATTATAAAAGCATTTCTTAGTGGTAGCTTTTGTGATTTAAAAAAAACTTTTGAAAATATATTTTGAAAAATAATATTCTTAGAAAAGCTATATAAAAGATAAAGGAGAAGTTATTATAAACCTTTTATGTTGTTGATGCTAAAAATCAAAAAATTACTTCCAAAAGAAGTTTGTTGAACATTAGCAATATTACTAAATACAAAGATGATTTACAACATTCCTTACATATGGCTTACCTAAGCTCCCTGTTTTCCATTTTAAATATGCATAATTTATCCGTTTTCAATAAAATGGGCATCACCTATGTCTGGCAAGGAGGTGAACACACTATTAGCTAAGTTAAACCTACAAACCAAAGTTGTTTAACATCTCTATTTAACAGTTTCACTGTATGCTTACAAGATACTCATATAAATAGACTCGGTCGACTAATATCTAAACAGTAAATGAAACAAATAAAAAAGATAGTTCAAGCAAATCTTTGTAAGAAAATATTATAGAAAAATCCAAGTTAACATTCAAAATCCTCGAAGGAAACAATCAGGCATCAAAACGTGAGTTAACATTCAAAATCCAAGTTAGCCTTGTTTCTATTTAGTTTTATTTTCTTTCATAGTTTTATCACTTAGCAAACTATATTATGTTTTACAATTATTGAATAAGAAAATCTCCATGAACTTTGTTCAAGCATCGAATTGCACATCAATGATTTAAAATATTTATACATGCTTTTGAAGCCATATGATTTGTAATGATTTAGTTGAAGAATTTATATGAGCTGCAGGTGATGTTTTGGTGATCCATCAGGAAGTAAATATGCTCACTGAACGAAAACAAGAAATAGATCGCTTCTTAGATGGTATTCCACGGGAAGCATTTAGTAATCTGTTCTAAATAATATTTAAAGACGTTCTTCAAAGAAATATTAAAATTCTTTACATATCATAGCAAGGCATAATAATACCTTTGTACAATGGTAGTTTTTGGCAATTAAAACAAAATTTTTGAAAATATATTTTAATTTCTTTCAGAAAAGTAATTTTATGTAAGAGATAAAAGAGAAAGTAAGAATGTTTGGTAAACCTTCAGTGCTTTTGATGTTGAAAATAAAAAAAAATGCTTTGAAAAGCAATTGTTGATTTTTCAAAGTTTATTAAATATAAAGAGATATATCTCATTCCGAAGCAGTTGCTTTGTTTGATCATTTTGGTGCAAAATCAATCGTATAATCTGAAATGAATCATACAAAGGATGGTTAAAGTAAATGTTGATAAGGAAATATTAAAATATTACCCATAAGTTGACATATGATATCTATATAATAAACATGTAAAATGAGGTGATTATAGAAATATATCATTAAACAAAATTATGAAACAAATGCATACTAATGGAAGCATAATCAAAACAATATCCAATTCTATTTTTTTCAATCATCATGATCTTTTGCTTAATGTTTTTCCAATTCACATGGTCATTATTTTATATCTCTCATTATTCAAAATTTACAAGGGCTTAAGTTTTTCTCAAACAATCACCATTTTAGCACTATAAGATTCTATCTCAGATAGTATCATATGACATTATATTATATAAACATCAAATCATAGGCACATCATATCACAATATAGATTTGGTCATGTTCATACTCAGTGCATGCCATAACCATATCATATAGTTTTCTCTCATTCACAACCTATGGTGATCATAGATTTCACTTGTTATCAACCCATAGTAATAGCAAATTTCAACTCTTTCTCAATTTGTGTTGACAAATAAGTATCATATTTGATCTTTGTGATATTATATCATATTGTTTCTACTCTTCCAACCCGTAGCAATAAAGATATCATGTCATCGTTGCTTCTATAATATATAACAATAACGAAGCTTAGTTCATTCTTAACTTGTATTGACAACTAAATATGATTGCTAAAGATAATATTATTAGAAGAATGTCTTATTCTCTAATCATGTTATATAATTCTATCATGTAAACCACATTGGGATGTATCATAAAGCTCATTCCTATCAAATTATATTATCAAGTCATATAAATTATTATAAGACTCCTATGACTTACTTTTTCTTTCTCCCTTTATTTTCTATCATATTTATTTATCATCTATATAATTTGTCTTTCAATGTTTTGATGTATTCATTTCAATTAAATGTATCACATAAATACATATAACTCGTTATCAAATATACAAGAGATTGTGCTAAAATTATGCTTCATATTATCAAAATATATATGCATAAAAAAATAATATAATATGATTATACTCATGATAACGTCTTATTTAAGAATAAATAATAATAATTATTTTTATCACAGTTACATTAGTATACTTTTCTAATTTTCTTGAGATTGATCATTTCCATTTTCGTTTTTCTTTAGGTTTATTATATCAAATTTATGTACAATTCTATTATAATATACTCACTATGTCATTAATAACAAGTTTTATATTCTTATTTTACTTCTTATCATAAGAATCTCAAATTCCTTCAAAAGCAACTATTGGACATAGTATTCATCCACCAGACATATGATACGTACAATATGATTGATTATATGTTAGGCCTAACATATTGTATGCTAAGAATGGTTTGTTATATGTCAAGCTTGTGATAGCAACCAGCATATAAAGTGAAGATCAAAACACAGAAAGATAACTTAATAACAAAACCTTAATACATAAGATACCTCACTAAATTTGCCAAAGTCCCAAGGAAATCATGCATGCACAATTCTAAAGCATCAACATCAGTCATCTATCAAAATTCTCTCAAATTAGGAGCAACAAATATAGCAAAGCACCAAGGGAATGATCTTAACAACTCACCTTAAGAACATTTCAACTCCCCAATAACTCTTCCAGATAATGCTGCAAAAGCTCCGTTTTGATAAATTCTCTGCAGCACTTCTTCCTCACTGCTTCTTATGTACAACAGCAAAAGCTATACTTCTTCGAGGCAACATATCATCTCTTGCTCGCCCAACAACTCTTCCCACAAGCAAAGATATCATTGTTGTTGGGCGAGCAAAAGCTATTCCAGCTATACTTCTTCGAGGCAACATATCATCTCTTGCTCGCCCAACAACTCTTCCCACAAGCAAAGATATCATTGTTGATGAACTCAGCTTCTTCAATGGCTTTCTATGCTACAACCTTTACTTAGTTACTTCAATTACATTGCTCTCTTCCTCCTCAGTTGGCAATAACTGCATGGTAAAACTCCATTGCTCAACAACAAAAGATCCTCCACTGTTATCAGTTATGATTTTCCCCACTGGATTCCTTCTTTCCTCGCCTTGCTGATTTAACTTAGCAACCATCTTTGCTATGCTTGCATCCTTCTGCTGTTGCCTTCCTCCATAACTCTCATGATAAGTACCAACATGGAGTGTTTATCCTCTTAGGCTAATCTAAGCACATCCTACATCTTGTACATTTCTATCACACCAAATCGTTTAAATTGAAAAAGATATTTAAAAGTCGATTAAATCTTGAGTACATAATCTATTCAACTAATTAATAAAAAAAAACTATTAAGGATTTTTGTAAAAGTTAAAATTTATCTTATAATTTCAACAATTTATATTAAATTTATTTAAACTCTAAAAATTACAACTTATATTTCAATGACTTTTACTTGATGAGTTCTATAAAATTATATATTTATTTTAAAAATTTAACATACTTACACATTGGCATTAAGATTTGACATAATAAAGGTATACATAAAAGCCAAATTATAAGTTTTATATTTGTGATGGAGGATATTTAGAGATGAAGAGGTTTAGGCATCACAAAAGTACCTTTGAGAGACTATTAAAAAGGAAATGGTTTGGTGTTTGCTTCTTTGGTAGAGCGAGTAAACCAATTTTGGGTTACTTTGCGATTGGTATTGGGAGAGCATATAGGACTTTTGTGAAGTAATCAATCATTTGTTGAATAGATGGAGGGGAACAATGAAAGAAGGAGAAGGCTCAAAGGCATTTGAGATCGAGATATAGGGATCTTTGTTTTACTTATGCGTGACGGTCAAGTGGTAATCTTTCAAAAAATGATGTTTTACCTAGTGCAATTCCCATCTTATTTATTCTATAGATCATAATAGAAATTTTTAATATAAGGCTTGGAATTAAGAGAATCATTATAAATTTACTTAATTAAAAATTTAACGAGTGGTATTATAGAATAAGAAAAGAGACATGGGATCCTTATAGGCTAATGATGGTCAAAGAAGAAAACAAAGAAGTTAAAGAAAGAAAATATTCTCTTAGATGATCAACCTCCTCTTGAATTGGATCCTTAAAGGTTTATTTTCAACTACTAAAGCAAAAGATGTGTCATATCATCATTTCGAATGTAAGAGACTTATAGTTATTATCCCAATAATAGTTTGATCCCTTGAGATGAGTGTCACATAGGAGAAGTATCGTTGTTATATCAATCGTAACTTAATTGCTTAGGACGATAGTGTGCAATGAGGTGTTATTATTATTAATAGTAAACTCTAATAGTCTCTTAAATAATAGTTTACTTTGCCCAAGGGAGAAATATGGGTGGCTATATTAATGTGAAAGTGTCACTTTAAATCATGCGATAAAGTTGGTGCTCGGAGATAAAGCTTGAAGATGAAGCCTTATAAAGTTGTCTTTGAACTTTTTGGAGTTGAGTATCTTAACTTGAGCAAAAGATATGACCCTGGTCATCTAGTTCTTAAGAGTCTAACCTCGAGCACTTAAGTTTTTAAGGGTTTTTGCTCGAGCAATAGGGTCTCATGGTTTTGGTTTTGAGCAAATGAGTTGTGCATTCCAACCTTATTATATTAAATTATTATTATTTTGGATCACCTTATCTTGAACTAAACTGGGTTTATCATACATAAAAGAGGCATCGACACATTAAGATTGTGACATTTTATATAAGCAAAAAAATCACTCAGTTAACAACTAATTTTGAACAATTCATATTTGTAACCCTCCAACTAAAAGCATGCGAGTAGTTCTTATTTAATGATTTATCTTTCGAGACAACATCTAACATTTACTTCTCACATATTTTTAATTTCAAGTATTATACGAGTTTTGATAGTTTGATCTCAAGTAATAGGGTTATGATAATATAATATCAAACTATTTATTATCAACGCTCACCATGTGGCCATGTTTCGAATCGATAATTCTGATATTTTACTTGTGAGTTTTTGCATCTTCGTACTTAAACGATAACTAATATAAAAAATTTAGTAAAACACTTTTTCAATTTTTTTTTTAAAAAGAGTGGAGTCTTTTTAATGTTTTTTTTTGAAATAAAATTAATTTTTATCATTTTCATATCATTTTTTATTTTAATTAAAAATTCTAAATTTTATTAATCAAAATGTTTAATTATGATTTAAAAATATTTTTTTAATGGAAGTTAAATTTTATAATAATATATCAAATAAAGCCTTAATATTTAAGAATAGTTGAGCCGAACCGAGATGGACTTGAAACCCGGTTTGTTAAAAGGCCCAAAATCCCCGCGTAAACCTGCATAAATGTATCTAGAAGTGTCGGGAACGAGTGTAGTGACCACGACGGCGTAGCGTTTCTCGTCGTCCTTTCGTCACCATGCTCTTATCGAAATCCAACGTTCTTTCCTGCGATTTTCCTTCTTTTACCTCTGAATCGATTCATCAGAAACACAGAAGCCTTCCTCAGTTCAATCCCAAATTCCCAACTCGGCAAATCCCCCTCGCTCAAGTCTCGAAATCCCTACGTCCAAGAACCGTATTCAGCATTTGTCCTTTAATCCATTTCAGCCGAACTAGAGGGCAGTTTCAAGTTTGCAGGGATTCGAGCGAGGCCCGCAATTCTGGAGCCGCTGTTGGAGAACAGGTAAGGGGGAATGGAGATGGCGGTGACCACGGCAATAATTGGACGACCTCGATTCTGCTCTTCGTGCTCTGGGTCGGGCTCTTGTTCTATGTGTTTCGCATGGCTCCTGACCAGACTCCGGTAATTTTTGTTGTATGGATTAATCTTTTTCTTTCTTATAGGTTCAAGGTCTGCTTGATTTGGGATTTGCTTAACTTTGTGGTAGAAAACATTGAACTATTTCGGGTATTGTCACTGTAGACTTGACTGGTTATGCTGTGGTAGAACTTGTTAAGGGGTGCTAGTAAAGAAAGATAAATGTTATAATTGGACTTATCTAGAGGTTTGGCATCTCGGACTATTAGATTTTTCTGTTATCGAGATCTAAAGGTAATTCTTTTCATGCTTTTATATTTTTTAAAAACTCGTATCTGAGAGCAGGGGAAACTTGAGTAAGTTTTTACTTCGCTGTAGTTAAATGATGTGAAGATAAAAAATCCAGAATTGCGTCTTGTTAGATACTATTAAACATACCGACAGCTTATGGTCTGTTGGTGTTGGAGTGTTTATGTGGATCATATTTATGCTATCAGCCAAATATATTGGAACAATTTTTTTTTTCTCATACAACTTCATTTCAGCAGTTGCTACTTCCAAGTGGGAACTCAAAGTGCAGAATTGCTATGGTAAAAATTAGTGATGGTGCTGTAGACCCTGAACTTAAAGTGTTTGATTTCTGTGTGTTCATGATTTTTGGTGTATTGAGTTAATAAGTTAGTGGTGTTGGTGCAAGATTTAGTGTCGAATGGAGTATTTTAGAGATTTGCTCATGTTCAGGAGTCAGAGGTACCGTGGTGAATGGGAAGAGCGTGGATGAGTGAACTTGAGTGGAAGGTGAAGTGAGAAGGAGCATGGGAAACTTTTATGAATTGGAAAAATCCAAGAGTGAGAAGCAAAATGTTCTAGTAGTTTGACTTTGATAGGAGTAAATAAAAGATGTTATCTTAGCCCTTTACAACAATGGGAGGGTCTTGATGTTGTTGAAAGGAGTAAAAGGCATGTTATAGGAAGATGGGTGCCCAAAATATATAGGAGAGGTCATAGGTCTCTTGAGAATACTTCTGTTGTGATGGATTATCTTTGAATATGATGTCATGAACTCTTGTGAAAAACTCTATTTATACTTCAGTCCTTGCTTTGTTTGCTTTGGATTGTCCAATTGTTTTTTCAATGTGACCATAACACTAAGCATTATTAGCTATTTTGGGCATGTTATACTTCAGTCCTCGCCTTTTTCGCTTTGGATTTCCAATTGTTGTTTCAATGTGACGATAACACAAAGCATTATTAGCTATTTTGGCATGATCTGTAGACTTTGGTAGGATAGTCGTAACCTTTGTCTCTTTTGCATTATTGGATAACTTGGATCTTTGCTATGTTGTGGATTAGCATTCAAACCCTTTTGCACAACATTTGAAATGATTTTGAGGTTGTTTGGGATACAAATAAACCTTTTGTTTTTTGGCAAGCTTCCCAATAGTTTGTGCTTTCCTAGATTCTATTGTTAGTGTAATTGAGAGTTATATTCATCCTCTTAGGTCTTCTATATCTTGTATCTTTGGTTGCAAAGTGTTTATTTTCAATACAATTTATTTCTCATGGATCATGCTAAATGACCAAAGGATACAAGAATTTTTTTTTTGAAAATTTAGTATAGTTAGATTAATCTATTTTCTAATTTGTATAGTATTTAAAAATCCATATTTTGACATTTTGTTTAAGAGTAAAAATGCTTCTTACGAGGATAGTAAATAGGGTAGGAAAATCAGTTGCATATGTTCGTTTGTTAGGTTGGTCAAGTTAAATGGGCTGACATTGGTTATAGATGAAAGATGTTTCGCATAGGTGTTTTAACTTGGGGCTTAGGTAGAATGTTCTAATACCATATATGCCATATTAATATACATTTTGTTGATAGAATATTATCAAGCATGATTTAGGTTTGACACTTGTTTATATTTTAGAATTATTTTTGGAATTTCAAAAAAAATTCTTTTGTAGTGATCATTCAAATCTAAATCTGCATGGATTCTCAAAAAAAAAAAAAAAGAACAAAACGAAAAGAAAAATCTATATTAGGATGCATAGCTAGGCATTAGTGGATTGGTTATTATTTGGTTTTATTTAAAGCTTGGGTTAAGCATCAAGACAAACATTTGTAATAATATGCTAACCCACAATGACTGTTAATCAATTGTTTATCTTATTGAGTCGGATCTAGGTCAAGGAATGTATGATCATGTGTGATTGATCCCTTGATCTAACATTATGTTATAATACCTTGACCTCGGTGATGTTTTGCTTAGTTTTGTTTATGAATGACTAGATGATGAGGCGTGCATCTGTTGAAGAGTTTGGGTCCATTTGGATAGGAATTTGTAACATTTGTAATTTGGACCAGCATTAATCAAGGTTTTAAATTTCAATTTTGACTTTGTTCGCTTGCCAAAATTTTGAGTTTCATCCTTAATTTTAGCTTTGATTTCAATGACTTTTAAATTTAGATTAAAGTTTTTTGGAAAGGAAAAATATAGAAAAAATACCATAATTATTATTCTTTCTTGGGACCAAGGCAACACAAGGGCATGGGCCTCACTAGTGGGTTTAGTTTGGGACTTGTTGCATTCCTTGTTTACAATTAACTTTAACTTGATGATGGGTTTATGAATGCTTTTCCTTTGTGCCATGAATGTTTTATACCATGATTTAGCATAGTAATTTTTTTAATAAAGTTTTTTGTTTTGCATTTTAAGTTCATTTTTCAATCACAAATATTATTATTTTATTTAAATCTAAAAACAAATCTTACAAGCCATACCATTAACATTTTTCTTATTTATACTTCCTAAAATTGTAAATCTTATGGAATTGGGGTTTTGGTTTGAATATAAAAAAGTTCACATATTGTACAAGAACCAATTTTCCTATATGACTGGAGAAGTATTTGGATAATTTCCTAGTTAGGGTCTACCATAATTATATCAGTCTCATTATAGGCCTTTGCATAACCCCAAAAAGTTATATTGTACTTGCAATTTTTCAAATGTTTTTTTATTGCTTTTTTAGCTAACGAGTGTTCAGAATAGTGGATTTAATTTTGAGACAGAAAGTAAACATTACTTATTGAACTTAATGTGCAAAGCCTTATCTTAGCCTTTATTGTAGTAAATCATACTTTTTTTGGATAAAGGTAATAATTAATAGAACTGACCTAACACATATCAAGGTCATGTTCGATAAAATTAAAAAGGATATGCTTTAGGCAAACATAATCCTTACTATCAAGTATGACATATGTATTTGTTTTTCTGTGAATATTTGTGAGTATGCATCTCTTTGTAGGTCAATGTATTTGTAGGTTCCACATGATGTCTATTCACATGCTTATATACATTACAATCATGTTTCCATTTAGATGAGCATATAATCTATTTTTTTTTTTTATCTAAACAATGCTTGATTTCCTTTGTGCTAACCAATATAATTTTCAGTATAGGGACCTATATTTTATCAAGAAGCTTATGTACTTGCAAGGGGATGATGGGTATAAAATGAACGAGGTTCTTGTCGCCATGTGGAATATCATGGGATTATGGCCTTTGATTTATAGCATGTTACTGCTTCCAACTGGGAGAAGGTGATCCCTAAAGGCAAGATTAAATATACACTTGATTTGCTTTACTGTTGCTTTAACACAAATCCTTGAATTATCTCAAAGCAATGTGTTAAGCGCTTCTTTCACATGGTTAAAACTTAAAATTAATGAAGCTCTCATTTAAAGGATTGTCATCTTTGGCTCACAAATGCCTACTGCTTGGATATCCAAACATAGTCCTAGACATTGTGTTAGATAAGCTGCATTTTGCCAGCTCTTTCAGTTTTTGTATCGTTAAAATATATATGAATGTTATGATAAGTTTCAATTTTGTAATGAATTAGATATAATAATACGCAGTATAGTTTCAATCTTTTTGGAATTTACTTGTTATTATAGCTAAAGTAGCATCTATAACTTTATGTTAAAAAATTAATTCTTATCTATATGATGGTCATATCATTTATGATTTTGTAAATATGTTTAATTTTCCCTCTCTACATGCACGATGCAATTGGGATATCCTAGTGTATATGTCTCTACTTGTGCAGAGAGCTAGGCTATGGGCCTATGAATAAAAACATGAAAATTTTATTTCCATTTTGTTTTTGTATATTTATTATTTTTGAAAACCCAAATGCAAATCAAATTGGTTGATCTTGAAGTGTGTCATTAAATTTAGTTATTGATCAAATTGCATTATATTTTATTTTCCTTTGTTTGTGTATGATTGAAGATAAAAAAGTCTTTAATAAATGATCTTGATATCAGATTGAAGATTCTTAATTTCATATATTAAAATATATTTAAATAAAATAAAATTATTTGTATGTTTTTTGTTTAATTTATTGCTTTTGATTTTGAAAAAATTATATGGTTTATAAACATAAGTGAATCGGCACCAATCATTTTTTTATGTTTATTGCGTTATAAAATCACCATAAAATTATGAACTTTATTTTCAAAGTTTTTGAATATTATAGATAATGTTTAAAAGACTTGTTTTTAATTGCTTCGATATTTAAGTCATAAGAATACAAAAATTGTCATTTCTTATTGGTGATTAAAGTTTTTGTCCTTTATGCATGTCTACATGTAAAAAAATTTGCAAACACATCAAGTGCATATTTAATGCATGATTAAATTTTGTATTTTATTTTTTACTTTTTTGAAGGGAGGCATGACTTTCATTTTTTATGGAATTATTTTCTTAAAATATTTAAAAAGTGTTAACTATGTATTTCCTTCTCAAATGATAAATATATTAGAATTGTCAGGCAAGAATTTGAAAAGTATGTTAAACTTTAATATTTTTTGCACTTGACTAACCAATGTCCAAGTGTAACATAGTTCAATTAGACATGGTTTGATAGAGGGTTTCAGCAAAGTTTTATGAAAACAAAATCCTATGTGCAATTTTGGTCGAACAATAAAATCTTCTTGGCCTAATTAGTAAAATTTTGGCTGTTTTGTTTTTGGTAGATTTGTAGGCAGTTCCTTGCATTCAGTAAGAGCGTTTCTTTGTAGTCCATGCAGCTATCTTAAATCCTAGCTCTTAGGGCAGTTATCATTAAATGAAATTTTGTGTGCAACCTTGCCCTATTCCAACATAGAAAGTTTTGGGTTTTGGAAAATTTCTATTTCTTATAGAAAATGAAATCTAATTACAATTGTCACTGATTTTTTTATTCAATGTATCAAAAAATAGCTTTTTATGGAAATTAAATTTTAGTCTTATTGTCAAGTTAGGGCAGACTTGGGGTAAGGGTTGCAATTGCTCACTTGGCAGTTTGATCTGTCCTATTCAGAGCCTTTCTTTTTTAAAAAAAAATAGGTTTTTTCATACTCTTCCTGATTTCTCTAGCAATGAACCAAGACAAAAAAAATTGTGAAGATTATTTCATAATTGTTATCTTCAAATTATTTGAAAACAACATGAACTTTGAAATTGAAGTTGGACTCACTCAAAGCATTGCTAATGAGATACATTGCAATGAATCTGACGAATCCAAGGATGAGCTTGGATCATTGTAATCCATATTTTAGTTGACTGTGCTTTAAGGGCCTAAGATACATATTTTATAATTTCATGTTATTATTATTCTAGGCATTTGCATTGGACATTTTCTTGGTATTGTGCATCCTTAAACAACTTGAAGCATATATTATTTACATTTGTCTTGTTAGTATGGGCCTAGTTTCTAAATAATCTTCATTTATTAATGAGAAGAGTATGAAGGTTTTTTTTTTTACTTAATTAAAATCCCAATTTTTAATATTAGGAATGGTGTTATTCTATTGTCAAACTAGAAATTGAAAAAGAAAAGGATTAGCGCTTTCTTATTCATTATAATTGAGAATAGAAACATTTATAATTAAAAAAAGTAAAAAAAAAAAGTCTAATATCCAATGAAATTTAAAACTTTAGATGATAAAAAAAGGAAACATTGCAACAAAAAAATCATAACTTGTACTAAAATAGAAAGAAAGTGCAAATAATATTCTTAATTGATCATTCTATAATTAGTCTTAAAATTGTGGGATTCTTGTTTTACTAATAGTCCCAGAATTATCCCTACAATTGTGGGGTTCTTATTTTTATGATAACCCTTAATCAGTCTTATTATCGTGGGATTCTTGATTTAGTTTCTTGTATACTCACTCAAATTGGTGGATAGATGTCAGTTATTTTCAGTTATTAAACTCAGTGATCAAAACTTGATTATCGAGGTGCCTTAATGAAAGTGTCAAATTCTCGGGACTTAGTATGGATGTAGAAGAGAGCTCTATCTCATTTTTGCTGAATTTTTTTTTCAATCCCCATATGCTTTATTTTGTCGTGTTGAATTAGGTTATGAATGCAGCCTCATGCATTTAATACTGGACAGGAACCATTGACTCTCACGTTAGTAGATGTGAATGCCAAGTGGGGAAAAATGCATGTGAAACAGTGGTGATGACCCACAAAACATAGGTGAAGTTAGTAGAGAAACAAGGTGATATTGATAAACTAGATAGAAATGGGTACGTTGCTTCTGGTGTCTACAAGGCTTCCACAAATAGGTCTTTGTACATTTCAGAGATCTTCCAGAAATTTAAACCCTGATAGAAACAGTAACTAATTGCTATGAAAGACCTCAATTTCAATACCCATTCTCCGCAAAGAAATATTAAGGAAGAGAAAGTCTCTCTTCAAAATCATTCCATTCCCTGCATCGTCAACAGATTGGAACTAAACAGAAACTAATATTTTTCCATGACAATAATCTAGAATTACCAATCTTCTCTCTAAAACATAAGAAATAATAATTTCAAAACAAAACACATTCTGAATCTAAGAAATGTATGATTTAACGATCTTGAATTTAAATCAATTAAGAAATTAAAATCAAATAAAAATTCCAATGAATTTTTACCCAAATTATTTTACATTTCAAATGACAAACCATGATTCAATCAATTTATTTTGGTAGAAGACCTTAAACTAGATAGTTGAACTGCATCAGCAGCCTCCTTCGCTTCACAATCTATTAGAGTTCACATGAGCAGCTTTTCCATCCATGCAAGAGGTATGAAGCCCTTTTTTTGTTCCCCTAAAATTAACAAATGAAGATCGATGCTTCTTATCAAGCTGATATTCTATGGATGTTCCTCATGTTGTGCTTATACGCTGCATGTTGTCTCAAAATGTCGTGTCTTGTACTAGTTTGGATTTGAAACGTGTCCATAATATTTGTTAATCTGTTTGCAGCTCAAAAAGCAAGTTTCCTGTCTGGCCATTCTTGCTGCTTTCCTTTTTTGGTGGTGCATATGCTCTTATTCCGTACTTTGTTATTTGGAAGCCGCCACCACCAGCCATTGGAGAAGATGAAATCAGGAAATGGCCACTTAACCTATTGGAGTCAAGGATTACCACATGGGTAAGGCTAGAAATCATTAGAAATTTTTGTTCAGTAATGTGTTTCTATTTTTATCTTTCATCGTTGAGTTCAAAATTTCTAGGTAGCCCTAATGTATTATGAGTAACATGCACATCTTTAAAAGCTTTACGTGCCAAGAGAAGTCATAATTAAGTAATTTTCCTAAATGCTGCATTTTTGAAGAAATGTGATAGCTAGCCAGCTTGGTATGCAAATAAAATTTATGACATACTATTGATAGATTTGTTCAACCATTGTCTTGTATAGTTACTAGCATAAGAGATTATTATATTTTTTAGGAGAAATGTGGATTTTCAGGAGAAATGTAGATTTTGTCATAGTTTAATAAGAAATTAAGTGTGTAATAATTTTCAATCTTGAAATAGTTGCGAAGGGATCAAGAGTGCCTTTTCCCCAAGTTGATTTATACCACATTTGTGAAACCAAATAGGTATGCATCTATTACTGCATTGAGATATCCTCAAGATAGTGAGGTACTGTCTTTCATTGCAGGGATGCATTATGTATTTGGCTGGCTAGTAGTGCTAGAGTTCATGGAGATCCTATTCTTCCACTCTACCTTTGCTAGCATTGATCTTAACTTTGACTCTTCTATTTAATTATCTAATCATCCTGATTTTGGTAACTGGGTCCAAGTTGTCATATTGGCATAGGATATTCTACTTTATATTGTTGGGCTACCATTGCCTTGATCTACTTATTGATCATTGTGAACTTCAATGATTTTTTGGGCAAGCTGGTTCTTTTGTTTGAGATACTATGCTTTGTGATCATGTTGGTATTCTCATTGCATTTGTTGGACGTCATTTTGCTACATCCTTTGTTGATGTAATTGAGTTTGTGGGGGGTTTATCTTTTTTTTGATATCCTTGCTCATTATGCAGATGCTGTATCTGGCATTACCTTGGAAGCAATTCCATGCATGTTTTGGATTATATTTTTGCTTTAATTGATCTTGGTGTTTCTATCACATTTAGCCTCACTATGGCTTCGATTGGTGTCTTTTCATCTTTTTTGGCCTTCTTGTGCATGATGTTTATAATGGATAATTCTTTAGTTTGTCTTTGGGTAGTCAAAAGGACAATTCAATTTCTATTAAATTCTTGAATAAAGACGTATGCCTGCCTCCAATCTCGATGGGATGGTTCAGGAAAATTTTACTTTTTATTATCTATTCTTTAAATAAGGTGTTTATTTTTGTTACATTTATATCATATTATGTTATGTTTTTTTTTATCTTTCATTTCATAGTCATATTAGAATATACAACAATGCATAATAGATGTTATGTTTTAAATACTAAAAATTATACCTACTTATATTACAATTTGTATTCATCTACTTGGTTTTCGATGATCTCCCAACTTTTCGTCTATTTCTTTTTCCCCTCATTTGCTACACGATTATTCATGATTTATCATATTTCATTATTTATTTTTCTTCTTCTAACTATTTCAATTAATCTTTGTAATTTCTAATAATATATAAATATCAATACCAAAAGGGAATCACAATTCAATATTGACCTAATTACTTTTCCTTCACATTTTGTAACCGCTCAACATCTTTTCTTAATTTCCTCATTTTCCTATTTCTTCAACTGAAGTCTTATTGTTTTAACCTGGTGCTATGTTCCCAACAAGAAGTTTCCTTTGTTGCTCCTAGTAGTACAACACCAACGATAAATCATTTGAACATCCAAGCAACTATACATACATGCTCAAGTAATAACTGAAACAAAAGCAAATCAGCTCAAATACAACTTTTATAATACTAGTCCCTTACTGACTTTCAAAGTGCACAACAGCCACTGCAGCCACCTTATCTCAACTATAGAAAAGGATTTCAGGCTAAATTCCCTAGGCAGCCTGGGAAACCAAAACAATTTCACCCAAATAAATTGACTAACAATTTACCTGCTTGTTACAGCTTTGCTGAACAATGCAAGGAAGAGTAGAAGTGCTGATTTTTTTTCTTCTCATAATACTAGGGCACGGAAGCCCTTTGCAGCATGGTGAAACTCTCCCCTTCTTCTACATTGTTCAAAATAAAATGGAACCAGGGAAGATGGCAATGTGCAAGGTTCCCAATCCTCCTGCCCTCAGTCTCCTTTCCTGGTTTCGAAAACGAGGCAACCCTTATTTTTTTTGTCCGATTTCTCCTGCCTTAGCTCCGTCTCCCTCATGCTTTCTCTAACATTTGTTGACAGGATTTCAATCAAATCACCCAATCCCCTTCATGACACCTCCAAACTTGGATGACGAAGCTCTATGAAGCCACTTGACAGTTAGGAAAAAAATATTTAAAAAAACACTTGATAAAGTTTTCTTCTTTTTTTTCCTAATAAATTTTAAAAATTAATTAAAATTCGATGAGGGTTTTGAAAATTTTGTAACAAGAACCGAAATTTTTAAGGGCTTCGAAAGTTATGACAAGAACCAAAATTTTTCGTTTCATGAGCTTTACTCAAAATTACAAAATATACATATCTCATTTCTTAGTAATTGTAGAAGTTAGAACATTACACTCTAATTAGTTATTATTTGTAGGAAGTGTAGACAATAATGTTTGGGTGAAGTTTTAGTGAAGGGGAGGAACTCATTTATTTTTTGCATTATTTGTTTGTCATACGAAAGCTAATTTATCTTATTGTCTATTGTACTCAAATTGTGGTAATGGTTCAATTTATATTATGAAAAATTGGTTAAAGAAAATAAAATATTAAAGACTATTTGCAAATATTTTCTAATGCTTGGCTTAACTCCTCTCTTGTTTCAAAATAAGGTAGATATGTTCTTAAGTTTCCAAACATTTGTAAGTAGATTTTTGTAGTTATGGTAACATCAACATTTTGTTCCCCAAAGCTATTATTCCTTATTTGAGCTAACCTTCCCCATTTGTTAGAGAACCAAAAAAGTAGGATGTTCGCACTAGAAACTATGTTAATAGAGGAGTGGTGATGACAACGTTAATGAATGACTACAAAGGTGAAGGAATGACGATGGCAATATTGCCAAATGAAAGTGAAGACGATGAGGGACAACAAAGGCATGTTTGGTGGGGTGGTTGTACAATAACAAAGGCAAAGTTTTATGGTAGGCATGGAGTGAAAATGGTGGTAGATGATAGGGGAGACAATAAGTTTGCTAGAGGGATCATGAGGCCTAATTGCAATGTTCATGCTTTAGTTTTTGTGACATCTTAATTGAGTTATGAAAAAATTAAGATTGAGGACATACTTATACCTTTTGTAAAAATTGAGGATCTATTTGTATATTTTTTTTAAAACCAGAAGCTAATTGAGAATTAAATCAAAACATAAGGAACTATTTGATGAAGGGATTTATTGTTAGTTTATTCAATTGTCAAGCAATCTTGAGGATGACTCAAAGGAGGCTACTTGGCAAAATATTGTCTTATGAGTTGAGCAGTGGATGTGCAGTGCCACAGCACTTGTGACAGCTCGCCGGACGCAGGACACATGGCATGGGTGGCTGCGTGTGGGACAGCAGTGTTTAGGACTCTGTGTTGCACATGGCAACGCTCCTTGGGAGCATACGAGGAATGTGCAAGCTTGTGCACAAAAGTTCCATAGTGACTAAGTGAGTCTTAATTCATGTAACACATAAAAAATAAAAAAATAATTTTGTAATAAAATATTATACTCAAACATCTATAAAAATGAGAGAAGAGCAGTGAAATAAGACATTTTTTATTCTTGATATAAAAACTTTCTGTCTTCCCCTTTATTTTTCTAGTTTCTTTACTATTACGCTTTAATCCTGTTGCACTTAACTGGAAATTTAAGTCGTGCGAAACTTTCCTTTGCAGACAGATCGCTATTTGCTGTTTACATAAATATTAATGTTGTGGTAGATGCTTCTCTACTACATGAGTTTACTCTTGAGGTAAAAGATAAACATCTTCGAATGTTGAAGAACCTTATCCGCTTCCTTGCATGCAATTAGCTTTTATGCTATGCTATCTCTTTGGTCTTTATGGCCTACACAGCTGTGCTGGACGAATGGCTAGCATTCCTAATGCAACTGTACTTAATATGACAAGTATTTATAGAATGGGAGACTAGTTTTCTTCTTGGAAACTTTTGGCTCTTTAACCTTGATATGCATTCAGCACTACTCGCCACCATGCTTGAAGATTTCCATGTTTGCCTGCCACAAATCATCGATTTCCATATCATGCAACTAGAGTTGAACTGGCAATACATTGTTAATTCATCACAGTAAATGTGGTTTAAGCAATTCATTGGAAGACATTCTTTTTGAGATCCCTTTCATTATTCTTCTTGACATTGCACATTTTGCTAGGAAATCTAAAAGGAACAGAGCTTCACATCTTGATGGTTTTCTTTATTGAAAGTCCAATTAAGGCTTCCTTGTTAAGGGTGATTGCAACCAAATATTAAGAGTTGAGAAATCTGAAAGACCTATTGGTATTAAGGGAATATTACTAATTTGCAAGTTAGTGACAACAAAGACAAGTACAAAAATGTACATTCTCTATTGTTCTAAATTTTTAGTTCAGAAGAAATGTACATGCCAAACACTCGAAATCATGTTCATCAAGTGTTTGTGTTGGTTATCTTGTGTAGCATCCATGCAATAAGATGATACGAACTAAAGCCAGCGTGAGATGATACCCTTTTGTGGTTGAAAGCACTTTGGTCACTTGCAACCTTTATTAACTAGCCACTGTTCCATCACAGATATCTTAAAAAGATTTAACATATCTATGACACAAGTTGTCTCCTGTATTTTTCAGTTTTATGGGTAATCATGTCCTTTGAGATAGACAAAGTCATTTAGGGATTCTTTTTGCTGACCTTTATTTCACTTGCAATGGTGAAGCATGAGTGTTGATAGAAAAAAAAATATAATCTAAGTTATTACAGCAACTTAATTAATATGTAATTTGCTCTTGAATATATTTGTATTCTGGTATTGAAAGGGAGTTTTGATTTAGTGATAAAAGCAATTATGTTGCGACGGGGAAGTGGAGGATTTCGTTGGTAGTAGTTTTCTATCGAATAAGTACATTTTAACAACATTGTGTTGTTATTGAAAACTTATGTTTGACAATATATTATTGAGAAGTACTAATTAAACAAATGGTATCATGAAATGATACAAGTGTCTTTTGACTTGTTGATAAAACAGTAAATTATAATATTTAATATTAGTTTTGAAGGGTAAAATCCACTTTTGCTTCTCAATTGTTTTTAAATTGGTGTGGAGCCATAGTTGCATTATGTTTAGGAACCCAAGTAGGAAATGCAAATAATGCAGGTTCACAACTGGCACCCCAAACCAAGCATTGGTATGTGAAGCTTTTGTGTTTTAGATTGGTAGGATGAAAACAGTGCACCGCTCTCACAAACTAAAGCTGCTAATGTGATAGATTGGCAGTAGAAATGCCATATTTGGAATCATTCCTTCTATTGTGATGGATATGTTAAAGAAAAATCTATGGCATATTAATGTGGTGAATTATATTAATCATGCTTTTGGGATGTTGGACAAGACTTTTTTGCTTCTGAACTTTTCAAGCATGGCTTCTAATCGATGGAAATTCAGTTGGTGTTCGGTGCAGGTCTTGGTTTGATGGCATTTGCTGGATTTGCGAATGGTGGCACATGGAAAGAATTTGACCAATACTTCAGAGAGAGTAAATTTGTAAGCTTGTTGTTTAAGTCACTCGTTGTTTTTTAAACATTCTCCTTCCTCTTCACAAGTGTTTCACCAAAATCTTCCCAAGCTCATGAAGTCCTCTTGAAACCTTAATGGAGAACTTCTCTAATTTCTTCAGCTTACACTGAAGGATTACAGTCATGGTATTGCAGATTCATGTAATGAGCCTTGATTTCTTGCTGCTCTCATCGTTTGCACCTTTTTGGGTCTACAATGACATGACATGTAGGAGATGGTGAGAATGGCAAATCTAGTATTCTTAACTTCCAAAACATGCATTTTGTTCATTAAATACTTTTTTTAAAAAAATTTTTTAGAATATCATTTCAAAAGTTCTTTTTTGATCTTTAAAACTATTGTCAAGTTGTTCCTAAAACTAGGATGTCTTTGTTGCAACAGTGTAGATAAAGGTTCATGGTTTATACCCTTGTCGCTCGTTCCTTTTCTCGGACCAGCATTGTATGTAGCTCTACGCCCGCGACTTGCAGACCTACCGGTGCGCATCGCCCCGGTCGAGACCGAACTCGGTCCGACCGACATGCCAAAATGAGTCACTTCTTTTGATATTTGTGCTTCATGGTAGAAACAGACATGGCTAAGAGCTCTACATGTTCTTTCTGGAAGAAATATTGAAGCATATTCACAGGTTTGTTTCGACTTTCCAAGTTCTCTTGAAGGGAGATTGATGAACAAGTAGAACTTGTTTCCATTGTCTACTTCTGAAATGCTTATTTGCTGATCAATTGTAAACAAAAACCAGGTCTGATTTGTGTTCCTGGATGGAATTTCTCCTGTAATTTGCCAACTAATTGATGGTTGAAAAGTATAAATTATAGCTTTCTATGTTTAAAGTTGGGTTGTTTGAGAAGATTTGAGGTCGGAAAATTTAATTTAATATGGTAGACAAGTTTGTTTGATTTAGTGCTTTTGGAGTATACAAATTTCATATGTTGTTTCATTGTTTACATTTGATTGAAAAAGTTTCCAGTGTAACACATTTAATTTAGGTTTTGTTCAATGATGGTTTTTTGTAATAAAAAAAGGCATTTTAAAATACATTTTGAAAAAAAAAAATAAAAAACTTATTTCCTATGAAAAGAAAAACAATGATAAACAGTGTATGTGATAAGTTCTTTTTTTGTTTTTAAATTTGAAATTTCAAGCATTTTTTAAAAGCTTTTATTAAGTAGAGTCTTAATTATATGAAAATGAGAGTACAAATGTGTGTTATGAGATCGTTAAAAGGGTAACATTTATTAAGATATTAGGTGACAAACACAAACAATAAACAATATAACTAAAGTTATATATAGCTTTTAACAAGAGCATGACATATATTGATTTTTATGATTATTATCATTTCTTTTGTTGATATAGTATTAAGATAGAATTGTATTTTTATTTAACATCACATGATTAGATTTGTCTATTGCAATTGACATAAAAATGTTGAATTATTAACATATATTTATAATTATTAGAATTTTATTTTGTTCTCTTTAAAATGTTTAAATAATAGTTTTATTTTTATATATTTAGTTTTTAAATTTACTTTTTGACTAAATTACTTAAAATTTATAGTTTTTTTACTATACCTTTTTAATCTTACTATTCTTAATTTATTCTCACTTTATTTCCCATTAATTACATAGCCAGGTCCGGCTGGCCCGGCCCGGCCCGGCCCGAAAGCCTCTTCTTCCATACCCGATAGCAATTCCCTTCGCCCCGCCAATCTTATCCCTATCTATCTCTTTTTGAAGTCTTCCAGCTCTCGTGGTGTTCTCGGAATGCACTGCTCTGCACTTCAGCATCTCGAACTGTTTTCATGGTTTCTTCTCGTTTCTCGTGGTCTGCTCTCCCTTCTTTGACCATACCCCAAGCAGGCCGCTCCATGGAGCACTGTGGACTCCGCAACCCGACGCTCCTCCGCCGGAGTTCTTCCTTCCACTCTTCCCGACTCACCCACTTGAATACTTTTTCGCTTCCGTAAGATTTTTCTTTTTCGTCTGATACAAATTTGAACATCGTTGACGGCTTGCATTCCGACCTGTGTTTCGGAGTTTATGTAGGAATGCGGTTCTGTGGTCATGGTGCGTAATTATTGGTATTTCTTCTTGAATGATTACAGTCGATTGTTTTACTTTGAACGAGTGATTATGTGCTTGGCGATTTTCGTGATTCAACTCTGGTGTTTTATTGTGGTCAAGAGTGTGTAGCTTTGATTTGGTCATTTTCTCGAGTATGGCATCGGTGCTTGTTGTGCCGTCTGTATGTAAGCTTATTTTCTGTGTGACATGTGTAGTTGCTGGTGCTATATTTTTTTTAGTGTATGGTAGTTAAACTAAGGTTCGGTACAAACACGATGTTGGCCAGCATGGTCAGGACAGCGCTCTTAAGATCAGAAGTTCATTTATCTTGCTTAGGAGCTTTCATTTTAGTTTTTAGTTCATTTGTTTATGTCGCATTTCTTCCAGTACCACATCTTGTGGGTGTGTGTATTTTGTGACATTGGGTGTCTATCTTGAGTTACCAAATGTGTGGCAGCACTAGCATTGTAAGAGCATAGAGTGCAAAAGTACAAGAAAACAACGTTTAGGCTATTATGTCAAGTTTTTATCAGATTAATTAAGCTACAAAGAGTCTTGCAACCTAGTTTTGGGTGATCATTTGATTTCGACCTTTTGAAGCTAAAATTGCTAAACGGTTAAACCGAATGAATTGTACACTGAATAGAGAAGGTGTATAGGGTAGAAAATGTCGATGGTTCCACTTCCATGAAGGGGGTTGTAATCACTCAACTGAGGGCTAAAATGGTGGAAAACTACAGGGAGTGATTCTACGTACTTAAATTGGGGAAGTTATGAAGAAGGGGAGGCTTTTTGGATAACCTTTGATGAACTTTGTGAGAATGAGAAAGGAGAAAGGAGATGGCTAAAACCTTGGAGATTGGGTGATCTTTCCAAAATCTATATGTTGTAGCATCTTTGTAGGTGAGGTGGATGACACCTTTAGTGATCTCATAGGTAACTTGCATGTTGTTTATATTGCAATAATGCTTCTATCATTATAAATGTTCTATTTAATTTGCTTTTCCCAATTCATTAGTTCCTATATAGTTGTTCCAATAGTTAAAAAAATCCTAAAACTAGTTTCTACGACGATTCTAGGTCGTGGTTATATTGGATTCCCTTGTAAGCATATATTTGTCTCTTTTAATTGTCATCGAGTTGTGGATAATGAAGGAAGAATGAAATACTTTTCTCTAGGAACTTTGATCAGTAAGGTTACTTGATAAATTAATGCTATATATGGGAACATATATGTCTCGATTTTGCAACCATAAAGCCACCATAAGCATTGTTTGAGTTTTCCATCATGACAAGACTAAATACATTGAGTTTGATTGATAATTCATAAAAGAGATGGTTGAAATGGGCCAAAGTCAAGTGAATCAATATTTTGATTGTTGCCCAATTGCAAACATATTCACAAAGGTCCTTCATTGAAATGCTTTTGAAAATTTTTAATTCATGTTGAGTATGACATACATAATACATCTTGAGAGGGTGAATGTGGAATTGTAGAAATATCATGTTCAATTATATTTTTTTCAACAACTTTTGTTTTCATTAGATTTTAAGAAATTTCATCTAGAAAAATTTCAAAATGTTTTCTTCTTTTAAATTAGGAATTTATGCTTTCCCATTTTTTTGTTTTTTTAGCAACAATAGCTACCATTTAATAGCTCTTTCCTATTTATAAAACATAAGAAAATCTACTTCCTTTGCGTTGATACTATCATGTTAAGAGAAGATGGTACTTCTTTATTGTCACTCCATTGGCAAACATTCCCCCTGCTCATGTTGGTGAATCAACCTAGAAGCTTTGGAAGCCAAGGGTCGGCTTAAAAGTTTTATTCCTACGTCACGTGAGGAAGATGTAATGGATGTCCTTCAAGCAGGAGTTTGAACTTAGATAATGGACCCTCATATTTTGAAAGTCGATAAACAAAATACTCTCAAAGAGGGATTCATTTGATGTCATCATGGTTTGGATCAAACTCTCAAGCTTACTCTAATTCAAGAATGCTAAATGTTTATCAAAGCATTCAAGCTTCTTTGACAAGTCAATCATGATGGGCCACTTTCCTTTCAACATTGCTCAACTTGTTAGATTTTTTATTGAATGTGTCACTGCATGTGACTTATCCAGTGAGATTCTAGTTTGATATAAAGACAATACCATCCACATCCAAGTAGGATACTATTGGTGACCTTATCTTTGCCGAAGTTATAGCAATTTTGGCCATATGTTTACCCTTTTTCCCACCCTTGGCAAGTAATTGAAGGCCACATTAAGCAATAAAATTGTGTATTAAGTGATTTAGCTGCTTGCAAGGATGCTTTCCTTTCAGTTGAGTGTAGACAAACTAATAAAGCCAATGAACTGCTCTTGACAGATCCATCCACTTGCTAGCTAATGCTGCTCTCCTGTCTCTTGTTTATCTTATTAGATACATGGTCTCTTTTGTGATGACCAGTCTAATATTGTTCCTTTCATGGCTATTTCAAATAAGCTGCCACCCCATCCTTCTAACATATTTGCAATCCTTAGCCATCACTTTTGATCACCATGCTCTCATGTTTTGGATAGGGAAATGATATTTAATCTCATTCCTTTTCTTTATTTTCGGTGGAGGTAACTCTAGTTAGTTGCTCACACTGCTTATTACCTTGCTTGCTATCTAACTAATGATTGCATGAGAAATACCAATTTTGAATAGTACCAGGCATGCAAGGTTGTTATCAATTCTATGAACCTCAAAGGTATTTCCATCCAAAGAAGAAAAAGCTTGAATTTTCCATAGTCAATCATTTGTTTTGCATACAGTAACTCTTTTTTGGATCACTATGTTTCATTGTAATTGCAATGTTGTAATGATGGCATTGTCGTGTAAAGTTTCTTTGTAAGCCTGGCACCAATAAGCTTGAATCTTTGTTTTAATTCTATAGCATCATCACTATTAGTGTGCAGCATAGGCTCATTAAAAATTCTGTACATAATAGACCTACAATGGATCTTTGAATCTTGCAAACTACACAAGCTTCATGCCGTTCCACCTCACTATCACTATCTTTGTTACCAATATTAACTTAGGTGGGTGATAAATGTTGGCAAAGTCATTGCCTAATGCAACTAGGACCTCTCTATTGCCTTATGAATCTATCGATCTAGCCATGCACATCCCTTCCAACTCACACCAAGTAGCTTTATAATCTTTATGACTTGTTCTATGAATAAGAAAATACATAGTATATTTTTGCATTCTAGGTTATGGAAATAACTCAAACACAACCTCCAATAGTTAACCCAAAATAATTGTTTTAACTCAATACTTCATCACAAACCCAGAGCTTAATCCCCACTCCCTTTCCTCCTCGTCCTACCTCATTGGTTATTGTCTAACGTGAACAATGTGTCCAACCTTGATAGCTCTTGATTGGCTGGCAGCTACCATTGTTCAACGTTAACCCATATTAATTTATTTGTCATCCAACTGCAAAATTGTTCAAATCTGATTACGCAACCAAATAAAGTTTCTCTTTTACCCACTAACATGGGTGGTGTTCGGGCCATCTAAAAGTTATGGTCCCAATCGCAATCCAAAATCCCCTTTAGTAATGTTTTTTTAGTGCTCGGTGGTCTTTTCACAGCATATGTCATCAAATCATTGACTCTTGATTTATCATTAATAAAGCTCTTGCACCATGTAAATGAAGAAGTGTAGAAGGATGAAAATAAAAGATATTGTTATAAACTTGAATGGGTAGAACGAGAGAGTGGTGGCCAAGGAAAATAGTGGATGAGTTATCAATTATGAGGACCGGGAAGTGGGAGACAGGTAGGCTTTATTTTTATAATCATAGAAAATATCGTTACAACGTATTGACCTCTAACTTATTTTATTGTAGTTCAATATCAATAACTAATCTTTTGAGATTGGTGTAGGATATATTAAAGAATAAGTTGCTGCATGGATGAATATGCTTGTTTAATAGAATATTGGTAACAATCCAATAAAAGGAATTTTGATTTGAGTCTTTGTTTTTACTTATCCATTTCTTTGAAACCTGTGATTCATTTTGTATATACAATCCTAACTGATTCATCCTGAGCTAAATTTTTGTAGTCATTCACTTGTTATATTTGCAAGTGGTCCACATTTTGGTTTAAGTTTTTTTGAATATTGACTTTCTAATTTACATAATCATAGTCTACCTTTTGAAATTGACCTTACCAGACTTATTTGTCTTCAAATTGTATTTGTGCCATTTTGAAATGAAATCCTTTTGATGAAAGTTAGCTTGTTGTTTCTATGGTTTGATGTTTCATATATATGATGCTTAGCATTTCTATTGAAAATAATCAAATTGGGTACATGTTTTTTTTTTTTTTGTACTTTGAGAGTGGCAACTGATCATTTACTTGCTATCTTATTGTTACAGGCGCATTTTACAGTTGATGCAATTACAAAATAATATAAGGATTGGATTTTATGCTTGCTCTTCTCGATCTTCATTGATTTCCACAAGGAATGGTATGGTTTTGAATTTCTTAAATACTGTTGTTGGCTTCTGATCATTGTAGAATGTTATCATACATATTATAAATGTTAATTAGATAAGATCTAAAATAATTCTGTCATCTAACTTCTTTTGGAAGATTGTTTATTATAGCAAGTGATGTATAAATCATTTTGCACATTAGATTGCATTGTTTTCACATTAAATTGCTTGTTATGTATTATTTTTACTGAGCTTGTACTTTTTTCAGGTGTCTCTTCCATAAAATCCAGGGAATTGTGCAAAATTCACTGGACTATTGAAGCTGACCTAGGGGACAGCCAGCTCATATTTCTAACAGGGGATCTGGTATCGTTAGGATGCTGGAATCCAGATGTTGCTGTTCTTTTTTCTCCTTCTGCAGAATTTCCTAACTTATGGACTGCTGAAATAGAGGTGATTCCTCTGCTGTTTAAATTAAAAGTCTACATTTCCTAGCCCTACCCTGGTCTATTGTCGGCATCCATGTGTATTTTGCATTGATATATTTTTCACTTACTGCTCCTTAACTAATTCATGATGCTTGGCAGTTTGTAGCCGTACATTTTTTTTTTTTTGGTATCTTATTAATTAGAGTACAATGTGAAATGTTGTTCAGCAAGAGTGGAGCGAATTATTAGAATAAAAATTTTAATTTCTTGAAAGTATGTTAATTTTTATTTTTATAATAAAGTTTTAGAAATTATAAAATAATAAGATAAAAAATTTAAACATGTATACAATTGATTTTTAGGTAGTTTGGCTTAAAATCAATAATATGTTTACCCCCAGTAAAAACTACGCACAAAAACAAACTATATAGGCTTTTCGTCAAATAATGGTGCTAAACTCTTGCAACAAGAATATAAAACAGGCTGCAATAGCCTAATAACAAATTAGAATTGTATAAAAAAGAAAAAACGACGATGAAAATTCATACAAATAAATTTCTATGCTTGACAAAATATTTAACAAGACAATTATTTAATTTAATCAACTATAAAATGAGAAAATGAGAGCTTAGCCGATTGAAAGGTGAATCAAGAAATTTGGAGTTTGTTGAAGAAAGACGCAGCGTAAGGAAGTGACAATGAGCAACGGCTGCGAATTGCTTCGAGGTTGTGACTTAAGAATTTTTCTTTGGAATTTTATAGAAGTTTTAATAAAAAAATTTGCTAAAAATTCTCCTATTTCTAGACATCTAACGGTTAAAAGTACTTGCCAATCCAATTTAGCCGTTACATTTCCGCTTTCTCAATTTTTAATTAGGAAATTAATATTTTAAAAAAATTGCTTAACAGCTCGAAATAGTGACTAAAAGAGCTGTTGCGTTGGAGCCGTTGGTTCGGACCAAATCTCGGCCATTCAATTGCGAAAATTGTATTATTGGACGGACAAAATTTAAGTAGCGCCTTTTAGGAATATACATACGATTTGGGCTGTTAAATCAGAATTCTGATGACAGGATTTAACTCGTTTAGTGGAATAAATGCAGATCGTACGATCGCGAAATTGCGCGATCTTATGACTGATAGTTTTAGCCTGTTGAAAAATTAGATACAATGGTGATCGTTCGATTGCGAAAATGAGCAATCGTAAGGCTCACATCACTCTTGCAATTCGGAAGTTCGCCTTGCAGTAAAAGCAATACTTTTAGTCCCACATGGTGTTTTTGAAAAACATTTTTGTCCATATAAGCATTCTGGCATGCGTTAGAGGCAGCGTGATTTCGAGGTTAGTTGCCTCTTGGTTCATGCGAGATTTCATCACCCGCACGTACCAGTAATTAGAAGATTAATTATGCATTCGGAGGGTAATGTTCCCGATTTGAGCTAAATTCGAATGTATCGAACGGGTTTGGGATTCATGCCCCGACCCAACTCAAACATTGTGGCAACCAGTGAACGGCGAGCTGTTATTAGGAAGCTAACTAGGTTTTTTTTTATTATATTTTAAATTTCTTACTTAAAATAATTATTAAATAATAAGATTTCGAAGATATTAATTAAATGTTTGGGAAATATATATTTTAGATATTGAATCAAAGATGGTGATCAAGGATATTAAAGATGAAAGTTAATTAATATTTTTGTACCTTAAAAAACTAATTTTAATAAATTTTATTATTCTAAAAATAAAAATTAAAATACCAAAAAATATTTCTAACTAGTTTGTTACTTTTACCAAGATGATTTTTATAAGATTTCATTTTAACTTTTTTTCTTTTTTAAATTCTCTCATGAATATGAGTATTAGCTATTTAGAATATGAAAATTCATCAAACCAAATTCATTAAAAATACTTAAGATTTTTTATTATAAAATAAAACATTATGACTAGGAGTTAATTACATAACATAAAGCATTGCCTACCAATTATCATGCAAAAATAGGAAAAGCTTTGTACTGTAAATTCTATCATACTTGAGTAAAAATCATATTCTTGTTTTTCTGATAGCATTGTTTATGAAAGTTTTGCTTGAATTGCATTCATTGTCACATGCCTTATCTTTGTAATTTTACTATTATGGGTTGCATATCCATAAATCTTTATCCTTTTTTTTTTCTTAAGGTGTATATTTTCAGATAAACGCATGGCAGCCATAGCTTTTTTCATCTTGCTATGGATAGCTTTTCTACTTGTGTTGCACTAGGATATACATCTCCAAGTTTGGAGTGCTGAAAACCATGATGTTTACTTGACCAGGCCGTTCAATGACAGTGCCTAAGGTGGTCTATGGTTATCTCTCCTGTATATTGTTTTTCAACATTGCCAACAATAACTTCTGGTCAATTTACAACCTCTCAAAGGTCCTGTAGACTGCCAAAGGGTGGAAATTGTGCTGGAATTGTATGCAGCCAAAATCAATCATTTGACTTTAAAGTGATCACGTTTTGTGTTTTTATTTTTTTTCTTTTTATTTTAGTTTCTGCTGGGATATAAAAGTGCCCATTTCTGATAAATTTTTCTCAAATTTATAACCCTTCGTTTAAATAATCCATTATCCCTTTTTTAATTGTATAGATATACTGGTTGCTAGAAAACAACATATTCTAGCTTTATGTTGGATTTAATATTCCTTGTCCATGTTTCATGACCAGGCAATAATTGAGAAATCCTTCTCTCCATTTCATGATTACTTTATTCCAGATGGCAATGAAAATATAATAGCTTTATTGTTAAGTATAACAGCTTGTATTGTTAGGTACCTTATGGTATTCATTTCAAGTACAATTATTTTCTAAAGAGCAAGGAAGAGACGTCCTATGAGCTGATATGGAGGCCAGGGCCTGAATATTTATTGCTAGTGCCTCTTCAAACTGTAGAAGCTGAAGCCATTCTGGTTAGAGATTCTTGGTTGAGAACTAGATTGGGGAGCTGGCCAATTTTATCGTGGGGTTCATGGATGCTGGACAGGGAACTTCCTTCTGGAGCTGGGCGTGACATCAATCAGGTCATCCGCAGAACTCCAGGTAATTGTAAAGCTCTGAAATATTTTTCTTGGTTTTGATTCAAACTGTTTCATTGGTTCTGAACACTTAAATGCTTCCAGTGCATCACAGGTGAACAAGAGATGCATTCAAATTCTAATGTAAGTCTCTCAAATGGAGAGCCACTTTCAATTGATCAGTCATCTGAAAAGCACATCCATCTTGAGAAAGATGCCACATTTACTTCTAGCGGTTTAGAAAAGATATTACCTGAGAAAGATCTTCCTGTTGAAGAACCATGGCTACTTTGTTCAGTTCTCTCAGCTGTTAACGACCTTGATGCTGCATCTGAGCATGATAGAATTCTCCAATTTGAATCTCATGAAAAATTGTGCTCAATGCCTGAAGAGGTCTCTTTGGCTTTTTCAGAGGAACCTGCTTCTACCGTTATTTTAGTTAACTCTTCCATCTGTACCATGCAAAGAATTGCAGTGTTGGAAGATGGAAAGCTGGTTGAGCTGCTTTTAGAACCAGTCAAAAATAATGTACAGTGTGATAGCATCTATTTGGGTGTTGTAAAAAAACTTGTTCCTCATATGGGTGGTGCACTAGCAGATATCGGTATTGGTCGATCATCACTCTTGCACATAATACAGGACAGAGAGCCATTTGTGTTTCCTCATTTTCAAAATGAGATTGATAGGGATTTTTCTAGTGCTGTTGTTAGTCCTGAAAATAGCTTGCAGATGGATTTGAATGCGAATGAACAGTCAGATGACGAGGATGATAGTGTGGACACTGCCTTGGAGATTGAACCTCAAGATGAATCACTGCAGTTTTCGAATGAAGATTTTGATGACCATGAAGCAGTTTATGAAATTGATGTTGCTGATGCTCCTAGAACTGTGTACAATGGTGCATTTGGTACTGCTGGTTATGAAGATTTTTCAAAAGACTATGATGAAGTAAATGGGAATCAATTGCATGATGAAATTGTTAAGGAACATCTACCTATAGCAGAGGTAGAGGTGAAGGACACAGATCTTGAACCGCAATTTCTGGCTTCAGATAAAATACGGCATTCCAAAGCAGCCAAAAATAAATGGGCTAATGTTCGTCAAGGCACGAAAATCATTGTTCAGGTGATTAAAGAGGACCTAGGAACAAAAGGTCCAACTCTTAGTGCTTACCCAAAGCTGAAAAGCAGATTCTGGGTATGTATTCAATCTCATAATGTCTGTTATGGATTGAACTACTTAATATGTTAGCCTCTCTGTCTAAGTGCTTACTCAAAGCTAAGTGTGTTTATTATCTAGTTTCTTTGTTCAATGCTATATGGGATTTAGGGGCGTTTCTACAATTTAATGTACTACCATGTAGTGGCCGTTTGGCCGATACAACTTGGTGAATATTTGTATGCTTATATAGACATTTTTTTGGCAATTTGGTGAGTCCCTGATTCCTATTTTCTACTTCTATTGATTTGGATGTATAGCTATGTTAATTTTATGTGGTTTGATTGATATTTATGTTTTAGATTCATGTATGAGTACATTTCAAATTTATTTACATATTTTCTTTCTTTAGATCTTAGTGCCATCCCTTGACACAACCTTATGAACTTTCCCTCCATGCTTCATAGACAGAGGACATCTTTGTCGTGAAGCTATCCAACATCACTTGTACTCACACAATTGTATAAAAACTAGTCCAAAAGTAATCCTTATCCAGCATCACTTGAACTTTCCCTCCATGTTTCATAGACAGAGGACATCTTTGTCGTGAAGCTATCCAGCATCACTTGTACTTACACAATTATATAAAAACTAGTCCAAAAGTAATCTGCTTATTTTGTTGGTAAACATGTAAGGTCAGAGACCTATAACATAGCACTCTTAAAAGTATTATAATAAAAAAGTCTTGATACACCTTCATCCTTTACATCTTTTGGTGGGGCCATAAATGCTTGTAACTCATCCTTATAATTTTTTTTCCATTTTTGTCAATATTATTTCTGCATAAGAGTTGGATTCATGATATAGACCTAGTGTAGCTTGGTCAACTAATTCCTTGATGGAAGGGTTACAAGAAGGTGATCATACAAATAAACTCTTAGATTGGCAATTTCTTTACCTGATGATAGCAATAGTTATGCCTTTTTGGCACATTTGGTAAAGGATATCTGGAGTCGATTGTGTTATAGACTTAATGTAGTTTGGCCAGCTAATTCCTTGAAAGAAGATATTGAATATCCTTTATTAAATGTATCAAAAAGAGTTTAACTTTTTTGCTATGCCTAGGTTAAGAGATTGCCAATCTAAGAATTATTTTTATGATTACCTTCTTCTAACCCTTCTATCAAGCCACTTGCAATCCCATCTTAATGGTCATGACCTTGGCTTGGAGCATGGATTACACAAGTTTCTAGTCAAAGCCATTCAAAAAAACTGAATTCAATTCCTTCATTGCACTCTTGATTGGAATAGTGTTAGACATGTAATAAACAATCAAACTATATTGGTTATTATTTCTTGAAACCTTTTCAAAGAACATATCATATTCTCACTTCTTTATTTCTGTTATATTCCATTTCATCAAATTGTCTTCTGTATCCATTGTACTCTTTGTTTCCCTAAGTCTAAAACATAAAAAAATTTGTTATAAAATAGATAATATATTCTTTGGATTGATATAACTTCTTGAAGTCAAATTGATATAGAACCTAACTGTCAAAATTGTGTATTTTTTAGAAAAAAAGAAATGGATAAATTTAAAATTTGAAATTTAAATTTGAATTTAATTTTTTGGAGTAAATCTCTCTATTTGAATTTATTATATTTTGTTATCTGTGAGATTAGTTTATTTGGATTAGAAATTCATGATTGTTTGGATTAAGAATAAGATTAATATAAAATTGTTAGTCTTGAATTTTGCATATCATGAACACATATGCATAAATAAGAACTTTGGCAAGAAATAAGTGTGGACTTGATCATTGTTTCCGTTATGGAATTTTCTTTGTAGCTAAGTAAACTAAAACGTCTTGGTTTAAAGAGTTAGTTTGCATGGTTGATTAAGTCTTTCTCTCTCCTTTGTCTCTTTTTTGCTATCTTTTTCTTTCTTCTTTTCTCAAGTTCACGATTTCCACTTCTCTTCCACAAATTTTACACATTGCAAAGCTTTCCTAAAACTCACAACAATAACCACACCCAAAATTTCTTGCAAAGCTCTTGGTTACCTCTCACATATTAAAATTCTAAAACACTCTTAGACCTTCTGCCACTCCACTTTTGATATTAGAGCTTGGTTTTGTTGTGTTTCATCTGTAGTGATGGTCTAAGCATAGATTGCATATCTGTCATTCATGTTTATCCTACATCAAAGATTGGATTAATTTTTGTTCTAAAAAAATAAAATATACAATTTTGATACTTTCATCTTGCATCTTAGGTTGCATATCAACAACTCACCATCCTCTAGGCCAAATGCCAGCTTTTTTGCTCTCGAATGTGTTAATTACTCACTCCAAAACTCCCCTCACTTTGCAATATCAAACAATTTGTGGAAACTTGGTGAAAACTACAATTTATGAGAGACTTATAGAAAACTAACTCATTTAAAACACTTAAAGAGTTTGGATTGCCAACAAATTGAGAAACTTTTAGAAAGCTTTAGACAATATGTATGATATAATTAGTGGATTGGCCAAAGTGGTTCGTAGGAATCACTTAATGTGCTTAAGAACTATCCAAGGGAATATGGTACTTAATGTCACAATGTAGTCTTATAACATTGAGTTACTATCCCTTTTTAGTCGTCTCATAATAATCAATATGGGCTTTGCTTTCAAAAAAAGGTTTATCATTTTAAGGTGATGATATAACATACACAATCTAGAAATATTTCCTTAATTTTCAATGTGAGTTATTTATCTCTATAATCAATCTTGTATCATGTTAGGAAACACCTTGTCTAGTGATTTTATTCTTAGGATATTACTTAGTGATCACTCGTTGCTTTTTCTGTATTGGACATCAAATTAGTAGTCTTAATGATCCTTTTGTTTCCATTGCATCATTGTTATTGTGTTGTTGTCATCATGAAGCAAGGGAGAGGAGTCATAAGAGATGTTGTAATTAACCCACTAAATGATCGTTTCTTGGGGAATGTTGTTGTTTATCCAAAAAATGTATGATGGTCTAGGGAATGTTGTAATCTATCCAACAACCACATAATGGTTTGAAGAGGCTAGTTCATTGACAAATTGGGCTATTTTAATATACCTTGAGATGTGTGTCAAGCATTTGTGTCAACTCTCCTTGTGTAGGAGAAACTAATCCTTTATGAGTGTGAATTTAAGCTTACTAATTGCTCTACAATGCTTGTATCAATGCACTATAATTCCTCTTGGTCTGCTTTCCTTGGATTCAGGATGCTACTTCCAATGTACTAAATGCCTTTGATTATGTTGGCTCCAAGTGAATGGTTTGGTCATCTAAAATCTCTTTAACTTGCTCTTTCAACTCACATAGTAGGGCTTATGGAAGATTAGTGACATGATTGTTCATAATGGGAGGATAAGACATCAAAGGATTGGTGAGAATCATTAGTGGCTCTTTGTAAGGGGTATGGTTAAAAACATTAAATGTAGATCTGATTTCATAATTTTTCAATAGATCTAGAACGTATTCATTTTGTCTAGGTATTTCTCCCTTTGGTTGTCCCATGATAGTCAAAATGGGTTCTATTTTCAAAAAGTATAAAAAAGTCTATGATCTTACATATATAACGCATAATCATTCCCTCTCTTTTCGATATATGATTATTCATCCCCGAGTCGTTTCACCTATAAGTTTGATAAAAGCTACTCTTTGTTTGATGATTTTGCTACTTAGAATTCACCTGATGATCACTCCTTGCTTTCATAGGATTTGGATGCAGCTTTTGCTTGGTTTGTTCTCAAACCATTTTATGCTTTTCCTGCAATAGTAGATATTAATTGATGCTAAACAACAATACGACAAAAGTGATGAGCCTTTGTATCAAGTGGAATTTGTAAAATACATCATTATGTGTTTTTGAATGACACCTATTAGCACTGGTTAGCTTTTTTGAATGACACTTAACATGAATATCATTTGGAAATTTAGCTTTGGATGTTGGATTAAGAGTTGGCTTTATTAATTACTTAGATAATGTTGATTTAACATTTGTATCCATGATTAGGCAATTACTTTTTTTCTTCTCAAATTTTTTAAATGAATGCATCAAGTTTCCTCAGCTTTTAACCATGAAAAATCACTAGCTTTTTCCAATTACCTTGGCAGATTTTGAAGACTCGTTGTGATAGAATTGGAGTTTCAAAGAAGATTACGGGTCTTGAGCGGGGCCGTTTGAAGGTAATTGCAAAAGCTCTACAACCGCCAGGGTTTGGTTTAACTCTGAGAACTGTTTCATCCGGCCATTCCAAGGAAGAGCTGCAGAAAGATCTTGAAGGTTTGCTTGCTACCTGGAAGAACATAGTTGACAATGCAAAATCTGCAGTACTTGCTGCTGAAGAAGGGATGGAAGGTGCAATTCCAATAATGTTGCACAAAGCAATGGACCAAACTCTTTCTGTTGTGCAAGATTACTTTAATGACAAGGTGAACCGTCTTTACCTTTGTGCTTCTGTAGCGTCTGCTTTGAGGTTTTTTTTATAAAATGTTGTGCTACACACACTGGCCTCACTCTTTGCCAGTTGATATGTTGTAAAATATTAGAAATATAGTAGTTAGTGGTCAGTGTTGTTAGTATGCTGACAAGAATGTATTAGCCAGTGTTTAATAAGATAGATTATGATGCAAGAATATTGGCATCATATTTGTGTAAACATTGGTGTAAACAGTGTGTGGGTTTTGATGGGACTATGTTAGCATTATTAATGCCATGTAATTGATACATGCTTATGTTTTCCTTATCTTTCAATTTATTATTATTATTATTTTTTATTCCAGGTTGAGTTCATGGTTGTTGATTCCCTTCGAACTTATCATGAGGTATGCTTTCATTGATGTTCTAAAGAGGACATTTTTTATGCTTAATAAGAACATCTTTTTTTTTGGCTATTCTTGCTTATGTTTATGGTTGTATATGTTTGATGAATTTAACATTGTCTCTTTGTTGTTAGGTTACCAGTTATCTTCAAGGGATTGCACCAGATCTATGCAAACGTGTTCGGTTGCATGATAAGAAAGAACCTATATTTGATGAATATAACATTGAAGAAGAGATTGGCAATATACTAAGCAAGAGGTAAAATCCAATATTCTAGTAGGCATAACACAAAGTCTTTCTTTTGATTGCATGTTTTTAATTTTCTTCGGTGTGGATTATAAGATTTTCTTGACTTGGAATTGTTGCGATTTAATGACTAATAGTAAGTTGTTTATTTTTTATAATGTTGTAAGAGGTAAAAATCTTTTGTATTTTATGCATGTTTATTTGAAGTTAGAAGTTTTCAACTACAATAAACGAGATTAGTTAGCTTTCAATGGGTTAGCTATTTTACACGAACCATATAAAATTTGAGTCTAATTTGGCTCTAATACACAAGTGATACTCATTAATTTAAAAGCTAAAGTTATTAGATCAAGGTCACAACTTTGTATATCAATATTATAATATATTGAATATGTAATTTGGAACTATTTATCTTGAGTATCTAAAAATATTTCCTTCTTATATGATAATCTATTTACATTGGATCCACTTCACTTCCAATGGAAGCTTAATTTAACCATCAAGTGCTTGAATTAATAGCCTTGTTATATGATATTCTCTTTGTTGTCCTATTGACTTTAAACAATCATCTTCGACTGTATCACATCATCAACTTTGTTATACCATCATTTTCAACTCTATTGAACCATCATGTTTTGGCTAGGCCATTGCATTGGCTCTTTTGGAGCCAATCTCCATATATTGTCATCTCTGTCAAACCATTGTTTTCAATTATACCACCCTATTGGTTTAGTTGCAACATATGGCTTTGTCGCACCATTGCTTTTGGCTTTGCTAGAACCATCATTTTTGATCAGCTGCTTTTGTCGCTTTATTGCATTATATTGACTCTGCTTTGTTCTTGGCTTTGTCAAACCATTGCCTCTGATTTTACCAAACAATTATCGTCAACTATGTCGCTCTTTTTACTTTGCCAAATAATAGCCTTTGGCTCTAACTTTTTTGAATTTACCAAATCATTGCCTTTGGCTTTGTGGTTTTGTTTGCTTTGAACAATTGCCTTTAGCTCTACCAAATCCTTTCCTTGGGCTACTACTTTGTCAATATTTCTAGAACACATGTGACAAATGTCAAACGAAAAGCCTATGCTTTTGAGTTTTGGTCTTCAATTTGTAGATGAACATTATAATTTGTTGAATATTTTTTGTGGAAATATTCTCTATGTTTATCCTAACATGGCTACGTCAAGTCAAGAAGCGATTCTTTGTCTTGTTTAATCATATTTAAACTTGAATATTGGTGGGTCATGACCCAATCTATTGACGAGTCTAAAGAGAAGATAATATATTGAAAATAATTGTGTTCATGAGAATGTTTTGGTCAATTAGGCATGAGTATGATATAAGAATATGAATATGATAGGATACAAAAATGATAATATAAAAATTAAGAGAATATGTTAGAATATGATAATAAATATGAGGATGATGAAATATCAATATAAAAAACAATAAGTTTATCATGTTATGATATATAAAAGAGGTGAAACTCATTTTAGAAGAGTACTCGAATTTTAGTAAGCACAAGTCATGTACTAAAGAGATGCCAATCATTTGGTAGATTGTTCTTTTTTTTTTTTTTTTTTTTTGAAGAGATATGTGGCTCAAATTATCGCTCATTTAAGATTAGATTGTAATGATTTATAAGTATGAAAGAAAAACTCTTCAAAATAAAGTCAATATCATCAATCTTAGAATGCAAGTTCAAATTTAAGAATTTTAAAACTATTCTGATGATATCAATGATGGACCAGGATAATTTTGTTAACTAGCTCTAGTTCAAAGAACATGGCAAAAACTAATGGTGTATTGTTTTTAATCTAACATTCAATAAGAATTTTATAAAAAATATTGAAGAAATATAATTCTTCATTTTCATCTTGTCGTATATTTATATAAATAATCATTGAGTCTTGCTGCATGACTTATCTTGTACTGTGTGAAGGCTTGGTTTTTATAGTATTTGATAAGTAGCTTGAAGTATTAATTCATTTGAATTTTTATTTTAAAATCCATTATGCTACATATATTATCAGATATGTATTAGGAAAGTGCCAAAAATATCGATTTCAATCATGTATCCAGTAGTGATGGTTTTAGTAAAGCATTGATGTTTTGAAGTGAAGAAAGCTAGTTAATTTGATTCTAACGTGCTTAGCAAATAGAGGATGCACCACTTTGGAGAGTGAAGGTGATGCAACTTTACCGTCAATAGTGGTAGGGGATGATCCTAAAAGATAAGTAATTATCAGGAAAACTTTTGCATACTTAGATTAACTGAGGAATTGATGCCTTTTGGAGTGTAGTGGTGTCAAGTGATTTATTTATCCTGCTTCAGCTTTGGTAAGGTTTGTTATCTTGTTTATTGTCATCTTCATTGTTGTTTTCGTTTTTGTTACTGTTTTGATATGTTCCAAGCCCTTTTATAATGGGCAAAAGTCATCATCTTGTATGGTAATGAACTTACCATCCGCAACAGCTGTAATAGTTCAGCATAGTTTATGAGTAGTTGATTTTTTATGGTTTTTACCTATTTTAAACACTTATAAAGTCTTCATAACTTAGTAAATGCTATGTTTTGTTAACCTGTTCACTGAGGCCTGCATTAATGTGGCAGTGTTGAATGAAATTGTATGGAGCCACATTATTCATTATATTAGCACTAATATGGATGCCATTGGCCACCACCATTATATCAAAGATTATGAGGTTATAATAAGATTACAAAAAGTTTTTGATTTAATCCACAATATAAGTTTTTGCATGTTAGACACAAGCTTAGCTTATGAATGGGCAAAGCACTTTTTAACAAATTTAGCATTCTTATACTCAAGCTGTTTTTTGGAACAATGTTCTATTACTCAATAAGATTATCCCAGAGTATTTGAGCTAAAATTATCTCGGTACTCGTTAATTTCTTTTTGTGTAGGGTTCCCCTTTCAAATGGAGGTTCTCTTGTGATTGAGCAAACCGAGGCTCTAGTTGCTGTTGACGTCAATGGAGGCCACACTATGCTAGGGCGAGGCACTTCTCAAAGTAAAGCAATTTTGAAGGTCAATCTTGCTGCTGCAAGACAAGTGCGTTCGTTTGAATCTTAGTGCTTTACATTCAGCAATCATGCTTTATTGATTATTGTTCTGGTACTATGGCACCTGAATTCATATAGTCTGATATACGTGTGCTCTATGTTTGCCTTTGACCGTTCTTTGGTTACCTGCTGAACCTTTATTTTCTAACTATTATTGATATATCATTTAGTATAAACTTCTATGAGTTGAAGCTATATTAATTTTTACTCCGTTGTTTCTTTATATCTATGAATTTATGCAATCATTATAACGTTGTGTCAGATGTTAAAATTTTGCAATTTTTATTGTGACCTTGTGTTTATCTGTGGACTTGTTTCACACTTTACATTAGCATAAGCTGGAGGGTGTTCTGTATACTGAAAGAGCATGGTTATTCTGTAGTGTTTTGGAACTATCACCAGGTATCTTTTGCTTGAACAGTACAATTTGAAGGTGAGATGATTGATCTCGTTCCTGATGGGAATGATATAAGCTTGGCAATTTCGTGTCCAATTTGATCAAGGCACGTGAGTGAGAACCAGAAAAATGTTAGGAACTTAATATAACATAAATCATTAATAACACTGACTCAAACATTGTAATTGACACGGTCTTGTACTTGCTTCAGCAGTATAGTTTGGCTCCATGATAAGTGACTATTGCGCCCTTAATTTTGCTTTTCATCTGACTCTAATTAGTGGCAAGTCACTGAACATAAATAGTGTCTCAAAAAGGAATTTTAGAATAGCCATTGGTAATTTTGATCTTTGATTTTTGTGAACATCTTGATCTTTAAAGACAAGTGTTGGCACCAAAGGTGTAATATTTGGTATCAATGATGTTTGGGGTTTCACTTTTTCTGTTATTCAGAGGGATTTCCATGTATTAATTGACCAACAGTCTTCGATGTTAGTTATGATTCCTATATCTCCGTGATGGAGACTAAAGGTAGTCATGGATTGTGTCATTGCAAAAGCCATTGCACTGTATATATATGCACTTTTTAAAAATATTGGTTATGATTCCTACATATTTGAGCTTTCATTAGAGTTCTTCCGTGTCGATGATCCTATGTTTTGGTGTAGTCAAGAGATGGAGTGTTTACTGGAATGGGCTGTGGGTGCTTGAAGTGTTGGAAATATGTTGTGTTTTGTGAAAGTTTGTTGGTGCAAGACAACCGAGAGGGCATAGCTAAATGTGATGCACACAGCAAACACGAGTGGGATTTCCACAAAAACAGTGACAATGACTGAAATCTTTCCATAATATGTGTAGTATTCCAAAGAAAACAATGATAAAGAGCTATCTAAGAAGAAACCTTCGGGAAGACCCTCTCGTACACGTAACCTCCGAGGTTGAACACAATTTACTCAACCTAATTCTCAATTACCATTGAAAATTTCAATATCCATGGGTATGTCTTACAGAAGAAAGCATGAATTGACATGACACCAGGGTAGCAAATAGAAGATCAAAAGAAATGAACCACCATACTAGACAGCTAAACTCCATATTTAAGAATGCCTAATGGCAATCGAACATCAAAGTAGACTCCACGTACACTTCTTGAAATCCAAGTTTATTTCAGCAAAGAAAGTTACTTTTTTTGGGTAGCTAAATATCCTAGATATAACATATTGCTGAGAAGAACTAAGCTAAACTCATCCCAAGGTAATGCACGTTGGTTTTAATGTTTTCTTTAGTTGGTTAGAGTGCTTATTGCCTATGTGCTGCTCCTTTGCACCCAATGGTAAGCCTTATGCTTGTAGAATTTACTAGAATAATAATACATAATGGTTGAGAATTGGTTCACTTTCTAATATGTACAGTGTTCCCCTTACTCGAACCCACCTTTCCATGAAGGGAAGAGTACAAAATAAACATTCTAGTATCCATATTCATGTATAACGATAAAGAACAACTTGACAAAACTGGTGACCGCTTTAAATTGGAGCTCCACATCATTCGTCCAATTTTGAATCGGTGATATTTATGTCGTATGCCCCACCCCATTGGAGCTATTGGATAGATGTGCTGTTAGGAATGGTGTTGTGATCTTGTGTGGTTAATTATGAAACTTGTTGCCATATTGATACATGTTTTATTTTGAAGGAAAGTGAAAGCAATGCCAAAAAGTATGGACAAAACCCTATTGCCCAAGAAGATGGTAACAACATCAAGCCTCAAAACAAGGGACAAGGGGTACAACATAGAAATAAGTCCCAAAAAAACTAAAAGCAATACTACTTGCAAAGCATAAATTATGTATAATTTGTGACCTGATATGTTTGTTGTAGAATAGGTCATGCTAACACATTCATAGAATCTAAATATCTATGATAGCTGCAAGTATTGTAACAAATATGAAATGCCTTTCAACGATCAATTATATCAAATCTTATGTGATTAGTAAATAAAACAATTCATATAAGATAAAAAAAAATTAACTCTCAGTGGTATTAAATGCAGTATGTGCAAGGTAACTCTTTTCCTATGATCGTCGCTTCAATTATCGTGATAATTATTCTAAGGGGAATGGTTGAGAAAAGCATCCTATTTTGGTCAAATAAGTTGTAGAGAATTATATCATCAATCTATTTAAAAAGAGGCTAAGTTTTTTCTTCATTCCATTTTTCTACTAATTTAACTGTTAATTTTTTCCATTCATCAAATAGGTTTGGAATCCTAAATTTCTTTTACCATCCTTACACTAGATGCCTTAGCCATTAACTTCTTAAATTTCTCAACTATGGAGCCCTCAACCCTCTTTAGTTGAAGCCTAATTTGCTATTAAGCCTTATTCTTATTTCCAGTAGTTAAAGTTTTCAATTCCAAAAGAAAGTAGGCTAAAGAACGCTATTGATGATAATAGTCTTTGTTTCTTCACCTTTTTACCGTCATGAAACATGCCTTGCCATTGTCTACTCATTTAGAAGAAACCTTACCATTTCCCACAAATATAAAAGAAGCCTTATGTAACATACTCAAAATTTTAAAATTACTAAATTTTGTTAACCTTTTGAGATCTATTTATATGCTAGTTATTTTGTAAAGCCTGTAAAAATAATTGAAAAATAAAATATTCCAAAATATAAAAGCAAATATATTATTGGATAGAATTTGATGTTATGAGGGTAAGCTGCTTGTTTCGTCTCGATCGGAATCCGTTTGGAGTAATTATAAATTGTTAAAATCTAATGCTAATAAAATAGTTGATTAATATATATGTAATCTAAATATCTAATCCCTTTCTCAAACATAGCTACTTTTTATATTTACTTTCCCTCTCAAGTGATAGGAAATCCTTAACTTTAATCTCCTTAGCTTATAGTCTCTTTGCCTCATTGTCTCTTTATTGCATCATCACGAGGAGCACAGGTGGCAAGATTTTTGGAAAGGAGCAAGAGCTTGTTGTGAGGAGGGAGATCTCGACCACACTATGACTTAAAACGATTTCAGCCTTAGTCTCTTCATGATCTTCATCGGGTAGTTGTCGGTGGTGGTGAGGAAGAGAGAAAGAGAGGAGCCAAGAGTGGGAGAGTGCAAGAGAGTGAAATTGGGAGAGATTTAGAGGAGATAGAAAGTTAGAAAAGGGGAAAATTAACTCATGGAATTAGTTAAGAAGAAATAAAGAACAGAATATGAAAAGAGAGAGAAGGCAGATCAAGTTATTTCTCCAATAATGTGAGGTTTTTGTGAGTTTTTATAATGTTAAATGTGGTATGATTTCATATTTCTTTGTCCCAATCACCAAAGAGGTGGTTTCTTATGTCATTATAGTGCTTGTTGTTTCCTGTTAGGTTGAATCTAAGAAAACATAAACCAACAAGGATTAGTAAAAATTGGATGCAAAGACTAACAAGTGAAAGAGATTTGCATGAAACTTTGAGATAGGTATTTTAGCACCTTCATATGTACATATATTTGTTATATTGATGAATGATAGTAGTCTTGTGTTGGTATCTGACATATTTTTGTGTGCATGCATGATAAATTATTATTGTATTAAGAGTAAATGAACTACATGATTATTATGTGTGTATTATGATAGGGTGAATTGTAATTGAACTGTCTACTATTATAAGTTTATTGTGTTGACTGATGCTATGCATATGAAAGATTGTATGCAATACTTTTTATTTTGTAGAAAGAACACAAATATTTTATTATTCATCTAATAGATTAAATGCATGCTATACTTAAAAAAATGAATGATGCAATACATGAATTACTTTTAATGTGTTTATTATGTGCATGAGCATCACGATATTATAACTAAGCATGCGTTACATTATTACATTTATTGCTTGCATAAGAATAGATGATATGTTATAATTTATATACCAGTAGAAATAATTTTGCTTGATGCTAATAATATGTAGTTATATTATTGAAAATATAAGAAAATATATATAATAATTTGTGAGTCATGTGAATTAAAGTTCAAAAGTATCTATTGAAGTCAATATAATGGTCATTTGGGTTGTGTAACAAAATATTGAAAAGCTCGTGATAAATAAGTGGTTAAAGATAGTAATGAAACAAATTATGAAATACTATGTGCATGAAAATATAAAAATTAATAAATGAGGCTTCTGTCGTAACTAAGTAAACCGAAAAGAGTATATTGACTACCTATAGAAATAGGGAGTAACAAAAATATAATATTTGTAAGGTTTACTTAGTTAAAATGAAAAATACTTATAAATAAAAGTGCATTAAGAAAAGAAATGAGAGTTATTAGATTGTATGTGTATGTTTATTTTTTTATGATTGTAGTATATAGTATAATATTGTTTAATTGTTATGATAAATATCTTGATTGTTTATTTTTTGTTTAATATATATGATAAAGATCTTGCATGTTATAGGATTTAAACATTTTATTGTTTCTTATATAATGATTGTGTTAGATTTAGTTTGCTAAGCTAGTAACTATGACTCTATCTAATTTTGATGTTAACATTTCAAATGTATAGGAGTCGTAGTATAAGGAAGATAAATTTGCAAGAATAAAATGCTAGGCTTTCTATCTTATATAAATATTGTTTTTATAATACTTAATTATACTTGTAGTTTTTTATTTAATAATATTATAATTGTAAATGTATAATAGATAACTATGTAGATACATAATTAATATATGCTTAGATACATAATAGATATCCATGTAGATATTGTTAGCAAAAAATGATATTAAATGGGTTAAGATTGAGAATTTATGTTCTAAGTTAATGATGAGAGAATGAGAATGTCACAACATAGGTTTTGTTGGCTTTAATGGTTTGGCAATTATCAAAATTTTTTATGATTGATTTAAATTTATGATATTGATGGGGTTTAGATTTATCTAGATTTTTGTTTAAATGTGAAACTATTGATGATTTTATTGGTTTCATAAACCTTACAGAAATGAACGATATTTTTTTTGTAAATAAACAATTTATATAATAGTTGACAAATTCTTTTTTTTTTTGGAAAGTTAAAAGAATTAGAAGACATGACCTGAATCTAGGGGTTAGCTAAAAGGATCTTTAGATGCAATCTCTTAAGAAGCCTTAATTTAACTAAATAAAGAGAGCACATGCTAACTTAAATGTTATATGAACACCAAGTAAGAAAACCTCATTTAATAAATAGTTTGAAATTGATTTATTATGATATGTCTAATGATATGATGTGGCACAAGTCTTAATAACAACTACCTTCCAAGTCCATTAACAATTGAAGAGTAACAACAAGAAAGAGAATGAGCTAAAGAAGACATTAAGAGTGAAGGAATCAAAGGAAAAGAGCAATATGGAGATGGGACTTCTAAACATGTTCTTGAAGCCCCATCATCTTTTGATACAAAGGCACTAGAGATGATTGGAATAAGAGTGGTAGTAAAGAGTAAAAGAGAAGATGGAAAAATATGATAAAGGCTTCTTGGATATTTTTTTCTTAAAAGGGTAGCTAAGGCGCAAACCTTCCTTGTCGACCTTGTTATGTGTTGGTTACAACTGCAAATCTTCATGATCGTTGTGTTGTTGCTATTTGTGAACCCTCACAAGGATTCTTAGACACTAATCTTGAATTTGAACAAATTTTGATCTTTTTTATTGGGCTTTTGGGTAATTAAAAAGTCAATGATAAACTCCAAGTAAGTAAAAGAAAATGTGGAGCTAATAAGAAGCTTGAAAAATTATTCTTGTGTTAAATACTTTGAATTAAAGGAGAAGATATGAAACTTTGTGCTATCAACCATCTTACAGGAGCAGATGGACTGCTCAAAAGTAACAACATGATACCTTAGATCAATTGTCCCTCGATAGATATGTAGAGGTGACAGTGCATGGGTAAACTCCATTGTTTCTTCAGGTTCTTTTGAGAAAGAAGAGTTGTCATTGTGGTATCTCTCTTTTTAGGAAAAGATTTTGGGCAACATAATGTAGCTAATCCCTATGTCATTTGTGCCATAATACTACTTTAAAGGGTATAATTCATCTTATTTTTTCAAATCTTCTAGGTCTTTTACTTGATGTAGTAGTGAAACCTTAAGGGTAATGTCAACGAAAGTTAGCGGGTGGGACAATAACCTTTTGGAAAACAAAAGAAATTTGTGCATGTGTAGTAGATGGTGAAATATCCATTGTGTAACCAGTTGATAGAGGTGGTGGGAATGGAGTTTTAGTAGCACGATCACATGTCATAAGACATTGAGGGTAATATATCATCCATTTTGTTGTAGGTGTAAGGAGGGATAATAATCACTAGAGGAATAGAAGGAATATGAAGAGAATGAGATGGAGGTGACTAACATTAACCTCTAGAATTTTAATAGCTTTGGTGAGTTGTTCCTTCTTTCAGAGCATTAGAGTACGGTGGTCCTTTCATAAGCAATTGATGTGGTAGTCCCTAGCCATCAGGGGACATAAAGAAGGATGTTTATGGTTGTTAGGCATCAGCCATGATCTATAAAGGGTGATTTATATGACTTTCAATTAGACTTGATTATGGGATAGGTTGGGTTAGTGTAGTTGTAGCCAATTAGGTTTGATATAGTTATCTAAACCTGGTTTTGACCCAAGTCCTATAGTTGGCTAGTGCTTGAGATCGTTCAGGTTGGCTGGTCACCAATGATACAAAATTCTCATATGACAAAATGAGTAAGAAAACCAAGTCAATTAATTTTGTACTCAAATGATAGAATTGGAAAAATCAAATTTATAGTCAATTAATTTTGTACTCAAATGATAGAATTGGAAAAATCAAATTTACTTATATTATTATATTTATATAAAGCAATTTAGCATACAATATTTCATATTAAGTTTTACCAATCTCACAAGATTTATTATTTCATTTCATGCATTGTATTAATCCTATGATGACTTGACACATACTCAAGAGATTCGATCTCGAGCTGGGGTTTGCTAATACTCAAAGGCCTAGATCAGTCTTAAGCTTTTTACCTTGTTTATGATGCTGGCACTTCTTTTACTTGTCCACGCTCATCCAAAAATTTTTATAGCATAATGGATTTGATAAGCTACCTAGCTAATGGTTAACTCTACTTTCAAAAAACAATATAAAAAATATTGTTATGAAAAATATTACTTTATTGGATTATCATTAATCGAATCATAGATAGAATAAAGGATATTATAAAAACAAAGAGATAATGATATATCAAGAAAAATTTGCTAAATAGGAAAAACTATGTTCCATTACAATGTTTTACTAAAATGTTATCCAAGTTTGTCCAAGAAGTTTTTGAATTTAATGGTTTCAATAAGTTGCCTAACTAATGATCTACTCTACCATTAACAAGTGCTTTAAAAATATTGTCATGAAAAATAGTACTTTATTGGATTATCATTAATCAAGTCATAGATCAAACCAAAATAGTATTAAAAAAAAGAGATAATGGTATATATCATGGAAAACCTTTTAAAACAAAAATAACCTATGTTGTTGTTCGTTGAAGAATGTTTTACTAATATGTTGGTGGTTTTGTAGTTATAACCTCAGAAGAAAGGAGACTAACAATTGATGAAATAGGTTATTATTCTTAAATAGAGAAAAAAAGGAAAACAATGGAGAGAGCTATTAGCAAAATGGGGGTTAGGGTTTGGTATCAAAATCTAGGATCCCTTTGAAAATGCTAGCATACCTTTTTATAGAAAATTAAAAAAAATACATGTAATCAAAGCTTGATACATAAAAAGTCTAATAAATAGGGCAACAAATGGTTTTTGTATACATGATGCTACATGTCATTTGTTGATTGGAATATTAAATATCCTTCACCTTGTCAAAGACAAATCTTGACTCTTGTGCACCTATCATGTGTTAATGCCATTATTAATTGTATAGTTGTCATGAACTTAATAATAAATATATGGTAGGTAACATAAAATTGATTGTATCACATATATTTATGTTTAACACCTTATAAGCAACATTTATACGACATAATCATATCCATATTAGAATGTTTTATGACCCGACACAAATTTGATCAAGTGTTACAATCCCATTGTCATGACACATTATAAATTATGTGCGACACCTGATTCATAGTTGGTTGCGCCTTCTTTTCCTTTCTTGTAAATCTTCTTGAGTGATATAACCTAATTGTTGGTTCCAATCTAGATCTCACATTAAATATGCTTTGGTGTTTGACTTATTTATCTAGTATTTATTAAAATAAGAAAAGGTAACCAATATCTTTGTCCAATATGTTAAATAATATAAGGACAATTTAAATAACAGTTGTTATTTTTTTAATAATAGAACCCATCTAATTTTATGGATTGTTAGAGATTAGATAGAGTTCATATCTCTCTCCAAATAAACTTTTTTGGTTCCTAATAAATGGAGCCATGCAATCTATTATTTCTTATTTTAGAATTTAATCATAGTTGATTCTCTTTTGTGAGGGGAGGAGAGATTGAGTAGTGAACCCCTTAGGTCTTATTTGGTTTGGGATTATGGAGATTGGGATAAGTTAGGGTAAAAAGCACCTTAACCTCTCCTTTTGGATAAGACTTGTCCTAAGATAGTGTTTGTAAAGAACAAAATTGGATCAAGCTAAAGATAAGGTTAGGTTGACATAAAATGTGTTGGCTGTGTTATTTATCATTTGTTCCAACCTTAGCTCATTTTAAATATGTATTTTTATATGACTTATTTTTATAGAATTTATTGAAATAGGATAATGTAGTTAATATCTTCCTAGATATTAAATGATACATGGATGGTTTACATGTCATGCCATTTTTCTTAACAAAGCTTATTTATTTTTATTGATTTATAGGGATTGTATAGGATTTATGAAGGGTCTCTTACTTTTCACTACTAGGTCTTAGAATGAGGGCTGAGACAGTCAAGAATATTTTAATTTATCAAATCTATTTGAATATATTTGTTTAGATAGACTTGTTGGTTTCCTATAAAAAGGATATGGTAGAGCCATGTAATCTACGGTTGGTTGTTTTAGAATAGAGTCACAATTAATTCTTCTTGTGAGGGAAGAAGAGGTTGAGCGGTGAAAACCTTAGTCCCTTTTTGGTATGGGATTAAGGAGGCTAGGGCAAGACATGCTTTAATCTCCTGTTTGGTTAATACTTGCCGCAAGGCAGTGAGATTTGTAAAGAAAAAAATTGGGATAGATAGGGGAAAGGACAAGGTAAGCACAAAATCTGTTTGGTGGGGTGTTTATCCCAATTTAATCTCCCATTCCTCCTTTTTCACACCACCACCTCCTCTTTAAGGTTTAGACGCGGCGTTATGGTTAGGATTAAAATTAGTCACTTATAGTGTCCAAGTGTGTTTATCCTTCCTAGAAGAATTGAGATCTCTTTATGCTCTCCAAGTTGGCTGAGCCATATTGTGCAGTTGCGGGTCAACTTTCATTAAGGTCTCAGGTTTGTCCTAGTCTTGGGGAGTTTGTTTTCATCTTCCTCTTTTTTGGGTTTTACCTATCATGTATGTGTTCAAGCTTATTGAATTTTAAGAAGACCATGTTTCCATTGTGTGCAGGACAAAAGAATTTCATGGAGATGGAAGTCGGAGATGTGCAAGAAGAGGGTGTTAATGGAGAGGGAAGGCAAGAGATGTGAAGTCTAGAGATCTTTTACTATATGGAGTTGAGTAGATCATCAGATCCTGAAGATCAAAATTGTTATTTGAGAGTGGGTATTTATGGTCTTGTAGATCTCTAGATAATCTAGTGGTTGCATCACTCGAGTTTCACATGTGGTTTCTCATTTATGGGATGATTTCAATGATAGAAAAAGAAAGTTAATTAGCATGTTGTAGGTAATTGACATTGATGATCTGATTGAGGCTTGCCAAAAAAAATACAGTTCAATAGAATTTTAACAATATTATTTTAGCACCCTTGAAAATTATTTACCATAGATAATTATTAGTTGAATCAGTGAATTTGCCTTGCCAGCCAATCTATTTATTAACTGTTTGTGGTAAAAGCAATTAATTATAACTGTGCTTTTTCAGAGTTTTTGAGATTGTTCTAGAAGTGTAAGCAATTGGTTTCCTTATTTCAGGTTGCTCGGGAATTACGTCTGAGAGATATTGGTGGAATTATAGTTGTGGATTTTATTGATATGAGTGATGAATGTAAGTTTATTGTTTTGTACAAAAGCTCAAACTTTTCATTGATTGTGACCATTTTTATTGAACAAGTTTAACATCACCTTCTTGGTAAACAACTGTGATGCACACTACAGCTTTAATATTGTTATTAATATAGAATTCTGCATGGCTATGAAAATAGCTTTCTTTTATAGCTGTTGTCGTAATAGACTTTGTTTGGGACGGTTGTATCAAGTTCGCTTTAAGAAATTAAACTTCAGCAGCTAATCATATTCTATTTAGCTTGGGCGTTCTTATACATTTAGATCTTGAATGTTCATTTAACCATGCTAATATCCATAGCTTCAAACTTGTACATGCACTAACACATGTATCTGTACTTCATGTGTCATTGCATGAACATGCTTGTTTTCATATTATTGTGTGACTGAAGCTTTGTTGCCCACAAGTTGATTAATTGAACCTTTACGTTACTGGAACTGGTAGAGTTGTATCTGCTAAATCTTTAATCCTTCCCTTGTTCTCATAAAGCAGGCTAAGCCCTTCCTTTATAACCATTGCAGAACTTATAGTTACAAAATGCTTTAGCATTCCCATTATCCAACTTAGCCTAATACACATTACTCTTTAGTCACAAGTTGTATAGCACTTGCAGATAGGCTTTGGGAAGGGGGTGAAACGAAGTTGTAGTTCAGGTCGAAAGCACTTTATTAGGTCTAAAGCTAAATTTATAAAATATGAGTATAGGCAAGATGTCACAAGTGCTGGTTGATCATGAATTATTGAGAAATGAAAGATTTCATTTATCTTAGTTTTATGTTTCAAAATGATTGAGAATTGATACAAATTTCAATAGTAAGATTCATGTAGATTGCATGAAGTAGAGCGCATTTGGCGTGTTTTGCAATGAAAAATGTGACTAAAAATTAAGATAAGCTTTATAAGATTATAGTAAAGTCATTGATATTATATGGTACTAATCATTTGACTTACCAATTATAAACATTAACAAAATGAGTTTCATAGAGCTATGGATGTTGAAATGGGTGAGTAGATATCTCAAAAGCATTTGATTGGAAATGGGTGTATATGAGAGAAAAATGGTATAGCTTAAATTGAGGATGAGTTTGAGGAGAGTTAATTTAGATGATTTGGTCATTTGAAATATAGGCTACTTAATGTTTTTGTCAAGAAAGGTGAATGGTAGTTCAATTTGTGAATTATAGAAAAGATTAATAAAAAAATATGAAATAAACTATTAAAAAATACTTGTCATATTTCGATATTAAGGAAGAATTATTAATAAATAAAGTACAACAATGTTTGATGATTTGTAAAGTCAAGTTTACACTTAATAGAATTATGACTTGATATTGTTGTTGCTATCCTTGTAAATCAACTTGGAAATTTATGTCTATTAGAACATTAAACTTTACAGTGTAAATGATCAAAACTCTTTAAAAGATACTTTATAAGTGTGTGCTTTGAAATAAATTAAAAGAGTTAGATTATCATAATAAGTTGTTGGGTGTTTGTAGTTTAATATTTGTTGACTAGAATTACATGTCTACTGCATGTTTTAGTGGCATATGGGAAATGCTTATTGGTGAGTTTCATTGTATGTTGTTGTGGCCAACAAAATTTAGAAGTATTTTTTTTAAAAGTAAACAATTAGCTTATACATACATACATATATGAATGTGTGCATCCATTCATGCATGAGTATGTGTGTGTCCATCCGCTGCCATCCATGCGTGCGTCTGTCACTTTATGATTATTCAAAATGCCTTAAGATTTTAAAAAATATATTATAAGAATTGTATAACCTTACATATCACTTGATTTCTTGTAGATACTATGAAACATATACAAGACTTAAAAGATGTTATGTTATAACCTAAAATGAAACTGAAGGACATCAAATTAAAGTTAAAATTAAACCAATCTACAATGGCTTACAAGTAATGTTTTTATGATTATGCTTGATTACATCAAATTAGAAGCTTTAAAAATGGAACAACAATTCTATTGCATACAACACTAGTAAGGTCATGAAGTGGAGCAGTGTTTATATTCATGATGCAAAGAGGAACACACTAAAATAACCAAATCAAGTCAGTTTCAAATTCAAGAGAGGGAGATGAGATCAAAGAAATATAGTTCGGTTAACTGCTGAAGTTGGTATCTCTATTTAGGCATTGATGTTGGTATCAAAATTAGGGAAGATGATTGGGAGAGAGAGAGAATTTGGTTTATTGTTGTGACCAATGTTTCCATCATGATAGGCATCTATTCGGTGTTGGTGTTAACATAAGAAGAGGAAAATTTAGGAGGTCCAAACAAACGAGAGAAGAAGAGAAGGGGTCTTTAGGGTGCTATGTAGATACTAGGGAGGAATTGTGATGTGTAGATGAAAAAGGTGTTTTGTTTATTAGAGTTAAGTTTTGTTTATTAGTTAAAACGAAGTAAATGGGAGAGTTAATTGGCATTAAAATTAAAAGATTTTTGACGACTCCAAAATATAAAATATAGTTCCATGTTTATAGCCCAATTTAAATCATTTTTCATGTTGTAATATTTCCTTGGTGTATATTTTGAGTGTTTGTGGCATGTTCTCAGTGTCTTGGGTATGTCGAGCATTATTTTGTTAAATAAATTAATCAAACATGTAATTTGGTATCCTTGATACATATCTTGAGATGTCCAAAAGGTGTCATTCTTTGACACTTGTTCGGTATCACTATGGTGACCACGTGAAGTGTTTGTGCTTCATATTATAGCTGTTATATTTAAAAGTAGAACTGTTTCCTCTTCTATTTTTTTTCCATGCATGTGTTAGTAGGGTCCATTCTCAACGAATCTGCCTTGCTTATGGCTGCTTTTTTTTGGGGGGGGGGGCTTGGGCACACATGTATAAGGAAGGACAACTTTGAGCAAAAACCATGGGAGCAACAGAGCCAAGTTTTCCTCATTAATTAATTTAATCTACAAGATAAATGCTTGTCCATGTTTCAAGTAATGTATAAATACTGTTTTTCTTTAATGATAGTTCTCTTTTAGTACAATTTTGTATCCCTTTTCAGCAAATAAGAAGCTGGTCTATGAAGAAATGAAGAAGGCTGTGGAGCGGGATCGCTCAGTGGTGAGAGTATCGGAGTTATCCAAGAATGGGCTCATGGAGATAACAAGAAAAAGGGTATTTGTATCTCTTGTATCTCCCATGCTTATATATAACATTAGAGGCAGTTTACTAATACATATGCATACATGTTCATCCACATGTATGTACTAATAGAACTTACACACATATACACATATATACATATTCATATATATGCACAAAGTTATTAAAACTTATACATTCATGTTTTTGTATGTTAAGATTTTTCATATGAGCTTATTTTCATTCATGTAATGTAGAGTCAATGCTATCATTCATTTGAGATTTTAAAATTGGTTTATGAACATTTTTTAGGTTCGTCCTAGTGTTAACTTCATGATTACTGAACCATGCAATTGTTGCCATGCAACTGGACGTGTTGAAGCTTTGGAAACTTCATTTTCAAAGATTGAGCTTGAAATTTGTCGATTACTTGTGAGTATAGCGTTTAAGCTATTTTCTCTTGGATTGTTCTTTAGCATATGATTGATCTTCTTATCCAAATTATATACTTCCAAATTGTTCATTGATTTCATTTTAAGTCTCATAGCTGTATTCAAGTTTGGTATAATTGAGTTATCACATGTATCTAAATGATGGTTGTCAAGCAACTAAGTGTGTTAAAGTTTTATAACATACAAACAAATGTTTTCATGCCCGAGTTGTTTTCTCTAGGTAATAACATTAGCAACAACAATTTTTAGTACCTAAGTGGAGTCAACTACAATAATCTTTGGGAATTACTGCACTCCATCCATTGTCATGCTTTCATTAATTTTCAAGCATGTGAACTCCTTTTTAGTGGTTTCTTCATGGCTGTTTTTTTTTTAATTTTATTATCTTCCTGATCAAAAGTGAGAATTTCAATAGTTTGCTTTAGATAGTTACATGGTTTATGGTTGGCTCTTTTAAAAGTTTTAAATTGTCTTTCCTTAAGCTTATTGTGTCGATTGTACTGCCACCAATACCCAACATTGAAACTTTTCAACTATTGATGATATAAAAACATAATGTAACTTGAATTTTCAAAACCCATAAAATATTTGTAGTAGAAAATTACCAAACTATGCAGCAGAAATATAATATTAAAGTAAAATCCTGTTCACAAACTGTGCAGTGGAAGATACAGTTAAAATTTACCAATGTTGTTTCTTGAACAATATAATATTTCACAACATTCCAAATGTTTGAGTGAGTCATGTTACAACAGTTTAAATATTAAAGAAATTTATAATATCCCATTTCTAAATTTCATAATTTGCTTACTAATTTCCTTATGTTTTGTGGTGTGTATCCTATATAGTTGAACATATTAATACTAAAAATAGATGGAGTTATTGTCATAATCTTAATAAGCAAAGTCTAACACAATCATATTCATGTAAGAAAATATAAGTTTGGATCATGACATATTTCAGATTTTAATACATATAACCAATATAATATGTTTTTATCACGCAATGTAGTAATAAAATATGCAAATTGCATGCTATTCAGTGATTTAAGCATTTTATAAATCATATTCATTTATTTTCTTTATGATCGAATTTGTCTTGTTACTAATTTTATTTGTCAAATTTGTTATATTACCCTTATTTTGAATATCGTATACCTTTATGGGACTCATTTTTTATTTTGACGTGTATTCTTACACGACATCTGAAATTTCTCATTTTGGTACAAAATATGACCCTTTTCGCCCATTTGGTTGTCTTTTTATTTCATAGTAGGTTTTCTAATTTCTATTCCCTTTTTCGTTAGCATATTCAACCTTTAGTTGAAATTGACTACTTAGCTATTGATTTATACATCTGTAGTTGTCGTTATTGCATTTTACCCATGATACATTTGTTCCACTTGCATAATGATATGTATTTATGTATGTATGTATGTATATATCTCATATATTTCAATCATTTAATATATACAAGTAGAAAATCAAATATTCATATTAAACATTAAACATATGCACACCAATGTAGTATATTAACAACCCATCCAATGAGTTTATATAAATCATGGTTTACTTTTTAACCTAGTTAACATTGCATCAATCATCAATCAAATGTTTAATTTGATCATATATATTATTTACATTTGGGCATTTAACATGTCATATCAAAGCAAATGCACAATATAATTGGAAAATATTATTATGCACATATGCATAATTATTAGTTTTTATTTATATATCAATTACAGTTATGTTTTATCATGCATAAACTTTGTTCCCACACTTCTTATAGTATTTATCACACTTCAATTTCATTATTTGAGCCACTTTTGATCCATTGAACTGAAGTGCATTAATTTTGATTTGACTGTTTGTCGAACCATCGGTTGTCTGATACAATTCATCGAACCATCCAATATGCGTTCAACGAACAGTAAATGCTAGAGCGTGTATTTGAACCATCATTGTTTCCTCTCTAGGTTTCTTTTAAATCATTTGGTCATCTTTTTGGATATTTGATGTTCATCAGACGATCATCGGATCGTCCATGAGCATCTAGTAGAGACTCCGTATCCAATTACCAAAAATTATTAAACTATCCAATGCCTAAGTTGTACTATCGGATCCCTATTGGATGAGTATTGGATCGTTCAACCACTTGAAAGAAACTTTGTCTCTAATTTGCATTTCTTCAAACAATCTAAATCCTACTTGCAAATATAGGGTTCTTCTATCTATAGATTTCAACATTTTCCAAATCTTTCATTAGAGTTTACATCATTAACCACAATGAAATTAGGCTTACTTTTAACCTTAATGCAAGCCCACACATGCATTTTTAACTTTGATCTTGACTAAACCTTTTCAAAACCAAATACAGTTCATGGAGAAGACTTCTATTTTCTTAAGCAAGATTTCTCAACAAATTTCTCGTGAAATCGATTCCTTCCCATTAAAGATTTCTAGCAATTTTCCTCATAGTCTCAGCTAACATTTCTTGTTCTTATCTGATTACATCCCCCTTCTCATTCTCCTTAGCCAAATGATATAATATAAGGGATTAAATTATCCCTTCAAATAAAACATTATAAAGATTCATATTTCTCACATTTTTCATCCTAAATGGCTTCAATAATTTGTTAAACCATTTTTAGAATAAGCTACTCTTTCAGCTCTTCATTTTCATTCAAAATTCATAATTTTTGGACATCTTTTGATATTTGTATCATGTTTTTTCTGATAACAGCTTTTCAACAATCAATGCTACTAATTCTTAAAAAGTTAACCATTTGTTTTATGATTAATCCATTTCTAATCTTAGTGTTATTATTATCACTAGTTTCCTTACAATTTGTCAAATCATATTTGACATTTTTTTTCTTTTAGGAGTATTCTTTATGTTATGATTCCTAAAATTTTTTTACTAAAAATTATCCTATTAAAAATATTTTTTATTTAATTCAAAAAAAATGTCAAAAGTTAAATTTACATTTATTCAACAAATTTTAATTAATCTCATGAGCTCTGAGATGTTTCACTTATTTTCAATCTGTGTGACATTGTTTTCTCTTACATTTTTTTTTCAAATAACATGTTATCAAGTTTAGCTAAGTTGTCTATCTGAACATCTAATTTTTACAATGAACATTCTAATTTTTACAATAATCATTCTAATTGCAACTTTGTACTTGACAAAACAATACATAACTCCATCTCAGATTGTATGTCTAATTGCAATTTTATAAAGCCTATATTTAATGCTTTTGGGATATTTTATTCAAGTGACATCCAGAAGCTCCTTTTTATCCAATTTGGTTGGATTCTCTTGTTGATGTTACTAATTTTATTATTATTTTAGAGTATAGACCTAAGAAAAAGGATCCTTTCTCAATATGTATTTTTGCTATTTCTTTTTGCATCATTTGTGTCTGCTGTCTACTCTCTAACTAAACATAAATTTCATATCTAATCTTAGATATGAAGAGATACCCTTATAACTCTTGGTCATCTTATGTTGCTCTATATTTCTTTCTCTTTTTTGTGGATAAAGTTTTGACAGGTCTTGATCCTGCCAAATGGAATTGATTACATGAATGTACTCACTCTATATGCTCTATCCACCAGCAGCCTTCTCTTAAGACTGAATTGTGTCAAGTAGTGGTGCATCTCGGTTTGTTTTATTTAGGTTCCATGACAAACCTGTACCAGATCTAAACTGAATTATTTTCTCAAATATAGTATTCAGAAATGGACAGAGACCCATAGGAATTGATCTGTAATCAAAACCAAAAGATTTCTTTGGTCTGTTCTTGATATCATGGTTTAAGAAGAAAAAAAATTTGGAGGGCCAAGATTCAACGTGTACAAGTGCATGGGAGATGGGTTGATTTTGATTTGCCCGATTGTCATAACCTAGAACTGGCTTAACCTACTTGCTTTCTCAATTCTTCTGAATTGAAATTAACCCACACTTGACCATAGCTTGAATTCATTGATTTAGTTTGATTCTTAGTTCTGTGGGTTGTTTTTGCACCTCTTGCGTCATGTCTGTTCTAATTTCCTATTGCAGTGTCTTGTTTGTTGCATGTGGGTGCTATATATAGTGATTAGGTGCTATAATATCTTGTCTTTGCGTACACATATTCAAACTTCAACTGAATATGTCATTTGGATAGTGATGATGCCATCTTGAGCAATTTATTCAGTATGTTAGTCAAGCTAAGTGGCATTTGGCGTGTGTGCGTAGTTGTATATTTGAAATAGGCTACTAATGACTAACAAACTTGTTGTAGGACACGTTTTTAAAAGTCAAGACACTTAGCCTATTTTTTGAAGAGTGCAGAAATAGGTTAATGATCTTGACTTATAAGAAAGCATCCCCTAACAATTGATCAACATCATACATTATCTTCGCTTGTCTACCAAACCATCATAAAGGTCTGCAAACTTTTGTTTCTTATTGTATCTTTAGGGCAATTCAAGATTGATGATATTGATTTCAATTTGGGAGCATCTCTTAAGCAGGAATAAAAAATTCCAATCAGATGATGTTTCAGCCCAACTCTCACTCTATAATGAAGAATTTGAATTTTTGGTTTCAACTTCGGTTGTCTTCTAATGCAGCATGGATTGCATGATTAGGATGATGTCAAACTGTGCTAATAGAATCTAAGATGTAAAAGATTCAGAGGCTTTTTTAATCTTATTTTTTTATATTTTATTTTTTTTTGTATTATTATTATTATTTTATTGGATTAGGAATATATAAGTTTTTTTTTTAATTTTAGTTTAGGGTTTTTCATAGTATGTTATTTATATTACTAGATAATAAAAAAGAAGAGTTTTTAGTTAAGAACCATGTAGACCTCAAGTGATACATGTGTGCAAAAAAGAAAGGTGTATACTAGTTTTCTTTTATCTTAGGTTTTAATTTCTCTCTTTGTAATGCATGCGTACACTGTAAGAAGAATACTTAGAATGAATGAAATAATTAAAATTCAATCTGAGAAAAAAAATCGTACATCTTATATGCAAATCTACTCTTGTTTCGGCCTTTCTTGTACCTCGGGTCGTGATCTAGATTAACCCACTCTTTGGTTTGCAATTTAGAATTATCTCTGCCATCTCCATCACCTTCACTCTATGTTTCCAATCTTCATTTTTATATTTTCTCAAGCAATGCTTTGTGTATTATTCCCCTTTTTGCTCTGAGCTGTTTCTCAGACAACTATTCTGATTTCTGCAGTCCAGCTTAGATCATAAACCAGACCTCAACGACGCAAAATCTTGGCCAAAATTTGTTCTTAGGGTGGATCAACGCTTGTGCAATTACTTAACATCAGGGAAAAGATCAAAACTGGCCATTCTGAGCAGTGCACTCAAAGTGTGGATTATACTAAAGGTTCTTTTCCCTTGACCACTCTTCCAAGCTCTTCTTCTTCTTCTTCTTCTTCTTCAAGCTCATTGGTTTGTGCCCTCATGGAATCAGATTGATCGAGGATTTCCAAGAGGTGCATTTGAAGTGAAGCCATTCACAGGTGAGAAGGAGAAACATGAGCTTCATGGAGCCATCTCCAGTTTAAAACGGCCTGAAACTCACCTTAGAAGTAACACGGTGACTTTGTTCCCAATAAAGAAGAGGAACGGGAGTGTTAAGTGAGGATTACACAACATTAACGTTTGTGTTAAGGTTGTGTGAAATGTTCTTGTCTGATTTTTTATTTATTTATTTTATTGAGGGAAGTGGTCTTTAGTCTTTGTTCTTTCTCTTCATTTTTGTAGATGCTTGGTGTTCTATGGGTGTAGGATCATTTTGAAAATGAAAATTAACATAATATATATTATAAAAACTAGTAAGGTTTTCCTTTTATTATCAATTTTTTAATTAAAAAACATTACAAGTGTGTAAATTGCTTTTTTTATAGTATTTATGCTCTTGTTTGATTAATTATTATTGAATCTTAGATAAAATGTAGTTTTAAAAAATATTATTATGAAGTGATATTGGAAAATTATGTATTTTATAAATATGTTGATGATGAATGTTTTATGTTATGATTAGTATTATGAAATGATTGAAATAATTTATTATTATTATAAAAAGTTAAACAAAATCTATATTATTTAAAAAATTATTTTTTAAAATTTTTTTGTATTGAAAAGTGTGTTTATAACCAAGCAAAATTTTCAATATATTTTTTTTAAAAAAGTTTTTTTTATTAAAATTGAGTTTATATATGATATAAAGCTTATAATTATTTGTTATAAATATTTTATTGAGCTCGTTGGTTAGGATTTAAAATTTTGATAAAATTTTCCTTCAAGCCTTGAGCTAATTCTTAATGGGTTTTTGAAGTGAAAATAATACAGAAAATAAGGTTGTGTTATAAATAATATTTAAATTTAATATTTTAATCTCTTGGGACCTTCCTTTTTAATATTTTTTTCTTTTAATTGTTTTCATTAAAATGAGAGTAAGGACTTCATAGTTGGGCCTAATTTAAGTTTAATCAATACAGAGTAATTATAAAATTGTCATTTTGCATTTAATTACTGAAATATATTAAAATTATTTCATATAAAATTTATTTTTAAAAAATCTTGTTTTGTTGTACATCTACAAATCTAAGGTCTAAGATAATCAATGATTAGTTTGAGCCAAAATTATAAAAAATAACACGCTTTATTTATATTATTTTTTTAATAAAAAACTAACAATATAATTTTATTTTTTTAATTTTGATTTATCTTTAAATCTATAAATATAATCAATCAATAGTTGCTATTCTTTTATTTAATTCATAAATTTGAAAAAAAAATATTTAACCAAATAACTTTTAGATTAAACACAAATTTCTTTGTTGGCTTGGTTAATCTGGCTTAGAAAAATAAATATGCATCTATACAATGAGTAAAAATAACATCTAATGATATGATCACAAATAAATACAGGATACAATAAGTATAAAATCACATCAAAATATCACAAACAAAAACAAAGTTTTTAAAATCACCAGGTAGGAAATTCACTTCATATTCCACTTTATTAAAAACAAATAATCAATAAAAAAATGAATTGTCCTCTAATTTTGTCTAAAATAGTTTGATGTACCTTCAATTAAAAAGATATTTTTAGAATAAAATTTTTAAAAATACTCTATTAATTAATGTTTATTAACAAATATACAAAATTACTTAAAATCATTATTAATATTTTTAAATATGTCATTTTGACTAAATCAATCAAATTAATTGATTTTTTTAATTTAAAAAAACTATACTCATCAAAATATCATAATATAATGATTTCACTTTCAACACAATGTGTCTCACATCAAACAAAAGAATAGTTTATTAAGAAATCTTATATTTCATGAAAATAATTTTTTTTCATATACCATTAACCAATAAGATATTAACATCCCTTAATAATCATTTTGTCGTATTTTTAAGATAATATATAGATAAAATTCTCTTAAGTTAGTGATATCATTGAAACATGAAAAGTTTAATGTGTTTTCAAGTAAAACATTACTATGAAACTTAATAAAATGACATAAAACATTGGTTCAAATTTCACACATCTTTTTGTCCCTTTTATAAGTAGAAGAGTATTTCATATACTTTACAAGTCAAGTTCTTACCTGTGCGAGAGAGAGAGAGATAGAAAAAGAGAGAGAGAAAGAGAGGGCCATTTGGAGCCTAAATCAATGCGTTTGATCATTTGATTAAGTTGCACAATATTTTTTCTTTCAAGTGATAACATACAAAATATATAAAAAAGAAAAAGATCTTAAAGACTCATTTCCTAGACAAATCCTATGTTATTCTATTTTAAGTAATTGCTCATATGACCAAGTCCTTTAGAATTCACTTAATCAAATGATCAATAACATAGGATTTGGTAAAAAATTCACTTAAAATTAATTCACATCATTCTCCTTAAGAAAACATATTTGACCTTGCAACTATGTTCTATTTTGATCCTTGATTTAAAGATGATTTATAAATTAAACAAAGATAACTCAAATTGATGTGACCATTAAGGCAAACAAATTCTTAAGGTCTAATGTCTAGAGTCCAATCAAACAATCTAAAACATTGAATAGACTTTAAAAAAGACCTTTTTACCCCTCTTGAAATTGATGAAGGATTTTACATACTTTATAAGGTGAGAGAAGATGAAAAGGTCAATTTAGAGTCTTAAAAAATATGTTTAATCATTTAGTTAGAATGCATAACATTTATCTTTCAAGCAAGAACATGTCTAGCATACAAGCAACAAAAGATACAAAAACAAATCACTAAAACATAAAAAAAAACACAATAAAAAATATTTCCCATAAAACAAACCAAAACAACACTTAAAACCACTTGATTAAGACTGACAGGACGATAAGAGTTTTCTTTTATTTAATCTCATCAAGAAGCCAGACCATTTCGTCATTATGGTTTTAGGGTTAAAAAAAAAACCGATCAATTTAGATCTGTTTCAAATCGATTTCAACCGAAATTAATGTCGGCCTACAATTATAAATCAAGTTTCAACCCAATTCTATTCGATTGATACGATTTTTTCCAGCTTCAATTCTGGCAATAAATGTTATTTTAATTTATAAATTATTAATAATAATAAGCTTAAAACAATACAAAAATAAATCAACAACCCAAACACAAAAACTACCCAAAAAAAAAACTTATTCACTACCCATCACTTATCCCGTATGTTTGGCAACGCTTAAAATAACATCCCAAACGCAATTTTTTCCTAATTGCAACCCCCAAAAAAAAACCATTTTTCACCATTATTATATACCACACAAGACAAACCCAATAAACCTCTAAGACAAGCCCCAACACTTCAGCACGCCGCCGCCGCCGCCGCCGACGACGACGACGACGACGACGACGCAGCTCTACCGAGCGGCAAACACATCCGAACATCCTCCCTGCACATGGGACAGCTCGAGTGGGCCGCGAGCCACTTGTCGATGCAGGAGACATGGAAGGTGTGCCTGCAAAGCGGCAGCCGCCGCACCGGCTGCCCCTCGGTGAGTGGCGCGAGGCACACGGGGCAGTCCTCCTCGTCCTCCTCCTTGCTCCGGTACCGAAAGGTGGGCATCCGGCGCCGGAGCTCTCGGCGGCCGAGCACCCGGACCACCGCCGCGTGGAGTCGTAGGAGGGACGGGGAGCAGAGGATGGCCACCGCGTTGGCGATGAGGAGGAGAACCGCGGCCGCGGCCGGGCCGACGAAGTAGAAGTAGTGGGCTGGAACGGAGGCGAGGAGAGAGGTGGAAGACATGGCAGAAAGAGGTGTGAAGCGTGGTGGGGGAGAAGGGAACGGTGAGAAGCCTTCGTACTTATTGATGCTGTCCTCCATCTCTGATTTGACGCCGTCAAGGCCGGCAGGCTTTAGCCCTCCGCATCCGCGTTTGAACTGCTGTATAAACTCAAAAACAAATAACATAACATAATAGCAAAGAAGAAGAAAATTAGGTCTCTCCTAACGCAATCCCAACAATATTAAACCCTAATTTCCATCTAATCTCCTCTGAATTCTCTAAACAACCACACCATGTTATTCAAATCGTTCAATCATAGAGAAATAACATTACAATTCCTTTATCCTTGAACCCTACCACAAAAAATTCAATAATTCTCTCCAATATTATAATTGATTACCAATGATTGTGTCTCATCTTGTCAAGATTCAACAATCAGTAGCGTCATATCATCACCTTTCCCCAATAAAAAAATTCTAAGTTGCACATAATTTTTTTATTAACAAATAAGACCTTAACCCTTATGACATAACACATGCATTCAGAACCATAACGAAGAAGAAGAAGAAAATTAGGTTTCTCCTACCTTGTTCTCTACATGTTAATGGTTTCAACTCTAATGCAATGCCAACCATATTAAACCCTACTTCCTATCTAATCTTCTTTCTAAATTCTCTAAACAACCACACCACATTGTTCTAATCATTCCATCATAGAGAAAGAACAAATACAAGCATAAGAACCATAATAGATCTTTGTTTGTTACAATGCTAACACCCTCTATTAAGCATGCTACTACCCTTCCACTTCTCATCATCACTATGATAACATACAATTCTCTTATTCTTAAACCCTAGAACAACAAATTCCCGTTTCTCTCTGTTATTAGAACCGATTACCTATGGATAATCACTCACGAGAAGATCCTTATACCTGATCTTGTGGATATTCAACAATCCAAGAGTGTCGTATCATCTACTTTCCCCAATTAAGAAATTCTAAGCTACACCCAAATTTCTTAAAAGAAAATGTACAAGTATATCTTTACTTCCTAAAAGAAATAAAATAAAATTACTGATAAACCTTTAGTACGTTCCAGTGCCAGATCAAATGAAGCTATGGGTGGACCAACTCCGGCCTGGGGTCAAAACACAATAAAGAATCACGAGATTTAGTTTGAAACACGTGATGCAAAGACAAAAGAGTACAATTATTTCACCTCCAGACAACGCAATCATCACCAGCTTGCAACCGAACCGGCCGCTGGCCGGAGCCGGTTCTTCTCTTCAGTGCTGCGGTTGGGTAAAATATGTGGTTTGGCTCTTTTCCTAAGCTGGACACCTGGAAGTCCTTCACAGCAACAAGAACACAGGTTTAACATGATTAATGGCATGTGGCTGGTTTTAATAACACATTCAACTATAAGCTGCCAAATAATCCCATATTAACAGTTAAAATCACGTCAAACAGACTCTTTCAACTTGGTTAAAAATACAAAAAGAGTTGAATTTGCGGCTTCACTTATGAATTTTAATCTTTACATTCATGAACTCCAGATATGCCAATGCTCTATTTTTTCTCACATAAGGATTCTTTTATTGAAAGTTGATCATCAAACATCACACTACTGTAAACAAGACATCAGATTCATAATACTGTAAACAAGACATCAGATTCATCTTACCTTCCAGGAAGACTGGTAGGCCATTGGAGTGTCAGGACAGGTGAAAAACGTGGTTTGAATACAGCTAACAGTTTAAAATTCCTATGGATAAGTACCCCCCTTTTTTTTTCCTATATTAGTGTACCAATCAAAACTGGGCTGTCATGAATTCATCAGTTTGGAAATACAGTTCAAAAGTCCTTTTCTCAACCAGGTGGTGAAAGACAAATAGAAAGAAACGAGAAGTATCAAAGAGATAATAATGAGAATAACTAAAATCAACGCACAAATGGTTTTACATAAGATAATACTTATTCACATCAGATGCATCACCTATTTTGTCTGTCACTTAAAAGAAGTGGTCATCATACAGCTCTTATACTGCGTTTTTAGACCTTTGCATGACAGTTAATTCAATGTTTTCATTCAGGAGTCATCTACCTGCATCAACAATTTTCTTATTGATTATTTTTTTTTTTGGTAATACATTTTAACAGTTTTTGTTTCACGACAACTATTGAGCCAACGCTGACTAATATGTTCCTATACAAGAGAGATTCATATTGAGTTCTTCTTGTCTATGGCCCCACCTTTTGGGGTCACAAAACAAGGAACAATGGGAGGATCTTCAATTAAGTAGTTCATTTGTTTGTTTGTTCCCACTTTGTTGCAAATTCAGTGAGTGTTTAGAAATGATATTTGGAAGGAAACTTATAAAAATGTGCTTTGTGTGTTAAAATAATGTTTTATACAAAAATATTTGATAAAAATAGAGTTTGTAACTTCGAAGTCAAATAGGGTTAAGATGTCGTCCTTCAAGGCTTCCAAGGCCAAACTGACTCTGGGTACATATAAACCAGTGTTGGATGTTATCAAATATCAATTGTTTGCTACATTGAAAACTCAAATTAAGCGGATCCATGTGAGACTTTATTAGCGATCTTAATTTTTGTGTGTTTTAGACACTCCTTGAAGGAAGTACCACATGCTCGGGGCATTTCTTGTGGAATGCTTGAGTTCGTGGGAAAAGTCTAAAAGTATGCCATTAAGAAACATGTCTCTTCAATGCTCACACAAAGAGAGTGAAATCAAAGGAGAGTGCTCCAATAATAAATAGGAAAAAAAAAGGGAGTTATAGCAAACAATAGCCTCGATGATATCAGAATTCAAAACCATGCTCATGACTAAAAGCTACACTCAATTCCCAATTATTTCTACTTTTATTTTCTTAATCTCGTATTATTATTTTATTTTTAAGTAAATTAACAAAAAAAATTTAAATCAAATTCCTAATAAAATTGTACAAGTCAAGTACTAGAGATATATCATTTTTATAATAAAGATATTTATTCATCATTTTACAATTACTTCTATTTTTTATTTTATTTTTTAAATTTTTTTATTTGTTTTTTAATAAAACTAATTTAAAATATTAAAAATTAAATTAATTATATTTAAAAAAATAATTGAAATTAAAATCAAAACTATCATAAATAACAATTGAAATTGCCAAAATAGTCTTCTAACCAAGAGATCAAAACTAAATTCAAAATTGCAAATTTTGGTGTTTATGTGCAAGAACAAATTCACTAGACACTTTTGCCATGCCATGCTTCAATTAATTCATCTCATACACCTAATTTAGCTCAATAATATTATACATTGTCGACATCATAAAAGAATTTGGATTCTGAAATCATTCGAGCATGAGCTAATTAATTAATCATAATGCACCATGCTTGTGAGGTCATTTCTAATAGCTTATATTAGGCATGAATTTGAATGATCTATTCTTAAGATAAGTTAATTTAATTTAGATAATTTGATTAGAAACAAGTTTTCAAATCAAAACTTAGTGATATTCATGTGTGAACTTAACAGTTTGATAAAGCATAGCATGAATTGTCATACCATGCTTTAAGTGTTATTTCATATGCATAATGATACAAATCAGGTAGTATCATTAGAACAATTATAAGAGAAAGCTTACCATGTTTGATGTAAAACTAATTTGGAGCCTAAGCAAAAAACAAATGCATAAGAAAAGGCTTCTAAAACATAATTAATAAGTTCACATAATTCAACCGATCAATATGAGCTTTGAAAAGTTAATAATAAGACTAATTATAATTTTTAAATACCACCTCAATGATTCAATATTATCTTTATATCTATATTTTATGGCATGCATAATCAATATTTTAAATAAAAAAAATAAAGATTTAAAGGATAAAGACAATTTTAATTTGAAAAAATAAGATTTTAAATTAAAAAATTCAATAATTTATATTTAAGATTTCAAGATTCTTCATGTTTAAAAATTTAGAAATAGATTTATATCTCTTATTTTTAAATTTAAGTTTGAATAAAATTTGTTGGGATTTAAATTTGTCTTATATTAATTATGTTTATCTTCTATTTTATATTTTGTATATTTGATTTAAAGTTATACAAATTAATTAAAATTTCTATGGAATAATAAAAGACATTTGTCTTTGAATAATCTAATTCTACTTCAAGTGCATGCATGCATTGGTGTTTAAGAAAAGATATGGATAACAAACTCATCTCTCTCTAGAAAGATATATACAACCTTTATCCCTCTTCTTCATTGTCTTGTCTTTGGAAACATTATCATCCACCCAATTAATACAAAATTTATCCATCACATAATCTGACAATAACTTGAATTGATTCTACCTTACAACCAATTAATTAAAATTAAATAATTCAGATAATGAACATACTTTACATCATGATACACATGCTTTGCCAACCTTGGAGTGATTTAAAAACGTGAATCATCATTTGGACATAAAAATAATCAATATGCATAACCAATACAGGTAAGAGTCATTATATACAAGGTCAAAATTTATGATTGGTTAGTCATGTTTAATATCTTCTATAGATCATATGGGTCATACAACAACCTTAATTAGATTAATAACTAATGAAAATCATTAACTTAATTGTCTACATGAGAATACTAAGACTTCAACACAACATATACAATACCTTTTTTGGAATCATATATGGAACTTTCTAAATCCCCACCTTTTGAGTATGAAATAGCATGTGAGGAGGATGGATATTGAACATAAATTGGATCTAAAACATATGTGACACCCATTGATTAAAAAAAACCTAAGTTTTAGAGTTAGAAGTTAATCTCCTCGAAGTTAATCTCCTCTTTAATGATCATCTAACTCATGAACCTTCAAATTCATAACTTGTGTAAGAATTGGAGATTAGAGTCCTCTAATCCCATGATTTCACTAATAACAAGATGCAATCTTTCATAATTTACTAGAAGACAAGAAAAGAGGGAAGATAGAGAGAAATATCTACAAAACAAGAAAATTATGAAAAAATTGTTACTCCCAAAATGCGATTTAGGGATTTCTTGAGTGCTAAGAAAAATCCTCCAATTCTTTATATCTCAGATATTTATAGATGTTTGAGGATTGATAAAAATATTTAAGTCAATGACAATGCAGACGTATTTGTACTTAACTTCTCTAACTAATGGTCTATATAAGCCTCAAGATCATCCTATGATGATATAAGAACATCTTAGGACCAAGAATATCTTAAGGGGGGGACTCTCGAGCATATTTAAGCCTAAAGAGTTGCACTTGAGGCTATAGTAACCTCCACTTTGATTCCTTAAGATCATGGATGTCTCAAGGTTAAACCCATGAAAAATGGATATTCCTCGTAAGAGTGATTTTCTTTAAATCTTTGAGGCAAATGATGTCATGAGGATGGACACTCAAGGGAAATACAATTCTTCTCATAAATCCCAACACTTGGTTGACGTCTCTAAAGGCCATTTTGGGTTTAAAGAAGGGTTACTTGAGACTCAAAAGGAAATCTCAAGGCATGGATTTACCTTAGATGGAGTCATTCAGCCCAAGAAACAACCACTATCTTTAAGTAGGTTTCATGATCATAGACCCCTTGCTTTACAATTCAAGCCCTCAAATCTCCTTTCTTTTATTTCAACACAAAAGCTAGAATCCCCAGTTGAACTTTGCTTTTTGTCTCACTCAAGAGCTTCATTGTTTATAGAAACTTGTGTACAAACACCTCCATTCCCCAACCTCTATTAAACCATTTGTTTGAAGTGAACTTTCACTCCTTTTGCCAACTCGATATGAAGTTTTTGAATCATGCCTCACTGAAATTGTTTTCTTCTCGATATATTGTCCCTCCATATATTGTCCTTCCATAAGATTGGATCATGCCCAATCATAGCATTGTACAATGGTAGTAAACACTTGTGCTATCTTTGTTGAGCATTGATGATTCAAAGAGCTTAGAATTCCCAACTTCACAATAGACTAAATCTTTATGCATGGTGGTAATTGAAGTTAGTAAAAATTGTTGATAGTCTTTTTGGAGATTTTGAAAGAACCATACCAAATTGGTTTAAGTTTCACTCCATCCCCTTTTAGTAGATCTTTATAGATATGAAGGTTACTAAAGTCAAGTTTCTTTGCCACGTCACTCAATCATGTTTTTTTTTTAATAATTATCTTGGGATTTCTTCAGCCATTTTCACTTTTTTCATAAATTTTTATGATTTCATCCAGATTTTTTAACCTTCTATTGAGCATGGACCTCGACAAATCTAGATATATTGCATTGAAAATTCAAGTTAAACGGGTTCCTAGGCACGAACAACATGTCTGTAGTGAGCTACAGTCATTTGAATCATGTAGAGTTCGACTATAAACAAATTGAGTATATGATATATTTTCTTCCCAAGTTTCTAATCATTGAAAGTTAAATCCTTTATCAACTAAAACCATTGAATTAACAACCCCAATTTAGCTATAAATTTAAAGATGGAATATTGTGCTCTTTACTATGTCATTCATCATAAACTAAAGTACATATCAAAAATAAATTAAAAATCTTCCATCCTAAATAGATATTATTATATATGATAGTAAAAAATAAATTAAGATATTTTTAAGGAATAACTTGGTTCTCTTCACAAAAAATATCAACCTTGCATGGCATGAGGATTTCTATCTCCGAGAATTTATCCATTACCACATGTAGATAACTATCTCCCTATCTAGTTGTAGCTAATTCATCGCTAAAATTCAATGAGATACTCTACCAAGCACTAGTAAGCATTAGAAGAGATGCACAACCCTTGTTTTTAGTTAGCAAGTTTCAAAGTATAACATAGTATGCATACTCAAGCATATTTCTCAAAATTTGAATGCATTGATACTAGTAAACATAGATCTGCAAATTTTTTGTGACCTTGGTCAGCCCAAAATACTTAGCAATCTCCAAAGCATGTGCTTATTGTATCATCTCACCTAATGCAAAGTTGTTTAGCCTCGTACAATAATCTATCTCGAAAAGCAACTATCTTCCTCACTTGAGTGTTTTCAAGAATGCCTTTGAAGTTAGAATTTTTGCAATATCTCAAAGCCTCATGCACCCACTCGTTAAACCCGCATTGCAATAGATAAATAAAGTGCAACGAGTAGTAATCAAGAGAGCATATCTACCACTTCATTCTAACTATGCTTCTTGCATCATGAGGTTAAACAATTGCACACAAGACATCCATTTCATGTGTCAAGTTCACTAGCTTGTGCTCAAAGATATTGAAGAGACTAATAGTTTGAATGCACAATAATTTTTTTCTAAGGAGATAACATGATCGTTAGATAACATGATCGTTACTTCATGTAGAGCCACCATATCCTTGTCATATATTGTAATTTTTTGAGTCTTGTACCAATTCAATGCAATAGGCTAAAAGCCTTCCTGACAATAGAACAACTCCAATGGCATGTCTGGAAGAATCAATTTCTAACTCAAATGGTTGTTGAAGGTTGGTAATGCTAATAAAAGGTGCTTTACATATAGTATACTTCAATTTCAAGAATGTCTCATCTTGGACCACCTTCTAGTCAATTTTTTATTAATTCAAGTTAGAGAATATAAGGGTGCAACTGTTTTAAAAAATCTTTTGAAAAGCTTCCTCAAGTACCAACATACACTTATACAATTTTTATCTTTAGTAGCAGTTCAAGGTCTCAACCAATCTTGAATGGCTTTGACCTACTCTTAATCAATGCTATATTCACTATTTTCAACTTGAAAACCCAAATACATAATTTGGCCAAATCACACTTGTTTAGATTGAGTCTAACTAAATTTTCTTTGAACCTTGAGAACATTGTATTACATACTCAAATTATTTTTGCATGTGTAGGTTATAAAAGAATATAGTATCAAGACAAACAATCACAAATTTCTCAATGTAAGGCCCCACACATCATTCATCAATAGCATGAATGCAAGAAATTCCTTACATAATCTGAATGATGCCACAAGCCATTGGTACAACCCTAGCTAAGTTTTGAAGATGGTTGTACAAGTTTCTCCTTTTTAGACTTGTACTTGGTTATGTTTAATCTTTAAATCAAGTATAAAGAAAACATTAACATGATGGAACCATCCAAATAAAATCCGTCATGTGAGTTAGAGCACATTAATTCTTGATAGTGATCCTGTTCAATACTTTATAGTTAACACAAATATGCCCGACCACCTTTCTTCGAGACTACCACAACTAGAGAACCAAAGTGAACTATTTGTATCCATGCTCCTGTTTCAAGACATCTAGTCTACCATGTAAGCTCTTTATTCTCCCCGAAAGGGTATCGATGCATCCCTGGATTAGGTAGGAAGGCATTGAACATTAGAACATTAGAATGATTTGCATTAATTAGGTATTCTTGACATAGCCCTCGTGGCTCCTTGACCAAGTCAATATAACTACTGATGAGTCCTTTGAGTGATTTATATTCTTCAGTGGTCGCCATGACACCTCCATCAAGCTTCTTGCATCATGCTAGTAAAACGTAACTCTGGCATGGATTTATGAGTCTCTTCACCTAAGTAATGACTATGATATCCATTGGTTGCTTCTCTACATCTCAATTTAGTATATATATTTCTTATTATTTTTTTTCAATTAATATTGTTAAGCATATCACTAGTATGCAATATCTCAATTCCGCAAATATAAATATCTTGAAATGACTTGGTGATAAAGAAGTATGACACGTGGTACTAAGCTAACAATAATATAACATAGCATGAAGTCTATCTCAAAATATGGCCAAAAGTAGTTTGAAATGCAGTTCATAAAAGGTCATGCATAAGCTGCCAAACTCTAGTGTGATTAAGGAAACAGATTGGCTCACTTTTGGTCTTTGAGAAACATATTGTCTATGGCTTAGGTACTTGTTGAGATGTGTATCTAATCACACAACCTATAAGCATGTGAAATTGTTTCGTAAAACTTGTCAAAATAAACTAAAAAATAAAATATTCTAAAATATAAAAATAAATATAGCATTTAATAAAGATTATCGAAACGAGTTCAACAAGACTTCTTTCATCTCGCATACTTAAGATTATGAATAAAGATTATTACTAGTGTCAGATACTTAAGCAAATCGACACATGAAAAACAGAAGTTTAACGATACAACAAACTTAAACCAATGATAAAAAAATATTGCCTCGTGATGAACCAAATAGGTGGAACTCCATATGTTTGATGCTACTTGAGGCACTAGCTCTCAAAGATGCATTTTAACGATCTCACATTGTTTGATAGAAACTATACAAAATCAATAGTTTTAATAATAATGGAGAGACATGATTTTTCTAGAGTTATGACTTTTTTCAATGTCATAGATATTTTCTAAGCTCTTTGAACATTTCTGCAAATGTTTTCTTTGGTTGTGTATGTTGGATTTTGTTTTAGTTTAAATATTGTTTAAATCATCAAAATCTGAATAGCTAACCTATGATTGCACCTATTATTTTCTATCCAAGATATAAGATGGCTCTAGTTTAATACTATTATGAAAAAAAACATGATATGGCTGAAGCACAGAACTCAACGAGTTTCCCAAGTACTCAACATGCTATACCATGAGTACGCAAGTGTTCAATCAAATTACTAACAATTGTTTTCTCAAACAACTATTAATAAAGTTTACTGTAGTAATTTAAACGAGAATAATAACCAAGGAGATTTGGATAATTTTCACTTGTGGTATGAGCTGCATATTATGGATATATAAATCTCAAGGAAGAACTAATTAAGGATAAACCAAAGTTTAATATCCTAGATTGGTGGAAGGTTTATAGCTTGAAACTTCTAATACTCGTAAAACAGCGGTTGGATATCCTTGCAGTCTCTGCAGTAACAGTTGCATGTAAATCTGCTTTTAGCACAGGTTGAGGATTGTAGATGAAGAATGGTTGTGCTTAGATCATACAATGGTGGAAGCACTTGTTAGTGTAAATGATTGACATAAACCAAAACTGTGACATAATTATTGTGACAATTTACTTTCGCAATGGTATTGAAGCATGTTTTGATTAAGATTGTTTTATCTGTGCAAATTCTTGAAACACAAAACCAAGTTGTGTCCTAACTTCAAATACTTAGACTTCGAATTACTTTTTGGCATGCATCTCTTTCTACTAAAACATTAAACATAGGTAGTATGAATATTTTTTTAATACAATAAATTTTGTTATTGAATTTCAACTCTCTTGTGGGGTTTTGAAATGCATACTTCTTGATACAGATTGTAGATTCAAAACAATGTAACAGAAACTTACCTAATTGAGAGTTTTACAGAATTTAGTCCAAAGCAACTGGATCGTGAGGGTTTAGAATCAAGTGGCTGGCTCTCAAGGGTCTGGCTTCAAACGACTAAATATCGAGGGTCTGGTTTGAAGCAAGCTGATGCTTATCATGTAGTAAAACTTTGAGTAAATGGTTGAGTTTTATCATACAAAATTTTGCATCTTCATTATTGAAACATTAGGTTTTTCATCAACTTCATTAGTTTTAGTTGTTCAGTGTATCATTATGCAAAGTTTTCTTAAAATTTTGTTTCACAAGATTTGCTTTCTTTAGATATATAATATTGTTCCTTAATGATGCTTTAGTGCTGCTTCTGTAAGAAAGGAGAAATTAAAGTCTAATATCTCTAAAAATTTAAAGAATAGCTCATTACAATCTAATAGGATTATCAAGTTATTTGAGTCAAGATAATTACGATGAAATGAAGTGTGCTTCCATGACTATTTTGCAAATTGATTGACTATAGGTTTTGAAGCTAATATTGATGGAAAAGGGTATTTTATATTCTAAATATTTTTATAATCATGCATTGCATAATCATACCCTAGCCCCAAGGAGAATATGCAAAAAAAGATAGATACAACCCCAAAAAAATGTTTATCCTCAAGATTATAAGTTCATAAACCAAAGACAATTCACAAATCTTGTTGCTCACAAATCTAAAAGAGGAACCAAACCATTCATTAACCTAAAGGTTAAGTTGGGGTGATCAATATAAAAGTATACGACCACAAATAAGATAATAGCTTCTTAAAATGTAATCTCACCGAACAAGCCACTTGATCAATTAAAATTTGTGTCCAAACTATTTAGGCTCTAGGGTTTCCTAGGTCAAATTTGGCTCAGCTACGATCCAACCCATTTTTGTGATCTAATCCTATTTTGTACCAATCGTAATCCAACATGGATCTGATCTATTGACTCCTCCAGTGCAAACATGTCTCACACTCAACTCCTCTTATTGATGGCTTAATAAGAAGTTTCAAATTCATTCTATTTTAATAGAAATGTCTTAAGAGCTCGAATATTTCGAAAGAGGCTCTCAAGCTATTAAACCCTTAAGGGTTGCTCTCAAAGCTATGCATCCTTCAGTCTGAATCCTCAAGACCATGGATGTCTCAAAATGATCCCTCTAAGGAAGGATGTTCCTCTCAAGGATGAATCTCTTTGATTTCTTGAGACATTACATGTTTAGCGTGTGAACCATCGAGGGAAATGCCTCTCAAGGATGAATTCCAACTCTTGTGAATATCTCTTAAGGCCACCCTGTGCCTTGAGAAAAGTTCTAAAACATTATTCAAGACCATAAGGTGTCTTGAGAAGAACTCTTTTGAGGCATATGTTTCCTCTCAAAGGAGTAGTTTAGCACTTCAAAGACGACCTCTAACATTGAGTTTATATCTCATAACATGTTTGTTAAAAATCCAATGTAAGATAATTCTCCATTTCTATTCTTAAAAGATTCTTATTACATTGGATTCACTCTCCATCTAATAAAAGTATAATTTAACCATTAAGTGACTTCTTACCTATGAAGTGACTTCTCACCTCTCTAGCTAACCGACAACAAAGATATAACATAAGTTCTTTTAACTCTTACTTCTCACTCCCCTTTTTTATGCAATAAAACATATTTTAAACAGAAATACCTCACAAATAAAAGCATGTAACATTGATTCTAATTAACACAATTAAAAATTTAAATGTTTACAGAGCCTAATATTGTTCAACCCATTATTTTCCATTTTGTTTATGTGCAACTTACCTTGCTGGTGCCCAGGAAATCGAGAAAAAAGACTTATGAATCTTTCCATCTAGTATAACAAATCACAAAATTAAACAATCATATAACACCAACATTAAATACTTAATTATACACACAAGATATAAAATTTCCATTAGAATAAATTTCAAGACAAAAAAAGCTAAAAAGTAATTTCACAATTTCTATTATATGAATTATGCATGTATCAATGCATTTGGGCTTAGTTTATTAATACCTTTCTTGAATTCTCTTTTGCAATCAGACAAGCATTTATTTAACCATGTTGAAGTAAAATAACATTAGAAGAATGAAAAAAAAAATTATTTCCAAAATAATTTTAACACTCCACTTCACTCTTTTACATCAAAATCAAAAGCTACTTTAGCCATTTAATAACATCAATAATCTAATTAAGTGTTTATCGGCAATATAGTTACCACACATACAACTTCTGAACTTAAACATAACGCTTTTTTAATTTAATTTTCATAATAACAATACCACATCTAAATCAAGCAATTTGATTATCCAGTGATTCTTGCTCTTCAAAAATACTAACAATCCAAAACTAACCCTTCTATCTTCAAACTATGCTTTTTGCAATCAATCAAATGTTTATTTAATCATGTTTAAAAAAAATAATGCAAGAAGAAAAAAAATAACTTTTTTCAAAACAAGAAAAAAAATTCATTTCATTCTTTTACCTCAAAATCAACAGCTAAGCCATTTTATAACACCAATAATCTTAAGTGTTTATCGACAGCAAACTTGGTAAACATATAACTTTTTGATATAAGCATAACACTTTTTAAACCTAATTTTCATCAATTAACTTAATATTCAACATTAACAATACCAAATCTAAATCAAGCAATCAGTGATTCTTGCTTTTCAAAAATACTAACAATCGAGAGTTAACCCTCTTATCATAAAAATAATATAAGCCATTTAATCAAAGAATAAGATAAGCTAAATTAAAAAAAAAAAAAAAAAAACTAGTGCTAGATCTGACTAAAGGAAACCTATTTCGCCCATAGAGCATGCCTAGAAATTTCCAAACAAATACTTTTTATTACTATCGAAGTCCAAATTAATTCCAATGTATACCAACAATTAAACTCTAAGATGTTCTTAAGCCCAGCTTTCCCTTTCTAATATCAGTTTACATATAGTCAAATAATCACAAAAGTTCCTTTTATAAAACACAATGGTTAGTTAGAAAAAGTGCTGCTTTATTAAATGAAACTTTGATCTGAGAAAATACTTTATATGAGTTCTATGATTAGTCCCTTTTTGGGTTTTTGAACTATTTTAGATGTATTTTAAAGGTCATGCCGAAAGAATAGTAGAAAAAACATTTTTTTTCTTCTTGCATTAACTGCTTTTCAAAAAGCACTTTTCAATCATAACAATTATGTAAAATGACTTTCTGGCTGAATTGCTAATGAAAATGGACGATTGAAATTATTTTTCACCCTTATCATTCCCTATGCCTGCCAAAATACAACCTTAACAAACCTAGCTGTCATCCTATAATGGGATTTGAGAGGAAGCATAAATATGATATTATACAAATCCAGCTACATCTTTGACGTGGCCAACCAGCTGGCAAAGCCAGGATTGGTTCATAAAATAGTAGTTCACATCAACAAAACTCCACTAATATCATATTACAAACCAAAGAATGAATTCCCATTGGATTGTTATCTCTATTACAATTTGAAGGTAGAAAGAAGAACATATCTACCGTGCCTCTTGGATTACCAACATATAGCTAATTCTGGGGGGTCAACCTCGCCGGAGGAGAAAACGCTCCGGCAATCTCCATGGGATCATCATTGAGTGCTTGCTGCCTAAAGGAGAAAGTTTCCCAAGGGTCAGATTGATTTGAAACTTGAAACTTGTTCGAGCACAATTGACCTAGGCTTAAGTACGACTCTGATTCTTTTTATACAGATTTTCTCGTGGAGAACCAGCTGAAAGCTCAGTATGGAGGATGTTTTCCTACAAGGAGCTTCATAATGCCACTAATGGCTTTAGCGAGGAACACAAGCTTGGAGAAGGGGGACTCGGAAGTGTCTACTGGGGGAAGACAGCTGATGGAAATCAGGTGGTTCGTCTATTCGTCAATAACAATGGTTTGGACTAACAAAAAAAGATGTCTGCATATAACAAATAATCACATAACCACAGATTGCAGTGAAAAAGCTGAAATCCGCGAATTCCAAAGCTGCAAGGGAATTTGCTGCAGAAGTTGAAACCTTGGGAAGGATTAGGCACAAGAACCTCTTGGGTCTCAGAGGATACTGCGTGGGACCAGATCAGAGGCTCATTGTGTATGACTACATACCAAATCTCAGCTTGATGTCTCATCTCCATGGCCCATTCGCCACAGACATGAGGCTTGATTGGAGAAAAAGAATGAACATTATTATTGGATCAGCTGAAGGGCTGGTGTACGTGATCAATTATTCTTCTTATTCATTTAGGTTTGGATTTCTTCAGCCGTAATTAACCACTGTAAATGCATTGGTGTTTGTAAGGAAAGGTACCTGCACGACGAGGCGGAGCCGCCCATCATCCACCACGACATCAAGTCGAGCAACGTCCTCCTTGACTCCGACTTCGTCCCCCTCGTAGCCGACTTCGGCTTCGCCAAACTGATGCCCGATGGGGTGAGCCACATGACAAATCGGGTGAAAGGTGCTCTAGGATACCTCGCCCCGGAATACGCCATGTGTGGGAAGACCTCCGAGAGCTCTGACGTCTACAGCTTCGGCATCCTAATCCTGGAAATTGTCACCGGCCGCAGGCCCATCGAGCGACTCCCGAATGGCGTCAAGCGTACCTTCACCGAGTGGGCCGAACCGCTCATCGCGTCCTCCTCCCATTCCGACCTCGTAGACCCCCGCCTCCGCGGCGCATTTGATGCCCAGCACCTCCGCCGCGTGCTGCACGCTGCGCTCCTGTCGATGCGACCCAATCCAGACCACCGGCCCAACATGCGTCACGTGCTCGACATCGTGCGCGGCGACGCGCCGGTAACCAATCCCATTAGGAACGCCATGCTCGGGAGTGGCGACGGCGAAGTAGCGATCGCGGAGGCGGAGGAGAATACGGATGAGGACGATGACGAGGATGATGATGTGGAGGTTCAGGAGGATGGGGATGGTAACGATGGTGATGTGGAGGACGAAGCCGACGAGGTCGATGGACAGATGTCGACGAGTTGTAGTTTGGGAGATGGGAACGACGACGACAGCAGGGATATGTATGTGGTGTTTCGACCTATGGACGAGCAGAGGATGATGGATGTATATGGCAGGTACGGCATGAGAAGAAGCAGCAGCCGTACGATATTTCATGGGTAATGGATGGGTCATTGAGGTTATTCTTCCATCCATCCATCCATAAAAACTAACTATATGTAAAAATCCCATCTAATTTGTATATCACTTCATAGTAAATTTCTATTATAATGAGCAATCTTTAGAAAAATGTATCTCATTTTATATATGTGAGGAAATATCATATGCATTACTTGAAATTGATTAAATAAATTTTAAAAAAATAAATTACTTATTATGCAAGTTTTATAAAATCATTGCGACAATTGTTTACAAGGTTGAGTAATGATAAATTTGCTCTTATATCAAATTTTTATATTTGTTTTGTATAATATAATTATCATTTTAAATGACGATAACTAATATTAAATGATAAAATAGTCACTATTCTTTTCTTTTATTTAATTCCCATTTTCTCTCTTTGAAAGAGTATAATGAAATGTTTTTATTAATTCCACAACTAAAATTTTTAGATACTTTTTAAAACATTTTAAAATTGTATAATTGGTTTATAGTTTTAATAACATAACATAACATAAAATTGATAAATTCTTGAACTAATAAATTCAAAAAATCACAAATCTCAAAAAGAAGGTATAATATTGTAGCAGATGAAAGTTAGCAGTAAAATTTAATAAACAAATCTTTGAAAGTCTATGTATTGGTAAATATTTGATTTTTTCTATAAATTAAAATAAATAATTTAAAATTTATCAAAATTTATTTATGAGTTTTAAAAATATCAAAATTATAAAATATTAAATGAACTAAAAAATCATAAAAAGTTATTAGGACTTAATTCTCATTGAAATGAATTTAATATTTTTTAAATATAACAAGAAGGATAAAATTAAATAACAAAATAGAATTTGTAAACTTAAGATCAAGAGACTCCTAATGACTAAAGAAATAACAAATAAATGAATAAAAATATTAAAATATGTAAAATATTATTTATGTATTAATTGGTGCATCTAATAGGAGTATATTTTTATTTATGATTGTTTATATTATCAATTTTGTTATTTTATAAACATTATATATTAATAAACCCAACAAATTCTATGACCCAATTATGTATTAATTTACATATATATCATATAGTTTTTATCTGTTGAACTAATGTTAATTTAATCTCTCTTTTATTTAGTGGTATTTATTTTTATTATTATGTTATATAAGTTACTGTAATAGGTAACCAACATTAGTTTAGTAATTGATATCCTACAGTTAAATCTTTAAGACATGTGAGACAATAATTGTTGTCCAAAGAATTTGTTCTATACTATGATCATGAGACGTTTAAGTTTCTAAATTCCAAATAATACTTTAGGCATAGGCATGACAAATGGTTTGAGTACATCCAAAGTATACATTCGTTATTAAATACAAGCTTGGCTTATAAAACAAAGCAGCTGATATACTTAGTCTACATGTTCACCTATTAATTATTTTGTTTATAAAGGTCCTAGATTTTGGCCAAATTAAAAATCAATATCCTTATTGTCTTGACTTTGAGCCAACTTATCAAGAAATCAAATCAGCTCAAACCTTACATCTAAAGATTTTAGCTTGAAAATTGGATACAAATATAAAAATAATAGATTATGTATCCTAAATTCATTATTTAGATATTTTTTAATTTGAAAAATGCATACTAGAAGATTATCTAGTCATTTTTAGAGAGATAAAATTTTTAGAGATATCTAAAAAAAATTTTATTAGCATAAAATGATATCTCATATTATATTTATTATAACTTAATGTTGCACATACATAACTATAAAATCTTCAAATATAGGTCAAGAATCTTACATTCTATTATCTATACATGACAAGCCATGAGAACACTTAAGTATAAATTTTATACTTAGATTACCAAAGACCTTATCTAGGCATGACTCTTTTCTTGTAGTCATTGATTGTTTCTCTGAAATGACTCATTTTATCCATTGTAGTAAGACCTCGAATGCTACCCATGTAGGCAAGAGTTTTTCAATGAAATATCTAATTATATGATGTCCCAATGATCACAGTATCTGATCGAGACATAAAATTTACTATTTATTTTTTAAAGACCTTATGATATTTACTAGAAATTCAGCTAAATTTTTTCAACCTTCTATCTAGAAATGAATGGACAAACAAAAGTAGTAAATTATAGTCTAAAAAATGACACTTCATACTGCATCTATTATAGCCCAATATTGCACATGCATAACTACAAAATCTCTAAATATAGGTCAAAGACCTTAATTCCATTACCTATACTTAACAAGTCATGGAAGCACATAAGTATGGATTTTGTGCTTGGATTATCAAAGATCTCATCTAGGCACAACTCTTTTTTGTGGTTATTGACTTTTTTCTAAAATGTTTATTTTATCTCTTATCATTAGACCTCGAATGCTACTTCTATAATCAAGATCTTTTTCAATGAAAAGTTAAATTATATGGTGTCCCAATGATCATAGTATCTGATTGAGATATAAAATTTATTAGTTATTTTTTAAAGATCTTATGATATTTATTAGGAACCAAGCTAAAAATTTTTTAACCTTACACCCATAAATAGATGGACAAATAAAAGTAGTAAATTATAATCTAAAAATGGCACATTATATTACATTTATTATAACTCAATGTTACACATACATAACTACAAAATCTTTAAATATAAGTCAAGGATCTTACATTCTATTACCTATAACTAACAAGTATAAGAGCAAATAAGTATAGATTTTATACTTAAATTATCTAAAACCTCATCTAGGCACAACTCTTTCCTTATGGTCATTGAAGCTTTTCCAAAATGACTCATTTTATCTCTTGTTTTAAAACCTCGAATGATACCCATAAAATAAAGATTTTTTCAATAAAATGGTTAAATTGCATCGTGTCCCAATGACAATATCATCTAATCAAGACAAAATTTACTAGTTATGTTTTGAAGACCTTATAGCATTTACTAAGAACAAAGCTAAAATTTCTTTTAGCCTTCCACCTAAAAATGGATGAACAAACAAAAATAATAAATCGTAATCTAAATAATGACAAGTTGTATTATATCTATTGTAGCCTAACATTGCACATGCATAACTACAAAATCTTCAAATATATATTAAGGATCTTATATTCTACTACTTATACTTAACAAACCATGAGAGTACATAAGTATAAATTTTGTAGTTGGATTACCTAAAACATTATTTAAGCATGACTCTTTCCTTGTGGTCACTACCATTTCTCTCAAATGACTCATTTAATCCCTTATTATAAGACCTCGAATGCTACCCATGTAGTCAAGAGTTTTTTCAATGAAATAGTTAAACTCCATAGTGTCCCAATGACCATAAAATTTAATCGAGACATAAAATTTACTATTTATTTTTGAAAGACCTTTTGAAATTTACTATGAGTTAAACTAAAATTTTCTTGAGTCTTTCACTTACAAATGGATAGAAAAATAGAAGTAATAAATCATAGTTTAGAAAATGACATGTCATATTACATCTATTATAGCCCAATGTTGCACATGCATAACTACAAATCTTTAAATGTAAGTAAAAGACCTTAGATTTCATTTCACTCCTTATATCTAAGAAGTCATGGGAGCACATAATATGAATTTTATAATTGGATTACCTAAGACCTCATCTAAGCATGACTCTTTCCTTGTGATCATTGACCACTTCTCTAAAATAACTCATTTTATCCCTTATTGTAAAACTTCGAATGCTACCCATGTAGTCAAGATTTTTTTAATGAAATACTTAAATTACACAGTATCCTAATGACCTAAACATCTAATCAAGACATAAAATTTACTAGTCATTTTTGAAAGACCTTATAATATTTACTAGGAACAAACCTAAAAAAAATTTTGGCCTTTCACCCACAAATAGATGAACAAAAAGTAGTAAATCATATTTTAGAAAATATTCTTCATAGTTTGATTGGGAAACAACATAAGTTTTGGGATCAACTACTACCAGAGCTAAATTTGCATACAATAATTCCATGAATCATAACATTGGTCCAATTTCCTTTGAAATTTATCATGATAATAAGCTTAAGTCCCACATTGATTTTATTTACTTACAAATAAACTTCATATTTCTACCTGTGTTACGTCCTTCACTTCTTATATCTCTTTATAACAAAAAATAATATCTAAAAAAATTAATCTGGGTAATGAAAGAAATAAGAAACTAGCATATTATAATATCTTTGATTATCAAATGAGACAGAATTGACATGTCTTATAAACTGTCAAAACTCTAAAAATTTGGGTATTAAAAAAACATATATAAAAATGAATATATAATTGGATAAATCTCCTCAAGATAAGTTTAAAAACTTTTGTTTCAACTTGATCAAAGTTCATTTAAAATTTTTTTGAATTATCAAAGTATATAAGCATATATATATATATATATATATAAATTGATTTTGGTTTTTTTTTTAAAACACAACATTTCCTCTCTCCTCATCCACATGCCCAACACAACCTTAGGAGAGGATTTTTGTGCAATAAGTCAAAATTTCACTAGAGAGCTGCTTTATTGATAATAAAGGGTTAATTGCCATTTAAAGTGGGATCCAATAAGAGAGAGTCAATTGCTAGAAATAAAATTTTAGTTTCTTACAAAATATTTAAAGTAATTTTTAATAAAGTTTAATAAATATGTAAAACTAATTTTTAATAAGTTTTAATCTTATTTTAAAACATATTAGGTTTTATAAAAATTGTGTAATTAAAAAATAAAAAATAATTAAAAATATACATAATCATTTTTTGGGTGATTTCACTTATAAAACAACCCTACATCCACTCTCTAACAAAAATCAGACAAAAACAAACACAATATAAGCCTTTTACCAAAAAATGAGTAGGTTAAACCCTCATAACAAATAAATAATGGAGATAGATTACTATGACCTTACAATAAAATCAACAAGATAAACTACAATAGTCTTACAATAAATGACAATAAAATAAAACTATTCAACGACATAAAATCAAAATTAATACTAATAAAATCTTATACTTGATGAAATGATTAAAATCATAAGAAAACTCTGATTATTTTATTATTTTCTTTCTTTGTGAACGTATAAATCATTAAGCATATATAACCAATGCTTCTCTTTTATCAATGTTCATAATTTATTTCTCTTACTTGTTTTATATTTTAATACTCGTGATAATGTGTGTGTGTATGTGTGTATACATATCTCATACTAATGTGCTCTCATATATTAGAACATATATATAATAAATTGATATTGTGTAATATGCTCATATAGTATCTCATTACATCACATAATTTCTTAAAATAATTAATAATGAATCAATTTATGTTATAATTTTTTTATTTACTTGATAGCTTCGAGAGACTTCTTCCATGAGTTTTCTTTTATCTTTTCATTTCATTGTTCATAAAAAAATCATTAGAATTATTAATATTTTTTTCATTTTTAATTACAAAACTTTCAAAATTCTTATACTTTATTTAAAATTTCTCTTTCTTTTATCATTACTCAAAACTACATACTTTTCTATTAAAAATATTAACAAACAGAAATGCAAAGAGCTTATGAAATATCTCTGAAATTTTGTCGCTTTTCTTTTGAACGTATTCATCATTGCACTGTACACTCAAGCAACGTACAAATAGTTTCAAGCTATAACACTTATGATAGTTCATAGTAGTATTTAATGATTTAAATCATATTTTTTAGTTATATAAATATATTGATATAGTTATTATTCTTTTCTATTTATTTCATTTGATTATAATAGTTTATTCATACATTATTACCTAAATTCTTACACTAATACTTTTAATAAGTAGTTTCATGTATTAATTTACTTTCTAAACTCGCCTATTATAGTTAGAATTTTTCATATACATTTAAATTAATAAAAACATCTATGTTGCTAGAACAATGTAAATAGTATCATTAGTGATAGGCCTTAAATATCACTTTTTTATTTTATTTTATTTTATTTTTTATTAGGATTCAAGTTTTGTATTATTATTTTTTGAAATATTAACATTGTTGGATTTAAAGTTTTGTTAAAATAAATTTAGCTTTTTCCATATTTTTTGTTATTAACTTATTATTTTTGTTATAATAAAAAGTATGTAATTCTTAACCTTGGTTATTGTGTAGCTAATTTGAGTCTAAGGCATTTGTTCATTTTGTTTCTTATATTAGGCCGACGGTCGCAGCGGCCGGACTGCCGGCCGAAGCTGAGGCCGAACCGATTTGAAGCCCCATGGCCACGTAGTTTGTCTTCGAAATCAAGCCAAAATCAATTTTTGAGGCCTTTGCTTCGATTGCAAACCTCACCTACCTCCAATGGCTTCTATTCCCCCCATTAATAAAATCATTCCAATCCATTCATGCTTCTTAAGCAAGGAATTTTCGAACCAATTCGAAGGTGGCCTACACGAGCCATGCAGATGGGGCACCACCCCCTACAAATTCCACGCCACTAACAATCTTCTGCTCTTCACCCTGGGGAAAAGCTTCGCGCCAATTGATGGAGGTCCCTCATGGAGGCAGACTCCTCGTCGGCGTCTCGCTCGTCTCGAAATCTTGCTCCGAGCTTCTGTCGTGGGCCATGGAGTTCTTGGCTCGGCCAGGGGATACGGTGGTCGCGTTGCATGTTATTGGTAAGCGTTTGCTCTGTTCCTTTGGTGCTTGAAGTGGAAGCAGAGCCAATGTTTGTTCGTCGCAGTGGGGAAGGAGGAGCAGAAGAATGGCTTGGGCGTGATCAGATTTCGACGGGCCAAGGCCTCGGTCATCTCCATCCTTGCAGATTTTGCAGAGCTCTCGCAGAGAAAACAGGTACATGTTTTGCAAGCGTTAACTCTGTTCTAAGAAAGTTCCCATTCTTTGACGCCTTTTTGGGTTTCCATAATTCGATTTATAAAAATCATTTATTTTAAAAAATATATATTTTGTAGCAGAAATACCGCCATTATTGATTCTTGTTTCTTAATTGTTAAGGTGAGGTTAGAGGCAAAGGTCACGAGGAACACAAGCATAGGTAAAGGACTTACAGAAGAAGCCACAGCGCTTGATGCCAGCTTTCTTCTTGTGGGTGGTTCAAGGACTTCGCAAAGGTGAGGGACGATCATCGTTTTCCTATCCTTCAAACTTAAAAATCCCTGATTGGCCAGTGAGTTTTCAGCTTTCTTTTTCTAAGCAGCCTGAAATACTGCTTCAAGCATATCCCGGAGAGCTGCTCGATGGTATCTATGGGGAAGATAGCTCAGCCCTGCTGGCAACCTGCTGTATCCGAAAGTAAGAGAAACTGCTTACAGGGAATCATATTTGACATCTTTCTTGCTCCTTTGCATTCCATGACTTCTGTTTTGTTTTCGCGGTAGGTTTTGAAAGCAAGGTTGACGGAGAAAAGACGAGCTGTGCAAGCCTGAGCTCATGCGAAGATAGCTCGCCCATGTCTGTATTGGATGTGGCAGAGGTGAGCCGTAGCTTGTCGATTAGCTACAATGGAGGAATCAGTAGAACGGCCATTTGGCGGCGCCTCTCCATCGTTAAGCTCTTCTTTCCACTGTTTCACACGGTGAATGATCTGCATGGTAAGGAGATGGACAAAGATTGCTCACCTGACCATACAGAACAGAAGCCTTCTTGGAGATGCTTCAGCTATGATGAAATCGCCAATGCAACCAATAGTTTTCATCCCGGTAAATTTGTTGTCGACAAACCGTTCACTCAAATGCCGCTGTCATAGCTTTTGCAGTTGGCCTCTGCATGTTGAAAGCTTTAACCTGAAGCAAAACTGTTCTTTAAATCCTAGCAATTTTGCTGACACAAAGATGGAGACTTTGAATCTGTTAACTAACAACCAGACATTGAGCAATTTTCTTTTCTAGGTAATCTTATGTCATGTAGAAGTTGCTATCAGACCAAAGTCACAACAACTTAGCATTACCAAAAAATTGGCTTGCTTTATGTGGGTCTTTTATGCTGCTGTCATTCATTATATGCAACAGCCATCTCATCTTTTATGATGACCCAATGAAATGCAGCTGGCATATGCATGCATCCTATGATCTAATATGGTTAAGCCTAACCAATAGCTTAGTGAGGAAGAAATGATATGACGACCATATTATTATAGAAGGAAAGAGGGCTTCTTCCACAGGGACTTCTGTTGGATTACTCCTGAAATAGTTTCTTCTACTGGGACTTCTCATTCCTCTTTCGAATCTTCTACATAAATTTCTATTTCTCCTTAATTTGCTTCTTTTCTTTGTCTTTGCTTTTGTTTTTCACTGTTTTTTAGCAACTATGGTTTTCATGTCGGCCAAGGAATGCACGCCGAGTCATTTTTTCTCTAGTAAGAATTTGTTTGATCCACTTTAAACACAGCTTAAAAAGCGATCTTTCTGTTTCCTTCAAAAGCACAAAAATGAAAAAAACATGCCAAACAAAGGAAAAAGTTTTCTATACCATTTAACAACATTTTGTAATCTGAAGCTTTTTAATAGCCTGCATCAAATGAACCCGGAGCCACTGTAATGCATTGCTTCCTCTAACAGATAGTATTGTGGGAAGAGGAGGGTATTCAGAAGTTTTCAAGGGAACACTCTGCAATGGTGTTGACATAGCAGTGAAGAGACTGTCAAGAAGCAACAGAGATGACAAGGAGAAGGATTTTCTGGCAGAGTTAGGCATACTTGGTCATGTTTATCATCCAAACACCAGTAACATCATTGGCTGCTGCTTTGAGAATGGTTTCCATCTGATCTTTGATTTTTGCCCCAATGGAAATTTGGCCTCAGCTCTACATGGTAAGGATCTAAAAACCCAATTGTGGATTGTAATATTTTTCCCTAAAAGACATATTTGTTGGATAGGTAGGAGCAGCAAGCTTCTGGAATGGAGAGACAGATACAATATTGCAGTTGGAGTTGCCAGAGGTCTTCATTACCTTCACAAAGGCTGCCGCCGCCGTGTAATCCACAGAGACATCAAAGCTTCAAATGTACTTCTGAGATCAGACTATGAGCCACAGGTATAATTGTTCTTTGCACCTTTTTGATCCTATGAACCATGGCTATAATGTTCTAGCCTTTTAGCTAACATATTCTACACATTGCAACAGATTTCAGACTTTGGACTTGCCAAATGGCTTCCAAGGCAGCTCAATCATCTCTCCATCATTCCAATTGAAGGAACATTTGGGTAAATCTTCTTTTCCCTTTTATAAACATAATCAAATCATTTAGGGCTTGTGACTTGCCTAGGCAAATACCTGTGAGCATTGTTAATTCCTTTGACCAATCCATGACCAGGCTTGCTCGACTATAATGTTTTCACCTTATGAATCTCTCTGTCTTTCATATCTTTAACCATGTTTTTTAGATTAAACTGTCTACTTGACATCTTCCTCACCTCACCTAGGCAACCCTCTCTTGCTAATATCCAAATTTCCTTGGAAGGCTTGTATAGGATTGCTTAAGGTTGTATGCAGGAGATCACCCAACAATTTGCAACCTTCCATTTCCTCCCAAGAGCCAATCGCAACACCCAACGAGGACACTTGACCTCCTTCTTCACCAGCACAGTTGGCATCTTTCCTTCGGTGATTCGACCAAGTTCACCATTTCTTTTCTTGCTTGAGTTCCTTTCTGCAATCCATAAAACCTCTATATTTAGGTATTAAATAGTCATTTAATGCTCCAAATTATTCAATGATTAACATATTCAACTACTTTGAGCAAACAGAGACCACCCCCTCAACTGCTTTGAGCATCCCTTCTTACCTTCGTGCAGAGGACTCCTTTATTTCCCTCTCAAGATTTCTATCTTCTAATTCTAATACCTTCCTTCTCTTCCAACCTTAGCTTCCATGAGGACAATTGATAATCTCTGATGACTTTCTTGTTCCCACATTCCTACAAATATGAAACTTTTTGCACCTCCACGCATGTAGGCGGCACATTCCCATGTCAACTGTTATACTTTCATTGATTCTACATTTACTCAATGTGATAGTTTATATGACTTAATTATGCAAATCATTCAGCTAAAACATGCAATACAGGAAGTTTATTAATTCTCCTAAGTTTACCAGTTATCTAGCACCAGAATACTTCATGCATGGATTGGTTGATGAGAAGACGGATGTTTTTGCCTTTGGGGTCCTGCTTCTTGAGCTTGTTACAGGAAAGAGGCCCGTAGATCCTTCATACCAGAGCTTGCTTGTTTGGGTGAGGAAAGAAACCTTCTCCTTGTCTTTAGATTTCTTTAAGAAAGATATAAGCAATGATGATTTTAACAGGCAAAGCCAAGGATTGCAGCTGGGAAATTCACAGAGTTTGCAGATCCAAAGCTTGGAGGTAAATATGACAAAGAACAGCTGCAGAGGTTGGTGTTGGTTGCTTCCTTCTGCGTGAGACCATCTCCTATTTGGCGCCCAACCATGAATGAGGTGAGCCTTCTCTTCTCGTTTTCCTTCCTAAGCATGAAAATAAAATTGAAAAAGAAACAATGATTGAGTGAAAGTTGAAAAATTTTACTTCAAACTTTTTTTAAAATATGGTATCACTTAAGCAACAAAAACTACAAATAAGTATATCAAATATTTATAAACAGTATTTTATGTTGATGTATTGTTCATTTTAGTTATCTTATATCTATCAAAGTCGATTTAGTTCTCAAAAGAAATCTTAATATCTTAAAATTATTCATTTTTATATTTTTTTATCTATAAGTTTATCAAGAATTCCTTGAAGTCATTTAATGTTCTAACCTATTGGGTTATACCTTGGATTTTAGTCTCTCTTTTTTTTCATCATAAAAATTTTTCATCATAAAAACAATCAAAATAGTTTGTTCCTACTAAAAAAATATTTTTTTGTCAATTTTATTTGAATTTTTCTTCCAAACTAAAGTTAAATTTGCTCTTAACAGGTATTGCATCTATTATCAGATGGAAATGACTTGAAAGGAGATGTGACTTGGAAGATGCCTAAAAGCCAAATAGATGGTTGTGATGCTTTTTGTACTAAATCAGAAATGTACTTTGTGACATAGACCTTTATTAAGTTTGTTATATGTTTTGAAGAAATTTTTAGCTTTTAGACCCAGATTAGGATGTTCTGATTTTGTTGGTGTTTTGTTGGTTTTAATTTATATATCGAGTGCCTATTTTTATTTTGTTATTATTTTTTATTTTGAAAGAGAGATTTAGTATAAGATTAACGATGTATTACAAAACTAGTAAGTTATGAATTATAATCCTTTTAATTTATGTGAAATTGATGTTCTTTTAATCTTTTTAATATTAGTGCAAATATTTCTTGTGTTTCTCTGTATCTTTTGTGTCAATTAATGTGTTTTTATAAAAAATATTTATAAGTTTATATAATCATTTTTAGTTCAAAATAAAATTTTTATAATAATTAAATAATTATAGATATGAAGTGAAAATGATGATAAGTAGTTCATGATAAATGACTCATTATAGGTGTATATGTTAGGTGATACATTAATAAAAATATCTAAAATATTCAAAGTTTAAAAAAATAAGTATAGAATATGTTTTTATATTAAAGAATTATATGAGCATAGAAATCTTCAAGTAGATAGAATGTTTTCTTTTTATATTAAATAATTATTTTTAATATTTTATTTAAATGATCTAATGAATAGTGAATTAGCTGTAATTAAAGAAATTGTATTGTTTTGTGGCTTGAGTTTTTGAGTTGGTTTGATAACTTTCTTTTAAGTTCACTTTGGTAAATGAATTGTTATTTTCTTCTTTATCATTTAAACTTTACTCTACTTCTTTTATTCTCTTTTGCCATAAACTCCATTTCGTTTAAAACACGTAATTCTTTCATTCTATCCAATGACCTGATCCACTCTTCATGTACATCATTTGGTATCGAAGTAAAGATCATCGTCATTGTTTTGAGAGAATAGAGTACATTCAAGAAAAAAAATATCTCAATAATGTCATCAAATCAAAGTTTGATTTTTAGTACTTCACTATTCATTAAGCCTCACTTGAGCAAATAACAATTAGGGTCACAAGAAAGGACTAAATTGAAAGCTTAATAAATTTAGTACAAAACTTGTTTCAAATGATAAATCAATTGTAAGAAGAATTAAAAATTTTTAAGTATAAAATAAAAAATCAATTCCAAAGTTAGAGACATAGCCTACAAACTTATGTGTAGAGCTCTCTAATATCTCATGTTGAAGATATTTAACAAGTAAAAATGGTTCAATCTGATAAGAGATGTGATGATATATATGTTTTTTAATTGTCCAATGATATGTTTATTGGCCTAATACTCAACATTGAAGATAACTAACCATACAAAATAAATTTTAAATATGATAATTTATGAACTATTAGTTATATAGGTAATTCAAGAAAACTATTACCATTATCATTATAGTCAAACTTTTTTAAGGTGTACTCATTGATAAGATTTTGAGTTTAAATTATTTATACAAATCTATTGAAAGATAGTTAAATAAAGCAAAGCAATCATTGAAGATATATGGTACATAAAGCATAAATATGTCAAGTTAACATCAAAGTTTTTAAAGATTACTTATGCTTCAACTCTATAAAATAGAGTTTATTTTGACAATGTGGGAATGATGCTAGACAAAAATGAACAATTAAATATGAGTATAAAAATCATGAAGTGTATAAAAATATAATATAATTTGGGTTTATGTTACATAAAAAATGTGTTTATCATAAGCAATCACATAAACCATAATAAGAAAAACTGATTATAACCCAATGGAGTTAGTTATAGACTAATTAAAGAGAATAAATTATGAGACCATGAAATATATTAACTTAACTTTTTTAAGTCTAAAATAAAACTTTCAAAATAGTTAAGTAATTAGAGGTATGAAGTCAAAATAGTGGTGGTGATTTATAGTAAGTGACACATGTTAGATAACATATTATTGAAAGTATCTAAAATATTCAAATTAAAAAAAGGTCTTTATGAAGTATGCTTTTATATTGAATAATTATGTCATAGAAGTCTTCAAAAAAAGATAAAAAAATTTATTTTTATTAAATAATTATTTATAATATCTTATTTAAATGACATCTTATTAATGGATGAATGATGAATTAGTTGTGACAAAAAAATATATATTGTTTTTTGGCTTGAGTGTTTGAGTTGGCTTGGTGGTATTCTCTTGAGTTCACTTTAATGAACGAATCATTGTTTTCTATTTTATCTTTTAAATTCTACTTCTTTTCATTTAAGTCATTTTGTCATACTTTTCATTCCATTTAATTTAAACAATTATATCTTTCCATCCCACGACTTAATCCTCTTCTCTCCTATATCAGAATGAAAATCTACGTCCATCTTCATTAGATGATTAGTTTATGAGAAAACTAAAAAAAACTAATTGATAGTCACCTGATTGATTGTTTGAAATGTTAAGGCAATGTAATGATAGTTAATCTTTGTAAACATGCATAAAATCATTAAACTTTATTAGTTTCCTTACCTTCTCATCTTCTTGCTTTCTTGCTTTCTTGCTTTCTTGAGCCCTAGTGACTAGAATATTTAGTGATATGTCCCTACAGAAGAAGAGTCTTACCAATGTTGACCTTAATGCGAAAGGAAGAAAGTTCCATCACCTCAAAATTTGTGGAGAATGAGAGCTTTCAACTATTGAGGATATCTTTATGGATCCTCAGGCTTCTAACTTCTTAAGATTAGGTCACTATGTGAGTGCTTTCAATGGAGGAACACCGCCTTCGTTAACAAGTGCGTTGAGATCCACATCTTCATAGATTTTTGTTGCATTGTCTATTTGTTTCCTTCCTCCCATTCTTTGTAGAGTTGATAGATTTTTAAGTATTATTTTGACTTAGTTGGTGCTTAATATGATCACCACTGCCTTCAACAAAGTCTTGTACAAAAAAGTTTAAAGTGCTCAATGAGGAATTTTTTTATGCTTATGATAATAATGTCTCATGATTACACATGTATGACCTCAACATCCATTCATGTCTTGGTTGGTGTTGGTCTGGAGTTCAAAGGCATCAACAATTTTCTTGGAGGTAGCCTCAAAGAGTGCCCTTTGATGAGCCCAATTTTATTTGCAAAGGATTTGCGTACAGCAAAAGAGGTAAAAACTTTATATTTTAAGGTTATGAATACTTATGCTACTTATTGTTCTTCTGATAATGTCTTTTTTTTGGGTTAAAGGAATGTACTGTCTTAATGGAGGGTAAGACGTTGAGGATTAATGTAAATAATAGAATTTTAGGTCTTCGAAAATGAGACTCAAAGAACTCAGAGCAAATAATATAAAGAAAATAAAAGATTGAAGAATATTGCAATGATGGCACAACTTTACTCGTTCCCCAAGATAATATGTTATTATTCCACATGTTCATTATATGTTTGATGAAGATAAATTCATGTTAATCATGGGTCTCACTTAGCGTGGTTGACAGTGAGATAATAATCTTGAGGGTCTAACCTCAAGGATCTAGCTTCAAGGGGTCTATCTCCGGGATTTGGTCTCAAGTCACTAATAGTTAACACATTGTTGCAATTTTGAGTGGTTATTAACATATAATAGTTAATATTTACGATGTAAGGTAGGAGAGCTTTGAAAGTTGATGAGGGAGAGATATGTATGGAGGATGGTTTGGATTAGCATGAGAGGATGAGATCAAGATAAGATGGGCTAATAATAATAATGTTAAATAAAAAATAATAGTAAACATTATGAATAATAGTAAAAGAATAAAAATCACATTATTATTATTTCTAACATTTTTCCTTCTTTTCCTCTTTGTTTTTTTTTTTTGTCAAATAAAAACAAGACTAAGGTGGTTGGTCATGGAGCACATTGAGATGCAATGGCAGGTCTGTGGACAATTAGAGCATTGCTTGATACCTTTAGGAGTGGAACACATCTTTATTACAAAAGAGGTAGAAAAGCAAACTTAACCTCAAAACCACAGAAAACATATCAAACTTCTCATCATCTCTTACTTCTTTTTCTCACAAAAACAAACCTTTTGATGATTGCCTTTTTGATTTTTCCTTTCTAAACCAACTCTTTGATAACACAAACAACAAGCAAGAAACCCAGTCGAGTCGAACGTTCGAACATCTCTTTCAGCATGTTATCTTCCTTTATAAACACAATTTTCCTCACTTCTTTATTGGGTTTTTTTCCAATGCCTGCTTCATTTCTTTGCTTCAGTTGTTATGTTTGTTAGAGCATTCCTACTCATGCAGACCTCAAGAAGGGTGAGAAAAAGATCATGTTTGAGAAGAAGGAAGGTGTTTCTTGCATGCCACATGGCATCCCTTGTAAGATCCTATGTTAGAAATTACTTGCATACAGTAAAATGAAACTTGGTCTAAGGCTGGGCAGGTTACAGAAGTTAACATAAAGACGAGTGTAATGAAGCTTTTCAACTAAAACTCTTCATAACCTGTGACACTTAAGCATGAGTTAGCTATTCAATATCATACCCTTTAAGACGTCTTCAATAAAATAAAACCTATTTTGACTTAGCACTTAGCTTGGATGACAATGGTAGCAAATCAAGTTTAGATTTTTGGGTTTCCTCCCCTCTTCTTCCATGGCCTAATCCCTAGTTACTACTTTGAATAGCTCTTGGGTTGGTAGGTTTATCCTTAATCACATCCTTTAATTATTGTCTTTTTTGTTGTGAAATAAAGTTAGAATAAAGAGACATTTCATGAATTATAAATTGAAATGTGATCTTTAAACTTTAATTTAGATGAAGTAAAAGTATAATGATCATAAGTATTAAATAATGGTTTATATTTTTTTTTATTTTTTTTAACTTAGTGGAAAGTGGCACATGAGATATGTCACCTATAGTTAAAACACAAGCCTTTTTAATGACTCTTTTGAAATATAGTTTAATAAGTTTCGAACATTATGACAAGAATCATGAAACAACAAGTTTTAAATTTCTGAGCATTTTGTTTGATATTCTTTCTAATTTATTTATATCTAAAAAAATCAAATAATAATTTTATTTATCAAAAATTTTATTTTATCGTAGTTTATCAACTATTTTGTTTTCTTTTAACCACAAGTTCTTATGTTACCAACCTTGTTGTGAGCTTGAATTATAGATTGAAATAATTTAAATCTTTTAAGAAGATATGCTATTGATGTTCTAAAAATATTGTTTAATAATAAATAATTAATGACTTTGCTTTAAATAATTAAAGATTTGATTGATACAAAAAAATATTATTATTAAAAGAAATTAAAATTTAATGTTTGATAATTGGTTATTAAGTGGCATTTATTTTAAAAAAGGATAAATTACTTTTTTGAAATTTTTTAATTTGAAAATAAAGTGAAATTGAAGTAATTATATCTCTTCTTCACCCTTTCTTTTTCACATTTCTCATCTCTTTTTAAGTAATTACATCAAATCAAATAACTATATTTGCTAATTTTTTATATATTTATAGCCATTAAATATAAATAAAAGTTTTTGAAAATCTTTCTTTTCATGTTTTATATGAATAAATATATTTATTTAAATTTATCTTAATACAATCATTAATTTCAAAACATGTTCAATAGACATGAAAATAACCATATTATAAAAAAATGTTAATTATGTCTGAAATATATAGATGTTTTTTATTGTGTACTTCTAAATAGTTTTTTTTTTGTTTTAATTTTTAACATCAAGATGATTGATATATAATTTTTTAAAATTTAAGTATTTTACATTAAATTTTGAATAACAAAATTATAATATTAAATTATAGTATTTTAAAATTAAATATTTAGTATATTTAAATAATATTTTCAACATGATAATATGGTTAAATTATGTCTTGTTTTTTTTGTGATTAATAAATTTTTCAAACATATCTTAATTATAAATTTAATAAATATTTTTTAAAAATTAAGTTTAAATAAAATTGAGTTGACCACTAACTTCCAATCCTTTCTCTGATGTAGGACAAAAAGGGGTAGGGTGACACGAAAAGATACGGGATTGTGTGTGTAGATAGAAAAAGAAAGGGAAATGGTAAAAGCTTTAGATTTTGGGATTTTGGTGGAGGGGTAGGAAGATGGATAGTAGAACCAGTGTCGGGGATAACTTACTGGTGTGGCATCTCACCACTTAGGCCTCGCACCCCTCCTCCCAGTACCAGAGCTTCAGCGAATCAGCACGCCAAAACTGGAGTGGCGTCTCACCACTTGGACCTCACGTCCCTCCTCCCAGTATCAGAGCTTTGACGAGTCGGCACGCCAAAGACACTCAGAGCACTCACGCTTAGAATGGAAGCAAACAAACTCAAAAGCTTGCATTAACTATTCAATCTTTTTTTACAACAGAAGAGGACTTCCCCTTATATAGGAATCCATAAGGGTACAAAAGACATTTAACTCATAACATGGGAATACTAAAGGACACATGGGTAAATTAAAAGTCACCTAAAAATTACAAACCGAATCCTAAAATTCTAAGAAAAATAATGAAAATTAAGTTTATTTAACCCTAATTTCGGATGGCTGGAGGCGCGGCGACAGCGGCAGCGGGTCGGTGCTGGCTGGCGTGGGTCGGCCCGTGTCACAAGTCGCGGGTCGGTGCAGGCTGGCGTGGGTCGGCGCGGGTCACAGGTCGCGGGTCGGTGCGGGCTGGCGTGGGTCGGCGCGGGCTGGCGTGGGTCGACGCGGGTCGACAAGCCCGGGCGGGACTCGGGCGCGGGTCTGGCTCATCCCTGGTCTGGTTCGGTGGCGGCTCCCGTGGCGGACGGTGCGGCAGGCGGCGGAGGGAGCCGGCGACAAGAAAAGTGTTTTTCGCGCTGTTTTGGCTCCTGGGAGTCCGTTTGAACTCCGAATTCGATTCCGAAAGATGTTCCGGAATCCATGTTTCGGCGCGTACGTCACTGCATCATTTTTTACCTCATAATATTTCAAAAAATATTTTGAAAATAAAATTTGTTCCCCTGTTGTTCGTGCAACGCCAAGCTTTGATGTCTACATCATTCTCTCTCCTCCCACTTCTTCTCCCTTTCGCTCTCCTCCAACATTTCTCATCTCTCCTTTATGTAATTACATCAAATCAAACAATTACATTTTCTTATATATTTATAGCCATTAATATAAATAAAAGAATTTTAGAACTAATTCTATATTTTAAATTTTATTTAATTTAGTATTAAATTATAAAAATAAAATAATAAATATTTATTTTAATTTCAAATTGCAAGTAACATTTTTAGTCACATTTTATCTTATACCTAAATCTTTTTTACAATATTTTCGAACTGAATTAAGCTTCAATACTTATTTAAAAACAAAAACAGTTATGTACCTTATTAAGCGCTGAAAGTGACGTCATATTTAAATTAATTTAACGGCAAATCAAATGAGGCACCGAGAAGCGCAAAGAGATAGTACATCCAACCATCACCTGTGGCGGCGGCGGTCCTTAAGAGAGAGAAACAGAGAGAGTTTTGATCGCTTCTCCTGCTCCCAGGTCTCATCGGATGAAGGAGAAGGGAAGAAAAGACGAGGAGCACGAAAAGGTCTTCCTATATCCCTTTCTCTGTTTTCTCTTCTATTTATGGAATTTGCGATGTTCTTTGGCTTTTTATCGGAGAGGAAGAGTTGCGGGCATGAGAAGGAAGAAAGGAGGTATTTCTTTCGATTGCGTTTCTCGGCCATCGATATCCCGATTCTATCTATACTCATCCCCTCGCGGATCGCTGCGTATTTGTTTCCTCGTTCTTTTTATGATTGGTCTAGCTCCTCAGCGCAGTGGATGCATGGAGTAGAGTTTCATCTATCCACAGCTCTTTTGCATCTATCGATGGCGATCAAAATTGCTTTCACGAAGAACTTATCCAGTCTGAACGGCTAGGTTGCTTATTTACTTGCTGATATGCGAAATTTGCATGACATTTCAAATTCTTGTGGTGAATCGAACATTAGTGTTTTGGTCGTCTCTGCATATGATGATCGAATTATGCCTGCCAACGTCTCGTCTCGTACCAATCTTTTGTTCATCTGTTATGAATGGCAAAATAATCAGCTTCTACTTTTGTTGAATCCAATCATAAATAGACAAGTTGTGGCATATCGATTTTGTCAATATTGCATATCAAATTAGGTAAATTGATCGTGGCTTTTTGAGTATGCTTAAACTGACATTAGTTCTCAAAATTCCTTGTCTAGGTTTTGGGGCAAACAATAGGAATTTGAAATGCTAAAAAAACAACCTAAACAGCAGGTGGATAGATTATTTCCAATCGGAAAAACATTTCCTTGTGGTTGGGCATTGACATCCAATATATAGTTTAGGAATATATTGGAAGCTCTGTCAATTTGGTGCCTTTCAATTTAGGGTTAGTTTAGATTGAATTTTAAGCTAATTAGTAAACAATAAATTTAAAAAAAATGTTATTTCTAGCTGTTGTAAAAAATGTGTATAATAGTTTGTTATTGCAAAGTACTTATTTTGAAGAAATTGATGAAACCATTATGTCGTTTTTGTTATAAAATAGTATTATAATATAGTAATTATGTGTTTTGATAAGAAAAATATTTTTTTGTAATATTATAACGATAATGATTGTTTTGTTATTTGAAAAATAAATAGAATTCATTTAGATATTTATCATGACTTGAAATAACCATTTTTGTGCCTACAAACACTTATTGAATTGTGTCAAACCAATCTTTAATAGATTCAACAGATTTACACCTAATTTATTCTCTTTCTTAAACCATACCTGTAAATCAACTTTTTTTGGTTTATTTATCATAGTGAAACTAATCTTCTTACTAATTTTTTTTGTAATTTTTTTCATCTGTCCAGCAAGTGATTCATTTACCCTTTTCCCTTCTTTAGACTTGTAAAAGAGGTAAAACATGCCCTTGTATCTATATTCTTATTCATATACTTCCAAAATCTTTTGGAAATAATTGTGACCTCAAAGGTATTTGGTAGTGAGCAAGCATGATATTGGACAAGTTGCCAATGGTGATAATATTAGCATTTTCTTTTAATTTTTTGTCTATTTATATTTGTCAAGGTTTAGATGTGAACTGAGTTACTTAGCTAGCTTTGAATGTTATACGGGTAGTTAATTTAAAAAGTTATATTTTTATGAGTGCTTGCAAGCTTTCCTTAAAGGTTATATAGTGATCAACATGGTTTTTTCTGATATGTATCTTGTATTCTTAGAACTTGGGAGTTAATGCTTAATATAGTTATGTCAAAGGATTCATTTATCTTAGCTTGCTTATATATTTGTTGATGCTATGTAGAAAATATAGTCTTACTTGAATGGATTGTTCATTATTTTCATTTGACCCTGCAGATGTATGAGAAGTACCATCAAAGCACTTGTGAACTTACGCTTACTAAATGCACAATCGAAACAGTAGAGCATGCAGAATAGGCTTCTACTCTTTTGCGATTTTTGCTACTGAAAAGGTAGGGAACATCAAGTTTCACTACTGCTCAATGGAACTGAGGCAGCTTGCAGAACTTTTCTAAAATTATTTCAGCCTTCAACAGCTAACAAAAATTTCCAGTACAAGGTAATCAATCATTTACAGCAAATCAGCTTCAACCAAAAGAAGCAATGGAAGACTTAAAGCCAATGTCCTAGAGTGCAAAAGATACTCGGTAAACATAGAGTTTTAGTCATTGGAGTAATAACGGTAAAGTATTCTCCGGTGCTGCTTTGACCAAAAGAACAACAATGCAAGTCAGTCAAAGAACAGGTTTTAGAAGACTTCATACTTCTATGATTCCCTCTACTCATTGTTTGAATAGATTGAGCATTCCCAAGCAAGCTACAAGAATCTCTTCCCTGAATGAAGAACCTAGTGCACAGAGGAGCAATCACAAGACTTGTAGTATTTTGTCGACATCAAAAGTTCTTTCAGCAGGTTCTTCTAGCACTATTTCTGCTCCAAAGTGCAATGCAGAATCACACAGAACCACAGTTGACCACGAGTTGCTACCAAACCCAAAGGGCATGGTTTTATCAACTCTTAAAGGTGCAGGATTACAAAAAGAATGCACCGTGTCTTTGATCAAAAGCCCCAAGATACCCAAGAACAAGAGTTATAGTATTTCGTCAATTTCAAAAGGTCTTTCAGCAGGTTGTTCTAACACCATTTCTGCTCCAAAGTGCAATGCAGAATCACACAGAACTACAATAGATCGGGAGTTGCTACCGAACCTGAAGGGCACAGTTTTATCAACTCTTAAAGGTGCAGGATTACAAAAAGCAGGTGCCTTGCCTTTGATCAAAAGCGTAAAGAAACCCAATCACAAGAGTTGTAGTATTTCATCAACTTCAAAAGCTCTTTCAGCAGGTTGTTCTAGCACTCTATCTGCTCCAAAGTGCAACGTTGAATCACACAGAACCACAATAGGTCATGAGTTGCTACCAAACCCAAAGGGTAAGGTTTTATCAACTCTTAAAGGTGCAGGATTGCAAAAAGAATTCTCTGTATCTTTGATCAAAAGCACAAAGAAACCCAGTCTTAGAACAGGTTGCGAAGATTTGTATGCTTCTAAACCTTCCTCTACAAAGCACTTGATTGCATCCAGAGATGCTGAGCAACCTGCAAGAAATTGTACCCAAGTTGCAGGTCCAGGTCCTGGTCCTGGTTCTGCATCTCCAAAGCACTCTGGAAGAATGTTGCAGGCTGAAGATGCACAATCCAGGCGCAGAAGTGCAAGGGAATACAATTTTGCTCCTAATTCGGATACAGTTTCAGCTACTTTTCAAGGGCTGTCAGAACATAGAACAGGGGTATCAAAAACAGGTGGTGTGGCCTTGACAACAAGTGTAGTGAAGCCATGTGCTTCTAACAATTCATCCACAAAGTACCTGATTGCATCCAGAGACGCCAAGCAAGCTATAAGAGATTGTATTCAAGTTGCAGAACCCCAAAAAAGTGTAGCTCCAATGCGCACTAGCCCAGCGTTGGAGGTCACAGGTGCACAATCAATGCACAGTACTACAATAGTTTACAATTCTCTTATGTTGGTGGGTGACATCTCATCAACTCTTCAAGGGAAGGCAGGACATGGAACAGGAGCTCCGAATTCATGCGATGTTACATCGGCTAGAAGTAGAAGGAGAATTTATAATGTATCAGGCTGTGCAAAGTTATGTGCTTATAAAACTTCATCCAGAAATAACCTGACCGCATCCAGAAATGCCAAGCAAGCTACAAAAAATTGTTCTCAAGACGCAGAATCAAGACCTGGAGCAAAGAAAAGCAATCAGAAGAATTATATTTTATCAGCAGTTTCAAAATCTAATGCATCAGGGCGTTCTAACTCAATTTCTGCTACAAAATGTACTGGCAGACAGTTGGAGACAGCAGATCCACAATCGATGCGGGCAACTGAAAGAAATCGTCACTCGCCACCTAGTTTGCGGCGTAAAGTTTTAGCAACTCTCCAGAAGTTGTCAGAAGATGGAATAAGAGTACAGAACACATGCACTTCTGCACTGAACAATCGCCCTGGAAGGCAAAGAGATAGCAGCAGTAGAACAAGTGAAAATCTATATAAGATTTCATCTACACGAAGACAGATTGCATCTGTAGCTTCTAATCAAATAACTAGAAATTGTTCTCAAGATGCAGGGCCTGGAGCACAGCAATGTGATAAGAGTTGTAGATTGCCATCATTTTCAAAGGTTTTTTCAACAGGTTATTATGATTCTATTTCTGCTCCAAGAAGGGTTAACGTAGTAATGAAGAAACATGAAGGTAAGTTTGCATCAAGAACCGATAATATGTGTACTCACTCATGCAGAAAAAGAGAAGGATCTCCAATTACACGAGTTCCTACAATGGCTACTACAAAAGCTACAAAGTTGGTCAACAAATCTCAGTTTAAGGCTCACTCGGTTAAGGCCAACACAAGGCAATATGCAAAAACTGGGAGCAGAAGAGGAATGTTAACCATCCGAAATCCCCACCACCCACTTCCTGAAGCTGCCATGACAGCTCAGGTGCAAGAGACTGAGTTTTCTTTTCTGAATGGTCGATGGAGCTCATCATCAAGGTCGGCTGTCCATGAGCCAGCTTTTGGAAGCAGGGGAGCACACGGAGGAAGTGCTCTAGCCAGACCATCAAGTACCGAGTTTGGAATTGCAGATGGCAGCTTAAACAATGGAGTTGTAGAGGTCTGATTTATATCACCATAATGGTGCAATCTGAAAGTAAATCATAATATCGTGCTGAAGCTTATTTGCTCACACAAAATAAAGCTCTTTCTCTTGTTCGGCAGGAACCATGGATGCCAAATGGAATAGAAGATCTAGGAAATGCCGATGAGGTTGGTTAAAGTCGGTTATTGCAGCATTCCCTTCTGTTTTTTTTTTCTCTCTTATTTGACTTGCTTCTTTTCCTGCTACAGCAGTCATTCTTGCGTGACAATAATGACCAATATTGGGAATTGAGAATGGACATTGATAACATGTCATATGAGGTCAGTTCTCAATTTGTGTAATTTTTTCGGCTTTCCTGTAACTTTTCAAACTTTTAGTGGGTATTGTTAATTGGGATGGTAAAAACCTTATAAGTAATCAAAATCTTAGGCTTGATTGTCACTTGCATATTATTTGAGTTTTGCCCTTGATTTAGAAAACTGTTCAAAAGCATTTGGTTCAGGACTATCTGGATAAAATTGAAATCTAAACTATAATATTATCTAAAATTTATTAATAACTTGTTATAATATGGTTTCATACTACTTAAATAATTTTTTTGTTTTTATTTTAAAATCAATATGATTAAATACTATATGTCACTCAAATTTAAGAAACATCTCAATGTCTAACAAAATTATGATTTTAACAATGTCATTGAAACATATCAAATCAAACATAATCTTTTTAAATAACATTAGATTATATGATAATGTCATTAAATCAAATGCCCTCTAATGGTTTGTTGTTTAACTTTCTAAAGAGGTTTGCATTACTTGAGTGAACTTCAGATTTACCATGTTTATCTTAGACTTTTCGACTTATCATTACTGCCAATGGCATGAACAGGATCTATTAGCCCTTGAGGAGCAGATGGGCTCTGTTAGTACAGGCCTGACAGATGAAGCTCTTACAAAATGCCTCAAGAGAGTCGATTTTAAGCAGCCTTCTTCAGCATCTGGGTTCCGGGGTTGTGTTCCAGATGAGAAGAGCTGTAGTATATGCCAGGTACTTGGCTTTTTAACATCTTTATTGCTTTCAATACACCTTTGATTTGCTTGATTGCTTTTCTTCATACATATAGTCGTTACGTTTAACATCTGAAACATATAACTTATATTTATTTGGCATGAAACCTAGATGACATACTGGTTTCATCTCCAAGCATTAACTTGATTTTAAATTTTCTTTCACCAAAACCCTTTTATCTACAAACTATAAATGTGTAATACTGGTGCAAAGTTGTTAAATCCAATCTATATAACAGCAACCAAACTAACTAAACAATTCAAGTTTCATATACATCTATGCTTTTCCTTTATTTCACTCAAATCAAACATTTATTTTTACTTTGTTCCATAATTAAATGTATTTGTTTTTTTAATAGGAGGAATGTGTTGATGGTGAAGAGATTGGCATTTTAGAATGTGAGCATTGCTTCCATGCAGCCTGCATTGAGCAATGGCTCAGACTGAAGAATTGGTGCCCAATCTGTAAAGCATCTGCACTAAACTGAAGAGAAGCTTCATGTGTCCCATAGTACTATATTACCTCTCTCAACAGCCATTTTCTCCTTTGTATATTCTATATTAGGGCATATAAAAATCAAAAGCAGATTATTTTTTTGCTCTTCAATAACTCAAAATTAAAAAGCATCACTGTAAAGTTTGTTGGAAATTGATGTATGATGCATGTTATTTTGAGCAATGTCAAGAATTCTTGAAGTTTGATGTGTTTTTTTATTTTATTTTTCAAGTATATTTATCTTTAGAGGGGATCTATTCCCCTTTGCTGATTAAATTGATTTGTAAATTTGTTTAATCATGTTAATAGAGATATTTGTATAATGAAATCGTTCACACATCATTATTATTCACTAGAAAATTGAAGAATGATTTTGCTTTCTAATAATTTTTAAACATATTTATTCAAATAAACAATTAATCATCCAACATCAATTATAGCATGCAAACAAAAACAAGTTACACTTTAATCATAAAAACTATTATCTTGAATGAAAACCAACTGAAATATTCAATTAAAATAGAAAACTATTATTATTACTATTACATTTTGTGAAAAGAAATCTTTTGACCATCAAGCTGTTTGATACAACTTAATAAAAAAGATAGTTAAAAAGCTATTGCTCTTATAGATGTAATTGAATTTTTCCCTCAATAAAAACTGATATTTTTTAATGAAGTTTCTTCCATCTCAAATCTACAGGAGACAAAGAAACAGATCAAAATGAGAGAAATGAAATTCACATGTAATTTGGTTTCCTACACTCCTCTTTCTTCTTCAGTTTTCCTCTATCATAAGACAAGTGAAGAAGTACAGAACACATCACTCTTCTACTTCAACCATATAAACAATCCTAAAAAAGAACTCAACATCACAACATAACAGGCCATGGCTGTAGCAAGCATATGCAGCAGGAAATGAGAAGACATGGTCTTGGCTATGAAGAAAAGCATAAAAAGGATCACTTGTAATGAACATAAATCATTTTAGAAATGGATTCAGTCGCATTCGAAACAGACATACAATCAGCTCTTAATTTCACAGCAGTATATGAAAAAAAGACATACTTTGCGGGATTTTAGTCGAGGGACACGAGTGTCTATCGGAAGTCACTTCCAAACATGGAGGTTTAGTTCAAAATCTGCGAGGAAAAGAAAACCAAACGCTATGGTTAGAAAGATCATGCCATTAGAGGAGTAGCATTGTTGATGAGTTGTTGATTAAATGTGGTTTGTCAAACAATTAACTCACTAATGAATTGACATGTATCCATTGGTTAGGTATGCATCATGCTTTAGTTGGGACTTGAATAACCCATTAAGGGAAATCATGTTCATAAAATAAAGAATAAATGAAAGATATGTATTCCTAATTTAGTCCAATGTGTAAAATTTAACATCAATTTCTATCCTTAACATTTTTTATCCTTAAGCTTTCTCTATTGAAACTTATCCACACAATTATACAAACAATAGGGATCCATTAAATTATTCAGAAAGATAGTTTAGAGGAAAACAAATAGTGAGAGATCTACTTATATGTAACGCTAAATGAAAGAGACATATCTACAATTTACACTAAAATTAATATATATGAATGAGATAATATTTCTATGCTTACATTTCTATCCAATGCATGCAAGGCATCAAACCCAATTTCATCTACCTTCTACATCTACAAATCAATGGCTTTTGACTAGCACTTAATAAGAATAACGAGCTTCAATAGCACCGCATGTAAGGCGAAAGGCACAAAACAGTCAAGAAACTAGAAACAAATTGATGAACATCTTTTTTTTTTTTGAGCTATAACTTCCAATAAACAAGAAGATAGAATGCAATATCTCCACACTAAACATCCACTAATGAATGATAAACTGTTGTACCATCCATAAACATAGTTTGCCTAACAAAGGAGAGAAATAAACCAATACTCAATGTTTCCACTTTCATCTTCACATAACTGATCGATTTCACTACCTTACTGATTAAATGGCAAAACAAAGTTTAACAAAATGTCTAACAAGAGCTAAACATCTTGCCAAGCAGATATTACCCATAAATATACCAAATTTCCAATAAAACAACAGCAGTAGCAGAGATACAATACTAAAAGCAAGAGAACAGCTATTACTTGCATCAAATCTTCAACTGTACCAATGTTCTAAATACCCAGAGGAAATACTTTCAAAAAATTGCATTGGTTACAACAATGCTGGAATATCAATAAAGAAAACAAGCACAAGTAAAAGGTATAAATCCTCTGACAGAAACAACAAATTGTAATTAAATAATTAACCATTACTTGAATAAAGCTGTCAATTAGTGAAACCAATCAAGCAATTTTGGTGATTGGTAATACAACAGTGTAACATCCAGAAAAAAAGATTATACCTATATCAACTAACAAATCAGTGTTTCAGCAAAACTTTTCCAGGTTTGCTCCACCTTTCCTGTCAGCTACATTAACCCTTCCAATCTTCGGTTGCATTACTTCCTGGCCGTGGAACTACAGCTACACTTACTACAAGAGAACAAAATAGCACAATGTGCCTATGCTGGAATGTACACTTCGATCAGGAACTTTAATGGAAAGTCCCTGTCCTTTGACAGCACAAGAGATTGGTCCATGAAACTTGAAATTACAGCAAAGTTTTACAACCCAGAAAGATTTGGCTCAAGTTTCTTTATTCTTCAAATGAACTCATGCAAATCTTTTCCAACAACAATGGCCAGTTCTCACCAAGTTGTTGTGGATTCAGCTCCATTGCTACCTTAAAGTCTTGCAATGATATCATACAGTGTTTTCTACACAAATGATTGTCATCCATGGACCCATCACCGGTGCCTTGTACATGCATGTGATTTCCTGGCCAAATGCCATTAAACAGCTTCTTACAACCATGCTGTTTAAAGAATGGATTCTTGATTTGTTCACTCGTCGATCGAGCTCTTGCAAGCTCAATACTAGGCAGAATCAGCCGTTTCAAATAAGCGTCCAAAGCATTGTTCAACAAATTGGCACAATCTAATGTCACTCCAAGCCCGTGCACTTCAGTTAGTTTTTCCATCTGATTTCTTAAATCCTCTGTATGGCACAGCTCTCTGATATTGAAATTACCACGAAGCCTACTGGTGCTACTTGCTGAAGCCGAACATCTCTGCATCCTGCTTACTTTGGTAGGTTTGTAAAGGATTCCAAGCGGTTCCTGGAGGGTTGTTTTGGTGGAGTTGACATCTTTGCTTTCTGCTATCTTCTCACCATGTTGCGAAGCCTGATCAAGATGAAGCGATGAATTCTCGGTGCGTGGCCTCTTTGTTGGCTGCTCGGCATGGCCACCTTGATGCTGCTGCAATGGTCTCTTCCAATCACAAGGGCCTAAGATGCCATTCTCCTTGACTGTGTATTCATCTGATGGTACAAAGGATTGATGGGCATGTAATTCAATTCTCCCATTTAAACCATGTGGCCCCGCACAGCTCTTCTGATCAATGGCGGTTCTGCTCTTGCGTAGTGAGGGGGAAAGTGCATCCCCATTGCAGTGAATAAGTGAATTTGGTGGTCTGGTCTCAAACTGACTCAAGGAATCATTTGTCTGGAGTTTCTTTCCAATGGCTCCCTTTAGGTTCAAAGCAATCTTGTCAACAACCAACGGTGGAGGGGTTTTGCCCTGATATGCATTCTTGAGGATTGAGCTGATGAGCTGGTTATGCAAAGGTATGTTTTCCCGGCCAAGGATGTGGAGACAAAACCTGTTGAATTCCGGTTTGCTCAGCTTCTGGGCAAGCAACCTACTCAAGTAGTTAAAGTAAAGTTGGGTGCGCTCGGGACCAAGCTGCTTCTCTATCTGCAACTTGATGTCACCAAGGTTGATTCGTCCTTGGATTTGAGGAGTCGAAGTTGGCATCTCTTAGTGCATAACAACGGCCAAAATCAATGGCACTTCCACTCTTTATTTCGTTATCTCTTCGCAGCATTCATCAAGAAGTAAATATTTGCCTTCTCCTTCAAAACAGCCAAAGCTCAATTCAATTCCCAATGCTGCGCGACAGCAATGCGGGTGGGTGCATAACGGGTCCCACCAAAACCCTCGATCAAGGCATGGAGAAGAAGAGCCACCTCGCGAGAGAAGACCTGAAACTGGAATTGGATCTGCCTGATCAGAAAATCGCATTCAAATTCGAAACAACGCTGAAACCCTAAACTTGGGTGACCAAGATAGGCAAGCCCATTCAGTCTCCGAAAGTTGAACAGACTCCGTCCCTGCACAAGAAATCGGTCCAGCCAATCGGCTTCGCGCCCCACAATGAAGCAATCAGCTACAGTAAGGCGGATCGAAGCAGTGCCAAACCTGGGATTTTGATGCAAACCAGAAGACGAAGCAAAGCGAAAGCATGAGCAAGACGAACCCTAATATCTCCCAGGGGAATCGGCGGAGTACGCCGCGCAAACCACCTTCCTCGCCTCCGTTCGCCACACAGGAGACAATTTGAAGAGCGTCAACGCAGGCAGAGAAAATAATTCGCTATTGCCTTCTCTAAAAGAAGCTGCTTTGCTCTCTCCTTACTCGGCTTACTCTCTCTCTCTCTTTCTCCCCTTTCTTCCCTCTTCTCTCTTCCCTGCGATTTGGATTGCAGTCGCCGATCGCTAGCTACAGAGTATACAAAAAGAAAATCGAAATATAATCCTCCTCTCTCTCTCTCTCTCTCTCTCTCTCTCTCTCTCTCTCTTCCCTTACAATTAATTTTATTATGATCATTGTTATTAATTTAATTTATAAAAATAATAAAATTTAATAATCCCTGAAAACATGAATAAAAAAATATGATAATAAATAAAATTAAATAATATTTATTTAGACATAATTTTAAAATAATATAATTTTGTAATTAAATCATATATTATGTATGTATCTTATAATTAATTTATTAATTTAAGCAACAAAAACTTGTGAGTTATTGATTAGTCTATGATCTTATGATAGGTTATTTATCAACAAGTAATAAATAAGAAAAAATTAAAATGATTAATTGTGATAGGATTCATTAGACAATTGATACAATTAATTAGAATTCCAAATTAAAAAGCAAGATTTCTTTATATATACAAGTGATTATTATGTTGGTTAAAGATGTAATTTGATGTAGTCAGGTAAGTGATATTATGATACCAATATATTAAAATGGCTCAAAGTATCGAAGCAATGTTTGCTTTGGGCTATCACAACTTATAATATTGTATTGTAAAGAAGTCTTTACAAATTAAGAATGTGATGCCTTTTATATAGACTGAATCTCTTGCATCATGCTTAATGTAGACCTATACTCTCCATTCTTCCTCGTTTAAAAGCTTTGTTAAAAGGTATCATTTTCTTTAATGAATTCTCCCATAGCCAATCATCGAACTACCACTCCTTGGCCTTATTGATCTTAGTTACCAATCCTTTAATGGATGGCTAGGTAAGTAAAATAATAATTTTATAAGGTGAAGATAGAATAAGTTTATCTTATAGTAGTGTATTATATTTAAACCAACTACATCCTATGATATTCCCCTGTTATTTCTTTGTGTATCTAAATGAGTTTAATTAGAGTTAAAAAAACAAAAAAAAACTTTTGCTTGTCAAATTTGTTAAATCACCATCTAAAATGTATAATCATATAAAAATAATAATAATTTGCATAAACAATTTTAGAATATTCTTGAAAACTATATATCCAAAATCATAACTATAATAAATCTACTACTCTTATTTAGCACAGCATTTACAAGCCAAAATAATTACTCTTCATATGTAATGAATAAAAATAACATATAAAATGTAAAAAACATATGTATAAACCAAATAATAATTGAATTGATAAATCTAAGATAATAAATGTCACAACATAGAGCATCTTTTAATAAAAAAATATGAAAATATAAATATTTAGGTTCATTATGTTGAATGATAAAACATAATAGACAAATGTAAAAAAAACTTATATTTTTATTCACTCTTCATGTTTCATTTACAATATATATATAATTTTTTTATATGAGCTTTTATTTTTTATATATGATAATTAGATCCCTTAAATCAATTCTACTGAGATATATTTACTCCCTTTTAATGGCACTATCTCTATTTAAAGAATCAAATTACATTGTCTACTCTTAAACCAAACACACATCATTTGCTTGAAAAGATGACCTAATCTTATATTGACAGCAAACCTTTGCATTGCATAGACCATTGACCATAGTTGTTTGCTATGAATAACTTATCCTAGCAAACTATTTGACTAATACTAGCACTCTACGTTGAACTAATACATTGCTTGTAATTTTACAAATTAACTAATAGAATATACTATTAATATCAACTCTGACACTTTATGTTTGCATCCATGATATGTTGAGCATTCTTCATATTTGCAATGCAAGTCTCTTAGTCACATAAATATGATTAAAAAATTTCAACTTTTTAATAGATATGATATTTAATAATAAATCTCATGAAAAAATTTTATTTTGAAAAAAATGGATGTTGAACATAGTACATTGAATTTTAATTTTTGCATTATATGACAAACATTACTTTATTATATTATATTTATTTTATAAAGTTTTTCATTAAAATTTGATGTATTTTTAATGAATTTAATTTATCTATAATTGAGTTATGATAGATAAATTTTTAATATGATCAATTTTGTGGTGTATCGCTCATTAATCCTTTAAGACATTATGATACATTATATTTATGTTTAATTTATCTTAGAATCTAATAACTAATGCTTATCAAATCAACTTTTTTAAATTTCAAACCTTTATGGTTTCATAGCTTCACATTATGTGTATTCTTTAGTTATACTTTTTGTCTGCAATATAATAAGAGATATGTGAAATATGTTTTGAACTCTCCTTCCATGTCATCATCGATTCCAACTTTTATAATATTAAAACCATGTAAATGATTACATCTATTACATTAGGAGACAATATTAAGCCAAATATTGCATAATCAATCACTACTGATCACACCACAAAGAGAATGTATGAAAGATTCATCAAATCCTCATTTATTGTATCATAAAAATTCATCATCATTGTTACTTAAGGAAGACAAATAGATGAATTAAAAGTCTGGAGGCCTTATTTAAGCCTCTATAGGCCTTCTTCAATGTACTTTTCATCTTTTTCCCTTCACACTACAAGTCGACATCAATAGGGGCACATAACCTCCAAACCTTTCATTTATTCTTCACCACCTTCAATGACAGTCACCAATCATTTATGAATTTTGAAACTCCTCTTATGTGGAGGTGACTAGACATGAAGACAATGTTATGACTCGAGGATTATAATGACAAAGTGGATATTTTATAACAAAACTATTTTAATGAACTATCAAAATATAGACAACAAATGTGCTTCAACTTGTATGATTTTTTAAACAATAATACATAAGAATCTTAAAAAGAGAGCATTTTACTTGAATTCTTGAAAGCAATGGACCACAAACACAAGGAAAAACACTAATATAACATGGAATTTGATCTTTCATAACATTGAGATATCACATTGGATATTATACATAATTTTAATGGTCAAGATCTTGATGAGTACCTCACTCATCAGAACTTCAAAATATAACTAAAATCATCCAAAATCTATTAGAAAAATGTAAAATTATTTTAGAAGATCATATGAATCTATTTTTATAAATTTTATATCACATATGAAATAAAAGATGTAAAAAATGTTAATAATTAAAACAAAATCATAACATAGTCTAACTTGGGGCAAACATCCTATGATAGTTATGAATAATCTCATGTAGTTGTATAATAACTCAAATATGGTTTTAGACTACCTAAGGTAGTTATGGCTAAGGTATGAGGCATCTATTATGATCTACTTTCATATCACTCTAAAACATTGCTTGAAAAACTTTTATGACATAATGGTCACATAATATTAAGATATTGTTTCCTTAATTAGTCTCATTTTACTCAAGTGGATTTTGTTATTCATATAAAATCTCTTCTTTCTTAGTCACTCATCTTATACCACTATAATTATAACATACTTAATCATATAGTTTTCATGAGATCCAATGTTAGATTATCTCTCAAAAGGTATATTAATATCTTAAGAATATAGTATCTTATATACAAACCAAGATATTCTTTTTATTAGTCAATACGAAATAATTTATTTTTGCACCCTTATAAGCATTATATAAGAATCACTCCTTAGACAATAATTCCTTTTAAGGCATCACCTAACATTTATTCTTTGTTCTCTTTGAGTGTTACATTTTTAATAGCTTCCATTTGGTTCATTCTTAAATCATATCTATATTATCACATCTTATCTAACCATCTATGAAATATAAATATGCTAATAAATTCAAAATCACAAAATATTGGGTCACAATTAAGTTTTTAATAAAAATTCTTAGAGATATAACTCAAAATAAGATGACAATGATAGAAAGTATCATAAAAATCTATAATCTATAATATATAAAATAAAAAAATTAAATAAATAACCATGCATAACATATCTCAAAGTTACTAAATTTCTAACAAAAGTTTAATAATATTTCTTATACAATATTCATGTATAAAAGATATAAATACAAAAATCATCTCATATAAAATTTCTCATATAACTCAATATAAACACTCTGTCTTAGGGGTCATATGCCCAAGGTATTAAGTATCCTTAGTTCTATGAAAGTTTATCTCTTGATCTATAATGTAAGTAATGACTAAAATAATGCTAAACATACAAACAAATAACTATAAATAATAATGTATTAGTAGCATGCAACTAAATAGTATAAGCAATATTAAGTATACATATCATTTGTGAAATATTTAAAATATATTGAAATAAACATATATATGCTCATATGCATCATGCTTATGCATGTATGTATTTATATCATAATACTTATAACATATAATACTCATATCCTAGTACTTTTTATATCATATATAACTTCTATAGCTTTTTAAACTTTGTAGATTTTCTCATATTTTTATATTTTTCTCTTTTCACATACTCTAATTTTTTCTAATAATGATTATTTATATTTCATGAGAACTTATATCATATAATATCTCTATAACATCAATATATCTATAAAGTTCCATCAATATTTAGTTAAGTCTAAAAAAAAAAATATTATCTTAATATTTTTTTATCTTTATAGTTTTTATAATTAGAAGAAAAATTTTGCTCATATATCTTATTTTCTCTATTTACTTATTTCTTTTTTTCATTTTATTTAACTTTCATATTTTTTATTTTACATTTTATATTTTGATTCCTACAACAATACACACATACATATAACCTATATTATTACATTATATCTACCATCAAACATATGTATATAATAAATTGATGACATATAATTATGCTCATATTATATCATGTCATATCATTATATTTTAAGATATATAACAAATAATATACTTATATTACAATTGCCTTAACACTAACAACATGTCCAAAAGCAAAACCTTTATTAACTAAAATTTATATTTAGAAAACTTTTGCATACAAATATTTCTCTCTAAGAATCTATAATACAATGGGTAGATGAGTAATATGTTCCTTTGCAAATTTTGTGTAAATCAAAATATGATTTATAAATAAAAATTTGAACTAATCCAAATATTTATTGAATACCATATTTATTAGATCCATGAAAGCTATTTGTGCATTTGTCAAACAAAATGGTAGCATTAAAAACTCATAATATTAATACGTCATTCTGAAATCAATTTTAGGAATATGCTTTTATTTAATCCTCAATTGATAAAAACCAGATCATAGATCAATCTAAAAAACATAATTATTCATTAAATTTGATCAAATAGATCATCAATTTTTGATAATAGATATTTTTTAATAGTATTTTTAATAATTTTTTTTGTAATCAATACACATTTAAAAACTATCATATTTTTTTTTATAAATAAAATAGATGCATTTCATGGGGATACATTGACCCTTATAAATTCTTTGTCTAGTAGTTATTTGATTTGTATTTAAACATTTTATAATTTAGATAGAGTCATTTTATAAGAAATTTTTTAAATTGATTTAGCTTTAAGTGTCAATTAAATTTTAAATTTTATTTACTTCTTAGTAGATAAAGTTGATAATTCTCCTAAATAGTCTAGATACTCTCTTGTTATTTGTCAAGATTCTATATCCCTATATAAATAATAATCAACATAAATTAAAGATTATGAAAAACATAGATAATTGTGGACATTAAAATGATATGCATTGATCCAACAATAAGTAAAAAATCCAAACATATCCAACCATACAATGTAAAGTAAATAAACATTAAAATAAATAAAAAATATCTACTATTTAACATTCTTATATTGATATGCAATAAATAATAATATCATACCAAGTAGAATGACAATAAGTAAATAAAAATCATGTCAACCTAATTATTAAAGTAACTACATATGAACAAGATATCATAAACTTTGCTAATATAATAAAATATTAATGAAATTATTAATATTAAAATATATTATTATGTTACATCATAAGTTATCAGATTTATCTATTTAAATTTACAAAAATCTCTTATATGTTCCTCTCCTTTTTTTATCTTTCCTACAATAAAATGCATCTATAATAATTATATTATGATCTCCATTATCATATAATTACTACTTATTCTAAGTTACTTAAATCCTTAAAATGCCTTTATGTAATTATATAAATTATACTTGAACTAACTACTGATAATACAGTATGATTAGTCTTGCTTCCTTACTTCTTCATTATCATATAATTAATCACACAATAAGATCATCCAGATTGTTAAGTATGATTAGTATTTCCCTTATAACAACTTGTATGATTTAGCTTATGATTCATCTATTCTCTAGGAATCGTACAATATAATCATCTAATCATATTGTTCAATGGTAATTCCTTCAAATTGACTTAACTAACTCCAAAAAACCATCATACTTGTATGCTTTATTTGATCATCTAATATGATCCCCCCTTCTATTCCTTCCTAAAGCTATACACCACATCATATAATATGACTCATGCTTTTATATGATTATCATACAATTTAATATTATTGAGGTCTAATAAGCTTAACAATTACTGTATAATATAATTACTCTTATCATATATGTATGATATCCTTAAAAACTCTTGTACAATCCTAAAATAGATTGATCTCATCCCTTACTTTGAAATAATACCAACTTATCATACAAGTATATTCTATTTTATCGTTAACCCCAAGCTATGGTTCTTTGTTTGATGATAACAAATTTTAAATATTTTTAAAGAATTTATTTAAGTAAACTTTCAAATTTTAAATAGACAATACTCTATATTCGTGAGAGAACTAGAAGAAAAAAATGACTATTTTGTATGATGGCTAAAGAAGAAGAGGAAGAAGAGAGTACATCCTCAAGTGAGAAAAAGATAAATTATTCTAAAAAATTGGCTAAATAATTATTTTATAATTGTAAAAAAGTTTGAAATTTTGAATAAAAAATATAAGAAATTAAAAGAAGAATATAATAAATATCTAGTTCATTATGATCAAGTTAAAAATATATTGATATTTATTTAAAAAAATATTAAAAAAACTAATGATGATTTAAAACAAAAATTAAATGAGTAATCATTAGTTAAGAAATATAGTGATTTTAAATCTTTACACTTGACTTGCTCAATTTCAAATATAAAACTAGATAATAGACAAGTTTTTTATTTTACATGGTTTTAAATCATAAGCTTGCAAGTAACTATTGCATGCAAGTTGGACATACTTCACATACATGTAGGATTAAAGTTAATATTCATTTGAATTTTTTTAACTTTTGTGTGGCTAATAAAAGAAAATAGTAGCCTAGTTATACATGTATGTGTTAAACCTAAAATGGCTTGGGTTCTTAAATCTGATAATTAAAATCAAATATTGTGCATATAAACTTTGATAAATTAATTTTAACAAAAAATAAGTATAAAAATATTTTAAAAATAAATAACATTTGAGAAATTAAGTTTAAGAGATTTAAATAAAATAAATTTAAAAACATAGTTGAAGAAGATCTTAAAACTTTTAAAGTGATTTAGGATCATCCTAAAGAGTAAGTTGTATGTGAAATTTTGATTGATTTTAGAATTTATTTTGGGAGCAAATTTTTAAATCAATATTAATATATTATGTTTTGGATAATAGTTATAAAAAAATTAATTAAATTAATTTGAAAAAAAATTGAATAAGTTGAGTAATATATCATTAGATAAAATAATAATTAAAATATTATTTTTGTTTAAAAAATTATTATTAAAAGATTAATTGATTGATAATTTAATAAAATTTTAAGGTTATAAATAATTTATAAAATTTAGATTATGTCTTTTTGAGAGATAACAAAACATAAGAGAGAATAAAAATTTAATGGATAAGTATAAATTAAAAGAGAGCATTAATCTAATCATAACATACATATAAGAGGAATTTATCTTTAATTATTTTGCATATTTTTTTATAAATAATTAATATTTCTATTAATTTTATTATAAGTTTTGTTATCATTAAAAAGAGAATATTATTGTATTATTAACCAATAGTCATGATACTTTGTTTAATGATAAAAAATTTTAAACATTTCTAATTATTTTGTTTAATTGGATTTTTAGTTTTTAGGTAATCGACATTCATACGCAGTTGTGTCATTCACTCATCAAACTCATAATTTTTTTTATTCTCAAATTAGCTATGTTATAATTTTTTTATCCTTAATTAATTTAATTAAGATACTTGTGCCTTTTTAATTATTTCATAAAGTATAGAATTTTGGTTGTATTGATTTTGATTTTATGTTGTCAAATGTTTTTCTTATATTACCATTTTATTTTGTTGTAAGACTGTAGTAGCTTATCTTATTTGTTTCTTTGTTGTGAGAGTTTAGCCTACTCATTTTTTTAGCAAAAGGCTTATATTATATTTGTTTTTGCCATGTTTTTATTGAGGGTAGACGTAGGCTTGTTTTATAAGTCGAATCACTTAAAAATCAATTGTGTATATTGTAATTATGATGAATTTTTTATATATTTATTAAACCTTAATAAAAATTAATTTAAATATTTTCTTAAAATATTTTAGAATAAATCGAAATTCTATTTTTACCTCCATTCACTTTCCATCCTTCACACTTATACAATGACATTGAGACCACTAACACATAATGTGTTACACTTATATGATCTAAATAATTGTCTATTATGATTTACCTAAAACCCTCATTTAGTATAGCATCATAAAAATCCAATCTCCATATATCCTTTGATCTAATGAGATTGTACAAGACGATATAACAGATCATACATGTACAACCTTACTCAATCGACAACTTCCTCAGCTTGAGCTCCTTGATCTCAATCTCAAACACTTCCCTATCACTAAAAATACTCATTTTACCAATAATTCTAACTCAAATGCTAACTTATTTGTACCTTGATTTGCATAAAACTAAATGAAAATTAATAAACCAAATTAGATTCTTACCTCTTTTCTTGATTAGTTATTATTTGTTTGCCTTCTTTACTTTTCCTTTGTTGCGAACTACTATTTTACTCTTTCTTTGATTTCCAAGTACAACAACAACATTCGATTTAGCTTTCTCAACAATATCTCTTCTATTTTCTACTTGATCTTCTTCCTTGCTTTCTCTTCATTAAGAGTTCTATCTCTCTAGCCACTTTGCAAACTCCCTTCTCATCTCTTCATTCTTATTTATTTTTTGCTTCCCTACTTAACTTAGATGCATGATTTTCTTACCACTTCATAAACTCCCTTATTCTCTCCTCATTCCTATTTATTTCTCACTTCTCTGCTTAACTTAGATGCACACTTTTATTACCACTTTGCAAACTCCTCTCTTCTCTTCTCATTCTTATTTTTTTCTTACTACTTTACTTAACTTAGATGCATGTTTTTCTTCCTTATCTAACTCAGCTACACACTTTTCTTACTTCTATGTGTAACTCAGCTACATGTCTCATATAACCCATCCCATGTGAGGTGGAACATATTAGGGTCAGACAATTATAATTTTTCCCTTAATTAAAGAAATTAACTTTATGTTCTTTTTTTTACAAATTCATAATTAACTATCTACGTCTTTAAAAATTATAAATGTCTCTTAAGAAGCTTTTTCCAATGACATGCTCAAATAAAATTTTTAATACAATTGACATCAAGACATTATCATAAGACCATAATAATTTAACATTATTTTAACCTATAAGTATGCAATTTCATCAAATAAACTTTATTTTCTTAAAATACACACAAGTACACTCATGTAAGCTAAATTTCAATATTTATAGTATTTTAAATATAATAAAATTTTAGGTTATCACATTATTGTTACTTCTGTAAGTTGAAAATATCTTGTTAAGCATCATTTGAATCATTAATAGTTTTGATGCCTTCAATAAAGAAATTGTATGAGTGTTCCTTTTTGGCCAAAATGAATTAACTTATACTCTTTTGGATTCTTAATCTCTATTTTCTTTTCTTGGTAATCATTTTTAACTTTATGATCAAATGATCAATTCGTATCTAATATCATATCAAATTTTATTGAGTATAACATTTAATAATATAAAGAACTACTTTAATTTTTATCTCATATTCAATAAAGTTTGCTACTCTAATACAATTCTTATATGATATTCTAACAATTGACAATACTTTTAATAGTCACAATACAATACTTAATTTACTTATCTTGTAATTTAAAATAAAGAAATGAGATGCTCCACAATCAAATAAAAATTTAATTATAAATTCTATAAATATAGTGTTTTTTATAATATTAATGGAACGAATTATCTTTTGTTGGGTGATAGAACAAACTTGTGCTTAACCTCCTTTGTTAAAATTATTGCATATGATAACTCCAAGCATAACAAAAGAGCACCTCATTCCCTTACCTCTCCCTCAAGTCATTAACGTGTTAAAACATTTGATTTCCTTAACTTTTGAGCAATCTCTACCAATGTGTCACACTTATTTATAAAAAACCATTTTATTAGCTTGGATACATTGGATTTACACTATTAGATACTATCTACCGCATTTGTTACATCAATTGGTTCCGTCAGATACACAAATGACTTTGTTACTACTAGTTGATCTGAAGATTAGAATTTGTTTATTTATTAAAAAATTTTATCAAAATTATTGTAAATACATCTTTTCCTTGGAAACTTGCTTTTAAACTTCAAAAAATTAATTTTCTTTTCCCTCCTCTTTGAATTTTTATGACATTATATTCCATTTCTATTGTCCCTAAATTTCACCAACTCCATGTAGTTAATGGTTCTTTCTATCATAAGGGTTGCATGAATATCATCACACAAAACTCCTATAAAACATATAATATCTTTGTTCTTCAAACGTAACTAAATTTGAAACATATTTGGCTAAATAAAAAAAATTTATATTCATATGTTGTCATTGAAGTATCTTCTAGCAACAAATTATTCAATTCCTTTCTCATTTTACTTTTAATTAATATTAGAATAAATCATTTTTTAAAATCTTTAGTAAATGTTTTCCAATATATTTCTTTGACTAATCCACCCATAATCTAAATCCTCTATCTTGAGCTCCACAAAAGGCTAACTGCATCTGCTAATATGGTAATTGCTAGAGCAACATTCTTATCTTCTATACACGACATACCATCAAAAAGTCCATCAATCTATTCTAACTAGTTTCTACTATCATAGGTTCCTCCTATTCAGCAAAAAAAAGATAAATACATCATTTTGAAATTGATCTACAACTATATCTATAAATAGATAAAAACTAAATTAATATGATAACAAAAAATAAAAAATAATTAAAATAATTATAATAACCTCTCATATATGGCATTACTTTTGCTTAAAGTATATATAAGAGTAGACAATATTAATATGGAGAAAAGAAATGTTTATCGTATAATATAATCTGATTTTTATTGTTCTAAAAAAATATATTTTTATCTATATATTAGATTGATGATCTTATCTCATTCATATAATTTATTTATTTTTTTGTAAAGTTGATGAGGGCATTTTTAAAACTCATGGCAATTCTAAGTAGTATTTTGTTAAATATATTATTATTATTATTATTACTTTAAAATAATATTTATCTACGAAATTTAATTCTAAATTTGTCTTGAAGAGAACCACGATGCTAATCGGGCCGATCACAAATATCCTCATCCGATCCTTGCTTTCCCGGACACCGGATCTCCGCACATAGATATTTTACTCTCTCTCTATCTCTCTCTCTCTTCTGGGCCTCTGTCTCTCTCTTGGTCGCTCGCTCGCTCTCGGACTCGAAGGAAAACCGCAAGAAAGCTTCGATCTATCAGAGATAACCCCGACTCGTACCCTTCGTTGCTGCTTCACCGCTCACGGCCTCGTCGTCGTTTCCTCGGTATCTTACTGACTGGGTTGGTTATGGGTTGAAGGACTAAGGCCGAGGCAGGAGTTCTCTATGGAGTGGGACAGCGATCTAGAGGATCCCAGCGGGGGCGAGGAGGAGGAGGAGGAGGAGGCAGGGGCGGCGTTTCTGCTGAACGGCGGCCCGGGTGTGTTCTCGTCTGCCGTGGAGAGCGCGCTCGGGTCCTCGCCTTCGTCGTATGGGCTGGTGGTGACCGACGCGTTTGAACCTGACCATCCAATCATTTACGTCAACGAGGGCTTCGAGAAGGCTACGGGGTACCGCGCCGAAGAGGTGCTCGGCAGGAACTGGTGAGGGTTTAGCTTTTCTGTTTTCGTTTTGGAGGTGCATATTTCATGTTTTTTTTATCAGAGGTATCGTTTACGGTTGATCACATTATTATCTGAGCATATCATCACATTAGAAGTTAGAAAATGAAGTTCTTTGGTCGTTTCAACCTTAGATTTCCAATCGTCATTTAGTCTTTGCTATTAGAGAGTTTTTGGTGATTGAACAAGCGGTTATTTTTGCTTTCCATTTTTAGGTAACTTAAATTTGTTTATTAACCTTTAGATGAATGCTTTTTGTAATGCAGTGACAGATAGTTAGAAATCCAGAACCTGCTGATTTAGCATCAATTTTTTGACTGTTAATTGGTCCTTTACCTCCGAAACACTTGTATATCTCCATTAATTCAGCTTTTATTTATGCTATTGGGATTAATGGGTTTATGTTTTACTCAAGTTTTTTGCACTCATAGCATGTATACTTTTGTTAGTTAATATTCTGGCTACAATATGAGTTCTGCATACCGTACTATTCAGTTTGTTGCTAGACTGTGTTTTTGGGATTTATCAGGGACTTCAGTGTTTGCTTTTAGGTGTTTTAGGTAATTGAGTGGTAGGGTGGAATCGAACCAGGACTTGGAATTCCAGCTATTTAGGATCATTACATCACATAGATTTAAATCAAGAATGATTGTACCATCTTGAGAATTTTCAATTCTTTAATTTTAGTTACCTTTTCTCTAGAATTGAATGCATAAAATTGCATTGGCACTTCATAAAAGGAGAGGCTGAAGAAAGCTTATTCATGATGATTTATATGTCAACTGCTTTTCAAGTTGTCAATATCCCAAAAAAGGTTCTTCTGTTGAACACCTTTGAATTTTGGAGTTCAAGCTGGATGTCGTTAATTGGCATAACACTGTTTTAGGGGAGGTTCCAGCTTTTAGGATCATAACAACATCTAATTGTCCTATTCTTGTTTGCTGATTCCTAAAATCAAGAATGGTTGGTTTAATCTTTAGGGTTTCCTGTAATTTAATTCAGGTTTTCTGTTTTGTAGAATAGTATGCATTTGCACTTTTTTTGTTCAATCTTTAGGGTTTCTTGTTCTTTAATTCATGTTTTTTTTTTCATATATATGCTCTTGTGTTGTTCTCTTCTGTGATAATGAGAAAGAAAAGCATTATTCTTCAAATTCATGCAACAACTCTCAAGGATTTTACCGATTAAGTCAATTGGCAATCACACTATTTGCTTTATTTTACTTGCCAATTCAGTGAATTGAGCTTTTCAGCCTAATGTAAGGCTTGAAATTCTTTGTGTTTGATTGGTACTGAAGTGTTTCTTCTTTAAGATGATTGTAATGTTTTGAACATTAGCTATACTATAAAGCCATTGCCTTCAAATGATGAAATTGTTTCCTAGATAATTATCTTGCTAATTTATATCTCACTTATGCTGAGTAGCCTTGCAAGTATACAAGCTATCTCCATTTTACTTTTTACATGCAATATTCTTGTGCTTCTTCTTTTATTTACAACGCCTATTTTTATGGATTAAACCACCATGTTATCCTTATTTTGTTCAAACACCATTGCCTCATCTCATCTTTCAAGTTTTTATAACCATGGCTACTATATTTATAACACAATTTTTATTCAATTGCCAAAGTAGATAATTTCCTTCTCTTCTCACTTGCCACCTAGATTGTTAATGGACAATAACATTTTTTTCTTTTCATGTCTCATGATATCTAAAATTGCAATTATGATATTTGTGTTGCATTTTCTTACTATATATTTTACCTTGCACCAGCATTTGTTCTCACATTTCTTTATAGCAAGTTGTAATAGTTTTCTTGTTGAAAACTATACAATTGGATGTTGAATTAACAACACTTGTTCATTTGCCATAAAATAATATTGATTAATACAACAATTTTAATTCAAAGGATGGCACTTTTGAATTTCATCCTTGTCAAATTCAGTAGTCAAAGTAGCTAAATCTGTGTCAATTATGCATTGTTTATATTGTGTTTACCTTGAACTTTTCTAATAGCTTTCAAGTGAAACACATAAAGGACTTTGATCATGAAATCATTATATTGATTAATAGTTGTTGGAATCTGGAGCAATCCTTAAAATTAAGAACAATATTTGTCTTTATTTTTCTTTCCAAGAATAAGATATTTGCTTTATTCGATTTTTCTAATCTAAGATATACCTTTCATTCCCTTGTTCTACTTTCAGAATATAACAAAGATTTTTTTATTTCTTGTCATAAATATCTGATTCTCATTGAGTAAATATATGAACCAAGTGTTGTGAATAAACATTTGGGTTGAAGTTCATAATTATTTTTGTTCATGATATTAGAATCATGATATTTTTTTCTATTCTTTTGATTTACCTTAGTAGCCTTTGCTAAATGTGCCCCTGTTTTTTACTAATAATTAAACTTCCATTAATTTTCTTTCTCGTAAAATGGATCTTATGTGTTCAATATCAAATAATAATATCCTACTATGGTATAAGTGTCTAATCCTCTTAGTTTTTTATATCTAAAAGTCTTTTATACAAAGTTATTCATGAATAAAAATTCAAACTCTGTTTTGTGAACATTGAATATATGTAAAACAACATCTTTGAACTCACCCAACTCACTTGTACAAATTTTTTGAACCATGTCATCTTGTTCATTATGAAATTTGGGGGTCAATACTTGTTGATTCATCACATTCATAGGTGATAATTTTTGTGACTGTTGGGTGTACTTAATGAAGACAAGCCGAATGCATGTATCATATTTAAACAATTTCACAAATATTTGTTTAATTTTTTCTTATCTCAAATCAAGATCTTTGGAATAAATAAGGGGCAATAATATTTTGCAAATAATTTCTTTCAATACTTTTTGATTAAAGGCATATTTCACTAAAGTTTATGCATGTACAATCAACATTAAATGGGGTTGTTGAAAGAAAAGATCTTGTTCTTCTTGAAGTGTCATGTGCCTTTATGTTCTTAAGTAATATTTCTAATTCTTTTTGGATTGTGATAGTTTTAATGGCATACTACCTCATAAATCAATTTCAATAAAAAACATAACAATACGAAAGTTCACTAAATTTATTACTTGACTCCTTCCCAATAATTCTCGTTTTTAACTCATCTAAATTCTTTGAATGTGAAATCTTTACTCATGACAATGATATCCAATGAAGTAAATTGTATCCTAGGGCTTATAAATAGGTATTCATGAGATATTATTAGATTTAAAAGGGTTACAAGTGTTATTTGTTGAAAATAAAAAATTAAGTCACCTGCTTATTCGTTGAGAATTAACCTTACTACTTCAGGAAGTCTTTTTAAAGGGAGTGTAGAAGATTGATTTATTTTCCTATTCCATCACCAACCTTTCGGATCACTAATGCAATACAAAACTTTTAAATTTGGGTTTTATGAAATTGTCAAATCCAAGGGGAGATCCTAAAGTCCACTCTCTATTATTTAAGTTGTATAACAGATGATCAAATCCTCCACAAAAACAATTGCTTGAGCTAAGTTTAGAATTGGACACCAATGCAGAAAGGATTAAAGATCACTAAAATGCTCTTGATATCCTATTGCTTTCGAGAAAGGGGTTAGGTTTTGCACAATCATCCTATCTCAAATTATTTGATTTATATAAAATTATCTTCAAGGTATTTGTTACCCAACTTGACATTGTTATGGTTTTTAAAGACATCCATAGTGCTTTATAGAGCCAAAAGTGGAAACAAGTTGTTATGAAAGAAATAGATACTTTGGCTAGAAATGAATCTTGGATAATAGTTAACATGTTTGAAGATAAGAAAATTGTGAGTTGCAAGTTGATATTTATTTGTTAAGTGTGATGCATATGGATAGATTGATACATATTGGATCGACTTGTTGCCCAAGGCTACACATAGACTTATGGGATTGGCTATGAATATTCTTGTCCTCCTATAATAATATTGAAATTGGTTGAAATCTTTCTATTTTTGGCAACAAGTTTAGACTAGGAGCGTCATTTATTATGTGTAAAAAGTACATTCCTAAATGGAGAGTTTTAAAAATAGAGTATGCATGAATTTTTCTCTTTGACTTGAATTTGAAAAAAAAAAATAGGCAAAGTGTGTAAGTTGACCAGGTTTATATATGGTTTAAAATAATCTCTAAGGCATGAACTACCAAATTTTTTAAGACTATGAATAATCATGGAGATCATTGGAGTTATGTAGAACATACCTTTTTTATTAAGAAACACAAGGATGAAAGAATGAGCATCTTAATAGTATATGTAGATGACATGATCATTACATGTGATGATCTAGAGATACAAAATTTGAATGAAAAATTGCAAAAAAGTTTTAAGATAAAAAGATCTCAATTACGTGGGATGGAAATTGCAAAACTATACATGATATCTTCATATCTCAAAGGAATTGCATTATTAGTCTTCTGAAGGAGATCAAAAAAGTTGGTAATTGGTCTACAAGCACATCATTGAAGAGGAATTGGAAGTATTACATCATTGATGGTGATGCCATTGTGGAAAAAAGGATGTACTAGAGATTATTTGAAAAATTGACCTATTTGTCACTCATTCAACCATGCATGGCCTTTAGTGTGAGCTTTAGTCAATTTATGCATGCTCCAACTCAAAGGCACTTGGATACTATAATTTATATAATAGGAAACCTTAAGGAAACTCTAGGAAAGCGACTACTTTTTAAAGAAAAAGTTTGGAAGAATGATTGAGTGTTTTGTTGATGTTGATTATGAATGAGGAATGAGGTCAAGTGCACAATGGATTATTGTACTAAATATTATGGAAATTTGTAACTTTGAGAAGCAAGAAACAAGCTTATAACAATGTTAAAATAGAATATAGAGCAATTGCATTGGGAATGTTGTGAACTTATGTGGCTTGAGATATTGCTCAGTGATCTTGGCATCATATGAGCAAGCCTTATAGAGCTCTATAGTGATAAGAAATGTTTAATAAGTTTAGTTTATAATTTTATATAATATAATAGGATGAAACATATGATTAATTGGAGTTTCATAAATGATGGAATTAAAAGGAATAATAATACTTTTTAGATTCTAATGAAAAGTGATAATGTAGGTATTGTCATAAAACCTTCCTAGATTGATATTTAAATCACTTGATGACATAGTAGGAATGATTCACATCTATTCCTTTGTTTGAGAGGGAGTGTTAGATTATGGAACAAATCTTTAAAATTAGGAAAAAAAATTTCATTTCATTTTTGCTTTTATTTTGTTTTTGTAGAATAGATTATTATTATTATTTTTATATAAAGATATTTTCTTTATTCCTTTATTTAGTTTTACTAGTATAAGATATGTTTTTTATTTTCTTATTCAATTTTTTGAGTATAAGATATAATCTTATTTCTAACTATGAGTAGTAGGATTTTCTACTTGGGTAAACATATAAGATGAGTGTTGTGAATAAAATCAAGACAAAAGTTTATAATTACTTTTGCTCAATTGTACATGGATAGTGACATGATGATCTTATTGTAGCCATTTGTGTTGTTTTTTGTTTTTGTATAATTTTCTCAAAGTAAGTATATCTTGGAAGTATATTTTTTTCCTTATTGTGTTTTTTTTGGAAGGGAGGTGAGTATATCTTAAAATTATATTTTTCTTTTGCAAGTTTAGAATGTGGATTCCTTTTTAAGATTGAAGTTGTTTGGTAAAGGTTTAAGAATTTGTAGTCTATTAAGGTATTTAGGAAACTATGAGACTAAAGATTTGAAGAATCACCCATACTCTCCTTTGTAATTGAATCATATAATGTTCCTACTTTGTTTCTCAACTTCCAAAATATAGGGAATCTCGTTAAGTTTTAGCTTCTGAGTTAATGCTTCAAAAAACTGCTATTATTGTTGCTTGATGTCCCTAACTTGAAAAATCTTATATTTTGACAGCTTCTAGAAAATGCAATGATAGAATAAGGAATTAGTAAGTGATAGATATGTTACCAAAATATTATTATGACTTGGTTCTAGACCTAAACTAGGAGAGCAAGAATAGGAGAACATGAAAGGGGTAATTTAAGGCTTATCTATGAAAGCATCGATTGCTTTTTAAGATACCATTAGTGGAAGATCTTCACCTTTTGTAGTAAACAAATTTCACACTAGCATATTATATTCGACAGCAAATAAACTCTGGAGATTTTTGCAATATTTTTGACTTTGATGCCAGCGACCAGCATTTGAAGAGTATACATCATCTTTTCTTGAAAATTGTTTGCTAGAACCACATCAACTTATCTTACATTGTAATTAAGATTGATTATTGTTTTGATGAATGTAGTAACTATATGATCAAATCTTGAAGCATACCCGTAATCTTCAACATGAGAAGAATGATAATGCCTTTTAGCATTTCGATTCATAAAGAACAATGTAAAGTAGATTTGTATGGCATCATTTTCTATATGTTGAGGATGTTATTAGTGTAGGATGTGCAATTCTTTTGTTTAAGACTTATTTTGTAGCCATGTATTTCATTCCATTCAGGCCCAAGTGGTTGAGTACCAAGAAACATTTGCTTTTGTAGCTAAAATCATTATTATTTAGATTCTTTTGTTTATAGCAGCAAGCTTGGATTGACTATTATTGTAGTATTATGTGAGGGATGTTTTTTTAAGTAGTGACTTTGAGAAAGAAGTGTCCATGATGTTTTCTCTTGGCATTGAGACACAAGCTACTAAGAATAATGTATATTAGTTAAACAAGGTTACTCTTTGGCCTTAAGCAATCCTTAAGAGTTAGGGAGAGTGTTGAGCTAGTGGATAATTTCATACAAGTCATTATTAGGGGATGTGGTTTAGAGTAAGGGATTCGTTTGACTTATGATTGAGTTTTTTTAAGACAAAGTTGAAGATGAGTTTGGTAGAAGGTGATAAAGAAAAATTTATAAGAGAGCATTGTGGCATGAAAAATTATTATAAATTAAAAATTTAGTAATATATTCTACTTCAAAGCATAATAGTTTATCATTTTGTTGTTACCAATGTGATGTTTTAATGTGATTTAGGAGAACTTGGTAGTTCATAGGTCCATAGTTGTAATATTTCTTGATGGATTGTTATGTTAGTATTCAATTTTTGCTTCTCTGGCCACACAACCTCATAATGTGCTTAACCTCCCTTAAGTGCTTGTAAGTCTCCACCTTAAGCACAAATCCCACTTCATACACATGAAAGGTATGCTTTTTGGCGTGATAATTTTCTTAGATTTGTCAAAGAGCACTTGCAGAAGAAGAGCCAACTCTTGTATTGTTGCCTCATAACCCAACCAAAGGTAGTCTATAGCAATTGAATCCACCCTTCAAGCTTATATCCTGTAACTTATGTAGCACTAAGAAGAGATGTTTTGGTCCATTCTTATATTAATGCAGGATAAGCTACATGAAGTAAATGATATTGATATGATTTATTAGATTTTATTTAACAATTTTTTCATTTATTATATTATTATTTCGTTATAAGTAATAACGGGTCACCTATATATAACTCTCATGACATTTTATCGTGTTTTGCATATTTTATTATTTTTTATTTTAGATTTAGTATTATAATCTATTTAAGACCTTATTTTGGAATGAAAAGAGAGATTTTTTGCTTGGCATTTAGTTTCTAGAAACTGTGGTTTCTATTTGCATGAGTGCACAACCTAGGTTGCAATTTGGGATTTATTTAGTCGTGATTCAAATTTATCTCCCTTGTTGCTATCATACTTGTTATCACCATTTTGTACCTTAGATCCCATTGCAAGATTTACTCTATAGCCCTTTCTTCATTAATTTTTGTTTAGAGATTGGTTGAAATTTAGTCACAAGAATTCTATCTGTGTTATATCATTTTTGGCATGAGAGTCTTCTTCACGATATTCCAACTACCCCGGCGATTCGCCATCGAGTCAATTTCTTAACCCTTGAGTGGTTTTGGAGGTCCTTGCCAGCCTCCATTACTTCCTTCAACAAGTTTGTTTGATCCTTTTTGGTTTGCTTTACTAGTAATCGTTACCTTTGAAAGTCAGCAAATCACCTCTTCTATATCCTCCAAGATGAGGTGAGCTATTCTGGTTGTATATTAAATGATTTAATGCAAAAACACATGGGGAAGAGTTGATCACTAAAGAGGACTTTTCTGTGTGGCCTTGGTTGGTGGCATGTATCCGGATGATCTTATCAGGTCCGTTTGGATGAATCTTATCGGGCCCCTTTCCGTGGAATTTCTAGCAACCTTATGATCGGTGCAAGAACATGTCACTCAATATATCGATTATGAAGAAGATTCAAAGAAGCAGCTTACAAAATGCAATTAGTAGCTTGGGGTGATCGAGCACCCAACTGTGAAGAAAGCTTGCCTTGTCAATTTTATTGCGCTTCAGTTGTTGCAACGATCACATTGAGCTTGGGAAAATGTTTGGTTTGATAACTAATCTTGAAGGCCCTTATTTGGGAACCTTATTAGTAGGATAACACAACAGGAAATACTAGCCAACAATAAGCAAGAGGACCACTATTAGGACCCAAGAAATAGTGAAAGAGAAGTTGTGCATGGACTAGACCACTATTGCAAATACCTCCAATCTTTTAGCAGCGACATGTAGAATTGTCGTGGCCTCTTTACCTTTAAAAAGCACCTCGTTTAAGAGGGAAGGGTCCTTGGTCTATATCAAGGACTAACTCCTGGGTTCAGTCCCAAATGTTCCAATCGCTTTTGGGTCCATATTTGACTTAGGAAAGCACCGATCAATGATATCATCATCTATCATCTTTGACAGCAATTAGCCCTCTATTTGTTGATCATCTCTCCACCAACTAATGTAGCCTGCCTCGTGTTTGTCTTTTCTCCACTAGTTAGAGAAGGCTTCCATCTATCAGTTAAGCTAATAGTTTCTCATAATTTAATTACTTTTAAATTTGAAAATCTACCTTGGTTATCTGAATGATGAAGTGTTAATTATCATCTCATCTCTCATGTGGCCAACTTGGAGGCATGGCAAATCCTTGTTGGCATTGATAGTGCTGTAGACGTCTTCTTCCTCCACTCTCATCATTTCCTTCAATGCCACATTGGTTAGATTCTTCGTGGAGGTTGCTTAATTAAAGGGGACTATCATGGAACACCTCACGCTTGATGGAGGAGGGTTGTTGATATCTATGATCACCTTCATGGTTATCAGAACTCTATCCTTTTACAACATATCATTGTTTGAACCATCCATAATAAATTTTGAATCTTCTCCAATGCACGTCTCTCTGTCCTAGTTCTTTTCCTTGACAATGCATTTGTGGAGATCTACTTCAATTTTGCCAATATTATCTTGACATATTAATGGAGAGAGAGAAGAAGAAAAAAGCTAAATAGATTAAACAAAATGTGAGGTTCAAAGTTGAAGGAGATAGTATAGTACTAGAGTTGATCATAGTGAAACTTCAATCTCTATATGTTTAGATTTTTGGGATTCCTAAAAAATGTAAATGTTTTTTCACATCTTAAAAAAAAGAGAGAATTATCCCACCTTTTTTTTACCAGTAGACTATATAAATGTCTTTATATAGAAACTCACAAATTGTCATTTGCCAAGTAGCCAAACTCCATTTCAACATTCAAAATTGGTCTTTTTTGTTTGACAGTAGAAGAAATGATCTTTCAAGATTGAGAATAAAGAGACAATCAAAGATGAGGTTGAAAGGCTGCTCGACATTGCCTTCATTTGATCCATGCAATATCAACTTTCATCCGTGTTAAGAACACAAAAAGACAATGACAAATGTGCATGGGCTTCGCTCACCTCAATGTGGCCTACTTGATGGACTCTTACTCTCTTTGGAACATTGATGAGTAGGTCAACTCCATCTCGGGTTTTAGATGCCTTATTTCCTCAATGCATTTTTTGGCTGTCATAACATTGGAATGCGTGATCCTTGAAATGCTTAAAACTTAATTCATTATCGACTACAATGCCTATTATTTTGTCATGCCCTTTAGCCTTAATAATATAGACGTCACGTGTTAATGGTTAATTAATTAGCTCTTTTGAAACCGTTTAGGTTGCAACTTCAAGGCTCATGTGGATGACAACTTTGTGAAGAGATATGTACCTTGCAAGACTATCTTCAAGATCTACAAAAGAACCTTGAGACCTTTTGGTGCACATCAATGTGCCTTAACCTTTATTAAATGCATGTTTAAAGCCTCCTCAAGGAAGTTTCTATTGTTCTTGATGTTGCATAGGAGAATTGAAGCCAATCTCAAGGTCTGAGCCATCTTCAAGACACCATTGTGCATGACAAAATAAAGTTTAGAAGTTTGCTAATCATCTTGTAGGCTTGAGTAGCTTCCTCTTCATATTCTTGTTAACATTCAATACCCTTGTAACAAGAGTTGAATGAACTAAACCTCCGAATGTGAGCAAAGATTCTCTAAACCTCGAGTCCTTAGTAATTCTAGGTATGTACCTTGTTGTCACAAATAGTGGCAATTGGGTTATTATTGTTTGATGAAGGAGACTTTTAGAAACTTGCATGCCTCAAGAAATACTAGCATTACCCTTATTGCAACTACCACCTTCAACCATACTTCTAAGCCCATGATAGTAAAGTTTTGATGGACAAGCCTCTTTGCAGGATCCTTGATTCAGTTGACCTATTTAGTTGAGTCAAACATAGTACATGATCAACTACGTCTTAAAATCCTCCGTGTGATTCTAGGTTCATGCGAATTTTCTGGTCAATGGTGTCTTAGAGCCAACTTGGCCGAAGTTAGCTACTCCTTGATTCATGTTAATAACTAGAGCATCATGAGAACAAAGCAATTGTCCTGATCTTCCTTGAAGGTATTATAGTTCAATGGGCTATTTGCATTAAATTTCCTATATCCAATAACCAGGCCAAGTATGACGGTCTTCTAGATGACCTTTGTTAGCCAAAGGAATGTTCGTCAAGATGATATCTCATCTGACTCCCAGTTGGTGGTAGCTAAGTCTGAGACCTATTTAACACTCATAGCTTAGTACTTGAAAAATAGCATGAATGAGTTGTTTCATTCAACTTTGTGAATTTACAACAAATTTTGAGGGAAGGAAACAGAGCTGTAGACTCCTTACCCAAACTAGGGAATAAAGTTTTGCTTGTCCATGAAAGAAATAGGTTCCAATATCTATCAACTGGAGGTTTTGCATGTCTTAGCACCTCTTACATGAATGATTTCGATAAATTTCCTTCACGATGGTGTGTTCCTCGTTTTTAAGGTTGTTGTCAAGCATATGTAGATTTATCATATTGATTATTATTTGATCAGCATAAAATTTTATTGCAAATGCTAGCACGAGCCACTTTTCATGTGTATGAGCAACATAGAAACTGTTTGTGTCCTTGAAGATATCCACTCTGGAAGCTTGTTAGCTAATCCTTGGGCCGTATCCAAGGCTTCTATGATCCTTCAGTTGGGTTTTTATTGGTCGACACTTCACAAGGATGTTTATTTCACTTGCCACTACAACAAGTGCTAATTACATTGTGACTTTCCTCTAGAATTGGTTAGATCTTTGCATTCTATAAGCATTTCGTGGCTATTTGCTGTTTGGAGAATGGAGTAGCTACTTTTCGATAGTAGCTACCAATCCTCGGCTCATTTGTTTACAACATTTGCTCTAAAGTAATGAAAAGCAAAAGTGATGAATATATATAACTTATTTATTCTTCTTCGTTCCACTCCTTCACCTCCTTAGAGTTCATTCTTTTGGAATATGATAAGGGCAAGAAACTACAAAAACTTCTTTGGTTCAAGCAAAAAACTTCTATCGTATTTATTCTTTGGATAATTTCTTAGGTCGACCTTCCCTCCCAGTATGGCACTTCAAAGGATGCCCACTTAAGGCTACACATAGCTTTGTAAAAGTGAAACTATTCACTCTCTTTCAATATAGCAAAGGTTATCAACTTAGTCATTTCTTCTATTAGAGCTATAAAAGAGGGGGCTTGTGTAGTAGTCGGTGTGGTTATAGCTGATCTTATGTTGGCCATTTTTTCTTTAGTATTTTGATCTCTTTCTTTGTGGTTACCAATATTTGGTTTAGACTCTTTTTGATATTCTTTTATTTCTTCATTTTTTTCAATGCCTTTTTTCCTTTTTATTTATGTTATTCTGTAGGGAGGTTTGTATATTGTCCTTCATTTCCACCAATTCTTTTAGTGTCTTTTGCACCTTATTATCTCATAAGAGGGAATCTTGTAGTCATGCTAGTCCAATGCTATTCCATGGCTCAAGTGCACAATGAACTACGTGATGAGCTTGGAGATAATCATTAATTTTGGTTTATCTTTCCATGATCACGGGAGATTCGTCGATAGAGGATGTAGGAAATGAATCAACAACCTTCCTATGATTGGTTTGTCAACCTCTTCCTTTCAAGCAGCATCTTCTTCGTGTGATCGCACTTGACTTTCCTTTTTGGGATAGAAGTTTTGATAGTGATTGAACTAGTTTTGGCCTACATGAGCACTTGCATTTCTAGAGAATGGGGAAATATTGACCTTCTTCTCGTTCATATCTTTCTATAGGCATTGTTATGCATCACAACCTACTTGAGTAATCCCTTTTGACATATCACTGTGATCAATTTTCTTTTTTCCTTCACATCTAAAGCATTGGGAAAGATGCTTCCGCCATGTTTGCATTTGTTTCCAAGCAACATTATCTCTTTCCTATGAAGCATTTAACTTGACTAAGGGGCGTGAGGTGTATTGCTTGAACAATTCTCCCTTAATTGTTGAACCTCTGCCTTAGATAGCTCTGGCTTCTTGGGAACCTCAGCATTGATGCTTTTAGGGCGTTTTACCCTCTTGTAAAGCCTTTGGAAAACACCCACTTTGTGCTAGTTTGAAGGAAATTGGATAGTTGTGACCATGCTCAATCTTCGAAGAAGACCTACATGAGATGAGTTGGAGATTTCTTTATGGTTAGCAGATAGTGTAACCACTCTAAATCGAAGGGAACCATGCATTTGACGACATACCCAAGGGTGTTTCCCTAGGTACTTTTTCCTTACTGTTTACCAGTCTTCTAGCATAAATATTTGGTTTTTAAAAGGATTGTTAACATGAAATATGAGGATGTGATACAATAACCACCTATTTGGTTGCAAAAAGAAAAGCTTTTTTTGGTATAAAAATTGAAAACATGGTAGATCATAGACAACATCATTAAATCTGTAATAAATGTAGTTAGCCGTGGGAAGTAGGCATGAGAAACTAAATTTTACTAAACAAAAGGCTAGCCTGCTTGCCATTACGACAAAGGGAGGCAACATTAATGTGTTTTTGGAGTATCAGGAAATCTAGATTCTGAAGCCATTCCCTATCCCCCCAACACTTCAATCATTTTAAGAAGAAATAATAAATCGAATCAATAGCGTTATTCATGTGTTGAGCCTAAGGACTTGTTAATTCTAAATGGTTTTTTTCCAGTTGCATGCCATCTAGTGGTATATGTCCACCTCCAATCCATCAAACCTGCTTGGATATTATTGGGTAGGATGCCATCTATGTGCTAAATATTTTGATTAATAGACTTAAGTGACACATTTTATGCTTATTGCTTGGTTTTGGTTGGTTTAAGATGAACTTCAGTGTTATCCAACCATTATATGGAGCCCTTGAGTAATAGCTAGAGTTAATGTCTTATATTGATTTCTTTGATATTTTTTAGCACAAGAAATATTTACTCTTTGTAAATTTATCTTTTTGAAGTAATTCTATTTGTACTTTTCATGCAAAGACCATTTTTGCTGTGCTGAAGCTCTACACGCCTCATAAAAATTAGAGCTTATGGAAAACCTTCATGATATAAGTCCTTGCTTGCTTAATGCTACTTCATTCTCTTGTTTTTCTTTTCAGCAAACTTTCTCTTCTAAAGTTTGATATGTTGGCTCATAAGTTTAACTTTTTTAATACTTAGCAGAATTATTGGTATCACTCGTGTTGTGATATCTGTGTTCCAAAATACTCTACTTGGTTTACCTGTTAATCTTTAATTCTTAAGATCACATTTGGATATCTTGGTGAGCTCATTAATAAACAGATCCTCTTTCTGTTACATTTACTAGAATGAGAATGGAATCTCTAAATGGAAAGTCTAAATGCAACTTCATGGAATTTCATCTTCATCATGCCATTCTTTTATTAATTTTACACATCTTCCGTAAAAGGAAAAACAGAACTTTGTATAATTACCATATATCTGAGTGAAAACAGAACAAGTAGAAGTCAATGCAGTGCAAGTGTCTGCAAGGGCCATTCATTAGACCATTGATTCCACATTATCCAGGTTTAAAAGATGCTAAAATTATGTACGAGATTCAGTTTCAAGACATTGCTCACTTTGTTCATACCCGAATGTAGCTAGATGTCACCAATTTTCTATGCTAAGCTCCCATCCGTCAATGAAGTGAATGCTACATCCTCATTACTTTTGGCAAAGCTTCGTGTGATTTGAATGTGAATGAGTAGGAAATTTATGCTTAAAAATCTTACCAACCATTTTGTGACATGTTCATTTGTTGTTGGTGCCGTAGGCTGGGTAATGGAATGTTTGGTTTGATGGATATTTTTGTATTCCTTTTTTGTTTCCTTTAAATTGCAGAGTTATCCTAAATTCATTACAGTGCAAGTCATCTGTCAAAAATTTCTGGCTGCCTTATTGGCATTCACTTTTGTTTAGTTTTTAGTGTTTTCCCTCTCATACTTAGTTTTCCTATACATGGTGGGTGATTGCATGGCTGCTTAAGCACAGGCTTCGGCATATGTGCTTGTACTTATCTACTTTTTTTTAAATATAATTTAAATTTTTGAAATGTGTGTTTGTATTACTACTTGCTCATTTTGCAACTCAAGTTAGCTTTATTCCTTTCAACTTTTTATGAATTTCACAACTATAGAATTTTTTTATGTGCATTATTTTGAGGGTTAGAGCTTTTTTTGAAATGTTTAATTAACAAATTAATTTTTATCCAGTATGTTCACCATGTGTGCTCTATTGCATTTGAATATTAAATTAGGGTGTTCAATATGTGAGCCATTATGCCCATGTTCATTTTTGGTTTTTTATTGTACTTATTTTTAGGTCTATTCTTTTTCGTAACTTGATATTTATATGCAGTGACATAAATACGCGTCATGTCTCCCTTTTGATGATTTGTTAAGGATCGACAACTTAAGTTGATTAAGGTTAGTCTTATTTCACTTTGGATTTGAGACCATTATTCTCTAAACCTTTCGTTTGGTAAAACAAATCATTTGTCTTTTATTTTCAAAATATCAAAGATTTGCTCTTCTCCACTTCTCTTCTCTATTTATTTGTAGAAATAACCTTCCCTTTGCTCCTCTTCAACCACCCATGTCACAGTGGTGAAGATGAAGCGTTGCTAAAAATGGGACTTTAGCTTTCCCAATCTTCCACTTCTATCTCAAGACCGACTCTCTCCTCGGTCTCTGCTTTCTGCCAAGCAGTCTGCACCAAAGAAAAGATGGAAAACCAATGGATGAGTTAGCTACTTTGTCTGCTTCTCTTTTAAGTGGCATCACAGCCTTCTTAAACAAGATGGTCCACAATGCCTTCAATGTGATGGGTTTCAATTGTATGTCTTGGCGTCATCACTGAACCTGATAACATCTTCCTGGTCTGCCCTCTGCACCCTCACTGCTCCTCTCAATAAGGTTAACCAAAAAAACCCTTTGGAAATCTGTGGAGGTGGTGAACGCGAGTGTTAGGAGAGAGGAGGCCAGATAGGGGCTGGGGGAGGCAAGCTCTAGCTCGTCTTTGTTGGCGTTTACAATAATGAAGCAGTTGACCCTAGAGGGTTTCTTTAGCACAAGGGAGAAAGAAGGGGAAAGGGAATGATAGTATAATGTCATGTTTAAAAGGTAATTGGATGAGATGTTATGTAAATATGTTGCGGATAACTGAAAGCTGTTGTTGCCCTACAGCTTTTTTTCAGCAGCGGGGGAGAACAAAGGTGGAAAGGGAATGGAAGTAGCGTGTCATGTTTAAAAAGTAATTGGATGAGATATTTTGTATAATGAGGGATAAAACTGAAAGCTTTTGGAAATATTGGACAATAGCAAGCTCAGCCTAAAATTTCAATTTTTGTTAAGATAATTACCAACTAGTAAAATTTGCCATCAAATTACTATTACTTGCTGCCATGTTTAAAAGTATCCTGTGAAGCCTGCCCAAACAACATTTTTTATCCAACTTGGCTTGTCTCATTAGAAATGCCCATGCCCCGCCCCAATTTTTTTAAGTCTTTTGCTGCTTTGTGCTGTAAAACCAACCCATTGGCAGTACTTTCTGCCTGAGCTTTAAAAGACTATGCAATTAGGCTTGCATGAAGTCTGAGGAACTGAACAAACCCATGCAAGCCGATTTTTCGTTCCACAGGGTTCAACCATCACTTGCCATTCTAAAGTGGGACAAGACTAGGTTTAATTCTACTGAGCACTATCCATACAAAGTATTTTTCTTCTTCATAGGATATAAAATAATAATTTAATTGTTATTAAACTTGAAATTAATTTGAAGATTTTTTATCTCTTTTCCCATGAGCTAATGGAATAATTGAAATCATTCTTATTATTTAATACGTTTTACTAATAGTATACTGACAAATGTTAAATTCAATTATGTAAAGATTTAGTTCTATAAATATTTTGACATTTGACCCCACTGAAATGATTGTGTGAAGCGAATTCAAATATTCTATAAAAAAAATCTATCCTTATTCATGGCTTCCAATTTGGATCATAAATCTATTTGAATTGAATTTTAGCATATACTGTGTTTTGTATATGAAAGTAGCCATGAAATTTATAATTTTCACTAGTAATTATTATACATAAGTTGGGTAATATAACTGGAGCACATCCTCTTATGTTCTAAACTTCTCATTTTTAATGTAATTTCTACTTTCCTGATAATAATTCTTAACATTTTTTTTTCAAAATTAACACATGATATGACTTGATTTCCCAATTGAACCAGACCAATATGAACCTCTACTGAATTCTGTTTCAATTAAATAGCATTTGAAATGGACCAAGGTTGGGTCAAGCTGATCTGAATCCTATTTGTTTATAGACCAAAAAGATGTACCCGATTATTTTGAACTGTGTTACTAGTCTTCAATTCAAATCAATATTATTTGAAAAAATTTCATGACTAATATTGACTATTAATGCCTTGTTGTAGTTTCTGGTATGAAATTATTTTTGAAATTTTGTTTGCACATTTAAAGCTGAAAATTGAGCCGAGTGTTTATCATAACTGGAACTTTACGGCTCAATTTAAAATTTGTTTTTTAAAAAAATGGTGAAATATTACTACGTGTACATCTAAGATAATTTTCTCCTATTTTATAATTATTTGCTCTAGTGCCTTGCATGAAAAGATAGGAAGTCATATTCCCATAGTTGTGATCATCCATATGACTCTATTAGTACGTTTTCTTTGCTTAATTGTCATCTTCTTACTAAGTATACAAATGATATTTTCTAATATATTGATGCTTGTTAGGTTATAGAGCATCCTCTTCCTTTGTTGACATGCTTAGCATCCATTATTCCTTTCTCTTTTTTGAGTCATCTTTCTAGTTAGGAAATGTATGTGTAAATGATGTACTACTTAACTCCAGCAAATTTGCTTTATATTGGAGCTTCTTACATTCTGTTATTGTACTTTATTGGTATTCTTGTACCACATGGCAAATCTAGTGTTCTATCTCTTACTTTTGTTCTCTATATGTGATGGCCTTGCAATGCAGAGTATCAAGGAAAAATGGGATGAAAGAGGGCTTTGGGTAAAATTTACTTTAGAAGAATGACTTTGTTTGATAGGGTTATACATCTTTCTAATTTCTAATGAAACATTTTTTGGAGATCTTTCCTTGGGATATGAAAGGAAACAATTGTTTTTTTGATGGTTAGATTTGTGTGGGAGAACAAAAAGAAGATGATTGTTGTTGTTTCTTTTATTTTTTGTTTGGTAGTTTTATTGGTATTATTGTACTTTATTGGTATTCTTGTACCACATGACAAAACTAGTGTTCTATGTCACTTTTGTTTCTATTTCTTTGATTATTTTATTTTTCCTTTGGTAGTTTTACAATATGTATTAACTAGCGTAAAGCTAACAATGCATCAAGCACCTTATATTTGGCATGACATAATGTTGGTTGACCTTGAACATACCAGAGTTTGATGATCAATGATTTTATTGTCTGAAGCTGTATGTCCTACGTATTATAGCTTGCTATTAAGCTCATTGCACTAGCCATCTTTATCTTTTATGAAGATATCTGATTTTGACAGACCGCATTCATTGTCAGTCTTATGATGATACTGTTTCAATGTTTCTCTAGTAAATTTGCCATTTTTGTTGTCGTGTTTGATTTAATATTCCCAAGTTGATAAGTTTCGAGTTGGGGATTCATCATTTGGGCTTCTAAGGTCTTGCATTTCTCATCAAGTGATACCAATGCCAATTTAACTGGCATTACTAAAATTAATCTAGAATATTTTTCATTCACACTCAAAGCAATTTTTCTTCACAAGTATTATGAGTTGTTAGCATTTTCAATGACATTATCTTAACAGACTACATTGGATGTTTGATAAGATATGAAACAATCATGTTGCATAGAACGTTGTTTGATTCATCTAGTGGAGATGGTCACATTTTGAAAGTCAACAGATACTAGACATGAATATGCCATGCCATTCATAATGCTAATATGTGCTTTCCATTTTTGTTGCATGGTTCTTTTCTAGTGACTTCTCACTAGATTCTCCACTTTCCATTCATCCTTTCATCTTACCACTAATATCTTTAGAAAAGTTACAAGAGCTAGCATGCTATAGGTTCATCTTCTCATTTTGCCTTTACCCTTATCGATCTCCTTTATCTTGACTTGCAACTTCTACTCTCTCTGAGAAAGTAGAAGGTATAGTTTTTGTCATTACATCTTCTTCTTTGCTCTTGAACTTTTGCTTTCATGCTCATCACTCTTTCTTTTTTTCTTGTTTGCCCTTCATTTCTCTCTCTTTCTTTCTCCTTCTATTCCTCTTCTTATTTCATGTTTCTTATTTTTACGTCAAGCTGGACTCCTTAAATACTAATCATTTTATCTTTTTTGAATGTCATGTTTTGAAAAATGTTGTATTTGGAAGGGCTCATACATTTTTTTCAATAACGAAGTTTCTTTATGAGCACGTCCATCCCAATTAAAATGTTTATTCTTATTTCCGATAATTTTGGGGTCAACATATAAGAAGAGAAAAATTAGCTTGGTTGATGTCAATGCTTATTCTACAATAGTCGGTTTGATCATTTTAATTGTTTTTTTTTTTTAAATTAATGAACAATTTTACTATGTTCATTATGCAAGTCATGTACATGCTTAATGATATTAAAGGAAACTTTCTTCGCTAGTGACGTCGATCTTTATTAAGCAATGATTATTAGTCATGCTATTTTTTGAAGGATGTTCTTTTCCTAAGTTTTAGTCATTAGTTTTGTAATGCTCAGTTTATCTTTATGCTTGTTTTTTTGTGCCAATGTTCAAGACCATAAACATTTTCTATAGTTTTTTGATACTCCTACTCCTTAGTGAGATGTTAATGATCACACAATACATTTGGAGTGCTTTTTTGTTTCATCCAATTTATTTGAATTTTACTTGGGATATTTGCATCATCTTTTTCATTATTTCCAATTTATTTGATTTATTCATATGCAATAATATGGAGCCTTTATCTTTCTTATCTCTTTATTCATGGTGACATTGAGGACCTCAATGATTGTTATGTGCAATGAAATGGTCACAAGTCTTAAAATAGTTGTAGAAGAAGAAAGATGCTTTTCAAGCTTAGGAGATACCATCTAAAGTCCATCGATGCATTGGTTGATTATTTCCTTGTATCTTCCCTAAAAGAAAAATAAGCCAACAACCACATCTCTTTAATGATGTTTGTGCACTTATTTCGGATTCATCAAACGTGGATACACTTTTTGCTTGGTTATAAACCTTCAACTTGATCCATGTCGTTTTGATCTTCAAAGAGCTTTGAACTTGCTTGAAACCTTATGATTGTATGGTTCAATCATGTTATTATTCTTAACACTTTCTTTGGCTCCTTTGGATCCTAAGCTTTCTTCCTCATGTCTTGCAGTAGATCTTTCTAGTGTAAAACCCAATTGATTATAGATATTTTAGTGTTCCTATAAATGGATATTAAGTAATTTTTTAACTTTTATAAAAATTTTACTGTCTCTGTGAGCAAGATATTTAAAAGATTTCTCCATATGAATAAGTTGAAAGAGATTTGCCTGTTTCTGTTGGCTTTCAATGTCGTGTACACATGACCACCCCCATGTTTGTTTTGCCCAGCCGTTTCTTACAATGCAGAGGACCATTTGCTCAAAGGAGGCATTCAATGGTGGATTCAAAGGTTGTATCAGAGATCAGGAAGAGCCTCGAAAATGGTACGTTTTTCCAGGGTGATCTGTTAAACTTCAAGAAAGATGGCTCTCCTCTGATGAATAGACTACAGTTAACGCCAATCTATGAGGACAACGAAATAACACACTTCCTTGGGATCCAATTCTTCACCGAGGCTAACGTCGATTTGGGTCCTTTGCCGGGCATTTTTAACAAAGATGCTACGAGGCATACTATTCGTACCGCGGTGGATCAGACCCTCTTCCGTCCCGTCGCTGCCGTTCATGGTCACCTCTGTCGTGAGTTTTGCTGCATGTTTCAGCTGAGCGACGAGGTACTGTGTCAGAAGATATTATCGAGATTGTCACCGAGAGACATCGCGTCGGTGGGGTCCGTGTGCCGGAGGCTGTACTTCTTGACTAAGAACGAGGATCTCTGGCGGATGGTGTGCCAGAACGCGTGGGGCAGCGAAGCCACCCGCGCGCTGGAGACGGTCACGGGAGCTAAGAGGCTGGGATGGGGAAGGCTGGCTCGCGAGCTCACAACACTCGAGGCCGCTGCATGGAGGAAGCTGACGGTTGGGGGAGCGGTGGAGCCCTCACGGTGCAACTTCGGAGCCTGTGCGGTGGGCAACCGCGTCGTCCTGTTCGGCGGCGAGGGGGTCAACATGCAGCCGATGAACGACACGTTCGTGTTGGACCTCAATGCCAGCCACCCGGAGTGGCAGCACGTCAAGGTGAGCTCCCCGCCGCCGGGGCGCTGGGGCCACACCCTCTCCTGCTTCAACGGCTCATGTCTCGTGGTCTTCGGCGGGTGCGGGAGGGAGGGCCTGCTCAACGACGTCTTCGTGCTGGACCTGGACGCGAAGCACCCGGCGTGGCGCGAGGTCCCCGGACTTGAGCCACCGCTCCCGAGGTCCTGGCACAGCTCCTGCACCGTGGACGGCACCAAGCTCGTGGTCTCCGGTGGATGCGCCGACTCGGGCGTGCTCCTCAGCGACACCTTCCTTCTCGACCTCACCATGGAGACGCCCATGTGGAGGGAGATACCCGCGTCATGGTCCCCTCCCTCCAGGCTGGGCCACTCTCTGTCGGTGTACGACGGCCGCAAGATCTTGATGTTCGGCGGCCTGGCGAAGAGCGGCCCGCTACGACTGCGGTCCAGCGACGTCTTCACCATAGACCTCAGCGAAGAGGAACCGCGGTGGAGGTATATCACCGGCAGCGGCATGCCCGGTGCCGGAAACCCAGCCGGGATCAGTCCGCCGCCCCGCCTCGATCACGTTGCCGTGAGTCTACCCGGCGGGAGGATACTCATCTTTGGCGGCTCCGTCGCCGGCCTTCACTCAGCTTCCCAGCTATATCTTCTTGACCCAACGGAGGAGAAGCCGACCTGGAGAGTCCTAAACGTGCCCGGCCGACCGCCGCGGTTCGCCTGGGGACACAGCACCTGCGTGGTGGGAGGCACTCGGGCCATCGTGCTTGGTGGCCAAACAGGTGAGGAATGGATGCTAAGCGAGCTTCATGAGCTCTCTCTGGCGAGCTCCAGGGTGTGATGATCTCACCACAGAAGAAGCATCAACACACACACACAACTTCCTTTATTGCACATTGAAACAACGGAATAAGTAATATGTTTGGCCGGCCGAGTTAGTAGATGGCCTGAAATCAACAAAGAATTGTCGTCGTCGTCATCATCATCATCCTTTGTTGTAAGATTTGTCTTAGCTGATGGGATGCTTCTCTGGTCGATTGTTATCATAAAGTCATATAATGTCATGGTTAACTACTTGCTGCAATGTAGAAAAGCTTTAGGTCTTCTTTTATTGTGTTAGAATATGCAGTGCTTCTTCATCTGTCCATCGTTATAAGTGCTCCTCTTTTCATAACGTGACTTCCACTTGTGAAGTTGGTGATTTGACTTGATTTGAGTTTTGGTTGTAGCTTTTGCTTGACCTCTCCTTTATTGGATTCTATCTCTTATGCTAACGTTAACCTTTCCAACATTTGTTTTAAAAAATGTTTTTAAAATATAAATTCTAACAATTAAAAATATCCCCAAAAAGGGGTAAAAATCACAGCAAAGCATCAGAGAAAACAAATGCCTCAAAAAGAAGCTTTTTTTTTTCTTCGGTTTTTTTAAAGAAAAAAACTTTAATAGCGGAATGCAGTGCTCGGAAGCGGCGATGAGCCGAAGGAGCGGAGGTTGGAATGCAGAGCGGCGGCGTAGGCGGCGGCGGCGGAGGCGATGAGGAGGAAACTGACAACTGGGATAGCGTCTTATGAGACTCTTAAATTGGTTTTCTTTTTTAACTTAATTAATCATTTAAATAATATAAAAATATTTATTTCGTTTGTAATTATTAAAACACAAGTAATGATTAAAGTATAGCTGGTAAATTAATGAAAAAAATTTGGTTTTGAAAAGTTTTATTTTTAGTTGTTTGTGAAAAAATATGTTTTTGATAATGTATTATTAAGTAATATCTATTGGATTATTGTCATTTAACGAGTTAATGATCAAATTGTTGTTTTTTAATTTTAATTTTTATAAAATTAAATTAATAAAAGTAATTATAATATTCTTTCTAGTTCATGTTTTTATTATAAGTGAAATAAAAGTAATAGTTAGCATGCAATAAGTTATAAGAGTTCTTTTAGTAAGATTGCTGAATTCTAGAAATACTAATTTTGAAAAATATTAATATTTTTTTATAATATTTTATTAACAAATATTTATTGAATTAATTTGTTATTTGTTTATAGTTATTTTATTTTTTGTTTCTCTTATTGAATATCAAATAAATAATTGGTATCATGCACTTAATTATTTTCCTAAATATGAAGAAATATATGACACTTTTAATGATTAACAAAATTTTAACAATAATATGTTACATAAGAGCATCAATTTCACATATACTAATTTTACAAATTAAAATTCTTTAACAAGTAAAAAATTCTCTTGAAAACTTTCATGCAAGAGATAGCAATCATGAGTTTAAGGACATTCCTCCAATTCAAGGATGTTTTTTTCAATTAAAAAAAAATGCACAAAACCATTTAAATCACATAACATCAAACAAAACCATCAAAAGATCACATGGATACCCAAAAAACAAAACATTTATATCCAAACAAACCCTAAATAAAACCATCAACAAAAGAAGCAAAAGTTTGAAGTGTCTCCATCAAGATGTTGAACCAATTTTATTGAATTGCACATCATCTTAAGAGGTAGTCACATATACAAGGGGAAATGCAATACAAAGGGGGCATATAAACAAGACTAAGCAACCATGTCACTTCCCACCCTTAGGGCTTCAAGTAAAGACATTAGGATTTTATGTACAAATTATAGATGATGTACCATAAGATTTAGCCTTACATGCCTCTTTCAGTTGCACTTGCCACAGAAGACAAGCTGATCCTGTTTAAAACAGTGACAAGAAAGCTAGTAAAGACATTGAAGGAACTAAGAATAAGAGAAGATATGGAAGCAAGTTAAGCAGAAAACAAATCAAATGGAAGCAAGAGTATCACCTAATGATTGGCTTGTGCTGGGTTGTAGCTGGAGGTTCACTGAAGGATGGCGCAGATAGCTCAGAAGACTTTTGTTCACCAGGAGAATGAAATAACATGGGTCAATTAAGAGTTCAAGCAAAGCGAAGTTAGAAAGACTGGATACAAGAGGGAAACATGTACTAAATGAAGAAGAAAAGGTAGGACCTCAAATTCATCCACAGCTGCTTTAGCTACATAACCCACTTCTGGAATTTGATTTTGTGGAGAAATAGCTTGGGCTTCGACCACATTCACAGTGGACTGGACATCCAAGAATCCCTTCCCAGCCTCCGATAGATCGTTCGCATGTTTCTGCAACTCATATTCATCGAGCTCGTCAAGCTCCTCAGGCAATGCTGCAAGAGTTTTTGATGGGCTGCCAGAAATGTTCTTGATTGCCAGTGCTTCAGCTTCCCTCGAAGGCTGGTTAACTAAGCATGTTCCAAATTGCTGGATAGCCTCACCCTCAGCAGCAGCTACCGAACATTCAGGTGATGTAATTAAATGAGCAGCCACCCGTTTCGCATCGGTGGGGCTACTCTCAGTGGTGTCATTGGTTTGCTTCCTCTTTCTTAGTCCAGAAGTCGCATCTAAGCTGCGAAAGGAATATCCAAGAATCATTTGTGCATATATTAAAGCTGTGATTGGTTTCAGTGAAATGAACAGAAAGGAAAATAGAATGAAAAAATCAAAGGTAAAAAGAGAATAAAAGCCAAGCAAAATAAAGTTCTTTCATTTAAGTTTCTCTAGAATATGCTCACAATGTTAAAAAGAAAATTTAGTTGAATATTATCTAGATATTAGTATTGTTTAAAGTTCTTTAATATATTTTGTTGTACAATCAATACTATTTATACGACCTTTTATTCTTATTTTTAATATAAATAAGTTTGACATGTAGAAGTCACACATTTTAAATGACTTATAGATGTCATTTTTAAGAAACAATATCATAATTTTTAACCAAGCCAAATATTCAAAATCTTGAAATAAAACATTACAAGACTACAATGTTTGTGAACCAAAAGGAAGAAGCCAATCTCATTTAAGTAATTTAAATTCTTAATAAATTTATTAAAAAGAAAAAACAAAAAACCAAATTGTGAAGAAATATCAATTTTATCACCCCTGCTTACAATCAGGTAAAGCATATCCTATAAGAACAAGATAAAGATACTTACCTTTCAGATGCCTCAGACAAATGACTGCAAGAAGAAGCAACATCAACTGCATGCCTTAGTTTGTTAGGTTCTGCACCTTCAATTTTGTCACCATTGCGACCATTAGTGGCCTCACATGGTTTACTCGCCTGCACCACATTACTAACCTTGGCTTTTGAGAAAACGTGACCTTCTGCACCTGCCACAGATCTTTGGGGACGAGAAGGCCTGATTCCACCAGGAAAAACAAATAAGGGAATGCTTCTACGCTTTATATGGGAAACCTGGATCTCCATTCCCATTTTCCATAATGTGTACATGTTAACAGACTGCTTGAACTCTTCCACTGTTGCCCTTATATCAAATTGCTCCCCTTCATGGGCAGGGACACCTTGCTTTCTTTGCAGACCCATGAAATAACAGCAATGGCAGGACCTCGACTTGTCTGAGAAGTTGTTAGGGTGAGGATGGCACTGCAGCATGCCAAATGTGTGCCTCTCGATCTGGTTTGCAAGAGAAACAAGTTCATCACAAACCCAAAATCAATATGGCTGAAAAATACGTACTAGATCAGAGGGCATTATTACCTTCAATGTTAGTGTTCGAAGTCGAGATTCAACCCATCCTTTCCATTTTCTAAGGTCATCTTCATCTGCCGCAGTGATGTCAATTTGCAGATAGTTTTTATAAGCTTCGAAGAAAGGATAAGGCTCAAAAAGAGAGGACCACTCGATTTTGTTTGCCTCCAAGGCCTGTTGTAGTGAGAACCACACTTGGATGGTCAGCATTCACCAGAAGAGCAAAAAATCAGAGAAAAACAAATGACTTGTAACGGAGCATGGCAGCTCTTCGACAAATGGGAAGGATGATGCAAGGAATACAACAAAGAGAACAACACTTTTAAAGCAAAAAAAACAAAGGAAACCAAAGCAAAAGTATACCTCACATAACTCATTCCCTCGCTGAAACTCTTCGGTCATAACACGTAATGTACTGGAAGAAACGTTGTAGCTTGAATTCATGCATGGATAAGCAGGAGTAATTATTGGCATTTGATGGAGTCTGTCCTTAAAATTTCTCCTAGGATCCCAAACAGGAAGCCCAAGTGTACCTTCTTCTATCTCACATAGCATCACTGGATTTGGCCAACGCCATTGCGTGTAAACCCGAAAAAAACGAGACACCAACATACTGGGCAAGGCATTAGGGTATAGCTGGCATATGCGAGCAACAAGTAAAGCCCAATTTATACCACCAAGGAACCCTGCAACCTATGTTACAAGAACAAAGCCATAAGGCTGCATCCATGACCATATTCATTAAAGCATGGTGAGAAAGCATTATACATACATTTGAGTAAACACCACGGCGTTTGGCCCAAAACCTCATGCATCTCAAGGTTGTTCTAAAATTCTAAACCAAACAAAAAAGCTCAAATGATTAAACCAAAAAACTTGTCATCTGAAGATTACAAAGGTACATTTAAAGATTATAAGGTAAAAAAAATCCATTTTCTAGAAGGACTTGCGGTAAATCAGAGAATAAAATTAAGCACCTGAATGTTTGGGACCAAACGCAAAATGTGATCTGTCACTCTACATCCATTTAAACTACGAACTGTCTGCTCGTCAGCATTTTGCAATATAGAGTCTTGTGATATATCTAAGTCCTGTTTTGGAGCCACAGGTTAGAAGCAAGGAAAGACAGTTCATCAGCAACATGCACTATAGAGTCTTCTGGTACATGTTTAGGTCCAGCTTTTGAGCTGAAGGATAGGAAAACAAAGATTCAAAGACCCTTTTCTACTCTGTCCAATTTATACCAGAACAAAAACACGACAGGCATTTTGTGGAGAATCCAACCTGTATTCTATCATGGTCTTTTCAAACACCTAAGAAAATAAGACAGTAAGAGAGAGCCTTCACATAACAGTAAATTTTTTATCATGCAAACCTAAAGGTCACAGTTTTTTATCACACAAAAATTGACTGATTTCTAGGAAATGAGTGTCTTCTTGGATTTTTTGTCATGCCTTCTACCCCAATGGTAAATATTACACGGGAATGACATAACAAAAAGTAATCAATTCTTGTGTCAGGTCAATTTACAAATTTAAAAAGCGACACCCAACTTATGTAATGGATAAAACAGCCTTACGTCTAGAACGCTTCGAAACAAAGAAAGAAACATACTATATTACTCCAAATCCACATGCATCTCACTCTGGAGAAGGAAAACGAAATAAGGGTCCCGAATAGATAAAACAGGAGGAAAAAAAACATTTGAAGCAGATAAAATTAAATATAAATGCAGATACAATCGAGTATGCATCTCTCTGAATTGATTATAAAAACGATATTTTTAAAAGCTGTTTTATACCTTTATGTTATTAAATAGTCTTTTGTAAGATTCATCTGACTTATTTTTTGATGTTGTTAGTGGGGAAAACAAACATGCATATTAGAAGGTTCCTGTTCTCAACCAGTGGTGCCTTCATTCAAAAGAGCATACTAGTTATCGTCCCTTGAAAAGACTCAGAAAAATCACCTGTTCTTTCTTAGTTTAGTCAACTGGTAATAAGCTAGCCTTCAGAAAATCACTTATTTCTACCAAGTCAATGATTGAATCAGTATACCGAATAATAAATCAAAAGAATTAACCACTATTATGAAGTAAAATTCTCTTTATTTCAATTTTTTTTAAGCCTTGATTTTTAGGACATAAGCTAACACTTGTGATACCGTACAAGGACCTAAAAACTTCAGCAATGATTGATTACTAGTGATAATGAATTTCAAACCGTTTATTAAGCTGTTAAAAAAATACTTTTAACTAGGATGTTTTCCTTCACTGGATATTTTCATGATACAACAAATAATATTACCCCTTTGTCTAGAATTGTAGCAATTTGATGCCTAAAACAATGGTTTGCTAAAACAAACCTTTATGGTTGGTGCAATGTTTTAGGCAATTTGATGCCTAAAACAATGGTTTGCTAAAACAAACCTTTATGGTTGGTGCAAGGGGTTCATTACAACAATCTACATGTGCACTCCATGCCATTGTGTACCACAGTTCCAATAAAAACTCTCCTATATAGATTGGAATTTGAATTATTCATTTTTGTCATAGCGAAGTCGAAGCCACCCAGCTTTGGTAATAAGTGGCCATTTTGCAATTGGTTTTGGTCATAAAAGCAAAGAGATGACACTTTAAACGAGACTCTATGGACAAGAAAGTTACTTTAGTTGTTTGATTATCATTTTATGACGATTAGACTGCTTGACCTTCAAAAAACAACAAAACAGAGAAATAAAGTGCATATAAAACATAGGCCAGATAGAATTTACTAATTCAAGAAGAACCTCAGCATACCAAAAACAACAAACTAATAATTACATTCAATGGAAAGTTTTGAGCAAAGGAATTACGTGACTTGTCAAAATAAAAAAAATAAAAAAAACATAACATGCAACATGCATTAAAGCACAAAAGGTGGACTTACTTCTGGTATCACCCAAAGTGCCAATTTGGCATATAGAAGATCAATAGAAACCCCACCAATTCTAAATTTCATCACTGGTACATGAGCATCAGGCACAGGGTGCAGTTCTGTCACCTCGGGCATCTCAGCCAACATGTTATGAAGCTCCACAAAGAAGTCCTCCTGTGAGGGCATATACATCATCTGAATGCTTTTGTGAAGTGGAAGTAGGGTTGAATTTGATAATAAATGAAGTTAATCTTACTTCTCTAGTAGCATGTCTTGGCCCCACACATAACGTGTCAATATCTGCCCCAGGACCATGAACCTAATAAAAACAAAATCAGCTATAAACACCACAAAACAATCCTATAGCTCATTTATGCATGTTAAGCAAAAATAAAATAAATATTGTACAATGGCAAAAATATTGCTCTTTTTTATGAAATTTCTATGTAAAATGTAATATGGATTACTTCTCTTATTTTTTCAACAAAAGAAATACTGTTCAACATAACCCTGGTTCCTCCATTATCCCATACAATGTCAATGATAATTCTGTATAGATACTTCTTGGCACTACTTTCTTCCATTAGTTGTGCCCATAAGAATATCAAACTTTAAATATTTCACCTTTTGCAAAGAATAACCCTACTTGAGAAAGAGTTTTTGACAGCCATCAGATGCAAAGAACTAGCTAAAAAAAAGAATATTTTTCCATGTGAAGTATGTTATCTAAAAAAATTTAGATAAATAATTTAACTGTGAAAACATCGAAGGTTCAACAGCATAGATGAATTGAATTGAAAGCATGAAGTCTAATAACAAAATTTCCTTCTTATAGAGGATGCCATGGTCACTAACCACTTTCCCAATATAACAACGTCAAGAGAGAAAAACATTCTGAGCTTACTACGGCCAGATAAATCTTAGAATGTCCCCCCACTTGGATAAAGGTCCAGCTAAACAAACACCTAACACCATCAAATATTTAACTCGCCCAATCAAAACCACATCTTAACCCTCAATCCTATTCATCCTATTCCAACTAAGATAACCTTTTTCCAAGACTTCTAGCCCACCAAATGGTTTGCATAATTATACTTCATTATCTTATGATGTTCCTTGATTCATTCTTGCTTTCGTATCCAGCAACTTAATATTTTGTATAGAAAAGCAAAGCTCAAAGTTTGTAATTCAACAAGCTTTCATCTATATGTAAATAATAATATACATGAACCTAAGATAGTTGTATGGTGAAGAAGAAGTGAATAAAATGGTTAGACGATGAGCTTGTTTGCTAAAGTTATAAATGCACACGCATGACAAAATTATGATAAAAGTACATCTAAGCCTAGTGTTGCAAGTCATAGCACCTACCAAAGTCATAACAAAAAAACAAGCCATAATGCCACCATTGGGATAGCAATGAGAATCTTTTAATGTCATTGAACTTTTCAACCAACAATTTTTTTCTCGATATTCATGAACGTCAAGTCTTTCCTAATAATCTTTGCATATCCCTTTTTGTCTAACCCTTCTCATGTTCATAGACAATAACCCATTTCTCCCAATTGGAAGCATTAAGTGACATATCTTTAATATATCAAAATCATCCAAGTTATTATACATATCACTAATAAGTCCTACGCTAACTTACTCTTAAATACATTTATTTCTAATCAAAACAATACTCTTCTTGTTTGTATGATTGGATTTTAACATTCAACATTCAATATCTTATCAAAGTACAAGTTAACTATTTTATTATATTAGGTAAATTATTAATAGCATATTTGTACACAATTTCTACTGTTTTCATTTCTAATATCCAATTGTCTTTTATTTTTGAGAAATCGAGTCACTATCTCATGTTTTGTTCATGTTTCGTTGGTATAAATGAGCAAGGTGTTTCTTCTAAATTTAAGTGGATGTGCTATTCAACAACAATGGAAGAAGTCCAAAAAAATCATGACAAGAAAAAAAGGTTTCGAAGTGTTTGGGTTTTGATAAAGGTAAGTGAATAGAAAGTAAAGATATCATAGGATTTAGACCCATCTCCATTATGATAAGGCTTTGTGTAGTTTTACTTGTGGAATTTAACAAGAAAATGAAGAGAAGTCCAATGTAATTAAGCTTAACCACTTTGGTGGCCGTCTCGTTGTGTAGTGTCATGCCCAAGCTTCATAGGTCTCCAATAAACAAAGTTTTCCTTCCATTTTTCAGCTGGAAATGGTTTTCAGAAACAGGAAAAAAAGATGATCAAAAAACATTATGGCACGTACTAAGCACCTTGATCTTAATGAAGGATTGTTAATGTATAAAGTGCAAAATTCAAGGAATTATATAGTTGAGTCCACTTAATGTTACAAAGACCCTTTTATATCATTTTTGTGATATTACATATGAATATGAAGAAATGGCAATGAGGTTAGGCAAACTCCCTTTTGATGTGAACTCATCATATCATGTCAGGTTCATGCTTTATAAAAAGTGAACAAAATATTGTTTTCATTTGAGGGAAAATAACACTGTAAGAAGACTATTAAAAATTATAACAAGAAACTATTAAAAACGATTCGAAAATCTTGAATCTTGATGAATAGTTGCTAGTGTGATCTGAGAGGATATGAAAAAAGATATCTAAAGAGAAGTCACAAGATGTATGAAAGACAACTCAAGAGTTAGCTATAAGGCTCCAAAAGGCTCAAGGTAAGATAAGTGGGAGCCTAGTCAATTATTCAAGAGAGTATTGGCGAATCCCAATATCCATCCTATTTCCATCTCAACAGGCTTGAGGTTGATGAAGCCTTTAAGAGGAAATTTGAGAAATATGTTTATTGTTCTTGAGAGTTTAGCTTGAGATGGTCTAAGCACTTGAATGGAAGCTCAATGTGTGCTTTAGTCTTGAGGAGCAGAGTTTAAGAGATTGAAGGCCTCAAAGGACACTTTTCAAGTATTAATATGATTAAGATAGCTTAACGATTTGGGCATCAAAGTGAGGATTTATGATCTCGAGACGTCTCAAGGGAAACAAGAGGTTTATATGCTTGAGATGCCAGTTCAAGTCGTTTAGCAAGCGTGCTTGTAGAAGCCTTGAAAGGAAGAAAGCATTTGTGTTATGGTCTTTATCAAAACTTGGCATTGTTTAAAGGTCTTCTACATTTTGGTGCTTTCACAATTAGAGTTGAAGTTAGTTCAAGTATCTTTTAAGAGAGTAGTTTTAACTCGCGAGCTATTAAGAAGCTAAATAAAGAAAGTGGTATGAGCTTTGACAACAACAAGATCCGTCAGAACAAGATTACAGAATGAGCTCAAGAACAAAGCAATCTCATTGGGGGTAACTCTAGAAAAGAAACTCACTTTGACAAACATTTGTCATATTCATCTTCTCATATTGCCACAAAATTAACATTCGATCCCATCAATAATAATGGATATATTCATGATTGTTATCAAGAACCATGGACGAGACGAGAAGCGAAAGGTTGGTGGCTTATAAAGCAACAACAAGAAGGAATCCTCAAAAAGTACCTTTAGATCTCCTAAGAAAGTTCTTTTTTGCCATCATTGTAAGAGGCCAAGACATTTCAAGAAGAAATATAGGTCATTGCAACCTATGCTAATGCCAAAACAAAAAAAGGATGGTGATAACGACAAGAAAGATGCTACTTTTGTCAAAAATGTTTAAATGTAACTCTGATAAGGACCCAAGGAAAGGGTAAGCTGGCTGTGAAGGAGAGCTTATTGTATGAGTTAACTAACAGGAAGAGCTTTCCAATTAGATCCAAGTAAAGGAGCTAGTGCAAGATATCTTTGATTCTAAATATACTAGCAACTTGATTGTGCAATCCTAATCCATAGGCTTGGTTTGGAGACAATACAACATCCATATCCATGCATGATAAGCTAGATTAATGATAGTACAAAAGTCAAGATGGAGGAGCAACGTCAAGCAAAGTTTGCTGTCACACAAGACTATGTTGATAAGATCATCTACAATGTGGTATCTTTTGGTGTTAGTCAAGTAAATTTTTGTTGTCAATACATGTAAGACTATGAAACGATCTACTTCCAAAGACAACAAAGGATGAGGCTTTGCAGCAACGGAAAACATCTACTCAATATGGATCAAGGTGTGCAATTTACAAGAGTTACAAAGGACTTGTGTAAGGTTTTCTAGTTTGTTCTTTAAATTGAAGCATAAACAACAAAAAAAAGAGAAATGTAGAGGTTACTTGAAGAAATTGACTTTAAAGGAGAAGCCTTTAAAGGAGAAATTGTGATAATCAAGAAGACTCAAGGAAGATAACAAAAGCTTGAGGGAGATCTCAAGCAAAAGGAAGACACCTTGAGGGAGGTTTTGAGACATATGGAAGAATGATCGAGAGCAAATTGTGATAATCAAGAAGACTCAAGGAAGATAACAAAAGCTTGAAAGGTTGTTCTTGTAAGGTATTGGCTAACATCAAGACCCATCTCAATGGCCTCTAGGTGAATACAAACTTCAAGATGAAGCTTGAGAAAGATGTTTATTGGTCTTGAGAGTTTTTCTAGATGGATTAAGCAATTGAGTGGATATGACAAGGTGTTTTGGTCATGAGAAGTAAATCTCAAGAGATTGAAGGAATCAATGGACAAGTTCGATGAGATATCCACGGAATAGCTCGAGAGATTTGACCTCAAATACGGGATTTATGCTATCGAGAAGGTGACTTGAGAGATCAACAGAATGATTATATACTCAAGAAATCATTCGGAAGGGTTTGAATTGTTGGAGAAGAAAGAAGATCTCAAGGAACTTGCCATAACCTTCAAGAAGGAAATGGCTCAAGAAGATCATTGCAAGTTTAAAGAAGAATTCTTTGGGTATTCAACTCTATTACATATTCAAAGCATATCTAGTCATGCATTGTAGGGCATTTTTGATAGATACAAATGGATTTCAATAATTGGTGAACTAGATTATTCTAAGGAATTTTTTTAGCTTTTCATTATCTTTTGAATGCCAAATTTAGTCCAATTGTGCATGAGTCTTATGTATATGCATAAATTTGGAATCTGAATGCATCAAATCAGAGCTTGTTTGATATTTGATTTTAAATAATTGGAATTCATGATCCATTTGATTCTACTATATTGGGATTAGATTTTTAATATTTATCTCCTATTTCTTATTCTTCAAAGGCCTCATAGACCGTAAAAAGGAGCATTAAGAGAGGTGTTAACAAGTTTTGGTGCTTTGATGTTCTATTGATTGAAGGAGAGGATAATCATCTAATGCTTTAATGGTCTATTGATTAAAAGATAGGATAATAAAATGGAGAACGATCTATGAGAAAGAGATCTAAGTGTAGATTTGCATCCAACAAGTCATTTCTATGTGAGATATGATGTGAGTCTTAACAAAAATTTGTAAAGACTTTGGGAGAATGAGTTCAAAGCTGTTGGGAGACTGAGAGCATCACGGAACAATGTTTTTGTCAATAAGAGAATTGCTACAGGTTTGATAGTTTTCTTGTAAGTAGATTGTTTATGTATTCCCCTGAATGGAATATTCTTGTTTTCCTATGTGTTCTTTGTTCACTTTGTTGTGTTTCTATTCTTCCCACATGCTTTCATTATGCGATATTGGGTGAGCCATGTCAAAAAGGATCATAGTGGATTGAGTACAATATTGCTAAAACAAATATGTAATTGACTCCATTTAATGGGATAAACACCTCTTGTCAATGTTTCTTTTGTAATTGTTCTTATTACAATCATGGTGGTATGCATCTGTTGAATGTTTAAGTTTGTTTTCTAAAAACTTGTGAACTTTAAAAATCCTTTAGAAAAGGAGATGTTAAAAACAAAATTTTGAAAAGGTGCCTTACATGAGTAAAAATGGAGTTCTTGTGAAAACTACTTGTTAGGTTTGTGGTGCTTTTTGACTTTAAAAGACGAAACTTTTATAAAGTGCTTAAACACATGGCCACCAAAAGAACTAGAAGAGATGACAATAAAGTTGGATCTAACCTCTCTTAGAACCACACAACCTTATATATTGAAAGGATTTTGATGGATACTTCAAGGAGGCTCATCAAGAAGACAGCTCATCCAATAGGTTAATTGATTCAAGCATTCGGAATGGATATGCTCATCTAATTAGGTTATAAAATTGTATATATCATCAATGCATGAAACTAGTTTTTAAAGCTTCAAAAATATTCACATAATCCGTTCACAATGCCTTCTTTGTTTGACTCAGTCAACCAAATGCTTAGTCAATGTCAATACATAAAAAAAGGATGCACAAATCATATGAGACACCAAAGAAGGTGAAGTTTGTAAGGGGCTGAAAAAAATAGCCTTAAATAGCATTGCAAAGGAAAAGTTCCCAAGATCTGAAGTTAAAGCACAACTGATAGAATCTAACCATTGCTCAACAACCAGTCCAAGATGCCAACATGTTTCACAAAGCATTTAGGTACTTAGCTTGAAATGCTGATAAAGAAAACTATGAAAAAAGCTTGCGCCTGGTAACTATATATTCTTTGCCTTTTACATAACAACCAAGATATTCCTACTAACTATGATGGTAAACAAGAAAAAAAAAAAAGGTATACCCCAAGGCGGTAAGACCCAAAAGTGAAGATCTTTGCGTTTGCCTCTTGAACAAATTGCTCATTAAAGCCCTTTATCCTACTAATCTTCTTTACCCAGATCTTCACTATCTGTTAAATAAAAACAGAACTTTTATTCAGAGAGTAAAAGCGGGATCCGACAACAAGTTCGACACAATAGAACCAGATTAACCTGATCCAATCTCCCGAGAACCTCCTCCCTGGATACAGCTTCTTCTTGACTTTCATATAATCCAGCATCTTCAAGAAACTGTCAAAAACATAATTTTCTCAATAATTTCTACCATTCAAACCAAGGATAAAAGCCGTACAACATCAGAATTTGCCACACAATAGGCTACCTTGTCCAGCTCTTGGGATTTAACCACATCCAATTCGCTGGGGCCACTCAAGGATATTGGTTCAGTAACCCCAAGATATCCATTAGCACGCTTAGCCACAACCAAACTCCCCAACATTTCTCCAAATCTAAATTTATAAGCTTCCGACACTTAGAAACCCTAAAATTCTTGCTTACATTCAGAAGTACAAAAACGAGGTCTTCAATGTTCACCCTCAATTCATTTTCTTCCTTTTTCCGCTTTTTTAAATGCGATTCATAAAAGAACACTAAAAATTATATATAAGCAAAAAAAAAAAAAAAAAAAAAAAAAAATCGAAAGGAAGGAAGAAAGATAAAGCACTATCCGAAGTCACTAGTTCAAAAATGACAATAATACAGTTCTCTGCGGCCTTTACAAGGTCGAATCGGCAAAACCCACAACGATAAGACCCTAGAGAGGTTCGATTACAACATCGGCAATTACCTCTCAACCCTCACTCAAGAGATTTATAAACAAAATAGCAACAAATATCCCAACTTCAAACCCTCAAGCTCGACAAAATCACGGGTGCAGCAGATGGAGTTTTCCGGCTCCGATCGGCCGCATCCGCCGCTTCGACGCTTTCCTTTCGCCTTTGCTGGCCACCCTCGTGCCCTTCTCGCCAGGGCGACGAGGGATATTATTATTATAATAGAAGTGCACAGCCACTTTATTCATGCTAATTGAAAGCATTTAAACATATCAAGATGACCTTAAAAATGCATGATGAGAACTTTATAAGAAAAAAAAAACAGGTATAGAATTAACCAAAATAATCCATGTTATATTTTTTAGTGTCTCCCAAGAAAAATATGCAAAATATGTGGAAAAAAAAAACAAAAATGAAGAAAAATGACAATGTTTGATTTATTATTGTGACATAGATGTCATTCTTATTATTATTATTGTCTCTGTTTTTAGCATAATTGGAATAATGTGACTCTTGATCTTACTTTAGCACATGTAATAAATGAATGTCTCTGTTCATAGGTTATCTTGTAGAATTCTATGACAACAAAATCTTAAGAAGCTTCTAAGCAAATCTAATCCACTTAACCTTTTTTCTTGTTAACATAATGATGAAAACTGTTTAACATTAGCCCCCCCACGCACACACCCACTAGTATTGCACTAATTTTATAAGTTTGTCAGTACGAGTTTTTGTAGAAAATTGCTTTAAAAAATGCTTAATTTTGATTTTTTTTCATTGGTGTCAGCGTCATGCTATCGTCAGCCCCCATTGTCGCCAACCCGCGCTCCCCTGTGACCTTATTTGACTCAAAAATCTAGTTGATTTACTCAACTTGCGTTGACCCATAACCTACGATGTCTCACTTAATCCGCTCCCACCCACAACAACCTATGCCAACCAGCCAATCTCACTGACCAATTCTATTTTGATTAACCAGCACATACCTAAAAATTGGATAAGCTGCTTTGCTGGCATCGCTCTCCCCCGTCATTCCACTCCCCCGTCACTACAGCCAGAAAATACACGGGTATTTTGGGAACTACTTAATTTAATTAAATTTGAAGATTTTTTTATTTTAAAAAAAATACTAATAAACCTTTGATGTTCTTATAAATAGATATCTTTATCATATAGATGGAAAAAAATTATGAAATAAAATTTTTTTTATTTGTGTGCTTTCGTTTTTATGAACAAAATATGTGAGCACAACTCTAGTTAGAGATATCCTAACTTTTTTTGTGGGAGAAAAAGATTAAATGTGAGAAACCTTTCACCGGGAGAGCCGACAACATAATTTCTTATGAGAGATAAGAATCAAAGATGAGAGACATTCCATCGAGAGAACCAGTAATAAAACAAATTCTTATTTCTGTCAACACTCTAAGCTTTCTTATTGACCCAAATCAACACCATGTCCCCTTTTTACCTCTTTGGTACTCAAAATGTCAACATCTACCAAACTATAAGATATTATTGCCAAAAAGTGCATTGTTTTAGTAATTTTTATTTTCTAAGTAATAATCTAAAGTTAGAATTGCTCTTTTCTATCAAAGTAGTATACATAAAGTTTGTCTTAAATATTTATATCATATGCGTAAAATTAGATGTCACAAAAACTTTTTTATAAGATTTTTATGTTTAATACTTAACATGTTGTCACTTAAAAACTTGGTTGATCTTCTCGATCTGCAAAGACCTGGTACCCTCAACATCCTGCTTGATCTACTCACATAGGCACATAGATCAGCTCGGGCGACAACAACAAGGGCTGATGGTGGTAGATAGCAGTGGGCAGCAACAGACAGCGAAAATAACAACAAAAAATTCAATTTGAAGCAATTTTTAACCAAAAATTGTACCAAATGACTTATGGAATTGGCGTGGAGTTTGTGTTTGTAAGCTAATATTAGACACTCCTACTTTATTTTATCATCTACTCAATTAATAATTCATGCTACAAGTTTGGAATATCAATATTTGAATAATTTTAAAATATTGCGTCTGTATCTTAATCCTAATTAGTGCATAATATATTTTCATTTTTTTAATAATCTATTAAATATTTCTAATATTATAAACTTTAAATTAAACTATAATAGAAGTCTAAATTTATCTTACATCACATGAATTATGAAGATACAATTTTCTTACATAGACAAGCTAGTATTAGAATATCATTCAGAGTAATATAAGTATTTCATTATTTACGTGAAAGTGTGAAAGCTTCATTGGCTTACTCCTTTAATAACGAAGGAGCACACACTTGTGAGGCTATTTCTTTTTTTCATATTACTTTTATTAAGTTTTTTCTTATGTTTAGTTTAAGATTGACTCTCTCTTTGTTGTTTAGTACATCAATAATTGTTTTTTCATGGTTAATTAGTGAAAATTTTTCTTCGCTTATTCTTCTTCATTCAAAGCATCCACACTACAAATTTACTCAATTTCTTAAAAGAGGCGAATGAATGATTGATTGGTGCCTTTATGATTACTTGTATGTGGATTGAGGTATGCCCCTTCTCAACAAGTTTTCTTACTTTTCATAATAGAATGTTATATATGATTTACCTTGATTTAGTAATATCTAAATTATGAACATATTTTCAAAAAACAAGATGATTTTGCTTCAATAATGAAAATTGTAAGACAACTATGAGATTATGTTTGTGAATAACATACGAGTTTAAAAAGAAATCTTGAAAACAAATATTTTAAAACTTAAGCTTTTAGAGGAGTTTTATATTAGTGAAAAAAAAAATTTTAAAAAAAAGTATTTATTAGAAATGAAGTTTTAAAATGATAAACCTTTGAAAAACTAGTTTATATAATTAGCAAATAAGATTGAACATTTCGTGCCTACAAATAACATAGAGGACAAGTGAAAGAAAAGGATCAATGTTCCTTATTAATTGGTCCTCCTTGATTGAAAACATAAAGTTATACTCACCAAAAATACCATCAATAAGCTTCTTTGTCATTGCATCCCCAAGGACAACCTGAGTCACCCCTCAAGCTACTCTTAATGAGCCACTTGAACATCAGGGTTGCACCATTACAAAGCCTCCAAAGAAAGAGCACGACCCTATGCTACACTTTGAGCCATCATTTAGCAAGACATTGTCACTATGTTTACATAATTAATATTGTTAAACAACATTTTATTCATCTAAGTCAATGAACACTAAATTAGTCTTAAACCATGTAAGTCGTGTTCCATATTCGCCAAAGTAAGGCTCCTTTGAAAATGAAGATAACTACAAATGTTCACATTATTTGATCCTAATATTTATCATTATATTTAATCACTTGCAAATTAAATTTGTAATAAATGATTAAAAAACATTTAAGTGACACATTGAATTACAAAATTTGTATCAAAGTATGAATGTTGGCATCAAAATTTCTATCAAACTTCAATTTTTCTACTCAAACTTTCTTCTTGTAAGCACTTTTCACAAAAAATTTAGTTGACATGCTTAATTGATTTCATCATTATTAATTATTTGACAGTTTAAAATCATGTCTTTTGCTTTTATAAAATATTTGATATCCAAATTATATACACAAATAAAACTCATTTGCAACATTCTATTAACCTAAACAACACTCGAAATCAACCAAACCAACTTTAGATACAATGATATAGCAAGCCTGAACTTTATAATTTTTAAATTGCATCACTTTCTTTACAACCTAATACTGGAATGTTGATTTAAGTTTAGAAAACCACAGTAAGCTGCTGCACATCAAATCTTGGAAAAGTGTTCACCCACCTTCCAAAATTGAATCATCATCATTGTGAATTTCTTCTTCTTCTTCTTCTTCTTCTTCTTCTTCTTTGCTTCTAGTTCTGCTTTGGTTCAATGTCAACTCTATATTACAGAATTCCTCCAATGCACACATTAAGTTGAGCAAAAAAATACAGCTTGCAATGAGGATGTGCTTGCAAGTCTGCTCTTTCTAATATTCAGCTTCTCCTAAGCCAGCCTTTAAGGAAAACCCAAAAGAATCAGTGCCAATTTACTTGCAGTCATTCATGACCAATGGTTTAGTTTCATCAGACAATCTTTCTCTGGCCATCTCTGCCTGCATCATCAACCAAATGATTAGGAGTTTAACCATGCCAAAATTTCAAAAGAAAGACTAAAAACACAAAATGAAAATCGAGTGAAACCATGTTTCATTCACTTGTTTGATCGACGTGAAAATTTCAAAGAATATAGTTTTGAATTCATCACTTCATACAAATGTAATATCCTAAGAGGAGACCATATAGTAGTCAATGAAGTAGAAAAATCAAGTCAATTATAAGCTATGGTTCAAAGCACGATCAAACCCCCAAAAAATATTGAAAAATATGAGAAAAATGCTTTTATAACACTAATGGGTTCAAACGAGTTATAATAGGTCATTCAAATAACAATAAGTTTTATTCTTAGACACTATCTAATCCAGATGTAATTTCTCTCTCCAAAATTGTTGTCATTTTTTTCTATAAATTAAAAATATATTAATTTAATTTTGAATATAATTTTTGCAAATAAGACTTATAATTTTTGTTTTTTTTAAGAATACAACTAATCCTTATATATTTTATTTAAAAAATTTGATGGGAATAAAAGTAAATATTAGAATTTGACTAATAGTGGTTTCATAGGATGGCCTTTCTCCCCCTCTTTCCATCTCTTCTTGCACCATACTCCATCATTAATGCTTTGGAGAGTAGGCAATTTTTCATTCAAATCTCCTCTAGAAAATGAGAGGAATGTTTAAAAGCAAACTCATTGATGCCAAATAAAAATGCGAACTTTGTTACGAAAATTCAATTTCTCTTCTATATTTGTTATTGTCAATAACCATAATATAAGAACAATATGGATAGAAAGTGAAATGTTTCGAAGATCTTGACTGTATGCTGAACTTGCCTGGATCTCCCAGTTTGTGAAGATTGTTACCAAGGAAAGTAGAATTGTTTGTACTGTGGATCCACACAGTATGCCAATCCAAAGCCCTTTCCCTCCCACATGCCATACAAAACCTAAGAAGATTGATGTTGGGATTCCAATCAGGTAAAAGGCTCCAAGGTTGACATAGGCACCAATATGCTGCCATCCACATCCTCTTGCTACACCTGGAAGTACAAAAAGAAAGACAAGCTTAGACTTTGTTTGCTGCGACAATTACGGTTGGCGTGCAAAGTGTCGTTGGAATGCAGGGACATTTGGTGAATTGTGACTAAAATGAGCTGTTGATGAGATTAAAAGAATAAAATTGTCTTTTCATTTTGAGAGAAGGAAGATATAAAAAAATAGTAACTACGTTAGAAAGGAAAAAAAAAGGCATTTTGTCCAAGTTAATTTAAAGAACACCATTGCCACCTAAACCAAGACCTTTTAAGTCAAAAGCAGTCATGATATTACCAATAAAATTATATTAGAAATGCGTTCTAAATAATTTTTTTTTAATTTTGGTTAAAAAATGACATGAAAATCACTAGAAAATGAAGATATGATTGACTAACAAATTTGTTATGTTAAATGATAAACCAAAAATCTTGAATAATCTGAATATTGAGATAACAGATATTCTCTTTTGCAAATCTCTTATATCTACTTGCAATTCTTTACAGATTCAAGTAAAGTTACAGTTATTTGATTTGAACTTTGATTTCTCTTATTTCATACCTTTCAAGGAATGATGAAGGATGGGGCTTCCTATCTTACATAATTAGAGCCTGCTTTGATGTTTATGGAGATTTGCTAGTAAGCATTGCAAGTAAGCAATCATAAAAAATTCTAAGCTCATTGTTTGGATAACAACAACCCTTAACCCCAACTTTTCTTTGACAATTTAGGCTCTATTCTTTTATAGTTCTCTCTTAGGATCCAAACACGTTGACTCTATTGTTCATTGTTTGGCATAGTGCCGATGTTCTTTAGTAGTTGCAATTGAGCAGAAGATGCTGTAGAATAATTCTGCTATAAGTGCTTATAATAATGCATCATGCTCCAAACAATAAATTTCTATTGTAACCCAAGCAAAGATTGTTCAATAAAAAAGTAACTTCATTTTCCTTGTTTCCAATCAAACCAAACATATAGTTCATACCAAGTAAAAGATGTTGTAGGGTGCCTCTATAGCCCAAGTTTTCATCATAATGTATCAAGCTCATGCAAGTCTCCTCATACTATAAAAAAAGTTCCGAAACTGAACGTTTTGCGATAGATATTCGAGCCAAGCCAAAAGAAAGTACCTGAGAGGACACCTTGCAGGCTATCCATGAACACTGAAGCACATACGAGTGGAGCCATATCTTTGACATAATCCACAACCTCCTTATCTTCACTGTAAGCATAACCCATTATGTAGCGCACAGAGAACAAGGTACCACTCATGAGGATGGCCTCCATCAATGCAACAAACATCACAACATGCACAGCCAAGCGAGCTCCTTGTGGGTTTGCAGCTCCCAATTCGTTGGATATCCTTGTGCTGATAACAAATACAATGCCCAAATCAGTTCAGAGTTCTGGGTGACTGCAGTGATTCAGTTGAAAAGGAGTTTTTAAAATGATGTTTCATAAGAAAACTTTTAAAAAATATATAGTTTTATTTTAGTTAAAAAAGCTATAAAATTCTTTTGATGAACTTCTGGCATTTTTAGGGTTGAAATGAAATAAACTCTTTTCATAAGCAATAAATAAATAGAGCCCAGATAACATTAATTGATTAGTAGAGCTTCAGAACATACCTAGCAGCAGCTCCTAGGCCATATGGTATGTTGTAGAGCATTGAGATGGTTGTGAGGCTGTTCACAAAGAGTTAGAACATCAGTGTACATTCCCTTAATTGTTCAAGTAATCTCCATGAAAGCTCATATGAACACTCACCATATCGAAAGTACAGATGTTTCTAGCTTAGGTTTCGGCAACAGCCCGGAGAGCAAAGTGAGCATCTCAAAAGACCAATATTCCAGGCTGAAATTTTGTGGGTAAATGTCAAGAACCTTTATCAGCACAAGCCTCAGCGGAATTTCAAGAGACACCAAAATTGCATATTCTGTTTGGTTTGAGCACTTAATTTCATTTTTATAGTTGGGTTTCAAAGAAATCAAATTCAACCCAATTTTGTTTCTTTCTGATTTCATTCAAAGTAAACACAGCCTCGAATATTGGTAATAGTCTTACCATATCATAACTGCTGTGGGGCTGGCACTTCTCAAGAACTCAGTAATCCCTGTGAAAGCCTCCTTCGTGAGTTGCATGCAGAGCTTGGTGCAGGAAGCCGAACGAGCTATATAGAATGCAAGCATGAAGGTGTTCAACCAATATGAGATACTTATGGACAGAGCTGCTCCGGTGACTCCCAAACCAGTCTTGAACACCAGAAACCATGAGACGGGTACGTGAAGGAAAAGAGTTGCTGTAGAACTGAGAAGCATGGGCGAGATGAGACTCTGAGACTGGAGAAACTTCATCAGAGGTTGGGATGTGGCGTAGGCAAAGATGGAAGGGATCATCCACTTTGCAAACTTCCCTGCTTCCTCCGAGACTTGTGGGTCTTGTCCAAACAAAACCAGCAGCTTTCCAACTGAAAGCCACATCACAGAGATGGGGAGGCTAACCAATGAAAGGGAGAAGATGGCACTATATGTGTGCATTCCAAGCTTCTGGAACTGCTGTGCTCCATAGGCTTGGCCACACAGTGTTTCCAACGCGCTTGCCATTCCAATCTGTGGAACTGAACAAAGTAATTTTCTAGGAAAAGGTTTTATCTTTTTCAGGGGCGGGGGTGACTTTTTTGAAGCAGCTTCTCTAGTATGAAAATGTCTTTTTTTTACAAGGAATTGAAGATAAACGCTGGTTCCATGCGAGTAAAAATGGGATTTTTACATCAGTCAGACACGCTTTTGGAAGAACCATAAAAAAAAAAAAAAAAAAATGAAAGCTTTTGAGCACTTATGAAAAGCTGAAAACAAGCATGCAGTATATGATTCAAGGAAACAGCAGTGTATAATTCAAGGAAACTCCCATGAAACCGAGGTCCCCCTTCTTTACTCCGCCTTTAGAAAAAAGTTGGCTTTACCAAGCTAGAACTAAATAAAAAAGGCCATTTTTAGCTTTTGTTTGATGCTAACTTTGCAAAGATGATTTTGATTTTTTAATTTCAAAACAAATATTTTTCATAACATTTTTTAGTACTAAAATATATTTTCCAAAAATATATTTTCAAAACTTCACAAAATCTTCTTTTCAATCACGAAAATTACTAATTGAATAGATTCTCACTAACCAAGAGAGTGAAACCACTGAAGTTGGTAAGCGAGGCTGCAATGGAGGCCCCTGCGAGTGGCAACTCACCAAGGTGCCCAACCATCATCGTCGAGATCACGTTAATCATGTATTGCACCAACGACACAGCCACCATTGGTACCGCCACCCTCACCAGCTTCCCTCCCTCTTCCCTGAACTCCTCGCTAGTGAAGGCTTCCCAAGATGGGCCACCCTTGCCCTCTTGCTTTCTAAGTAAGCCATCCTCCATTGTCCTCAAGGGAATTGAAGCAACCTTATGTATAAATACTTGGATGTCTTGTCCTCCAATCATGTGTACATGATTTGAGAGGGCATGTTTATTTGATGGCTTGTGAGCAAGGAGGGTTATTGCTTGGAAATGGGATGGGAAATTTGTGTGAAATTTCCAAACATTAGGGGACAACACAAGAGGCAAAGTCTTTGAATTTTCCTTTTAATCATGAAATTTGAGTTCCATTATTTTAATTTTATATAAATTATTAAGGTCAAATTATAGATTAAAAAAAGATTGTATTATAAATTTTTTCATATTATGATCTACCAATTTATTGATTTTATTTCTTGTATATATATATAGTCATATATGTAATATTTTGTTTGAATTAAATAAGTTTTCATGTCATTAGATTCTTATGTTAGATTAAATATATTGAAAAAAATGATGTCAAATTTTAGAAGTGATGTTGATAGTCATGAAATTTTGAGAGATTTTAACATAAAAAAGGTGAAATTTAATAGGTTTTTTTCTCTTATAATATTCATTAATGTGTTTAAACAATATCAAATCAACATTCTACTTATATTTAACTACTTTAAATTGATTTCTTAAAATTTTTTTAATTAAAAGAATCCATTAATATAACTTGATTACTATGAAGAAAAAGTTTTGATTCTAATTTGTTGTGATAAATGGTATTATATTATGAATCTTAATAATAATTAATTCATATTATAACAGTAGACTTAAATAAAAAGAAACAAGACAAGTTATGAGTGAGATGAAGATTTAAATATTAAAAACATTATAATTATTTCAAAATTAGAATTTTTTTCAAGAAGTGTTTGCTTAAATTAAGGGTTTAAAGTGGACTAAAAGGAGTTTGGTGACCTATAAAAGTGTCAAACATCTACGTTAATATATGATAAGTGAAGGTTGACGAAGCATCAATGATGGTTCATGATAGATCTCATTTTACATGTGTTCATCAACGTTTTATTGTAAGATGTTAAGGGTTTTGTATAAATTAGTTAGACATTGACTAGAGATCATCTTCCTATCATCCTCACAAGCAAATACCATGCTAAGATCAGAAGCAAGGCATTACAACTATGTAAGACAAGTCTAACAAATTAGGAAATTTTATAAACTTTAATCTTTAGTAGCTTTTTCGAGAGGTCTTTTAAAGATTGTGCAAACAAGGATAGGCTGATGAACCTAGGAGAAATTCTTATGAGCAAAACAAATAGACACTTGGTGCTACTAATTACCAATCACTTACGTATCAATAGTTATGTCAAGAGAAATTAATGGGGAAATAAAATAACTAATATAAGAAAATTAACCAAAATGGGAGAAGTTGTGTAAAACACATAATGGTATATGTCGAGATAGGGGAAACCTAAATAATGGAAAGCAATTCCCACAAGAAAAGGGAAATTATAGAAATAAAGAAACGATTGTAAGTTGCATTGCTCTATATGCATATTTGTTCTACAACAAATTAAATTATGAACTATTATACATGAGATGAAGACTCTTGCATGTAATTTGACCCAATACTATGTTTCATTGCATAGTCATACATGCGTTAGATTTTATCTAATAAACTTGTGACAATGGATCAGCCTATACTGACTGATTATTTCAGGAAACAAAAGAAACTATGAGTTTAGCTGACTCATACGTTATTGACCCGTTGATGGTCAGTCGACCTGCTCAAGATTTGTTGATTTAAGAGAACCATCCTTTTGATTCTGTCATTCCTCAGCTATGCTGCAACCCTCTTGCAGCTCTGCAATGCCATGAACCCTTGCCTTCTCTGCCTGTTGGATTCACCATAAATCAAACCCAGATTGGTAAACAAAACATGGACTCATCTCTCTTTCATTTCACTCAAACCAAGAATTGAACTCACCTCTCTGTTGAAGTCACTCCTAAAGGTTAACATGGCAAGCAAAGCCACCTGAACCACCAGTGCACAGATGATTCCTGTCCACAGACCCTAAAACACACCATGGAGAGCACAGAGCTTTCTCCTTAAGCAACATTCCAAAGAACCCAAAAGCTTAATCTTGCTGACTGACCTTTCCTCCGAGATGAAGCTTGAAGGTGAGCAACACGGCAATGGGTATTCCAGCAATGTAAAACGATCCAAGATCAATGATGGCACAAATCTTCTGCCAGCCACATCCCCTAACTATACCTGCCAACACAAGCATTCTTCTCTGTTAACACCATTGTTTCCAAACAAATCAAATCCTGGGTTGCATTACCTGAGAAGAGACATTGGAATGCATCCAAGAGGTGAACGGCTGAAATCAAAGGTATTATGGAAGCCACATGGGCGACGACCTCCCTGTCTTTGCTGTAAGCCTGGCCCCAAATGTTTCTAAGGAAAATTAGGGTTAGGCCGACCGCAAGGCCTTCCATGGTGAAGATGACAGCCATGACGGAGATGGCCAATCGAGCGGCTCCAGGGTTCCCAGCTCCCAACTCGTTTGACACTCGCGTGCTTGATGAAATAAGAAATGATAAAAAAGGGAAGAAGAGAGATGATTTCTTCGACTGCTGCGTACCTGATGGCAGCTTCAAGGCCAAATGTGATTGTGTATATTAGAGAGCAGGTGTTCAATCTGCAGGGAAAGACGTGGCATTTAAGCTAGAGAGATGAGTTACTGAATGGTTTTCTCTGACTTTGGGGTTGAAATGAGCTAACCCAATGGACATGGAAGAGGTGACAAGCTTTGGATTTGGGAGAAGGCCGGAGAGAATCACAGCCGCCTCAAATGCCCAGTATTCAAAGCTGTTTCATAAAAATTTAACCGTTAACATATATCTGTTATAAAAAAATTATTTTAACTAGAAACAAATTTCAAGATTGTTCTTTTTTAAGAAAACTATGAATCACAGCCTAAAACCGACAAAAAATCTTTTAAAGTAAAAATTATTTTTTAACATATATCTGTTGTCAAAAACTTTTTTTTATTAAAAGTAAACTTCAAAATCGTTTTTTTGTTATAATAAATTAGAGAGCTGAGAAAGCGTCCTTGCCTTAAGGGCATCATTTGGTTTAATAAAATTGTTTATTAAGCGAAAGGATTATTGATTAAACATAGATTAGCAGCAATGGAAGATGCCGGATCAGAGCGCGTCATGTTATTCTATACTCTAATGAAGTAAGATCAGACTGTGCTAAAAAAAGGCAAAATAGTATTGTATTTAAGTTAATTTTAATCTATCTTGTTTTTATTGAAATTTATGAAGAATTTTCTAGACAATTTAATTAATTTATCAAAAACTTTTCACAGCTTCTTCGGTAATTCCTTTTTCTTAACAAAAATATTTTTTAACAAATATCTATTATCAAAAATTAGATTTTTATTTAAAATAATTTTCAAAATCTTTTTTTAAATAGTGAAAATAGTTTTATTTTAACAAAAAAACTTCATTTTTTTTATCAAGTCAACGCTTTTATTTAACTCATTAAAATTTTATATTCAAGTATTAAAAAATTTAAGAAGTTGGGCATGATTTTATTTGTCAAGTGAGTTTTAAATCAGCTTTTTTGATTTCTTGTATTTCAAAAAATGAAAATTTTTAATAAATATTGTTTTACTAAAATTTTATTTTTTGTCGAAAACCAAACGTTCCATACCAAATCATAGTAGCCGATGGGACGGCAAGCTTGAGGAAGACGACGAGGCCGTGGAAAGCATCCTTTGAGAACCCAGACCACGTCTGCTTGCACGCCGGAGAAAGCTTGATGTAGAACGCCAACAATAACACGTTAACCCAATAAGAGATCGAAGAAGCCAAAGCCGCTCCCTTGTATCCAAGACCCGTCTTGTGCACCAAACCCAGCTCGCCGGAGCATGGAACAGAACAGTGGCTGCCGCGCTCAGCATCAAAGGGGAGACAATGTTCTGAGCCTACAGAAACCTGATCTGGCACTGAATCAGGCCATAGGCGAAGAGTGAGGGCAGCATCCAGCGAGCCTAGACTCCCGCCTTTGTTGATGTCTCGGGGTCCTGACGAAGGAAGACGAGAATATCGTCCGCGAAGCACCACATGATGGCCACCGGAATGCAGGAGACAGAGAGAACGAGCATGGCTTTCTGCAGCTGAACGCCGAGCAAGTGGTAGTCCTTTGCTCCAAAGGCTTGGCCGCATATGGTCTCCAACCCACATCCCATACCCAACTAAATGCACGGGAAGCAAGAAATGCGATCTTTGGCATAGAAAGAGAGAAAGTTGGGACCTTTCAGATATGTTCGGTGAAACAGAGTGCTTACCAGCATTGAGATGCCGCTGACGGCGGCGAAGGAGATCGCCAAGGCTACGCCGGCGAGCACCTCCTCCCCGATGTGGCCAACCACCACCGTGGATATTACCTGAAGGAAGGTCAGAAGCATGTTAGCTGCGATCAGTGGGCCCGCAAGCCGCATCTGCTTCTTCGCCTCCTCAACCATCTTCTCTCTGCTCGCCCTCTCCATCTCTCTCTCTCTCTCTCTCTCTCTCTCTCTCTCTCTCTCTGTGCTTCTGGATCTCTTTCCTACGGAGCTTATATGAAGCGCGGAGCATGGTTCAGATTTGAATGCTTGGTTGCAATGGAATTGTTTGAAGCTTTCTGCCTCATCGTCCCGAAGAGATGATGCTATTCTCTCCAAAATGTCCTTTTTCATATCAGATATTATATCATAAAATAAATAATTGCAATTGAAATATCTTTAAAATTATGTTATTTATAAAATTTATATAATTACAATAGCAAATATCATATAAAAAATTTATTCTATCAAACTATTTATTTATGTTTTATTTTGTAAGATAAAATTAAATTATAAATCTATTTTTTATTAATCAAAATAGAAAATTTAGACATTTCCCTTAAGACCTTATGGATTTATAGTCTACCATAACTCAAATCATCGGGTCATGCATGGCTTCCATAACATAGAGCATCTCATGAACACTTAATATGCTTGATGCAATTTTAAACATTAAATATACCTCATAAGCATTGATGTAGAGCAAAATATTGATAACTATCAAAATATAAATAAAGTAAAATATTTATGAAAATATAAAATAATTTGAAGCTATTTGAAATATACTTTTATGACTAGAAATAAGTCTAGAAAGTAAAAATCTTTATAGTTGTAAATAGTTTTTTATTAAAATATTATTTGATGTGGTTGAACTCCAAATAGTTGTAAGTAAATGTAAATAGATTCTCACATAAATTGTTATATCTTTGTTCATTTTGTGATTTTATTATGTTTTCTTGGTACTACTACTCTGTTTTAGTGTTCTCTTTAATATCATATTGAGCGTTTAATTATTTTTGAGTGAGAAGTGATTTAGTCATGAATGATTGAGCGCAAATGTCAACCCTTGCCTAAATCTAATACAATAATATTATGAATCACACTTTTATGACATTGTTATTGGACCAATACGATCGAGTTGTGATCTTGTGTATATATATTATGGATTATATTAGTACAAAAGGTGAATATGATTAGTAGGATTAGTTAATGGAAGTTGCATGTTATCATACAAGTATGAGAATTAGATCAAACTTTTATAACAAATTTTCAAACTTATTTATAAAGATCAGTTGTACAATCCATTGTCTGACCAATATAAAGCACAGGTATGATATGGGTGATCATACTTACAATGTTAAGGTAGAAAAATTAATGAGACACATATCATACAAGTTCAAAATGGAGCCAAACATATAACTGATTGACAATCTTAAAATTGTTTATGTAATTATTTTGTATGATTTAATGACTTTATGTATAATACAACATCATAGGATTGTATGATATGATTGAATGAGAGAATCAATTAAATTAATAGATTTATAAGATGAGATTGTGTTGTACAAGCATGATTATGACAACATACAAAGACAATAGAGCATAGTTAGTATATTGTCGTTGTAGGTTAGAGCAGTCTGATAGTTAAGAAAGCGGTTGACTGTACAATACAATTATTATACAATGTATTATTAGTATAGATAATGCATTATTGTACAATGTAAATGTAATGAACATACTAGTACAATCTATTAAAAAAAATTAACTAAGTTAAATGGTTGAGTAAAAAGTGGATAAATTATATGATATAATGATTACTAAGTACAAGTATAATTTGGTATATAATATGTATAATACAAAAGAACAAGTAGGTTTTGATATAAAAATGAAGAAATGTCTTATAATGCAATAACATTAATCTTATAGTTTAATCAAGTGAAAGTCAAATAGCTATTGTATACATACATCATTGTATAAGTACGATATAATATAGAACCTAATATATAATCACACATGTACGATATGACAAACATATTATTATAACAATGTACACTTAATATGAATCCATATAAATCTTTAATCATATAGTATAACAAATATTTATCATATCATATGATCAAAAAAGAGAAAATGAAGTGGGTTTATAGTATGAAAGTGTTAATGAAGAAAAATACATTATAGTGACAATACAACACGATAAGCTTATTTTATCTATATGATTAAGACATAAAAGCATAATATATAGGACTGTCATCAATTATGAATTAGTAAAATATATACAAAATAGATCATAAATCTACTATAATAAATATTATATAATATGACATAAAGAGAGTGCTTGAAAATAATCAATTGAAGAGATTTACATAGTACGATGGGCACAAACATATAATATTATAATATGAAGATTAACATCGCGAACAAAAATCATCCATACGATGTAAGAAGAATGGGATTATCATACACATATGATATTAAAATCATAATAGTAAGATAAGAGAGATTAAGTCAAATTTAGAAAATGTTAAGAATCATATGATATGATAATAATGATTATCCTCATACGATTACTAGAAATCGAATATATTTTAAAGTATAAAATGAGAAATGATTAAAACAATTGACATGAACATAAGTTTAATTAATAAAAATTATTTGAAAAAGATAAAATAAAAGATAAAAAGACATTTACATGAAGAAACAACTATTAAAAGCATTAGAAGGTTGAGAATATACAAAATTAGGAGAATAAGTATAAAAGAAAGGTTGGTCATGACCTACAGAGTTTTCTTTTAGAAAGTTTGAGAGGTCTAGTACCCTATCATAATTAGTAGAGGAAATAAAGCAACAAGTGAAAGCTTTTTCAAGAGATTTGGAAAAGGAATTGTGTAAAAGGTAAAGACAAAACTGAAAAGAAAAGCTCTCAACTATTGTAACAACTAAGACTTAAATTAAAAATTTAAGCATAATGGCACCACTACTTACATTTGAAAATATAGAAAGATCTTATATCTATATGTATATATTTGAGATTATGTATAATATCAGATTAGATATCTCAAAATATATGTGAAAATATTGTATGTAGTATGTTTATTAACTTTCATTTAAATAACATATTATCAATTAAAGAATGCATGTTTAAGCAAAACATATATCTATATGTACATTTTGGCTTGTATTATGAATTTTAGGTTACAGACATTAGTAATTAACAAAATGTCAAGTTCAAGATGCACTAATAAAAAAGGTATGTATAAGAGATGATGTTTGATGCTTACTAAAAATTTGTTTTTCTTTAAGAGATGATAAAAAAGAAAATTGAGAATGTTAAATAACAATATTTTTTAAACAAAAATCTTATATATGTGTTTTTGAACATATGTTATATGTTCTTTTGATTAAAGTTTTTTTACATTTATATTGTGTGATAATATTCATAAAAGGTATATATAAAGCAAAATGTTATTATAAAAACAATCATAAAAAAGAAGAATAGAAAAAAAAATGCTAATATGATAGTTGTCACAAAAAAAAAATGAATGTAACAGAGAACAAGAAAAAAAGAATTTGGTGAATGAAAGACAATGTTCAAAATGAAATGATGATTAGTTATCCAAAATGATAATTACTATTCTGGAACAACATATTTTGAAGATGAGCTAAATGAGTTAATCATCATAGTTATTTAAGTTAGAATGACTATTTTTAAACATTTATAATTTGTTTATAAAAAGTATATTTCTATAAGCTAATCTAAGGACAAAAATATAAAAAAGAATTAGAAATGTATAAATGCTTAAAAGATAAATATAATAAAGTTTCATATAATAATTACTTTACTTTTCTTGATTTGCTCCCTTGATTATTATAATGTTATAAATAACTATGTATTCAGTTATCAAAATATCATATTTCTTTACATGTTTGTAAGTACATTTGCCACTGAGTCAGTGTTGATTGGCTTATATTTATTTTAGCATAGTATTTTTAGGTCAAATGAAAACACTTCATAGAGCTATTAAGATAAATCGAGAACCAATGCATAATAATTTATAAGATCTACAATTTATGTTTATTTGTTTTTAGTTAAAAAGATATATAAAAGATTTATTGTTATTAATATTATTTGTATATATGTTTTTAAAAAAATATAAATTACTTGATGCTTTTATTTGATTACAAAAGATACTTTATTTATTTCATTTTAAAAGAATAAATGTTAACTTCTATTATGATTTTATAAATAATTATTTTAATATATTTTTAAAATGTTAAGAACAAAGAGAATAAATAGATGACGTGGTATCAAAATTTAAGAAGGTTGACAAGGAGTCGTCATACCAACTTAAGTGAGTTTTATCTTTAAAAGATACTTTAACATCTTAAGATAATTATATTATATATAAAGCCTATAAATTTTTCTCTGTACTTAACGTGAGACTATTCAATCATATATCGCTCAATCTAGAAATTTGCTAATGATTCTTATGCATTAGATATCATTTGATGATTAATCCTTACCTTTTTAAGCCCTAAGTGGTATAGGCCCAACAACTTTCTCTTATTTTATCCTTGAATCACATCAGATTGATAGATGCATTATTTTAATAACATATTTGTGACAACCTGGTTTAACCATGTTTAAGGATTATCCCATTAAGTTGTTATATCTCGACTCTAGTGAGTTTTGCTCTCAAATGTATCTCAATATCTTAAGACTATGATAACATATATCAAAATAAAAAATTTTCCTTTTATAGTTGATATGAGATTACTCATCATTATGTTTCTTTATCTAGAAGCTTGTTGTGAGCCTCTTTTTAATTGATCACTCCTCTACTTGAGATATCACATAAAGCTTATTTCTTGCTCTTTTTAATCCCAAGTGTTATAACTAAATTAATTCTCAAACCATATTGAATTGTGAAAGTTACCACATTAATGCCATAATATCATGATTATTCTTATTATATTATTATATTATCCTAATTTTGTTTCCTATAAAAGACAAATAAAATTTTATACTAAAAATCATATCATTATTTTAAGACCATGTCATAACTCAATGTTTTTTTTTTTTTTTTATGATGTGAGATTATTTATTCATGTATTTCTTCATATAAAAACCTATTAGGAGCTATCTCTTATTTGATGATTACTCTTCTTAATGATCATTTCGTTCTCTATTTAAATTTGGGCATCACAATGAAAGTTTTTAATACGTGTTTTTACAAATATCAATATATCCATCTTAAAGGATACAAAAAGTATATGATGTATTTTTTTAAGGTATTGAGCTTTTTTAGTAGCATTTGGAAAATTTTCGAAGCAACCTCTAATTTGTTTTTTGAAAGATCTATGTATAGTTTTTACGATTAGACTATGAAACTCATTTGAGCAATATAGTTGTTCCAAGCATTACCTTTTGTGAAAATATAATTAACATAATTACTTTTTAAGCATAACATTTATCACAACTTTTGTAAATAAAACCTAAAATCAATTTAAAAAATGAGTAAGAAGCACATCAAACAGCTCAACAAATTGATTTTATTAACTCTAATATTTAAGTTTGTCAAATCTACTTAGTCATCATTTTTAAAGAGTATAGCTCTTGATCAATTTTATCCAAATGTTGAAAGATTTTTCGTTTTTTTTTTCTCAAGTCAATATGAAAAACTTTTTCTTGATAACTTCAAAGAAAAAAAATTAAAAAATATTATAGAGCTTTTGTCTTCATGTCTCATAAATTATTGGAGTAATTATTAATTAATTAAAATTTAAGGATGATTTGAACTTGGTAATTATTTTAATAAATGAGATGAGAGTTCTTCAAGAGAAATTATTTTTTTTTAACTAATTGTGACCTTATTTGCAAGCTTAGCAAAATATAGATTAAGTTTTCAAATTTAGATTTTGTAGTGTAATTGGACCATGTTGATGAATTGTTCAAGATGTAAATATTTAACAATATCAATGCATTATACAATGTTATAATTCTAGTAAATATTTAATTGATTATTTTTTCATAATATGATTAAAATAATAATAATAATTATTAAAAAAGAAATAGATAATTTAAATATTGACCATCTTGATATTTAAAGCATGAAAAAAAAAACTACTTGAATCAGATCAAATCATATAACAAAAATAAATGTTGAAAGTAATACCTTAAGTCACTAGTTCTTAAAAAAAAATACAAATTAGAATGACATCATCATAAATATTTTTTAGATTGACCAAATGTTCCATTAGTTCATTTATGTTTGATCAAATTAAGACCTATGAACCCTTTGATGCCTCATCGATTCTCGCTTCTGTTCAGGCCTAAAGATGGCAAAACTCGAGTCATACGTCTTAAGAGTTTTCTCCCCTATAAAGAAAATCTCTAAGTAATCTTTCTTCCCCCTCTTTGATCCCCTCGTTTCTCTTAACTATCTCTAACAACTATAGATTTTACCATTCTTGTTACCCACTATTGTTTCTCAATGTATGCACTAATCTTTTTCTAAGTGTCATATGTGATGATCATGCAACCACATAATGCCATAACACGAAACATTCACTAAATTAAACCTCAAAAATATGATATGCATTACATTCTCAATCAAATCAACAGTCATAAATACATTGTCCTAATATTACCAATTTGATTTAATTTAAAATGAAAAATACTAACCACCATTCATAAATGCATTCCCCTAATCTACCAACTCACAAAAATCACAATCAAAAGCAAGACCATTGTGTACTAACCAATGCAACACAACACAATATGAACAAAAGCATAAAGACTTTAGGAAGGTTTGTGAATTCCCTAAGCTCAACATGAGTTCCTTCCTCAAGTTCTCACTTTACATCTCAATGTTTGAAGAAAAAGGTAATCACCTATATACAACACTAAAGCCACCTTCAGGCATAAAAAAAACCCTAAAAAAAAGATCTAAGAGAAGGTATCCTCCCTTTCCACCTCTGCAATATCTCCTTCTTCCAAGTTGCTGAACTCAAGGAAATGCGTTGGTCTATGGTCCTCGTGGTAGTAATCCCTCGGGGTGCCTAGTTTCACGCCATACTTCATGCTCGCCGTGTGCTTCACCCCCATGAAGTTGTAGTTCCATGGACCATTGTCAGGCACCATGTAGAATCCTAAGAACCGATCACTCAGCAGCATTTGCACCTTCTCATAGTGTGTTGGTAGATAACCATGTGGGTTGCTTCCAGTATCCTTGTTTGCCCTGCCCCATTCATAACCAGTTGGAGTAAGCTTGTATGCTGTCAAGGAGCAGGAGCCCGGAGTAAAGCTGCAGGTGAGGATGATGCACTTCTCGCCATCCCATTGCTTGCTGTTCTCCAGGATCCGAGCATGGCATGTGACATCCTGCAGATCGATTGAAAAAGAGCTTTGTGTGACAACTCTATGTGGTGACAATACTTGCAATTGAATGGGGAGGAAGAGATCACCTGAGGAGATAGTTGGGGAAGCTCGTTGGGCTGCGTATGCATCCATCCAAGTGGCTCGAGGTCGTTCAAGAACTCATGTTCGGGAAGGGCAGAAGGGAGGTTCACATGCTGGTGGCTTCCCCATTGTGGGGGCATCACGATACATCGAATCTCCTTCACTTGTGGGTTATCTTGGGGGCTTAAACCATATAGATATCCAGCAATTTGAGTTCGTAGATCAGCTATGCAAATGAACTTCTTCAATATGTTTTTAGGCATGATGTAAGTATACCCAGTCTCCTGCTCAGTAAGAGATGTAGAGAAAAAAAGTTTTAGTCAGTGAAGTAGTAGCACCTTTAAAAGATGAGAGGATTACAACAATTATATTCATACCTTGATGTCATCTGAGTTAACATAGATATGATTGACACGCAAGTATAGATTTGTAGCAGAAATGGCTCTCACTCTCCAATCAGTTTTGGAACCGAAGGCTGCTTGTTCATATGGACTCGTAGTTGTTACAATAAGTTCATCTCCATGAACATTTGTTGTCCTGGTTGTGACTGCAGTCAACTGGCTAGCTTCTTTGGCCTGCAAATGCAGAAGTTAGAATCAAAATGTACCCAGAAGAATACACGAACAGATACTAACAGCAAGGAAAAACCAATATCCAGAAGGGCAAATCACCTGCTTCTCTATTTCAGCAATCTGTTGTCTCTGCTGTGATGGTGGAGTTATCTCAGCACCAAGTATGATATCACGGATTTCAGACTGTGTCAGTGCCGAAGTGTTAACATTATTCTTCTTTGCATAGTCTGATAGAATCAGATCTCTTAGAGCCACTTCAACCTGCGTTTAAAAATACAGTTCAATGACTCAATTTTGATGTAAAGATTAACTAAGCATGATGGTTTAAGTTACCTTCATCCACTGGTCATCAGTAAGTGATGGCCAAATATGGTGCGGCTCAGTAACGATCGTCTTGTCGGGCTTCAACAACATCTTTGCCTTCTCGTTGTTAACGTGAAGCGCACGAAGTATGAGAATCAAGCGAGAGAATGCTGTGTAAGAAGAGATGCTCTTGAGCCAATCGTCGTAGATATTGAAAAGAACCATTTGGGGTTCAGTAGCCTTTAAAATCAAATCTCCAAATTTCTCAATCTTTAAGCAGGCCTGGAATGGAAGCTGCAGCTCACTTCCCTTGATCACAATATTTGGGAAGTCAAGTAAATGGACCTCCAATGGATCAAGCATTCCCTTCCTGGTGACGATGATTTGCTTTGGCTGCTCTTCGACAGGTAATGACCGCACAAGAGCAGCAACTTCCTCAGCTGTTTTCCACTTTGCCAGCTGACCAAGACGCTTCTGGCCAGCCCAAACACTTGTGTGAATGACCTGCATAGATCAAAGTTAGTCCTTTCATACACTAAAGAAATACAACTTGGAAGAAAAGTAGAATGAACACCTTAAGAAACAGCTGTCCAGTTCTTGGGTTGAATATAAATATTGCACCATTAATGGGCTTGGTTGTGAGATTTCCTTCAAAAGTTTTGTGTATAGTAACCCTATATACATTTGTGTCATCAACAAACCAAATAATTTGATTGCTGAATATTTCACCGTAGTTCTGCGATGATAGATATGGTTCTGTAGGTTCAGAAGAATACAGCTGCAGGCCTTTCCTTATCCGTTCCCTCAAAACATATAAAGCAGGATTGGACTGTACATGTTATCAGCAATAACCATCCCAGATCAAAATTATTTCTTAAACCTTCAACAATAAACCCAACATGATAGAAATAAACAGCAAGAAATACATACCTTCATTATCTTATTCATTGCTTGAGCCAATAAAGGTTTTGAACCAGGGAACCAATTTCCAAATGCCGAGTGCAAATTGTAAGCCAAATCTAACCCTATCATCACACCTGAAGAAGCAAGGTAAAACAGAAGAAATAGTAATTTAGAGCATAAGTTTCATCAAAGTGGCGAAAACTGCTATGGCTCTCAAATCAAACAATCTTACCAGTTGGTGATGGATATATTGACATGTTGTCGGTAGTGTAATCCATAAACTTTGCTCTTGTATACCGCTCTATGTCGTGTGAATCGTAGTCTCCCCACCGAAGCTGCACGTCGATCCAATACTTTTGGCTCGCCTTTTGATCGAATACATCCTTGGACTCGGCAACCAGGCTAGGCTTAGACATTGGCCATTTATGAGCAGCAAACAGCAAAACATCAGCACACGAGCTGTTCATCTTGTAACTCTTCCTTGGATGTATTGTTTCTTTCTGCACAGTATCTATTTCTAAAGCATCCAGTTCCTGATCCAAAACTTGGCAAAGGTCCATGACAACACTCTCATGAATCTTTTGCCACAGATGAGCACGAAATATCTGAATCAAAGATATCTTCAAAGTTGGGATCTTTCCATGCATGAATATCCCAGTTAAGTCAAGCTGCACCTGGAAGCCTACATACACATTGGCTCGATTTATGGTAGGAGACCACCACAAAGTAAACCTTCGGTTGGGAATTTGATTCAAACCAGACCGCTGTGCATTGGTTAACTTCTTATACTTCATTGATTCTTCAAATCCAGATGCCTTCTCCCAAAATAGACCTTCCCATGTTGGAAAACTAAAATGAAAGGCCATAACAAGTTAGATAGTGAGAAAGGACAACATGCAAAGACAGCATTGTGAATAAATGAGAAAAAACAAGCTAAACATACTATGTGCCTTTAAATAAAGTATGTTCCAAGATTCCTTCAACTCCTCCCAAAGCTTGGATTACATCAGTTCTGTAATTGTTAAGATTCCAGAGCTTTCCATCGTGTCTTTGATGAGTCCACCAAAAAGGATTCTGCTTCAACACTTGATATTGCTTGAAATCAGTGCGGACTCGCCACCCTTTATCATATGCCAACGTGTGTCGATCTTTCTGGAAGAGTGTATTAATCCTAGGTATTCCCCTATCCCAAGAATCCTGCATAAGTAGAACAAAGTTATGTTCTCATGCTAAGCTGAGTTTAACAAACAGACAACACTTCTTAAACATGTTCAAACTTTGCCCATAATAATGACAACCCTCGTTTCACTAAAGATAACAGAAAAGAAAAGCTTAAAGCAAGCCAAGAGAAATACCAGAAGAAAGGAACATATTCAAGACAGACAGCATATGTAAAACTAAAAACAAGCATAAAGTGAAATCGCACCTCAAGGTCCTCAAGGGTCAAACGCCTATTTTGTGATTGTGCCTCCTGCCTCTTTAATGCATACTCTGCCCAGACACGTTGTGAATCAATGAACTCGCTTTCCCATGGCTGAGAAGTAAACCATACAAACATCATGATCAAACAGAATACCACATGATACCAGCACATAGTTAAATAATATTAAACACATTGTACACACACATGAGCAAATACACAGAACAGCATAAAAGCATTTAGAAATACATAATAGCCAACCTGTATGTAGCGGTAAAGGTTAGGAATAAGCTGATCCTCTTCATGGCTCATACCACTCCTAAAGTGGGTCACCCCAACATCAGTTTGTTGACTATACCTAAGGTCACTTTGCGGTATCAAAATATGCCCCATTGACAACATGCCTAGTCCGCCAATCTCCTTTGGTGTGTAGAAAATGACTGGAGGAAACCTGAACCAAAAAAAAAAAAGATACAAATACAGAATAAGCAGCACTTAACTAAGAGGCAAACTAGAATTTTGTTAAGTATGCTACCTGCTAGGCATTTTTGAGTTCAACCCAATTTTTATACGTGTTTGGATTTTATTTTCACACTTGACTAGCAAATCCAAGAGCTCCTGAGTATGCACAGTTGCTTCACGGAAGTATGTCATGAGCCCTGCAAAAAATGGAAGGATTTGGTTACTGATATCAACATGCGAGGGATAGAAAATAACTGAGTCAACCAACTATGATTAATAAATTGAATACCAATAAGGGCAGTATTCCATTTGTTAACAATCTTGGTAAAGGTTGTAGATCCTGATGACATGAGGATCTGTCTAACACGATTCTCAAACACCTTCATGTGCTCTTCGTCAACTCGTAGGAAAGCAATTGCTGTCCTCTCCTTTGTCTGCTCATTCTGCAAATTCCAAACTCCATCTTTGGTGTTGCTGAAGGCCTCCTGAGTCATTCTAATCTTCGGTAAAATGCGAACTTCAAAGCCACACCTAAATAAAAGAGCAAAAAAGTTGATTTACTGATCAATATTCTAAGAAGAAAGGGAAAATTAATCATTCCAAAAAGCAAGTTGGACTTCACATTGCTCCTGTACTCGGTTATACTGTAATAATCAAAGACAATGTCAAATTGCTTAAAAAAAGTACATTGTAAATGATATGAATAGAATAAAGAACATTTTGTGAAGGAGTAGTAGTTCGTGTGATATTGATTTTGTCTTTCAAACTGGCGGTATAGGTTCAAAGCCAAGCATACCTCTGAACTTTATTTGAAAAAAAAAAGAAATAAAAAATAAAAAATAAAAATTAAGCAGAAATCAACAAAATTAACAGAGCAGTCAAGTAGATCACAAAAACAAGCTTAGTTTCCAAGGAAAAGGTGAAACATAAGCTTTAACTAGTGGAATAAAAACTTATTAGGTTTCCATACAACCCATGCTTACTATAAACCCACGATTAAGAGTGCTTGATAGGGCAGAACAAGTCTGCAAATGTAAATTTAAAGAAAAATAGAAAGTCAGTGCAATTTCCAAGAACAATTGAAGGTCTTACATACTTACAACCCATTAAGATAAAATTTACAAAATAGCGCATGTTCAAACAACCATAACCAAAACAATTGTACCTCCAAAAATTAAACCATAAAACCAAATGAACTCACATGCTGAAGAGCAAATTAGGATTGTCCTTGCTGTAGACAGAAACAAAACTGTTTTCCCACTCCAGTGTTGTGATGCTTCTAGGAAGCCGGTTCTTCATATCCCAGAAAACACTTCTCCCAAGATTTACTATAAAATTATATCAGAAGCAAATAAATATGACAAAAAGATAGTCTGCAGACATATAGACCAAAGAACATGAAGATAGGGCAAAGAGATCAAATTAAAATACCATCATGTTTCATGAGCCTCATTCTCGCATCTCTTGGCCAACATTTCTTATTATTGTATCCAACCATATTTTCATTGTTTGGATCTGGGTGTTCGGTTAAGTAGCGTTGAATAAGATCACGTGCCTCTTCATGAGTGAAGCGGAATAACATATGTACTTTATCAATGTATCGTGAATATAGACGAATAGGATGCCTTGTCTCAATTTTAGTATCTGAATACGTAATGAACTCATTGGGCATCTGAGGTGGACCAGCAATTTCACTAGCACGTGTTAAACCAAGAAGCAAGAGGTCCAGCACAAGCCCATAATACTGTACAACAAAAGATGCAAACTGCAAACCACGAATAAGACCATAAGAATTAGTATGACTCATATCCTTGTAAGACAAAACTACATTGTTCTTAGCAGTGACATAATCAGCAATATTGTGATCAAGAACCAAACGAAGAAGCCTGCAAAATAATAATAAAATCTATTAAGCATTACATTAATGGATAGGTGATATTTCTAACAAGTGAAATATGGATACAATTTACCTATTTAGCATGGTCAGATCAATCTTCTCAAAGAACTTCTCAAACTTCGTCTGAAGCATGACAACGCACTGCCCATCACCAGTGTCCCATATGCCCTGCAGATTGTTTATGCCCTGACACCATTTATACACAAGTAACGGTGGTGGTTCTGAGTCGGCAGGCTTAATCCAGTTTGGAAACAGATGCCTCTTGTCACCTTCGTACCATAGGTACTGATCAAGGTAGGCATCGGTGATCTTTTCAAGTGGTTCAATTTCATAGACAGGTATAAGGTAACTATATAGATCCATGAACTCAATCCCAACCTGAAACAAATCATTATAGAGAAGTAAATCTTTACATGTAAAAAAATACAGGCAAAATGATCACAATAGTTAACAGGTGCACACACTTCTTTAAATGCACGCTGAGTAAGCAAGTGACGCTTTATCCTAGATAAAGCCTCATGAGGATTATCATAGGCTTGTTCAATAAGACCTAATTCCTCCCTCTGAAGTTGATTTAATCTCACAGCCACACTATAGGATTCTTTAAGCCTTTCCAAAGCCAAAATAAGCAGCTTAGTGTCATGCTTGTATGATAATGGTGGGAATGGAATAGGAGAGAACTTTCTTGACTCCAACCAATGCACTGTTGTTGTGTAGATAGCAACTGCTTCTTCCGGAGTGACATAAGGGCCATCTTTCAAATAGTTATGCTGTCTTTCCTGTAAATAAGAAGAAATAGGACCCAATTAGTTAATAGCAATATGTAAAAATGCATTTACATATAAACATACACACAAAAAAACATGCTAAAACTTCAACCGTGCACCTCCATAAAGTATATCAAAACAATTCTTATTAAAATGATACAAAACCCTTCCAAGATCCAACATACATTTTGTTGCATAAATCTAGATTATAGATTTAAGTAAATTAAATTATAGATTTAAGTAAATTGGAACACTTCCCTTCATAGACACACACACACACACACACACACTAAGAAGACTTCAAATATAAAGCTCTATAGAGCATATCAAAATGAGTATTATTAAGCTGATACAAACCTCTTCCAAGACCCAACATTGATTTGTTGCATAAGGCTAGATTATAGATTTAAGAAGATTAAATTGTAGACTTCAGAAAATTAGAACTCTGCCCCCAGTAATAGGAACTTTAAGACCTATTATAATTTGAGCTAATATTAAAGAATGATTAACACACACACACACACACACACACACACATATAATGGAAACTGATTAAAAAAATCAAGAAGCAACTGAATAGGTGTTGACAAAAAACCCCAAATATAAAATGACAACTCATGCCCAACCATTCAACTATATAAATGTAAAAATAAGGTAAAAAACGTCTTTGCCTGTTCAGCCTTTAACCACAAACGAGTCAATCTTCCCAGATTCTTGCGACAAACAGTCTTGTCAACTGTTGCACCCCTTCGAATACGTTCCCTGTTGTAGTGAGCAACATTAGTCCACCAATCTGCCTTGGACTTCACATAACGAAGAATCATATTCTCAATTGGAACGGGAAGTCCAGGAACCTGAAACAACTTTCAAGTTAGGGAACAACCTAAAACAAAGATGACCTTGTACACAATGAAAAGCGCCAAATTTAGATAAGCATTCAATATTTCAGAAGAATCCCACCTTCCAGGGGATGTTGGCTTTCCAACAACGCCATGCTTCACTAAGGTGCTGCAGAATAGTCCTAGCCTTGTTTGCCTTTATCCCCTCTGCAATGCAGGAGTTAAAAGAAAAAGGGAAAGGAATGATCAAGAAACAAACAACAGTATAAACGAATCACAGAATGCTCAAGAAATTACCAGGCATTGCATCCAAGACATCATGCATGACAGCAGCTCGCAGCTCCAAATCGAAGTGGCTCTCAACACGCTGTTTAGTGACTGTTTTTGCAACTCCTTTTGAATGGCGACCTTCAAACTGACGTGCAAGTAAGTTACCTAGCCACCTCTCCAATAAGGGCACTATGCCACGAAGGAAAAATAACCAAACTCTCCACATTGGTGCCCAAAATCCACAGCCAGGACCCTTCCCAACAGGGCCAGTATTGAAACGATAGTAAATCAAATGCTTTAAGTCCTTACACATTCTAATCTGCCGCATCAAGCGGTACTTGTAACGGTACATACCAGTTAATTGGCCAACATGTGAGAATGTGTACTGCAAACCATCAGCCAACTGAAATGCATCAACATTGCCCAACCGAAACTGAACATTGGCGTCAACAACAAGCTTGGTTAATCTCAAAATTTCACGACAAAGATGGAAAGCATTTCCAAAACGTGATTTCTTCCGTTCCTTTGTGGTGAGTGTTTTTACGGGTTTCAGATTGAAGTTGTAGTCAAGGTGAAGATAGTTGAGATTCTTTCTGTGAATCAGCAGATTCAACATATTGTAACCTTGCTTGCAAACTTGTAGTCCTGCTTCTACCCAGTCAAGCTCTGTGCTTTGGAAGAACTTGGTAGCTTGAAGAGACCGGAATAAGTGTTTCTTCTTCTGTGCCTTCGGTGGTCTGTGATGCAGCTCATTTAGCACATAACATTTCAGCAGCTTCTGGTAGCTCACTCTAACTTTTACAGGATATGAGGGAGGGCTGGAAAAAACCAACAAAAAAAAAAAAATCAGCAACAAATGAAGAGATAATACAAATATGTAATATAACAGAAGTAAAACGTACCAATGTTCCTTGTACCACTCCGATACAAGAGGTATATCCTCGGCTCGTCTCATGCGACCGGACCTTGTATTGAATGGACGAGGTGCAAACAACAGCGATATGCCAGCAGCTGTTGTATCTGTATAAAGTTGGGTGCTTTGCAGCAGAGGTTCCACACCTTCTGGAAGAAAGAAATCATCTTCATCATCTTCGTCAAGAACCTTCTTCTCTCGTCGATCAACTTTGTTGATGGAAGTTATGGGGTTTATCAATGGATCATAGTAGAATGCTGGTAAATCAGGATCCTCGGTTTTAATATACATTACCATTGGTGCATGATATATACACAGCTTCACTTTTCTTGGTCTATTGTTGTAAAGATGAGGAAAAGCTATTCTATATTCTGTTCTCAATGGTTGCCGAATGATGAGTTTGTTTATGTCATTGAATTCATTCCAATCCTCATCACCTTTTTCCATGTCTCGGTAAAGAGGCTCGAATTTTGGGCCACCTACATGGGATGACAACAATACTCACACACTTAGCAAAGCCATCAATGATACATGTATTTTATTTTTATGGTAATGGCTTATATATAAAACACTTTTGACTGCTTTCAATCACCTTGCCCAAACAGGCTATAAAAAATTAAGTTTTCTGGTATCAAATAAAACTGAATACAAGGAAACCAAAGACATACCAGGAATGCACATGTTCAATGCTTTTGCAGTAAAAAATGATTCCATGTCAAACAAGTAAAAGTAGTTCCGATCAATCAGATCAGAAAGCAGTTGCCCTGCTAACCGATGAAGAGTTGCCATTATTGGAAGAGAAAGATGCCACCTCCTATAACTGGGACCATTTATAAGCTTTGTGCCTACAAGAGGTTTGTGGTCATAAAACCACCTATATACAGCAGAATCCTCTTCTTCATCTAATTCCAGTTGAATAGCCTCCAATGGATCTACATCCAACAAGTTATCTGCATAATCCAGAGGGGGTTCTTCATCATCAAAAGGAGGAAAACGCATTCTTTTGAAATGTCGCCGATCTCTTTTTTCTCTTCGCATCATGATCCACATTGTACCCCACTGTTGAAGTACAAGATGTAAAAACATATGGATTGAACAAGAGAAGTTGTTCTTATTTTGTTTTAAAGAGAAAATATATTAAAAAAAATCGATTAAGCTTGCAATTGTGTTTTCCAAGAACTATGTGATGTGCAAAAGCATACCTGGGCTAAATAAATTGGTTCAACAACCCATGGAATCTCATTCACAAAAGTGATAGCGCCCGTTATATGATAGAGTATTTTCACATGACGAACCTAAATTATGATATTGCAAATTAGAATCCACAAACAAATAAAGTGATGAAAAGCACAAATCCAACGAATTGCCAGGAAGAAGAGGATACCTGTTCCCAGGGCATAGGCATGTTCTCAAGAAGTTTATATACTGCATGAGGTACAAACTTCAGAGCACCAAGATAGACCCGCTTATCATGTCGATATTTTTTTGATGACATGTCACCATGATCTCTTTTCAACAGCAACAAAAAAATATTAACTGGCATGTTAGAGTTTTCAAGAAAAACATTTTATGCTAACATGATAAACAAATCATATAAAAAGATTTTTGACAATGTGTTGTTAAGGAGAGAAATTGGATAACAGGTAAGTAAACTGAAGGCATGGGGAACAGGTGTTTTTTTGAAAACAATGATAGTATAATATTTAAAAGAACCATTTAAAGAAATTTTCATCTTTTATTATGCCTTATTTCATTAAAACCATTTCAACAAGAAATGAAATGTTCACAAGTTTCTATTAAAAACACAACTCACAGCTCTCATCTACTTTGAATCTGAAAATACAAAGTTCAACATATAGGTTATAATTGCTACAGAATACTCCATAGATCCTCAAAGACCATTTTTTGAAGCTCAGCAGATGACATATTCACGATTACCAAACACTTACCCACTCACTTGAGCATAGTTTCTCATTCTAACCTAAGTAATAACCATGATCAAATATCAAATACCAAATTCCTGGTCAAAGCAAAAAAACACAAACCAATGACATCAATACCAGACAGTGCAAGAACACTCAAAGCCCAAATCTAACCAAGCTTTAAGAATCAAATGGCGAATTGTGATGAAAATTGAATTCATTATAAACCAAGCTTCTCCAACATATCACCTAGAAGAGGATGGTAAAATAAACAAAAAAGAAAAATAAACTGTTCGACAATAATTATTCAACGAATATAGAAGAACTAAACCCTACAATCAGAGTACCTGATGATCTTGCGGACGTGCTCAGGGGGCATATCCTCTTTCTGGGTCTCGACAAAGCCGAACTTCCTTTTATCTCCATACCGCTTGGAATTAAGCTGATCCCACTTCCGTGCCTTCTCCACCAAGAGGGCTTCCAACTCCGCTGGCGAAGGAGGTATACTGTATGATGGCTGAACCGCCGGAGGCGGCGGAGGAGGCGGCATCCCAGCACCTCCAGTCGTCCCCGGCGGCGGAGGAGCCGGCATCGGAGCTGAAGAAGAAGAAGACGCTCCGCTGCTCCACATTTGACCACTTATCAGCTCTACTTCCGCTACATACAATACAAATAAAGGTAGCGAGATGCCTCGCCTCTTGATTGATCTAGAATCCCCACTGCTAGGGTTTTGGAAGTGGTATAGCGGGACGGCAGAAGCACGAGAAGGCAAGATAAAAAAGCGACCTCTTCTATGCGAGAAGCCGGTGCAGGCACGTATCGTACATTCCTATGAGCACAGACATAAAACATTGGTCGAACCGACATGGCTAGACTGGACCAAACCTGGCCAACAAGACAGCTCAGGCGCGAGACGATGGCGGTTATATGGTTAAATCGTGTTACCGGGTAGCGGTCTGAATTTCGGATACTATCGGGTCACGCCAACACGACACGAAAGTATGATTAGACCTTTGAAAAAATCCATTAAATCCTACCGACATCGGATTTTGGCAAATTTGGAGTCGGTGATGTGCCCGCCGTTGAAGAAGCTTGCTTAAGTTAACGTCGAAAAGTTTCCCGACGATCACGATCGCCATTGCCTCGTCCGCTGCTCTCCCGCCACTGCGGGCCATGGATGAAACGGACGAGCAACATGATCTCTCCGACGACTTGGAATACGCCGCTGCAAAGCAGCAGGTAATGCCCTATCCATCTTGCTGAGGCCCTATGGATCGATCTATGATTTTCTAGCTCTGCTCTTTTTTTCAAGGGAATGGGGGGCAGCGTGCATGCAGATTCAGTTGGGGTGGGGGAATTCAACGAGAGAGACGGTTACGAAGTTGTTTTCTCCAAGGAGAACGTCGTGGTTCACCCGACGCAGCTTGCGTCGGACAGGATCAGCGGCCAGCTGCGCATCATCAAGCAGGGCTCGTTCCTTTTTCTGGTAAAGCAGCGAATCGCCTTTTTGTTTTAACACACTTGTTCATATGTGCGCACATGGAGTGCTAAACAACTGGAATTATTGTTGATTCGTCGAGTACTGTAGCTATTCTAACTTTTGTTCATAGCATGACCTCATGACTTGCGCTAATTGTTGTTGAAATTCTTCATTTTTGTCTATTTTCATGACTATCGAAATCATCCTCATCATTCAATGTCATTGTTATTGAAATTCCCTATACTATAAATCTTTTCCTTACTTTATAATACAGGAATTTGAAGTTCCTTTCTCTTAAAACTATGATTGTTGATGCTTTTTAATTTCATTAATGGCATGGCCTCATCACTTTGAAATTCTCTATTTTTTATCTATTTTGTGCTGTAGAATTTTATGTCATTATCATGGTAGTTGAAATCCTTTTTCTTAATTAATACTAGTTTTCCTCACTTCATGACTATTGAGATATGTTGTTTAGCCTCATTACCTATTACCATTTTTTTAAATGTTTTAAAGATTTCCGCCATTACTTATGTGGCCATTAAAACTCTATGTGATGGTATTTTGATGGCCAAGATCACAAGTGAAGGAAGCTTTGATCAGATTGAAAGGTAGACATGATTATAAAGTGAATCAAATGGATGCCCATTATTATAAATAAACCAAATTCTCCCTTTCATCGACTTTTGATGCTAAGATCTATCTAAAGTATCTAAATTTGCTAAGAGTGAACATGTATATATTTTTAATTGATGAATTAACACCATCACATTGTAAGCCACCAACCAACCTAAAAAAGCATGTTTTTTCAAAGTATTTCTCCCACAACCATGTTGAATAATGATCCATGCTAAGTGCAATATGCAATTTATGGGTTTCTGACATGCTATTATACCTATTATGAAGCATTCTTATTTTATTTTATTTTTTGAAGAGAGTGTATATATATATTTTTTTGAGGAGAATTTTTATATATATATTTTTATGAGGTTGTTGATCCAATATTTTTTTGCTCCAAATGGTCAAGTATTCTTTTTTTTTTTTCAATTTTGTGATACTTGTAGTTTATAGCTAACTTTATTGTGAATTTTTTTTGAATTGCCAGAGGTGGGTACCCTACAATTATGTTCCTCAAGCAAACTCTAAAGTGAATTTGCCAACCTCAATTACAACAAAAGGTTAGTAGATCCTTATGCTTTTTTACAAGCTCTTTAAAATCCTTATTATGCGTTATGACAACTTGTCAACCTTCTGTTTTTGACATTTTTTCCCTCCACATGAAACAGATAAGCAGTTGTATGCTATCAATGCTTTACCTTTCAATGAAATACGTTCTATACACCGCCACATTCCACCTCTTAGTTGGCAATACATTATTTTGGTCTTATCATCAGGTATATTTTACATTCAATAATATATAAATCTTTATCTTTTTTTTCATTTTTTTTTTGAAATTCAACATATTTTATATAACCTTAAATGAATTTGAGTGAAGTCACATTTATTTTGAAGTTTTTATATTTTCTATTTGAACATTATGAAGAATTTTAAGTTTGAAACAATGTTATTTTATTTGATTCATAATGCTTTCCAATGTAGAACTTGGTTCTAGACCTTTAAGTCCCTCAAAGCTTGTTTTCTTTGATCGATGTTTAAATTCTAATAATATTGATTTTGATATTATGTGATTATTGAGGGTGGGAGGTAAGAGTTTGTTAAATTGATTGTATCAAGCTCAAGTCATGATCAAGGGATCTATTGTATGTCCATTTAGTTACCCAACAATCCATATTTGAAGAAAACTTAAGAGAAGTTATTTGACAAAAGATTGTCGTATAAGTTGAGCAGTGCTTATATAATATGGCTTATGTAATCCAATTAGAAGTTAGGCCTATGTTTACTATGGAGGAGGGGGAGGGTTGATTAGGTGATTGTTGTATAGAGATTTTATCAAACAAGGACATGAAATACCTATTTTTGGGTTGATATGTTAATTTAGGTCGTAACAGGTTATTTTTTAGAACGGCGTTATTTCTATAAAGCTTTCTAATGTTTAAGGTGCCATCCTTGTTACTTTAGGCACTATTTTTGTAAGAGTAAGAATGATGCTTAAATTAATGGGAATTTTTTTGAATAATTTTGAATTTGAATTGCTTAGTTTGTATAATTCTTCTTTTCCTTATTTTGTAGAATTGGTATAATTTTTATTTTTATTTAATTTTGAATGAATCTTTTTGATGAATGAATCTTGTTTTGATACATGCATTCATAGTGTGCCCTTCCTAGGAAAGCATAGCATCATTTTTTATTCTTTTTCTCTTTTTTTTTACTTCTTTATTTTCATGTGAATATCTCACATATTGTGCTCTCAACTCTCTCATTCACACTCAAACCCAAGTGAATCCCTTTTCCCAATTCAATTGAGAACATAATTAGCCATCAAAACTTTGTAAGAGGAGTTGGGGAAGGGCTTGGAGTATTGTAGAATGAGGATTATAGGTTTAGGGTAATGGGCAAAGAATTTTGAAGAAGTTTGGTTTGTTGAGAGGACATTAGGGATATGGAGAAAGAAGGAGATGGATTAAGAAAGGCAAAGGATATTTTGAGTGATTTGGCTCAATTTTGATGGCTAATTGGGTGTTTTATTGAGTTTAGAGGAGAGCTTGAGTTCGGTTTGAGTGTAAAATTAGACAGAGAAACAAATAAGGTAGTCTCACGAGAAGATTGAAGTTGAGAGAACATTAGGGTTGTGGAGAAAGGAGATGGGTTAAGAATGGTAGAGGGTATTTTGAGTGATTTGGTTCAATTTTGATGGCTAATTGGGTGTTTTATTGAGTTTATAGGAGAGAGCTTGAGTTGGGTGTGTAAGAGCAGAGAGAGAAACAATGTATAAGGTATTTTTACGACAAGATTGAAGTGGAGAGAAATTGAGAGAGGAACTCTATTTATGCCATTCTTAAGACACCATGCAATCATGCATACAAGATCTATTCATCTAAAATTCTACTACTTTTTCACTCCATTTAAATTTAACTAAAACTATAAAAGTTCAATCAATTCCACAATAAAGAAATAAAAAACTTATTCAAACTAGATAATTTGAATTCAAAATCACTAAAAAAAATAAAGATAATCAATGTTCCATTAATTTAGGCTTCTTTCTCTCTTACAAAAGCGGTGTTTGGAGAGCATTAGAAATGTTTTTAGAATCAAAGTTATTCTCATAAATAACTTGTTAAAAGTTAGTATCTATCATCCCTAAAAAAGAATATTAGATTTGTTTTTCACTCTTTTTGGGTTTTTATTTGTGTTTGTGTCTATGTCTTGTGTTTGATTTGGCTATTGTGCCCATAGGCTTTTCTATCTGTTCTCGTTTTGCATCAACAATTGTTGGAGCTCTTATTTGTAAGAAATTACTCAACACTGTCTAGCAGTTTTGGGATTTTTTATTTGCATCATTCATGATTGCTAGATACCCAATAGACTTGATTTGCATTCATGATGTTTTACGATATGGTTAATTGATTATTCATTTTGTTTACATCTTTTATTTCTTTGCTATGAAACTGTTTTTGGAAAATAAAATGAGACATATTATGTGGAGGTGCACACAAACACATAGATAAATGAAGAACTCCTTGTAATATATCCATCCCAACTTTATTGTATTAATAGTACAAGCCTTTTACTCAATTTCATTTGATCATGATGGAGGAGAAAGTCAAAAGAGAAAAGTTCGGATTGGGTTTGGTGATAATTTGGCTAGAGTTGGTGACTTCCAACATGTCAAGGTGATATTAGTGTTTAGTAATATTTTTTTCCAGTTTCATCAAGAAGTATAATGAACTAATCCCAAGACAAAGGGTTGAAAAACTAAACACTAATATGATCGAACAACTTAAGAGTTTGTTTGTCTCTTTTGTTTTGTATATATACACATGTGCGTATGTGTTATATATATGTTTATATCTAAATATTTATATATAAACATATATTATGTATCATTTATTTAAGTTTTTATGCAGGACTTGCTTATCCTTCACTTTATTTCTACAATGGCGGTGTTCGAGAATTTCTAGCTACCCTTAAACAATATCTTCTTATTGTCAGGTTAGTCCTCTTTTATTATTCATATGCACTGAAACAATATATGTCATTTTATGTATATGATTTAATTTTGAGGGAACAAATTTTGTTGATCATCGTGCATGCAAATTTCATTTCCTTGATTTCCCTTCAGATGTTGTCTACTGTTGTTTTGCTAGTTTGCTTGTTGTAAACGGAATTTTACTAGTTAAGCCTTCTTCACTAGAAGGTGTTTTGTGTGGCAATTGGGCTATTTTGGCTTGTTCTTATAAGGCAAACTTTCTTCAGGTCAGCAGATGACATGAATATCTTTCTTGTGAATGCTTCTCAAGATCCCCTTCAGGTGCATTTTCAATGGTTTTGTATTGGTTCCTATATATTTTTTTCATTTATTTATTGTTGCGTTTTGAAACAAAAAATCAATAATTGAAGATTTTACTTTGGCTATATATTAAGAGTGCCATTGGCTGAATCCTTTGAAATTGTTGTGCTTATAGTTTTGGTCTTTCCAATGATTGAGATGAATTGGTGGTCCAATTAAAGTTGACCCTTATTTGTTGCATATTTCTGTTTGCTTTTCATTAGTTTATTAAGTTATTTACATCTACATTTTATTATATATTGTTTGAAGATCACTTGACAGAAATATCATAATTCTATCAGTGCAAAATGTGGTTAACATTTTTGCCAAGAAAGCATAAAAATGAGTTTCGGGCCTTTTTTTGTCATTGTTTGCCACTATTACCACCACTGTTAAAGCCATAGCTGCCGCTCGCTTGACTCGTCCTGGCCTACAAACTTGGTAATCGGCTTGATCCGCATAGACCTAAACCACGAACATACTAACCCATCAAACTATGCTAATTATCTCCTACCTGCAGTTGTAGAGCTATTTCTTTTGGTTAGTTATCATGGGTGTCATAAAAAACATTGTTTGCATTATTGCTCCTCAAGTTAGATTAAAAGAAAGTTTGCAAAATAAATTTTGGAAGCTATCAATAACTTTTTTGAAAAATTGATATTGCAAGAAATTTATATAGCGTATGATTGGTTCTGTTAAGGAATACAAAATGGAAATTGTGTTGGGAAAAGCTCTAATTGATGCTGGAACAATTTATGATTTAGCAATATTGACTGAAAGTCACATCCATGAATAAGAATGGGGGTGTTGCTGGGTATTGTTTTTGGAAAATGGGCCTAGCTCTACACTGGAAAAATAGGAAAATCATCTAGCTACAGTAGAGCAGTCTTTTTTAAAATTTTTGATGTAATTTTTGTGGACAAACCAGTGAGCTTCAAGTAAAATGATGGTAATTATTTTGAAAATGCATGCTTTGGGTATAAAACAATGGTACTAAAGTGATACTGTCATTATGTGACATGAGTTGCTACTAAAGAAGTTGGTGGGACTCTTACATATTAAGATCAATTAAGGAAAGTCCCTCAGTAGTAATTCTTTGAAAATGGTGTTGCACGATTTGCTTTAGTTAGGCTTTAAGATGAAGGAACTTGATGATGAGCGTAGACCTTAATTAGAAAATAAGGAATCCTAATCCAGATATGAAGTTGCCTTTTTGAGGATAAATCATGAAGCCTAAAGCCAATCAAACACTACTTGACATTATTGGATGTGTTGACATAAATACCATAAGAGAATAAGACAAAGTGTTTGATACCATAGTTTCCCTCACTAATTTTTCTATTTTTATTTCTTATTGCAAAAGTAAAAAAGCATGTCAAACATCTATGAAAGCCTTCATTTCAATTCACATCTTCCAACCCTTGATAAGCAATTTTATGGTATTATTTTTTATAAATATCTAGTTCGACAAAATATAAATGCATGACTAATCAATTTTTAGTTTAGGAAGTTTAAATATTGGATCATAACCTCCCTAATTTCTATTAAGAAGGAAATAATTAATGATTAATGTCTACTTGGGGATAGTTTTTGATGAATAGTTATAGGTCTATAGAAGGTGCAAGTGCCATCTTGGGCCTGTTTGTGCTAGCACCTTTAGTATTTTATATTTTTAGTCATTAAGTACTTTATTTTTTCATCATTTTTGAAGGCAGGTGTGTGTGTGTGTGTGCAAATGTATTTTGAGCTTTTCATGACTTACAAGGGCATTGATTACATCCTTGGCTTAGTATGGGAACGTCGGATTTGTCAAGTTCCATGGAAAGTTGGCATATTCTAGGTGTCCAATGGTCTACAAAGTGTCATAGGGACAAAGTGCAGTATGCTGAGCGAATGTGCTGTCCATTGTCTTGGGAAACCTTGTATTGTAGATTTTTTTTGTTGAGTGGTGGCATACTTTATATTGCAGGACTTGATTTTTCCCGTTTTATAGAAGCGAATTTTCAGTTATATATTTTTTTCTATGTTTGAGATGAGATGAATCCTTGTTACCTTTACTTGTTGCCTTTACCTTTTGATGTGCTTCTAAAGAAATCTAGCCAATTGTTGGAAATCCTAATCGTTTGAATGAACATCCAATGATATTTTTCATTTGCTTTTCTACCTCTTTCCCACACCTGGATGATTTGTGTTTTTTGGTCTTGTCCCCTCTCTTATTTGTTATTTTACTTTCTTTAGTGCTTGGATGCTTTGAGATGCTTGAATGGCACACTAGGGCATGTTTGTAGATGCATATGTTGAGAAAATGATGGCTTAATTTTGAACTTTATTTTTTTTAGAAATAAGTATTTGATAGAACTCGAATAGAATGAACTTCGAATCGATTTCAAGATCATGTTAGTATAAAAGACAACCAATTTGGCTTGTAAACACCCACAATTTTTAACTCCATTTTTACTAAACCGTGTATTCAGTTTACCATGGTAATGCTTTATATGGTATTTTTCATCCTTTTGCAATCTTTTTGTGCATAAATTCTTCCATAAAACATAGAAAGTAGCATTCAATATTTTCCATTTGCTAATATAAATCAGTAGATCAAAACAGAAACATATGGTGGAATTTAAAATGTATTGTATATATTGTTGTAAGTTATGTTTTTAAAAGATGCTTGTTTGCTTTAAAAGGAATAAACTTGGTGTGGGTTGAATGGCTTATTGGATTAAGATTGTTGCCTTTCCATTGGTGCACGAATTATAGACAAATAAAATACATTGAAGATAAATGGTGATGGTTATATCATGTATTTTTGTATACCTTAATTTGTTTGAAGAAATAATTTAGAATTAGTAAAAAAAGCTTTTGTGTAGGACAATGCATTGTAAAATGCCAACTAATAATTTTCTAGTATATGTTATTAGAGATTATATTGCAATTTTTGTGGATAATTATACAAGTTCTGTTAAGGATATTGCTATAAAACTCTAGTAAGTTATAGAAATAAAATGTATTGAAATGAATAGATTTATTGTCGAACAATTAATTTTGAAAAATTGAATAATTTCTAATGATTTATAGAAGAAGACTTTTTTGAACTTAAAAAACTTATGAGGATACTAGAATATTGAGATAAAATTTTCTGAAGAGAGCCAAAATCTGAACATTCATGAATTATAAATTGATAGTTAAGAAGTCAAGGAGACAAAAAGGCAATTGCAAGTGAACAAAAATATAATGTCTTTGACTAATTTAGATGAATTAAGGTGAAAAAATTTGTTTAAAGATATGCATGTAAAATTTGGAAGATTTTTCAATAATTAGTTGATAAGAGTTCCAAAAGGAAATATCTTTAGAGCAAAATGAACAATCACTTAGTATTACTAGCTATTAAATTGTTTCAATGATTCGTCTGAAGTTCCATGCTTAAGTCAAATATTAGGAAATGAAAATTTTTACATCTTTGTACAGCTCTTTAGAAAGCTTATAGATCATGAATTACTAATTTAAAGTAATAACCTCTTCTCCTTTACTGGTTATTGATTTGTCTCAACAAAAGACATTGTTTCAAAGTTATAGCAACGAAATAAAAGTGAGGATGGCAAAGAAAGCTTGAAGAATGTAGAAAGTGTGGTTTTATTAAACGTTGAGAATTAGAACTCGAGAAAGATTCTCCCTTTATAAGAGTTTCAATTATATATTTATTGTAGCATAATAAGAGTTTTTTGGTTCATACACAAATTTATTTAATCACCGTCACGTTGTGCTCAAATAATATAAAAGAACACGAAAATTCATACCTACTCCATGTACAGAAATTTTGCAAATTGGCTGCTGCTGCCACACTAACTGCATCTATTGCGCATGTGTGAATCACGTGTTTGAAGTAGGTGCTGCACCAGTAGGTGTGCATGCACGCACACGGATCGACTGTGCATCCACTTGCCAGGAAAAAGTGTAGTTTGCCAAAGTTGTCTTACCTCCTACGAGCCTTTTGTTCAAATTTGTCCAACTAGCCTACCAATCTTTCCTTCAACAGATTAATTACTTGAGGAAACCCCCAAACAAGAGAGAAAACGACTAAAAATACCTGCAATATCTTTAGCAGGTTTTATGGCAACAACTAGATTCTTGTGAAGACTTGCAAACCTGAAAGATATTTGAAGCAATGAAAATTTTCATTGATTCTTGTATATGTTATGTGAATGATGGACTAATTTAGAATTTTGACTCAAATGTACGAGCTCTTCAATAAAGGAACTTCAACATTTGTTGTTTTGGTTATTGGCATTTTTATATGTTTATGGTGTCTATGTTGTTGTCTAATATTTTGAAACATCTTCGAATATGTGCTAAGATTATGTTCGCTTGATTAGGTCCATGACCTTGGTTGGATTATTCTTTCATTATTAATTTGTTTAGTTAGTGATTACCTGGAATTTGTTTTTGCTAATTGGCTATTCTTTTATTTCTCTTATAATGCAGAGAAGCCTATCGTCACTTCATTTGCCTAGGGCTCTTAGCTTTTCAAAATCCAGCCCTTTGCAAAATTCAACTAATGGATATTCATTTGAAGGCTCTAACTTTTGTGGAAGTTCTAGTTCAGATAACTATGGGAGGCACATGCAAAAGTCTAATGATCCTGCTCGTGACATTTCACTTCAAGTCTTGGAGAAATTTTCACTTATTACAAAGTTTGCTCGTGAAACTACATCACAGATTTTACAGGAGAGCCAGAACATTGATTTAATCTGGCATAAAGATAATTCTACCTTATGCAAAAATATTATTTCAGATAATAAATCAGTTGCCTCAGACCCTTTGGAGGTACGCTTCTATTTTTCTTTTGTAGTGGTTGAGGTTGTGCTAACTACAATTTGGATATGATTTTGTGCTGCTTTACTTTCCTTTGCTATCAAAAGCATAACACTGTCATGTCTAATCTCATTATCTTTTAGAGATTTGAATTTACCTCAATCCCATTTTAGCTTGTCATTGGCTTGCTAAACTCTTAGAGCTAACCTTAAAAGAATGCTTCTGATTTTTAGCAACTTCTCAAAATTTGCATTAATTTAGAAATTGCTAGAATTTAATTTTTTTATGGTTTTGATATTTGAACCTTTGACTTGTTATGCTACCCTTCAAATGAAAAGAAGTAATTATGGAAGAAATTTGAGCTCATTAAAAAAAAGACATGGGAAGTCACCATTTGGCTAATTGGAAAGAACACAGTCGATTGTAAGTGGATTTTTTCCCTAATCAAATACAAAAAGGCCATGTGGATCGATTGACTTATTGCTAAAGGTTTTACATTATCATATAATATAGAATACCAGTGCATCCTTGTTCCTATTACCAAACCCAATACCATCAAGATTGTCTCTTGTGTCTAACCTTAATTTGCCCCTCTATTAGATGACTGTGAAGAATGTCTTTTTAAATGGTGATTTGAGTAAAAATTTTACATGAACATCCCATCGGGTATAGAGAATGAGGAGATAAGGGGTAAGGTGTGTAGGTCTCTATGGCTTGAAGCAATCTTTATGTGTATGGTTTGAAAGTTTATCAAGATTGTGAAAAGAAACAATCATGCCAATGTCAAGTTAACCATACCTTATTTTTTAAGAAATCAATTAATTGCAATTATACTCTTTTGATTGTTTATGTGGATATTGTTATGGTTGGTGATTTTGGTTAAAGGAGTTGATTGAGTTAAAAAATTTATAAGAAGAATTTGAGATCGAAGATTATGAAAATATTAGATATTTTTTGGGAATAGAGACGGTTAAAATTAAAGGTGGTATCTTAGTTCAACAAAGAAAGTATGTGTTTTCAATCTCTTGAATGAGTGTAGTATTTTGAGTTGTAAGCCAACTAATATATCAATGGACTCAAATTCTTAAAAAATTGGAAGAATAAGGTCTTTTTTATTAAGGCTAATATCAGAGATTTTTTAAGAGATTAATATATTTTTCCTAAGCAAGAGAATTCAACATTGATTTTTCAATTAGTGCTGTGAGCCATTTTATGAATGACTTATGGGAGGAGAATATTAAAAGACTTCATAAGCCTCTTAAGGCACTTGAAACTTACACCAGGAAAGAGGTTGTTATTTAAAATAAGCTCAAACAGAAGTACTCAAGTAATGTTGAATTCCAAATATTGTACTTACATTTGAGGCAACTTGATAACTTGGCATAGTAAGAAATAATCACTGGTCTCTTGAAGCAATGTTGAAATTGAATTTTGAGACTGGCACATGGGATCTATAAAAGAGTTTGGATAGCGAGGAGCTTAGAAGAAATTCATAAGTAATTGAATCAACCTGTAACACTTATTTGTGACAACCAATCAGCTATTTGTAGTGCTGAGGACTATATGGAAATTGATCCTCATTTTAGATAAGAGAAACTTGTGGAATGAACTGTTTTACTCCATTATATTCCAACAAGTCTCCAAGTTATTGACATCTTAACCTTTCCAAGGAATAGTATAGATGAATTATGTTTGAAGTTTGGCACATTTAATGTTTTTAGTACAACTTAAGGAAAAATGTGGAATATCTCGGTATTTATTGTAGAGTAGATCAGTATTTATTATCATTATTTATTTATTTGCTTTATTATTTTAGAAAATTATAAAATAAGAATTTTCAGGTTTTATTTGTTTATTTATTTTTGTTTATTTGGAGATTGCATATAGATTGTTGTATGGTCATTAAAAGGTTTATTTCTTAATTTCCTATTTTGAGAGATTTCAAGTCCTTTCCTCTTTAAAGTTTAACGTACCTAATTTTTTCATAGTGAATCTCATTCATTCTAAGATTTACAATATTTTTTTTTACGTTGTTGTTAATATTTCAAATAAAAACTATAAATAGTAAAAGATTTTTTCAAAATATTTTCCTTTTTAGTTAAACTATGTAAGATTATCATACAATATATATATTTGAAGCATTGATTTTAATTTGTGGGTATGATAGTTTAGAATGACATGGGTAGGCAATGTTATTTGACTTTTCATGTGCATATGGGTTTTTTAAATGTTTCTTCAGGATTTTTAATTAATTTAAAAAATATATTTAGCTGAGCTTCAACTTCAACTATAGTGGCTTAATTTACTAGTTCACTTATTTTATCTGCAATAAGCTACTAAATCAGTTTGGCCTGCTTTCTATTTTAATTGTTCTTTTTCCTTTGTGTCATAAATTCTCAATTAGCAACCATAACAAAAACAAAGTCTTAAATCCACTTCGTAGGCTCTTGTATGCATGTCCTTTTTATTATCTTTTGCCAAGTCTTTTTATTCCTGTTCCCCTATTGGCATGGGTGTACATTATTTTTCATTATTGAGCATCTTGAAGCCTATGCTTAACATATTCAGAACATCTTAGTTGATTATTAAGCCTATTTCAATGGAAGCTAAGTTAAATAGTCATTTATAATCTTGCCCTTAAATGATAGCCCGCTCATCCACCTCAACAACTGTGTCAAAGACTTTCATTATGTATGCATGTTTACACTTTGTAGGCCAACTTTTGACTATCCAGCATCTTCAACCTCGCCTGAATCTTAAACCATATACCTTCAATTGTCTTGTCAATTGCATGGCACATTATGTACACACCCCCATCTCTTTTTGACTCTTGTGTCATTTTTGTGGAATCACCATGTGTTCATCATTTCATATGATGGATTGATCTACAACAATTGAAACATTTAATTAAGGTGATTGCTATGTAGTCACTAGTCAAATTATTGATTAGTTCCTGTTTTCATGGTTGAACTTGCACATTTTACATGCTATTTTAGGCCTTTTGATTTTTAAGTTGTTCTCCATTGTCTAATCTTTGGCATAGGCTACAACACCTTTATCTTGAGCTTTGTCAATAGGATCATTTATAACTAATGCAAAAAGGATTAAAGGAAATCAAATCTATAAGAAGCTCTGGTAAGAATTCCTCTCAGTTGAGAAGAATTCCAACCTTCTACTTGTATCCCCTTATTTGTGCCAACTTTCACCAATTACTCGATCTCAGTCCTGCTTATACCACTGGTTGTTTATGCTGCTATAATCCATAAAATTGGGGCACGGGAGTGTGACATTTTGTGAAAATCTTCCAAAGCAGCCTGATATCATATGTACAGATTGAAATTTGTATCGTAGGATATCAGCCTGATATCCTATGAACAAACTTTGGTTTATTATGTGATCGTCTCACTTGGTTGTTGACTTAGCATTGATTGTTTTTGAGTAATAATTATGTTTTTTAAGTTTAGTGTTTGACTCTAATTTTTCCACTATCATGGTATACCTATGCTTTGATGACAGTTTGATGACTCTGAGCTAGTTAAGGGGGAGCCACGTCAAGATCCTTTGGATAATGAAGAGGTACTTATCTTTGACGTTTTCCATTAATGTATTATGAGCTGGATGGGCATTTAAAAGGGTCTACGTTGAATGAGGTTAGTGGAAATGAAAATAACACAATTTATAGTGGCTTCATAAGCAAATTTGTCCAAGTTATTTTTATGACTGAAGTTTATCATGTTGCTTGAAAGCCCATCTATTGATAAATAGTATTGAATGCTGGTTGTTCTGAGCTCAAAATTGTTTACAGAAGCGTTTACAGTTCCATTTTCTGCACTAGAAACTTACCATATTTTTGTCACTTTTTGTTGTCATATCCATATTCTTTCACTAGCTTAATTTCTAAATCTGCTAATTGATGTCATTTTTGGTGGTTTGTTCATGCCCGTTTCAATGAAACTGTGAATTTATAAGAATTTCTGAAGTGGCTTTTCTTTCAATAAATATTTATGTTGATAATTATAACCTCGTCTAACATATCTTCAGAAGGCCTGAAAAATCTCAAATGCTCCAATGTTTAAGCGTCTAATTTACATCATTTACTCTCAATATTTTTGTTGTTTTTCATTGACAGTTTTTCCTGCCTGTTTTGAAAATTTAATCTCTGTTTTGTTGTTTTCCTTGTTAAGTCGAGGTTTTACACAGTGCTTGAAAGCTGTGCATGAAATGTTTTGGTGATCCATTTTCAGCAATGCTTTGTTATTGTTCAGAACTAATGTCCTGATCTTACTTTCAGTGGAGTTCTCTTTTGGACTCTGAAGGTCGTGTCAAGGATTCTAATAAACTTCGGAAGAGAATTTTCTATGGTGGAGTTGACTTTGGTTTACGTAAAGAGGTTTGCATCATATAGTTTATAGTTATCTGAACGTGTATAACCTATGCCACTTTGTTACACGCTTCTGTTTTCCTCATCAGGTCTGGAAATTCTTGTTAGGATACCATGCCTATGATTCTACGTATGCAGAAAGGGAATATCTTGCTGCTTTTAAGCGGTCTGAGTATCAGTGCTTAAAATCCCAGTGGCAGGTTCGTCTGTATGCTAATCACCTTCCTCTTTGTTTTGGTTTCCTGTCATTTTTTGAAATATCCCTTTGATCGTGTGCTTTCTTATCATCTTCCTGCACTTCTTGTTCAAAATCGTGTCAATACCATATGTATGGTCATGGTTTATGTTTGATGTTTAGTTTTTAAGTGATCTTGTTGGCTAGATATGTCCTTGCATTTTAAGATATATTTATTTAGACAATTATAATGTGTACATATTACTGCCTTAGATCACATTTCATGCTTGCCAATGCATCTTCGAGTTTAGACACGTAATCAAGTTGTTTTTCTCTTGTTAATCAAGTAACATGCCTTCTGCTGAAGAAGGAGACTGCACTACAGTGAACTTGGGTGACAATTTTTTATTCATATGGAGATTTTGTAAGATTGATTTTAGGCCAGTAATATTACATGTTACTAAACGTATAGTGGTTTTACAAAGTTGAAGATTTTGAGATGCGTGATTGCTTGAAAAATGTGATTAATAGTGAGTGCATATGGTGAAGTTTGGTAAACATTGATCACCTAATGCTCCACATAGGAGATGAGCTATTGGAATTATCCTTGAGCATAGTGGAAGAGAAAGACCGTACAAATACGTGATTGGAGACTATTAGAAAGAATGCTGTGCATGAATTTTAATGGCTATTAGTGAAGAGAATACAATGGGTTCAAATGATTATATAGCCTACCTCTCTTAATGGGCTTGTAGTTTGTTGTTATTATTGTATTTTCAAATATAAATTGAAATCTAGATTCTTCCCTTAACAGAACACTAGCTCAATCTTTCCCCCTACAATGTATAAGCCTAAAAAGTTAGAGTCAAAATCGTACATTCAAGCCAACATCATCAAAACCGGTAAAATGTGTAGTTCTTTACATTGCCATTAAGTTTTTTTATTTATTTACGTTAGATAAATTGCAAATAGTTTTTCGGTGGTGCTTGATATACATTGATTCCTTGAATTTCTAAAATAGGGAAGTAGTTTAAATGTCCTTCAACTCTTTTTCTCCCCATTACCCATCTAACCCTGTTCTTTTCTTAGTTGCTGCTGTCATTTGACAGCCCTCGATTTTTTTTTCTTTTGTCTACAATTGGGCAATTTTTTTTGTTTTCTCAACAATTTGGCAATTCGATTTGTTGCTAATCACAATGGCCCTGCAACAAAATTCAAGTAAAGGTGATATTCTTACTTTGTTTCACCTGGGGTGAAGGGGTTAGATAGCAAACAAAAACTTCCAGTCAATCATAGAAGTTTTAATGGAGCAAGATGAAATTGGGAGGGCATTGGTTTGATTAAAAGAAAGACTTTCATGTGTACATAAGGAGGAAAAAGGATGGAGAAGATCAAACCTTTAATTAGCTATGTCAATAGTCAATTCAGATGAACATCTAACATTCTTAATCCCCAAATCCCCCAAGTTAATCGCTATTTTGTGGTAGTTGGTTTGTTTGTAACTAAATGTGGTAGTTATTTTTGGGGATTTGTTTTTTCTATTTATTGCATAGCTGGTCTTTTGAACTAGATATTTTACAGATATAGACTGATTTGCTATCAGAAATGAAGTTGGATTGCATTGCCATTTTATTATCATTGATATGCTATCGTTAATGTGGTTGGTTTATGGTTATTGACATTTTGTTTGAACTAATATGCTATCTTTAATTCAAGAAGAAACCAAAAGCAGTAATTTGCAAAACAGTATTGATTTGTCATCCTATATAACCATAATGCATTGTTGAAGATTGAGGGAATAGATCTTTAGCTATCATCTCTAATCAAAAACTCAAGCGTCAAAACATGAGTGGAATGCCAAGGTCTTTGAACTGATGTTCAATGAACTCAACAAATAATGATACCGCACACTTCTAGTTATTGATGGAGTTTTTTTTTCCTTTATACATTGTGTTGTTCCTGCAGCTCTAGCTTCATTTTCATCATTAAATCTTCATAGATTTACTGCAAATGCCAACAACATTTACTTAGAGATCTTGCGAATTTTTAAAGTATGAAAATAGTTTAGATGCCCTTTGACTATTTTCTCTCTTAAAAATGTGAAAATGCGTGTCGTTTAGACATGACTCCATGTGTGTATTGGGCTGTATTTCTTGTCAAGACATGCAACAAATATTGTCTCTAAATAGTTTGCATGAATTTTCTACAATTCAAATAAAAGTATGAAATGAAAATTTGAAATTTATCTCTGATATTCGTTATCACATGACTGCTCTATTGGCGGCACAATGAATCCCCCAAATCTTTGATTTGATCTTTGATGATCCTTAGAGTTCATTAGCCCAGTGCTCGCTTCATCAATAATGTCCTCCTTGGCCTCATAATCCACTTTGGCTATCAACAATTTCTTTGAAATATGTATGATGGCATGTCCATCCCCTTGACGTGGTAATATTTGGACACAAATGTTTGACGTGGATCATTTATTCAGCATGATAAAGATACCCTCCTTACATAGTGGTGATATGTGATGTATTGGTGTAGTATAAGTTCTTGCAAGAGTAGCCTACTAATGGTTGCATGTTGTAGGCTTAGGCTCTGGCCTTTGATATCTGGCATGGTGCTGGAATCTCTGAAATTCGTGTACTATTCGATGTGCTTCTTATAATATCCACTCAAAAGGAAAAACTCTCTATATCTTGTATGTTGGCTCAGAGCAGAAATAGATGTTACTTTGCTATCATCATTTACACTAGAAACTAGTCAAAATGAGCAATGTAGTCTTTATCAAGTTGAGTTCCCTCAGGTCAAATGTTATTATGAGTTTAGAAGTTGTCTTTCACATGACAATGTCACATATTTCTAAGTCTTTCTTTCAGCTCTCTCCATGAGTTCATAGGTTGAATCCTTCTATTTGGCATTGGTTTGAAGTTGTGCAAAAAAAATTATATTTGTAGTGTGAGTTTCTCTTTGGCAGGCAAATATTGTCGCTGTTTGGTCTTAAAATACCATTAAAAATAGTGTTCCATACTCATCACTCAATCAATATAGGCGTTGGGATCCAAATTCTCATCAATGTAGGCACATTGAGCTCAGCCACACTCATAATCCTTTTATCTTTATTGATAGTTTCATATGCATGTATTTGTGGTCATAGACTCATTTCTCTGCAACTAGTTTTATACCTTTTAAGTTCAAGTAATACAAGATCCTTCTCGAAGGCATATTTGTAATGTCTATTTGGCACTAATTTTTCTTATTTTGACATGAGGTACTTCCATCATACTATTTGAACTCCTTTGTTTGCATTATTGTGATTTTGTATCATGAGTGCCAAGTGTGATGTATTAAATAATCATGCAAAACTTATTGTTACTAAATCGATTTAAAGTGTGTTATTATAGGGATAACCACAAGGCTCATGCTGCTAAATTAATTTATTTGCATGTATTTTTCGAAAACAATTTTGTTTTAACCTTAGTAAGGCCAAATAATATTAGATCCTTCTTTATTAGTCATTTATCGTGTTTTTATGGTTCTATGTTTTCTTTTATTGACATGGGTTGCTTTCATCATTTTCCTTCTTCTAAATGGGGTGCCCTAAAGGCCATTCTTATTATAATAAAATTTTGGAAACATCAAATTTTAGATCAAATTTTAGAAAGATTCATGTGCATGGAAAAATAGTGAAGATGTTGTGTTAGTCCCTTTTGATAGGCTAATGTTCATGGTCCCTTATTTCTCTTAGTGTCAAGATCCACCTAATACTCGACCTGTCAATGGAATGGTGTATCCAACCTTTGTTCTGCCATTGCTGGCTGGGCTTCTTGTGAGTTGGCAGACACATCGTTATGGTTTCACTCTTTTTGTTTGAAACTTGTAGGATTATCGATTGAATCTCTTCATAAAGTGGTTCTTTTTTTGATCTCTTATTTTAAATGGCTATGCTTATTATAAGCATCATTTTTATTCTAAAAGAAATTAATGATGGGATTTAGGGTTCTCTTAGCAAGAGCATTGCAATCTAAAAAGCTGCTGATGATAAGCTACCATTGAAAATCTGTTTATGAAAAATGTTTTAGGTGCAAGTATGCAAGTACCTTTTCATATAAATTGTCAAATTTTGTTGATGAAATGCCAAAGCAGCCAATAAGTAATTTTGAAAAGCAAAAAACCAAACCAACGTTTAGTTCCTTTTTGTTAGTTCACAGGCCTCATCTGTATAGTGTGGTAATGTCTGATTTGTGTTACAAAGAATTGCACATAATTGAAGGTGTTGTCCTTTTTGCATGTTTATTCTTCTTCCTTATTGCACTAAATAGGGAAATTTTTTACAAAATTTGGGTCTTTTTCTATAGATTGTTTATGCCTTTGAATTTTTTACCTTGTTTAAAGTTTCTTTTCTAAGCCATTATAAATTTATCTTCTTAATATGCAGAGCATTTCAGCAGCACAAGCCAAGCGATTTATCAAGTTCAGAGAACGAAGGAGTCTTATTGAAAAGGACGTGGTAATAAGCAATTGTATAACCATGCTTTGCATGCATAAGAGTCACCATTTTTTCTGTGTTCCAATTATTTAGGGTCCGCTTAACAAATACTTTTCCAAGGCATTTTATACAGTGGAGTGTTACCTTCCTTTACTATTCATTCTTGTTTCAAGGCATGTTCGAAACAACTGTATAACCTTGTTTTGAATGTATAATAGTCGTCATTGTTATCCTAGATCCATTTGTATATGGTCAACTTCACAAATACCTTATTCACCTTCATTCTTGTTGAGCACATAGAATTGCTAATAGGTATTTATGCACGGTTCCAAGACATGTTTACATTTGTTCTACATATGTTTATCCCTTTTCACTCTTTCTACCTATACACCATATTGGTGCATTTACTGACCTTAGATTTGCATGTCCAAATTGGTCATTGTTTTACACTACCTTAAATATCATTATTGATTTCTTTTCCATTGCTATAAAGTTATGAGAAACTTAGTTTTCTTCATGCTTTCAAATATTATTATACTCAATCAATTTTACTTCTGATCATTGAAGGTCAGAACGGACAGATCTATTTCATACTATGACGGAGATGACAATCCACATGTGAGGCTTCTACATGATATATTGTTGACATATTCGTTCTATAACTTTGACCTAGGTTATTGTCAGGTGAGTTTGGAAGGAAAGTCCATCTATTTTCAAAGCTCACTAAACTAGGTCATAATTTGATGGATTTATTTTCTGCCTATCAGGGTATGAGTGATCTTTTATCTCCGATAGTATATGTGGTCGAGGATGAGTCCGAATCCTTTTGGTGTTTTGTTGCATTGATGGAGCGGTTAGGGCCAAACTTCAATCGTGATCAAACTGGCATGCACTCCCAGCTTTTCGCACTTTCTAAGGTATGCCCAACTTGTTTCACGCTCCATTTTTTTTAGTAGTCAAGTTAATCGTCTTCTTATCATGTTAAATCTCTTGCCCTTGTTAGTTGGTGGAGCTTCTGGATCGCCCGTTGCATGACTATTTAGCTCAAGTAGATTGCTTGAACTACTACTACTGTTTTCGTTGGATTCTCATACAATTTAAAAGGTAATAAATTATCTTCCTACTGATTCGATTATTAACATGACCCTTTAAATGATTACTTTGTTGGCTGAACTTTAGGCATATCGTATCTGGCTGTTAATGATTCTATCTTGAACCAGTCTTACCCTAGCTCAAAGAGGTTGAAGATGCCCGATTTGATCTCAATCTGATCCATTTTCTGTTCCAATTTTGATATGAAACCAAACTTGGACTAACATTCTGTTAAAATATCTTTTTCCTTTTAAATTTTTGGTTATTAACAAATCTACACATCCAATATTTGCTACCATGCTTTATAAAATCATTCAATTGCATGCCTAATAGAGCATACTTGTAATATATATATGCAAAAATAATTTGATATCAATCCATATTAGCTGATGGCATGAACGGGGACAGGTTTCTGCATAGTAGTTAAGCTCAATCATTTCGATTCAAGCTCAATTCAAGTTAAAATATGATCCAAAATTCACTTACTTTCATATATAAATAGTGTTCTGTTCTTCCACACTATCTCTACATGTGAAATGTGTTGGGTAAACATGACATAGTTATCATCCTACTGATTGATTTGTTCATATGACCCCTTAATGTTGCAACTGTTGAAATTTGAATAGATGATTTGCACAAATAGAAAATGAGCTTTTGAAATTGTTATTTGGTAAAAAAATGAATTTTTAAACAAAACTTTTATTAAAGGGAGGCAATTTCCAATCTATTATCATACACATCTTTCTATTGTTTTGCAGGGAATTTGAATTCGAAAAGCTGATGCGTTTGTGGGAAGTATTATGGACACATCACATGTCGGAACACTTCCATCTCTACATCTGTGTTGCCATCTTGATGAAGCACCGTAGTAAGATCATGGGCGAGCGCATGGATTTCGATGCCCTCCTCAAGTATATCAATGAACTCAGCAGTGAAATCGATCTCGACGAGATCTTAAGTGCAGCAGAAAGCTTGTGCATCCGTGCAGGAGAGAAGGGAGCAGCTTGTATTCCTCCTGGAACACCTCCATCCCTGCCCATGGATGCACCCCTGGAATACTGTACTGAGAATGGCGATATCTAGCAAATGATTGCTGCAAATCTTTGTAGGTAAAATGTTCTATTTATTGAATTCTATTTTTTTATTTTATTTTTTACTACAAAAATTAAAGGATGGTTATAATTTGTCTTACAACAATAGTATGTAATTAGAAGTTTTTACAAGTAATTTATGATGGATCTCTTTCATTATTCAACAATAGTATGTAATTAGAAGTTTTTACAAGTAATTTATGATGGATCTCTTTCATTATTCAATAATAACTGTGTGAAACTTCTCCTTTTTGATTTCTTATTTCCATTTCTTAGAAAGCATTTCAAGTGGTATATAGGGACATTGTCTTCTTGCTTTTTGTTCATATCTGTTTTGTTAGAAAAGCTTTTTGTTGATGTTGCACGCTTGTCTGTGTTTTGCGTTATGTACATATTCTACAGTGTACTTTCCACTAGGGAACAAATATGTTTAGAATTTAAGAATTGAAAAAAATAAATAAATTTGGTTAAGAATTATGATTTTTTTAGATTGTTTGATTAAGATGAAAAATGCAAGAAACTTAATCTTATTGTGTAATATGACTTCAATTTTACAATCTTATATCAAAATTATACTGGAATATAATTTAAAGGTATCATCCTTTTTATTCTATAAAGATGGTGTTAAAGAATTTCAAAAACCTGGTAATTATCTAAACCAAACATCATAAATAAAAAATGTTTTTGGAGATGTGGAATATGCATCAATACTACCTGGGGCACTCAAACCAGTAAACCAAACAGAACAATCTTACATTCTTGTATCAAGTAAACCATAGAATTTGGCATTTGCAAAGAATTCATTCAGAGAATAATATCAGTTATTACACGTACAATTAGAAATCTTAAGTGAAAAAAAAAAAAAGTTGAAGCATAGTGAAGCTTAACTTCAAACAAGATGTGTATTTAACAGCAAATTTACTACTAAAATCAAAATTGATTTTTAGGGCTCCTTAGTCCACTCAGGCTTGATTTTTAGGGCTCCATTCCACAGAAAAGCTGATGAAATCTGATGCTGGATTGAACCTCTTTTCCAATCCATAATGTTGATAAGTATCCACTTTTTTCTCATTTATGTTGGTATTACCAAGAGGAGCAAAATTTGTAGGCATCTGGTCCACAGAAAACCTGTGAAGCCCTGATGAAGAGCTTGACCTCTTGTCAAAGCCATATAGTTGGTCAGCTGCTTGCTTGGGGACTGAAGTATGATCATCTTTAGACCTTCTTTCTTGGATATGTCTCAGCTGTTTGGCATAATCATCCTAAACAAGTACATACAATGTTCAATGGATAAAAAGAGTCTTCAGTCATGTTATCAACATTTTATCAATCTATGATGTTCTAATCTGTAGCATATCAAGGTTATCTTGCAGGTGAGTTTTACATCATACAAATTTACAAGCAGATGATTAAGTCAATTTAAGTCATTCCTGAATCTTCTCCCTTCATTTTTCACTACCATTTATCCTTTATGGTATTTCACAGCAACGATTCAAAATGACATTCCAACAACATTATGTGAAGCATGTACTGCTACAAAAAGATGTACACAGTAGAAAGATGCATATAATCTTTTATAAGATAAATGCTTACTGTAGAAATCACAATTCAAATAGAAAAAAGGTTCTTGTTTAAGGCCACATCAACTTGTTGAGAAAGATGCATTTTGACAAAAACTCCAAGCAACATAATTCAAGCATATGCTGAAAAATTCTTTTATATAGGCTGAAAGTTTCAAGTAAACTCAGAATGATGAAATCTAATCCAACACAAAAGAAGTCTAAACATGTCATATCCTTGAAAACCATCCCACCAAACAAAATGAAAGTTGAGAAGACATTATTTGAGGTGCATCTTTCATGATCAAATTCTAGCATAAAAATAAACAAATTGATCTTTCAAATAATGTTTAATTTCAACCCTGCAAATGGTTCAAACGAAATGTACTACATTCATATTTGACACAAGCTCTGTTGGTGAAATTCTTGACAAAACATAAACGTCCAACTATTTGTCATAATAAATGTTATTGGCAAAATAATATATTGTCAAAAATAAAAATAAAAGATGAGCATGAGGCATTTGTTCTTTTGAACTAAGAGAACATAAAGCTAAGCAATATATTAAACTAACCTCCTTGAGTAGTTCAGAATCAACTTTCACATCATCCATGGTTTGAGCTGGCTTTATCTGGCCATCAGTTTTTTCAGGAGGTTGTTTTCTTGGTCTAGACTTTATGCACCTACAAATATAAATTTCATAATTTGAAATGTTTGGAAAGTGAATCAAAATGTTGTGTAATAGTTCAAAAGCATAAAGCATTTATGTTTTAAAAGCTGCAGGAAAGTGTATAGCATGTATAATGCAGCACACACACTTGACTAGTAGTAGAAAGTAACCATATTTTGCAAGTCAAGAACCAACATTGCAGTATGTCAAAAGTCCACATTTAGAAGTTTAATGAATAGTTTATCAACAGAAACATAAACAATGCACTTTAAAGTGACAACTGTTTTCAGTTGGCAAAGAAATAGCATTATTTGGTAGAACATAAATTGACAAGATATAACATTAAAAACAATCACAATGTAATAAGTAAAACACATACAAGTAGCAAAAATGTTTAAAGATCACAATTCAAAAAAACTCACCTATTAATCACGAAGGTCATTAACTTACAGATGGTTTGATCATTTTGAATTAGCGATGAAGCCATTACTTTTGTAGCTTGAATGATCATGTTGCAAAAGGTTTTCAGTTGCTCAAATATTAGTAGGCTAAAAAATGTTCAATGCTTGCAAGAACAAAATTAAGAAAAAAACACACAACAAATAATAAGAAACAGTCGTCCTCAAGTTCAAGAATACTCAGATAAATTCAAATAACATCATCTATACAACAAGTAAATGCTTAAAGGTAGACAAGTCAGTGTAGTTTATATAATCGTACAAGTAGGTCTTCGTATAGAGTGATAGTTTAGAGACAATAATTATTAAAAATCTTACCATTGTGGAAACCTAAAGAACTTATTTACACAATTTGATAAACATGAATGAACTATCTATAGTTAATCATTTATAATATTTTCAACCCTATGAGAACCTAACTATCATTCAAGGAATCATGGATTTGATACCATTAATAGAGTGTAGAATTTAATGCAGCTAAAGCTGATCTAATGAGAACATGGCAACAACATTTTCTACCTATTTATTTAGTCAGTCATTTGATTTGACAATATTTTCCACTTTACTAAATTACAGCTACCATTTATCCCTTTGAATTTGATTACATGTTTATTCTTAATTATTTCAACTAATTTATCTTCAAAATTGAAAAAAACAATCTGTTTGATAAGGTTAATGGCACAGACAAAAGCATTCTTCAAGAACATAACTTTCTCAACATGAGCACATCCTGATCATTTGAATATGTCTTTGTGGAACTAGATATAATGCTTATGCTCCCGTTCAACTTCTATTGCTTCTTTTGATGTACTTTCTTGTTCTATGCCCTAGCTTTGGCCCATTATCTCCTAGGAATTGTGTGGTGTAAAATTATTGACCATTAAGAGAGAGTAGAACCAAAGCTACATGGTTTTCATTTGTAGGAGGAGCTTCACTGGTGTAAATGAGGGCATGAGATGATCAGTGAAGAGGTTTCTTCTTGCAATGGGAAGAGAAGAATTAAGCAATTCCCATAGAGTTTGCCTTAATGTCTCCATTTAACAATGACTGAGGTCTTCAAGATCAACTAAATGGACAAAAGACAAAGATGCACTTGTGCCTTATATAAAAGGTGAGCTAGAAACTGCAATAGTTGGTTTGCAATAAGCATTCATGTGATACAAAACCAGAAACCATTTGCTAGATAGAAAGCTCACCTTCTCGACTCACTAGAACAATTTGTCTCCTCTCGCTCCTCTTGTCGAAGAACAGGAAGTTCCAACATATTAGAAGGCAAGGGAGTTGTGATGAAAAGCTGCATTTAAACACCAACTAGCATGAGAACAAAATTTAAACTTGACATCAATTAAATTAATCTATGCAACTTTTGCAGCAGAGATAATGTTGATGTATCCTGCTTTGAGTTTAAATTAACACAAATGGTCAACTTAGTCACTAATTCACTTAATTTGCATGACTCAAAAAATAACTTTTGACAACCATATGTTAATTTGTCCATGAAATTATGCTACAATTTATAAAATCTTAAACCTAAAGAATTGAAGGAGATATCTAATTTCAATTTTTCAAAGTAGTCATTTATTGTTCAGTTCAGTTCTGTTAGTAAAAATTGGTTCTGTAATAAACCTTGAGTAAATCGAGTTTAAATAGATTATTTCTCTATGATTCCATGATTTTGAGATTGGTCTTCAAACCATATAATATCCCATTTCTTCTTTTTGAGCCCCAAAAAAGCTTGTATTAAATCAGTAATAAGACACCAACACTCTTTTTCATAATCAAGTTTTTAATTCTTATTAGCAATTTTTTAAACCCTCAATCAATTAAAACATTCAGCATTGCAAGTATTCAAAACTGTAATTAGATTAGATTAAAAATTAAGAATGTTGTCTAGCAAAGGAATTCAGATGCAACCAACAAAATATCAAGCACTAAGCTACCAAATAAAGAGAGATGTAGGAAGAAAAGAAATAGAATTATGAATGAGCTCCATTCAAAGCAACAAATAAAGCTCAGAGGAGATAACATTAGACAATTATAACATGATGATAAAGAAAGTTCATGAGCAAGCAATAATGAGATAATAAAGGTGTAAAATAGAGGGCAAATACAAAGATGTGGGTTCGAACTATGTGAGGATGATTCTTGAAGATTTCAAAAAATTGATAAATCTTCAGAAGTAGGACCAGGTGGATCCCTCTTTATAAAAATATAGATTATGTGCAATTCTTTCTTATAACTACATTTAATTTGTATAAAAACAATCAAAAAAAAAAAAAAAAATCTTACTCTTAAACAAAAACCTTAGCCGCTAAATCCTATGCATTGAAATGCAGACGAGGATTAGGCTAGTTTTACTAAAGGAAGGGTTTTAAAAGCACAAGAAATTAACAAGACATAATTAGATAATTCTTGTTATGCTTGAATATTAAAGAAAAATTGTTAATGGAAAGAATTCAATGACATCAATAGATTCATAAAATCAAATCCACTTAATGTGATTAAAACTTGATAATATTGTTATTTACAAGCATATAAAATACTTACTAATTCACATTATCAAAAGTACATGCAAGAGGAAAAAAATATCAGACATATCGACCATATCAAGCAAAAGTTGTTTTATTATGATATTTGTAAAGGCGTTATCATGCAATTTAAAAAAAAGTTTAAATACAAAGAACTATTTGTTCTTTATCTATTATGTTTAATAAGATAGCCTTACGGTTGAAAACTTCATAAGAATAGGAATCAACAAAGTTAATTATTTTGACAAAATTATAGATAACTACTACACATGCAACAATTTTATCAACAGGCCCTTCAAACTCACATGCATCAATTTTATTAACAGGTCCTTCAAATTCAAAACAAAATCATACCTCATTTTCTAGAGCAGATGCAGCTGTACCACGATTATGGGGATCTAGCGCGAGAAGCATGGTTAGCATTTTCTTTGTCCACACAGGAAACTCTTTAAAGGCCTCTGAAATAGTTGATTTATAAGGTTGTGGAGGTCGAAAGTTCGTTGAGAGTTTCAATCTTTTCCAATAGTCCCCCGAGGGGGAGCCACACAATTTAAATATCCTATGCAGTTGTTCAACCTAAATAAAAAAAGAAGAAATAACAACTGGGTATAGTATTTGAAAAGCAAGAAAGTCATTGTTAAATATGTTAATTTCCATTGCAAAACCAAGTATAGCAAAGGGAAAACTTTCTTAAGTACTTAATTACCATAATAAAGGCTTATTAAATAACATGAACAATAAAATAAAATTTTATAATGGAAATAAGATACAAAACATAGAAATATGTGATAAAAAAAATTCAAATTTCTAGATAAAATGCCTAATTATAATGTCCAAAAATTTCTAAGATCCTAACCACTGAGTATAACAAGCATTAAGGTAGCATGCTTCAAAATAAGCCCTTAAACAAATACCCCATTAAATAATTCTTCAAACATAGATTAAAGTACCTTCAAGAAAAACTAGAAGCATATGGGATAGATATCAATATAAATTTATGTTATACACAAGATAGAAGAAAAGAAGGATAGGTAAGGGGCAACCTATGCCCATTATGACCTTTACAAAGTATGGTGAAGAAGCAAGGTCTTCTATTAAATCTCAACTATTGATTCAAAACCAGCCATGTGACAAACATTAATGATAGGCACTTGAGTTCCTTTAGACCAATGTCTCGGTGCTAGATTCTCAAAACTGGTCTCTCGGCACTAGACCCTACAGACTAGTGTTCAAAAGTGAAATCCTTGAAGTCATTCCTTCAAAACTTGTTCCTTTAGGCCAATCTTTCAAAGCTAACTTTTCAACCATTCTTAGATGGTATATATTCTATTTTACCAAACAACTAAACTCTTACCTAACAGTTATAACTAATTCTATCATGTCATCAAAGTATAAGCTTATAATTAACAATTATTATTGATTTTAATACATCATCAACAACTGAGCTCTAATTAACAGTTATAACTAATTTTGTTATATATTCAACGGTCAAAATTTTCACTTAATATTTATAACTAAGTCACCTCAACAAGAGGAATACTTTTTCCTCAGAAAATAAGACTATGATAACCAAATAACGAAATGACAAATATTATTACCCACATGGGAAGTGAAGTCAACATATGTCATTCATTTCTTCCATTATAAATAGACCCCCAGCAGTCCAATTTAGGTGATTCGAATGCATAAACCAATCTTTAAAAGCAACTCTTCTCCTTAGGGAAAGTCCTTGCCTCCTCTTTTCTTTTATTCTTCTTTGATCATTCTTGACTTATGAGGATCTCAAGTTCTCTTTTTCTCCTTATACTCTATAACCCTCATAAAAATCTCAATAAAGTAAATTTTTCTTATATTCCCTTGAATCCAAAATTAGCATCAACTTCTTTTGGCTCTATCTATAGAAAATTAAGATGAAAATTAAATGTTAACTAAGGGAGTCAAAGCCCTACTTTACAAAGAACAACTTGATCTCCATGATCAAGAAGTGGCACAAGTTCGAAAACCTCTACCTCAACTACTATCAACCTTTAAACTTTCCCTCTCATCTTTCACCTTTCTTTCATTTGTTTCAAAAGAAGAAGTAATGCTTCATAAAGGCACTTTACACCTGTCCCTCTCTAATTGCAAAAAACTCAAAGCCCAATTTCTCATTGTAATTCTTCAAATGATCATCAGTCACTTGATCCTTCTTCTACCACAATTTTTGTGGCTTGGACAACCACTCCCACAAGAACCAACTTCACCAATTCCTTCCCAACTTCCACCAGTATGTACACCTTCCATGCCTGTACCTTCTAGCTCTAATCAAGGCTCTACTCTATTCTTCTCCAAACTAGGATTTGAAGCTCTACCTATTCTACCTCCACATTCATCTAGCCATCCACCATACACCCATCTTATATAGCTCCAATAGAGCTCCCTTACCACTAACAAAGAATCATAATTTTTATGGGCATATGAATACAATCCATGCATCATAGAAAAAGTCTCTCTACTCTACATTCAAACTGCAATTATACTTCTCCACCTTCTTTTATGAAAACTCTAGTCCTTATGTATTCCATCAAAGCTAGACCCTCAAGACCAGTCCTTCAAAACCAGCCCTTCAAGGACAACCCTTTGAAGTCTACTCAATTCTTTCAAACCCAACTTGTCGATACCATTCTTTGGTAGTATAGATATTGCTTCGTCAAACAACCAAACTCCTACCTAGCTATTAACTAATTATGGCATGTCATGAACAACTAAACTCCTAACTAATAATTATAGCAATTATGTTACCTAATCAATAACAGAATTCCTAACTAATGGTTATGATTTATTCTATCACATCATCAATGGTCGAAACTTCTATTTGGCAATTATAATTGAGTAATGTCAATAAAAGCATACATCAAATCTAAAATATTAGGTCTTTATAACTAAATGATAAGATAATAATTATAATTCTCTATGTGTGAAGTGAAATCAGTATACATAATCCACTTGCTCAACAATAAATAAACCCTCAAGGGTCAAGTTCAATAGATCCCAATGATTGAGCCTATCTTTGAAAGCTATTATTTTCCACTACGTAAAGTCCTTGCCTTCTCTTCTTCTTTCTTATTTTTTTTCATCCTCATTCTATGAAAATCCCAAGTTCTCTTTCTCTTCTTTCAACCTATAAACCTTACAAAACTCTTAATAAAGTAAATTTATGCGACATCCATATAACAAAAATCAACATCAACACATAGATATTTTGCTATATATTGAAGGTGCTAAATGGCCATATACTAATAAGCAACCAGGCTACACACATGATGAAAACTATATCTACACCTCTAAATTAAGCTTGGGAATAACACCTCAATGCCATCACTTAATATTATGCAAAAAAGTCAAAACACACATTTCTTCTCAATGTCATAACAAACTTGTATCCTTGATTTTTTTTTTGTGTGTGTTTATATTTTTGGTTTGCATTATTGTTTGTGTTTTCCTTGGTATGTTTAAGCATGATGGGTATGTATATGTGTATGACTTAGAGAAGGAGAAAGAGAGAAAAAGAGAACATATATGCGTTTCGTTGAGAGACAAGGGAAGTGCCAACTGCAGTTCATTATAAGTATATAATTAATTAATTCAAAAGATACTAAAATGGATTATCAATCTTTACCCATAGCCAAATAAGCTAGATTTAAACAAAAATTAGTACCAAAACATTACAAATATATGAAAGAAGTAAAACAAATAAACTACATTGTGAAGGTACTAAGAGGAATTCATCTTTACAATTAGAATACAAAAACATAGAGATCTAGTTTAGTTACTTGATTAAGCTTGCACTGAACACAGTATCCATAAAAAGTAAAATCTCCAATCAACCCAAAAGCTTTGCACCAACAAAGTACTAAGTTAGCTATAAAAGTTCTTAATTCAAAATATAAGCTTTCATATGAAATAGGCCATAAGACATTTTAGCTATAAAAGTTCTTAATTCAAACATGAATAGATATATATGTTCCTTTATGCCATTACTAAAAATATATCTTTGCATCCTGTTCTTGACCATAAAAACACTCTTACCTCTGTTCTTCCCGGCATGATCGGTCGCCCAACAAACATCTCAGCTAAGAGACATCCTGCACTCCAAAGGTCAACACCAACCCCATAATCTGTGGACCCTAGAAGCAGTTCAGGAGCTCTGTACCACAAGGTTACAACTCTGTTCGTAAGAGGCCGTTTTGGTTTGGGAATGAAGTAATTTGCAAGTCCAAAGTCACCTATTTTTAACACTCCATCTTTGTCTATCAAAATATTGGACCCTTTAATATCTCTATGTAAGATCCCCCTCTCATGACAATGCTGGAGACCAGATAATAACTGATGCATGTAACATTTAATCTGCACCAAGGATTTAATTTTTTTTTCAGACAACAAAATATGGATAGATTTAACATTAACAATGTAATAAATTTGACATAGATCAACCAAGCATCTTAAGCAAACAGGAATATAAGAGTAGGACTACCCTTTGCAGTAAGAATAAATTACTTTTTGAGCACCATAGATTGTAGAAGCAGATGTTAGTAGATAGTAAATTTAAGAAGGACCTGTGATTCAGTGAGCCTTCTATTAGAGCGAGATATAAACCCAGTCAAATCAGATTGCATGAAATCAAACACCAAATAAATGCTGTAATGCATTCTAGATGTAGCCAACCCTTCAAGCTTAAGAACATTAGGATGATCCAATGTCTGCAGTATCATGATTTCTCTGGCCATAAATTTAACACTCTCAGATTCTGCTGTATCGAAACGAACTTTCTTCAGAGCAACAATCTTTCCAGTTTCCCTGTCTCTGGCTTTGTACACATTGCTGTATGTCCCCTGTCCTACCTGCACCAATCAAAACATCAAGGTAAAAGAAAAATCGCTAGGGTTTAAAACCTTAATACCCAACACCCCCAAAAAGATCCAAACACATAAACACATCATCCTCACCAAAAAAAAAGGAATGAAAACCACTTTAAGAGCTTCTCTCCATGGCTTCATTTCATATGTTTTCAATTCCTCAATCTCAGTCCATGTCTTCCTTTATATGCTAAAATTGCCTATGATACATCTTGTACTAACCACTCACCATAGAACATTACATTACAACACACAATATCACAACTTAGCCCAGTCCTGTAGCTAAAGTGCTACTTTTTATCAGCAATGGAGGGGTGAAAAGCATACCATAATCAAAATTTAGGCTTGTTCTTATTGACCCAGGCCTTAACCTAGAGACTCTTACCACCCCATCAAACCAGCAAAATTCTACCCAAGCTTCCCATCTAGGGAAGATTTACAACCCAAACACCCTAACCCTAATCCAAAAAGGGAAGAAAAGTTCAAGAAAAATAGTGAAAGAACCTTGCTCTCCTTCAAAGAGATTGTGGTTGAATTCAATGAAGAGATTTGAACGAATTCACATAGAACAGCTAATTTCCCTTGAAATTCCACTAGATATAGGAAAAGAGGAAAATAGACGAGTTTTTAGGAAAGGAAAGATGGAAACCTTATCGATCTTAACGTACGAATCGGCACTCTTCGGTACCAAACCAGCGAGAACCTCCTTCGGAATGTTATTCACTAGCCATCTTGGCCACCCGTCCACCAACTCGTCCTCTCCCACTGCAATCGGCCCCGGCGTCAACGCCGGGGGAATTTCAGGAGGCTTATCCCCCTTCTCTTCCTCCGGGACAGTCTCCGCCGCCACCGCCCGAGGCCGGGGGCGGGTAACACTGCTTGCAGGAACATAGCCATGCTCCGACTTGAGCTTTTCGATGCCCCGAGGGGGTGAGTTGGAGGATGGCTTGGTTTGAACGCAGCCCATTGCGATGCCGAGAAGGCAGGTAGCAGTTGGGACGACCGACCAAGAGCAAAACAAGACCTCGACGAAGAAGACATCGAAATGTTGCCGCCCATGGCCGGCATTGAATTAATCCTCCAAGATGCCCCTTTCTAAGATCGATTATTCCACCTTTTGTCCTCTCCTCTCCGAGATGGATCTCCTCTTGTCGCGACTTCGTCGTCGTCCTCTCCCCGAGAAGACAACCTTAGCAGCGCTTCCATTCCCGCGCAGCTTAATCAAATAATCAAAAAAGTTATTTAAATTTAAAGAATATATTTTTATTTCTCCTAACAGTAATTTATTACATATATTTTAGGAAATTTGAAATAAAAAATTATTAAAACTCAAATCAATATTTTTTCTAATAGAAATGATCATTGAGAGACAGCACAAATAAAAATAAATTTACTAATATTTATTTAAATAATATTAAAAAATGATGTGCCATCGATAAGTAATTAAAAACTCCTCTTTTAAGTATTATTGGGACATTTATGATCAAGAAATAACTATATGGTAAAATAAAGTTCAATTTTTAAATGTATTTGATAAAATTTTATTAAATATGTAGTTAATTAACAAAAACCTTTTAAAATTAAAATATTATTTAAAAATGTGTGATCATAAATATTTTAGCAGATCACAATATTATTTTTAATTTAAAAAATACTTTTATTTCTCCTGAAACTTAGCTGACTTCATACATTTTAGAAAAATTTAAATTAAAAAATTATTGAAACTCAAATCTATAGCTTTCAAAGATTCATAAAAATTGAAATAAATTTTGACATTTTTAAAAAATAAAAAGAATTAAAATGATTAATTATATTTCATAAAATAAATCACAAAAAACTTAAATTTTACTCAATAAAACTACTATTACATATCAAGTTGATTAATAAAACATAAATACAAATCAAACATTAAATGAAATGATCTAATTTTAAAGATTAAAATATCTTTGATTTCTAAATAAAAAATAAAGTTAATTTTTAATATTATTTAGAAAAAAAAACTTATTTGATTTTATTCTTTAAATTAAGGAATGTCATTTCAAAACATGTGATGCTAACATCTAATTGTACTTTAAAATAATAATTTTATAAAATATTAAGCTTAAAAATGATGTACCAAACGCAGTATTGAATCAAAACCATGTGGATGAAATGGTTTATCACTTAAAGGTCAATATTTTTTTTTTAGAATATATCCAAACTATTTGAAACCTTTTTTTGTTTAATAATTGTAAATTCAAACATAATTTTTTAAAATAAGATTTAAAAAAAATAATTTTGTGTAAAAAAAAACTAAACTTTGGGTTAAAAAAATATTTATTAAAAATTTGATATATTTGAGTTTAACATAAAATTCAAAAAACGGTACATTTATTTTTTATAGGAACAAAAGAAGAAGTAAATTGTGATAAACCATTTGTTTTATTTTGAATATAGTTATTATCCTTGTAGTTCAAACCATAAAATCAAACTAGCATAGGCCCATTCTTATCGGGTTGTAAATGGGTTATAATAGATGAGAAGTGGTGGGATGAAAAATAAAATAAAAACAATGATTGGACAACACAAAAACAAAAATTTTAGATTATTTTTAAATAATTATTATTAAATATTATTATAATTGATAAAAAATAATATTGAATTTTTTTTTAAATCTTATTAAAAAGTTGTGTTTATTAATATATTATCGCTAAGTGTTTAATAAGATAATTAATATTGTAAAATGATTATAATAATATTTTAAATTTTAAAAAACGTATATCAAACAAAATCTTGACGTATTCCATCACTATGTTTATGGCCTTTCAAGACATCTATTAAAGGTTTTTCCAATGTGTCATTATCTATTATTTTCTTTGTGTATGTTATTTTAAGATTAATGTATTATACAATAAGATGAAAATAAATAATATTTTAACAAAATTTTAGAATAATTTTAAGAACTTTTAACAATTATGATTGTAAACAATTTAAATATAAAAAATATATAGTTTTGTAAAATGATGATAAGGAAGGAAAGCTTACCTTAAAATTAAAAACTCTAAAAGCCTTGTGATTAAAATATAATTATTTATTGATATATTATAATGGATCTTATGCAAAAAATAAAAAATAAAGATAATGAGAATAGAAAGATCATATAATAGACATCCTAAAAATATTAGATAGATAAATTGAATAAAATTAATATCAGTATATTAAATGATTAAATTACTATGAAATATGATGCAATATGAGTATATTGCATAACATTGATTTATTTGAATATATTTTAATTAGTGAGATAATGTATCATTATGATATGTGTGTGTGTATGTATATGTCTATATATATATATATATATATATATGCTCAAATAATGTTTAATACAAATATTTATTAAAGAGAAGAATAAAGAATCATAATGATTAGTGAGAATCTAACGAAAAAATCATCTAACAAAATAAGATATTATCCCATTTATTATATCCTTCAAAGACAAGACATTTATACAAAAAAATCCTTTTATAAACATTACATATATATAAAAATTTAATTTATTTAAAAAAAAACTGAATATATCATAATAGAAATTAAAAGGAAATCAAATAAAATCTTGCTACGAAGGATTTGTGCATCAAAATCGTATTTATTATTATTTTTCAAAACTGATATTGTCATTACACTAATTTATATCAAATAATATGCATATACTATTTTAAAAAATACAATTTATTAACATTTTTTTTTCTCTTCATGATCATTGGTCGTTTTTGGCGGCCTCTATTGAAAAATAAGCAAATTCAACACCGTACATGCCCTTTAAGATGTGTGAACTCATCATTCCGTTTTGCTATCCTATTTTGTTACGATCTCTTTCTGTCTTCTCTATAAAAGGCGTGACTGATTGGAAAGGGAGAAGCGGGGCCATGGATTCTTTGCTAATTGAATCTCAATTCCTCTGTAAACCCTGCCCGGCGGCCGCTGCCCTCCGGCCGTCGACACGCCTTCCCTTTTTTTCCGGCCCAACTGCCCCTTCTTCTCTCCCCATGGTCCATAGGCAGTCGTTCTGCCTATCTACATCTACATCCGGCAGGATACGCTTCTCGGCTAGGAACGGGGCCTTGGTGTGGAATGCGGTCGAGGTACGGGTTATGTTGTCGCGTAGGTTTGGCATTACTTGATGTTGCAGCTTGTGTGTCTGATTTTTGTGTTTACGATATTAAAATGGGAGTTCTGGTTCTTGCGATTGCATAGGTCAGAATTGTCATGCTTCTGCTGGCGTGGCAGTTCCGTGTTCCCTTTTGCATTGTTTTCTATAGATTTAGAGGCGCTTTGTTTTTCATCCCGTATTGTGTTACCACTATTAATGCATTTGTTTCCCGTATCCTACGAAGGGACTTGTCATCTGAAGGAGTAGGCAGAAATAGAGTGTATTCAACCTTTTTTTTGGGTTTTAAGATTTATAATTTTGGCTGTTGTGCTACTGGTCATGTAGGTGCCGAAAATGTCCTCTTTCTTAGGAGATGCAATTAGAGGTTAAGATGGTAGTTAGAGGGTCACAAAAAGATAAACATGAAGGCAAAAAATCGTAAAAAAGTAAGAAAATATACACAATAATTTACGCTGAAAACCTTGGATTAGGGAAAACCATCGAGGCAGTGACGACTATGAGATCCATTATGATGGGAATAGAGTACAGTATGACCTTCCTCTCACATAGCATGGGGAAAAAGAAGGAATACGAACAGAAAGGCATAGGTAAAGAAGTTGCAAAATAAGTTCTTCGTTGGGAAGAAGAGTAGGAAGCCGCTTCTGTTATTGAGGTTCCTTTATTTATAGTTATAGGTAGCCTTCATATATTTTTTTTTATAGTTAACCCAGGATAAGATGATGACTTTTTATAGATGATTAGTTAGAATAAGGTAATTATAGCTGACTTTTAGTAGTTATCATACGAATGTTCACCTTCTAATCCACTGAGGTCTATAAAGACTATTAAAATGATATAAGATCCACTTGAGCAGTCCAGTTGAAGCCATTAAATTTTGTTGTTAAGTGGCTGAATGATTTTATTCACTTTGCTTGCACTTATTTAGATTTAGTGCTATGAATGCAGTTTGGAGTTGAAGAAGAAAAGGAACATGATAAAATAAGACAGATTTGGCGTTACTAGAACTGGAAAACTATCGTTAGATGCTTCAAGCTTGTCAATAAGCAACTCAATTGGTCTGCATCAATGAAGAATTTTCATTGATGAAACTACTAATTTAGAATACCAAATACAAAGGCAATCCATTTGGACTATTATTCTTTAGTTTTTGGGTGCAATGTTTTCCTTCATTAAAGACGGATTTTTTATTGGTGTAACCATGGAAGTTGGAGATTGGATTTACTATAATGTAATATGGAGGGATAAGAGTAGAATGGAAATACAATTAATCAAAATTAGGGGTCATTATTCACCATGATTTCTATGATGCTTATGTTAGATAGTTTTTGAAAGTTTAAAGTAATAGCTGATGCAAATAGTAATAAGTTATTTCATAAATAATTATTTGTTTTAAGGATATAAAATAGGGTTGTTCAAGATTTATCATCACTTTTTTATTGGATTTAAGGTCAAATTATGCTTCCTAAATTCCTCTTAAGGTGAAAGAAGTTGGATGGAGGTGTGTTGATCTTGTTAGAAATTTGAAATGCAATCATATGGTTTTTGAGTATTTCATGTATTAAGATAATTTTTATAGTATGGAGAGTTTTGCTGAAATGCAAATATCTTATATTTTAGTGATTGATGAATGGTTATAAAAAATGAATATTTATTCTTTGGCTAGGATTTTGTTTTCCACAATACTTGCTGGTTAACATATTCAAAACTTGCTCACGAAGTTTAATTGCAATGCTAACTTAATTCTTTTGATTGGCTAAATTCATCTCATAGTTATGGCTATGCTTGTTTTTGGTGCATGAAGGATATTTGCTTTTATTTTGGCATTTTACAACAACTACAAATTAAATGTATTATAAAGTTTTCTCTTTTTTGTCCTTCACCATGCAATCAATAAGCATCTAGTAGAATGGTGTGTATCATAGATTTAGCACATTTCATAAGACTTGATAGGAATGATAGTGACATCAAATAGTTGCATATTGTTAAGATTGTTTAGACTATGTGCTTATATGTTTTATCCTCTAGTATGCATGCAAGTTATATTATGTAATATCTACTTTTGTTAGGTTTTTGGTGTTAGTATAATAAAATAAAATGGAAAACTACTAAATTTGGTAAGTTTTAGAAATAGACTTGGTGTAATTACATCATAGTCATAGTACATATTCTCTAGGAATGGATAATACGATAGAATAATTGTTAGAATCATATCACAAAACTCTACATTGTACCTTTGGCCAATTTGCAAAATGAGGATAGGTGTTTCAGACTTGTTGTTTTAAGTCTTTTGAGTTGTTGCTTATGGCACAAGTTTGCTTGCAGATCTCCCATTTAATGAATCCTATAGGCTAATAAATATTTTTAGCTATCATGTTTCTTACTCCCAACAATCTATTGATAGTCGAGCGAGAGTGATGAAAGGCCTTGTGATAGGAGCACAAAATAGTGTCATATATGGTGGCATGTTACCATGTTGATGAATCTACACCATTGTTGGTCTTCGTTGTCCTTCTATCATGAACTATAGCCTTTCATTTCTAGCATTTTGGTGTCAATGCTGACACCCATCCCCTTTAATGATTGGAAGGAGATGAAGGGTTTATGGAGCCAAACCTAATAAGATCGAGGTGAATCTTAAGTTGATTTTAACTGTGATGACATTATCATCTTCATAAATGTATACTAAAGGTTGTTAGCCTTATTACAGTTTAAGTTGCTCAGTGTGGCATGGTATGATTTTGGAATCTACCTTATTGCATTTTAGGTGCAAGGTTTTATTTGTTAAATCCCACCAAGCCATATAACATAAGATCTTATGCTTTGACTAGGCTTTGTTTTCCACAAAACTTTTCCTTAACATATTAAAATGTGCTTATTAGATATTTCAAATGCAATCAAATGATTTTTTGAGTATTTCATGTATTAAGATAATTTTGCAAAGAGTTATTCAAATGCAAATATCTGATGTTTTAACTATTTATGAAGCGATTATAAAACAATTGATGCAAAGGCTTTAACTAGGCCTTTGTTTTTTGCGACACTTGTTCCATAATTTGTTCAATTGTTTCACATGTAGTTTAATGGCAATGGCAACTTAATTCTATTGATTGGTTAAATCCATCCCATAGTTATGGTAGTGCTTGCTTTTGACACAAAGCATACTAGTTTGTCATTTTCATAAAAACTATAGTTCAATTGTGGATCCTTGATAACTAGTTATCATCAAACATTTACAAAAGTATATTTAGCACCATTTACAAGGTTTGATAGCAAAGATAGGGACATAAAGAACCTTCAAATGTTATTAAGTTTATCCAAATCATGTGCTTATATATGTTTTATCCTCTAGTATATAGATAGGCCATGTTACATAATATTTACTTTTATTAGGGTTTTGTGTTATTGTATAGTAGGATAAAGCAGAGAACTATTGAATTTTGCAAGGTTTTGAAGTGAACTTGATGTAAAAACATCCTTAGTCATAGGATCATAAGTATTCGCAAAGATTGGATGATACAGTAGAACAATTGTTACAACCATTCTATAGAACTCTACATGCCATCTTATGCCAATTTGCAAGATGGTGTGAAACAGGTTTTTCAGATTTTTTTTCTAGCTGCCATTTGATCTTTTGAGTTACTTCTTAGAGTGCAAGTTATCTTTTAGACTTCTTATGTTATGAATCCTGTTGATTAATGAATGTTTTGGCTCTTATGTTTCCTGCTGCCAACAAATTATTGATGGTTGAGTGGAAGGGATAGGAAGTGCACCCAAGGGACTGCAAGGTCATGTTGTTATGTATGAACAAGCACCTTGTTGGCCAACTTGACGCTATAATTGAACTTCACTGCCTTCGCATTGTATGACTACAGTTGCTAATTTTGTTATTTTTCGTATTAGTGATGGCATCCCACCCTGTTTTAATAATTGAAAGGAGATCTAATAAGGTCGAGATAAATCTTATGGTGATTATAATGATGATGGTTCCATCCACATAAATGCATGCTAAAAAGGTTGTTGGACTTGGTAAAATGTTGAGGTACCTTGTGTGACATGGTCTGAATTCAGAAACGATCCTACTACATGGTAGGCATATTGCTATATTTGTTAAACCTTAATCAGTTGTATAATATAGAACCTTTATTCTTTGTCTATGCTAAGTCAAGATGCCAAGCACTTTTTGAAGAAAGAGTAACTTGAGAAGAAGTTCTAGTAAGTTGAAATAGGATTGCATGTGATATTTTGTGCTTAAGAAAGAGCAGGTAAGCATGGCATCTATTGTTTTCATCTCTTTTGTTTAACTATGATAAGATAGCTTTTTGGTAGTACTTTGCTAGTATTGAAGTAAACAAGGCTTTTACATGACAACTTATTGTTGCTTTTTGATGGTCATAATTCATGTCTTCATTATAAACTATGCTACTAACTTGATCTGTTGGTAGTTTTTTTAATATTATATGAATGTTGATTTGCAGTCAAAAAATCGTAATTATACGGTAGGTGATTTTATGACAAAAAGGGAGGATCTCATCATTGTCTACCCTTCTACTTCTGTTGATGAAGGTAGTTTGGTTAACTATGTTATTTTCATTTGATTCTTATTTTGTGATAGTTGCTTAATGGTTTCATAAACTTTGATGTTAGCAGCACTTGAAAAGCTGGTGGAATATAGGATAACTGGCTTCCCTGTAATTGACCGTGATTGGACTTTGGTATGTTCTTTCAAAGCTTTTTAAACTTAAACCATTTTTGTCTACAAGCTAGTTCCATTGACTTTTGTTCTATGAAATTATTTTAGCCCATGCTATTCTAATTCTTTGTTTATGAAGCTTTTTAGCTAGATGTTGTGCCAAAACAATATCTTTTCATTTGAAATTCAATGTTATCTACTGCATTGAATGAAAAATTTGATAGAAACTGATGATTAATTTTTTGCATTGTATAGTGGATAACACAATTAGCTTTGCCATTAACTCACAACTCCTTCACATCCCACCTCTTGTGGCTTTCTCTCTTTGCCTTATAATTTTTTAAAGATAGATTTTCCACCCTTGTCAAGCCCTTGTGTATCATGTTTTACAATTTATGGAAATATTTTTCCCATGCAAAAAAATTGGTGCCAAAGATACTGCTCGGTGGGTATAGACCTTGTCTTTGATTGTGAATTTGGAGATGAAGGTGTCGTGTCAGTGATTCACGAAATAAGGAAGAATAATTTTTATAAGAGACAGAGTAGATGATAATAAAATATTTTGAAACTAATTGAAAAAATGTAGACCTACACATGCATTTTGCATATTGAATTTTAGGCCAAAATAATGTATTTCAAAAGTTGTCAAATATGGATAAAATATCATATAGATAATTATATTTTTAACAAAAAATAAATGTTTTATAGATCACATAATTAATTAACTCTTTGGTACGATCACCTATGTGGAAGCTTAAAATAGTTTCTTTATTATTTCTTATTTGTGTATTGTTTTAAATATTCCACATTTTAGGCAATATGATATGTATTTGCATCTTTATTCGAACGAGGCTTAACATATTTGTTTTTCTTGTATGTTTTTGTGAAAAGGATTAGCAAATGTGAACCTTATACATGGCATAGGTATATAATCAATAATCACATGCAAGTGTGATAAAACATGTCTTGGAACGTTAAGATATTGATATGATACTCAAATTTTGAAACTTATGGTTTTATAACCAATCAAATTATTAGAGTTCATTCACAAAAAGGGAAAACATTTTTAAATTAATTGAAGTAAATGGTTTTGCACTTGAACTTTTTTTTCATTGCATACCTCATTTGCTAGATTATTAAAATCCTAAACATGGTTCAAGATTGTTTTCGATCATCCACGCAATTATGTCTTATGTTGGGTTCAGCTCCAACTCTGAAGGTACCTGGTGCAAAAACTCTTAAATGCTTTTGATTGAGAAAGGCTCGACATATGGGTGGTTTTCATATCTTATAATCATGAAATTGGTATCACATGGAAAATACCTTTATATTTGTACCAATTAAAAAATAATATTATTATATGTTAATTGCATATATTTTTTCTGTTGGCAAACTAGTTTTGCATATCTGAAAAAGATATATTCATATTGTAATTATAAAATATAAATTTGTTATTGAAAGAGCTAAAAGACTATTAGTGATGGGTTTTGGTGATTTATAATTAAAGATAGGTTATAAGAGAAGACTCTCTCTCTCTTCTATCTCTCTCTCCTCACTCTTCTTATTTTATTTCTCTCTTATCTCTCTCTTTTTGTTGTCACTTTTTTCTCTCCATTTTTTTTATTCTGTCACTTCTCTCATCTCTCTTCTTTCTCTGTCTCTGTATTTTTCTTATTGTCTCTCCTTTTTTTCTTTTTGATTTGTCTTTATGTTTGGCTCTCTCCCCCCTCTTGCTCTCTCTCTCTCTCTTTCTCTCTCTTTTATCTATTTCTTTGTGTTTCTCTTCTTTTTCTCTCTCTCGCTTGCATTATCTTTTTATCTTCTCTCTCTCTCTTCTTTTCCTATTTCTTTCTATTCTCATTTTTCTCTCCCTCCATCTATGGTCCCCCTCTTTATTTTAGTTGTTGACAATCCAAATCTGGCCACACCATTGTTGAAAATTCTTCACTTTGCTATAACTTGACTAGTGACTCCTGCTAGATATTGTGTTGCCTTTTCACTAGTACCCGAATGACTTTGTTGATGTACGCATAGAGCTGATTTCCTATTTCCCACGCCGATCTCTCCTTCACATCCTTTTGGTGATTCTCATGCAATCGATGCTACACTAATTGCAACACTAACATTGTGCACCCTTGCACCAACCTTTGATACTTACCACACCCTTTCGCATACCCATACCAACACGCCTCCAAACTGCACCATTCAATCGAACCCAAACCACTGATGTAAGATGAAAATGTCAATTTTGATTTTTAATAAAGATAATTGATACATTTTTAATTTTAATTTATTTTTATTTAAATTTATTAGGATAATTTTTTCTATATATATTTGCATTTAAATTTATTATTTAAATCACTTAAGTTTAATTTAAAATTTATTTTACCCAATCATTTATTTGGTTTGAATTTTAAGATTATTTGGATTAGAATTTATTTGTTGAGATAAACATTAAGTAGCTTGTTTTTAAGTTGAATTTTATGATTTACTATATATAAATAAAACTTTTTGTGAGGTATAAAATTAGTGATTTAAAAAGAATTTTTTATTGGACATATGTATTTTTTATCTTTTCAACCCCTAATTGGATGTTGGTTTTCCCTTTCTTTACCCCTCTAGCATGAGACAGGTTTTCACTTCTCTTTAACTGCTAGCAAGAGGTTGGTTTTTCTTTTCCTAACCTTGATAGGAGGTTGACTTTCCATTTCTTTCTCTCATTTTTCATTTTTCCCTTTTTCCTTTTCTCTCTCTATACAAGTATTCTTTTTTGGTGCATATCTTTATCGAAGCCAAATTGGTGAAGTGAATGATAATGTTTTTGTAGAGAGGTAAAAGAGGCAGTAAAAAAAAGAGAACGAAGAAAAGTAGAAAGTTTGTTTCTTGTAGGGGTTTAAAGAAAGGAATGAAAGCTGATATCTTGCCAGGATTAATGAGAATGGAAAGTCGAAAGAGATAAACAGAGAAAAAAATTGGCCTCCTTTTAAGATTAAAGAAGAAGAAACATAAATATTAATAATAAAAAAAATCATTTCAAATCTCTAATTTTATTCTTAAAAAAAATTTTATTTTTACAAAAAAGGCCATAACGTTCAAATTCTAAGCCTTAAAAGTTCATATTAATTCAAATAAACAAATCTTAATTCAAATAATCCTAAAGTTTAAATCAAATAAATGATTAAATATAATACTTCTAAAACTAAATCTAAATTATTTAAATAATATTTTTTTAAAAAAACTTAAATAATGAAAATTATCTAAATAAATTTAAGTTATGAAATTTATCAATTATTTTCATTAAAAAATGATATTTTTGTCCTGCATTAGTTTGGCTTTTTTAGAAACTTGTAATTGAGTTTTCTTGTAAAAGAAGAGAAATTTGGATCATCAACATGGACAAAATATGGTCAAGTTGGTTCTGATACTAGATTAGCAATTGATGAATATGACTTTATTATAAACTTGATGGAGTGTACCCAATTAAAGAGATGATTGATAAAAAAAAGAAAAGGAGTAAGGGAAAGAGGTGAGAGAATAGAATACTGACCTTTTGTTGGGGTAAAAGAAGGAAAGCCGAGCTGTTATCAAGGGTTAAAGAGAGATAAGGAGCATGAATATAACACTAAAAAATTCTTTCTAGGTCATTAATTTTATTCCTAAAAAACAGTCATATTTATGCACAAGAAATCATAACATTCAAACTAAAAGGCTAAGAACTTTATGCTAATTCTAATAAACTAATACTAATTTAAATAGTCTTAAAATTTAAACCAAATAGATGATTAAGTAGAATAATTTGAAACTAAATTTAAGTTATTTAAATAATAATTTAAAATAAAATTAAAATGAAAGAATTGTTAGAATAACTCTAAATTTAAATTTAAATTTTAAATCCAAGTTAATTTAAATTTTAAAATTTATCAATTATTTTTTTAAAATAATAATAACATTTTTTCAGCTATTGCACAAGGCAGTGTCACTTGTATTCTATTGCGTCTCTTTTTATTTAGTTAATTAAATCATTTCATCTTAGTATCTCTGAAAGCATTTCATGTAAAATTCAAATGAATGCAAATGGTAATTTTTAAAACAATTATTCTAAAAGAAAGATTTAAAATAAAATCCTTTTAAAAGAAGAATCATTTTTGGGTTTTTTTTGCACATACTTTTCCCAAACTTTTATAAAATACAAGCTGTAGCTAATAGCATTTAAAAGAGGTAAACAGTAAGCAATAATTTTAGTTTTAAAATACATAATCATAGACATGCAGGCCCTCGTCATTTGTTTAGCAACTTAACAAAAACTTGTATTAGCTTGATTGTATTATATGATACCAAAGTGTATCTATGCTATCTGCATAGACATGCAGGCCCTCATCATTTGTTTAGTAACTTAACAAAAACTTGTATTGGCTTGATTGTATTTTATGATACCAAAGTGTAGCTATACCATCTGCATGTCACTCTCTTTGGTCATCTTTAGGACTATATTGTTGTGTATTTGCGAATACAAATCTAAGGTGAGTTTATCGCTGACTTAGTTGAAAACTTCAGATATCATCGTGATAAGTAACAATTTTTTTTAATAATTAATAATAATTATGATATATAATGAGTAATTAACAATGTATTACAATAACAATCTGATAGCTATATGAATCTAAATTAGACGATATGTTTGTAGAATTAATCTGTCCTTAATTAACACCTTGCATTGTTAACTGGTGAGCATATTCTGCCTAGATATCACAATATCAATCACAATGCCACTGCTTATACTCAAGCCTGGCCACTATTGGTAAGCATACTTTGCCCAGTCGCATGTGTATATCAATCAAGCATAAGGTCGAGTTACAAGAGAAACATCAATTTATTGTTATTTTTATCCTATTATGCATGCAACATATAAATGCAAAAATCATAATGCAACACAGTTGGCACCCATTTGTTCTTATTTTCTTTCCATCTTTATTTTCATTTTGGATAGTTTCTTTGTATTTCAACTTTTCTGCTTTAGCCATCATAATCCATTCCAATTCTTTCACAACGATAAGTAACATTTGATAATCAGAGTTATGCCAATTTCTTGCTACTTACCATTTTTTTAGCTTAAAATAGAACACTACATTTGTTCACCATCAATACAATAGTAATTTCATTGAAATACATGACAAGAGACATCCATGCAGTTCAATTATACAAGCAGATCAATTGATAACATCAAACTGATTGTGAAGGTTTTCCTACCTCAGTTTAGCCAATGATTTCCTCCTCTTGTGGCTTGCAAATACTTGATTGTCCTAGGCAATAAATGCAACTTTTGGTTAAAAGTGCTTTTCTTTCATTTTTTTGGACTCACAAATTTTCTTCTTAACTCTCAGTACTTCATTTTTCCCAAACTAACAAAATTTCTTTGTTATTTTGTTTTTTTATTATAAAGGATAATTTATGTTTTAGTTATTAAAACTATTTATTTCTTTTATAAAAATTCCTGCCTTTTTCTTCTCTTCTTCACCTAGCTATAGGACAATGCATTAAACGGTTCATTATGATGGTTTGAATTATATGATCCCTCTTGCATGACATGCATGCACAATGAGAGTTGATTGAATGGTTTGATTCCTACAATTAGACAGTTTGATTGTCTCATTGTCCTAGATAAGAGATGCTCGTTGAACTAATGAAATGATCCAATGTTTAAAATCCAGTCCAATTCTATGATTGCTTGAGGAAGACATGAGAAGTTATATCTAAATTGAGGGCAATAGAGATGCTCAGCTCTCTCAATACTCTTCTTTTCCTATACTCTCATTTTCTTTCTCTTTCACTCTTTTCCTCCCTTTCTCAAGGACAAATAAGATGAAATTTTTCTATCTTATTTAATATATATATATATATATATATACTGACATACACACATACACAAATATATATATATATATATAACCTTTAACTTAATCATTTTATTCGACTTCTGAACTACCAAATGGAATTTGGTTCTGAAAACAATCCAAACATCAGGTTGGACTCATTGAACAGTCTCTGTTGGTGCTTAAATCATCATAATTGGGATGTTTTTATTTTGCCACAAAAAAAAAAAAAAAAAAAAAATCCAACTTTTCTCATTGTTCAATAATTTAAATTTCAAATTTTGTAATGTGAACTGGCATGCAAAATGAGGTTTATTATCTTATTTTTGTTTGAGGCCAAAATACAATTGTTTTAGTTTAATCACATGTTAGTTACATCATTTGAGTTTAGTGCAACATAACTCTGTCCTACAAAAAATTTCACCCTCCAAATTCCTAGAATAGCTAAGAAAACCTTTTCTCATCTTCTCCTTTAACATCAATGTTGCTTCTTTTTTCAATCTGATTTATCTTTGTGACTTTTGCCATCGGAATATGCTTACTTCTCTGCCACCATGTGTTTTTGCTAAATTCTTCTATTATTTCAAAAATTCTTTTTTGTTATTTCTTATAACTCAAATTTGGTTTTAACTCAATTAATTGAGGATAAATATGAATAACGTGAAATGGATCAAAACAATCTTCCTCAACGATGAAACATAGAAGGCATTATGTACTTGTGTAGGCAAAGGTGACAAAGCTAATTTATATGCCTTACCTCCAATCTTTTCAAAATTTGGAAAGGACTAATGAATGTAGGCTTGAGCTTTTTGAACTTTCTAAATTTGGGTACTTCTTTCATACTGCTTAGTTTTAAGAAGACATGGTCTCCCTACATTTTTTTCTCCTATATGATATGGATTTTCTTGGTGGTCTTATCAACTAAAATCCCAATGATTGATTTTTTTTCCTTTCCTTTAAACTTACATGATGGCAACTAACACTTTTCCAGTTTTTAAATGATTCTTTCAATTTCTCCATCATTTTATGAATAAAAAAATGTATTGAACTTTGGATCTAAACCAAAAACTTGATGAATTTTTCCTCAAAAATGTGTGATGAACTTAAGATCTCCAAACTATTGCTTTTGAAATTCCATACAGTTTGACAGTTTTCTTCATAAATTTTAATTGGTTTATTTGTTGAATATGTAACCTTATATTATTAAAAAAATATGTAGATTTAGTTAATTGGTCTATTATCACCATATTGAATTGTATAGAACCTTGAGATGTTCTAAAAAAACTAATCACCAAAACAATAGCTATCTCTTCCTGTTTTCGCATGGTATAGAAGTGGTTGAAGCATACCACTTGGTCTCTTGTGTTCTTTAATTTGATGATAAGTTAAATATTTATTAACAATTTCGACAATATCTTAATTTATTTTTGGCCATTAGAAAGTTATTTGAAGTAGATTTTTATTTCACTAGAGATATATTCTATCAAAACAGATCATCACTCATTTTTCTAGCAAAGAATAATTTCTAGATATTGGGATAGTTCTTCAATATGTTGACATTCTTAGAGAGAGTCCAACTAATAAGTAGGTTTTTGTAACTGGAACCTGAATGATATGTTTCAAGTGCTGCTACTATATTTATGTTATTCTTAAATGTTTATTCAGTTTTTTTTTGTAGACCTTATATTCTCCTGTCTATTAAATGATTCAGTTTCACATCTTTACTTCAATAGCTTCATATCAGGTATGAACACTTCATTCTTATTTAACTTCATGCAGGTTGGAGTTGTGTCTGATTATGACTTATTGGCATTGGATTCCATATCAGGTTCCTTTCTATTTTTTTTGTTTAGCACTAGTTTTCTGCTGAATTGTTTTTGTTTTATCCTTATTTTCTGTGCCTGTTTAGTATTAGGTTTGAATGAAACCTATTGTCGTAGTACTTGGGAAGTTTATTGTCATATTTTTGTTGGAGTTAAACATTAAAGGCTAAAAAAAGAATATTGAAATCAAATAAAACAAGAACAAAAAAGTAAATTAAGACAACATTAAATAAGTATGCTGTGCTGATTCAAGTTCTACAAATATCATAAAAGTAAACTAAAGTCATAGAAAACTTAAAATTAAATCAAGATATGTTGAATTAAACTTTATAAGATTTTAATTATTTTTTATTTGTAATGAAAGAATTAAAGGGATTTGTTGATTCTTTGCTTTGATTTGGTGCTGCCAAGCATGAGGTGGTGTACCATAGCATGAGCTGAAGTTTTTCTATCTTAATTTTGTTAGGAAAATTAAGTTTCAGCATTTGATATGTCTGCTTTCTTTTTAACGTTGGCTTGGGAAGCAATGACGATAACCATGTGTCTGCAATGGTATGCTCATGTTGACAAAGAGGGGACGATTGACATGGGTGATGGGTAATCGCATGCGAGGACATAATGTTTTTTATGGATGACAATGGGAAGAATGAGTTTTGGGCTTGGCTACTGCTATGTCTCATGCTTTGAATTGGCTGTTGGTGGCACTCGGGTTAGCCTAGGTTTGAGGATGAGCTGATTTGGGACTGATTTTCAAATGGTTAGAATGGCTAAAGCTATTTTTTATGTGCTCAGAGAGGCTTGATTTCAACCTAAATTGACTAAAACAAATTGACAAATTTAAGCTAATTTGAAGTAATTAAATACCACTCAAAATTACGTAGTGCGTGTTTCATGTTACATGCAAAATGTAATATGTGCATAATTTTATATATTAATAAATTAAATAATGCATATATAACTCTATGATAGTTGCGCATTTAAAATTGCATGCATAAAATCAAATGATGCATAAAATAAGAAGAAGAAGAAGAGGAAGAACAATAAGAAGAACATAAATAATTATTAAATGCATAGATATATAGAATTTTATGTTGCATTAATTAAGTAATACTTTTATAATTTTATACATGTATAGCTATCAAATGTGCACATACATAAAATTATGTGCACATAAATTTAATTATCACTCCCCAAGTTCAAATTGAGGTTCAAAATATCTCAAGAATTTGGTTATGGTGAAAGGCACTTAATGCTAATTTAGGTTTCAAGGAAGCAGAGAAATATATCTTGCTATAATGAGAAAGGATAAATATAAAAAAGGGTAAATAAGAAAAATCTAAGTAATATAAACAAATTTGTAAAGAATTTGTCATAACTGCATATGTTATTTTGCAAAGAGTTTCAAAGGTTCTCTCTCTCTCTCTCTCTCTCTCTCTCTTATGATTCTCCTATTTGGGCTCTTTTACTTAATGCATGTCTCATGGTTTATGATTAGGACATGGACGAACTGACCCATCCATATTCCCCGATGTAGATAGCACATGGAAGGTATGTGTTAATGTCCTTTAATGGTAGAATAGTTTTATTTTATGGTGTATCCGTCCAATATTCACTTTGGCATTTTAGTTATTTCAACTGAAACTCTGCCTTGAGTCCAACTTCAGTTTTTCAAGATTTCTGGCTATAATTGGTTGTGAATTAGAAACAACCAATATATTTTTAACAAATATTTTTCATCAAAACTTTATTCTTTCCATCCATATAATTCTTTAAAATTTTTTTTTTTTTGAGCATTTTTCTTTTTAACTGTCAAATAGAATCTGAATGGTCCAATTTTGAAGTTCATATGGACGTTTGTTCTCTACTTTGTGGTATGACATAGTTGATTTGCTTTGTTCTTACAAGGTCCAAATTCTCATTCATGCAGACATTTAATGAAATCCAGAAACTGCTTGGCAAAACCAATGGCAAGATCATCGATGACGTGATGACTCCTGCACCTCTTGTCGTTCATGAGACGACCAATCTCGAAGATGCAGCAAGGTTATCGCTTGATTCAATTTCGGTGTAGTTCTTGCTTGAACCATCCAAAGTTCTATCAACTGGAAGTTCTCTTCTTTGCAGACTATTGCTTGAAACAAAATACCGTCGTCTTCCAGTAGTTGAAGGTGCTGGCAAATTGGTACGCCTTTTCTTCTCTCCTTTCTCTGCACAAGCAAACTTTCTTATTTAGATGATACACTCATAGGTTTTCTTCTTGAAGGTTGGACTCATCACAAGAGGAAACGTTGTTAGAGCTGCGTTACAGATCAAGCATGGCAATGCAAACAAAGCTTAAGAAAGGCAAGCTTTAGTTCACCTCATTTAAGTTAATCAGCTATTTTGCATTATCAGTTCTTCAAGTAGTTCAAAGAATATTAGCCAATCTTTGCATTTGATAGAAAGATAGCATGGTTAATTTATGAATTCTTCATAGAAATTTAGGTTTGATTTTTTTGAGAGCTTAAGTTTGAGTTACCATATTAGATTTTTCTGTTGTTTTAAGGTGTTGATAAATGAAGATTTGTTGGCAAATTCTTCATCAAATTGTCCTGATTTCTTCATTGATGTGTCCTTGTTTAAAAAGAAGAAAAGATTCTGAAGCATGATTAGATCAATTTTTTTCCTCCTTCATAGGATAAGTTTTGTTAGATGATAAATTTTTTTATTAATTAAAAAAAATCTAAAAGCCATGTTTTGAAAATATGTTTTTGAAAAAAAGTTTTATGTTAAAGAAAATTTTAAAATTTGTTAGATATTCTTTTGTTATTTTTTTAAGTTGAAAAAGAAAACAAAAACTATTTAGTCATCAAATATGACTATTCAAGCACACTAACCATAGAGTTTTAGCATGCAATAAAAGGTTTCCATTAAAGCAACATAGCCTTATTGGAAGGAGATGTTATTGAAGGTGTACCTAAAATAACTTCTTACATGTTATTGAAATCGTCGAGCGGCTTAAACTAGCTCATGATATGTCAAAAATTTTATTAAAGCCAAAAAGTAATGAATATGCTCTTGTAAAGTTTTGTAAAATAGATAACATTTATGTTCTTCAATCTCATAGCATATTTGGGCAAAGACTAAGATTTCTAATTATAATATGTTGTGTTAGTCGTATCATTCTATAAAAGTTTTATAAGACCCTTGTCATGAGATTTTCACATTTAGTTTGTCTCTAAATGTTAACCTTTTTTTATTTTTATTAACCCACTTGTTTCTTGTTACACAACTAAGAGCACGAAAAGGACACTTCTATTATCAAGATACAACAAACCCTCAAACGACGTATCGATCATTATGAACAATTTCTCTGCTTGCATAAGATAATTAGCATAAAAAAGTGTAGGATGTGGTTTGTGAAACTACTCCATTAGCTTATCTAGCTAATACTATTTAACTTGTTTTGATACCTCCTTTTAGCTTCACCTTCTCGAGGCTCAGAAAAACAAAGCTAATGCTAATTGACTCTCGTTGTAGTATCTGATCTATGTGCATCCTTTAAGTGCTCGATAGTGAAGCTCGAGCTCAATCTCAAAGGAAACTCCCTGTAATAGGAAGTCATCATCTTACCTAAGACTTGAGGAAGGAGTGAGGGACGAAGACTAACTCAAACTCATTGAGCTTGATGACCCATTTTTGCAACATTTTCAAGTCCTCTTTAGATTGGAGGTGCACTTTTGTATGAGCTTGGAAGTATTGCCACAACTATTGGGGAAACAAACGAGGGGCTAGCATCAATATGTTGAGTGGGGAGTACTTTGTCTTTGTATTTCTTAGAATATGTGAGACTAAATGAGAACCTGAGTACCTTTTTCTTGAACAAAGACAAAGCTAATAGCCAAGCCCAATGCAACCATATAGATAAACAATGGTTTGTGTATTGGGTTCTATAAGATATGTGGTCAAGAAAGATAGAAATTAAGCAACTAAAAGGCCTGCTTATAATTCCAAATTCATCGAAGTTTAGATTTATGGTGATGAAGCTTAAAGAATAACTAATTCTTGGAAGTTTTGAAAGTTTATCTTAGATCTTGTAGGTGTGCCTTAAAAGAAGTGTCTTTTACTATGAGGTCATTTATGTAGGTCTAGAGGTTTCTATTTTGACTTTGAAACATTTTGTGAATCGTTCCTTTGATAAGTTGATCTATTGTCCTTGAGATTGATAAGTATGACTTTGTAGTAGAAGTTTTCTAAGTTAGTAATAAATAAGGTTTTCTCCTTCTTCCTCAATCATTTTGATTGAGTGATATCTTGAGAAGGCAACCAAAAAATTGAAGTAGGTGAAATTAATAGTTAAGTCTATAAGGTCATTCATCCATATTAAAGAGCATGAATCCTTCAAACTGGCATTGTTGAGATTAGTGTAGTTTATGCACATGCATCATTTGTCGTTGTTCTTTTTTATGGAGTTGACATATACTAGCCATTTAGGGTAGCAAACTCAACAAATGAAGTAGACTTCAAGAAATTTGGATCTCTTCCTTAATTATCCTTTACTTCTTGATAATAAACACTTCTTTATGTCAAAAGGTTGTGGCCTTAGGATTTATTTGGAGCAAATGTTGTGTTATTAAAGGACATCTATACAAAAATATCGAAGTACTCATTCAAGAGTGCAAGAATGATCTTCGTTTCTTTCCCTTCAACATCAACACAAATCGTTACAAGTTTATTTGGCTCAAAAGAGTCAATTAAAAATAAGACAAGAATAGATGGAGTTGGAGTCCTTCACTAGAAGGTCATTAGTCAATGGTGTTGGCTCAAGGGTAGCCTTCATGGTATCGAGATAGCCTGTTTGATCATAAGAGATCTCCTTACAATCAAAAGTAATGAATTTTATACACAATCAAGATAAATCACAAGAACAAAACCAATTGTTCATGATAGATGATCATTGGTATATATCACCAAAAATATCAAAAAAAAAAAAAAAAAAGCAGGTAAAAAAAAAAAAACCATCGTCTTAAAGATAAATTATAACAAAAAGAACATCTTCTTAAAGGAGTTGCAACATTTTTATCATTATTTTACTTAATATTATTTTCATACTTTAAGGATAATATAAACTAGTAAAATAAAACAAATATTTCAATTAAGCAAGCTAAAGAAATATATATTTCCTTAACGTTTCATTTTTTTTTCTTATTTTATTTTTTATTTTATTTGAACCAAATATAACATTTTTACTAGTTTGTTAATTTTTTGTTCCTCCTTTTGATCATGTTTTTCATTAATGTGTTAGGCCTTTTCAGATCCTATTTAATATATCACTTTTAAACTTAATTTCTTATTAAAATAATTTTTTTAGAAAAAGAAATGCTAATTTATTCTTACACAATACTATTAAAAAATTCATATTACTATTTGACTAAAAAAATATCTATTCATTTTATAATATTAATTATCTCTTTAAATGTTAATTGAAAACATATTTATTAAATAGATAAATTTTTAATAACATTTTGAAACATATTTATAATTAATGAACGAAATATTCAATAATAATTTTAAGAAATATAATTTGAGATTATTTTGTAGTAAACTTTAGGATTATAAAATCAATTTTGAAAAAGATATTTAAATTGTTTTCTAAAATAAAATTTTATTTGAAAAACTTTTAATATTTTAAATATTTATAAATTAATATAGTTTAATAAGTTTTAATCAAACACAATCTTTTAACTTTGAAATAATTTTTCAAGAGACACATAAAAAGTAATCATCAATATATTTCTAAAGTCTCTTAAATGAATTCCTATTGCAACAAATATGAATCAAAGGACCACATCTCATGTGTTTTGGTTAGCCAACTTTGTTTGGTAGCTTCTTTTCCCATTTATTGTCTTAGATATGAACTTTTATTAGTTTTCAATATGAATTTTTATTAGTTTTCAATATTATGTAAGTCATAATTGTTTTCTCATTGATAATATATGTTTTTGTTTAATACTTTATTTATAAATTCAACATTTCATAAAATTGATTTTTGAAACATAATTGAGTATTTGAGAAACTACAATACATTTTTTCAATTATTAAAATAAAAAATAATGCAAATAAAAGATATTTTTGTTGTTCTCAAATAATTTTAAAAAATTATTAATCTTTTAAATAAATTTAAATTATTTTATAAAATATAAGTGTATTCAATATGCTTATTTTAAATATTAATTTAATTAATAAAAATAATTAAATTTTTTTTATTATTACTAAAACATCATACATTTCATATATACGAGATTAATAAAATAATTAAACTGATCTTTATTTTTCATAACAGAACAAATAAATTGTTAACATTACTTCAAAAAAATTATTTATTATTGTATATATTTTTTTATTTTAAAAATAAAAAATATATATTTAAAATACAATTATACAAACGTTAAATTTTTATTTAAAAATATAAAAAAATTAGGTTTCCAAACAGTATTCTCAAGAAAAGTGAGCCTTTGGATGTCCTTTTTGAAGGCTTTATTTGCATACTAATTGTTACCTAAAAACAAAGCTTTGAAAAAAAAATAGAATTTTTTAAAAAAGAACTATATAAAAACAAAAACTTTTGATAATATATATATACATATATTTATAAAAATTTTGATATTTTTAAAATTAAAAAAAAATAAAACATACCCAAAAAAATCTATAAAACAACAGTATTATAATTTTCACCTTCGTTACATAAAACCAATCACAGAGAACTATTGGTAGAAGGAAGTTGTCATTAACAACGAATTCGACAAAGTAAACAGCTTAGCTGAACTAAAGATAGACCACAATACAATAGAGAGACATGCTTGCTTGGTTTTACCCAGCTTATGAAACTAGGTAGGAATTATCTACAACAATTGATATCCACAGTTTTTCCAGCTATATTTGAATACCAAACACAAGATAAGCTTTCATCTAAACGAAGCTAAATGAAAGGAAGCTGCAGCACCTGTTTCTGAACTCCAATCACAGAGTAATCCACCTCTCCCAAGAGCTGCTTATGCTTCAGCAATGGAGATTGCCCTATGGGGCATTGCAGGAATTCGCGGCAATGCCCTCACCCCAAAAGGGTTGTTCTTTTCCTGCGCATCAACATCAAACAATCCCATCAGAAGTCTCATTGATCTCACCCAAACATGTGAATTAGATCCAACATGTTCTTCCTCTACCAAAAAAATGGAGAAAGGTCAGATTCCTCTTACCATGAGGCAAGTGCCGGCCTCAAGGTTGCAGATTGGGTATTCATGTGGGCAGCAGCTGTAGTGATCGTCGCAGCACGTGGCACCCTCGAGAGGACAGCAACCCCAACCAAAGCACAAGTTTTTGTACTCGTAGATACAACAACAGGTGGTGCTCTCTGGGCATGAGTAGTAGTTATCGCAGACTGTAGGAGGCTTCACCGGAGAGGGTGGAGACGGCCCTGGCTTGGGAGGATTCGGGCTGGTTTTAATGGGATAGGATGCCTGCATCGCAATCCCACACTTCCCACTTGGGAAGCCAACATTGCGAGCAAGCCTGATGTATCCCGCCTCTCCCCAGTCTGAGCCCCAGGAGTTCTTGATGATCCAGTAGTCCTTGTTGTTTGAAGAGCCATAGCCCACAGCAGTTACACCATGGTCAAGTTGAGTACCACATGACCCAGTGAAGATCCCCTACACATCCATGGGAACAAAACCAATTGTTTCATCATAGATGATCATTGATGTCAGCTACCAAGTCATGTATTTCAACAAAACAAGAAATAAGTAATCAAACAGAAACAAAAAAGGAGCTTCTCAAAGGCTTACTACCTACCTAGAGTACCATAAGGCTGTTAAGAGCCAAAAAGATGAAAACTGGAAGCTGTTGATCCGTAAAAGATTTTGTAGGCAAACTAATTTAAAATGAACTCCCAATAAAATAGTGTTACTCCAAACAATCATCAACTTTGTTTAGACAGCACAGCATTTCTATAACACTGTTTGTGCTAAAGAAGGATGATGAAGATAAGGAACAAAATCTATAAACATTCACACTGATGAATCTCCATGCAACTAATAGATAGTGTCTATTTAGGAGGCGCCTTGCTTATATTGTCAATTGCCACAAACGCTATAAAGAAAAAATTAACAAAAATGCATTAAACCAGGCACTCATCAAGTTAATTTTCATTTTAACATTAAATTAGAAGGCTTTGACAGAAGAAATTATACCTATTTTACAAATATTTTCTGTGTTGTGTATGCTAAACATTCATTCAAAACAAACATCTTGTCTAGTTGCAGGAATGACAAAACTTAAATCTTTTAGGGTTGAGGCTTTTCCGATGATACAAAGAATGCAAACAATAAAAATTTAAATGAGGTTAACAAACAATAAACAATTAAGATTTCAACAACCAGATCATCTTCCTAAAAGTAAAAACTTAAATGAGGTTATCTAGCAGTAAAACACTTCACAAACTAGGTAACATCTTCCTACCAATCAAAGACAACGAAAGCACAAGATCAGTCTCAATATATAGATGATTCATTAAAAATACTATGTTTTCCTGCTTCCAGCTGAAATAAGACCATACTGCTCTGCTACTCAACCAGTGTGTAGACCATGGTGTTACTACAAAGAGGTCGATAAGCAATATCATGGTTTAATTTGATCATATATGAAACAAAATCATCTTTTGTCAAGTTTCTAGAAATTAGAGCTGAAGAAAGAGTTGTCCAACTTACGTTGAAGGCAAAGAAAATTTGTACAGTAACGAGAACAAATAAAATTCACCCAAAAAATATGCAATTCAAGTAACGTTGATTCAGATCCAAAGAGCGAGTCTCACTGAATCATAGAGCTGGAATGCCCTCCCACTGGCCTCAATGGCAACGCTGACCGGCTGGTTGCTGACTGCCTTCTTCAACGCCAACTCATTATTGACCGGCACAGCCTCATAGCTATCTATGGTGACAACGTGGGCATCTTTCTGGAGATCAACAAATCACCATAAGATACCGAACCAGGCAACAAGAACATCTAAGCAAAGCAAGCTCATCACACGAGTGGTTTTTATCATACCCTGTATGCATCACATTTGCCTTGAACGGTTTTGTAGGGGTAGTCCTCCTCTGTGTCGATCCCATTGTTGTTGATGATGAATTCAAAGGCATAGTCCATTAGACCACCGTTGCATCCCTCGTTCACATTTGTGTCACAATCCACCAGCTCCTGTTCCGAAAGCGATACCAGATCCCCAGTCACAATTTTGTTGATCCCCTCCACTGCAGCCACAGCCGAGAAAGCCCAGCAGCTACCTGCAATTATTCGTCATTTCTCTTAAACAGAACTGAATGAATACTTCTTTTACCAAAAAAATCTGATCTTTTGTAATAAAGTACATAGGAACCGGCGAACAATTCAGGTCCGAATCTTCTAATCTAAGAAAGGCCGTGGAGAGTACAGAGGAAGAAGACGAGTTCCCTAAAGGACGGAACTACCCTCCGAGATACTGACACCAGAAGGTCAAACCATACGAAAGACGGGTAAAGTAGGAACAAGGGGGCGATCAGTACAAACCGCAGCTACTCTGATCCTTGACGCTGACGACCGCGCCTTTCTCCCTCCAATCGATCGAATCAGGAAGATTGTCGTTGGCCCCCGCCCTGTACCGATCGCTTGTAGCGGCGGAGAAGCGTCGGCTTCCGGCGGAGAATCGAAATCCGAGGAACTTCGCCCGGTACTCCTCGTTGGTGAGGTCGGCGAAGCGGTTTAAGCCAAGGCGAAACGTCTCCTCACTGGCATCAGCGGCGGCGTTGTGCTCATCTATGTACCTCAGATTGTCCTTGAACACCTCGAAACGCGCCTCCTTCTCGTCCAAGGCGTTGAAGGACTTCTTGTACTTCAGAAGCCAGCCCTCATACAGCAGTCGCACCTCCTTCTCGGTCCTCTCCGCCACACAGGGCTCCGCTATCAAGGCGAGAAGGATGGCTGCGTAGACGAGGAAAGCTCTCGCCGACTCCATACTGGAAACAATACAAAGCGAAACCCTAATCAGGTATTGAAAGGCAGAATATAGGTAAAGGATCGACCTTTCCTTTCTGCTGTGAGGGCTGGGACGGCCGGAGAAAGATCACTTATATAGCGCTCGAAGTTGAACAAATTAATGCTCAATTAATTAATTAATTAATTAGATCTACGTATGTATATTTATAAAGTAATTATTTAAATAATAAATATATAGATATATTTGCGTTTAATTCAACCTATTGGAAGGATCTGCCTTTCGTTTGGAAATGAACGGCGGATTATGTTGTACGCATTTGAAAACTATGCGGAAGGGAAAACGGAGTTTTCGCACAGAGGATTATCAAAATGCAAACGTGATGGAGATGCAAACTTAACTGATATGAAAATAGATGATCGTTTAGTATATTGTTCGACCAAATTTTTTTTAGAAAAATGCTTTAAAATATAATAAATAAAAATGGAAAAAAAGTTTTGTTTTTCCTATTGTATTTTTTTATAAAAAAATTTAATATTATTTTAATATATTTATAATACCAATGATTTTACCAATATTTATATTATTGATAGAAAATAAATAACCCTACATATCATTCAAATGTTAAATGAAGCATTTATTGAAGCCAACCTTGAAAGAGAATCTATCAATGTTTATTTCTATATTTAATTAAAGACTAAATTAAAATTTTAAATATTTTTTGGTTTAATGATTTTATGGGCCAACATGTGCATCGATTCCTCTACATCATAATATAAATAATTTTTTAATAAAAATATTTAAAATATTATTAGGATAACTTTTCCTTATATATCGACAATAAAAAAAAATGAACTTTAATTTAATTTTTATGTTTGACTAAATAACTCAACGTTTCTTGCAAGTAATTACTTCGTAAAATATATTAAAATAACTTGAGCGAAGAGATTGACATGTTGTCAATCGTCAGTAGCTTAAATGCGGGAAGACGATCCGCCGTTAATACTCCTCGGTGGACAGATCTATACCATTGATAAATGCTAGTGGCAATTATTTTATTTTAAAATTAAAAATTGATTTTTTATTTTTTTAAATTCATATACGTTGTTGATAATTGCTGGCTTCCGTGTTTCACCGGGTTTATACATCGCCACGTTTCAAATGTTTTTGTACGTTGTTTTAATAAAACACGTCTCTTTTGTGTGATATTTTTTTAAATTTTTTTTAATTGAAAATATGAAACCATGTGAATTACATGAGAAAAGAAGGCATCAAAAATATTTTTTTTATTAATTTAAAAAGAATAACTAAAAATGTAAAGATATAAATTTATTTATAGAAAATGTTTAATATTTTTTAATAGGATTAGTTTACATCAATATGATCTACAATAAAACAAAAGTTAGTCATTAATTTATTATTACATGTTTATCATTTATTAATCACTAATTATATCTACTTTGAGCATGATAAAAAAATAAATATATTTTTATGTAAAAATTTTGATTTTTTTAATTTTTTTGGAATTTAGATTTTACTTTAAAATTAAGTTCTTATAATTGTTCAATTCTAAGGATTATTTTGTTGCTTAAAAATACATTATTTTCCGTCCTTTGAATTTCTAATTTAGTGATTAGGAAGTTATTGGTGATTTACTATTTGTGTTTGAGAAATAATCTATATTAAAATTGAAATTTGGTTTAAGTTAAGAAATCTTTTAAAAAATTTAAGCAATTTTGATAAATTAATTGGGCATTAAAATTCAAAATATTTGAAATAATACATTTTCAATGATTGAAATATCATTACTTGATAATTAATTCATTAAAAAATATTTTAAATAAATTTGAAAAAAATCATATTTTTCTAAATTTTTAATAAAATTAACTTTGTTGACTTCATAGTGCTTTATTTATTATTTTCATAGATGATTTTTTAATTAAGAGGTGGTTTTTTACTATTATTATATTTAAAAAAAATTATTATGTTTTGTCATCTATATACAAGAAAATTATCAATAAATAAATTGTCTGATAGTTGACCTTTTCTTTTGTGTTATATATTTTCTTGTGTCATAAATTCGATAATTTACATATGATATTATATATATATATATATATATAACTAACAAAATTATAAACATATATTAAGGGATAAAGATTTATGAAATATTTTATTTTCTATAATCATTCGATATTTAATAAAGTGATTATTGATTCTAAAAAATCTAAAAAAAATATTTAACTACCTTTTGTCAATCATAATGTGTTTTAGAGTAATTAAGAAAGAAAATTCATTAAAATCGATTTTATGTGAAAAACAAAATCAATTATGACAAAAAATTATTTAATTCAAATGCTATTTATAAATGAATTTTTAAAAATGGAATGAAAAGCTTAATATACCAAAAAGTATTTAAGTTTATTAAAAATGGATTGATGATTTTATATTTTCAAAATAAAGGGAAAAAAAATTAGTGCGCTCAAATCAACTATGTTTTGTTTATTGGATTCTATTGTTCATGCATACATGGACCCGACCCTTTTCCTCTGTGGACCGGCTTTACCGTCGACCGAACCGGCATCGGTAAACGTCCTCCGTTTACTCCGTCAGCGCGTGGCCGTCTTACCACCAGCGTCAAAATGTAATGAAGAAAGCTAACATAAATGGAATTTAATTTCCGTCTTCCTCGTTGAATCCATGCTCATCTTCGCCCGGCGCATCCTCCGGACGACGAAGAGAACTGTAGCCGCCCCGTGAATGGGCCAATCTTTCTCCGTACTTTCCCAATCGACGTCGACGCCTTGCCGGGGAATCGATGTCTTCTCGATGGACCACGACGAGCCCGACTCTGAATACTTGCTCCTCTCCGCTGAGCGGGATCACACCGCGGTCCTTCCCAACGAGGTTCTCGCCCTGATATTCCACTCCCTTGGATCTGGTGATCGCAAGAGGTGCTCTCTTGTCTGCCGCCGGTGGCTGATAGTCGAGGGGCAGAGCCGGGAGCGCCTCTCCCTCGATGCCCGCGCTCCTCTGCTCGGCGTCGCGCCGTTTCTATTCGTGCGTTTTGATTCGGTGTCCAAGCTTGCTCTACGGTGCGGCCGCCATGCGGAGAGCATTGGGGACGAGGCGCTCGGGATTATTGCCCGGGGATGCCCTAATCTCGCTCGACTCAAGCTCCGTGCGTGCCGCGAGCTCTCCGCTGTGGGGATGGCCGAGATCGGGAAGTACTGTCGCAATCTCCAAAAGCTCTCCTGTGGATCGTGCGCGTTTGGTGCCCATGGCGTCGACGCCGTGCTCCGAGGATGCCACCTATTGGAGCAGCTCTCCATCAAGCGCCTACGGGGAGTGAACGAAATAAGTAGTCCCGGCGTCGTTTCCTTCTCTCTTCGATCTATCTGCTTAAAGGAGGTCTACAATGGGCAGTGCTTCGGCCCGATCATCGTCGGATCGCCGAATATCCGCACTCTCAAGCTCTTCCGGTGTGCCGGTGAGTGGGATGACCTCCTTGAGAAGATTGCAAAAAGTGTGCCCAGCCTAGCGGAGGTCCACCTCGAGAAGCTTCAGGTCAGCGACCGCGGTCTCTTCGCCATGTCTTCTTGCGCTGACCTCGAGGTGCTTCGTCTCATCAAGACGCCTGAGTGCTCCGACGCTGGACTAACAGCCATCGCCGAGAGATGCAGGCTACTGAGAAAGTTGCATATTGATGGATGGAAAACAAATAGGATTGGCGACGAGGGCCTTATGACTGTTTCAAGGCGTTGTCCTAATTTGCAAGAACTTGTTCTGATTGGGGTTAACCCTACTTCTCTGAGCTTAGAGTCTATAGCAACCAATTGCAGGAATTTAGAAAGACTGGCTCTTTGTGGAAGCGAGACTTTTGGGGACGAGGAGATGTCGTGCATTGCAACCAAGTGTCTGGCGTTGAAGAAGCTCTGCATTAAGAGTTGCCCGGTTTCGGATAAAGGTTTAGAAGCATTAGCTGAAGGCTGCCCTAATTTGGTGAAGGTGAAGGTCAAGAAGTGCAAAGATGTGACTCCTAATGCAGCAGATTGGTTGATGGCATCTAGGGGATCACTCATTGTGAATGTAGACAATGTCGATCAAATTGAACAGCAGGAGGTTGGCTTGAGTGAAGGTGGTATGATTGATAATGATGTTGATGAACTGGCTGAATTTGTTGATCCTGTTGCCACAATTGATCTTCCATCAAGTAGGAATGGTAGGGCATGGTACTGGAAGAAGATAGTGCATTTGGCCAGGAGGAACTTGTTTGCATCTACCTTCAGGAGATTGTTTCATTGTAGCAGCAATCTCCATGACCCATGAGGGGATATAGGTTTTTTCCTTCATCATCTTGTGTTACATCAATGCTGTAAAATTTAATGTTGTAATCCTGTGTTATTGTATTTTAGCAGCATTTCTGCATATGGAAATTTGATTAAATATTTATTCTTATCTAGTGGAATTGGTAAGAAGATCATTGCTATTCTATCTTTTGCATCATATTTTCATTATGTCTTGGAACTAAATCAGCTTGTTTCATCTTTTTTTTTCTTTCTTTTGCATTACTCTAGCATTATCACACCATTTGTACTACCCTTCCTACTTGTGCTTGAGTAAGATTTTGATATTGATAATTCCAGCATGCACACCTCTCGTTTCATTGTGTGAAGGCATATTGTTGATGTGAAAAGACTCAAAAGGATTTTAGCAAAAGTTTACTTAGTTAAGGACTTTAGATGGTAAGATAATAAAAAAAAAGAGAGAGAGAGCTGGATAGTCACAGGTCAAGAACACCTAAACAAGGAGAGGAAAGTAAAACGAAAATAGAGATCTTTTCTCTGATTCTCTATCCCCTTTGAAATGGACCCATAGGTGCATTCTTATAATTGTTGGAGTGGGGGATGTGTCTTGATTTTCCTTTGAAATGTGGGAGAGAGCGCTGTTTATTTAACCATTTATTTAAAGTATGTTTTAACTATTTGGGATTTGTGTGTGCACAGGGTCATTATCTCTATTTCATTGATCATGGACTAACGGTTTAAGATGTTTGTGCATAAGGGCGGAGAATTGCTATTACTGATGAATTTCATACGTCATCTTGATGGTAGTTCATCTTCCTGATGTTAAGCATGCAAGAGCTGGAAGAGGAATCCTTACGAAGTTCTATAGAATGATTTAGATTCAAGCTTTTTGACTCCAGTTGGCAGGCTTCAAGGGTTTGTCTTCGGATGCCTAAATCTTGAAGGTTAGGACTCGAGCACCTAAGTCTAAATGATCTGGCATCGAGCATATAAGTTTCGATGATTTGGCTTTAAGCACTTGAGTTTTTGATTCTTGCCTCGAATGCTTTGGTCTTTATGGTATGGCCTTGAGCACTTGGGAGTTTGACCTTGAGTAATTAATTCTTGTGGTTCTAGTCTCGAGCATTTGTCATTGATGCCTACCACATGTTTATGTCTTGGGTTGATGCGTGGGATTAAATTATCGAATTCTTGTATCTTTATTTGGTCATTGAATTCTTTGTATTTTATTTATGTTGTAATTAATAGTTATTATAAGTTTTCATAAACAAAATTAATGAAAGATAATATGTAATTTTAAATTCACAAAAGTGATCACATATCTAATATACTGTTTGGCCTATATATTCACTCCTTACATTAGGTCAACTAGGTTTTACGTTCTTGTTGACGTGTTATTCATCCAGAGTAAAGATTGTTGACATGCGCCAACTTAATGTCATGCTAAGTGTCTTGTTGAAGTTTCTGATGAAGAGAAGCAAATCTTTTTAAAGGAAGTGAGGATTTCAAGATTGAAGATGGTTCCTAGAAGAAATTGGTCGTGTTGAATGTCTTAGAACTCTTGCTAACACTTTGTACTATATAGTATCGTTGAAGTTATTGTAATTTCTTAATTTTTTTTTCTAAATAAAATATTTTGATTATACAACTCACTAGAAGTAGTTTTTCATTTCATTTGACCTCTTTGAATTATGTTATTAATGTTTTTCATTTCATTATTCAGGTGTATAATGGATGCTTTGAAATAATATAAAAAAACTTTTAAATAATTTTGATTTATTTTTACCTAAGGGCATTGCAAGAAATGTGTTATTGAATTGTCGTTCTTTTACTTCGATTCTTAGTTTAGTAACCCTTATGTTTCGACACATCCCACCACCATTAGCATCCTAGTGTCAGAGTTTTTTTAGCATCTTTTTATTTTTAGTTGTCCTTTGTAGTCATATTGTATGTTTGTTGTTGCGCCTTTTTGATACTTTGAAACATGCCCAATTAGGATTGCAAGTTGTTTTGGATCTTTTCATGTCTTCTCCAAACCCTTTAGGATAAATTATGTTTGATGGCATGTTTATATGAGGCTTTATGGTTGCTTGACTACGGCCACTTAGGAGTTCGGTTGAACTATTGATTTGTTCCACAAGACCTTGGATTCGGTTAGACTATTTAATTTCTTTTTTGAAGAATAACTTGGATTTAATCCGTTTGGTTGCAAGATTAAAACCCAATGTTCCTCTTTACCTTTGAGAAGTTCTATGTGATGCTCGTGGCATACCAAGGATTGATATGTTGCGTTTCTTGGATTGAGATAAATGTTCTGCATGATGCTTTTTTAGAGGCCATGTTTATTTGCTATACTCTTTATTTTCTTCCATTTTGATGCTCGTCGCATGTCATGCGTGCTAGTTGTTTGCTATTAGAACGATGCAGCTTTCAACACTTTGTATTCTTGTTAGGCTTAGTTGAACTAGTGATAGTTTATACTAAACTTTTGGGGCTTGGCTCATTTCTAGAAATCCTTTCAAACCTTGAATTTTAATCCAAGAACAGTAAATGTGAATGTTCAAGTACTTGCTGTATATTTTTCAGAAACCCTTTTAATGAATCTAATTCCTGCTAAGTAAAACACAAAAAAGCTCAAATTAGAGAAAATGTAATTGTGAGTTACTTGTTTTCTTCTATTTTATTTACTTAATATTTTACATTGCTTATGTATATAGTCTTATATTAATTCTTACTTGTAGCTTCCAGGATGATATATAAATATATTATTTGAGTGTTTAATGCAAAAAATGAACGCAAAAGCATTCTATTCTATCCAGTTGTATAGTTTTCATAAATCAGTACAACTTTTGCTCCAACATTTTTTAATTTATATGTGCATGAAACAATCCAAAGACATGAACATCACATGGATCGATGCTTTCTATTCATTTCGAGTTCTTTCTTGTTGCTTTTTCAACATTGATATCCTGGTTTAGCTGACATGTTTTGGCAAAATGTTTCTTGATTCTTATGGCTTATTTCCTTGTACAGCAGCTCAAAAATGCCTCCTCTTATCTGTTCTCTGTCAAGAAGAACTTGTTCGCCTTGGAAGGAACCCAATTCCAATCTGCAGGTATATTCTGGCTTTTCTTCAAGGTTTTGATACATTTTGTTTAGACAAGAAGAAAAAGATCTGATATATTTTAATCTTATGAAAATACTATTAAGGATAAGAAAACGATTACATTGAAGGATTTATGTAGCCAACCCATGAAGTGAGATTAAGACTTATAGTTTCTGGGTTCATTTTCTATTGATATTGTTCTAATTGAGCTTTCTGCTTCATTTTATTGTATGCTTTATTGCATTGGCTGCCTTTATACCTTTATATGCTGTTGTGTTGTCTATCAGCAATCATCTAGTTTTCCTTTTACTGAACATCTTGCAGCATACTTCTTGTTTACTATATCATGGTTTTATTCCTTCTAACTTTGTTTATCTCAGTAAATTACCCTTTTGAATATATGCATATATCATTCAAATTGTGAGTGATTTTATTATTGTTTACTATTATTTCATGAAAGATTGCTCTCTTTTTCATTGAAGATATGCTTGGTTTGAGAGATATAATAGAAATAATTGACTTTTGTTGTTTGGTTTAAATGAATTTACAAATAGTGTCAATTATTTGAAAGATTAAAATTTCAATAAAAAGTTTATACTTCCAAACTGCATAACATTATACCATTGTTATTAATTAAACACTTTACATTTTACTAATTACACATATAATCTTAAAATAGTTTGATGGGTTTGCATATTTTGAAACTTCAAACCATTATTATTGGAAGTTAATTAATTTAAATATTTTAAAAAATATTAAAACTTTACCTAAAATAATAATATAAGCTTTGCTAAAACATGTTACCAATAGTTTTAGGATTATAGTACAACAATCCTTTTTGTGTTCTTTAAGTGTTTGTTTGTTGAGAAGCTCTATAGTTTGATTTCTTTGTTTTTTATTCTTTGATAAGATTTACGTATGGTTGTTCATTAATCTCTTTTGAAAGGCTTAAATATGATCATCCTCTTTATTTGAAGTACTTGTTTGAGTGATACTATATGATGGAACCATCATTTTAAACATAGAAACTAAATATCGATTTTTTTAGCAATGTGTTGGGTTAATTTATTTTTTGTTAGCTTAAATTATACATTCTCGTGTTATTAAATTAGGAGAAAATTTGTTTTTAGATGTTATCTTAGGTTAGACTAAATTAGAATGATTTTATGTTTGATTGTTATAACAAATTAAGTTGTGTTAGTAAATTACTAAATAGGAGGAATTGCTCAATGAAAGATAACACAAGGGACAATGGGATTAAGATTAGAAGGGTGAAAACATTCTTTCGAAATAAAATTCAAATTAATCTTGTTTTAGGTTAAGATAAATTTCAGGTGAAGTCATTTAGCCATCTTAATCTGACACTATCAACTGAATGTTCCTAAATCATAACAATTAACTTACGAGAGTTGGGCCGTCTAATCTCTTGTTGATTTTAACGAGTAGCTTTTACAATCACAATAGTTGCATCAAAAGAATGTAGGCTTTGGGTTGAACTTTAACTTCAATAATACATTGTGTTCTAGAGATCTTTTATGGCTTCATTTGGTGAAGCCTTCTTCATATGGATGCACACTTTCTTAACCTAATTAACTCGAACATTTTGTTATATTAGTGTACACTCATTGCATCATACCAAGTACGATTCAAGCTTTATTATAAGCTTGATATGGCTTGTTCATTTATTAAATTCATTTGAAAAGCTTGCAAAATCATTATATTGTGTTCTAGATCTTAAATATCGCAAAACCTAATGATGTTGAATAGAGCTATTAAGTTAGCTTGAAATTTGTATAATTGATCAAAAATTGAATTTGATTTTAGCTTGAATCAAGCACAATGAGTCCTTTATTGATTGACTTGAATTAATTATAGTGAGCTAATTATGAGCCAAATCTAAATTAAATTAAGCTCAAAATTGAATCAAAATGGTTCTCTATTTATCAATTAAAGCCTATTTAGTTAAAAAATGAATTTTAGACTTATTAGTTTAGCATGATGTGAAAACTAACATTTTAAGAGAATGTGATTCAAATGATAAAATTTTTTTATCCTTTTGCAATGATTTCTATGGTTTTCAAAGTTAAGCTTGTAAATAATTTTGAAATAAATATTTTATGATTTTATTTTATTATTTGTAAAATATATTTTAAAAGACAAAAATATAAGAAATAGATGACATGATATTAAACCCAAAAAAGGTGAGCGAGCAAAATCATATAACTCTTAACGACATCTAATTAGAATGATAGATAAAATCTTGTTGGCATCAACGCCTTCGAGACTCGAACATTGTCTCTACTTGTGGTACGAAAAAAAAAATGGCTTGACAAATGATGAGCGATTAAGGTTTGATTCGACATAATTTTTTTGAATGATATTTTAGAAAATTTTATTTGGTGTGACAATTTTTGTTTGCAAATAAACGTACAATTAATACTTGGCATCTACTTGCATGTTTTGTAGTGACGATTCTAAGTTTGGAAAAAAAATATTTAAAAATATAATTTAAACTAAATTAATATATTCTCTTTACCTAACCATCACTCCCCTATATTCCCGAGGACAATATATGAATTTAAAATGTGACAATAAAAAAGTAATAAAAAAAGAAAAAGGAAAAGATGACAAGGCTGTTTTCCTTTTTCTTTAAATGAAAAGTATTTAAAAAATATTTTTTGAAGTATTTAAAATATAATTCTCGATAACACATCCGACCCGTCAGATTTTAAAAGAGGAGGTGGATCGTCGTCCTCGCTCTCCCCGAGCCCGAGGCCACGGCCTCCGATAAGAGGTGAAAAAGACACGAAAAGCAAGTCAATAGCTAGCTAGAGCTACAGCCGCGCTCTTAAAGGCGAGCAGAGGGGAAGAAGAAGCACTAAAGCAGAGATCCGAAGCCGGGCGAAGGATAAATCATGGTGAAATCGAGCAACTTGTAGTGGAGGAGCAGTAGGAGGAGGAGGAGGAGGTGGTGGTGGTGGTGGCGATGGGGTTTTCCTCTACCTGCGATCCTCTTTGGTGTCAGGAAGACCACTTTGCTACGGAGCAAACGGAGGAACGTTTCGTGGAGAATGAGGAAGAGGAAGAGGACGAAGGATGGGAGGAGGGACTCTCCTCTCTGCTCGCCAAAGAGGAGGAGGCCCGCCCCGGTCACTGCCTCGCCGCCGGAGACAGCTACTTGGGTCGGCCGAGGAAGTCGGTCTTGGATTGGGTCCTCAATGCCAGTGCTTTCCATGGCTTCTCCGTCCAGACTGCTCTTCTCGCCGTTAACTACCTCGACCGGTGCTTTCTTGCCTCCGGCGGGCTGAGGCTTCGGAGAGACCAGCCGTGGATGGGCCGTCTTGCCGCCGTGGCTTGCCTGTCTCTCGCTGCGAAGATGGAGGAAACACGTGTTCCTCTGATCCTTGATCTCCAGCTCCCGCCGCCGGATGCCGGCGAGGAGGCTGGGTTTCTGTTCGAGGGGAGGACGGTCAAGCGTATGGAGCTCCTCGTCCTCTCGACGCTTGGTTGGAGAATGAGTCCCGTCACACCCCTCTCCCTTGTTCGCCTCTTCCTTCTTGGGATTCCAGCGTTTGGGAGGCGCCGGCGGGAGGTATTCCTCCGCTGTGAGGCCGCTCTAATGACCGTAATCGCTGGTGGGTACTCTAAAAAGAATCGAAGTTTATTCTACTGTTGATCTAAAGAATGGACTTTTGTGCGAAGATTGCAGATGGGTGTTGTACGCGCCGTCGGTTTGGGCGGCGGCGGCGCTGCTGAACTCGACCCCGCCGGGCATTTATCTTCCCCTAGATCTCCTCCACGTTTCCAAGGTCAGTTTTTCCCTTTCTCTTCTCCACTCACCACCCTCTACTGAGCAAAGTCCATCAACAGGAAAATCTTGGAGACGCCCGTAAGCTCATTTTGGAGCTCACCGTCGCCGGAAACGATGACTCCACCCACAGGTTTCTGAACAAAAGGAAGCTTCTTTATTACGGCCATCGCGGTTGCGATTGTTGCTGCTCTCCTCCTCCAAGCCCAATAGCCGTTGTGGGTTCCTGTTTCAGCTGCGATTCATTGGCCGTGTGTTCATCTTCGGCTTCTTCTTCCCCCGAACAGCCTCCTTTCAAGAAACCCAACATGAGAATCGACGGTGATGCTGCTGTCGAGAGATCAATCACTATACCCTACGACATAGAAGAAACTGATCTAAGTAGAGATGGCTGAAGACATCAGAATGATCTCCTCTTTTTTCCCTCTTCCTGGAGTCATGCTTCTTGCAGATGAATCAAAGGTGAAGAAGAAGAAGGGTAGAGAATTATGGCTAATTTAGCTATCTTCTTCTCTTTATAATACTGCCTTCCATGTGATCTGAACTCCTTAAGCTTATGTGTTTCTCAAATATGTTTTTATGGGTTTCTATGGGTTCTTTCAAATATATTAGCTTTTTTTAATCTAATATTTATGTTAAATAATTTAATAAAAAATTAATTATATTTTTATGCTGAGATAACCATTTTCCAATAATCATGTTTGTTAATAGATTTTAGAAAGCTTATTTAACAATATTCAGATTAAGGCTAAATTATATTTTTTTATTGATAAAAGTGGATTTGATTGTTGAAAGGCAGAAACATGAGTTTTTTTAAAATTTTTCATTGAAAGGAAAAGAAAAAATGAGAATTAAATTTTTTGTATTATTAAGTTTGAAAAAAAGTGTTTTATTTGAAAAAATATTATGAAAGAATTAGTAAAATATTTCAAATATTTCAAATGTATGAAATTAACTTTTTTCTAGAGATTAAATAAGTGGTAGAAGTTTCTAAACTAATTTTTCAAAAAGTATATAAAAATATGCTTTTGATGAACAATAGTTGAAGTATATGTATTCTTTTAACTGAAAATAAAGGAAATAAAAATAAAAAAATAGAAGAGATTAAAATTATTACAATAAGAATGTGATATAAAATTTATTTATACTCTTTAGTTTATTTTCATTATTATTAATTTATAAACTTTTATAAAAGAAATATAACATTATATGTAGTTTTGTATTGATAAAATGACTTTCTTAAAACTTATAAGTGATTCACAAACTATAATGAACTAAAATTTGAAATTGTCAAGATTAAAATACATTCATACTTGATAAATTATAATTATAAATTAATATTAAAAATAATACAAAGTTTATGTAGATAAAATTGTTTTTTAAATTTTAAAATTGTTTGATATTTTTAAATTAAATAGAACAAAATGACATTAATGAAAAATTGTCAAAAATTCTTTAGAAAGCCATTGAAAAAAATATTTATCTTGCAAATAAATTATATGTATAGAAAGTATATTATTGGGATACAAAATGCAAGATTAATAATTGTATTTGGGAAGAAACAAAAAAATTGATTAAAGAATCATATGTTCTTGGATCTTGTTGGTTATACAAGTTTTTTTTGGAGGATTAATAAAATTTTTGAAATATATCTAATCTTAATTTTCAATAACATAAGAAAATTTAAAGTGAAACCTCAAAATCATGAATTTAGACAAGCAATCATTGCTTGTGACTTGAAATCCCAATTAAAGGAAATATTTATTGTCAACTTTATAGGTAATATCTTTTGAGAATAACTTGTGTCTTTAGAGATTTATTTATGAATTAATGATGATCTTTATCAAATATTTATTTAATAATTGATAAATAAAATTTTAAAAATCCAATATTTTATTGATGTTGATAAAAGAGACAAGTAGATAATAATTAAAACTATGAACTAACACCCTAATCCTCAATCATGATGAATACCCACAAGAGACAAAACACTAAAAATATAAAATTCCAATGAGACTTGAAGGACAACAAGGAAACAAACTCAAAAGAAAAAAAGAAAGCAATAAAGAAAGACATGTGCCAAAAAAAAAAAAACAAAAGTCAAGTAGGGTTTGAATTGGCTATAACTTCTTTCTTCTTCACAAAAGCTTGGTTCCCTCTTGACTCCAAAACAAGCATGAAAAGCTATATATTTGAGTGTTCTACTCTCCTTTATTTCTTCTTGTCTAAGGACCACACAATAATTTTGGAATGATATGATGGCAAACCCTAGCTTTTGACCCAATCTCAATAACCCATACTTCATGTCACTAAAAAAAATGTCAATTTACATTTTTAAAGGAAGTGGCACTATAAAACAACTTATAAAAGCAAGAAAAAGTGAGATCTAACCTAGATATTTGTGCATGATCATCATAGACATTTCATTTGACAAAAAATATTAGTTAGATATAAAATAAAATAGATAATAATGTCACATTGAATCATAAAACAAATTACATACAATAAGAATTGCATGCAAATGTAAATTTTGCTATGTGGTGTCGAAGTATTTGGCAGAAAAAATAAGTCATGAGTATGAGCATCATTTCTTTATATACATTTGAAGTTGAAAGATATGTTTAATTTCTTGCATGTGATATTATGTAATTCAATTATTTAGGTTTGTTGTGACTTCTTTTGTAATTTTATGTGGTAGGTAGGATATACAATTTTGAAATGAAAAATTCAAATGTCTTGAAAAATGAAGCAAATTAAAAATTCAAATTTAGCTAAAAACTAAACAAGTCAAAATCTAAAAATCAAACTTCTTTTTCAAATTTAGCTAAAAATCGAACTAGTCAAAGTCTAAAATTTATAACATATGTAATAATTCAATTTTTTAGTTAATTTGAATTCTCATATTACAAAATCAAAAACAAAAAAATTTAAATCATCATTGAAAATGAAACCAAATCTTTCAAACCAACAAGATATTGTTGGTCAAACTCAATTTTGTAATTTAAACTAAATAAAGTATACTCATAATTTTACATGAGAAAAGAAGAAAATATACGATTCTTTTAATAAAATTTTGACTTTTTTGGAATTATAAATGAAAACAATACTTTAAAAAATAATAATCAAACATAGCTCGATGTCATTTTGTTACCATGATACCATTTCACTTTCTATCCTAATGTTCAATATGACCTTCACATTTCTATAAAACAAGTTTACAAGAAAATGTTGAAGAAGAATAAGAATAATCATGAAAAAGTAATACTTTTAACCTTACTTTGATGAATAGGAGACAAGATCAAATAAAGTAAAAACCCTTTGTTTCATTTATGCATAAATTTGAAGTGATTCCTTCTCTTCTCAAAAAACCCAAAACCAAATCACTACTGTTTTTCACTTTCTATTCATTTCCACTCATCAACATAAACATACCCAAACTTATGCATTAGTTGCAAAATCACCTCACAACACACAAGAAGCTTTTGGTTTAAAGCTTCAAAGTTTGAGCTCTACTGCCCCTTCTCTCCTAGCTTTAAACTACTCAAAAGCTGGTCAACTAAATGCCACAAAGCTTTGTCTGTCCTCACTCCTTGCAATGGAAGGTTGGTGGGTTTTAGATGGGAGAAGAACTAAGCTCCTCTCTTGAGCAAGCCATGGTGTTGTCTTCTTCCTCTTCATGGCCCACACAACCCAACCATTCATGCAAGACCTGTTCTCTGCAAGCTGCAAAGCTTAAAAGTCTGTTCAAGTATTGTTGCTTTGGGTTTGTGAGTGGAGTACTTGGTCCTCTATGGAGCATAAAGAGCACAACCATGGCTTAAAGAGAGGCTTGCTTAAGTGCTTGGTATGGTCGCAATAGTTAACTTATTCAAAGATATCATAGCCATGTTCGCTTTTTCTATTAGTGTTTTTTCTTCATTCTTAACACATAAGTTTACACAAATTCTCAGAAAGTGTAATTGTCTGACTCATTGGATTGCATCTTAAAGCAGAGTGCTATGTATAAAACTCTATGAGTTATAATCGATATATATGTTGCGATCATCTTTTAGAAAAAAGCATAGTTAGTATTTGATTAGGGCTTTTTAATTTGCATCTATCTAATATTCTTTTAAAAAACTCATAAATTCTAGTTTGGTTTTAGGTTATGTTGAGTTACAATAGTTTTTTTCACCAGATATATTTGAAGTTTAACTCATTATTAACCCAATCTATTAACAAAAATAAAACAATGACAAACACTCACATGTCATAAACTACATAAAACACTTTATTATAACCAATGTGACATTGACATCACTTGTTAAGTAGAACAAATCAATATGTTGAGTAGAATCATGAATACATGAACATCAGTATATGTAAGTAGCCAAATTACATACAATCCTAAGCAACGAATACACGATATCGACCATCTGTACAATCTCAAGCAACGAAAAACCATTGTTAAGTATTACTGAAAAGTTACATGTCTACAAAAGAGTCTCTGACTCGTGCTTCAAAACATGCTCATCCAAAAGCTTAACCACAAACCATAACTCGAGACCTTCAAAAAGTCAAGTTTTAAACATTCGATACCAAACAAAACCCAAAAGCCAGATGCTCAAAAGACAAGCATAAGAAGAAGCTCTACCAACTCAAACAAATGCAATGAAAGCTCAAGGAAAAGCAATAAGAACAACTCCATAAGATAAGAAAGCACATACCCAAGTTGGAAATCCACAAGGTAGTATGGTGAAATCATTTATGAAACATTTGCCATTAAAGAGAAGCATGCAGTAATGGCTACTGATTGGGAGCAGAGAAAACATTCACGGGTTTTGGAAGAAGGAAATGGATGGTCATCTTCCCTTCTTCCTCACCTTAATCACCTAATCTCCTCCATTACTGCACCACTGCACAAGACAGGAAGAATTAAACCCTTTTGTCCATTCAATGCCCAATAATTAATGAGACCATAACTCCCTACGACTTGATCTTCTCAGCAGATCGTAGTTTAATCATCATCAATCATTATTACTATACAAGAAGTTTATGATTACTGGAAACAGGTCATAACAGATCAGATCAGAGTTCGATTTATGTAGTGATGGTAAATATTTTAAGGTTTTGTGAAAAATATTTTTGTTAAATATAAGTAAAGAATTTTTTTATTAAAATTTAACATGATTTTTATTATATATATTAAAAATAAAATGTCAAAGAAATATTATATTTCAGAGACTGTCTCTTCTCTTGTGTTAGGCCCATGCTGTGGACTGACAGAGCTGGGAAAGGGGAAGTCATAGTCCCTGCGTGAGTACTATAACACAACAGACAGCTCCTCTCTATCTGTCCAATAGAGGAAATATTAATTTATTATTTTAATATCAATAAATTGCTTATTGGTTGTAATTATCAAAAAAAAAAAAAAAAAAAAAAAAAATTGTGAAGTACAATCTGTGAAGTGATGCTTTTGATAAAGCTTTGAATAAATTTAGTTTCATATTTATTAAATATTTTTTTAATGATGTATTGTCAAATATAATTTTTTTAAATTTTAATAAAAAAGTTTTTTATAAATTATTTAAATTTATATTTAATAACAATATCAAATTAACCCTAACATTGTTTTAAAATTGTGTACAAATGATAAATTTATTCTTTTAAAATAATATCTTAACAAAAAAATAAAATTATTTAGTAAAATTGTATTAATAACTCTTAATAATAATATTTTTAAACTAATTATATATTAACCAAACAATTATTTCAAATCAATTTAAAATATATAATTAAAAAATAATGTTGTAATTATAAGTATTTATCAAATAGATTTGCATTTCAGTAACATCAATTGTATCAACTTCAAGGCTGGGCTTGATCGAACTAAACTTTGGATCGAAACATATTTACTCATCATTAATATGAGAATAATTATGTATAAAAATAAATAATCAAATACAATAACATAAAAATCACTAAACAATAAAATTAATAAAAAAGTAAATCAATTTCAAGCCATCTTGGATCATCCCTATCATACTTTTTCTTTAAAATCTTAAAATATTTTTTCTTTCAAATCTTATAAAGGCATGTATGGATTTATCATCAACCTCAAACCTAATCGATTCAAACTATAACAGATCTCAGAACGGTGCAAAATCTAGTTCAATCCAAAAATTAGGCTCGTGGCCCATGTATTGACTCAATTTGGGCTCGACCCAAATCAGTAAATCTAGGTTAACATCCCTTGCAAGAAGTAGAATTGCAGGAAGGAAGAAGCTTGGTAAAGGAGAAGAGAGCCACATCCTGATCTATAGATACTATGTGGGAAAGATATGTAAAGGAGGGTTGAGATGGATGTGAAATAAGCATCAAAGAACAATTAGGTTAAGTTCTACAAATCATATCAATCCGATCCTCTAATCCTGCTCTGTTAACCTAAAACAAGCTCAAATCAAATCCAATGGCACTAACAACATTATTAAGAACTTTGAAATGAATAAGTAAAGAACAAAAGGAATTCAATCAGCTGACAGTTTAGATAATGTAGAACAATGGTTTATTGCCACAAATAAGGAACTTACAAGTTTTAACTTTTCCAAGGACATCTCCAGTTTAGGCTCTATGATGTATGCAAGTAGAAGAAAGAACTGCTTGAGAAAACTTCAGGAAGAAAGGTTGTTCAAGTACTTGGTGTTAACATAGAAAGAGCTCTGCCTATCAGAGAATGCTGATTTGATAGAAACAGGTGAGAAGCCACTGTAGCCTCCCTCAAATCTGGCAATTCCTACTTCGACGATGTGTTTGAGGAGCTCGTGCCTGCGAACAATTGGCTGCGAAGCGAATTCTTTGATGGGCATCCACTGCATTGAGAAGAAATCGATAAGAAACACATGATTAAGCTACAAATTGCAAAACATGGCGAAAGCAATGCAGTTCTTGAGGATCATAAGAAGAATATCATCATTTTCTGATACATGGTTGATAATTAAGCAACAAATCATATGATGATCTTGATTGCAGGAAATTATGTATCGATGACTTCCTGTCAATCGATTTGAACGTTGTGGGTTAGAGCTGATCACTTGGATCTGATCGTTTCTCAGATCCTGCACATGCAGAAAGTTTTGTAGCTTTGAGCTACATGTTTTATGCATTAAAGATTCAGTAAACGACTTCATTTCTTTTGGCAAACTAGTGTTATGCTATCGTATGATACACTTCATGAGGAACCGTAAACATTACTTACATAGTTAACAGTCCTAAGAAGTCTCCATTAGACATTGAAAAATATCAAAGTTTTCCTGTGACTTAAATGCCAAAGGAGAGAGCAATTGGTTATGGGCAATGTTGACACAGATGATATTCAAAGCAGATGGTAGGAGTATGAAGCAAACAAAAATCTAAATCAAAAGGATAAAAAGGTAGATTATAGGTAACATGCAAGAAATTGTATAAGAAAAACTTGCATAAAGAACATCAAACACGCGCGACATGAAAAAGGAATGAGCAAAGAAAGGTGATCTAAAAGCTAACTCCAAGGGTCGGATAACACAACTTTGATGATGACAAATTCAAGAATGGAGAAGCATCTAATGATTCCTCATTCTCCATGGCATCCTTTGGCAAAATGAACCACCATAGGTTATATTTAATTGAAAGAAAATTGCTATAAATTCCTTGATTGAATTGGAGTATAGCTTGTTTGTGTAAATGCTTGCTTGGCTAATTGAACAAGTATAACTTAAGTTGATGTAGCTCAATGAATGCATAAACATCCTCACAAAATTTTTGATGAAATTCACCAGCTTTTTGGTTGCTGAAAATGTAGTCTGGCATTAGTTAGATATAACAATAATTTATTGTTGTAGCATTTTTTTTTTAAATTTCCAAGGAATAATAACTTTCTAGTATAAACATTGCTTTGAATACTAAAATTTTAGAGACATATAATGCAAGTATTATTTGAGAAAAATACTAGATTCTCCTTCAAATACAGGTTTGATACTTTCCTAAAGTTTGCACTGTAAACATACCAGCTGTACAATGTAATACTCCAGACAAGATATGAATTAGAACATCAAATAATAAAAACATTCATCAAAATGCAATCAAAGCTGAAAATAATTTGTGTGCTAAAAGTTCGAGCTTGCTATTTATCTGGAAAAGCAGTAAATGAACAAGGTAATCTTAAAGAACAAGCTACATTTCCTCTGTTCAATAAAGTTTTAACATGAGACACCATGACTTAAATTTTGGCAGCACCCAAGAACAGAACAAAAAGGTTATCTGGATGTTCACTAAGATTCTCAAATCAAGTCGATGATGGTGTTAGTTGAAAGTGGTTGATTAATGGTTCAAACGGTTGTGAACTATTTAGCTTAGCAAAGTGAGGTTTCAAACCTATTCTTTTAAGGGATTTTTGATCTAGCAACACAGTTTATTCCAAAAGTCATGCAACTTATAAAATATTGTTAAGAAACACCAATAAGACAACGCATTTAATGATGGGTGGTTAGCAACAAGAATTGGGTAAGATAATTCTTAACAAGACTTTCATTCAATTTGATGAGAGGGCAAAGGCATATCATTTTAATAATAATGAGCAACGTAAAGGATTGAAAGTTCACATCTTGCAACAAAACATAATTTTTTTGTGGGCAAGTTACCTGAGCTGCTTCGATTTCTGATTCTTGCTTTTGAATGTCGAATGAAAGAGGTCGCATCAAGCATACAAAAAACAAATCAGACTTTCCAAAAAATGACATGTGGCTTTGCCTGTAAAATAATGCCAATTGTGATGTTAATATACAGAGATACTGGAATAGGCTAGTTATCCTACTCCGAACAAAAATAACAAAGTATCTTCAATAACAAACATGCATCCATTTACCATAAAAGAAAGTCACTGTTGTGCAAATAGACAAAGTTTATAAGAAAAATAAACAACAAATTGTTGCAGAACCCTAAAAAGAAGAAACATCACTTGTATAAATGCACATTAGCTTCTGCGAATAGCAACTGGTCAAGACTAATGCAGTGGTGACACAACGCTGAAAGTGTGGACTAGCTTCGATACAACTTTCTTGAGAAGCAGATGGGTGCCAAAACAAATGCTATAACATAGAGTTTACTCCACTTGAATGGGTTGCATAAGCTTAAACAAGTGGACAAGTGAAGTTTTGCAATTTATGTCTAGGCCAGCAAAGGTAAAAGAGTAGGAGTTGCGGAGGAAAAAAGGAAACCATTTGCTAAAAATTTTAAAAAATTAGGAAAAAAACAGCTAGTCTGGTGGAGCAAACCAACTGGAAACACAAGCACACATGCGCTACTTCTAATAGATTTTACCATGCCTTTATTTGACTTATCATCCCAAAAGTTGTGCAAACCGTTTTTGATAAATGGCAAAATGAAACGACACCCAAAAAATTCATTAATGAACAACAAAAAATTATACTTTTATGAAAGATGAAAAAATAAAGCAGTTGCAATATCCTAAGATGGCCATAATTGCTTGCATATAATTGAAATGCAAAATGTGTACTATAATTACATAATTACAATAATCTTGAATTTGGGATTACATCCCTACCTGAATGCAAGTACTTCCAAAAATTCAGCATCAATCTAATAGAGAGGAGAAACAATGTTATGCAACACCAAAATATTTTGAAAACCCAACAATAAATTCTTAAGCAAAACACATACCCCTGTCTCCTCCTTGACTTCCCTTGAAGCCGCAGCAAATATATCTTCACCCTGCCAGTAGAATGCACTTTACAGATACTGGAAGAAAGAATAAGGAGCTTCAGCTAAGATATAAATTTTAATATAATATGGACCTGTTCAACAACTCCAGTAGGGAGTTTCCAAAGACCAGAGCCACGAAGCTTTCCACTCTTTTCCTGAACTACTAGCACCTAGCTTCACAATGAAACCAAACCTTTTCCAGCTTGAGATATGAGAGCAATATTTCACGAAAAATCAATATGATTTGTTAAAAATATGCTAAAATTGCAGAACTTAAAAGAGTTATACCTCTCTTTTATTATTTAACATGAATGCACCAACACCCACCCTGTGTGTAGCATTTACTGGCAATGTATGTCTGCTAGCAGGGATCCAGTATACGAGCATCAAGTAACTTGGTTCTGCATGGTGGTACCAAAATCCTTCCTATATCAAGATAAAATTCTACAGTAATCAAAACTAACTGATCAGAATGAGATACGTATATTCTACTATGAATGAGAATGTAAATAAGAAGATATCAAAAATAGAAAGCTGGTAGCATGAAAAATGGGTATGTGAATAGAAAGATTAAATGAACAAACAAGCCAACAAGACAGGAACGCTGAATGCTGATAATGTTATCCCTCCTAGAGGGATATGCTTATCAGATTGTTCACTTGACATTAAACAAACATGCATTGGATATTGTTGCTACTCCTTGAATGGTATTTTCACATCAATACATCCAATGAAGCTGTCCCTTCACTATGAAAGTGGCAAATACTACAACCATCAGAGAACAATCCAGAAGAGCAGCGAAAATACAATTAAAGCTACAGCAATCAAAACTGGTGATATCTTTTCCCCTTAGAATGGCTCCAATTATTTCCATTTTCTACCTATCTTTCATCGGTATTGCACAAAATCGAATCATATTGAAATAAAAGGGATGCCTTATGGCTTTTTGTATTAAAGAACTCATGCTAGTTTTTGCTCTTCAGAAGCTATTGTTTACACATGCCCTGATTCTAACCACCAGGTGACCTCCTCACTGAATTGTTGTCAGTTGCTCAAAACGTGTTCTTGTTGATCTGATTGCCAAACACCAATCCAAATTGGAATTTTCTTCCATTTTAGCTGTCATGCATTGTTTTCTCTCTTTATAAACAAGAAGAGATAGCATCTTTAACTTTTGAGTAATGCATCGATTTGGTCCGCTTTGTCTATTTTGAGTCCTCCTAAAGTAATCAAAACCAAATGATCTTCCACAAATTGGCACATTGCTTGGCATCTAGTTTTGGTCCCACTCAACTCCATGTGGTGCAACCTTTATCAAAAGAGTTAAAACAAATATTTTTTGGCCAACTATTTGATCACCATGAGCAAGACCATCATAAGCCTGCTTATGTTTGTTCAAGATTGTTTGTCCCCTTCTCTATGACCATTTCTACTTGTCTAAGGCAACCTATCCCTGCCCAAGACCACTTGTCCCCTCCTATAACTGTTTGTCCCACTCAAGACCACCTATTCTCGTCCATACCACCCATGCTTTCCCCAGTTCCGCACAGCCTCATCCATAACCTAATGTCTAGATTTTGCCTATCATTATTTTAGTAGTTTGTTCTCATTCAAAGCACATGTAGAGGAAAGATCTCAACTTCGTTAAGATTTCATATTTTTTGTTTTGATTATGTATTTTCTATAGCAATGTGTCAATACACAACATTAACAATTGACAATGACAACTTATGGGAACTTTTATTATCAAAATACACTCTGATATTATATTCTATCTTTTTTTTTCCTTCCTTTTCTTTCTTACTTTTTATAATTCTAAGTCTATCATGTAATATAATTTTTCGCTTTTTTCTCTTTTTCTCTCATGCTCATTATAAAAGGAATAATCCTTATTCCCCTTTTCCTTATAATCTTTTTTCTCCGACCTCTCTTCTTCCTTTGTGCCATGGTTCTCTCCTTGAAACTTTGTAACGAAAAAATCAAATCCAATAGTTATGACATCTAGTGGAGATCTTCAAGCTCCCGATGAGATCATTGTTTCGCTACCCTGATATTTTCATGTGAAAATCAGTATGCAGTTTACAAATTTTTTTCTCATTCTTTCTCTCTTTGCTTTTACCATTTTCCCTCATGAGCACCCCACACAAGTGCTCTATGGTTACATAGTCATAAGGCTCACTCCATGTCTACTCTCGATTAGACTCAACGTTAAAACCAACAATGATGGAAGAACCAATTGCATGAAATATTTCTTTCATTTATGCAATAAGCATAGCTCCTGACATAATGATCAAAATAATCAAAAGTTAAGAACCACTTGAACACTTGTTTCGATTTCAAATATAATACTAAGTCAAAACGATCTCTCAAGTTATTTATTATGAACTAATTATCTTTTTTATTTTTGTAACTATTTCTTGAGGTATAAACACTTGAAGATACTTAATGAACTCTCCAAATCCACTATAATTAAATGCATATTCCTTAACAAAGTGGGGATACCTCTTGCTGATGGGCAACACATTAGATCTAGAGGAGCAAAGAGAAAAATGTATATGCATGAAAGCTCTTTTAAATTTTAAAGGGAATATGAAATCAAATCATAAAAATTGAAGACGCCAAAGAGCAATCTAAATATGGATAAATAGGTTAAAAAAATAAAAAGAGAAAAAGAAAGAGGAAATAAATAACTCATGAAATAGAGATAAATGATGGGACTTCCTTTAGAGAAATAATTTTTGCAAGGTGGTTTGAGACATAGAATTAATTATCAAGAGAAAAGTTGGTAAAGTATAAACTACTTTATTGAATAAACTTCTAATCAAGGGCATAGGGAAAAAAGCCATTCAATAATCACAAGGGTTGTTTATAAAGCAAGTGCCCCATTTAATGTCATTATAATGAAAGGAGTTAAATAACAAGCGTTCTAGACTCAAAAACTTAAGACATTACAGCATTAAAAATGGTTTTTGAATCTATTAGAAACTCCAAAGCTCTCAAGTTTTTACAAAACACAAAACAAGCTTCTTCATTGATGAAAGAGAAAGCTAATGGCTCTAAAAATGCACAAAAAGATTTGGTGGTGCTTATCAAATTAAAGTACCATTTAAAAAAGTCTTAACAAGTTTCAATGCAATGGAAATTAAAAGGTCAAGTTTTGAAGATTAGATACCTTGACGGCAGGTTGGACAAGATTAGCATATTCTATAGGCAATTTTAACCAAACACCTTTCTTTCCCTACAAAAGCAAAGATTTCAAGATGTGACAACAAAATAAACACCACAACATTAGAAGTTGGACAATAAAATAAATCTTGTTGTATGGCATGTACACACAGTAAAATAAATCATGTTGTATGACCTGTACGCAGAAAATTATAAAAAGAACCTGAAACATTGGGAGGAGACTTGTGACAATCACCTAAAATGATAGCAAAAGAACATTCATTTTCTGAGAGCAGAGTTTGCAATAGAGGAATTGGTATAGGCAAAACAAGCAATTTAAAATGTAAGGCCAATCCTAACAAAGTTACCAGCTGTTCAATAGGCAGTAAATCAAACTAGGCCTAACAATTAATGCAATTGTTATAGGCTTGTAACAATAGAACTGATCAATAAAACAAGTCCAATTGTAAAGATAAGATTGATAAATCATAATGAACAAGCCATTGACAGCACATCAAATTATTAAATTTCTTTTATATTTTGACACGTAAGGGGCTGCTTAGGACATTCTAGAAAAATAAGTAAATAGATAATTTTGAATCATTGACATGCATATGTATTCTAAAGAGTTGAACATGAATGATGGGACTGTAGCTAGCTTTATTATTATGCCAGTATTACAAGCAAAAGATCACAATGTTATCTGATTAAAAATTCAAAATAACTACAAAAATTTTGTTGTTTCATGATTGAACATCTTACCTCTTTCTTCCAGCATGATATTGAGGCTTTTAGTGATGCAAGAAAATTTTCAGAGCTAATTGAAGTACCCTTCATATCTATTATTACACCTCCATGGTCATCAAAATTTGCTGGTAAAACGTCAGCATCAGTCACGTGGGATGGCATGCTAGAGGAAGAGCTCGTTGAAACTGTGGTACCCTTTTCATTCAATTGACTCTTGGATCTTATAGTTAAACCTAGTAGATTTCGCAATGTAAATGATATTGAAATATATTCCTAACTATTCAAATAACCACTAAAAAATTAAACTAGTTTGTTAACATATGATGCAACTTGAAAATTTATACAAATTAGATAACGGGCATAAAACAACACCTAAGGTAAACTTTGTTGAGTATTTTGCAAACCTGCACTTGACCATGCTCAGTGTTCTTTATTCAAAACTTTTAGGAACTTAAGTGTAATATTTCCAAAATGACACAAGAGTTATAAAGCAATAAAAAAATGAGGGCCTGCAAAATCTGCATTATAATGTATGAACTATATTAGAACAAAGTATTTCCTACACATGTGTAAAGATAATTTTTATGCCGATTCACATGATTAACAACCCCAAATTTGATGCATTTAGTTAGAGCTCCATGCAAAAGGTAATTTATCAAGAAGTATTTGCTGTTTTCCTATAAAGGATCTAGGTAGACATTGTTCAAATGACACTCCTTAGGCCCAAAAAGAAAGACTAGCTTCAAAACTTGAAGATTGATTTTTTGGCTTTAAGACATAAGCTTTTCAACCTAAGGTCAAAGATGAACCTCGAGACCTTGTTTTTTGAAGCACCTCATGATCAACCTCACATTTACCTTGAAATTGATGGTCATGTAATGGCATTATTGCTCTTCTAAGAGGCTGTTAAACAATTCTCACCATGATGTCAACTTTCAAGACCACACATAACAATACTCACAACTCAAGAAGCATAGATTCACTATAAAAGAATGAAAGAACTAAAAATAGATCCCTTAAGTCTCCTCTTAGAACAACTCCATGAAATCATATCACACTTTCTTGTACTCAATTCCTCTAAGTTCAACTGATCGGATATACTTCATCATTCATGACCCTGATCAAACTCCAGTATGACTATTCTAACACAACCAGCTAGTTGAAATTTTTATATGAAGATCTTCAATAATCATTCTTTGATCAACAATCAATCCATATAGTCTAGACATCTCAAGACATTTATGACATCTAAATGTGTAAACAGTAATAAAATTTTATAATAAATTGTTTTTCATGTATCCACTATTCAATTTCCATCACTACTAAGAAATTGAACAATTATATCACAACAATAAACAATTGATCTCACTACTAAAAATACAAACACTAACAAAAGACCATGATTGATAGTAAGGATCAAACAAATCATACAACACTAAATTGCCTCACAATAAAGGAGTACATGCAACTAGTTTGGTTTTAGTCTATTAGTCAAATTGGAAAGGCTTGAGACTACAAGAAAGCTGATACAAATGCTATCAGCATACGTGAAAAAAAATCTATTGAATAAAACAAGTAACAAACCAAATTGAAAAACTGGTGAGGCTTGAATCAAACAATTTTCAAAATAGGTATGCCCATCTCATCGATGATGCCTTAGCAATGATGGTCTTTGCTATCGACCATGGCTAAAATTAATGTCATCGCTGTGATTACCTTTAAGTAGATGATTATGCCGTAGCTTAGAATGGGATATGAAGATAAGAGGGACAGTTGCATTTGCAAGTGCAAGAAATTAGGTTTTGCACTCTTACTAGGGCTCCAGAGAGATAACACTAAAAGGTCAATTTTTTGGGAATCTGAACTGGAGACTATCAAATCGATCTTAGGGAGAGATTTGGAATTCAATCAACCCCTGGTGATTCAACTAATCAATTAGTACATAGGGGTTTAAGGTTGAATTCTTCAATGACAGTTTGGTTAATCAATAAGTTTGATTTTAAGTCTTCAAGAATTGAACCAAAACTTCTGAGCCAAAATTTCTATTTACAAAACAAAAAACTAAACCGTTCAAATTTTTACTGAACCAAACTAACCAAAACATGTTAGTTTGGTTATGTTAATCAGTTTTAATTGACTAAAGAACAACACCTTATCACAATGCTAGAAAACAAATGAAATTGCCACCATTTGTGCTCGAAATATATCACATTAAAGGACTTTAAATGATCTTCGAGAACTATACGTGATAAGTTGATTTGCTAATCCCTGATCAATGATCATATTGGTTTCAGTCATCCAAGTAAGGTCTAACTTATTCAGAGAGCACAGTACTAAAACTTCAATATTTCTGTAGAAAAACAAATACAGCATATTCATGAGCTAAATAACACTCAGAAAATTACAATGCACGACAAATCAAGCTAGATCTACTAAGTTCTAATCGCACCACTAGGTAAGAGATATCCAGCAAGAAACAGATAAACCAAACAAAAGCCGCTAAAATGTTAAACTTTCAGAATAAACAAAATTAAACTGCATTTCTTTGCAATTTATGAACACATGAGATTCTTCCAACATTATGAACACGCCCAACCTTATCATAAAAAATACAACAATAATCTTGCAAATAAAAGCCACAAACTTTATATAGCACAGAGGCAGAAGAACAAAAAAGCATTGTTTTCAACAACAATGAGCTAAGAACAAATCCAAAAATCTGTGTTATACAAGTAATTTCCAAAAAGAGGTTCCTCAACACCAGAATTGAAACCTAATAGAGAATTCTGTTCCGATACAATATGACGAAAAATATAAGAAGAACAAGATCGGAGCAAAATTACATCTATAGATCTCAGCTCGACGGTGAAGAGCCAATTTTGCCGGCTGGAAGGAAGACGTAGTTAGCGCGAGGCGAAAGCCCCGGGAAGGGAGGCGGAGCCCCACCATCTCATTGCAGAGCATCAAAGGCCGAGATCGGAGCATCGAAATTCCAAAAGAAATCCCTAACATAACCCTAATGCCGCCTGAAGTACCTACGGCCGACCACCGAGAGCTGTCACCGACCAAGTAACGTCGGAGGCAAAGCGGCCACATGTATGGAAACGCGCTTAACAAACAACGCTAATTATATAAATTAAATTATATAACACTTAACAAATAAATAAACAATTTAAATAGTTTTGTATGCAAAAAATTATGTTATTCTAAACTAATATATATTCTCTAAACTGAAATGTTAAATGATTTTTCGGTAATTATAATGAATATTGAATGTTATTTAATACATATTTATGATTGAAATATAAAATTGTTATATATATGATCTAAATGAATTTTTATATAAAACATCTAATGAATCTACTTAAAAACACAATTAAATTATATTTCGAGGAAATAAATATTTATGATTTTTCTTAAAATAGTTAATTATGATAGTTTAGATATGATGAGTGATGAGGGATAAGATCTTTATTTGTTGTTGAAACTCTCATTATTTTTGATGATAATAATCTTTATTACAAAATATTTATTATTTAATTCCTTGTTTGATTGAATTATCTTTTAAATATTTCAAAGAATCAACCTTGTTATTTATTTTAAAAAGTTTGAACTTGATATAAATAATTTTTAAACTAAGATGTGACATGAGATGAAGAATTTAAATTCAAAAAAGTATATGAAAAGAAATATGTGATATGATAAATACATTATGATAAATAGATTTTCAAAAAAGTTATTTATAATTGATTTTATATATGTTTAGAAATATCTTTTAAATTAATTAATTTTTTTTTATTTTTATAATTTTATCGATGTTTGTATATGCAAAATAGAAGAATTATTCAAACAAATTTAAAATATTTTCTCAAACTTAGACAAAGAAAAGACTTATCACATCACTTGTTGATCTCACTCAGAGGACTGGAATTCCTACTGTCCTCCAAATCAGAAACAACGTTCCTCAACGCCAACGCACCGTCGTAGCCAAACACAAGGAGCGGCTTCCTCAACGGCACAAACGCCGGCTCCGCTTCTCCGTTGAGAATCTGAACCACTCTCCTCATCGACGGTCTCCCCAAGCAATCCGGATTCGCGCAGCTCAACCCAACAAGAAGCAATCTTTCCGCCTCCTTCCCATCAAATCCAACGCCCAACCGACCATCCACGGCCTCCACCAGCCTCCCCTCCGAATACAGCCCCCAAACCCAATCAACCAAATTCACCGTATGTCCTTCTCTCCCATCCCCACCCTCTATTGGCCTCCTCCCGCAGCAGACCTCCAGAACCACAACGCCGTAGCTGAAAACGTCGGTCTTCTCCGTCGCCTTCCCGTACTGGAGATACTCCGGAGCAAGGTAGCCTATGGTTCCTGCCGTCAGGGTGGATACCGGGCTCTCGTCGTGATTCATCAGCCTCGCGAGGCCGAAGTCGCCCAGCCGAGGATTCAGTTGGGAATCCAACATGATGTTGCTGGTCTTCACGTCTCGGTGGATCACCTGCTGCTCGCATTCCTGATGCAGATACGAGAGAACCGACGCAATCCCGAGAGCAAGATTGTACCTTTGGCTCCAATTCAGAGACGAGGAGATCAAAGCACTGGACTTGGGATACAGAACTTTATCGAGGCTTCCGTTGGGCATGAACTCGTAGACCAACAACAGCTCGCCCTTCTCTGCGCACCAGCCTTTGAGCTGCACCAGGTTTTTGTGCCGCAAGCTCGCTATAATGGACAGCTCCGCCATGAATTCGGTCTTGCTCTCTTGGGCATGCTTCGATCTCTTCACAGCATAAGTGTTACCCGAGCGAGGATCAACCGCTCGATACACCATGCCGAACGCGCCGTTGCCGACGACTCTGCTTCCATGAAATCCTTTGGTGGCAGAGTAGAGTTCTATGTAGCTGAATCTCCTTGGGGTTTTCGTTATTTCTGTTGCTGAAACTCCTCTCGCCGTCTTCGTGTTGAGCCATTTGAGGTAAACGACACAACATATGGCGATGACGACAATGGCGAAGGCGATGGGACCCAAGATTGCTGATCCTAGCTCAGGCTTACGCCTGCGAGGAGTGTTTTTTGAAGTGTTGCTCGACGAAGGTGGTGGGATGCTCTGTTTTCCGGAGAAGTTTTGATTTGGGAAGACGAAGGTTTGGAAGCACCAGCTTTTGATCATGTGGAGCTCGGTGCTTCCCTCGGTGGAGGCCGAGAATCCCACGTACATGAAGTGTTGAACGTTTTTCGATAGATCGAAATTTATAGAGAGAACAGGGGACGGGGGCTTGTTGGTCGAGTCGTATCCCACCCAAACCTGCAATTTCTGATCTTGATGGTAATCAATCCAAGCGGTCACGAGATGGCCACTCCTGAGATCGATTCCGGCTCCCCGGAGATCCACCGCCTGCAAAGAAGCGGGCCCATCGACGTCGAACCCGACGTGGTCGTCGCTCTCGTCGACTCCGTCATCCCGGCGAGTGTCGAACTCGACGGCGATGACACTGCGGTTCCCGACCATGCCGAGAGAGTTGAAGACACCCAAGTAACGGCCGGAGCTTCCCAGCGTGATGTTGTCAGGGGAAAGGAAGAAGGTGAGGCCGTCTCCGAAGGAACCGGGGTCTGGGTTTGTGATACAAAAAGAGAACTTGGTGGAAAAGAAAGCCGAGGCGTTTGTCGCCGGGTCTAGGAACATGATGGGGAGATTGTACAATGCGGTTCCGGAGCTGGAGGACGGGACTCCGGTGTCGCGGGTGAGCCCGATGGACCCGTTCCTGAGGTAGGAATCGCCAAGTAGGGTGAGGTTGCGGAAGGAGAAGGATTGGAATTCGAAGCTCGTGTTCGTGGGAGATGCCTTGATGGAGAAGATGGGAATAAGGGGAAGCGCGAAGGCGAGAAGGAGGAGGAGCTCCATCCAAGTTGAAATCATGGAGAGGGATGGAATTGAGGTTTGGTTAATGTGTATAGAAGACGGGGGAAGGAGACGACAGCGGCCCCGCGGCAACGGTCGACACTGAAATGTGCGCGTTGGAAATGGGGCAATTCCAAAGCCAGCCTTTCTAACGGTCGGATAGTTTGCTAAAGGAAATACTAATTTTCTTTTAAATAAGAGATTTTGAAAAAAAAAATTATCATAAACTCATAGAAATTGTAACTCAAAAAAATTAAAGAACATTATAGAAAAAAAAAATAGTTCACGATGGGTTGTTTCTGAATATAAGTTTGTATTTTAGAATTAAACCTATAATTTACATTTTTATAACAAAATTTTATTAAATATTTTTAACATTACTACAAAGATAAAAAAAAATACAAAGTTTAGAATTTATTATGCCTTTTCTCTTAAACCATAAAACATTTTAAACAATCCCATTGTATGAAAAAAAATATATTGATTTAAAAAATGTAAAGATTTCTTTGTTATTTCATAAAATTCAAGAAAAAAAAATCATATTTTAGCTAAGTAATTCACTTATTTTGCATCAAATAAAGAAATTCTTAAAATAACATTTTATTATTCAACCAAATAAGTTATTTCAACACTTGAACAAAACCAATTTCTAAAAATACATAAAATTTCATCAATATTTATCAAAATAACTTTTAATAATACCTTTCAACAGCAAATTTCAGCAATTTCTCTCCTTCCCTTCTCTTTCTCTCTCTATTCATCGCTTACAGCTATCACAAATCAACTAACAAGTAATCAGATTTCCCAGTCCAATGAGAATTGAATCGTTCTATTCGCCATTAACCATCTTAGAATCAGCCACATAGCTTTAGCTTTCACTTATACAGAATTGGACATGTCCTCTTCTCGAGTTTTACTACATCGATTGGATTTAGGGTTGCATTTTGTTGAATTGCTATTTGTATGTTCTTTTGGTTTGCCATCGTCAATAATACCTTTTGCAAATGTTTTAATGTTTTAATATTGTCAATCCATATTTTTCTATTATATGTTTCAAAGAGGAGATATGAACCCTAAGACCTGCAAAACTAACCAAGAATGACAAAAAGATTGGAGACTTGATAACGAATAAGAAACAAACATTTCCAGCTACTACTCAACAAACATAGAAGAGACATCCAAAATGTCTAAAATCCATATCCAGATCGAAACGAAATGCTAACCATTAGAGCAAGTCTTGAAACTTAAACTAAAAAAACATACTGATGATAGACAAAAAACCCTTACAATCTGTTCCAGCCTCTTTTTAGCTTAATCAATCAGATCATCGTCGTCATCTGGAAGAGGTTGGGCAGCTGCAGCAGCAAGTTCTTCCTCGTGCCTTTGTGTGAAAAAATAATGCAATCGTTAGAAAAAATAATAAATCATTTAGGTTAAGCATCAGAGAAATAGATATTTGTGTAGCAGCCCTGAACTTACCGTTGTTGTTGAGCAAGGTCGATTTGCACTTCCGGAGGTGCAAGGGCAGGTGACTCGACAAAGTGAAGGTTGGGATCACTGTTACAAAATGGAGATGGGTGAGGATTTTGCAAATTCATCATTTGATATTACTTCTGGGTAATGTAAAATTATGCAGTTTCAAGACTGGAAATTGCTTCCAGAAAGTTGAGGAAAAAGAGGTTTAACATAATAATGGAAAATACTTTGCCAACGCTACCCAAATGAACGAAGAAGATCATATAAGAAGCAAATTTAGAATACTTACCCAGCAAGTTTTCTAGCGAGGTAAAGGAAAGGTTTCTCGAAATTGTAATTACTCTTCGCAGAGATCTCATAATACTGAAGGTTCTTCTTCCTGTGAAACGTAACCATTTTTGCTTTCACTTGTCTGTTCTTCACATCAACCTTGTTCCCACATAGAACAATCGGAATGTTCTCACAAACCCTAATGGACAGCAATGGATAAGCATTCAGGGAAATATTGGCCTTTGAGAACCCTTAAAGAGTATTAACTATTGGGAAATTTTAATCTCACCTGCAGAGATCTCTGTGCCAGGTTGGGACATTTTTGTATGTAAGTCGGGCAGTGACATCAAACATTATAATAGCGCACTGTCCATGAATGCTGGGAAAGCACGGTAGGTAATCATACGTTAACAAGTAAATGTGCATGAGTTAAATTTAACTATAAAAATGTCGAGCTTTAGCAAGCATAATGGACACCACCAAAATTCTACCAAACAGTATTATCAAAACCCTATTTTCACTCATAATACATTCGATTTTTAAATGTTCTTTTGCAAACTTTCCTTCTATTTATTTACAAAACAAAACCCAAATTAAATTTTCATAGTAAAGATAAACATATCCAAGAAGACAAACATATAATTATATGAATAACAAGAACATAATATTTAATTTTAAAAATCCAAGGAATTCAAGTTAAGTCATTATAATATTGGAATGAAAATTTGATTCTGACATCCAACTGTCATATGACACTGAACTATATAGTTGCCTTAACAAGCTGCCATTAGTGAAGGATTATGGAGGAGCTGTTCTTAATATAACCAATGGATTCGAATTAGCCTACTTGGCTGTTGTGAACAAATGCATATGGAGGACTTGATTTCATAAACATAGGAAAATAACCACAAAAATGCAAAGCATGATAAGGATGATAAAGATATTCAATAGGACCAATGGAGCCAAGGTTATCATTGGCATACAAAACTACACCTAAGTTAGGCAGCATACCATAGCTATCTACAATCAAGTAAGAAACCCGAAACAGAACTTCTTACAACTTGGTTTTGATCCATCAAATGGAATCATGACATGAAAGAAACTAACTTTATCAGTGCCTATTTGACACAAAAACAAATACCAAGTACTTAATATTATCAATAAGCTCGCTAAAGTCATCAGCAAAGAAACAAGGTTGATAACAAATATTATTTCATTATATCCCAAAATGAGAAATTTTATAAAGCTATGTTTTTTGAGAGCTTTGCCATAACAAGGTTGATAACAAATAGGCACCGGGGAAGCTGCATTTCAAAATGCTGCCTGAAAGCATAGTTGAACTACAGCTAAAAAACATATCAGGGACTACTTATAAATATGAAACACAAAAAACTTACTACAACGATATTTCTAAGTTGTTCAAAATGCTTTTAGGTACAGAGGTTTAATTGGGTACCTACAAAATATGTTATAGATAAAAAAGAATGATTCAGTAACGTTTGTTTTGCTGGCTACAAAATTTCATAGTTTGTTGACATATGACTACAATATTATAAATGCTATGTTAAAGCTAACACAGTTAAAAATCACTTTTACCAAACATCTCTACCATTTGATAACAGCTTTTGTAGAATTTTACCACAAAAATAAATTTAAACATGAATTCCCTCTCAAAATCTCAGAAATTGCAGCAAGACAGAACAGCTGTGCCCAACATGTTCACTTCGATGTACATATTTTTCCTAACTTTTCTTGGAAGAAGTTGAAGGCAAATCCCTGATAGCACGTTACAAGAATCAAACCCAAAGCATTGCTAACAAACAACTCCAATAACTCTACCAATTAGTCTGGCTATCACCAACAATATTTCCTTAACTAGTATAGCAAAAGTAAAATTGACAAAATAAAGACGATTCAAATTTTCATCAATTAAAATTGCATAAAGTATCAAGACATTGCAGACTAGGCCATACAATGTCTTTGTTGATTCATTCAACCAAATTTTTACCACATTGAAAAAGGTCTACAGAAAAGAGGACAAAAAAACTCAAATTAAAACAATTTCAAAAAATGGCTATCAGAACAAAAAAAACCAAAATAAATGCATTAAACATTTGGATAGCTTATAAGAATTATTCTATAGTAATCCCAAATAACAATGAACAAAATCACACAGAACAACAACACGGAACAGTAATCTCCTAACAGTAAAAAAATACGTTGAATTTCAATCAAGGCGTTAAAACTAGCTTCATCATATTAGAAAGATAATTTGTGATAAATATTTTAACATGCAGTAATATAATATATGAAAACGCAAGCAATCAAACGTCAAGCACGAAGCTGGATATGGCAAAGTAAACTTCGACATGGATCAATCACACTCACTTAAAATGCACATACATGTCAAATATCGCAGTAGTACGCTGTAGATCTCAGTCAGACATTGGGTTTTGGCTAAGAACATGAGGCCAAATATTAAGCTTTATTATAATAAAAATGAACAGATCTTATAACAACTCTTGATTATTTAGGAAACAACCGCAATTAACATCCAACAACAGCCGACCACAAATTCTATTACCACGGAAAATGATAAATCTCTGTTATTTAAAGACTAGCACTTACTAATATCCATCCCTGAGTCCTCCAAACTTTTCCTGCCCAGCGGTGTCCCAACAGTAAAACCTGATCTTTCCACAGTTTGTGTGAAAATCCAAGGGATGCACCTCCACACCAATGGTAGCTGCAAAAATTCACGAAAAAAAATGATTCTAACAGAAACATTACGATAAAAATAATCCAAAAAAAAAAAAAAAGAGAGAGATCAAAGAGATCAGATGCCTACGCTCATATTTCTTCTCAAACTCCCCCGTCAGATGCCTCTTCACAAAAGTTGTCTTCCCTGCGAAAGATCCAAACATCTCATTCCATAAAAAACATCAAGAAAATAAATAAAAAACATCGCAAATAAACGAAGAGACGGAAGAGCCAGAAGGGGCGGGTAAAAGGATCACCTGTACCGCCGTCTCCAACGATTACTAGCTTGAAACTAGGGTAATCCACCTGCTGCTGGTTCGGCGCCGCCTGCACAAAGACCAAGCGATTGGGATCGAATGAGACTACCAAAACCTAACCCTAAGCAAAGGATCAAAGAAAGACAAAAGAGGTAGTACCATGGATGACTTCGCAACGCCCTTCTGCGTAAGGCAAGCTCAAGGGTTTTCGAATCGAGGGAACAGAAGGCAATAAAAACACATTATATATAGGAGGGACACAAGAGAAGCAGGCAGCTTAAGATGCACGCGAATAGCTACCCCGCCGATCAAATCTCAACCGTACACGTAGTCACTAAATCTACCGTTGAACAATCCGCCTCGATACGAATTCACTTTAATCGCACCCTATAACCCAATAAATCTCCTTCTTCATCAGAGCACGACACGAATTCACTTCGATTATGCACGATAAAAATAAAATAAAAATTAAAACAATAAATACGTAACAATTCTATCAAACGAAACCACAGCATGCCAAGACGAAAGCGAGATTAGTTCAGTTCAGATGTGGCTAAGGAGAACAAAATACACATAGAAGAAATACAGAGAAGCCTTATATAACTAAACTGTGTCCACGGCTTAGCTTTGCTGATGCAGCGAAGCAGTTGCTACTTGAGGAGAATGCACCTGATTGGGGAACCTTCGGCACCGCGCAATCGTAGAGGTAAGCAATGCACGCTGTAGATCCCGGGCTTTACATCGTCGAGCTTCAAGCCCTCTACGAGAATGATCTCCTGAATCACAAAAGAGAGCATAGGCATGTCACAAGATGTATGATGGAATGCTTAAATAAATGCTGCATCAAATGCCCAAGTTATCAACAATATAATGAAGTGGATAGAAATGGAGAAGGCCGAGATAACAAACCAAAATAGCACCTTTGTTTCATGTATCTCAAAACCTTGTGGTTCTAATTGATAGTTGAATCAAATATCTTTTTTCAATCCATAACAAGCTTTAAAATAAAAAGTTATAAACCAAACCTTGACTAATAAAATAATAATAAAGAAATACGAAAAAAAAAAAACACTTAAAAACAAAGATGAATTCCTGATGGATCTCGACATGATGATTTATAACCCAATAATAAACAGTAATATTACTTAAATTAATAGAAAGTCTCGTATGAGTTTACTATAGGCTTATACTTTATTTTGAATACCTCTACTTCTGACCCTGCAATTACCTCATCCATTGTGTGGCCATCAAGCTTGGCCTCATTGGATCACCCTCGAGTTGTCTATGACAAATGATTTAAAAGCAAACCCTTTCAAACAAAAACTCACCAAATCAAATCATTTTTACTCTTTTTCAATTTAGCTTCAACAATAACTTGTTTAGAGGTACTTATAAGAAGCTTACAGATGCACCAATTGCTATAAGATTGATTTCTTCACTTTTGTTTTGAGTAAGCTTTTGCTTAAAATTAGAGAATACCCATTTTTGCATTAATATTTTTTGGTAGAGTTTGTGGGAATAAATAAACAAGCAAAAATAAAAAATCAAGGATAAGCCACACTCGTTTCATTTCTGAAAAAGAAGCGTCTGATTGCTAAGAGACAAAAGAGATTCTCACACTCCCATCTCAAACCTGACAAACTTCAATTCATGCGTTATCCTAAAGAGTTTTTATAAGACTACTCTTTTGTCCTAATGTATAAACTTTGAACTCAAACAAGATAATTGTTGTGTCTATACTTGAGCTCAATATGCATCATACAAAATCATAGATTTATTTTTAAATATATGAATTCTTTAATATTAGTAATCGTGGTAAGTTCTTCAAATAATATATCTTGTTTATGTACTACATTATCTTATCTTCTTTTAGATTTACATATCTGTGTTATTTAATTTCTCTTCATGTAATAATGATCACATGGTTAATTTGGAGTTTTCAAGTTTTGTTAAATTTTTAAAAATTAATCTCATCTCATATCCAAGAAGTATATATTATTTTTTATGATGATACTTAAATTAAAGTCATACTTAAATTATTTTTTTTGAGAAGTATATAATTATTTTTTATCTACTATGAAAATTATTTAGATAGTGCTCTGTATGATGTAATTAAAACGTCTTATGTAAGTTTATTCATGTTCAAACTTGGTGGAGTTTAATAGATGCTTAAAGTTTTAACTAAGTATAACTATCACTTTAAATCATTGGTATATTATTTTATACTTATTAAGAACTAATTTCATTCATAATATTACTAATATGAAAATTAATAAATTTCTTTTATACGAACTCAAGGCTTCTGAATATTTTGAAATTAATCTATTTGATTAAACTCATATTTAGAGTAAACCAATTTCTAAACCAAAGTCTTCTAAAATTGATCCACTTGTGTTCATTTTCCTTAAAAATCGAAACCAAGTAAGCTATCAAAATAAAAATTAGTTAAATTTGTGTTACCTCTACATTTTTCTTCGTTCTCAACTTTAGCTTTACTATTAAGCATTAAATTTTCTTTACTTACAAGTGAATTTTATGATTATTTTAATTTTAGTTTGTATAAACTACTTAAACTAACTATCAATTTGAAAAATATATATGTTTATTAAGACACATCGATACCACAAGTTTTATTCATAAGTCTAAAAAACAAATGATGTGTGCATTAAATGTTTTAAACTTTCACATGATAGGACTAACAAACGAATTAGTCAAGAGATGTATTTAGAAAAAATATTTAAACTTTTATGTGACTAGACCAATAGATGAGTTAGTTAAAAATGTACTCAATTAGACTTTTTGAGTTTTAATGTGACAGAAGAATGAAATGGGTTAGTTTGGAGATGTGTATTACTGGTTGCTTAACTTTGCATACAATCATACCACCCGATGTCTTGATTATGAAGGGCTTACAAAGATTGATTGACTTTCAGTCTAATGAAGATTTACTTAGAGTATAAATTTGTAAAGTTTTTATGATAGTGTCAACTGATGCAGGGCATGTCAAATTAAAAGAATGATCTTAAGTTAATTCCAAGGAGCTTAAGATATAAGAAGATTAGTCCCATCATAGATCATGCACTAGATTGCAAATAAGGGACCATAGTTGGCCCATGTGTAGATTCAATTAGTTTATTCAATGCTATTGGTTATTGAGTTATATGTAACCTTTAAAAGAATTTATATTTGTTTTTACATATTTTCTTCTTTTTTGTATTTTTTATTATTATTTTATTAGGTAAGACATTTTTGTGTTTTTTGCTTTTGACTTATGAGCACTCCTTATAAGTTATTTAAATGCTTATTATGAAATGAAAAAACAGATTTATTTTTATTGTCAATTAGAGGCACAATGTTTTGCAATGTGTGCATGCATAAAAGGTTTCTCTAAATGAAAAAATAGGTTGACCTTTGTTATTTTTAGATTATGAACCTGAATTATACCTTGAAGCTACAATCCCTAGTCGCGTGTGCTTTTTCCATTATTTTCCTCTTTCATTAGTGGGATTTGCATGACATCAGTTGATAGATTCGTTGTTGCCTTCGTTGGGGGTAGCTCATTCTAAGTGAAGTTGAGGGAGTTGCTAGTGGTAGAGCTTAAGTAAAAACAAACAACAAGAAGAGTGGTGATGCTGAGCTCATCAATGGTGATAAGGGCAAGAAGATGATAGTGTACGCAGTTGTTTTAGAAGAGGAAGATGGAAAAGGCTAGGGTAATTTTGAATTGTAATTTAGAGGAAGGATGATTCCAAATCACAACTTGAAAGAAAATGAATATCAACTTATGTCTTCACTTTAAGGAAACCTCCTATGCATGTTTGCATCTCAAAATCTTAAGATTTCAATTAACAAGAAAACCAATCTCCTTTTCCACTCCATAATAAACATTTAACTAACTTACAAAGAATAACAATAAGCCAAAAACCAAATAAACATAAAAACCCTTAATAAAATAATAATAAAAAACACAATAAAAAATATGCAAAAACAATTATGAATTCAATACGAGTCTCATACATAATTATTACAATCTAATAATGAACAATAATACTAAATAAGTTATCTTTATTTGCAAAGGTTCATAAACTATGATGAAATTGGACTTCCTATATCTTAAGATTTTACTAAATTAGTTTAATCTCATCATTTTGATGTAACTTATCTTGCATTAATAGTTGTGCCAAACCTAACTTAAAATACTTTTTAGTTGAATATTATTTAAATACCAATGTTATCTATATATCTTTGATAATTTTGTTTAAAAATATTATCTAAATTATCTTTTGTTTTATTTTCAATAAAAAGTTCACATTTAAGAAACCTCTATATGTTAATTTTGAGTGATAAAATAATAAATTCATAAAATATTAATTAAAATTATTATCAAATTATTAAATAACATTACAATATTTCTAAACCAAGCAAACACAAAAAAAATTGAAAATCTATAATGATACAAAAAAGCTATTTTAGGTTGTTTATTGTTTTTTTTACATGAAGACAAATTTTGAATAAGATATGGGTGGAAATAAACCCAAGAACTTGATAATGATTTCCATTCATTATGGAATGAGCTATTTGCACCCAATTTATTTTGTTGTTACAACTAGGCATTTTGTAATACTTAATAAGGGCATGCTACATAGGAACAAAAAAAGCTGTTAACGACAATTTAACAAGTATGAATCTTCTTTAAGCGTGTTTTTTGTGTCCTAGCAAAGTAACAAAAAAAAAGGTAAAGTTAACTGACTGAGTGTTTAGGAAATTCTACAGAGAAGTCGTAAGGTTTTTGCGAATTAGGTGAGCCTATTGTGTACCACATCAAGCATGGAAAAATTTCTTAAACTGAAAGTTCTTAATGCTGCACATATTTTGACCTTTTAATAAAGACAATGATCATGTGAGATACAAATAGCTGGTTTTAAGTAACTAGCATATTCATCTATGGCAATTGAATATAACACTACTGGTACATATATGCCACAAGGAGGTGATCTCATACCCTGTTTTCGAGAAACACCAAATGAGAGGAGGCCAAATTGTCAAATGCAGCAACTGACAAGTAGTCAATTCCTTCAAAATTTCAATCAAATTAAGCTAATCAGAAACATAAAACATGAAAACTAGATATATACAATTTACACTAAAATAAAGTGAATAAAGCATTTAACATGATCGATCAATCCATATTTTGCATGTATAACTTGAAGCAATGCAAATTAAAAACAATTCAAAGCATATGTGTAATGAAAAATAAATAGAAGTAATCTTAGTGAAGTTTCACAGTCTGAAAAAAAAAAAAGCAATCATTTTAAGAAGAGTTGAAGTAGCCAGCGAAGCACACAAATTGATACATGGATTGAGAAAAATGGCAGAAGTTTGATAAATGCACTTTGACGTAAGCATAGCCAATACTAGATATGCATTTATTCAGAATTTATGTAAAAAGTTTACGCCTAAAAAAAGTTCATTCAAGTCATTTTGATTGCTTTCACTATCAAATCCCTTGCTAGTTAAAAGCTGTTGCCATACTATTGAACCTGCAGATGAAATTAAAGAGCGAACAAGTTAAAAAAAAACTTGAGTTTAAAGAACAACTTTGAAGCCAAAGGGGTTTCAGAAGATCCAGACATATGAACGCAAACATAAGTGAGTACAAAAGGTATGAATGAAGACCAAGCTATCAAGGTAGAATGAATGATTAAGGTACCTAAACGAGAACAAATTATGCTATAAAATCCATCAAAACAAGTTGGAAGAAAACCAATAACATCATGGCATGTTGTATGTTGAAAAAAATTTATGTTGGAGGATGTTCCACAGAATACAACGAGGACAACAGTAGATCATATTACAACATGTTTGCCACTGAGAATAAGTATGCACATACAAAGGGCACTGCTGGGGAGACAGGAAAACTTGGATAAATGGTTAAACTAAGAAACATAGGAAATCATTCTGATTGAACTTTTCAAGCAAAAGAGCAAATGGCTGCACTGAAGGACATTATATCCTAGCTAATAAAGGAGATGGTATACAGATAGTTGATTCGACTGAGTTCAAATAACAAAAAACAACTTGAATGTAAGAAATTCTCAAGAAATTCCTTCTTGGTTTTTTCAGCTCACCGACTAGTTTGATATCAGTGTTATCTACCAGCCACTGTGCTCCATCCTTCATGAAACCAACATAGCTTGTATCAAACTCCTTCTTCCACATAAGTTTCCTGATGAAAAGACAGGATCACAACCATTCAAATGAAAGCAATAACTTCCGACCTTTCTCAAAGATTAGGAGAAAATTTTACCAAAGGAAATTTTATCCATAATGGCAAATTCGTCTTCTACTATGGGTAGAAGTGTAACAAAAGAATGCAGAAATAATAACTATGCTCAGCTTTAAGCATCAGTTGTTGCAGATAATACATGGTAGCTCATTGGGTCCATATTTGAATCTAGAGAAAAATAAAAAAAACAATGCAGAGTAGAAGTGCCCGAAAACAATAAAATTTAATTTTCATGAAATTGGAAGCATAGGATTGATAATTTAAATGTGATTTCTAATCAATCTTCATCGAATACTGATGTTCTCCCAATTAGCTCATGAAAAATATGTGCTATCATGTTATTTAATTGTCAATTTTTTAAACATATACAGTATTAGCTACTGCTTGCCAGTATAAGACATTTTGCAGAAAAAAAAAATCTAATGAAATTGATGTTATGAGCAGTACCTATCAGTGTTTAATGTTCTGAAAAGCACACGACGAACTCCTACAGGAATATTAAGAGATTCCATCACTTCAGCTGCATGAAAAGAGCAAAGTTAAAAATCATCAGCAACTTATGCAGAGATGGGTTGTCCCCAACAAAGATGGTGTTTTAGATTTCACTCAATTGTTTGTGACAAAAAATTAAGTCAAGAAAGATAAACTCTTATGAACTCCGTCCTAATTTAATAGCTATCACAAGATCAAAATTTATGGCAGTAGTCAGACCACCTGTTATGTTCTTGTCTCTTGGAACATCCACTAGCAAGGCCGGACCTGCATCAAATTTTGCAATATATATGTGAGGGGAAAAATTAAAATGTCAACACACAAGAAATATAAAATTATAGATCATTAGGCAGTGAAGCAATATAATTTTAGAAGCATCCGCCTCAAATAGGCATAAAAAAATATTTTTATTGAGGATATGGTTAGGAATATTGATGTCGAATTGTAGAGTAACACTGTAAAATAAAAATGGTAAGTAATAATTTATCATCAAGAAGTGCAACAGCACTATCCCTAAGAGCTTTTTCGTTCCTCAAAAATAATTTTTTGGTACATTAGTGATTGGTGGTAGGCCTACAAGGTAAAAATGATATCCCTACATAACATGCACTGCCCAATGACACTCACAGATATTCAACCCTTACATGTACAACAAAAAACTTAAAAAAGCTATAGGAAGTTAGAATACAAAGGTAGAGCAAAATATTGGATTCAGAAGGTGACATGAGTTAGACAAAGAATGATGTGTGTAAGAAAGAGGATCATAAGAAAGTGATGTTTGGTGATAAGTCAAATCCCAAAAGTTATCATACAAATAAGATAACTATCTAGGTAAGTAAGGATATTTAAATTAAATAATAATATTAATAATAACAATAACAAAAATTTTGGCAAAACTTGAAGCTAATCACATACAAGAGACAAAAATTCATTGTTTTGAACTAAACTAGCCTGGCTTTAAGCTCATCAATATGCTTGGAGTGGAATCCTATATAAACATCTCTAGCTTCCTTCATCCACAACGAGGGACGATTGAAAAAGAAAAAAAAAAAAATGACAAAAACACAACTGGGCTTATCTTTGAAATAACCCAGAGTTTTCTAATAAAAATTACTACAGATACAGTTTATCACTAATTCATAATCAAATTTCTTTATCAGAATTCCAACTTAGGAAGCTTTACTTTTATGAGATACGCCTTTCTTACACCTTTTCATTGTAATAGCTTAAAAACAAAAAGATTTTCAATGATGTAATGTGCATTTCACAAATATCAAGTATCATTCATTGTTGAACATTTGAATTAGGGATCAGAATAAAAGGAAGACACCATTAAGACGACTATTCGAGGATAGATGCATAGTTTCTCTTTCAAAAAAATTGGCTAAGTAGCGGTGCTCATGGTATCACTGTATACAGAAAAAGCTCTCAATCAACAGAAGCATAAAGCACAATTGAGTTAAGTTTCTATCCACAGCAGAAATAAAAAAAGTCAAACAGAGCAAGAAGCCTGACCGTTAAGGACTTCGAGATCGAGCGTGTCCACGTCGAATCCGGCCTCGAAGTAGTGCTGGAAGAAGTGCCCAGGGGCATCGACGTGGGTGCCGGTGTGCGTGGGCATCTTCATGTTAGAGTTATTAGCGAGGGAACCGTTCTTCATAGAATTGGCAAGCCAAACGAACTGTCCCAGCCCGTCCTCTGACTCCCAGGAGGGCATGTCTTCTCTGTAGTAGTGGGAGATGTCAATAATCCTTCCGCCGGCGTACTCCTCTCTCCTGACGACGACGGGCACGGCATCGCCGGCAAAGGATGCTGATATGCTCAAAGACGGGGAATCGTAGGCAGGATGGGCGGAGGAGGAGCAGAGGACGGCGAGAGATAGGATGAGTAGAAGTCGGAGGAGGTAGGGGAGCAACTTTGGTTCCATCTAAGATACGGCGGCAGTTAACAGCTTGAAGCCCGGGGCGACCGCTTTGCTTTGCACTTTATATGCAACGGGGAAAGTTCAGGTAACTTTACCGCAGAGCTCTTATAGATTTTTTGTTACTCTGAAATAAAAAAAAAGAATATTTTGAAAAAAAAAAGATATTTAAGATAAGTCTCCTATTTTTTTTTTAATATCGTAGGTTTGTTTTTATTTGACTAATAAATAATTTCAATTATCTAAGAAATATATTAATAACTTTTTCTTCAATACTTTTATAAAATTACAATACTAATATTAAAATAAAAGCAAGATTTAATTTAATAGAATTTAGTTTTTTTACTTTTCCGTTTTACTTCCCTTGGCTTTTAACGACCGTAAAATTTTCATATTAAATAAACATTTTTTAATGCAAAACATTTAACAAAATTATAATTTTTTTAAAGAATAAAATCAGTCAACTGACAAATTGAATCGATTTTTTTATAAAAAAAAATAAAAAATATATACTTAAAATTAAAATTTATATCTCTATGTCAAAAAACAAAGATCTATATTACTGAAATTATAATTCATTGACAAACGAACTGATTTTTTTAATAAACTAAATTAAAAAACAAATTAAGCCTAATTGAGTTTTATAAAAAAACATATTAAAGAAGGAAAATAAAAAATTGTTAGAAAAGCAAATTTGTTATTAGCTATTAATTAATAAATTGTTAAAACATTAAAAATTATTTTTTTTCTATATATTTACTTCAAAATAATATCACATTTATACCACGTTTCATCAAAGCCTACTCCCTTACATTCCAAATTCCCCACCTTTAATACATTATCAACTTATTGCTTCAATTTTAATTTTTTTTTAAAAAAATTAAAATTTTTCATTTAACATTGTTTAAAATGGATATAAGCAATTTCCATGTTCCAATAGTACATGATAGACCTCACATGATTAGCTATTAAAGTTTTCAAAACAATAAAAAATATTAAATAATTATCCTATATTTATAATTATTATATTTTTATATAAACCCTTAAAAAATTTAAAAAATATAATTTATTTTTAATATCAAAATGATACCATATTTTATCAAATACTACTACATGATATTCATACACTTCAAATTCACCACATTTGTTATCAATTCAATATCTTGTTGGATATTCTTCAAAATGGACTCATAATCTCAAAACCCTCAAACCAAGTAGAGAAAACATCAAGTAATACTTTATTTTTGTTTTATTAATTACTCGAATGATCAAAAAAATAAGTTGGCATACTTCTCGATCTAAGAAGGGCATGCTCAACGCTTGATAATGAATTCTATAGGACAATATTGCGACAAAATAATTTATCCACTTGTCTTTCGAACTTTACATGGTTGACTAGTTTCATAAAATAAAGAGAGAGCTAGAAAGATATGACCTAAGAATCTAATTTATTTATTAAGTATTATATGCTAATGGATAAAGTTCATTTCATAGAAATCTCTTGTATTACCAAATGTAAAATCTAGACCATATCATAACTTATGGACTCCCATAAGCTAATAAGCTAATGTGATCAATGACTCACAATATAGAATGAGATGAGATAAGATAGAATAAAATAGAAACAAAAATGACTGAATTAGTTAACAACTCCTAACATAGAAGAAGAATCGATTCATTCAATTCTTCATTCTTTCACGAAGAATTAATGAAATCTTCTTAAGCAAGAATTGAATGTATAACTTTCTTTATCTTTAGATTATAAAAATAAATGTTCAACCTAAGGAAGAGACATCCATATAAGATAACATAAAACATCAAGTACACATAAATACCTAACTTGATTAGAATTAGCTATTATTAGGTGATACAAATAATGTCCTTATTCACTAAGTTAGGTTATGATATCGAGATCAAGCCTTAATATTTAGTTTAATCCTATTCAATTTGACAACAAAAATAACATTCATATAGTTCCCAACATTGACGATAACTAGGCATGAGACATCCCCATTTTTGAAACTAGGTTTTACAAATGACAATTCACTTCAATTATCTTTTAACTCATTGGGGTAATGACATAAAACACAAGACAGATAAACGATAAACCAAAAAGGAATGAAAGGTATTAAGCTTTTAGTGGTTCCTTCATTTCATTCCAATACTTATAGAAGACTTATCTCGCATTCTAGAAAAACATTTTTATTTAGTTAACCCACTAAAATTTAGCATTTCCAAGAAGCTTCTTTCAAGAAAACCTAACTTGATTCTCATCCAATATGGCTTTTCAATCCAATTCATTGACAACTATAAGGTCCATTCTACCATCAAAAGAAACCTTCTTCAAGAGACACAAACCCATCTCTGAGGTCTAAAGAATAGTAAACTAAAGATTTGATGGTCGATATCATCCAATTGTTCATGCAAACTAAAGACTAACATATGATGCTTTTAATTGATTATGTGGTCATTCAAACAAAACACACACACCTCCCACTTGAAGGAAAACTAATTGAAGTTGAGATATGAGAAAAAGCTAAGATAAACCAAAGAAAGAAAGGAAATACCTCCAACCAATCTTCAAGAATAGCTCTGCCTTCTTTAGATCATAGAGATGTCAGTTCAATGTGTTCCCTGCATCAAACAGAAAGAAAATAAAGCAAAGACAACCTTCAAACTTTAAACTAAGGCAAACAGATGATGCATCAATTGGCAATCTAATGTGCAGCTCTATGTGTAATGGCCCAGTTCACCTGGAGCCACAATTATACCCAGATAAGCAACAACAAGGACTGATTCAAATTGTATGCCAGGCAAACTGCAGTAACCAAAACAACATAGGAAGAATTGCCATCAGAAAACACAGTTGAGATAAAATGTTTGGATTAAGCTTCGTTTGTCTTCCTGCAGCTTGAGTAGAAGTATGCAAGGAGACGCAAGAAGATCGACGTCCCCGCAAAAGAAACAACATCAACAGCACTAATCGTCTGATCTATCCGAGCTCCTTGAACCATCATAGGTTGAAAGAAAGAATGAGTTTTGATTTTTCTGCAGGAATCTGCGGGGAAAATAAGTTTAAAAATGAAGCTTGCACATGCATCAATAGGATAACCGACATCAACCTAATAAAGTATAGACATACAAATAATCAAATTAGAAATAAGTGCATCAACTAAATGATTTATGTAACATCGATTACATATTAAATTATTGAGAAATTTGACATAGACTGCATAATGTATAGGTAAGGAGAGATGAGTTATCAAAGTTGCTTCTTATCAATAAGGGAAGAGAAATATACTAAAAAAATTCTGAGAAAGGATTATTAGGTTAGACATGACATGTTCAGGAAACTTCTCCTACATATGATATCATTAGATTCCCACAGCATACCTAATAGAACTAAAGCTCAATGTTGCCATTGTTGTTCTTTAGCATCAAGCTTTTGCATATGAATATTGCCGTTTTGCTGTCACATGGAATAGAACAAGGAATTTACTGTTGGAAATGGATGTTAACATAGCAAGTCCCGATTAAAGTTAGATTGCAAGTGTTATTACATCTAAAGGAATCATAACTCTAGAAGAAGGGCAAATGAAACGGTAACAAATAAATCTAGACACAATAATATAGTAGTTCAAGGTGTTCTTGAACTTCAAAAGTGGACAACTTAGAACACATAATATCTTAAACTCTAAAAATTCAGTAACAATTCCAGCTTTAAGGTCAAGGTTACATATTGTAGTTTGACAACGATTGGGAAAAGCCATTGAAAGCATGCTAAAAATTCTGAAAGACTTCAAGTTGGACGTTGAGAGAGGAGCAACTCAATAGTTGCCTAATTTTTTTGTCTTTAAGATCTTTTTATTGAACATTTGATTTGTGTGTGACTTGTTTGTTAATTACAAGATTATTTTTTTTTTTTGCAATCTAATATTTTTCTCTTACACATTTTCAAATCATATCTCTTAAGCTTACTTGATGAATGCTTAAAGGCAACATAAATGTTCAAAAGTCACGTAATAGTTATCTGGATAAAGGGAAATTAGAGCATTGGTTTGCGACTTAAAGAGTTATTGGCAAATATTTTTAAAGAGAATGTAACTAGACTGAACATGAAAATTGAACAAATTTGGCAGAGCAATCAGAATGACATAACGATTGATTGAGTGGGCTTTGTTGAGTTATTTTTACTTGGTGTAGATTATGAATATATGATAATAATCTTGAGGCATAAAGTATGCATCTATGAAATTATGAGTGTGTGAAAATCACATTAAAAACATTCGATAATATTCTTCACACATCAAAAACCTTTTTTACAAACTTAAACTTAAGAATTTCAAATTCATATGTTTCGTAGACAATTATTGGACTGTTTAATAGATAATCAAATATTGATCAGACCATCATATTATTAGATCAAACAATCCTATAGTTAGTGCATATCATCCCATCCAGATTTTGAATTGGTTGAACCATGCATAATATCAGGCATCGGGACCGTCTTACAGGCTTCCAAAATTTTAGCAATCGTTACCAAACTTTTATGAAAACTTTGACTAGATTCCAATACTTTTCCCCACACAATCATTTAACAATTGGATATGTATCTTGTTGAAGTTAGACTATAAATAGAACTTAATAAGCATGATTTTTAAGCTTTTCTACTTGAATATCATTATAATTTTAATTGCTAAACATCTACACAAAAGTTGGGCTAAAGTTGGAAAGTGGTGACTTTATCATCTTTTAACCTTTAAACGAGCTTCCTTTTTGCACTAAAGTGGTAACTGGTTTTCTAAATTAATTTGAATCGATTTAATATGCTTCTCAGATAATTCAAATGGTTATAGGTATTTGTATTTTGAAGTTTATTCTTAGTTATAGGTATAACTATTTTTCTAATATTATTAGACAAGGTGAGCCAATATTTAATGAATTCCAATGTTAAGATTGACTACAAACAGTGACAAAAAATCACATATCCTTAAAAGATTAGTGGTGATGAAGACATAATGCTAAAGGTTTATATAGAATTCCTATTGATGCACTATTTGAAGTACTTGTCCTAAGTTACCAAGATAATCTTCTTCAAATTTGTTATAGATTAAGATGCCATTAAAAAAGACTATAACAAAGATGTCAATCTCATGAAAGTACTAGTAGCACATTCGACAACCCAAAAAAAAAAAAAAACATGACTTGCTACTCATATAATCTAATGCCCCTTTTTTTAAAAAGTAATATTACACTGATTTCAAAAAGCTAGTCACACCCAAGTGCAATGTTGAAGAAGAATATATTTGACCAGAATATAATCAACAAAGTATAGAGAATGAGAGTTAAAACTCAAGATATTCGAGCACATAGTATATTTGATACATTGGAAATATATAAAGTTCCAAAAATGAATTTTCCATTGATTGTAAGTTTAAAAAAAAAACCACCATTATACCAAACCTATTAATAAAGAAATATTAGATATCTAAAAGCCTGCATTAAAAAAAGAGTTTGGAACCATGGAACCATACTTTAAAAAGTCCAGTAGCTTTTGTTGAAGCTTGCCCAATGTATCATCTTCTATGTTCACAGATGATATTAATTCAGGTAATTTGACTGCAACAAAATATGAGAAATTAGTGATGCCCAATTGCAAACGAGTTTGTGCATGGGCATAACAACTTGTAATTGGAGTGTTTTTTGGGTAAGAATAGAATCTAAAAATTTAAAAATAAAAATAAAAAGAGCCAGTGTTTTCAAACTTACCCCAAAACACTCCATAAAATGCAAAACTATCATGGAAATAATATTTAGCAGATTTCATGATGAATTGTTTATTCTCACTAGTCAAAACTCAATAATACAACTCAGGATAAGTAAATAGCAGGGATATGACACCATAAAAGAAAATCTAAACAGCTAAATTCCATAAAATCTAGATATAGCATGCTAGTGGCTTGATGCAATACAATGTACATGAATTAGACTAAAACCATTGCACATAAGTTAAAGAAATAAATAAAAGATAGACTTTGCATTATTGTAGCAAATGAATAATCCATCTAAAATGAACTGCTGCAGAATTCTGCACATAAAAGAAGCCACCATTGACACAAAGCCCTGGCCATCAAAGTTTCAATTTATACTCAAATCACTCGTTTGCACGGTGAAGAATTTCTGCAATATCTCAGCAGAGCAATCAGCAAGATCGAACACTACTTGCACTACTTGAAAAGGATTCTTCTCTTCAAAAATGAAATGTTCCACATATTCTTGAAAATTCTTCATCTGATTGAACCATTTGTATCTATATACATCAGGATCCTGATTCATGGATCTCTCAATTCGAGAAACATAGGCAAATGGATATCAAGCATAACATTCCAATTTCTAAATCCCCTTTGGTAAGTTGTACATCAATATGTTGCACAGTTCATAGATGATGGTAAGCATAATCTTCAATTGAGTTGCAGATAGAACCCTTGTGGAGAATGATAAGGCACAAGAATATCCTCTTCTGCGACAGTGAAAAATTAAGTTGGCATTGATATCGTTTAGGGTGCTTATTTGCCAAGTATCGATGCACCTCATCATCAGAATTATTTAATGTTCATAAATCTGACATTGAATAAGTTTCCAAGAAGTTCCTGGACTGTCATGACTTTATTTGTCGAGTTCTACTGTATATTTTTCAGGTCCAAGTGAACATGCATTGACTAACAGTCAATCCAAATGCTCAAGCCTTTATCTTTGTTGTTCCCAGGACCTTTGACAAGTAACTTATATTTACAGCAAATGGTTAAGCATAAAAAGCAACAGCCTCTAAAAAATGATTTCCAGGAAGAATCTATATACCTATCAATTTTTTAAGTTAATGTAGATAAGTGGATGAAAAGTTTCCACAGAAACAAGGCAGAGAAATACAGAGAAGAAAAGTATGAAAGAATCGGCATAATAAAGATGTAGCCAACTTTAACTAAATTATTAATTCAAGGTACCTAAAGATCACACTTGGTAACAACCTATTTTGTATGAGTCATTATTTCATAAGAAGAAATGCAGTAGAAAAAAACAAAAACAAGAATAGATTTTGCAGCTCTACTGTTAGATAAATGTAGAAGGGCATCAACGCAGAAGAAAATAGAATGCTTTTCTACCAAGAAAGAGGTTTTCAAGGGGAAACTAGTGCAAGTATAGATAATAAGAAAAAAGGAATGACGGTTAAGGAAGTACAGTGGGAATGAGAGTGTGGAAATTAAATACACTTGCTTTTGCTTTGAACATCGTTCATGTAAAGGTAAAAGCCCACCTAGGCAATGCACAACTTCAACTCTGAGCACAAGCTGGGGTTAGGTCATAACACAAGCACTCTGGAAAAACAGGTATCAGCAAAAAAATCAGGACCATCAAAATTCTCTATGCAGAATCCTTCTTTCTTCCACAAAGCCCTGTGGGATCACCAAAACCCATCTTACAGGTTTCAGTCTGACCATAACACTGGACTCTCCTCTCTTACTATCAAGCTAACTTTATATTACAAAGTTCACCGATCGAACAACCAAATGGGGAATTTTGCAGGATGCCCCTCCATGATGAATCCTTGCTACAACATAACCCCATATGCATGTCAGAGTCCAACCAAATATCATGGCACAATGTTCTAAATGGTATCCAAGAGTTGCAGCTAGTATGGACCTTGGCTTTCTGCATAGGTGAATTCAATTCCTCCGACCATTTTAGCATAAAAGAAATTTTTGCGATTAAAAAGTGGCCAATTATTAATTAATGTGTTGCTACAAAATTTTGACTGTAAGAAGACCCTTTTGCAAATACAAACTTGATCCTAGTGATAACCCAAAAAAGACAAGTAATCAACTTGTTGAAGAGCACAATGTTCATTCATGTTAACAACAATCCCATGCCATGCATGACTTAGCATGTACAAAAGTAAAACCTCTCAAAAATGTGTCTAAGAACATGAATGAAAACATGTGTCAAGATTAGATGTCTATTAACCCTAAGGTCCTATGTTAGAATTTTATGATAAGAAAACAATGTGGTAAAATTTTCTAATGTGTTATTCGAGTTTGTTGTCTTAGAAAAATCAAATGATGATAATAACATAAGAGTTTCTGATATTATATCATATCATGGGACATATTTAAGAATAGAGTATCTCACAAGTGATGAACCCATAGATGAATCACGCTCTTGATAATGTGACGGCGATCTAGAGTATCTCTTATTCCATTTTAGTATGTTAATGTTAAAATCAATGCAACTTTTAAATGTGACATTTAGGATCATAAACTTGCTCAAATCATTTTGCATATATACTTGAATTTTTATCTCAATCATGTATTTCCTGACATCCTATTAGTTTTGCAAAATTGACTTCCATTATTTAAGAATTAATTATATAGAAGAATATAATGAAAACTTAATTTGTTAAATTATGTCAAAATTACTCTTATCATATGATATGATATTCTAATTGTATAGTACAATTAGTATATTTAACATAAGTGCATGAAAAAGAATAAAATGATCTAATTAATTCCATAAGTATTCTAACTAATCGAATAGTATTTTATTTAATATCGTATAGTATGATTGGTTTATATAGACAAAATACTTGTAATTAGATTATGTATTAAAAACCTAAACAGTAGTCTAGAAACGTTGTTATGGGTTGATGTGTCATCGTACAATTCAATCAAGATCTTAAGATAAGAAAAGGAATTTTGAAAATTTTATATGGTATAATAACTTATATCATGTGGTATGATTAAGTCCTTAAATTGAGAAGTGAAGTCCTAAGAATTTTTTATGGTATATTTTTATCGTACAATATATTTAGGAATTATATATAAAAATATCCACAATGTAGCTAAACCTGAGAATTTTGGATGGTAGGTTAATTTTTAATATAAAATCTAAATAATTATTAGAATCATATAGAACAATCCCACAGATTATATGGTACGATCCTGTTGATCATAAGATACAAACAATAGCATAAACCTATAATTGTTAGTTTAAACTTTCAGGAAATGGAATAAAACAATTGTTTAGCTATTATTATTGTACTAATCAGTCTTATGAAGATTCTATACCTATAAATAGGTTAACTTCTTTGATGCAAAAATATTAAATCAAAGATCTCATTTTTAAAACTCTAACAAACTCTAACAACAATTACTAACTTCAGCATTCCAAATTTCTCAAAATCTATTTCTATAATTGCTTGCATTATCATTCTTCCTCTATTTCCTTCAATTATGATTAGTAACAATTTTACATTCATTCATTTAAAGTGTCACATGTTTATGTATTAGTTATAGATGAAATATGTACAAGCTTCATTTCCAATAGAGAAGTTCATTTTTATCATTGTTTCTTTTATTTTGGCTCTTGTAAGTCATTTAATTGTATTGCTCTTTTGCATTGTTTTTAATCCTTATAGATCCTTGTGCAAGAGTGTTCCACTTGTCTTTTGACAAAAGATGATTTCATTTAATAAGCCTTATTTTTTGTGGTCATAAGTGGATGTAAGCTTATGTGTTTACTGAATCACTTTAAAATTTTTTAGTATTTACTTATTACATTTATTACACAATCTCTTCAAATTTAAATAAGAGTTTTTGAATAAGAATATTTAGTGTAGACAATATAAGCTCAAATTTTTAAAATTCATTTTAAGTTTACTAAACAAATTTCAAAAGAAGTATAATTCATTCACTTTCTTATAAGAATGTTACACTTATAATGTCAACATTTCAACTAAATACCTCTTCAAAAAAAAAAAAAAAAAAAAAAAAAACATTTCAACTAAATTTGGTTCTTGTTGACCTCAAAAAACTACTCAAATAAGCTTAAAAAAACAAGAATATTAAGATAGTTTAGCAACATGGGCATATCCCATATAATATAACCTCCCAAAAGGGTCCAACAAACTTGAGCAAATACCTACATTGCAATTTGGTTAATGCTAACCAATTCATGAATCTTTTACATACCTAATTAAACAAGTGATATGTAGTTACCCTTTTTCAAAATATATGAAATATTACTCTTCCAAAAGTTGAGGTAGTGTGCTTGTACAAACCACTTACTAAACAAGAAGCAACTAAGGAGAACAACTGCAATTCTTTGATGTAACAAGAAACCACATTTTTTAAAGTAAAAAAAATAAAAATGATGGATGGATAATAGCTTATTAAACTCACCAATATAAACCAAAAAAATTCAACACTAACAAACAAACATGAGTGAACAATTGCAGATTGATATGAAAAACAGAAAAAATGCATACCAAACAGACGAAGAAGATGCTCAGCCCCATAAATTATTGATGGGGAGATGTCATCATGGATAACTTCTTGATATTGTTGGCGCTCTTTTTTGTACAAAAGCATTAGCGGCAGTGCTTTATCAAAATAGATGCGTATACCCTTCAGAATCTCCACAACAGAATCAGCCAGCCTTACCCATCAATACAATAATATGTTAAACAATTCATCAAGGACAGGTAATTTAGTGGTCTCAAAAGTGATATAATTGCCTTTTTAAGATAAAAAGTGTTCATGGCAGTAAAAATTAAAAGATAAGCCACAACTTGAAAAATTCGGATATTACCATAAATATGAAAAGCCATTGGTCATCTAAAATATGTCAGGACCAAAGTAAAGCTAAAGATGGAGTCCAACCATGCAAAATGTATTTGCATCAAACTTGAAAATAACAAGGCAGGAAAATCAAGAAAAGAAATTATACAAGTTACAAAATTTTTCTAAGCACTGGATGATGGCTAAATTTTCCATATTGTACATTTTACCTCAAAAAAATCCATAGCAGACTAAGGAACTAACAAGTACCACATCAGATTTTAAATAAGGATGATGATCGTAGCCACTTGGAATGGTAAAATCACTGAGTTCAGAAAGCTCAAATATTGGTGAAAATAAAACACACACCAGTTGAGAAAAACATATGCATACAACACCACAAACACATACACAAAACTCTACAAAGACAACCCTACATCAAATCTCAGTCTGAGAGAGATAATACTAGGCTCATATCTTACACCTCCAAATCCTTGGGATGTTATACAAAAATAACAATATTTTAGCAAAATCATTCCAACCTAAAAAGACATGAAACTAGAGAATGAAGCACAATCATTGATACTAAGGGCCATTTTTCCAATAGTTCTTTTAATAAAATTGATATCTAAATCATGATGCCATCGAGATGATTATCTTTTTATTGCATCCTTCAACAACTAATTATACTTTATATCTTTCTATGTCCCATATGATTTACATTATTTCTAGACAAAAAATTATCTATATCCCACGAGTTTCTTCCCTACTTGAGACTTCCCAATACCCAAGTTTTATTTTACTTAAAGAGCTTTCATCTCTACTTTCATAGCATTTTTTCAATCATGTTATTATTTAATATTTTGGATAAGGTTTTAGATATGGGCATAGTATTAAGGTTGGTGGGAAAAGCTTTGTGTCTTCCAAAACAGTGGTCATATGAAATGAATAAATGAAATTGATAACTTCTAATCCAGGCCACTAAGTGTTTCTTAAATTGTTCTAAGCAAATACACATTACAATTTTTTGAAAGAAAGGATTTATGTTTCTTTGAGTTTTTTGATAACACAAGTATTACAAGATATTTAGTACAAGATCAAAAACCTTTCTAGTGAGAATAAGGATATTGAAGTACAAAAAATTCAAGGGTTCTGAAATAGAAAAAATAGGATTAGTTTGGATTTTATTTCAACTTGTTTGGAGGTTTTTTAAAGTTTAAAACCCGAGCAGGCATTAGATTTACTAAATAAGATGCCATTAAAACTACGTCTCCCCACAAATATCTTGACAAATGCATTAAAAACATGATAGCCTTAGATGTTTTAAGCAAATACTTATTTTTCTTTTCAACTATCCCATTTTTTGACAAGTTTAATGACATGTACATTAATAAATAATGCTATTAATTTTAAAAAAAAACTCCCATGCATTCATTAAAATATTTGGTTCCATTATCAGATCTAAAAAATTTTTGTTCAAACTGAATTTTACTCAAATTATATATATCTTTAAAAAGATTTGCAACTTTGGATAAAACCAACATATTTTGGCGTGATCACCAATAAATTTAACAAACCAACTTTTTTTAGAGAGGTAATAATTTTTCAAAGCCCCAAAGCATCACTTTAGATTAATTAAAATGGTTTCAAAGGATAATAAGATTTTGAACCAAGCTTTTACTTGATGACTTCATGACAAATGACAAACTTTACATAAAAGTAAAAACAATTCAATTCTTTAAACATAGAAGAAAAAAATATTTCAATAAGAAAAAAATTGGATTAACTATCCTAAGATGTCATTGCATAATTTGTTCTAAAATAGAGTTTGAACTCATCACACTATAAACATGAGTTTTTTTTATTACTATAAGGGACCTCATCAAAATAGTATAATTGATGTAAAATATACTGTATCAATAGATGCTATTGAGTTGATCCAATATATCATATAAGACTTCTTCCTATTTATTTCAAATTTTAGTTGATTATGAATGGTAATAAATTATTTATAAAATCTTTAAGAGTTTTTAATTATTTTTAAATATTTTATTATCTTTGTAATTTTAATTAAAAAAAATATTTTTGTCTTACTTTTGAGTATAGGTTTAATCTTATAATTTATTTAAAATCATGCCATTGAATGAAAAAAAAATAAAAATTGATTTTTCTAGGCTTGAAGTAATTGTTTTATTTTATCATGCAAAACATACACATCCTTATATTACAATCAAGATTCCTTTGGGTTTCTTATATATAAACATATGACTTGCGATTTGGATTTATCTACATCGTCGTTGTTATCTTTGTCATTATTATTTTCACCTCAGGCCTTGCAATTCATTCTTGCACATATTTTGTCAATTTTGGTATCAGAGCCTCCTTGGTAAGGTTTCATCCATCATGACAATTCACCATAGGCCACTTTGCTTTCTGTAATTTCTATGTATCCATCAACATTAATCATTTTAACTAAATCAATTCTATTGCCACAAGTTAGAAAAAAATGACTTAGGTTTTGTTCCATTGACTACATTCGCATTACAACCAGTTGCGACAAGCAGCCATGATCGTCTGCTAAAGCCCTTGGCCTCCCCAAACCTCATGCATGCATCATTGTGCTAGTATGCTTGCGCTCCACCGCAATGAACAATTCCCTCGCCACTCCGTCCACATCATGCCTAATCATTGACACGATGTCATGCTTCATGTCCTTCACAATTGCTTAAGTAGAGAGGAGAGGCACCTAGCATTGAACCAGTGCTTGGAAAGAACCAACCTAGTGCACCACCTGCATAGGCATGAGTTGTGCATGTGCACGCTTGAGCAAGTGAACTTGTCACACTTGAACCGACACGTTCCTTTTATACGTGCACATCTTGAAGCTGACCCGCACAAGCACCAAGCTGTTGCTGAATCAGCCCAACTAAACCAAATTGCTAGTGCCCAGCATGTGTGCGCCATAATGCTAAACTACATTGCTCAAAACGGACTGGCTCGAGACTAATCCAGAATCAAACTTCAACTTATTTCAAATTTAGTTTAGGAACAACTTTTCAAAAGTGCTTTCAATAGCTTTTTGGACCCAAAATTTGTACAAAATTAATCAATGTCTTTACCATAACGTTTTTACAAATTTAGATACAATATAAGTTCTAAATCCTAGATAAAAAGTATTAAAGATTTGACAATCAATGAATTTTTAAAAGAGATAACCTTAAATTTCCTAAAGTATATTTTTATTTTATTTAATAGAATTATCTCAACTAAAAGATTAGTATATTAAGTTGCAAATCCATAAACTATGATTGTTTTGCTCATTAGATTTTACTTTATTTGCAAAGATAATCATAATCTTGAGAATAAACCTATCTTAAAACTCATGAGTATCAACTAAGGGAGAGGTTTAATTTAATTTTTTTAGCCCATCTAAAATACCATTAATTTTAATACTTAAGTAAAATGTTTTTAAAATTATTTAATAACTATACTAGAACCTCTTCATCATTATTCTTAGTTTGATGTCTATTAAAAAACTTACATAATCTATTTTTCTTTATTTAAATTTTTTTAATTAATTTAATTATATTTGTAACACTTCATTTGCATTATTATTTTAATTAAATAATACATAAAAAATTAACATTTTAATCATATATTTTACTCATCATACCTCCTAGATTAACCAAATAAAAATTTTAGAACATGCTAAAAATGAAATTAATGCATTTAATACTACAAATGAAAAACTAGATAAGTTAAAAGCTTCAATAATTAAGCATAAAAAATTGATAGACAAAATATTATCACACAACCAATTTCTAGATACTATAATAAAAGATTACATAAATAATTATATACATTGAAATAAAGTGATTCTATTATGATAAAATATTTAAATATATTTAAAGATTTAAAAGTAAAACTAATTACCAAGATAAGGATCGGTAATTGATCAAAACTTTATATTGGAACTTAGGTAAGATATCAAAAAAAACATTGAATTGTGTTATCCTCGAAAATATAAACATGCAGTGACATTAGTCAGATATTCCAAAGTTTGATACCTATGAAATTCAAATGTAAATAACTAGCCCATCTATAAAACCACCCAAGAAAATTAATAAGTCTGATTTATCTTCTTTGTCTAGAACTCAAACTTTTAAGAAAACTATTAAAAATAATTTTCAAAATGAGACTAAAATTTATCATTAATGTGAGAAGATTATGTATAAGATCTATCAATATTAATATATCTTAAGCTTTGACAAAAAACCAAAAGTAAAATTAAAGTAAGAAGAAATAGAACTTATTTTTCTTATTGATAATTAAAAAAATGAGAGGATAAGAAGATTTATTTAAAAAAAAACTAAACCTATTATTAATAAAGAGAAAGAGATAGAAAAAAATAACTTAAAATGAAACATAATTAACCCATGATCTAAGCTTTAAAAATCCTAAAAATATTTTAGACATATCTAAGCATATTATTACTTGTTTTCAATGTGCATCTCAAAATATTTTTATTACATGTTTAATTTAATTATGTAATGGATTGGATCTAATGGCTTTAATTGTGTTGGATCAATGAAATAAATTGAGTCTCTTAAAAAATTTGATGAGTAAATACTTTCTAATGCGTATTTATTTAAAGACTTATATCTTTTTGCCACCATATATACTTTATGAAAATGTCTTTTTGATGTTTTGTTTTCCTACTACATAAAAGACTAGTTCTTGAAAAAAAATAATAAGTAAACTTTATTGGTGGAAAATTTAATGAATAATTTTTTAATATTTTTTATCAAAGTATCTTGATTATTATACTTTATTTGATATTGTTCCTACAAGTTGTTTTGTTTTTCTCAGTTTTCAATTATATTTGATGGATCATCCTCCACTTGATATCTTAATTTTTGAATGATCAATACAAGACTGATGCTAAGCTCAATGAAGATTTACAAGAAATACAATTTAATAGAATGGAGTTTCTCTTGATAGAGTGGACTAATGCAAGATAGACTATTTCAATGAATGATATTAAACTGATCTAATATACCATATAGGATTTTTTACTATTTATTTTAGATTTTTAATTGATTGAAAGTTGTAATAAGTAATTTATAAGACGTAAAAGTTTTTAGTTCTTTTTATATATTTTACTATTTTTAAACTTTTATTGAAAAAGAGATATTTATCATTTTATTTTTTAGTCTAAGGTTAATCTTATAATCAATTTAAAGTGATGTCATTGAATGAAAAAAAAAAATGAATATTAGTTTTGCTTGGCTTGAAGATGTAATTTTTTTTTATCATACATGTATGTACATCGGTTGTTATCTAAGTCATTTTAGTTTGCAATTTGAAAATATCTAGTTTGTGATTCAAATTTATCTCTATCATCGCCATCGTCCTTATCATGACCACATTTCACTTAAAATCACACTATAGGATTCATTCATACCAATTCTCCATCAATAACCCATCTATCTTTTTGGCATCCCTAATAACAACCCACATTTTGGTGTAAAAATACAATGAGTACAGAAATGATAGCACAATTAAAATCTAAAGTGAAAGTTCTAATAAGAGGATACATGCAAGTTCAAGTAAATGAAGCAAAATTTTAAGATTTATACCCTCAAAAAATTTAATGATGCCTTTTCTAATGATATAAGAGAAACTTTCATTAGCAATTTGATTTTTTTTATGACTACAACAAGGAATATATGATTGAAATAAATAAGATAAGTTTGTGATAGAACAATTAGGAGTAAAATATTATGGTTAGATTTTAGAAGCTTCAGAACTTGATCAATCAACCTTTTACTAAAGGGAGTGGATTATCACTCGATAACATTAGTAATGGCTAGCTACTTTTTGTTCAACTGTCAATCAAGTAGCATTCCATGAATTTGTCCAAAAGTTTCTCAAGTGTGGTGTGATTTATGGGAATGATCAAATCACACTCCTACCATATTGTTGGCCTTTAGAAGATTTGGACCTTTCCACCTACTATTATGAACCTTAGCAAAAACCAATACTAGGCATTCTATTGTGCAATTTGTGCCACCCTTCCTGAGCATGACATGACTTTGACTCTCTTAACGATGTGCTTCATAGGAGACTTTATTGATGGAAGTTAGGGATTCCTTCTAACAATTTTTCTTGTGACCTCTTCAAATTCCATATTAATGTCAATAAGAATTTTAAAGACAAGTTCAGCTTTAAAAATTGTGTAGTATCGATTGGCATCATCTATGCACTTCCAATTTTGATGATTAAAGAGATTCAATTCTTGTCACACATGCTTCAAAGAATCGAAATATTTAGTGATTGAGTTCTTACCATGATGAATATCTTCAAGCTCCAAGGTAAGGTCATATGCTTGAGATTAGTAGTCCAAATTAGAATACATTTGAATAAGCATTATCCCAAAGCTCCTTCATAGTAAAAAACACATAATTCATGCTAATATCATCCATTGAATTCACAAGTCATGCCAAAACCATGAAATTTTCAATATCTTAGGTGATGTGACACAGATTTGCGATGGCTTGCACTTGAACATTTCCAACTGGATAGTTGATTATTCCTCTACCTCTAATATTTAGCTAAAAAAACTGAGACTAACATAAGAATTTATCACCAATATGGTAAATAGTAGTGATCTAGATTGGATGTGATTTAGTATTACGATAAGGTTTAGAAATAGTTGGAAGCTGTGAGACATGCCAACAACAAAATCTTCAATATAAGGGAGATGAGTGTCGAGTGAAAAGTTTTAGACAAGGATGATTAAATTCTATCAACTAGAGTTACGAAAAAACAAAGGAACTTGATACAATAAAAATGAGAGAAAAAAAGAAAAAAAATATTATTAATTCACACAAAATATCATCAAAATGTTCTTTTCTTATAGGAAAACGAGCTACAAAAAATAAGAAATTAATTCCAACCAAAAACTTCAAAATTCCTCTCAATCCAATATCTCATTTGCATAACTTATTAAGAAAAGAGAAATTAGAAAGCAAAACCTCAATAATAAAAAAAAAGATTTGGATTATTGTCAACAATTATAATTTTCACATAAAGCATAAATCAATAATAAGGCAACAAATGTTTTAAGTTGTTAAGTGTTTTTGTTTAAGCAATAGTTATGTCAATGGTTTGATTTAATAAGTTAGGAATCTCTTTTGGATTATCCATAATTTCAAAATATTTATTTGAAGATTGATGAGGATTTGACTATTGTTTATGCAAGTTGTAGAATCATACATAATACTAGTTCAAAATTAGTAATTATACATTCCTTGAATTTTTCTAAGAAATTTTCGTGTTTGTAAAATATATATTAGAGGATTAAATAGACATTTTGAAAGAGACAATACCATAAGTATTGTACAAGATACATTTTATTAGTTAACTTGAAGTGCAACATTGCTAGCATTATGCCATGATATAGTACTTTCTAAGCAGCAAAACAACAAGCTCAGAATACAATTCTCCACAAATTTTTAACTGCATCTATGAGGACGGTGACATCAATTATTATAGATATTGCCTTAAGATTACCCAATACTATTCCAATGTATCATTCTATCGTATTAGCAATCTCATATTCTAAGATTTTAAATGTTCCTAGAGTTTCTTGTTTGTTTTTTGTCGAAATAATTTACTAAGACCCATAGATTCTAATAAGGATTCATGCTTAAACATTTGTTTTTGGAAGATTTTTGGCAATTTATAAGAACCAAATTATAATTTTATATTGCTTGCCTTACATAAACAGATGGCAAAACTAAAGTGGCCAACCTTATTTTAGGAAATTTACATGCCTTGTGGGTGAGAATTAAGTAAATTACTATTTACTTTGCCACAAGCATAACTTGCCCACAATAGCTAAGTTAATACTTCAATAGTGTGAGTCTAGTTGAACTCATGCATGGTTACAAGCCTAGAGGTTCAATTGGCAAGTTCCATTACCATAGCATGCTCATGTATCTAAATCTGCACAATCATTTGCATAACATGTTAGGATATTGTATAATCATATTGGCAAAAAACTTAAATAATTTATTGCAATTATAAAAGTTTGGCAGAGATTTCGGTTGTTTTAAAAGTGATAACAACATGAGACAATGAGGCCAGAATAGCTTCCAATTATAATTTTGCCGAAATTACATGCAAAAGGAGTCATTCCTCTTGCAATTCTCAGAAAAGTTAAAGTGAATACATGTTGTGAACCCACCCAACGATTACAAAATTAACCATACTTTAAACATCAACAACTTGGTCGTTTATAAGAAACCAATAGTAGTTATTAGTGAACAATTGTAGACCATTTGAAATATGACCCCTCACCCTCCAAAAGAGAACATTAATCCTATTTTCAACATCTCAAAGTTGGTGTCTTATAAGAACCAATAGTAATAGTTGGTGACAAATTTGAACTTGCCCCTGCCCCTAAAATTGAAATAATCTAGAGATCACATCAACAAAAGTGAGACGACAGAGCAATTAGAGAGAATTTTGTTGAATCAAACCATTGCAACCAGAAGTCACATTTATTAACATTAATTGGTGCATTGGAAAGGCTATCCATATTCAAACAACATAACATTATTAAGGAGGATTACCAAGGGCTTGCTCCCAATTTTCGTAAATACTAGAGTATAGTTGATGCACACTTGATGGGGTTGGATTACTCCATTAATAATTATTTTTTTCTTGTTATTTGTTTACATCCATCAATTTTATTTTGCATCACATACACAATTGCATGCTTGTGTATCAACAACACTTGAGGAATGCACTTCAAAAATCAAGTCATCAACAATTCTTGTGTTCAACAACCTTAATGATACAATAGATGAAATAATGGCACGTTTGAGGAGTTCAATCTAGTCCTGTTTTTGGCTGATTCATGGAATCAACTTTCGTTGTTGGAGCCCATGGTTGTAGATGATTTCTGAAGACTTAACATTTTGATGATTCCACTTCTTGACAATACCTTGAATCTAATTGAAACACTCAGATTCCATTGAACATTTAATAAGATTGTCTTATTCCTTCATAATTTATTTTTTGTTGCTTTTCATTAAAGGTTTCTATACATATGGTAACATTAAAAAATAATAGTGATCATGAAGACAAGACCTTAAATTGTAAGAAAAGTCTATACAAGTGTTGATGGTATCAAATGAATTGAGCTTTCTTTTTATTTTTTTTTTCACTGTTGCTTTCAATAACAAGGGTTTAACCGCCACCATTGTTACAGAGCATCCAACAATGAATTTGAACTCGGAGAAGGTCAAATGCAACAAGGGATTCAGAAGTGGATGAAAAGGACAATTAGTCCTAAGGGTTGATATCTCTGAAATTACTAGCCACTTTCAGAAGTTACTTTATGATATCTCTGATGATAAACATAACAAATGAAAATTAAATAAAATCATTTGATTAAACAGCTCAAAATGTATTGGACTCACATGCCATCCTTTTTGACTCGGTACTCGAGGTACTTTTTCAGAATTTCATCAACATTTGGTGAGCGGGGAAGTTTGACAAGCTGCACAATTGTAATCAATCTCAACATTTAAGCTTTTCATGATTAAATAAAGAAGAATGGCGGTCATTTCTTGATGAAGAAGAAGAAAAGTAAAATGAATTGTCTAATTACACAATTTAAAAAGCCTAGTTTTCCTTGAATGGCATTGATCAATGATTACTGAATAAATGCAACCTTAGGAGTAAGTGTAGTCATAACCTTAAGAAGGTTCAAGGTATTCAAGAATGGCAAAAGAGTTTAATAAACGAAGGTGTTTTAGCGTGTACAGCAAGTATTTCAACAACAAATCAGGTTTCTCCATGCATTTTACTTTGGATGGCCAAGGACAAAACCACTTATTTCAATCATCTAAAACTAGACCGCTTCTGAAAGTTTAAGCTTGTCATGGTTCCTTGTAACAAGCAATTGTCATAATACATCATGAAACAGAATACGTTCAAATATTTCTACTAGCTATGAAAAATCAAAACTCCAAAAAGGTAAGCTGAAAGCAATAATTTTATAGCTATAAATATAAACGTGAACAAACAAAACTCAACACAAGTAGGCTGGAAAAATTGTGATTCTATAACTCCCTAAGAAACTTTGGTAACAAAATGTGGAAATGGAAAGATACAGATTAAATAATAAAACGAATTTTATAAAAAAAAGGTATATGAATAAGGGTTCACATAGCAAATAAAATATAATAAGAATAATAAATGTAAATTTAAAAAACAAATGTATCCTATGCAAAAGAGGTGCGGCTCAATCAAACAATCAAGTTTATTTTCTAATATTTTAAAAATGTTAAAGTCAAATCCTTAAAACTATATCATTATCATTGAACCTAGTATCCAAATGTCAAGATAGAAACTTATAAAAAATAGTGAAATATAAAAAAAAAACACAAAATTCATGATTTTTTATTATAAATGCAATATATCCACACAACAAAAACAAATATCTCTAAACGTTCACACCATGAATAAGCATGCAATACAAATATATAAGTTATAAAATTATATATGAATTAGTTTCTTCACTGGACTCCTTAGAACAAATCTTCAACATCTACATTATAACTGAAGTTGAAGATTAGCATGCAAAACATTTATAGATTTAACTAATTAAAGCATTATAATGCAACATGTTGTAGATGTATAAAGCTCCTAAATAAAAAAAAAATTAAAAGGCATCATCGTGCAGTTCTCTCCCTTAAGCAGAATCATTAAATATTTTCATTCATTTTTTATGACTATTTATATGTTGACACTCGGGATAAGAGTTATTAACCATAGTATCTGTTCCTTGATTAACCATAATATCTGTTCCTTGATAATAACCATAATATCTGTTCCATGCTCATAGTGATGCTGTTCGTTCAGCTGAAACAATCTTATCAAAGAGTTTCATATTCTAAATCTACCATATTATGGGCCAAACTCAGCAAAGGAACCAAATATTTAAATAAACAAGCGTAAAGTCTCTATGCAAAGGGTAGTCATTAAAAATGTTGTAATACTAGTAAAGGAAAAAAAACGCAAAATGATCAATAAATTTCATTTCTATGACAACTTGTACAGCTTTGATTCATACAAAACTTCCCCTGCTGGAACTTTCTCAAATAGTAATCAAGAGGGGTTATGCAACTAAAAGAAAAATTAAAAATAATCAAGAGGGGTGAAGCGCCTGGTAGAAAATTATTGTGAAAATGTGTTGTCAACTACACCGTCCAAACAAAAGTTGGTGTTATATCATATGAAACTCAATAAAAAAAATTTGTACACTATAATAAAAAAAAATAAAGGTTGTATACAACACTCAAAAAGTACATCTATTCTAATGAAGAAATATTTAAAAAATATGTTAAAGAATAAACTTTCCACAAATATTATCATTTAAAATCCTAATTTACAAAATGAATATCCAAAATATTAACCAAAGGATACCAAAATATAATAAATGAAATTGAAACTTAGCATGATGAAGACACGACTATCAGAGAATTTGGGGTTACACACTTATAGAAAATAAGATGAATGTTTCTACGAGAAACAAAATCAAAATCCTATAATTACGTGGCTGATTTTGGGCTATGATAGTCGGATTACGAAAATACAAATTCTATGATTGTGGGGTTATGGAAATAAGGGTCACAAGATTGTAAGCCAATCAATTAGAAATATCAGTCATACTTTATTTTTTTAATTTCATAATTTGCATGAGTTATGTGTCTTTGGTCGTAATATTTTCTTTGTTTTAATTCTTTAAGATTTTCGTATTTCATTGGAGATTAATTTCAATGAATAAGGATTTCTCTATCTATGAATAAGGATTTTCCTATTTCATTAAAGATTCATTTGACTTATGTACTTCTTTTTCTTAAATGATTAATCCATTTTTCTCTATAGTGGAATACACAAGGCTCCAATTATTTCCAAGCCTCTGCCATGGCTCACACGTAGCCATTTTGAAATCCCTTCCATCCAAATAAAAACAAAATTTAAATGGTAGTAATTTTAGAGATTACTACTAACATGTGCTCCTGGTGATCAAGGGTAGCTAAAATGGTTTTATCTAACAAAAGCAACAGCAAAACCTGAATTGGATTCAACCAACTATGGTGTTTGGGAAGCAAAGAACTCAATAACGATGGCTGAATGATTTATTTCAAGGATAAAAAATTTAGTGCCTATACCTATCTTGTAAAATGATAAAGGAGATCTAGGGTGCTATCAAAGAAATGTAAGCAAATTATAAGAACATTTCACAAAGTTTTCAAATTCATTGAACCATTAGGAATACCCATCAAGGTAACTCTTCTACCAATGAATATTTTAATACTCTCCAAACTCTGACAACAAATAGATTTACTCTATAAGAACACATGAAGGTATCATAAATATAGAACCAAGTGTAGCAAGATAGAGAAAAATTGAAGCTTTGATTTTCTGCAATGTCTAAATCAAGAATTTGATGAAGTTAGAAGAGGCAAAGTTGTCACAAAGCCTTTGCCTTTGTTGAAGAAAGTATTTACCATTTGACATAACCAAATGAAGAAAGAGATGTCCTCACCATCTCAAGGCATAATAACAAAGGATAAAACATAAGGATATGCTCTTGCCACTAACTAAAGTGAAGGAACCCAATTGAAATCTCAAAATGGTGAAAACAAGCAAATGTGACATCAACATTTTAAGAAGCCTTATCATACAAAGGATATATGTTCGGATATTCATAGAAACCCTCATAATCAATGGGTGATAAGGGACAAGTGATGGGCAACAAGTGACTTCAGCAAGTACTCGAGAATCTTTCATAGGGGGTAGAGCATCGCGTGGCAAGTTTTCAACGAGAAGCAATGGAGGCTTGGGCATCGATGTTGGACTCGGTGTCAGGTTAAAATTATTAGTCTATTCTAAAGGTACTCCTGATCCTCTATACTATTTTTCCAGCATTTGGTGATTGAACAGCAATAATGGGTTTTCCCCCATGGCAACACATCATGGCTCAACGAGAGCTTCCTCGATCAATCATTGCAGAGGTTCTGGGGAAATGGTGGCACTATCACCCAACAAACAAAAACTAGTTTCTTTTTACAAGGGCGAGCCTAAGGTTGTATTCGACGATGAGGAAATAATAAACTTGTTGAGCTTTTCAAATTTGTATTGATTGAGAAGTTTTCATATGGAAAGCCAATTGTGACTGTTATTTGAAATGAGTATCAAAAAATTGGCTTCAAAGGCTCCTACTCTCTACGGAGGAAGATCTCCTTCATCATTGGATCAAAAAAATTTGGAACATTGGAAAATCCAATGTGTGTGTTAAAATGGTCTCTAGTGGAAGTGGATCTCACAAAAGAGCTCCCTAAAAGAATTAGAATTTCCAAATGACAATATTGCAAAACCCCCTATTTGAGAATCAAACATTTGGCAATGGATCTACCTCAGGTCGTCGACAAATTGGGTAAATAAGCAACAAACATCAAGGCAATCCAAGCACCTTTTCAACATTTGGATGATTCTACTCTCCTGCACTTCAAGCATTGTATTCCACTTTTCCAAGAGCAATTAAATAATTTATATATAAAAAATAACAAAACTCCTAAGTTAAAGCCACAAAATTAATAGAGATAACAATTGATACGTCACCTCAACCTTGCACAATAGAATAAACTTTAGAAGATGTTAAGGCCTCCTATTAACAAGGAACATGAGTCCACATCGTCAACTACTATAGCCTTACATCTCATCAAAGAAGTTTTTTTTTCCATTTTGTCAAACAATGATTCACGAAGTGCTTGGTTATGGACATAGGCATCAAATTATATGATAAGTTATAATACAGGGGTTTGTAAATTATAAAACTTGTTAAGAGAATATTGGTATCATTATTGTACATAGACCTATATGTAAAGTGATAGGAGACGTGAAAATAAATGCATTAAAACTACATTCATTTTTTACATATTCCAAACTCAAAGTCTAATTTAATTTTAGTAAGTAAAATTATCTTAAGATTTGGATAATGTCATTCCATTTTTTACTTATAAATTTCAAGATTTGTTATTGAAGAGGATGATTGACACAACTAGTATTTATCAATCGTTGGCTCTACTCTAAGACAAAAGTTACGCATTATTTTTTTCTTCATTTTTTTATTCAAATGTTGAACTCTAGTACAAGAGAATAAATCATCCTAGTTTGTCAAACTTAGAACTTGTACTCATGTATGTTTGTTAATAAAGAAACTTCTTTATTTCATAATGAACATTGTGTTTTAGCAAAATAAATACGAGCAACTATCACCCTCACACATACAAACCGTCCACTCATTGATGATCACACTCACAATTAATTAAAAATTGTTCATAGTGATGCATTAGAACCATCTTGAATATCAAATAACTAGAAAATGTTGCTTTATTGCATTCATTGACGGTCACACCCACAATAATTGAATTTAAATGCTGTGTGAAAAATAAAAAATGTTCGCCACTTTAAAACAATTCCACAAAATTGTTACAAATGCATCCCAACCTTGCATTCATATTCTTTGCACTGATAGTGGAAGAGAACACTTTTCACATTAAAATAATGAATATTTTAAATAAAATAAGATATTTTATTAAAGTTTGTGTGCATATACACCTCAATAAAATAACAGTGCAAGCAGAAATAATAGAAATTTACTAGAAGTTGCAAATAACATTATGTTTGCAAGTTATGTACCACATTTTTTTGTGAAAAAATCATCCTTATATTTGTGTCATTCAACAAGTTCCAACCAAAGTCCTCCAATACCAAACTCCTCTTAATGAAATACTTTCTATATTTCCTTCAACTCTAAAACCTAAATTTTCTTCAACTCATTTATTCAATTGTGTAGCATTTTTCCACAACGTTCAACCAAATTGAGCTAACTTAATCTAAAGGCTTTCAACTATATTTTCCTTGTTTATTCTTCCACACAAAAAAAAAACTGATCGTCTTCTCACAACATATTTTCTCCTATAATATCTCAAATATAGAAAATCAAATATTCTATTATCAAGTTTCTCTCTAGGAGGAGACCCACTTTGTCTATTTAAAATTCAACTTCTATTCAAGTTGAAAATAAGTCTTCACCTCCCAAAACTTCCAAAAACAGTGATAACTTAAGCCAAGGAGGAGGGTCCAATGATGCAGATTCAAAACCATTTTCGGTTTATATTAGAGGACCACAAGATCTAAAGCAAAGCCATTTAACCCATGTAAAATGTTCAAATGGATGGTCAAGAAGCCAAGACTATTGATGGAGGTGGAAAGCATGTAAGAAAAAAATCTTACAATTGTCAAGAGAAAAGGGGTATGGTCTTGCACTAAATACATTATTTCAAATTATTTACTAGTTCCAAAATAATTAAGAAATTTCAAGGCATTTCTCTCAAAAGTTGCCAAGATCCAAATTCCTAAAGATATGTATGAATACTTTAAAGATCCAGATTGGAAAGTATAGTGATAAAGCCAATGAAGAAACAAGTAGACAAAGACACGTATGAATTTGAGAAGCCATCTAAAGGTAAGAAGATTGTAATTAGAAAGTATGTTTTACAATTAAGTAAAGACATAATAAACCTATTGAGTGGTAAAAGGTAAGACTCACGTCCAGGGTTCACTCCAAATTATCACATTAAACATAAAAAAAAAAAGTTCATGTTGCTAAACTCAACTGAATTAGAACTACTATATGTTGTACCAAATATGGATTAGGAATTATATCAATTAGACGTTAAGAATACGTTCTCAAAGGACATGTTAAAAGAATTGGTCTATAAGAGGGCTCCAATAAAACTTGAAGTAAAGAACATTAAAGCAAGATATGTGATGTAAAATAGGTTGCCCAAAAAAGATGATGTTGAGTTGATCCAGTGAGACTCGATGTTTTGTTATTTATTTAGCATTTTTATTTCATTATACGTTGTAATAGTTCACGTACAAGGCCCTTACAAGTTTTAGTTATTTCTACATGTTTTCTTATATTTTTGTAATTTTTACTATTATTTTATTAACTAAGGGCACTTTTGTCATTGTACTTTTAAGCATATGTTTAACTTATAATCTATTTAAAATCATGCTATTGAATGAAAAAAACAGAAAAAATGGTTTGCCTGATATTGACTCTTTATTGAAAGTACTCTTTTTATTGTATATATGTACACATCCCTAGGTTGTTATCCAAGATCCTTTGGGTTGAGAAGATATCTAAGCTACAATTCTAATTTACTGCCATCATTGCTGTCTTATTCATTGCTGCCATCTTCCACTTTAGATCCCTTTGTAAAATTTCACCTTGACTTGAGTTAAAAAAAAAGTGACTTCAAAATTTTTAAGTATAATTTCCTTTCATTCTACATAATTACCTTAATTTAAAGATTAACATATTAGATTATAAATACATAAACTAGGGTTATCTGCTCATTAGATTTTACTCTATTTGAAATGCTAGTCATAACCTCAAGTAAATATATTTTGAAACCCATGAATGACAACTAAAAGAGCATTCTATTTTGATTTCATTATCTCATCAAAAATATCATTAGTTTTAATGTTTTAATAAAATTTTTATGGAATTATTTGGTAACTATGATTGTATTTTTTAATTATTCTTAGTATGTTATTAAAAGAAAAAATATTACTTTTTCTATTAAACACTATTTAATTAGTTTAACAATGTATGCATCATTTTATTTGTATTATTATTTTAGTCAAACATTGCATAAAAAAATATTTTAACATTTTAATTACATTTTTTATTCATCATGTCTCTTACAGATAACGAAATGAAAATTTCAAAATAAAAATGCAAAACAAACAATAACAATAAGAAATGTCATGAAATCTTTTGTTTTTTTGACGATACACTTAAGATTGAGGAACATGTGCTATAATGTACGTGCAACTTGTTTATTTCAGATCATGAGTTTGCAAAAATACAACAATATTTTTCAATATTAATAAAAACTACCAAGGAAAATGATAAATTGAGTGGAAAACCATTAAGGATTAGGGAAGAAGATATTTTATACCTCTATTATATTATGTTTTGGAATTTATGGTTTCTTTTTGCAAATCCAATTGTTCCATTTGAGATGAGGATAAATTCTCCATTGGTAGTAAATAGTTATTGTTATTCATTAAGCGAAGAAAATATCCTCATAAAAAGCAAAAAAGTAGTGCTCTTATTCTTGAAAAGAAATGAAATTAATGCATTGAATGTGACAATAAATAAAAAGTTGGATTAGAAACGACAATAACTAAGTGTTTAAGGTAGATAGACAAAATGTTATCATGTACACTTTCTAAATAATACAAGATTATATAAACAATTACATACATTAAAGCAAATTAATTTTATTGTAGTTAATACCTGAATATATTTGAAAATCTAATAGTTACAAATAATTGCTTTAATAAAGATTACCAATTAGTCAAAAGGTTTATTTTGAGACTCAAGCAAGAAATCAGAAAATAGTGTTACTCAACTAGTAAAGATATTCCAAACATCTGTGCCAATAAATTTCAAATTTAAAATACTACGATCATCTATAGGATGACATTCAAGACAATTACTAAGCATAGTTCATCATCTTCATTAGAAACTCAAGATAGTTAGAAATTGCATTAAAAATAATTTTTAGAACAAAACTAAGATTTGTCCTAAATGTAAGAATACCGAGCATAAAAGCTATCAATGCAAAGCTAATTTGCAAGATTCTAATCCAACAGATAAACTAAAAAATGACTTTCACAAATCAATCTTTGAGTTAAAAGATTGACCCTTATTAATCAAGAAGAAACAAATTAAAGATAAAAAAATGACTTAAAAGAAATTGAAATCTTTACTAATAAAAAAAATTAAAATGTAGAAAGATTGATTTAAAAGAAAATGAATCCGTAATTAATAAGAAAGAAAAAATTAAAAATAAAAAGATTGATTTAAAAGAATTTGAAACCCTTATTGATATGGAGGTAAAAGTAGAAAAAAAATAGATTTAAACAAAATTGAAATGACTCATAACCTTAGTTTCAAGAATTTTCACAATATTTTAAACACATGTGTGCATATATTACTTCTCCACATACATCTCAAAATGAAAGCTAGATTTAATTAAAAAGTAGATTATGTTTAATAATTCTAAATGTATTAAGTTGACTAAACAAATTATAATTCTTAAAAAAATCTTTTGAGAATGAATAATTATTGATATGCATTTACTAAAGAATTATGTTTTTTCACAATTCAAAAATTTATATGCGAGAACATTTAAATAATGTAAAACATATATATATATATATATATATATATATATATTACATATGTTTCAAGTTTATTGTCATACATATTTTATAAAAAATATTTTAGATATTGAATTCTCTCTATTTTATGAAATAATAATATATATATATAAACTCTATAGACAAACTTTGCTAGTGATAAATAAGATCAATAGTTCTTAAATATTCTTTACCTAAACAATATGAATACTACCTTTTATCTAATATTGTTCTTACAAATTATTTTGTTCCTCTCAAAATTTAGATTTACTAGAACAAGACCATACCCCATCAGATACATTTATAACAAAAAAATATTTTGAGAGATTGGTGTTCTAAAATAGATGATTTACTTTACGTATATCACTGTGAGATAGTTTTTCTTGATGAGATGAACTAATGTAGAATAGGCAACATCAAGAGAAAGATATTGAGCTAATCCAATGAAATTCATTGATGTTTTTTACATTTATTTAGCATTTTTAATTCATTATGAGTGGTAATAGGTTATGTATGAGACACTTAGGAGTTTTAGTTATCTCTATATATTGTTTTATATATTACGCAATTTTATTATTATTATTTTGTTAAATAAAAATAATTTTTTTATTTTCTTCAAATAATATTTTTTTAATTATAAATTTTAATTAATTACGCTCATAACAAAATACACGATATTCAATACATGATGTATTAACAAGGCAGCACTAAAATGAGCAAAACAAATAAACAAAATATCTAATAAGGAATAATAAATATTAACATTTAGACCTGCATGACTTTTCTCTTTTTTTTTACTATTGCATTGATAATTGGGAGATCTATAACCACTCTAATTGAGGCAAAGTAGTAATAAAAAATATCTAACAAGACCCAAGCTTCAAAGTCAATTGCCATATAGCTGGGTGTCGATAAAGGGGATCCTTTTGCAAGAAGTCTAAAAGGAAGGTTCTTTATGAAAATTGATAACCATGCATTTCTCGTAAATATGATAAAACCTTAGGGCGATGCTCAAATTAAGTGATTTCTCAATAAACTAACTTAACAGTTAAGCACCGACTAGGAAATTAATTTCAATAGGAAGCTTGATGCGATTCTACCTAATAAAGATGTCATCTTGGCAAAGGAAATCAACTCTCCAATGACAACCCAGTATAGAGGAAAGAAACTTAAAGTTGGTGGGCATGAGAGTGCAAGGATCAACGAAAGCTTTGGAAGCAGTGTTTTGATCAACAAAGATACCCTCAACAAAGACAAGAAGTAATGATACCTTGATCAGTAGTAAGATGAAGAGGAGAATTCTTCTTATTAGTACTATTTATATAGATAATATGCAAAAGATGTGTGACTAAAGCACATTTGCTTGGGTTGAGATTTCTGTTTCCAAAGTTTTTTGCTTTTTCATCTTAAAATTTTCAATGGTTTGTTGATTCCCATGGTATGCTAGGGTTTTTATGTCAATTAGATTCCTTGTGATTAAGCATATGGAAAAAGGAGCAAAAATCAAAGAGATTTTTGTACTCCATAATCTATTAAAAACCAATAAATAAAAAAAGAGAAATGATTATTCACGTAATATTGCCTCTTTATTGAAACTATAATTTCTTTTACCATGGATGAATGCACATTCCAGCATTACAATCCAAATTCTTTCAGGTAGCATTTTAAAGATATCCAAGTTGTCATTCAGAGTTACTTCCACCGTTGTCATCTTCCTCGTCATGGCCACCTTGCATCTCAAATCCCACTGTAGGATTTCACCTTCCATTCTTCTCCATTAATTTGGCATCATAGCATGGTTAAAATCTAGTTGCAAGAGTTCCACTCCTACCTCGCTTGCTATCAGTATATAGATTAAGGATATCTCTTTACAATATCAAACAATGATCCCATGCTTGGTTTATACAATTTAGCATCGTTATAAAGTAACTTGGTTACAAAGTCAAGCCCATCATATCTAGTTTGTAAAGAAGGGTCAAAGGAAAAAATTTTACCCTTCAATAAGAGAATTCATATCCTGGAGAGAATCTCCCAAAAAAAAATTCCAAAATAAATCAATTACAAATAAAGGTGGTATTCAAACACTCAAGCTAGTTGATAAAAAATACATTCCTAGCTTGAAATTTAGTTTGAAACAAAGGGTTGCCAATCCCCTTTGTACATTTGTTGGAACCTAGAAAAAAAATAAGTACAAAGCAAAACACTATCTAACTCTTCTTTAATGATCTGTTTAACAACTTTAAAATATTCTGTTCATTCATGCTATATGGGACTATGAGCAACATTGATGGCTAAATTGTCACAATAAAGCATCATATTGTCCCATTTAATCTTCCAATAAATTGGGCATGATAACTCACATACAACTATATCATAGACTAGAATTCAAACTCAACACTTCACCTTGCCACTACATTCTATTTCTTGCAATTGCAAGTGATTAAAATTACTCAAGAAAGGCATAATACCCAAAGATAGAACTCATGTCTACCAATGAATTTGCATAATCAAATAAGTAAAAGATTTAAGTGCAATTTTACCATGCTTTAAAAATATCCCCTTATAATCCCTTTTAGGTAGTGCAATATCATGTAGACAAGGTTCACAATCTTAAATTGGCCTTAATTAAAGAGCTACATTTTTTCTTCATGTTCAAACCAAAAAGAAATTTTTATTAGAAGCAACACTATTACCCCTATCTTTTTGTGATTCATGTAAGGTAAGGTCAAAAAGTTTGAATTCAAAGCATAAAGGTTACACAAGTTAAAGTTTAGGATAGGATTCAAGTATGTGATTAGATTCAATTTAGCTACAAGTTTTTTTTCTTCTACCTATTGTGCTAATACCTTGTATGATTTTACCCATATTATGCATATTTTATCCACTTTTGTTTTCAAACTCTTTAATTGGTGACTCCTAGTGCAATCTCCAACACTTCTCCCAAGTATATCTCATTTTATTGCAGCAAGTGCAACACCAAGAGTCCTTATCAACTCCACTTATAGACTTTGGATCATTCTTTTTATTTTCCTTACCTCAATGCTCTTTAAGACTATGATTTGCAACCTTTGTCAACATGGACAAAGCTTCTATTGAATAATGAAAATTTGATAAAAAGTTAAATTCTCATAGGATCAAATTTGACATTTTTGTCTACCAAAAAAAATTGTTCAGTTCAATCTTTTCCAATAAAGGCCTTTAATATGGATGCATCTTCACTGCTTTTCAAGGTTATCACCCAATATTAGTCCTCCAATGACAAACCCATTCAAAAATTTAGCAAACTCAATGCCTTCTCAAGTTCCTTACTAAGTTGACATTGTTTCAATCTTTAACTCATAAATTTGAGCAACATCCTTCACTTTGATAGATCTACCGAATTGATTGTCAAACCTCTCCCACAATTGATAAAAATATGCATTTGACATTAATTTCACATGACATAAAGTGCCAATGCCATGTTATCATCATAGAATCTTGTGCATTCCATAAGATGAAAATTATATTCTCCTTCCTTGCGTCTAACTCCATATATGTAATCCTACAAACTGTAACCTTTAAAATGCTCTTGGTTAATTGCAAGAATTTTAAGCAATTTCTTTCAGTGAGTTTATAGGCCTCACAAAATTTCTTGTGGTCCGCTGGGTAACAAATTAGCTGATGCTTCTTTGGTGTTGCAGAAGAAAACAAACATTAAAGGTGGAAATAGTTGACATCTTTTATAATTTGATGATGGTGAAGTACTTGATAGATCATGGCAGTAATGGGAAGCATGACAAACAATAGCAGAAATAAAGACTGATGGAAACAACGACTGGAACATAGTAAATTGAAGAAGAGAGCATGCTTTGCCAACAATGAAGGAAGAAAAGTTTTTTGCTCAAGTTTAATACCCTAAAAGCTACAAAATGTTTTATTTCTTTCATTTGTACAAGACAATTTGTACAAGGAATAGATGAATTTAGAAAATGAAAACTCTCTAATTAGAGAATACCTATAAAAGAGGAATCCCGTCCTTCTGTATGTAAGAACATTGTAAAGAGAATCCTCAAATACCAGAAAACATTTATCTTTCTATTAAGCAATTCACATACAAAGAGAATCTTTGAATAAGAAAAAAAATAAAAAAAATAGTGAAGATTTTCTTTGGAAGTGAAATAATGAAGATTTTGTAACACTTAACACCATATCAAGGACACATCATTAGATTACTGGATGATGGACTATGACGAACAGAATTTGTTGTTATGGATCTAATGCTTGTGACAGAACTACACAATCTTGGTTCCTCCTCAAGTAGTGATCGGAGGATGCTCAAACTATTTTTAGTTCTATCACAATTTTTCCCTTGTACAATGTTTCCTACTGCCCCATTAAAACTTACATCTCCCTTCAAATGCATATCAATTAGCTATCATATCAACATCGTCACAATTCCAAAGTTGAGAAGATCAGCAATTATTTCACCAAATACCATTAATTGCAAATGAAGTCAACCCATAAAAGATAAATTGCAGGGTTAAACATGGATAACATATATATACCACATAGACCATTATTTTTGCTGCCCCATTAAATTTAATCTTTCCCCTTCCATTGTGCAAGGTCCAAACGAGTTTACTCATACACGTAGTATATTTAGTTTTATCACAACGCTCCACTTTGAGACCATTTTGCCAACTCGTCCATTAAATATTACCTTTATCCTTACGAAGTGCATCAATTATCAGTTATCATTTGAATACATTCACTATTACAAAGCTGAGAAGATCAACCTTTAATTAGCTGAATAGCATTATCAATAGGAAAAGTAGTCTAAGCCTATAAAAAATATCGTGCAGGGTCCAAAATGGCAAGCACTACTATAAAACTAAACAAGGCTATATCAACTACCTTACCCAACTGAGTTACAAATTCCCAGTCATCAACGAGCTGTTTCTTAAGTGTTGGTGGGAATTGTAACATAAGTTTATCAGCAGATCTCATGCCCTTTTCCTGCCATAAACAACAAACGGATCACCATAAGCTCCAAAGTAAAACACACAAATAAATGAACCGCATTTAAAACTAAAAACTTAAAATGACCTTGCAAAAAAAAGTAGTGAAACCAACGGCGCAAAGCCTGGCAATTCAATGACCATACCTCAAAGAACATTGAAAAGTTGAAAGCAAAAACAAAACACCAAGTCAAGGGAAATGTTTTTGCTTACAATAACACAATTCAAACCAATTATATAGGCATACAAAAATCCATGTGTTTCGCCTTTTAATCTCACTATATGAAACATTTATGTTCTCCCAAAAGGATCGTATTCCTAGCTCTTTCCATTCAGGCAACGTTGGCATAACAAAGTATTGTACAAAATAGCCCGGCATATATTCCAGCTATATGCAAAATATTTATGTAATCAACCAGATAATGACAGTTCTGAGTACGGGCAAAAGAGAAATACAGATTCTTTTCCCTAACCAAGGCATATGACTATAACAATACAAATAAAAAAATGTCTACAGGGCACTCCGTAAAGAAAAACATATACTAAATATTATCATACATGGCAATTGCTAATACAAACAACATTTCTAGATTTTAAAAGACATCGAAGAAAGAAAAACCTCATCAAATGACGCGCAATACCATCTTATCCATATAAGTTGGGTTCAATAACGTAAAACTTCTCATGATATTGTGTTTTTCCAAATTAAAAATTATTTGAAGTCTACATATGCAATGTCTTTCCTTAAAGTACCTCAACAAAAAAATTTTTTACGGCACAAATTGCTTTATTTACATGAATAAATTTTAACAAATCTACTCATTGTAACATAATATCTCTAGTCCTCTGCTTTATATCTCTTAATCGTCTAAGTAATGAAGAACAAGATGAGATGAAATATAAACTAGTTTGAAAAACAAATGTTATCTTAAGTAATTTACTATTCTGCATCAGTAAGCTAACTTTCCCTTGGTTTATTATAAATTGGAGCTCACCTTTAACAAGAATGCAATCATTACACCTTGCATTTTTATATGACAACTTGCTTTCTTGGTATGGAAGATCCTTAGTAACCCCTAAACAAGCATTTTTTTATGACACAAAATTGTTTATTTATATGAGGAAATGCTAGCAATTCTATACATTATAGCAGAGTATCTCTCATCTAATGCCTTCTGAAAGTGGTGATCCAAGCCCATATTAAGTGAAATCATGGAGTTTCATATGTAATATCAACGATAAAGGTCCAATCAAAATTGCCATATAGGGGCATATCTTACACTAACATATAATCAGCAAAAGGAATGAATCTAAATACCCAATCTACATCACAATTGCCTTCTCTAAAAGAGTAATTTTAAAATCTACGCACACATAGGCATCAATGGCAACACGAAGAAGGCAATACTATCGTCCTCCCTGAACAAGCAGCTAGTGAAGAGTCACTCGCAAGCCATACTTTGGAAGTGGGTGGGGAGGTAACGGGTACCAAAATCAGTAGCAACAAGCAAAGCTTGCCCCACAACCATCTGCAAATTGAGCCACATTCTCTTGATTTACGTTCAATTGGGCCACACCTTTCACATGTATGCAATCATCACACAATCCTTTATTACAAGGCAACTCATACACCTTAGAATTCTCATTTGCCAATGTCTCCATTTTCATGCTTCACATGCAAATTTTCTGTAACAAACATAACATTTGTTGGTAGCACTACATTGCTATATAATATTTTTTACAACCTTGAATGAAAATTTTCAATGATAAGATACATTAGATGCACTCCATCACATCAATCATCTAGTATGGGGCTTAATAATGATATCCTTTCCATCTTCTTATTACTATTTATAGAATGAATCCTAAAATTGCACTTGATCACTAAATGCCATGATTATAACATCAATTCTTTTATATTAATTGATCGTGCATGTAATATATTCAGGTTTGGATAGCAATTCCTTCAATGTGCTCCATCTTAATTGTTTCTACAATTTTTTTTTAAATGAAGGATGTGTTTGAATTTGAATCTTTAATAACCCACAATGCCAATAACCCACAACTCATTAGCTAGAAAACTAAATCTTAGTCTACCACATCATGGAGTAACTTTGAAATCTTTAACAAGCATGCAATCATTTCAGTTTGCATTTTTTATGAAAAAAAATTTGCGTTCTTTGTATGCATGGTACTTCTTAAAAATCTCTTAACAAGCATTTTTCAAAATGCATTATTTACACAGACAAATTTTAATAATTATATTCATTATAACAAAGTATCTTTTATCTTAATGCTTTCTAAAGTGATAGATGAAGCCTATATTAAGTCAAATCATGAAAGCTAATACAGAATATCAATAATTAATATCCAAGGCCCTCGGGTAGGCGGACACCTTGTGCCAACATACAACTAGCAAAAAATGCAGATCTAGACACATAATTGGCAACAAAATTTCTCTGAAATAATGAGCAACTTTGAAATAAGTAAACACAAGCATCAATGATATCATGCAAAAAAACTCCCTGGGTAAGTAGTTAGTGAACTTGTGAACCACATCATAAGATTCGCTCGCAAGCCATACTTCGGAATAAAGTAGGAGGTGGCAGGCAGTGAAATCAATAGCACACTCAACAAATTGCAAATTGAGACACATTCTCTTGACTTACTTTCAATTGGACCATACCTTTAACAATTATGCAATCATTACACCACCCTTTCTTGCATTGGCAACTCAGATACCTCAAAATACTCATTCACCAATGTCTCCATGTGCATGCTTTACAGGCCACTTTCCTACAACATTTGTTGGTAGCAATACATGGCTACAAACTTTTTTTATAGGCTTCAATGAAACTTTTTAATTAAAAGATACACTAGGTACACTCTATGTCAATCATGTAGCATGGGACCTAATAATGATATCCTTTCTATCTTATTATTATTCATAGAATGAATCCCATAACTCCACTTGATCACTAAATGCCACATCTATAACACCAATGCTCTTATATTATTACTAACCTTGCATATAATATAGTCAGATTTGGATAACAATTCCTTGAATGAGCTCCACCTTAACTGCATCTATAGTTTTTTTTTTTTTTAAATGAGAGCTATGTCTAATTTAACCTCCTCTTTGGGGCACACTCAATGCCAATAAACAACAACTCATTAACTGGAAAGCTGGATCTTAATCTACCACATAATACAAAATCCTTCATCGAGCCAGTTTGACATAAACATGCATCAGTTCTCCATTATGCACGTCAAGCCCCATCATGAGATAACAAAAACAAAACGTTATCAGAAATCAAAAATGACAAGGATGGAACAACAATGAAACAGCACAGGAAAAAAAAACGCATGTTGGAAGGCATTCTTTAATCTGGTGATGTGGTACAAAACACAATCTAATGAAAATGTATAAGGCATAGCCATAAAATGGGAAACATATGGTGAAATCTAACATACATATCCATGACCAAAAATTACACATGCATAGAAACCTACATATGAACATGCATGACATGCATCACAATTCTATATTGTTAAACAAAACATGCTTACATGAAAGTGCTAACATGTGACAAAACTTATAATATCTAGTAATTATCACTTCCAAGTTAATGTCAAACACATTCTTACATCGACAAACCTAGCATTCCATAAATAAGGTTTTAAAGCTAAAACTTTTCAATTGTACACTTATCTCACTAAGTGCCTAAAGCAATCAACATGATGTTCTAGAATATAAATGAATGTTCAATTAGAAGTGCAAATAAGATTGGGTAAAACAAATAATCAATATACAACTGACCCAAATGAATCTTTGTTTGAATGAATCTTTGCATCAATTTTCAATTCTTTCAAACAAAGATTCAATCAAATTTGGTTAAGTTCTCCCTCAATATGACGATGACACTAAAGACAAGCACAGTTAGACAAGATCAATCAGATGTAATCGTAGGTATGACGCTGGAAATTGAGCTCAAATGTTTCTCTGAGTTCACCACATCATGGATTCTAGCATCAAAAAGACCATAAGCAAGCTCACCAACAGGAGATCTCAGCTACAATGGCAAATACGTTTATAAAAACAAGAAAAGTAGTAAGGAGGCTACAAAGATGACAAAGAGAAGCAATGTAGGAAAAGTCCTTGGTGTTTTCAAAATCCTCCGTCCATTCTTTAACTTCCTCCTGCATGTGCACGAGCTCCATAACTAACCTAACCCATATCTTACTTGGCCCTTTGGTATTTGGTTTAAATTGGATCAAGTTCTAGATCTTCAAAACTGAGCAAACTCAAGTCTGGTCCTGGATTTAAGAAAAAATAAAAACTAGCTCAACGTGCACCCCCATTGCACAATTAAATTCTTCTAGAAATTTAAACTAACTGCACCATTTAGTGCATCTGCCACAAGCATCACAAAGTGTTCACATTCCTTTAGATATCAAACACAAACAAAATACCTCTTGGAGACTTCATGCTTCAATGTACTACCATGCTCATGTGCATTATTGAAGGATCATACAGCAAATTAATGTCCAGCAATACAGCCTGAGCAGAGTAGTACAACCAAGGGAGGGTGACTAGCAGAGCCAAACAAGTACACATAGAGGAAAGTAGACTAGTTATACAATTCGAGCAGAACAAGTAGAGTATAAGAAAAAGCAAGACCAGAGGGAATGGCTATGATAATAGACGAGTGATCAAATACAATATAGCTGTTGAAGAATAACCACTGTGGTGCAAGCAATAGAGTACAAGTAATGGAGTATCAGCAAAGGTGGACCATGATCACTGGAGCACAAGTAGTTGGGTAAAAGCAGTGGTAAAAAATGGCCAATGGAATGCATATGATTACGTCGTGATGGCAGAAAGGAAATGGGCCACAATGGAAAAGGAGGGGCATTCATTGCATAGTGCGATATGGTGGCAACATAATGGACAAGGGCCAGAGTATTATGACCAGGCAGAGCGTACTAACAGAAATCAATGTGTGCCAAGCAATGGAAGAATGGTCCTGTTGGAGTATGGCTAAAAAATGACAGCAAGTGGAGTACGAATGGTGAGGTACAATTGAGCAGTCCAACTAAGAAAGTTACTGCCAGGGGATCATAATGAAAGAGGGATATATGGTTACAACTAATGGATATAGCCAAGAGACATGATTGTGGATTACAGTTAAGGAATACAACAAAAAATTAAGATCAATGGAATATGGATGAGGAAATGAACTGATTAGTGCGGCACTGCCAAAGATATGCAACAAGGGTGCAACCCAACCGATGCGGTACACTGGGGTATATGACTTGTGCAATATGATCAAAGATGAAGTACGACTATGAATGATGAAACAACCAGTATAGAATTACCAGTAGTGAAACCAAAGGCAAGTATGGCAAATCTTTGCAAGGACAATCAACGAATAATGCTAACGGTTTCAATTATGCTTATCATGTAAAAGATTTAACACCAACCAAATTTGACGTTGGATAGATTTGATGGTGGATAGCATCGATCAAAAAAGTGTGGATATTCCATTCTTTACAAATGAAATAAATCATTTCACTAGTGTTATCTTCATCATTCGAAGTGGCATTGTTTGTTGATACAAACCGAGAACAAATATTCTAATGATTTCCATGCAAATTTTATAAGTAAAGAAAAGGTGATCACATTCTATTTTTAGCATACCAAGTCTGCAAGGCTTATGGCCTCAAAGATTGATGAATGGCCAAATATCATTCCTCTTTAGGCATTTGTGGTAGATAAGTCAAAAGAAAAATACAGAATCTAGTCTTGCAGAACTTAAACAAGATAATCAAGATGTTGCTTATGGTTGGTCACATGTTAGAAAGAGTAAGGGTAATTTGTTTAAAAGTTGTTGGTTCCAAGATGAGAGAGAAAATAGTTACTATAAAAAACAATAAATTTCCAGCAAGTTATGTCAATTAATGCATAACAATTCAAAAGATCATGTCTATTGAGGTATTTAGAATGACACCACAACACCCAAAGACAAGCCAATGTTAAAACTCTTTGTCCCGCTTTGAAGTTATGGGTTTTTTTATGAAGAACATGTCAAGGGTTTCCCATCCCCAAAAAGCCTAGACAAGGTGATGGCATTTTGACCAAAAGGTGTTCACTTCTTGTCCATGGAAGCATGCACTATGAACCTATAACAAAAATTATTTATGCTTTCAAGACGAATTTTGGTAAGGATAAACTCGGCTCCAAAAATGCACGAATTTGAAAATGGGTGCTCAAGCTAGTTGCCATTTGGAAGTCACAGATAAAATAGATAGCTTGCCCAAGTTAAAAAGAAAACTTCAACTAAATCTGATGAGCTGAGTAATTGATGAATATATTGTACAAGTACAATAATGGAACCGTATAAATATGATCAAATGAAGAAATAGAGTCATACATGGAATCATCGGTTTACAACAAAAGAAGTACGAAAATTACAATGTATCACACAAGTACAATGATAGAACCGTATAAGTACGAACAATAGAAATTATAACAGACAAAGGTAAAACTCAATATCATACAACACAAAGTGAATGAATCATACAGTACAATACTGCATAACCAAAACATTGTCGAATTAAAAACAACAAGTAGCTGCATAAATTGTTGTGAGAAAAGTTTAACTGAAGGGAAATTGTTGCAATTAAGTGAAAATGAAAGTGAAGAGGCATTCAATCGATCAGATGTAGCCATTGGCAGCAATTAAATGGCCAAGAATGCAAATGGATCATTGGTTATGTATAAGATTAAGTGTTGACAATCTTGGGAGGTACTTTCTGGGAAAAACAGTGCTAGTAGATTCAGCCAAATGAAGGAAAGAAAGAAATGAAGCACTACAGAATGTTTGGAATTTGGAATAAATTAAAGATAAGTTGAGTTCGCGACAAAGGAAAACTGAGGAGATCTAATAGAAGGTACTATAGCACCCAAGAGAAAAAAAAGATTTGATCATCAGAAAGACCACTACATGAACATTTAAGACGTAAACAATGTTGTACCTATGTGTATATATTTAATGTAATGTGTATTGTAGGTTAAAAACCTTGATAATTTGATGAATGTCAAGTTGAAGATGCATGTACAAGCAAATATTGTACATAAGTCGATGTTTGATGTAGAATGCATGCTAGAAAACTATAAATTCTCTTAAATAATAATATAAAATGGTAATTTGGGAATGTTAAGTAGCCAAACTTGATGATGCAATGTGGATTGAAAATAGGAATCACACAAGAAAAATGAATTTGATCCATACACTTTGATGATAAAATGCTATATTTATATGCTATGTTATCAATATTATTATGGATTGCTCATTAATTGAAATGAAAAGAAGATTGATACATCGATGCTTGCTACAAGAGTAGATCTTTAAAAGATGATCAAAAAGAAATCTTTTGAGTACATTTGATTTTCTATGATTTGCAATGTTCTTATAGCATGATCATTTATATATATTTCTTGGGTATGAAATGTTGAAATACTTTTATTGCAAGTTTCCTTTTTTTTTTTATAATTATGTGATAATACTTACAAAAAGAAAAAAAAATATTACTGTAATATTGATCAGGAAAAAGAAAAGAATAAAAAAATATATTATTGTGAAAATAATCACAAAAGAAAGAAAAAGAAATAAATGTGAATGAGAAAAAGAAAAGAGTTTAGTCAAGAAAAAAATGTTCAAAATAATAAAATGATAAAAAATTGTCCAAAGTGAGGACTACTATTCTAAAATAACGATATCGAAGATGGGACAAAGAAGCCTTTATACGAGTTATTTAAGTTTGAAATGATGTGTTCCTAAGCATGCCTAATTTGTCTATGAAATGACCTTTTTCTAAGCCAACACATGAGAAAATAAAGGTAAAAAAGAATAAGTAATTTGTGAAAGTTATAGATAATAATTTGATAAAAGTTTCATGTAGGGATTGTTTTACTTTTTATTAAGATTTTACATGCTCTTTCACATAATAATATTGAAAATGACTCATGAATACGACTACCCAAATATTGTAGTTTTTTACACGTATGTACTTAGCTTACCACTGAGCCAATGTTGATTAGTTCATGCTTATTTTGACTTTATATTTTCAAGTCAAAGAAAGACACTCCATGGGATTATTGGAGAGCACTAAGGACTACCATAGAGATATGACAAAGAAGATGTTTACTTGTAATTAGAAATGTTGATTTTTAATTTTATTGTTACTTGATGAAAAGTTCATGTAATAATATGATTATCCTTTGATATTGTATGAAAAACATGTGGTTTTTAAAGAAAATAGGAAAAACTTAATGGTCCAAAAGTTGTAATAAAGTTGGTGTTCTATCGCTTCTACTACAAGTTTTCAATGATTTCTTAAAAACGTTGCCATATCAATTTCACAATTTGATTTTAAAAAAGATTGAAAATGCTTCCGATGTATTATGCTAATGATTTGAAAAAAAAGAAAATCTAGCCATTATTTCAAAATGAATAGAAAGACAAGGCAAAAGGACTTTCCTATCACCCAAATCCAAGAAAAGGTAGAGTGAAAAAAGGAGACACTACACTTACCAACTAGAAGGTCCTCAACATCAATGTTGGAGAGGTAATTTAACTTGCTCAACTATCTCTAGGATCCTTTATGACCACTTAGGCACTCAAACCACTTAAAGATACTAAAATCCCCTAGAATCAGCCATGATTAATTTGAGGGAGCAATAGTTCTAATCTCACCCCACAATGGCAGTTTAAAGGCAGTGTCGTTTAAAATGTAAATGATCCAGAAACAAAGTCGCCAAGACCATCTAAAGACCACACGATGAAATAATTGTGCCGCCATCTGGAAGACAAATGTGTTGTTGTATTTTTATTCCATTAAAAAAAATTATTCAAGGACAAGACAAGGATATGGCTACCATTGTGAAGGTTGAATGATTCCCTCATTTTTAATTGCATCATAATTGAATCAATCAATGGACCACCATCTAAAGAATTTGTAATGTTTAGTAATGCCAAGATTTTATTTCTGCAATCCAACAATTGGTGAGATTTGGAGATTTAGTAACAAGATGTCTTCTTGTATAGTTGTTGATACTTCTACACCTATTTTGGTTATCAACTTTTGTATTTGGCCTTCCCCTATGATGAGTCATCCAAAAATTGTCTCATGGCTTCTGGTCAAACCCAGAACTTGGTTGTTCCTTTTCTGCAGTAGATGCACATGAAGGAATCATCAAGCATGTAGGTACAATGTGCTGGTATTGGACCTCTACGTGAAGAATGGAGTTCCCCAGCATAACTGGATAAGTGTTTGGAAAGTCATGTACCGAGCTTGACGCAGACTTTGGCAAATGCTAGCTAGTTACTTGATGTCTTATGGTGGTCCATCATATAAGCTTACCAAAGAAGGTTTCTATCTTAGTTGAGTAGTTTGATTTCCTTAAATAAGGCAAAAGATCAGGGAGCCTCAACCATAAAAGGGTGTCTTCTCAAAACCATCTTGTTGAAAGGAGTGATATAAGGTGAGCATTTCTTTAAATAAGGATCCAACCCCCTATGGACTAGACACTCACTTGCAACCCAAAGATTATGCCTTGCCCAATTCAAATTCAAATTAGCAAAAGACTTTAAGAAGGGAAAAGACATCAAGTCATCCTTTAAACTTCCAAATTCCGTGTGAATCTTCAAGCACTAGCAGACATGTAAATCGTATGCTAATGCAGTTGCCAAATAGAAAAATTTTCCTAGAGATAAGCAGCTTCAATGCTTTTACAGTGATATGTACTGCTCCATCTTGACGGGGATAGAAATTTAACATTTGGGAGTTGCTTGCCTGCTTTGAGAAGAGGATCCTCTCAAGTCAGCCAATATTGTCTTGGAAAAACTACAGAGCTCGATTGTTAGGTTTTGGTTCAGAGAGTAAACAAGGCCATTTTTGAGGATGTGTAGGACCAAGGGTGAAGGGGGGCTAATAAGGCACAATTATTGTAATCCTTAGATGAGTTGAAATGGGACTCTTAGAGGAATGGGAGAACATGCTGAACTATGAAATTCACTAGTACAACTAAAACCAGTAACAATAGCATCGTTAAAGAGTTGATCACTATGTGTTAGAGTTTGACCTTGGCTAAGTTCCTAACAGGGCCAGAAATAAGAATGTGGCTTGACATGAAATATCATGCTGTACTAGTGAACTGTACATTTTGATTAAAGCTAGTCCCATGAATGTGGTTTGAGAGTCAGTCCATATAATTGAGGGCTTACTATGAAGGTTGTTTCACATGAAATTAGTGATATGTGCAGGGCTCAAAGGAGTGGAAAGGTTTAATGTCATAATTGGGCAGGATTGACATTACATAAAAGGAGATGTCCCATACTAGGCTGGGGGAATGAATGGGAACATAGTTGATAGGTGAGGCAGTCTTTTGTGGGAGAGATGTTCCAACACTATCTTATCAACCTTAAAGACGGAGGAAAGAGGGGGGTAGATCTTTGGTGTTGAGGGTACAAAGTGGAAAAGCTTGACGAGCTAACTATGCAGTTAATCACAAGAATGGGGAAGATGTAATATGGGGATGTCAGTGTAAGATCCAAGTCAAAGAAAAGAGGGAAGGACGGTTCTTTCCCACGACGTGGCAAGCATCCTGCTCAAGCAAGAAGGGGGTGGAGGAATTGGTCTGATTATCCAAAAGGAATTCAAAGATGTTACCCTGAATAACCTTATGGACTTTCCCGTTAGAGGGAAGCAAACTTCAAAGAGTGGAGAAATAGATACGAACTTAGAGCACCTAAAACAGAAGAGTAGCTTGTCAAGCATAGAGCAAGATAATAGAAATGACAACACAAGGAAAAAAGTGCATCTCTATGGGGTTAAAAAGGTGGCAAACATGTCACTGGCTTCTAAAACAAACAGTTGTGGATATGAATGAAGTTTACGTTTTGAAGCACAAAGAATAAAGCTAAAAAAGCTCAACAACATGGCAGAGGCACTGATTAAACTACAACTTTTAGCATGAATCATCCATTTAGTTTACTGATATTGTTGGGAGGCAGTCATACAATTTCTATTGTGAAGATTGTTTGGCTCCAGTGCAAGTCACGTATTCTGGTGCTGTGTTATTCTGCATATTTTGATTGACATGGTCAGAGATTTAAAGGATTGATTGTCATTGAGTTCAATTTATAGACATAGGAGCCCCACCAAAACCACTTGTATGTGCCAGTTTCAAGTCAAAAAGACCACTATTCCTTTTCTTTTCCCTTTTCCTTGATAGGTCATTAAAAAGTAATGATCTATATACATATGGTCTTATTTTCCCTAAATGAAGCACCACCATAAGAACTTTGCTTGAACCTAAAATTGAAGATTTCACACAGACCTAGAAGCATCACACTAATGTTGTGCAATCAGCAATCCTTTAGACACTTTTAGCTAATCCTTGCACTAAACACAAAAGAAAAATGAGAAAATAGTGCTTAAAATTTCTCAATTGCCGCCCCTTCAAGCAGTTTCAACTTGCCCAAATTTTCTGTTTAACTACAGAATTACTGTTAGAGACCTCAATAAAAAGATTTATTTTAATCTTTATAGAGTTGTGAAAGCTGAGCATAAAAAAGATTGGCCTATTTCAGGCACATTCTCACAATGTGATATGTGCAAATTAGGAAATTTGTGACCATACCAAAAACAGCTTTGTAAGCAGTCATGAGAGGCTACGTAGGCAAAAAAAAATTCCAAGGCAACAGAAATACCTCAGTAAGAGATTGGCCTTTTCGTTTCTTTCCTCTTGGGGCTGCAAACAAGAAAAGTTAAGTTATTAGATGGGAAAGCATTAAAAGACCCACAAGTAGCTTAATATGAAATTGTAAAGTAATCTCTTTAGTTACAATAGTACTAAAAGAAAAAAAAAAGAAATATCTAATTTGAATTACTTCAGAAAAATGATACAGCATGTTCTTCTTAATTCTCTGGTAGTATTAAAAGAAAAAATAAAGAAATATTGAATTTGAATTACTCGAGCAAAACGATAAAGCATGTTATTTATAATTCTCCCGCATTCAATTTGACAGAATCATTCAATGAATTGAAACTAAAACTAAGAAAGCCTCTCATTCTATGAAGAGCGGCCATGAGGATCCCACTGTTTATGAGGAAGTGTTGAGTTTACAAGCAGAAGCCAATGATGGTGTTTCCAGAGGATGCGCATAGGGTATTCATGACAATTCCTTAGTGACTAGTAGTCATACAAAAGGGTGTAACATTGCCTCTTAAAAACTCAATAGCAAGCCAAGCTTTCATATTTTGAGGCCCTTCTTATGGATGTGGATGATGAGGGGGTGGTTAACCGTTTCCAAGCCATGCAAACTCACCAAAAAACTGGCTATCTCAAGTATGCCGTAGCACCAATAGGTGAACAATACTTGGACGCAAAGAAGGGCTATAGAAATTTCAAATCCAGCTCCAACAGTCAAGCCTCTCATCATCAAGGAGGAGCTACAGGGATATTTCTCATTCTGGACTTCCTTTCTCATGGCTTACAATAGATCAGATTTCATCTAGCATGGAATGCAATGGCTCAATGGCTTGTAGTAAGCCAGGTACTTGGCCTTGATGCATGATCATTGGATTTCAAGCCTTCTCCAAATGCAGTCATGAAAGTGATACTTTGGGATGTACTTACATGTTTCTTGCTCTTTTGTTGAGATGCTGTTGATCTGATCAAATTTGCCTCTCGTATTAGCATTCCTTTGTGTTGATGCAATCATTGCTAAAGGAGAGAAGTCCACTTATGTGATGGCTTAAGCTCAAGTTGAATTGACTAAATTCATTCAAACAAACATTTGGGTCAAAGGACCGAGATGTAAATTTCTCTAATAGTTTGAATATGATAGTTTAAAAGGTGGTCTACTTCAAATTTGGACAGTAACGCATTTATGAATATATGACAAAAGCTCGCAGGGCCATGGTGCAACTCAAGTGATGGCCAATGGAGCATATTAGGGGTTTGTTAAGATCTACAATAAAGGCTGCTGCAAGTGCTCCTATAGGGAGTCAATCAAAGACAAAGGCTTATAAGGTAAGCGAGAAGAGAGCTTTAAGCTATTCAGGGGCAGCTATGGCACCTGGTTAAGGAAAGAGCTAGCCAGTGAAACTTTGGCTATGCACCAAGCTAGGAGTAATAGGTGCACCCAAACCTAGCACACATGCGAGCTGTACAAGAGCCATTACATGTGTACGTGCATGTGTGTGTGTAGAGGGTGGTCAAGCAATAAAGCTAAGTAGGGAGCAAACAATAATGATGGGATGCATCAAGGCCGAGCAAGGTAGGCAAACTTACCATGATTGATGCCTATTAACTAAGCCCTTCTCCGATTGATCTGTGGCATCATTCTTGGGAATAGATGTCCAAGATGTTTTGAGAGCAAGAGATTCAGGAGCTTGGTAGAACTAAAGTGATGGAAAAGCAACGCGAAGTGATTCGAGCCTAGTGACCCATTGTCTTCCCCCAATGGTCCATGCCATTATTTGGAAATGTCATGGAGTCCACAAAATCTCCTAAAAATCATTTGCCAATAGTAGTTCAAGGGGATGTTATATATTGTTGCTTTTTTGGAATCTTGGGTTCAAACTTTCACCAAATATAATGCAAACACATTGTTGGACAACTACTAGAATTTCAATTGTGTTCCTTCTAAGCATTCAAGGACAATTGTGCCCCTCTATTTGTCCCATCTATTATAGGCTAGAGTTATTTCTTCTCAAAAACAGCTTATCATTGTCGAGACTTTGTGGGGACAAAGAACCCAAGTAGTTCTTTTGTGCCAACCCTACAAGTAACAACTACATTCATCACAAGATAATTTGTCAATCTATGTTCAATGGTCTTCAGGGTTTAATATTGATTATTATTGGAGAGGACTCAAACTACATTTTAGTCAAAAAGGAGGAACTGAGGATAAACCATTTACCTCAGGCTTGTTGAGGAATTTGTTAGCTTCTTATCTTAGATAGAGCTATAAGATCTAGGTTTCTAGGGCGCATCATACATTTGATGCAACACTGGAGCCAAATGTGGGTGAGACTTGAAAGGGTGCTAAAGAACTCTTCAAGGCTTAAGGTGTTTACAAGCACCTGCTTCTACCATTTTGGTTGCATAGGTTCAAATCACTGCTCCATATTTCTACAATTGGATTTCAAGGATCTCAACAGTAAGCAATCATTTGAAATTTGAAGATGTTCGATTGACTTTTTATGAGACTTATTCGATTCTATTGCAAGCATGGAGGAGCATTGCAAATTTGCAAAAACGAATGCATTTGTGTCTACCCATCTTGAGGGGAGCATTGCTAATTTGCAAAGACAAGAAGCTCAAGGGGTTGGTTTTGTGGAGGAGCATGAATACCTATTGAGAATGGTAAACATTAAGGAGAGCAAAACATGACATATTTTCTCTTTCTACAAAATGAGGATAACAACAACATCAAAAGCACATAGAAAATCTCCGTCAGGCAGCCTAACCACTTCACTAGGAAGTGGCAACCACAAATCAAAACTCTAACTTAAAATTTAAGGAACCCTCCCCTTTGGGCCTCTCAAAAGTTGTGTTGTATATTGACTAGGTAAAGAGCCAATCATGTGATTTGAACTTGTTCAAATAAGATATCATTAGATCCATAATAAGTTTGAAAGCTTGTTCAACTTCTATGTAGGCTAGATAATTATTTTGCTAAGAAAAACTTAGTTGGCAACTTTCTAATTTAAAAAAAAAACATTTGCAACTTTGAATAATATGACATTAACTCTTACAACTTTGATAATTATGACTTTGGGATGGATTCAAAATCACAAATTTATCTTTTTTACCTTGTTCATCTAACAGTTTCATTTATTTGTGCTTTGTTTTATGATTTAATAATTTTTCTTAAAAAACTTCCATCAACATGGTTAACAACATTGTATCAATTAATATCAAAGAAAATCTTAGTCAAATGCCAAAGAAAAGCAGAAATGCAATATTTTCAATTATCTTGTTCCACAAGTAAACCTAATGTTCCAATAAGAAACCCTCGAAAACATCAACTCAACATAATCTTTAAAGAAAAGTCATATCTCTTTGAATTGTTCCCAATTTATGGCAAATACAACAAAGCCATCCAATTGTCTAGAAAGCTAGGTGACTGAATTTAAATCATAACTTATGACTTATATTTTGCAATTTCTTTGATAGATTTGTTTATTGTATAAGGCCAATTCCTTCTTTATTGGACACGTCTCATTGACATCCCATAATACATCTCATCCTACAAACAACTTTACATATTCTAGGATGGTTGAATTTCTTTATATTTGTGACAGCAATTTTTTCTGTAATGCACGGTGAATTCTCTTAAGACCAATGTCATAATAAATATACTATAAACCCCACTACAAATCCCCTTGTCCGAAACCAAACCAATCACCAAAATAAATAATGACTTCACCAAACATAAGAAGTTAGACAGCAGAAAATCCTAATAAGGAATGGCACCTAAGCAATGGTACAATAATATGTTATGTGTGAGTAGAAATAATGTGTAAAAGCATGAATGCAAGGGGAAAACAAGAGAGAGACTAGATTTTGCAAAATAAGAGTTGGCAAAGCACAAACATTCACATGGATTCTATGTGTGATTCCTTGCTTAAATCTCACAAGTCAACTACATCTATCAAAGGCAATTTCTTGTGCATATACCTCTGCTATGCTCCACTAACAAACTTCGAAGTTTCAAAATCTTTTTAAGATCATTAGACAACTTCTTTACCTTTGAGAGTGTCATTAACAAACAGTAAAATATTCATCACATATTACAAAATGAAAATTTAAGAAAAAAAGGTCGCTCATTTGTATTACAAAATTGAGTGTACTAGTTTTTAATGAATTAATCAATGTGAAGATCAGTAACGCAAAAAGAAGAAATAACTTGCCTTGATTTTTGAGATCTTCCTTATCTGCCTTACCATCCGTTAACCCAAAAGCTGCATGCATAAAAGTAAATCTGTATGGATTAAAATGCATGCAAAATATCACATCTTCCTCAACAAAAATTCTATTATAGAAAGAACGATGAAATAATAGATTATGAATGAAACAAGCATAGTCGCCAATGCAAAAGGAATTCAAAGTCAAACGAGCCATTAAAACGAGTGTAACCAGAAGTGCAAGCCAAAGATAAATTATGTACCAATGCTGATGCTATACAATTAGAGAAGTGACACAAACCATTTGAGCTTTTTGGCTTGCTCTGGGTGGACCTTCCTGACTTGGAACTCTTGTCAACATTCTGGTTCTTTTCAAGCATTTTCTGCTTAGCAACATTTTCCTCAGAAAACTTAAGCAAACGATCAGCTGCAACCCATTCATCCCAACTGCAGAAATGAAGTTAAATGAGAGATTACCATTGGATAAAGCACCAAGATTTAGACTATGGAAAAGCTCAAATAGCCTACGTATTTGACTTAAAATGCTGACAGCAACCACGTAAACATTATTAAAAAACAAGCCTAGAACAAAAACTTCCATAAATGAATGTAAAGTGATTTATATGCAGCCATAATCAGCAATAATATTAATCAAGGAATTTCAAACGGCAGAAAGCTCAAGGAATAGCTTACACATAATCATTATTGTTATTAAGTAGAAAAATATTAGCACTCCTACCACAATACAAACTGTTGAGATAATAAAAATTATGCAGATTTTAAATTTACAAGATATTTTGTTGGAATACAATAAATATAACATTTTGGTAATTCTGATTTTGCATTCATTGGCCTAAATTAAATATGAAAATAAATATATTTTTTATGAAAGATAATATAGAGATTTTTAAATATATCTTAGAATTTAATTTGCATGAAATTTCTTATTTAAAGATACATTTGATGACTTTTTAAATAGTTAATATGTAACAAAGAAAATTCATCTCAATTTGCAACAAGTAGAGGGATCTGAAAGTGTTCAATGGCAGAGATTTGAAAAATCGTATTGGGGAAGTTTCTTATAATGACAGAACCAAAGTCGCAGCCTTATGCAAAGGGTGTAACCTTTAAGATACAATGTGGAGTCATACAACTTGGTGCTCAAAACTTCACGTGTTCATGGTCATTCCATATTGATAATCTTCCACATTGAATTAGAAAGTTAAGATCCATGCTATCTCATCAATATAGATCTCCTATCTCTCTTCAATTAATGTTTATTGTTAAAAAAATATTCTAAGGGTTTGGTGTACATTGGGATTTAGGAAAGAACATCCTCTGTCCTCTATTTTGTATGTTACAATTGTGACTTTTTGAATTAGTGAAATAATCAACTCCTCTCCTATAAGCATTCTCCATATTTGTGGTCAAACCGCGTAACCTTTGGTCTTCTTTTGAGGTATTAATCTCAATATATTATCGCATTTTTGGCTGTCCTGCAAGACCCTACTAGAGCTTCCATGCATCAACATCACTCACCACAACAAACTGGTATCAAAACTTAGGTAAGATGTTGATGATAACTACATATAAGATAAAGAAATTTGATCATTCAAAGAATTTTGAATTTTGGAGAAATATGATGGGAGAGGAGTAAGTCTACATGAGACTTATGTAAACTAGAATGTATGAGAATTTCGACTGCTAAAAGTACCATTAATTTGCAAGAATCAAAAAATAACAAAGAAGCTTGGTTGCAATTTATGTTTCACAATACATTGGGCACTTTCTAAGAATGATTGGGAGATCAAAGAGATAGATCTCAATGTACAATATCAATCTTGTTTCCAAATTGAAGCATAGTAACATTCAGGGTGAACAAACAACCACATCTTAGGAACAAATATTTTGTGGAAATTGCACTTTTTTATCTATATATTCAAATCAGTTTAGTATAGATATGCTTGAGAAATCTCTCGTAGGTTTTATATCCATGTGGAATTTAGATTTTAAACAACTGCAAAGTGCTAAGTCATTTAAGGAATTAGGAGCTTGATAGCTCAACTTAGAGAAATCAAATAGAATGTCCTATTCTGATTGACAAAATATTGAGAAATATTTTATTAGATATAACAATTATAATATTTGAATGTTCTTATTTTAACTTTGATCTAATAAGTAAACATGAAAATAGATATATTTATTTGATGAAAGATATTTGATATATCATTAAATACACCTTAGAACTTTTTTTTTTTTTTTTTTTTTTTTTTTAAATACACCTTAGAACTTAATTTGCTTGAAGTTCATTATGCAAAGATATATTTCATAGTTATTTAAAATAGACAATGCATACCATCAAATATCCATCTAAGTTTATAGGAAACAAAAGAATTTAGAAGCATTGTATCACAAAAATTTAAAGAATCTCTTTGAGATAACAACTCAAAATGGTAAAATCCATAGCACGATCTTTTGCAGAGGGCATTTCCTTTTAGAGACATGGAGAAATCATTGAATATTGATAATCTTCTTTAACAATTTAGAAGCAAAGATCCACATCATTCGTCGTAACACAAACACTATGAAGCTAATGAAGGGAATTTATGAACCATTAAATATATAACACAATGAATAGTTGAATATTGTTTTCTAGCTAGACAACGACAATAAAGATAAATATATCATAATATAGATTGATGCAACACCAATCAATGACATTACAATTCAGCGATGACATAACCCTATAATAAGGTCTCAAGTACAGGGCAATCAAATCATTATTTTGAATCCTCATTATGAAACATGACATGAAAGTCCACATAAATTAGTTTTAGTCTAATCCATAAAATCTATTTTAAATAGTTCATAGACATTATTGCAAACATTTGCACAAATATAAGAAACTTATAAATATTTAATTTGGTTACAAAGAAATGTTAATGGTTGATTTTTTTACAAAAGTGAGTATTAATACTTTCTTACTTTTATAAATGTGTTAGTGAACGATAATAGGTAACAATGGTTATAATAAAGAAATATGTATAAATAATCTCAAAATTTAAAATAAAAACATGCAATTTGATAGTTTGAATTATCTCTTTATGCTCTTATCTAGTGGCTTGAATGTGGGTGAACTTTGATGGCTTTTCCCTTCCCTGTATAATACTTTGATAGATTATATTCTTCCTACCTTAATCCTATCCAATTCATTCCTCGTCCATAATACTGCTCATACTTCAATAAAATTATATTCCACCACTTCTCTTTAGTATTTTCATTCCTTATTCTCGTCACTATTCATAATATTGTTCATCATTTCATTAATATTTTAAAAATTAAATGATTGTATAAAAATTTCTATCATTAATAAGGAATCATTGTCTTGTATCATTCAACTTTTCGTTAAAGTATACCACTAGATGATTATTTTAACCAAACAATCCATTTCAATTTCAGAAGCCTCAAAAAACTTTAAAAAAAAATCTTATAAACACAAAAACAGAAGCAAGGATCATAAGACTCTTAATTTGATCAAATGCTTGTTGTGTTATCAGTCTAAATAAATTTATTATTTTAAAAGATCAATTAATTGTGCCATTATGGTTCTAAAATTGCATATGAAAGGTCTATAAAAAGTGGCAAGTCCATGAAAATTTTTAATTACGATTATAGATATTGGAATTAGCCAATCTAAAATGACTTTAATTTTAGAAGGATCTAGTTACAGGCCATTTGAAAAGGCTATAAATCCTAAGAATCTACTTCTTGAATAAAAGAACACTTCTTTAGATTTAAATATAATTTTTTTAGTCTAAGTTTTTGTAGACCTAATCTAAGATGTTCTAAATAAGAGATTTCATTGAAATTATAGATAAAAATATCATTGAAGTAAATGATTAAGAATTTTCCTATAAATAGCTTAAGGAAAATGTTTATTAAACGCATCAAATTACTTGGAGCATTTGATTAACTAAATAGTATAATTAACCAATCATAAAAGCTATTTGGAACTTTAAAGGTCATTTCCATTCATTTTCTGACTAAATCCTAATTTAATGGTGCCCGTTTCTATGAACAATTTTTGCAAAGACATAAGAGCCTAAAATGAAATCTAACATGTCATTCAATCTTGGAATTGAAAGCCTATTTTTTATTATTATCTTCTTAATGGCTTGATTACCGATACACATATGCTATGAGTCATCTTTTGTAGGTGTGAAAAGTGCATAAACTACACATAGGCTAAACCACTTTTATAGAAATCCCTTCTAGAAAAGTTTATCTACTTGGCATTTTAGATTTGCATGTTCATCTTATCATGTGGGAGGTTTGGTAGTTGATAACCTAGTACCAAGTCTATCGCATTACATTTCTCTAATGGGAGATAACTCATTAAGAAACTCTTTCAGGGTAATAACTCTGAATTGAGATCTGAATTGAAATAAAAGCTCATATATCTTTGGTTGATAGAATGCCTCTGAATGGTTTTGTTAAACCACTTTCACATGCATATCAAAGGAGGAGGGATTAGTAAATTTTCTACTAAGGCTCTTAAATCCAATGCTATCAATGCTAAGACAAGATTTATGTCAACCTAAATTTGCTCCTACAAATATAATTAGTTTATGTTTAGTGGTTTGCTTTTAAATTTGATGGTGTTGATCTTTGGAAATGGCATTGTGGTCTAAGGTTCTTCAATTGAGTTTGAAAGTAATAGTTTATGATCTTACAATTAAATTGGCAGACATAAGTATTTTTTATGACATAGGAAATTACATTCATATCATACAACCAAGATATATCAAGTAGCATATGTACTACATCTATGAGAAAGACATAGAACAAAACTTTGTTCTCATAACTTTCCATTTTTAAGAGAATGAAGTATTTAGAGATCACTAGTAAGCAAGTGTGATTCACTTAATTCACATAAATGAGTTTAGATGAGGCTTGTCTTTATGGATGGCTCAAAACAAAGCATACATAAAGATGACATTCATAGCACTTTTGTTGTCAAGGGCCAATCTACACATCTTTTCATTGCATAAGACAAACATGTTATATATAATGTTTCCTCTCCAATCTTTTGCTTCAGTTTTTTAAATAGAAAACATTGTATAACTCTAATATTAGTCTATTCTTTCTCACAATTTTCATCTTTAAGTTCTTCAAGTTTGAAATCTATAATTTCAACTTTATTTATGAGAAAGGGATATGCTCCACATTGTTTGCTAAGATGTCCTGGTTTTAAGAATTTAAAGGAAACAACTTCTTTTCCTTCGATTTTAGAAGTATCTGATTGTTTTTTTTAAGTGAGTTGAAGGATTTGGTGCTTTTAACATGATAAGAGTTTGGTTGTACTAATTGGATTTTGTAATTAGTTTTGGTGCAGAGTGTAGAGAAATGCTAGGTTTGTTTTTATTGTTGTGTAAGAAAAAGATTGTATGTTGTTCTACCAATTGGACAATATGGAGAGCTTCTTCTAACTTTCGTGAGTCCTGAAGTTCAACTTCTTTCTTAAATTCTAATATGAGCCTTAATGTGAACTTATTAGCTATTTGTCAAACATTATCACAACAATTTGTTCGAAAAAGTAATTCTTTAAACTAATTCAAATAGTTTGTTATATTGAATAGCCCTCATTTTAATAATAAATCTTGCCATGATGTCATAGACAATATTTTGTCCATAGCATTTTTTTATTCCTATTCATCTCATAACTCATTTATATATTTGTTCTTCTTTAAAAGATTTGTTCATTCAATATAGTTTTGCATGAACAACAAATTTTATTTCACAAAAACTAACTATTTGGTAATTATTTATTTTGTATTATTCAAAAAAATATTCTATTTAAGTTAGCCAATCAAAGAATTTTTTAGGTCATGAACATCATCAAAAATTAGTGCTTCAATCTTGATTTTGTTTTGTAGATCTAGATCAAGACCTTTGAACTAAGTCCTATATTTATAGTTCTTTTCAAAAATGTATTCTCTGTGTTGGCTCGTTTCATCCTCATCATATATGTCATCATTACAAAATTGAGTTTGGCTTTTAAAACTATATTTTATGTGTCTAAGGCTTGCACTTGTGTGGAAAATTGAATCATTTTTGTTACGATATCAAAATTTTTTATATGTGATTTTTCAATTTATTCCATCCTAAAATTTTGTAGCTTGTTCTAAGTTCTCTAATTGTTCCATGGTTGTTAATTTAGGAAGCATATTCAAACAATATTAAATATAAATAATTCATAAGAAAAGAAAGTAAACTTATGCAACAAAAGATTCAACTTAAGAATGCAAAATAACAAAAAAGATGTTGCAAAATTTTTTAAATTCAATTTTAAAAAAAAAAAGCTAGAAATTTAGAGTAAACCCAAGTAAACCTCAAACAATAATCAGATAGTTCTTTTTAATTGTTCAATTTTAGTTTTCATGCAATAATTAGTATTCAATAGGTGGGGTAATGGTTTGTTTGCAAGGGGATGCTCAATAAGAACAATGATGTGTGTGAAGCTATATGGCTTAGTTTAAAATTAAAGTTTTGATTATATTGGAAATAAATCATTTGTTTATTCTAACCACATAACAAAATTAACAACAAAGGAAGAGCAACATTTAACCTCAAGTGGGGTTAATGAAAAGCAAAATTCTAATTAACAAGTCTTTCAATGTTCTCCAAACTTCAAAATACTTTCGAGAATTTTTTTTCGCTTTGATACTATGATGATGGAGAGAACAAACGTTTTTTCTGATGCCAAGATGACGTGATAGTGGAACAAAGAGAATAAGAACTCAAAAGTTGAAAAAAAAATTGATATGATATTGTTGAGTCTACATAATGCATGAAGCTAGATTGGCTTGGCGAACATGCGTTATCGCAGTGTGTGCGCGTGGAGGCTAAGCGTTGGTTGTGAGACTGGCATGACAAACACGCACTAATGCAACACCTTCTGCAACGTGTGTGGAAGCACGCAAAAGCCCACAGATGTTCAACAACATGTGCAGATGTTCGACGATGAATGCAAAGATTGAGGCTAGCATGCATAGAGCTGAGGCTAGTAAGGCGTTAATACTACAAACTCTAGCAGATGCGGAGGTGTGGTTGGCACAGAGCTAGCCCAACTAGCACTCATGGATGCAAAGCATGGCAGCAGAGCACTCCGACGATGGCATTAGTGGAGTGCTCACACAATGGATGGAACTTGCTGGGAATTGGACTATATGCACAGATGCTCATTTGTCTCAAAGGCCTAGCAACAGTGCCCATACAGGCACACGACTAACGCGGATGAGAAAACAACGAGTCCTACGCGAAAGAAAAAGTTTGCACAAAGAGGGAAACCACCAAGTTTTACCTACATTCAAGCAACCAAGCAAGAGCACAGAATGATAACTTTAAACCATCAAAATCTACATACTTTCAATTCAACTTTTGATACTATGTATATTTGCTTCTCCATTATAACAACTAACACCTACTAATATATACTAACATATGTTTTTACAAAAGTAAGAAAAAACCTTTTGTGAAATAACCAACCATAAACATCACATACAACTAAATGAAGTCTCTAGAAACTCCATATATTTGAACAAAATTCTTGCCATAATTTCAATGATTTATTTGAAATAAGCTTCATAGACTAATCCAAAACTAAATTATGTAAACTTTCATGTCATGCTTCATGATGGGAGCCCAAAATATTAATTTGATTAGCCCACATTTGGAACCTTATCATAGGTCTATGTCCTAACAATTAATTTTGAAATTAAAAATGTATGTATTATACCAAACATTCTAGGAACTAGACTTCCAATATACATGCATAATATAACTAATAAAAATAATTAAGTTCGCCTTAGGATTGACATTCATAAAAATAAACTAGTAAACCACCAGAAGATTAATTTCAACAAAAAATATGCACTAAAAAGCTAAGCATATTTATTACTACATTCAATTTATCTCAGCAACATTATTGTAGTAAAAAAAATATTCTAATATACATTGACATTTACAAAAAATTCTAAAGAACCAGACATTGTATGTACTAGTATATCCTAAAATTTAGTTCCTCTAAACTCACGATAAAATAATACTAACCTCTATTATCAAATGCCTCAAAAAAAAAGTAGATGCACAAATAGTCATAAAGAAACAAAAGAGCATAAGAAGAAATAAAGGTAAGATTCCATCTAAAATTTTGCTATAAATTCAATCTAATTCTCTCACTATTGCACTAAAGCCACTCACCCAACCAACCTCTCACCCAATCTCCACTTGGTACAAATTTTCTTGAGCATGCTATTAAAAAAAATATACATTGAACATGTGCTCCCTATATTACTTTTTTTTTTCAGAAAAATTAGTCAAGGCTCTTCTTTCCATTAACTATAGAACTTCAAAACCCTCAATACAATTTTAAGAAAGCCACAAAAACCAGCTTCCCATGTTACTTTTTGACCACTAAAATTGCAATTGCTAAGCTAGTCATCCACTTTAGCATAAGGAATGCTTTGCTTTAAAAAGCAAATAAAGTATGTATGTATCTGTGTGTGTGTGTGTGTGTATAACAACATTACTAAATCAAATTCTAATAACTTTTAAGCACTTATAAAATTTTGCAATTGATGCAATATACAAGTTGGTGCCATCAATCCAATGGATTAACACTTTGCCTAAGTCAAATTCTATGACATCAATTGAAGATTCAAGAGAACAAATGATAAGGTTGTCTAAACCATTTAAAGGAAGGGAAAAGAAAAAGAGTCTCACTAATAGACAGAATCAATCCTTCATTTATGTTTTTACTCTTCAACACATTATTTGGCATTTGCTTTTTTCAAAGAATACCCATCTTCACGAAATAAAATTGACTTGTACAATTTTTCCCAAGAAACAAGTCATGAAACATTACATTCAAATTGTCATGTACATCTACATTTTCATTTGATCATAATTGCGAAAAACAAAATGGTGAATTTGATGCTGATAAATCATGCCAAGTATAATGAGAAAAGTTTCTCCATGCACAAAAATATTAAAGCTTTTACCAAATTATCAAATTCGTGGAATCCAATATTTTTTCCATTTTTCTATTCATCATCAGATTATTCTTATCCCAAATAATCAGATCGATCTATGATAGTTTTCTTAATATTTTCCTATTAAGGATGAATATGGTGTTCAATATTAAGCGAGTCATTCACAAATTCTAGATACGTTTTATTTGCTCCATCTCATAATGATCTTATTCACCCACCAGATTGATTCATAGCCTAATCCCAATTCAGCATACATAAACCACTTAGAGTAAATTCCTATTGATGCATGGTCTAATCCCAAAATGATGTTATTCACCCACCATACTAATGCATACTCTAATGCCAATTCAACATGCAAGAATCACATAAGTAAAATTCCTACAAGTCTGAGCAAATAAGCACTAGGAATTAGCCTAAAGTAATCATGTAATATAAGTAAAATTCCTGCAAGTCTGAGCAAATAAGTGTTAGGAATTAGCCTAAACTAATTATGTAACTTTCATCATGATATCTGAGCTTTCTGGGCAGGGTATGGAAGCTGCAAAATGCATAACTAAGAAGTTATACACAATAAAATTATTTCATAACTTTTCGTGATTTGAAATTAATAAATACAAAAAAAAGATCAGAACCTGCATGGAACCATCATCATCTAAAAGCCAAATATAAATATGAGTTATAGTCCTACTTTTCTTATTTAAGCCATTATGTTCCACCTTTTTTCTTTCCAATCCTCAAGGCATTTTGACTAAGCATGCTATAACAAAGACATTCTGGTGTAACAAGAAAACTAAACAAGGGGATGGGGACAACTTGATAATGAAGCTCAAATTGGCAAAAGGCAAGTGATCACTATACTTATATGTTATACTTTCCTTAGAGGTTTCATACATAAAATTAAATAAAATCAAAAAGTGAAACTGCACAGTAACTATCTTTATGATAAGATTAACTTAAACATGAAAGAATTAACCAATTAACACAGGACAAAAAAGTTCATGCAAACATATGCACAAAAAAAGAACGTATAAGAGAGTATTAAACTGCAAAGTATACTTGATGCCAGATAAATAACAGATTCATTGGAGTTACACTTCAAACATACTTCTTGCTCCAACCCTGCAATACAAAAAGTCATTATGCATTAAAAACAAAAATTCCAATAAAAACTTAGAAAAAGCATCAATGAATATATAATAACCATGAACCCAAACTATTGCAGTCTAGGATGGTAAAGAAACAAAGTGGCACACAAATTGAACAAAGCTATGGTGCAATAACAGCCACTTACAAGATAATGAACAAAATATTTCCATTCATCTCTCCGCATCTCAGTTTTTTGCACCTAATAAAAAAATTATGTAAGACATGTTTGGAATTAAAAGCAAAACAACCAAAAGAAAGAAATTAGATGTAAGGAAAGAAAGTGTACTGCTAAAACACTACTATAAATACATGAATATTTGGAACAAACAGAAAAAAAATGTTTATTAGCTATTAGGTCCCTTAAGATGATAAGTTCAAAATGAAATTTGCAAAGCAACACAGTCTAGCACTTAATGCAAGGAAGACCCACAGCTTTTTGCTTTTGTTAATATACTATGTGGCTATATGCTTGTTAGGCTCATCAGGAAGCTTTCCATGAATAAATATTACTATGAACTTTTATGTAATCATGCTCCAAAAGCCGGTCAACCAATTCGATAATCAACTAAGGCAGGATACACATGAGCTGGCCTATAGCTAAACAAAGTAAACAGCCAATGTGCAATAGAACAAAGTTGAAATTAATAATACAAAAGCAAGAAAAGTAAAAAGAAATACCACCAGACCAGATAGGCCCATTACTACCATATATAAAACAAATCACAAGCACATAAGAGCAAAACAATCAGAATAGCACCACTGGAAAACTTATTCCATGATTAGATGAAATATGCACAACTCTTTCTTTTCAAGTCATATAATTTAGATAGAAAACCTGCAAATGAAAAGCATTCGAATATACAAAACCACCCTTCAACTAGGTATGTGGGGAAATACCACAGCACTTAGAGAGTTTTAAATACGCATAAGTGCAAAGAATATTGCTCATGATAAAGCATTCAGCTTATAAGAATAAAACAAATATTTTAATTCAAAAAAAAAACTTGCATTCGCCATCCTTTTCAACCGATTCCTCACCAGCACTACCGCAAATAGAAAAAAGGCACAAACCGCTTCTAACTTCCTCCCCTAAAGTAAGCACTAAAGAACCATACCTGGAAACTCAACCCTAACAAAAAAATACCAGCACGACAGGGACAATAAACGGATAAACAGCTGAGAATCGAGTCCTCAACCTTCGCTTCGTAAAGGCAAGGGCCGTGGTAGGCGAGGACCTTCTCGCCCTCAGCGAACGAGCAGGGAGAAGGCCTCTCGATCGGTGACTCTCCTCCTTCCTCCGCTCCATTGTCCATGGCGCTGTCCTCCTTCGTGCCTCCGGCGATGTTCGAGCTCCCCATCAGTCCCACTTTACTCGACGCCTTTCCCCTTCTTTTCTAATTTTGGGTTTTGTTTTTTTGAAGTATATAATTATTTTTTTTCATTTTTTATCTAACGAGTCAAAATTAAGTGAAATATATTTTTAAAAATGCCAAATAAGCAAATATTTCTTCTCATAGTAATTTTTATGCATCATGATAAAAAAATTAATTTTATTAATCAGTTTTTTTTTTTTTAAACAAGCCCTCAAATACTCCACTAAATAGCGCTTCTGAGCCATATTCCATATTTATCTGTTTTGTTTCTTAAATTAAAATGCATGTTTAAATAAATATATTTAAATTATCATTATATGATAAAAATATGATTTTGTTTTTTTAAATAATTATTCAAAAATTTTGTTCACACTATCTTTAATTTCTCTTATAACATAAAAAATAAAATTTAATATATGAATCAATAAGATTTAAATGAAAATTAAAAATTAAAATTATTATTATGAGTTCAAAAAAGGGGATTTCAAAAAAAAAGTTTTAAAATAAGATTTTTACATAAATAAAATTTGAATTTAACAAAAATAATAAAATTAATTTTTTAAATTATGTTAAAATATAATATATAAATAAATTTTTATATATTTATTTTATTTCAAACATTATATTATATTTTTATTTTACTAATTCAAAGCACTCATTTTGACCATTAAAAATTTACTCTGAAAAATAATTCCATTTTTTATTTTATTTTTTTAAATAATATTATTAAAAATCACTTCAGGTGAAAAATTCAGCCTTCATATTAACAATCCTTTGAAATACAATTTTTTTCTAAAATAAATTTTCCAATCACAAAATTCATCAATAATAAAAAAATTTCGTGTAAGAAAAATACAAAAAAAACAGAAGAATTACAAAAACCATTTCAAAAACAATTTGAAAAAAATTGTTTGATTGAAATGTTATTTTAAAATTTTGATTACAATATTTTTGAAATATATCATTATCCAAGGATTAAATACTCTTTTAAATTTATTAATAATATTTGCCAAAAATTAATTTAAAAAAAAATCCGTGGTAAAAAAGCGCTTTTCAACCTCAATGTCAAACGGGCACTTTATTAAGAAGATGGAACCACACGTGCATGCACCATTCAATCTGCCATCGTCCCCAAATCCCTCGACCCAATTTAGTGCCCTAAGACCTGCAAATTTTGCTGGTAATCCATCCACTCGCTCGAAAAATCATCGGCTTCCTTCCGCTCCGCCGTCTCCTGCCCCGGACTGACCACCGCCGGCGTCTCCTCCTCCTGGTTCTCCGGGATGGACATTGCCACGGGCGTCGCCACTGGCGATGGCTGTGCCTGCGTCGGCCGTGAGACGATCGCGAGGAACGCGATGACTGCCAAGAGCAAGCAAACGCGGGACGAAGCCATCGTGCCGCGAGTTGGAGATTGCTTCAGAGAGTGGCGAGCGAGGCGACAGCTGAGAATAGGGAGGGGGAAGGCGAGGGTTATAAACGGAAGGTTGGGGGAGAAGGGAAACGGGTCAAGGGGAAGATGGAGAAGAGTTGGAATTCGTTGCCATGAATGAGTTTCCCTAATTAGGAAAGCCAAGTGGATGACTTGAAGAGAGGAAACTCAATATTTAACATAAATTTATTATTTTTAAAAATAATAATAAATTAAAAAAGCAATAAATTAAAATAAATTCTATATTCATGACCATGTTCCCTTTCTTAAAAAATTGCCTTCTCAATTGTTGTTATCATACTTTATTATCAATTTTTTTAATATCAATATTTTTTTTTTTTTTTCATTATTAACAAAACCCATCATTCAAGACATGTTAATCTTAGGTCTGCTAAAATCTTTGCTACACTCTGATCACACAAATAAAAATTCCAAAAATCACATAATTAAACTACAAATTTAAATAATTTATACTACGTTACTTTTTTCATAAAAAAATAAAAAAAAAATTGCAACATTATTTTGAAAATAAAATAACATTTTTTAATCATATACATTCTTTAATGTTTGCAAATAAATGATGGCCCATATGGGACCCGCCATGCCTAGTAACTTCGGGCCGAAGGAAGCTAACCGTGGACCGTAGCCGGCCTAAGGTATGATGCTTGCTTAGTCATTTGTAGGTTGTCGATCCTTTAGTTGAGTAGAGTGGATTCAACATAGATATCCCAACGGTCAACTTTCTAACATTGATGTCAAATGTTCTATGTTTGGTTGTTGATTTTATAAAGCTTTTTTTGATATAATTGATAGGTGCTTTTAGAGGCAATAATTGTTTGTTAAATTGCTATATGAAAGTACTTTTTAGATGCTCTGAACAATCATTTTGTGAAATAATTGTTTAATTTTAATTTTGTATTTTAAAATTGTAATATAATTAAACAAATTGGGAAAAATTGTGTTAATAAAAAAGGTACTGATTAAAATATATATTGCAATAAAATGTAAAAATCAAAAAAATAAAATGAAAGTTGATGAAGGGGAATGCAAGTAAAGCATTCTTATCCAAATAAAATATAATTAAATAGGATTTTATTTTTATGAAATGTTTTTTTATTCCTTAAGATTTTTTTTTTTCTAAAGTTTTTTTTTGTTGGAGTTGGGTGACAAAAAAGTAAGTCTTAAGATTATAAAGAGAAAAATTATCTCAATAAAAAAAACTCTTTTGGTGTGATATTTATGAAGAGGGAGAGAGAGAGAGAGAGAAAAAAAAAAAAGAGATGTCTGAACACTTTTTCAATTAAAAAAATATTTTAAAAATGAGTTGTTAGGAAAAGAGTTATATAAAAGTGGAAAATAAAGTTTAGTAAAATTTGTTTATTAAACTTTTAATACTTTTATTTAAAAATTTGGAAAACTGTTTTAAACTATTATTATCAAATATAGTAAGAAAAGATATGCCATTTAAAGTTATTCTTTGTTGTGATATGCTATTTAAAGATATTATAAAAAAGAAAATAAAATTAATATTATAAAAGATTAACACAAATGAGATAAATATTGTCTAGCCTTCTAAGATTAGTAATAGTTATGTATATTAATAACTTGTAAATAAAGAATTAGAATTAAATATTTTAAGGTGATGGATTAGGGAACCATTACCTTGAAAATTATTTAATAGTTAGAAATGTAAAAAAATACAATAAAAAAATAAATCGATATAAATTAAATCAAACAGATAACATTTACAATTTTTTTTAAAATTTTGAGAAATAATAAATAAATAAAATAAGATTGAAAGATGATAATATACTTATGAGAGATAATTAGAATAAATAAAATAAATTTTAGTTGAGCTAATGTTAAAAGCCAATTTGAAAGCTATAAAGTATTTTGCTTGTTATAGTCAATAATTTCTAAGTGTCCAAAATAGAAATCATATAAGAGAGAGTTAGTCAATAGCACATGCAAGAATAAACAATTCATATGAGTACAAGAAAAAATCAAAGAAATAAAATAAGTTCTTGCTTTGTCTTGACTATTCAAACTTTGCTACTCTAATCTTTTTAACTCCTCAAAGGTCTTTACTATCACGAGTTAATTAATTACTTAAACATATCATTACTTTTTTAAGCTCGAGATCAATTCATGTCTTTCATATACTTAAGCTTAACCCTGAGAGCTCTATATTAAGTTCGTATACAACTCTATAATATTCTTTAAAACAAGATTGATATCACTTACAATTTTTTATACAAAAGAGCTAAATGAAATACAAAACACTTTTGTCAATATTATGATATAGAAACTCGTAACATGTACTAAGTGATAAAATGAGGTGTATGATGAAAATCTTACGTTAGATCAAAATTATGTTCTAATATAAAAATGATTTATGAAAAATTTTAAATTATGAAAATATGTTTTAAATTTTGATTAAAATCTTTTACAAAATAATCCTCATATGTTTGTGAGTGAAATAGGCTATAAGTATGTTATATTTCAAGTTGGTCCAATTTAATCCAAAAAAAAAATTTAACACGTTTTATAGATTTCATGATATAAAAACTTATAACATGTATTAATTAAACCTCATAAACACTAATTCATAATTTTATTTTTTAAATCAAGCTTTTTGAATATTTCAAATACTAAGTAAAAACACAATATCATATTGAACCCAAAGCTAGTATCAAGATAAAAAATAAAACTTTGAAAGACTTGAACTCATAAAAAAAGAAAGAATATAGGAAAAACAAAAGTCATACATTAAAAAAATTAAAACATGTAGAAAAACATTTTTTTTCTTACTTTAAGATAAGATTATCAAGTGAAAAACTTTGCTAAAATACAAAAGAACCCATTATAGAGGTAGAGGATCAAATGGTTAATATTAATGAATGGCCCAACAATTCACAAGAAGCCTTGTCTAATTTTCGAAGTTAAATTAAAGAGAAATTGATATCGTATTCCTTCAAATTCAAAAAATATATAATATATATCAAATTAAAGTCAAGAAAATCTTTTACTTATTCGTCAAGTATCAAATGATTTTTGAAATGTAGATCTAAAGACATGATCGAATTACTAAGATATATTAGAATATAAAAAAAATTATACAATAATTTATTTATCCAAAAATAAAAAAAATAGAACTAATAAAAATGTTTTTTTTTTTTGAAAAAATAAATTTCTTAAGATATTGATAATTGTAAAAGATGATATGTTAAATATAATGAAGATGCATCATAAAAGAATTGAGCAAGAACTTGGAAAGAGATATTTTAGTGTAAAATTGATGAAGAACATGTATTAGAAGGGAGTTTAAAATGCAAATATTATTAGCTTTTTTCTTTAATTAATTTTGAATCAAATAAGAAATAAAACACAAAAAACATGTTCAAAGCATATTCAACGTTCCAAAATTGAAAAGAGAACTAATGAAATTACCAAGGTGGGTATGCTTTAAAGCTTTTGAGATGAAAACATACTATTAGAGTAAAGATGACTTATAAATCATAGATCAAATGCAATATTAAAAAAAATAAAATTATTGTATAAAGACTATTTTTTTATTTTTTTTTAAGTAAAAGTAAAGTGCTTGCATAATAATAAAATAAAAGAAAGAAAAAAAATTACTAAAATTATAATAGAGAGTTTCACATGAGAACAATCATATTAGATGGAAACACGATCTCTAAATAAAATAGTTTTTCAACGTAATGTTAGAACATCATAATTTCCTCTTACTTTAAAGTTTTCTTTTTTTTTTTTCGCCCTTCCATAGCTTCCTTTATTTAGAGTTTATCATTACTTCCTCACTTCCAATTGACCTCTTTTTCAAATTTATCCACATGAGATAATTTCATGAAAAAAATTATACAAAAACCTCTCAACAATTGTTAGGATTATATTTATGTTTTTCTTCAAAAAATAAAACTAATTTATTAAACTTCAAAAATTATAAATTTACTGTAATTAGATTCCTTTTAATGAGTTATTTTTAATGATATATTCAACTAAATTTTGACCTAATTAAAGAAAATGAAACATATTTTTTAATATAATATTTTAATTATCAAATATAATATTTTAATAATTAATTTAATTTTATTTAAATACTCATAATTATATGTCTATTAACTTAATCACAATATTTATAATATATTATATATAGTAAAATTATAATATCTTATATATATATAAACTATAATCTTCTCCTAAATTGTTGATATAAAATAATTCACTATTATACTTATAGAAATTTCACACAATTACTATTCTTTATTTAATAATTTCTCTTTCTTTCTCATAACATTAATTGGTGTCCATTCCTTATACTTGTCCACTATTGCATTTTGGTCAATAAAATTATGATTTATAATCTTGTAATTGCATGTATGGCCAGGGATAATGCCAAAAATGATGATTCATAATATATTGTAGTGTTGTTAAAATATGCCAATTGTCACCAATATCAACAATTACTAAAAACTAAAGGAAGTTATAAAGTCTTATTATGGATGAAGTCATACCTCTTATCTTAGACATCTTATTTAGAAGACAAGATTATTTAACTAGCAACCAACACTTATATAGATTAAAGAAAGTTACAATTAGTGGGGAATCACTTCATTAAATTATTTTTTTTTTCATATTTTCTTATTTGTATTCTTCTTTCTTATGATACTCAATTCAAAAATAATACTACTATTTTAATTGGTTTATTTATAATGAAACATGTTATTATCTCCTCTATAATTTTTCTTAACATAAAATCTAAAGTTTTTTTAATTGTTCGTTTATCTTTTTTCTTGTTTCTCACATCACTTTTGATTTTCAACTATTAGTAACACTAAGCTAGTTTTTATAACACATGCAATAATTACTTTTAGTTTTTTTTTTATTTTTATAACTTATTTTCTTTTATTACAAACCAACGTGTCTTATTTCAAAGGTTTTTTTAAAACATGATTTTCCATTATGAAGTAATTATTTGACAAAATAAATTTCTTAAGATATTGATAATTGTATTAGATGTGTTCAACATAATTAAGATGTGTCATGAAAGAATTTTAGTAAGAACTTAGAAATAAGTATTTAGTGTAAATATGATGTAGAACATATTGTATTAGAAGAATAATTGCAATACAAATTATGATGAGTTTTTAAAACTAATTTAGAGTAAAATAAAAGCTAAAGCATGAAAGAAGCATTCAAAACATATTTAATGGGTCCCAATTGAATGGAACCAATGAAATCATTGAGGTAGGAATGTTGTGAAGCTTTTTGATGTGGGAACATGTCATTAATTATTTATAAACTATAAAACAAATAAGATATTAAAAATAAAATTACTATATAAAAACTAAATTATATTTTGAGTTTTGAAAGTAAAAATAAGATACTTACATATTAATAATATAAAAAAAATAAAAAATGACTAAAATTAGAGTAGAGTGCTTCACATGAGATCCACCACATAAGATGGACATGATAAAAATCTGAATGATAAGAGTAATTTATCAGCTCCATCTCTTCCATTTCTACTAATAACTCTACAATATATAAATAAAATAGTTTCAACACAATATTGGAAACATGAAATCATAAGCTTCTCTATAATAGTTTTATTTATATTATCTTCTTTTTTTTTTCTTTTCTTTTCTTTTTTATCTACATATATCTTTTAGTTTTATAACTCATCTTTATCTTCCCACTCCTAATTGACCTCCTTTTTAAACTTATTCATATGAGATAATTTCATAATAAAAATTAGCAAAATATATTTAATAATTAATAAAATTATATTTATATTTTTTTAAAATATTTAATAACTAATTCATTAAACTATAAAAATTATAAATTCATTATTATTAGATTCTTCTTGATGAGTTCTTTCTAATTATATATTAACATAAGATGTTTTACTTCATTAAAAAAATATAACATACCTTTTAAGATAAAGTTTAATAGATTATTAATAAATATAATATTTCATAAAATTAATTTTATTTTATCTAAACACTCATAATTATATACCTATTAACTTAGTCTCAATATTTATAACATATTGTACAGAGTAAAATTTCAAAATACTATACATATATAGCCATGAACTTTTCCTTAATAGTCAATGTAGAATAGTTTATTCATGAACTTCTAAAAATCTTAAATAATACTTACTTTTTTTGTTTAGTAATTTTTCTCTTAGGGCAATACCCTACATCCATTCCTAACACTCTTTGAGCATTACATTTTGGTTAATAGAATCATAATTTATGATTTCATAATTGTATCATATGCTTAGAAATAATATCATAAATGATGATTTATACTATGTTGTTGAGTGATTAATTGATGTCAATTGTTAACAATATAAAAATTTATTAAATATTGAATGTAGCTACATTATGTCATCCTTTGTCCTATTATGGATAAAGTGAAACATCTTATCTTAGATGGTTTATTTAGATAACAAGATTACTTAACCAATAACTAACTAATATAGGATGAAATGATAAAATGTATTTTAGCTCACAAAAAATTGAGAAAAAGCTTAGGTTCAAATATTATATATGTACAAGATCCTTTTCAAAAGTGTTATAGGTTTAGAATAATAATTCCTAAGATCGTTAGGTAAACAAGAACTTTCTTAATAGCCAAAGACTTGGATTAATTTCTAATTTATGAAATCTAAACTTAAAAAAGAAATGTGATTTTAACAACACACACCCAAGTACATATGTTGATGGTGAAGTGATAAGATATACACACAAGTAGAGTTTATAAAAGGTCAAACAAGAATTCACATAATCACATGCACTGACAAAACAAGTTGGAGGTGATGAATAAATATTTCAAAATATGAAACAAAGCGACTAAGAACTTTCATGGTAATTTGATGCTTTTTTTAGATGTTAGATAATGGGTCAAGATTTTTCCTTTTGAGCATTTTACTCGTATTCCCAAGGTACCTTCAGAATCATATCGCCAAATTTTTTGATACAATATATTTGTATCACATGAGCTTAATGATAGCACTTCATTAGTTCATTCAAAAGTTTATCCTTATAACACGATGAGCATCGTTATTTGTAAAGATCTCAATGTTACAATATTTATTTGTTATCCTAAAATACAAAAATATATTTTAGAATACTAAAGGACATATTTTTAAAATTCTAAATGTTATTTTAGAATTTTAAAAAGTATCATAAATTATAAAAATAAATATTTTAAATTCTACAGCAAAACTAAAAAAGCTGAATTGAAAAGCTACAAAATTGATTGTCGTAAGTAGTTTCCAACAAACATGCCTTTTGGTTGTGGTAACGCCCAATGGCAAGGCTGCGAGTGGCTCATTAATGGCTCTGGTTGAGAGGCATGTGACATCTTGGGTCCCATTGTTTGGTTGGTGCATGTCGAAGGGAATTAGCATTTGGGTGGCCATCGTATGTGACGAGTTAATGCGGATAACGCAAGCAAGTGGGTCAATGTGGGCTAATGCTAACTACAACAGTGTGAGGGAGGCGATGAACGATAAGGGGAACAACCAAACTCAATTTTTAGCTTATTTTGAAGTAATTTTTAACTAAATTTTACACCAACAGAGTTGTTGGACGACTAAATATATGAATTGTAATATAAAACTGAATGCATCTGAAAAGTTGTCACTTATTTTTCAAATAATTAAAATGAAATTGTAAAAGCAAATAATTTAACAAGCTATTAAAAACAAACTACAATGTACAATAAACAATAATCAATTGTAATTGACTCATGCAACAATAATAATATGAATACTAATAAAAAGTAAAAGAGTCAATCCTGACATACCACTAAGTTCAAATATGACTAGTACACTTCCAAATGAAATATCTTCATTATTTACTAAGCAATACTGTATCATCAACATTTATGTATATTAAAAAAAGTTACAATTGGAAGAGAATTACGTCATTCTTCTATTATTTTCTCCATTGAACTTCAAATGCATGGAAAAAAAACATTGACTACAATATTTTTTGTATTTTTTCTTAACATAAAATCTCAATATTTTTTAATTTATTCGTTTTTTTTCTTATTTTACCTTTGGTTTTCAACCATTGCTAACATTAAGATACTTTTTTATAATGCATGCAAAAATTACTTTTTAATTTTTTAAAATTTTTATAACATTATTTTCTATTATTACAAACTAACATATCTTATTTCGGATTTTTTTTTTTTTATTAAACATGACTTTCCATATGCATTCGAGCATGACCTTTAGAAGCTCGAAAGTCTAGACTTGAATTCCACCTTTGACTTGACCTGCTATAGCACACACGACCTACCACGAGGATCACGCCAACCCGGAACACCCGGCCGACCCGCCCGGCCCAATTTTTTGGTTTACTCCGTCTTTGTTCCGACCAACGTCAGAGAAAAGAAAGCTCCTTTAAAAATGAGTGCTTTCGATATATAAATCCGCTTCAGCTACCAACGTAGCCCCCACGCCACCAGAAAACCTTTGAGAAAGAGAAAGAAGAGAGAGAGAGAGAGAGAGAGAGAGAGAGATGAAGAAGCTGTGCAATGGAACGGGAAAGAGGATCCACCCCTCGCCGCCGCCATCGCCGTCTCCGTTTGACCTCCTCGTAGCGCTTCCAGCTGCGGTCTTAACCCTAGCATCGGCCCTTTCGCCGGAGGAGAGAGAGGTCCTCGCATACCTGCTCTCCGCCGGCGGAGCTGGCAACGCCCTCTCCCTGCAGTCGAAGCTTGCCGGGAAGAAGAACCGTCACCTGGGTTCTCACCATCGCCGGCAGATTCACCCTCCGGACATCAGCTGCGGCTGCTTTAGCTGCTACAAGAGCTTCTGGGCGCGCTGGGATGCGTCCCCCAATCGCCATCTCATTCACCGAATCCTTGACGCCGTCGAGGAGCCCACCGAGCCGCAGCAGCCCCCGACCGTTCACCCACGTCGTCGCCGACGCCGGCGATGCAGCGCCAAGGGCTTGATCGGGGAAAAGGGAGAAAACCCCCTTGCGGCGGAATCCGATTTCGTTGAGGAGAAGGGGAATCTCGCGAACGACGACGGTGAGGAAGGAGTTTATCCAGAGGAAGAAGAAGGGGAGGAGACGAATGGAGAAGCCACTGCCGGCGACACTCGAAGCCCGATGAGGAGGCTCGTGAGTTATATTGGGGAAAGGGTTTTGGGGGTCTGGAACTAGTAAAGGGCGAAGCTTTTTTGTCCAACAAATGGATTGATTTCTTTGGTATTTGGGATCTCTTGTCATAAAAAGGTCAGTTCTACTTCGTCTTCTTCCTCCCATCTTCTCCTGATGGGGCTTTTTCTTTCTTTAGTAGGTCATCTACTCCACTCCAATCCTTGTCCTTCTTGTACATACTTCTCCCTTATCAGATCTCATGTAGTTTGTAAGAACAGATGGCAACTTTTATGTAAGAAATCTATTGCATCCATGGCTGCTTTTCTTAAGGAACAGGAAGCAAAGATGCTATCTTGCTGGGATACCATTCTTTGCTGTTCTCTTCTCTTATTCAGGAAACTATACAGCAGAATCCTCAATTCTCAATTGATAACATTGCTTGACTACCAGAGCAACAGCTGTTGCTTTCCTCTTCATTGCAATGCCTCCCTTTTCTTGTTCAGGTCTGCATTTATCCATTCTGTTCTTCTTCAAGATTCATTTCAACTCAGGTAAGAAAGACAAGAGTTGTGTGTTTGTTGTTTGTGGAAACTGGAGCAGTTTCATCTACCTCTGTAGTTCATCAAACCCTAGATTTGTACTCATAGCCTTCTAAAAATTGCACTTTTGGTTATGTTGTGATGTTTTTTCAGAACAGGCCCTTCTGAAGCTCCAGTAATTGAGCTCTAATTGTATATGAAACCCATGAGAAAGCATTTATGATTCTATAATAGGCATTGTTAGCTTTCTTTGGCATGAATGATTGATTGAAATGAAATTAGAAAAAATAAAAATGAATTTTAAAAATGAAAAAATCATATGAAATTTTGTTTTTGCTTTTTCTATTTTTGAGTATTCAAGATTTGAAAAATGTTTTTTTTTTTTGGAATAATGAAGAGTTCAAGGAATATAATTCATGAATTCAATCCAACAGAATAATAAAAATATAGTAATGATAGAAATATCAACTTGGCTTGCTTGTCATTAATTTTTAATGGTACCAAACATTATTGGATTACCTAAATGTCTATAAAATAAATAATTTATGTAATTTTTTTGAATGTGCAAGTAAAATGCCTTTTGGGTATTGACCAATATTGTTTTATCAATGTAGGTTTTATTTATTCGTGATTGAAGTCACTCGAAGTTCTTATTATTTAAATTTTGAATTTTGAAAATGAATATGCATAAAAAAGAAAGTATTGTAAGTTTTAAAATAAAAATGTAATAATTACATAAGTGGATAAATTGATTTTTTTAATTGAGATATGAATTTTGCACGATAAATTTAATTAATAAAAAAATAAATTTTGATTCTTTATTAGAAGAGTAAAATAATTTTTTATAATAAAATATTTTGAAAACAATCATTTTTTATTCTTTTTTAAGTTGTTCTTTCTTTTTTAAAAAAATAATAAATTATATTTTAAAATACGATTAGATACATTTTTAATTGTACTTTAAAAATTATTATTTTTTGTAGAAATATAACTAAGATTTCAACCCAAAACCCTAAATTTGATTCCATTTCACCACACTTGTATGAGTTCTTACCTCAAAGACAAACAAACCCTTAAAGTGACAATCTTGGGCTTTGTTATGATTGAGCTTTGCTTTCCATTTGAACCATTTGGAACTCCTCTTCTTCCCGGTTGTGTAACCAATGGTTGACCATGGAAAGCACGAAATTTGAAATAAAAATAATAATTAATTTATTTGCAAATTTATGATTGTTTTGCTTCCATTTTTACCATATGAAACTCCTCTCTTTCCCGGTTGTGTAGCCTATGGTTGACCATTTCAAGCTTGAATTTTGGAAGAAAAAAAATCAATTTAATTGCACATAATAATTTATTAAATCTTTTTTTAATTTATTCGATTTATTTAAATTTGATTGGTCCGTGCTTACGTATGCAGAGCATCTTTACACAAGACAGCCGCCTTCTATGGAATCTTATGTCGAGAGATGGAATCTGGGTTAGTCGGGTCAGAATGGGTTCGGGTTGGGTTTGTCTTGCAAACGGTTTATGAAATTAGATTTTCTTTATTAAAAAAAAAGCGTTTAAGTGAATAAAATAAAATTTTTATGAAAATTATTCGTTGCAAAGGATAGTTGTGAAGGATAATTTTGACTTTGTGACTGTGGAATTATTAATTATATTTGAAAATTATTATATAAAATGTCGCTAAGTTTTTTGGGTTTGTTATTTTGTGTTAAGAATTATATAATTTAATAACTGATCAAATTAATTTTTGTTTTTTATATGTAAATAAGAGTGTAGTAATTACATTTGTGAGGATAAAACAATTTTTTTTTTTTTTGAGTTGATATAATAAATGATAAATGTGGATTGAGAAAAAATAAAAATTGAAATTATTTGATGTAGTTATTGTTAAGACTTCTAAATGGATCAATCTTGATTTAACTTGATTTAAGATTTGATTAAAATAAATAGTTTTTAAAATTTGATTTTTAATCAAATAACCCATCAAACAACCCAATTTGTTCAAAACTAATACTTAACTAAAAACTAATATCTTCAATGATTTGATTAAAAATTATATTTAGTAAAAAAAATTGAATAATGTTGTGATTGTTAATCAAATGTATGTTATTTATCTCAATTTGTATTTATTTTAATATTATTATTTTTTAATTTTAAATGTAGTTATTCATTTGCTTAAAAGGTTGGGTTGAATGTTAAATTCAAAATTTTGGATTGGATCTAAGCTCAAGTTGGATTTGACCAAGCCACGATTAGATTCAACAAATCAACCTCAAATAGTAAATGCCTAATCCAATTTCAAGCCAAAACAATTCGATCTCAATTGTATCCATTTCTTCACCTAATTGTAATTAAAAACATGTTTTTTTAACAATTAGTAGCTAGGAATGAATTTTAAATTAAAAATTAAAATTTCAGAAAAAATTATAAAAAAATGATCATTTTAAAGTTTAATTTATCAAACTTTTATGTATATATTTTTTTTCAAATTAACCACCTTTATAAACAAGATTTTAATTAGGGTACAATATGCCAACCATACTTTTATATACTTTTTTTGAAATCAAAGGAAGATTAAAAAGAAATATTTTTTTTTTATTTATGCTAAAACTAAAAATAAAAAATATATATATATATATATATAAATATGTTCTATAATTATAATTTATTAAACAAATTCAAGCCATTGTTATAAGAAACAAGAGCATTATGCAAACATAATTCCCCTCTTCTCCATTGTGCACAAAAGTAAGATGTAATGTTGTGGTCACAATCGAGATTGTAAACCTCCGGCGACCACAATGGTTTCTCCGGTGATGTATGCAGCATCATCGGATGCTAGAAATGCGGCGGTTGCCGCCATTTCTTCTGCCGTCCCTAACCTTTTAAGCAAGATCTTCTCCTCAAGTTCTCTTCTCTGTGACAACTTTGTTTAGCATGTGAACAGACAATCAACAAATATATTAGCTCAAACAATAACAAAATACATTATGTATCATACATAGAGGATTTCAAAGTTACTATTATATAAAATACATTAAATTTTTCATTATTTGATTCAATATCATCTAAAATTTTTTATTATTATTAATATCAATATACCCATATCTAAACATACATCATCAAATCAAACATTTAAAATCTTTGAATAATACTATATAATAGTGTTCATAGTCGAAACTATCCCTTGTCTACAACCACCAGTTTATCCTTCTAGATTTTTGTTTACATGTTTATGAACTTATTTCTAAGATTAATGTAAGAAGAAATGCATTTTATAACCATTTTCATAAGAAACATTGTGACATTAATCTTCACCAATCAAAACAATAATCAAAATGAGTTACAAGTTTTTCATTGCAAATTTCAGAAAGCCAAACAATCATCAAGAAATAAGCAATTTAATGTCAAGATATTAAAGTTTTGTTCAAGAAATGTGACCAAAGACTTACAATAGCTTCATTGTTTAGGAGGAAATCCGAAAAGTGGGTAGGCACAAATCCTGGAGCTATGCAATTTACTCTAGTGTGTGGGCTCATTTCAGCAGCCAGGGCCTGCAGTTGTTTGAAAAGAAAATTAGGTTAAAATGTTGCAGGCAAATGCATCAGATTAGAACAATTGTTACACAAATGCCAAGAAATTGTAAACATGATATAACAAAAATACCATAATCCATCTGCAAATTGTCAATTTTATATCAGCAGCTAATAAAGGAATCAATTGTTCAAAACCAAACTCGAACTAAACTACAAAGAAATGTAAATCCAACAAGACAGTAACATAATGGCCTTTACAGGCATAAATAGCAAGGAACTAATGGTTAGAGTCCCTGTTTGCATTTTACTTTTTCAAATTCATTTAAGAAGTTCTTCCTTTTTCAAACTCTAATTGTAAGAAGCCCTTTTTAACAAAACTTTATTTTTTAGAACTTGTTTTAAAACCTTTTTGCTAAACACACAAGCTATTATCAAACTAAGACATGTTCTACAATGTTAGGGTCGTATAAAATGAAGTATTTTATGAAAACTCTACTTTTAAATCTTTATTTTCAAACCTCTTTCTAAACTCAATGTCCTACTATGTTTAGTGTTGTATAAGGCAAAGGAATGGGCCTAGGGTTTATAAGAAAGGAAGCCTAAGCAACTCATCTATGCCAAGATTAAGGGAAGTAAGGGTACCCTTAATTTTATAGCGTGCAATTGTATAAATATTATGTTTAAAATCATAAATGATCATCTTTTTGAATTTAGCAGCAAGTTGTGCTCACATTATTGCTCTTAGATATGTATCATTCTTTTAAACTTCAGCAATTTTGAGCTTTTATGGCTCAATGGCACCTTCTTTCTTGATCATGAAATGAAATGTTTCGAGGATATATTTTCTATAAAACAGAAAAAAAAGGACAAAAAGAACTTACAAAATGAAGATGATTGAAACAACCGTGCTTTTGAATGATGCCTCAAGCGAAGTTCTGTGGGTAGCTAAACTGAGTACCATATAAGAGACTAAACAAGATCGATCTCTTTTATTAGTTATGAAAAAAGTTAAGTGAAATTGTTATTATTGATGACATATCCCTCAAGGCTTCTGATAGTTTTCTTGGTTATGCTTCTGTAATAGAAAAGAGTAAGGTTAAAATTTGCTCTTTGGTTAAGTTAAAACCTTGAATCAATTAATCTATAAGGATCTTTCATGTTGCTTTAATTTGCGTGAGGAAATGAATGAAGAAAAATGTACAATGGTTTGAAAGAAGAAAACAGACGAGCCAGAACAAGATCCAGTCCAGTTTGAAAATGCACCATTCTTGTAAAAAAAAGAAATAAAACGGTAAAAGTATTGAGCAGAAGCACAGTACAAATGATTGCAATGCATTCTACTTCATTAGCCTGCAGCACAGAGAAACATTTGTTTAAACCAATTTGATGAGGACATCATGTTCGAGAAGGATTTTCGACGTCCACGGACCAGGTCTTGCACTAAAAACCTATTATCATCTTTAGGAAGCCAACACAACTTTTGGATTCGAAATCGGAGTCCGAATGGCTTCCCGGGAGCAAAAACAAGGCCAAAATCACTATTCCTGCCGCCGGCCGCCGCCTCCGCCGCAACCTCTGCTGTCACAGTAACCGCCCGCCGCTGTTTCGAACCACTCGTGCCCGAACCGGATCCAGGTTTGCCCGAACCGCTGTGCCTGAGTCCAGCCAGGCGCCGACCCAAGCTACCCACAGATGACCCGCGTCGACCCGCGCCGACCCGCACCGACCCGCGACCTGTGACACGCGTCGACCCACGCCAGCCAGCACCGACCCGCACCGTCGCCGCCGCCGCCGTCGCCGCGCCTCCAGCCATCCGAAATTAGGATAAATGCACTTAATTTTATTAATTTTTCTCAGATTTCTAAGAGTATATTTGTAATTTTTTAAGTGACTTTTAATTTACCCATGTGTCCTTTAGTATTCCCATTTTATGAGTTAAATGTCTTTTGTACCCTTATGGATTCCTATATAAGGGGAAGTCCTTTTCTGTTGTAAGGAGATTGAATAGTTAATGCAAGCTTTTGAGTGTTCTTTGCTTCCATTCTGAGTTCGTGAGTGCTCTGAGTGTCTTTGGCGTGCTGACTCGTCAAAGCTCTGATACTGGGAGGAGGGACGCGAGGTCCAAGTGGTGAGACGCCACTCCAGTCTATCATCTTCCTTCACCGCTCAACCATCTTCAAGTGAAGTTTTTGTTTTTCCTCGTCTTCCTTTTTACGAGTAATTTCCATTCCTAGATTATTAATTTGTCTTCAATATATTTTCATTCTGCGAAGTGCAACTTTTACTATAAATTATATTTTAATTTCAACTGGTACTTAACCAATCTAAGTACTCCTTATTTCTGCGTGTTTGAAAGTGTGTAGCCGTAATCAATTTAGCGACTTCTTAGCCGCTATCGATCCTAAGTTTAGTTAGGATTCATTGGTTGGTGCCTTTGCGTTCAACCCTCATCGTATCTCGGTGTGTGTCCCTTAGGGTGACGGCCCTGCTCTTTGTTGTGCATCAGTCACGAATTTTCTAACTAAGCAAATTTCGTCTAGTCCTACATCACAATTCCTACAGAAAACGTATATACATTTGTTACTTTAAGCAAATGTAATTTGAACATGGGAGTAGACGATTTGATAGAATTCTGGCATAGTTAAAGAGACTGGATGCAGAAGACATTCATATTATGCTGCAGCCAATGACACTTAGATAAATCACTAACATTTAACTTGCACAGCGAAATTATAAATGCGTAAAGTATATGTGCCGGTTCAAGATCTATGGGCATTTTGTCATCAAGTTGTAGAAAAATTTGAACATGAAATTCAAATAAAAAGCATAAATACCTTCGTCAACCCAAAAAGAGCTGTCTTTGTGACCCCATACATAGCTAGTGCTTTCCCAGGATTATAGCCGGCAATAGAAGATATAAAGATGATAGATGATCCCTCATTCAAGTAGGATGAAGCAGCCTGTGGCACAACTGAAAGTGAGTACTACAAACAAGCTAGGTCTCAAGCATCCACAGAAAACAATTCTTAGTTACCTGTAGGAGTAAGATACTGGCTTTCACATTGACCTCCCACATTTTATCAAGAACAGATTCCTTGGTATCCAATATACCATCAACGGTTGGATTAATAGCAGCATTGGACACAACAATATCAATTTTTCCATATATCTAAGATGTCGATAAAATAAGCAATTACTGAGTGGATGAACTACATTATGGATTGACATGAACTTGAAAGCATAAACAGAAGGGAGACAAAAGGAGGAACTTGAAAGGAGCACGTTTTTCATAAGCATATTGGTTATTTCTCTTCTCAATTTCAAATGGTGATCTCATCACAATAAATCATAATACACAGAAGAACCATTTCCACAAGAGATGCCAAGCTTGGATTCAAAACATGACAAACACTAATTAATATGAAGTGGACAGCATAAGCATAGCATTAATAACAGAAAGCATAATATACCACACCAGAGTATTGTAGCAATGAGACTACTAAACTCAAAAGGATTGTAGCCCTGAGGAGACGCCTCTAAAGCTCAAGTTAGTAGAATCATGAGCTGAGGGATCTAAAGGAGCCACATTCCCTCATTTCTCTACATTTAAACAACAGAAAAATCTAAATGCTATCCAGAATGTGGTATACTAAATAAAATGAAAAAGAACAAAGGTACATAGGAAACTCCAACAAGAATATCTAAGAATTGAACCGTTTGAGATCTTAGAATAGGATGGCAGATAATATCTTGGGAAGAAATTCATTTTGATTCTATCTAACTCATTATAAAGATTCAATGACAATGAAACCTATCTTAAGAATCATGGGCAAAAGTCTCTATCATTGAGGACCTGTGTATCCAGAGCTGTTTGTAAAAATATTCACAAATACCTAACAAGAAGATGGCCAGCCTGGCATATTGAATCCCATGCAAGGTTGATAACAGGAACAGCTACAATGTCCCACATCTAAAGTTTTGCATTAAGAGTTAGTACTAATTAGATTTTATCAAACTTCAAAGCAACTTATTGGGTCCCATCTCCACCACAACTTCTACCCAACTTTCTCTCTCTTTCTCCTTTTCCCAAACAAAGCCCAACCCAACTAACCAAAACTTACTCCCAACCAAATCATTGCCATGCATACATCAAATGATATTGAAGTACATTTTGGTTAATCGGCATTGAAGCATAGTTGGCACAATAATGACTTACCACCAATGGCCCCTAATGTAATTAATATTACTAATTTCAACAACTATTAATTACTTGTTATTATGAACTCCTTGAAAACAGGTCATTTTTCTCCATAAACTTTATCCAAAACTTTGCTTAATTATTGTTCACAATGCTACCACCTGAAACTTTGCAGAATATGGCTTTGTTCTATTGAATACTGCCCTTGTGAATGATGGTACAATCCATATTTCTATTGAAGATTGCCACTCATTCTATTGCACAATGCCAAAATGACATTTGTGACTTCTTTCTGTGTTGTTGTATAAAGCCCTGAGTTATTTGACGAATACTCAGGATTAAGTATGGAAATTTCGACTTGTACATGTGAAAACCCTCTCAAACCTCCCTTACTTGGATGGGCATGGGGCTGAAAACTAGATTGTGAAGTTGTACAAGTATAGAAACCAAAATTTAACCTTGTTCAAGTTGGGTCAAGAGGTAAAAAAATCTGACCGTCCTTTCTTTTAAACCATCTCCATTCAAGCAGCCCTTCCTCTCCTCCCCTTTTCTTTGTCCTCTTCCTCCACCTTCAAAGTGACCATCTGACTCCACCCTTCACCAACAGACTTGTTGCTGGCCCTAACTTGGTCATTTGCTAATCTCACTTTTTCCTCTCCTCTTCCTCATCTCCTCCCTATCCTACTATTCTCAAAGTTTAAATTGCCAACAATCAAAAATCATTTGAAAACCTCTCTTCTCCTTCCCTTCTCCTCCTCTCCTTTCCCTTCCCTACCTATAACCCACCCATCCTCCATTGAGGTTTGGGCTGGCCACTCAATGCAAAACCATAACCCTTATCACCTCATAGTCGCTCCGTGCCTCCCACTAGCATCCAATATGAAAGTTGAGGAAGGGGTGTCGCTCCGATGTACATGTCAGTTGGGTGATCTTGCATAGCAACATTTGCTATCCTAGTGAACTTTACTACCATCATGTCGCTGCCATTGTTGTCGACGCCTAGCACTTGGGTCGGCATCATGATGATTGCTACCAATAGGTGGAGAGAGAAAAGAAAGAAAGGAGCAAGGGAGAAACTAAGAGAAATAAGTGGTAAGAGAAAGAGAAAGGGGCTTAAGGGAGAAAGAGAGAGAGAGAGAGAGAGAGAGAGAGACAATAGAAATGTTGAGGAGAGAAAGTAAAACAAAAGAGAAATTAGGACTTGTAATCCCATTGAGTAGAGAGAAAGAGAAAGAGAAGAAAGAAAAATTAAGGGGAAGAAGAAAAGTCTACACAACAATGTGAAAATTGGGTGAGCATCTAAACCTCAGTTGATTTTTGTTTTCGTGTTTTTTGTTTCGACTATATAATAGAATGTTTTCTCTAACAAAATGGCACTTATCACTTCCTAACAAGTTGAATTTGTGTAAGAGGAAGTTGATGATTGCTCTTTGGTATTTAGGGCATGGAAATGGAGGAAAGAAAAAAATATGTGTCGAACATTGAAATAGGTGTTTCTACATAGCCATTTTATGCCATATGTGATGTATTGTTGTTATGCTAAGAATAAATAGACTACATGATTATTTTGTGCTGCATAATCTATAATTTTATTGTGATGTTGATGTGATCATACATATAATGTCATATGCTATACTTTATAAAGTAAATGATAAACTGAATTAAGTAATATTACATTTAACATATTTACTAAGTACATAAGCATAACAATATTATATTTAAGTAGGTGTAGCTCAATACTTTATTACTTGTACTAGATTTGATTATATGCCAAAAATTGTTGACGTATAAAAAAAATCATATTTTTAATGCAAGTAATGTGTGATGGCACCATTAAAATGACAAGAAAAGTAATGTAATGACTTATGAGTTATACAAATTAAAAGATTGAAAAGGTCTAGTGGCTAATATAAGTCATGTAGAAAATAAAGAAAGGCTAAAAATGCTTAAGTAGCTAACAAGTCACGTGAATTATATAATAACTAAAAATATTAAAAATACAATAATAAATAAGTGATAAAAGATAACAATGAACTAAAATATAGAATATGTTTGACAAAAAGAAAAATAATAAATTAGTTTTTATTATAACTAAATAAACTAAGTAAGATTTTGACTGCTTACATAGAAATAAGAGAGTAATATAATAAACTCTACAAGGTTTATATAATTAAAAGAAAATGATGCCTATAAACAAGACCATAATAAGAAAATAAGTTATAACTATAAGGTTGTATATATATGCTTAATTCTTTGGTGATTGTAATATGCGTGTGTGTGTATAACACATTACTGTTTAAATTGTGATGATAAATGTCATAAATATTTAGTTCTTTCTGACTTAATCTATGCGATAAAGATTTTACATACAACATCATGCAAATATTATATTGATTTACATATAATTGTGCTAGATTTTGTATGCTGAGCCTATGATGATAACTTAACTTATTTTGAGACTAACGTTTTAGGAATGCCAAACTAATAATGCAATAAAGAGTGCAAAAATAACATGCTAATCCTAATATCCATTTTAAACATTGTTATTGTATTTAAAAATATAATTGGGATTTTATATGCTATATTATAACTATGTGGATGTACAATTGATATTTACATGAAGGTACAATAGATAATTAAATAAATATTATCGATAACTATATGAAATATTATAGTTTATAATTGTATTAGTAGTATTTAATGTGTGTGTGTGTATACATACACACACACACACACATATGAAAAAAATAAATAAAATATATAAGAGATCTTGTCTGTTTGATTTCTAAAATTTAGAAAAAGAAATAAATTTAAAAGATTTAGGATCAAGAATTTAGGTGCTCTGTTCATGATAAGTGAGAGAAAACATAAAGATAATATCAAAGCAATTAAAATCCTAAAAATGAAAGTTTAAACAGTATTATATCAAAGTAGAAGTCCTTGGAAGGATAAGATAGATACCTAAGATGATTTAAGCAGGTTAAATAACTACAATAAAAATATATATATAAATTTGTTGATACTAGACTAATATAATAAGGAAAAACGCATTATATATATATATATGTTTGTGTATATGTGTGCACGCGTGTTTGTGTTGATTAATGCAATAAAGCTTATTTTATTAAAAACCCGTATGAATTAGGATGGAGTATGGCGAACCCATCCCTTTAAGTGAGGAAGTTGTTAGCATAAATAATGAACAAGAGAAAGAAATAATAACATTGATAGAACCTACGAAAAGAGTTGAATAAAAGCAATTAAAAATGAAATCCCATGTTGAGAAGGCAAAAGAAAATGAATGTTCATACTTTATATGTGAATTTTCTTATCAAAAGGAATAACCAACATGAATCCCTCAGCCATTGACCTAGTACATGTTTAGCTAAGTGCACAATTTCTAAAAGGTGGTGCTAAGGATCTGGTTGGTTGAGAAAAGAAAGCCAACTAAGATATTTTATTTGTGAAAGTCCTGAATATACTACTATAGGAAGTATACAAAAATTGAAAAATGAATAGCATTGCATGTTAGTTATGCAAGCATGATAAAATAAACATTATATGTTGATCATATAAACATGTTATGACAAGTATCATATGTGGATTATATAAATATTAGGATATGATAAACTTTATATGTTGACTAAACTAGTTTTGAGAATATTTAACATTGCACATAAATGTGCAAAAGAAAAGGAATGCATATTAATTACAAAAAATGTCATTAAAAAGATATGTGGTTAATAAGCTATGTAAAATATGAAAGAATAAAAAATGAATAGACAGTTAATAAACCACGAAATTTTAAAATGTCGAAAAGATACCATTGTAAAGAAAGAAAATAAAAATAGGAATAAGAATAAATAAAATAATGAAGTAATGATATGGGTGGGCATAAAAGTGATTTAAAACGAATCACAATATCATATCTGACACTCATATTGTTTTATATTAAGATTTTGAAGAAAAAAGAGATCTATAAAAACGATGGAATGTTTTTCATGTGCACCTTATGCTTATGTGACATGAAGAATAGTAAGCATCAAGGCATCTTTTTCACATATATGATGTGAATATAAATATCAACATGAATTGATTACAGATGTGAATATAAATATCAACATGAATTGATTACACATGGTAATATACAACATTATGCACATTGAGAAAGTCTAAATGGTAAAGGAAAGAACACAAATATGACTCAATACAATGTCACTTACAAATAAGATAAATTTCTCCCAACTAGGAGTTACAATTGATTGGTTATAAGATTTGACAGAAGTAAATGACAAAGACAGACATTTAAGAGATAAAAGCATAAAATATCCTAGATAATTCTGAATTTCGAGAACAAACTTCATATGAGGGAATTGTAAAATCCTTAAAATTTTAAGATAATTAATTTACATTAATGTTTTAAGATCAACTTATAACAATATAGGAGTGTCTTATAAAAAATCTCAAAAGTAATTGAAAAAAAGCATTCAAAATATGCTAAATATATATTTTCAGATAAACCTTGTCAAAAAAATCTAACAATGCTTGTTTCGCCTCTATCAAAATTCATTTAGAATTATAATGAATTTTGAAATTAAAAAATAAATAAGAAAATAAAATAATAAATAAATAATTTTACATATATATTTATATATACCCTAATTCTAATTTCACAACCGAGCTCACCCTAATCTCTCCTGCATCCCAATTTCCCTTTTTCCTTTGTTTGGGTCAATCATTCCTTAACGTGAAACCCTAATCCTTATCTCCTCACCAACACGACCCTCATGGAAGTTTACTACCATCACGTTGCTATCATCGCAACCGTCGCCTCGCTGGTGGATCAACATCATGAGGAAGGTGTTGACACTAAGTGGAAAGAGAAGGAAGAAAGGAGTGAAGTAGAAACCAAGAGAAAGAAAAAGTAAGAGAAAGAGTAAGGAGCTTAAGAGAGAAAAAGAGAAAAAGTAGGGCAGCCAAGGAGAAAGACATAAAAAGGGACAAATTGGGCTTGGAATCCAATCGAGAAGAGAGAATGAGAATGAGGTGAGAGAAAGTGAGGAGTAGAAAGAGGGATTGCAAAACAACGTAGAAATTGGGTGAGCATCTAAACCCTAATTGGTTGTATTCTCGTGTTTTCTAGTTTTGGTTGCACAATGGAATGTTTTCTTAAACAAAATAAAACTTGTCACTTTCTAATAGGTTGAATCTATGTAATAAGAAGTTAACAATTACTTTTGATATTTTAGGGCACAATAATCAATGAAAGAAAAAAGATTTATACTAAACATTGAAATAAGGGTTTCTATTATGCTAAAAATAGACAAACTACATGATTATTATGTGTGTATGATAGATTGAATTGCAATTAAATTACCTAATGTTATAAGTTTGTTGCAATGTTCATATGTTGCATACATGTAATATCTTATGTTATAGTTTAGAAAAAGAATGATGCATTGAATGATGTGATGCATAATTTACATTCAAGATGTTTCTCAAGTACATAAACATGACAATATTACATTTAAGTAGGTGTGGTATTAGTACTGAATTTTTTACATAAGATTTGATTATATACATGTATAGCAACAGTTATATGTTCATGCAAGTGATGTGTGATAATACAATTGAAATCGCAAGAAAAACTACGTAAAGACTTATTAGTAATGTAAATTAAAAGATTGAAAATATCTTATGGTTAGTAAGCTATTTAGAAAAAAAATTTAAGCTGAAAAAATTCCTAAGTGGCTAACAAGCCACATGAATTATATAATGTTAAAAAATATTGAATGTTCCATGATAAATAAAAATGGTAAAGGATAAGAACAAACAATATTGTAGATACGCATGCAAAATGAAAAATAACAAAAGAGTTTTCCACTGTAACTAAGTAAATTTAAGTAAGATTCAGACTTAGAACCCATAATAAAGGAATAAGAGGACCCATAAAGTTGTGCTTATATGATTATTTCTTTGACAATTGTAGTATATACATAAACATATAATATGTTGTTTAAATTACTATGATAAAGGCAATGATCGCTTAGTTATTTCCTATTTAATCTATGTGATAAAATGTTGCATGTGACATAACCTAAAGATTATATTGTTTGACATATGATGATTGTGTTAGATTTAGTCTGTTAAGCTTGTGATAGGTGGCTTAGCCTATTTTGAGATTAACATTTCAGATTTATTGAGCTCACAAGACAGGAAAGGAAAAACATAAGAATATAATGTTAATCCTACTATATATTGTAAATATTATTATTGTAATAATTTAAAAAATATAATTATGGTTTTGTAAGAGATTAAACTGTGTTGATGTACAATAGAAAACTACATAGATGTTGATGATTGTGTTGAATATTACAGGTAGTAATTGTATTCATATTTGATAAATTTATATATATATATATATATATATATATATATATATATATGTATATAAAGAAAACGAATGAAATATATAAAGTTTATAATCATTTGAAATCTAGAATTTGGAAAAAAAATGGATTTAAAAGGCCTAAGATAGAGAATTTAAATCCCATGTTCATGAAAAGGAAGAGAACGTCAAATGTTCATCTCTTTTCAACAACCCTTAGTTGATGGGCAACTAAGCCGATATGATAGATCTATAAGGATCTACATTAAAATGAGAACTACAAGCTTGCTTAAGATTCTAGAGTGGCTAACACTCCATCTTTAGAGAACTTCAACAAAGAGAGATGAGGAAAGGCAGCAAATTCATTGAGTCTCTTAGTAGCAACTTGTATATCTTTTTTATTTTAAGAATCATTATTTAATCATCAGAATATATAACTTGTATTAAGATGTTCAACACTAATCACCAGCAAGCTAGCACTTACTCTTACTTTTTCTTATTAGTATGCTTACAATCTAAGAAGTTATGAACTCATGTTAGATTTAAAAAGTCTTAAATAACCTATTTGTATAAATGTTTGAATCCTCACTCCATCATAAATAAAATAGTAGTTTTTATTTTATAATTTGTTTGTGCATGATTGTCTAATACGTCATTGTCTTATTTGCCAAATCATTGTGAACAATTTTTTATTTTTGGGTAATGGAGGCGAAGCCATGATAACAAGTAATACTCTATAGTTTGTAGTCTATTCATTGCTCAAATACATGATAAGTTGACATCATCCCAATTAGGCTCCTAAGACTATTAAGTTACAAATTAAAGTGATAGTAAGAGGTTGAAATCAATTGATAACATTATTCAGTAATCTAAGTAGTGCACAATATGAAATTCACTTAATTTTTAATCATTCTATCAAACCCAAGTTTTGTCCTTCAAAATTTAGTTCAAGGTTATCAATTTGAAGCCATAAGTTGGCAATATGAGATTACGCATTTTCAAGTCAATTTTAAGACACTTGATATAAGATGGCACACCTAGCCAAATCTAGCATAGAGATTAATTACACATTTTATTTGAATCAATATTTAATCATTCCAAAAAAGCTATATTTACGAAAGAAAGTCCTTAAATGACAAATTACATAAGGGCATGCCAATATTTTCAACCACTTGAACTAATTTAATGTTATTGAGCACAAGTTTAATTAGGCAAGTTTGTCATGATTTAACTAGGAGATAAGGCCAACTTGTGGAGATTCAAAAAAAGATAACGATAACCACTTAATATTTTTTGATGAGGAATGGATTACCAAAGTTTTCATACCAATAATGATAAAGAGATTGGCTAGGAGGAACTCCTGCAATAGGATCTAAGATGAAAGATAATGATGAAGAGATTATAAGAACATTGAGGTAGATTTGAATCTCAATTCGGATATATTCGGATAGCAACCTCAAAAAACCTATATCACAACTTAACTATGTACACACACGTACGATAAAGAAAATTGCGACTTTAATTAGGAGATAGATTTGACTCGTTATTCAAATATATTTGGATCACAACCTTAAGAAACTTAGATCCCAATGTTGGTGTTTGCAAGCATGCATGATAAAAGAAATCACAATTTTAATCAATGCCAAGTAAACTAATCTTTATTTCTTATTATATAACAAAACTTTAAATAGATTACAATTTTAAACTTAGATTAAAAAAACAAGATGAAAAAAATAACCTTTCTAGTAAAAAAATACAAAGACATGTAAAAATAATTAAAAATACCTAAGAAACTTATACATTATCAATTACAACTCAAAATCAACTAAAAATACAAAAAAAATAAATAAAACTCTATACAACTTACTAAATCAACTCAGAATCACTTATTGATCTAGCTTATCCTTCATTACTTACCCACAAGCTTATCAGATAAAAATGAAGCTTTTCTTTAAACCAAAAGCAAAAGTTTAACCTTTTACTAAGGTTTATAGAGGTTGAGAGTTTCTCCCATTGCTTAGAAATACCAGTGCAATTTATTAAACTCCTGGGAAAATAAGCAATCTATTTGCTGGATTTCTTAACTCCATTTGGGTCTCTTCTTATCACTTTAAGGCAAGAAAGAGAATGGGCTTCTCCATCATCCATTGTTGAACTAACCTACATGTATGAAGTGAAATGCAATTATCAAGTCATGTTAGCCAACCTTTCTATTATATCTTATGGTTTCAACAGTTAGGACAACTGCTAAAACCATTATGTGAAGTCCCATGCTAACAAAAGGTAATGGACTTGTACAACGCAAATAAATAGCTAGCTTCAACCATCTTACTCAAGTGCTTCCATGTGCTTTTCACTTTTTGGGCATTGTCCTCAAGGCATATAAAAATAGGAATCCAACAAAAACTCCCATAAGTCCTGGTCTAAGTTAGATAGAGATTTTTACCTTTAGTTGGTTCAACTTCAATAGTGCTTATCATCTAATCTACCATCTAGAAATGTATTCCCATCATCAAATTACCTTAACATAAAATATGACTTTAAGCAAGATCACAATCAAAATAATGAGGGCTAACAATAGAAAAGATATAAGAAACACTAAATGCATGTTGGATTTGAAGTATAATCACAGATTATGGTTGAGGTTATGAAAAAATTCTCAAGGAAATCAACAGACATTAGAGTAATTCACTCCATAGATTTTTGCAACAATAAAACCAATGATCATGTATACATATTAATGGATATTCTCGTATGCCTAGCTTAACCCTCAAGTTAGCACAAAATATTGTGGTCAGCTCATAACCATTTGTGATTTTTTTCAATGTACTTATTAGTACATAGTCCTAGATCAAAGGCACATGCTCTAATACATAAATATGAGATGTTTTTGGCACAAGCAATAATCATATAGATAATAGTTTTGTAAGAAAATAGAGAAATTTCTTATTCTTGGCTTGATCAACAATCGTTACTATGTTTTTTCAAAATATCAATAGGTTAAGATGTCACTAACATGATGGAATGAGACATGATTCTGGCTGGCACAACAAAGCTAGTGTCTTCACGCTAAGGAAGAAATATACTTGAACAAATTCTAAGCTATAATCTTTTCAATGATTCACTTCAAAAACACAAACAAATATATCATTAGGATATGGTAGTTTGCTCAACAACAGCACACCAACCAAATCACTAAATTTAGAAATACAAAACAACAAAGCTGAATAACCAATAAAACTTTGTCAGTAAAATTACCTTGCACAACCATTTCTTGAATATCAACTGCACTGAAAAGCATTTTACATAACTTTATGAAACAACAAAATCTTTTTGATCTATGAAACAAAACATTGTCTAAAAAAGTTGAACAAACAAATAGGTACACACATTGTGTTGTCCATAAAAATAGACTTATCCTTAAAAACACCTCTATAAAAAAATATATCATATGCAAATTTAACTAGATAAAAGTACTTGTAGCATAGAGATTACAACTATAGAAAAGAAAAAATTAAAATAATAAGAAGTTTCATTATCTTGTGTTCGTACGAAAAAATGACGGTTAATTTAATAACAATACCATAAATATTATCCAAGTTGTTCACATGGAATGAAAAAGCTCATCCAAGGTGATGTATGATAAAATATACCAATCTATTTTAAAAATAAGTTTCATAAGATTGCAATGACTCAAGCAATATTTTATAATAATAAATGTTAGCCAACAATGTACAAATATAGAAATAAAATAGTGGTATAGATATGAGGATATGTGATGGATTAATGACTATGCTAGAAAAATATGATTTGAAACAGATGCATACAAAATATGTTGATGTATCACCAGTTGATTGCAAGCTTAAGCGGAGATGGCTTACATGATTTGAACATTATAAATATGGATTGATTAGCACTCCAATGAAGAGATGCGAGTTATTAAACTTCTCTATTGCAAATACAAGACTAGGTAGGCAAAAAAGGATATAGCAGCACACCATTAGAAAGAAATACATGTGAACAGAGTGCAATGCCACTAAATAATTCTTGCATGCAATCCCTATTAGTAGGATAAAGATATGGCGTTGTGCAGCTCTATGAAATGGAGCTATGAGTTGTGAATGGACACCAAGTTGCACAATCAAAACATGATGCACGAGCCATTAGCAGAACAGATACTGATGTTGCCATACGGGTTTCAGCAAACTCAATGATGTTCCTTTTCTGTTTCTATGCTGCATATGAAGCATTTCCATAATACTTAACAGAAATCCACCAACATCAATTCATGAAGTTATAAAACTGCATATGAAAAACCAAACAAGCCCCGTTCGTAGCAACTGCGTCAACTGTGACTCAATAAAACGAATCATTTTTCTTTCATGCTCGCCATTCAAAATTAGGAAAAGGTAACCTGCACGGTCTTTTCTATGAGTTCCTTTCTCTGCTGCGGATTTGACACGTGGCACGTGATCCCCATAACTTCCAGCCCCTTGGATCGTAGTTCTTCCACCGCGGCATCGACATTTTTCTGCCGTTCCACGGGATCATAACCAAATAACGCAGATAGCACATGAGAGACGGAGAAAGTGTGTACGGAGAGAGAAAAAACCTGCCGGCGAGAGGAGATGACGACGAAGGCGCCCTCGCCAGCAAACCGCTCGGCGATGGCGAAACCGATTCCTTGCGTTGAAGCCGTAACAATCGCAACTTTTCCCTGCAATCTCTTCATCTCTCTCTCTCTCTCTCTCTCTCTCTCTACCCCACCTTCGTACCCTCTCTGATCCGTTGAAGACCTTCGATCAGGGGAAGGAGAAGTGCATAGGGACAGTGCTGCCGCGGTCATTCATGCATTCGCCGGCAAAGTCGACGCTGTTTGAGTAAAAACAAATGACACAAATAAAAAATTATATAATAATAATAATATCGTCGAAAAATGATGTCATAGTAAATATACATCAAATATAAAAATATTTTAAAATTCAATTTAAAAAATAAAAGAATACATTTTTTTTTAAAAATGAACAATTCATTTTTATAATACATACCCCTGGATGATAGATCGACTCGGACTCGATCCAACTGCCGATCATTGATGGGATTTTAATCCAACGGTTGACAATAATTGACATAAATAAGTATTACTTTGTTATAAATATTTAGAAAGAGGTTATTGGACACCATCAACAAGTAGCTGATTGCATTTTTTTAAAATACAATTTTGTGATTTATTTCTCCAGACATTTTTAATATTTGATTGTATGTCTTGAGTTCAAGTTCAAGATTTTGTGTTATCATTCAATTTTTAAAAATAAAAATAAAAAAAAATACTATACTATAATTAATTATTATCCTTATCATTTTTTATTTTATTATTATTATAAAAAATAACTTTAAACAATAATTTATTTCTAATAATAATTTACAATCACAATTCACCAAACAATGACATGTTTCAATTTTTTTTTATAACTCTTTCTCTTGAAGAAGATGGATGCAAAATTAACAAGTAAAAACAGCACAATTTAAGCATACAAATAAATGAATATTTGAAAATTTTAATTACAATTTATTAATAATACAAAATTACACAAACCCAGTTTCTTCTTCTTCAGTATGTGAAGTTAAATGTCTTCAATCAATCATAGGGATTTCTGAGAGTTCTAAGGAGCTCTGGGATTTCATAACCAAGCATATCATCCACACCTTGGATCATCTTTGGCTTCAGCTTCTCGAATTTGTCAATGTTGTAGCCATTCAAAACCTCTTTGAAATGGTCCACACTGGGGAAATCACCCGCAGGTAGATGGAACTCCTTTTGAATCTACAGATACAGAAGAAACATTGTGAAGGAATCATTAGATTAGCTGCTGTAATTGGAAAACAAGCTTCAAGCAATTAGGAATGGGAAAGATCAATCTAATCTCATGGTTCTTCAACTTCAAGTATCGAGTCTTTTACATTTAGGATCTGCATCAAAGTTAATTACCCAGGAGCAATGCATCCAGATGAACTAAAAAGCTTTTCTTTTGTGTTATTCATTAATTGTATGCTAGCTTTACAGATTCTTCACTCACAAAAGCACTCAATAATAACAATAAGCTTCAATCCGGCTTAATGGAGTTGGAGAAACTCAGATTGAGAATTAGAAATCTACCTTAGCAAACTCATCCTGTAGGTTATCAATGAGCCTCTGTTGGGTCTTAGCCTTGCCCATCATTGAAGGCATCTCTTTCTTTAAATGGCTAACGATATAAGCATGAATTTTTGCAGCTCGAGCTCGCTTAACAAATTCATTTATCTGCAAAAAACAAAAAAATGGCTGCGAAAAGCGAATAACTTGTTAAAAAAAATTCAAAACATAATAGATAAGGACTTACTTTATGATCACAAGCCTTCTTGGGAATATCTTTTAAGTCAGAAATTAGGTCATCTTGTTCTTTTTCAAACAGCTCTCTCCCTAAAGGGCCAATAGCTACTTCATTCAGAGGTTTGTCATTGAAAGAGCTGTTAAATTCAAACCCAAAACCCTTCAAAACACTAAAACTGAAATCAAATTGTAAATTTCTAATTCTAATTCATTGCTTATACAAGATAGAAAAATCAATTTACCCGATGTAAACACGCATGACCTCAGGTGTGTTTAGAACTTTGCCAAGCGACCACAACAATGCTCCGTAGACTCTCATAAGCTGACAACCATGAAATTATAAGGCCTCAAATACAGACTTTATAGAAAGCTAGAGATAATCTTTTACCTGCTGAGTATCAACTTGGTCGGCCTTATTTAGAACGACTCGTATCTTATCATCATGGCCACGGAGAGATCCAATTACTCGCTTGAATTCATCACTAATATCAAGTTTATGTGGATCAAACAAAAGAAGTATAAGGTCACACTTTGCAGCAAACCAGGAGGTAACCCCTGTAAAATCATAGCTTCGCTGAGTTCTTTGTTTCTCTCCAGAAAGAACACCAGGAGTGTCCACAAATGTTATGTGGTCCAGCAGCTGAAAGAGGTCAACAGAAAAATTACTTATTGATTTAACAGTTATATAGTTCTTAATGATAGGAGAAGATGGACACCCACATGATGTGGCATTTGGGAACACTCAAATTTTGATAAGAAGGCTGTTCCAAAGGACGTGAGACCACTAAATGGCATATCTGCTTGCACTGCAATGGTGTTTCCAGGAATACTTCTCTCATCTGGCCCTGACTACATGACAAAGAAATAAAAAAAGTATACATATTGTTCTATTTTTTGATAAAACAAAACATGATGAGGAGATTATAATTGAACATTGAATTCAAATCTAAGCTGCTGTCAATCTACTGTTGTTACATGAAAATATGGAGCTTAACTTTTTCTACTTTAGGAAATAGAAAACCATAGTTGAAAAATCAATGATGAGCTAAGTATGATATAACTATAAACTTAAGACTTTTAATAGTAAACATATATCTTTTTATAATCTATAAATATTATAAAGATTATGAATGTGAGGGCAATCAATGAGAGCACAAAGTTCTTTTGAGGAAATATTAATATCTTTAAAATCTTCCTTTCATATGAGACTAAAGAATTTTGTCCTTTTGTGAGAGGGTTTATGTGATTCAATATATTTGGGTTATATGTGGGTTTGTTCTATTCTTGTGTGAATTTATATATAGTTTTTATGACTTTGATTTTAACAAATCTTTGCTCTTTTTCATTGACGTAAGTCGAACCACGTAAATTTGTTGCCATTATTTTTTTTCTCTTTTGTCATTATTGTTCTTATCGAACATGTTTTCATTATGTTGGTAATAATTGTGTGAGAGTAAATTATAATAATTTGATATTAAAGTTTAAAATGGATCTTATGATGATAAAATATGAGATTGAGAAATTCAATAAATCTAAAAGCTTTGCACTATTATAAATCAAGATGAGAGGATACTAATTTAATAATACTCTTTGTAAAAACACCCTTTGGTAGATTAAAAAAACTTTTACAATAATCTATCTTTATCATACAAGGTGTTGATTAAAGTTTTTGAGAAGACCATAGCTATTAGTCTATCATTTAAGTTAGAGTCTATGTATATGACCAAAAACCTCTTTGACAAAATATATCAAAAACAAAAATTGCATTCGCTTCACATGCAACAAGTTATGCATATCAAGTCTTGTTTAAATGAATTTAATTCAATAATTAGATGTTTAAAAACTATTAAATTAAAAATAGATGAAAAATATTATTATTATTGTACTATTTACTACTCATATAAACACTTTTATGACACCATATTATGTAATAAAAAAGATATTACTTTGGTAATTGTGTGAAAATGTGTGAAATTCCTTTCGTTAAGGGTGTTATGACTAAAATTGCTATATTAAACCAAGCTAAAAACTAGAGATGCTACAATATCCTTATTTAATCATATTAAAGACCTGTAAAGAATGTTTTAAGAATAGCTCGAAGGAAAGCTTAGGGAATGAAAGAAACAAGAGAAAAGTTTTTAATCATAGCAATATGCTAAACTGAGTGAAGCCTGAAACTAAGCCCAATGAATAAATAAGCTTACAGTTGATCAGGATAATAAAATGGCCTAAGTTTAAGATTGGGAAATAACACAAGACATGCAAGACTTGGAAACTTTTGTTTGCTTATGTCAATGGATCATCAATGGATAGATTCTTGAACTTAGCAAGATTTTATATATAGAAAAGAAAAATTATAGGGCTGGAAATTTCTCTAACAAAAATCAGCTTCAATAATTTGAGGTCATCCACAGCAAGAAGATTTTTTTTGAAGCATGATAAACATCAAGTTGCCAATTTTGGGCTCATCAATCTAACTATTGAAATTATATCCTGAAGCTGGGTGACATTATTCAAAGGATTAAAGATGTAGAAAGCGTTATCTCAAGTTTCTAACTGCAGAACTAATAGTTTGACTTACCATAACAACAACAAACCTGTCCGTTGTAGGTTCTGGCCCAATATGTGCACCTGGATAGAGCAAAACGCAGAGTAAGAATTTAAGTGGTTCTGCAACGAAGACATAAGTAGACTGGAAACGTTTCCCCAAGAAGAAAGGTATCATACCTGGATAGCTGGTTTTTAGCAAATGTTTTATGAAGGTGGTCTTGCCAGTTGAATACTGACCCAAAAGCATAACCATGGGTTTTGCATCAAAATCGCTATTTGTCTACAGAAAATAAGTATTTCAAATACAATGTACGTGATGATGAATTTTTAGTGTCATAATATATAAAAGCTACAACTTGTTTAAAGTTAAAAATAAGAAGTGCACTTAAATGAGGGGGATAAAATTTTGTTATCAAAAGAAGAGCAAAGTAAGATAATGCTAACCAAAAATGGCGAGACAAAATCATTGAATTTGTAAGCTACTTCCAAAGGCTTCAGCTTCTCAATGTACAATTTCTTCAAACCATCAATTATCGAGGTCACTGAGTTCAGAGGCATCTACACAAAATTGAAGACAAAAGGCTGGGTCCCGAAGTAAATAGCATTTATACAGACATTATGATCCAAAATTATTATAATTAATAGAAATAACATATTTGCTAAAAGAACTTTTAATAGAGCAAGTTAACTCTAAAATTTATCCAAGGACATAATTAGTTCTAAAGATCAGCATAATCATTAACCCCAAGTCAGTGAGTGGTAAAGCGCTGAAGAGAGAAATAACATATTTGCTAAAAGAACTTTTAATAGAGCAAGTTAACTCTAAAATTTATCCAAGGACATAATTAGTTCTAAAGATCAGCATAATCATTAACCCCAAGTCAGTGAGTGGTAAAGCGCTGAAGAGAATACAACCTTAAACATTGTACCATAAATCCAAGGATATATTGGTTTGAATCCCAATCATTCAAATATATTTTCAAACATGAAATTTTTAGAATACTCAAATATATAATTGCAATTTATTATCATTCATAAAATCTCTAGCACCACTAGACTACCAAACCAAAAAGCTAATACAAAAATTTGCTAAGAAAAGGAGAGACCAATAGAAGGCTAATAAAACAAGGATGACCTCAAATTATCATGCTTCAACTTTCCTTTGAAGGAAAGCTTAGCATCACATGTATTGGAACATTGCTGAACTGTTGCTTCTACTCCAAAGGTATAGAAAAAAAAACTATAACACTAAAAAGATGCACTGAAGTCAGATAAATACAATGTTGTAGATAATTGATAACTCAGAAATGTTCCAGCTTGAACATTACCATGACATCCTGCTGGCTTTAAACTATAAGAGTATATTAAATTATGATGTTTACAATTATTTTTCATAATAAATGATTAAAAAATATTAAGCAAATAAATTTATCTTGTCAATTTAACACAAGTAGCACTTCAACTATTAGTGTACATTGAGCTTCACACCGCATTGCAACAATGGCTGAAGCCTCATTTTTGTGCCATTATCTAATAAACATTTTAACATGATTTTTTTAAAAAAATAATTATAACTTTTTATAAATAACTTCTCAAACAAAAATGACAAAAAACAAACCTTTCTGACAAAAGCTCCTTGTATTAAAGACTTTTTATGTACTCTATTCTTTACAAAGTTTCCAACAACTCAAAACAGACCCCTGTACCCAAAATTTAAACCTAGCATGAAAACCACAACAAATATTTTGCTAAAAGAAGTTAACTGAACGTGACCGTTCGACATGGCAGCTTAACTTTAGGTTGAAACAAATGAAAACCTAAATTAGATTCAAAGATCCCAAGTCTTTGGGTTCAACTTAAATTTTTTACCTCATTTAGGTGAATCAAAAGCTAGCTAATCCCAAGGGCATTTCTCAGAGTTTTACCCCTACAAAGATGTTCATATCTTCAGGCACCATAATTTTACATCACATCTTAACATTAAATTTCCCAATGTCCTTAATGGACAATCTCCTTCTTCCTTAATCTTACAAGAGCCCTTCTATTTCAACCAACTTTTTTATTTTTGATATTCTTCAAATTTCCCTTGAAAATGTCAAGCTCAATTTGCATTTGAATGTTTTAAGATATTAAATCTCTCTCATCCTTCTTTCAGAAGCTTATCAGATTATTCTGAAATTTCAATAATAATTTCTCTAGCTCAATCGGTTGAGAGATTAACTTTAAAATATTTTCCAATTTCTATTCTCTAAACTCATTATTATATGGTCAATGCTAATACATATGTAGTTCGCCCTTTTTGGTTAAGCTCCTCTAATTCCCTCCATAAGAAATGTTTGGAGTGTGAGGGCAACGTTCCTCAAGTACATTTTCAAAGTGATATTCTTCGACCTAAACTACTTAAGATTGGCTAATTGAATCTTTTGTTTTTGATAAGAGCTCTTCATTAATGTTTTCTTCCTGGATAGGTATTATAAAGTTCTTATTCATCCTTTGGGAATCTTTTTCTATAGGAATATTTTTAATCTCATCTAGCTTTGAATTGATTGAAACCACATCTTAGATTCTTCATCATTTATGATAATCGACCCTTGAGAAGCTTTTGGCATTCCTTTATTCTTCATATTAAGGATAGATATTGTTTTTTTCATCTATTAGAGTCTCTAGTGTAGAAAAGATATATTCATTTACACTTACCTCAAGGAGCAGTAGACATTTTTCAATTTTCCTTGAAACAATGTTTTTTTATATATCCACTATTATTATTGGTTCAACTTTCAAGTTTATCACAAAGACGAAGTTGTCATGGCTTACAACCTTTTTTTGGTGCTTATTCATCTCCCTTGATGAACCTTTTCAAAGAGCCCTTGCAAAGAAGAGCATTAAGAACATCTACAAAGTCCATCAATGCAAAAGACAAAAAGCTTCAAGAAACTAAGAGATTTTCTTTTGTAGAAACACAAGAAATATTTTTTGAAATAAATGAAGTATTTATAAATTTTTGTTTTATTCTTTGTAATGACTTAACATTCCCATATAAATATTTATGACTATCAAGCCTAAAAGTTGATATTAATCTTAAAAAATAACAGATTATCCTAACCATTCACATGTAGATAATTCTATTGGTAAGGCATTATAACTTAGACTAAAACATAGAGAAAACTTTATCATAAGAAACTGAGACATGAAATCATAATAAAAAATAATAATTTTATTACTAAATTGGTTTTAGTATGGATTTAATCCATGATCATTTATGATTATTGATTATGCTAATAATATTGATATCATTGATCATTAATGATTATCATTAGTTAGTTAAAGATTATTACAAAATCGAGTTTTTAAATTCTATAATGTTAACTTTTGAACCAATAACTTCTATCATAAAATTCATGAAGCTACAAATCGTAATAGTCACTAATCCATTAAGTAGTTATTCTTCCAACTATTTCATAAGCTAATCAATCTACATTAACCTAGAATATTAATGACACTTTTTAATAACTATAAAAGGGATATCACCCTCAAAGAAGAGAAAGCCAAAAGATAGACAAAGAAATTAAGTAATGATTATTTTATAATTCAAGAGTGAGTTTATTTTCTATATTCCTAAGAGATCACTTCAATCCACCTGTGACACAACAACCAGGTAGTGAAGATATTTAGTCACACCAATAGTGCGGTTTTTCCTATTCAATAGGTTTTTAAAGGTAAATATTTATATTTCCATATCAGTAGTTCTGAAATTATTCAAAACTAAAAAACTTAATTAAAATACAATCTCAAATCTAATAAGTCTCAAGGGTTGACAATTCCTTAGGTCACGAGATATATTAAATAAACCTCTTTGCTCCACCACATTGGTAGGATAGTCATGTAATTGATAAGCTCCTTTACAAGAATTAAGATATAATTAATTATCCATGAAAATAAAAATTCAATAGACCAAGTAGGATAGTCAACATGATCATGATGTATTTTTAATTTGGTTTTAAAATTATTACTTATTAGACATTTGAACAACATCTTACATTTTAAATTTGATCAGCATCTGCCAAAAAAAATGTCAATCTGTTTTCTACAGCATTATTCCTTTCTCTCCAGACCATAAGCACAATATATATGTTATTGCAGTCTGATAGAGCAAACAATGGATGCTTGATCAATAAGTAGTACGTCAAAGGGAGCGATAAAAGGTAGAAAGAAACCTTCTTTGATGGCTTTGAGTTAAACCAACGAAAGGATGATGAAGCTTGAGGCTTTGCTTCAACTGCATCTCACAAAATAATAGACAGTTGGTTATGCATCACACTTAATATGGCTTAAAAAAAATGAAAACAAATGGCTCAATACCATCTATGTGGTGACCATTTTGTTTGGGAGAGCGTTTCCTTTTCTAAGAGATAAAAGGAAGCAAGTTAGAGGAAAACTAGTTACTTGAATAAAATCAAGTCTACTACTCAAAGAAGTAAACGTACAGCTATTAATAATTCTAAACCATCCATTTCTGGAGGTTGCACTTGATCCAGATCTGATTGGTAAGAAGAAAATTATCTATTACAACAGCATTACAAGACTGGTAACATTTCAATAATGCACATTAGAACCAAATTAAAAAAAGTTTAAGGGTTGAATTCACCTTTTCGATTGAGGGCATCTTGATTTATCTCTGTCCCAGCTTGGCCCAGAGAAATAAGCTGTGCAGGTCAAAAACTATTTAATCACTAAAAACCCACTGTTAAAATCTGTCTGTTTAAGCACATTACTAACAACTAAAGCGAAGCACTACCTGCATTGCACAAACAAACTCATGCAAATCAAGAAATCCCTGCCTCTTGGAGTCAGCAATAGCCCACACCTTATAACAGAAAATTATTAAATTTATATAAAGATGAATAATTCCAAGAAAAAACCAACAAAGAACCAAAAAGCATAATCCATGTTCAAATCCAATTTTATTGTTCAATTGTACTAGAAAATATATTGACTAAAAAATACTGGACTAAATAATACAATTGCTTACTATTAATGTATTGCAGCAAAGGTCGCATCATAAGATCAAGACTTGCCTTCTCAGTGTATTTTTGTAATAGTCAATAATAGCAGTCTTATGTCCTGATGTGATGTCAGCTTCAGCTTAAAGACCTTATTCCACTTCAGCAAGCCAAATCACACAATTCTAGACATTTTCTCATCCCAATAAAATGAGAAATAATTTAACGTACAAAACATCAATTGTATAAAATTTGAGTGTAAGAATCTATGATTACATCTTAAGAAGAAGTCACTTTTCTAGAACCAGAATTTACCTGCTTATCCCCATCCTCAATGACTATTACTTGGAAATAGGTAAACCTTGAGCATCAACTTACCTAAAAACAGCCCAAATAAGCCTACTAAAGGAAGATCTAGGTTCTTGGGAAACCCAGTCCAGCCAACATCTCGACTATGCTTTACCTCCAAGAGCACTCAAACCTCAAGAAGCAAGCACGGAGGAAGATAAAAAACAATGCTAGGTGTCTCACTTACCAAATTAAACACGTTGGTACCAAGGGATTTCCAACAATGTATCTCCCACCTCTCTCTATCCTCAATCTACCATTTCAGTTTAGTCGTGTAGCCCACCATCCATAATTTTACTTTCATTTGTCTCTCCTCCCTTGTTGGAACTTGGCATTTGACTAACAATGTAATGTGTATGTACTTCCTCCAGAATCTCTCATGAAAACCTTCACAAATGCACAAATCATGCTACCACAACTTGGCATTCACTAATAACCATGAGGGTACAAGAAAATGCATGCATGCAATGCCAACCTTACACAATCATATCTTGGCCACCAATTGGAATCCTTAGGAAAGGTCACACTTAGTGTATTAACTCTAATTGCATTGCCATGCCCTTTGATTTTCAACTTGTGGTGGGAAGGGAACCTAGCCATGCAAACTCTTTGAGTGAATTTGCTGCCCACTAACTCAAGCCAAAGAAACTGACACATGCTTTGTGTAACACAAATTGAGAGAGAACTTGGCTCACCCATGCCATAGTTTTTCTCGAGATGAGATGCATTATCAAGGCACAAATGTAGAAATAATAACTTTATTCACTAAAAGCACTATTTACTAAGGGGTTAAAATTTGCTAAAACAATAACTAATGAGAACTTAAAACCACAACATTGTGATGCTATAATTCCATCATTGCTACAACAAAACATTACAAGAAAAGATACAAATAAAACATTCCATGCTATCAACCACAAAAAACCAGTAAAAGTGTCTCAATGCAAGTCTGCCACAATCTCTAAGATAAAATTCATAACCATGCATCAACAAACTTGCCATTGAAGCAACCAAGGATTGACAAACAGGACAAGAACTTTGCTTGAAGCTGCAATCCACAACCAAAGATCAACAAAAATGGTTGGCTGATTATGCATAGAAGTTTCACAATGTAAGTCAGATGCAATTATCTATGATGCTTCTCAGCAAATCATACAATCAATTTCCCCATGGCAGTTCATAGGCACAAGTCTATCAGTGAATGCTATGATACCTGCATTAATCCACCATTGTAAGATGCTCCTCAAGACTATAATGACAATTCATGGGACCTGTCTTATAGTAAGCTTCACACAATAGCAAATTAACAGCAAATAGTTCTCTTTGATACGAGTCAACATTGGCCTCATACTGGCCTTTGCAACTTAGGCTTTGTCTCTAAATTTTTCACCTGCTTTGCTTTCTCGAAAACTGGAATGTAATACATTTAAATTACATTACTTCAGAGGCATTTCTACAACATACAATTTGAGTAATTTCCCATTTCAGTTTGTTGGAATTGATAATAGTTCTATTTCAGAGGGCAATGTTTAAGTTCCAAATTTTTTACTCTCAATACTTACCATAACAGTTTGAAATTTAAATTTTGCTTCATATTCTACATAAATGACCTTAAGCTAAATATAATCCCTGGTTGTATCCAATATATGCATGTCCATAAACATTTTTCTACATCTGTTTTTAAGAACTCACCTTTACCTGAAGTGATGGAATATTTGTTAAGTATTTTAATTAAGATTTAGAAGGTGAAATACCACCTAATGGCAAACAAATGCTATCATTGGAAAATCGCTAAATTGATTTATGAAAATATGCCATATGTTATCCTTTTACCAAAGCGCCTTTTGTTTCCAACCCTTTCTCTCAAATGAACGCTTGCATTTTTTGCACACATTTCTGCATGCAAATACCGAGCCATTTCAATGTTGCAGATGATAAAAGTACAGAAAAAATTAGTTTCGATCACCATGCAAACTTTTTGGAAATTTTTTATGTTACTATTAAGTTTACATTGCCCTATCATCATCATTTTTTTATAATCCTGACAACCGTCAAAATTTTCCATCAAAGCATTAATTAGTTTAGTTCTATTCATGTTAATAATCTAAATTACCATTTCTGTATTTGTAATAAAAAAACCTGTATTCTGAAAAATTATATAAAAAAAAAAGTATTTAACATGCACAATTTATGCTCCACATTAATCTGCATTAAGTCTTTTTCAAATATTAGGAAATCAAATTCTTAATACCACTTTTGAATTTTTATTTTTTACATTATGCAGTAATTTCATGAAATATGGTATTTGAAATAAATAAAAATAGTTTTATCAAATCTACTGAATTATTAGGAAACATGCACAATCTCTCAAACACCAATCAATGTTTAAAAGTCTCTGTTATTTAAATGAAAAGTCCATTATATAATCCAATTTTGGAGAGATGTAAACATGCAAACGTGCTATTGTGATTGTATAATTAAGAAAATACAAGCAATGCAGGCAACATTTCTAATTTAATCTCATTTAAACTAAATCATGATTCCTGTTCTACTTGTATCAACCAAACAAAGTCATGTCAAGCATCATGAACCTAATAAGCAAGACCACCTCGTGCTCCAAACATGAACCTAATTCACATCCATCCAAAGGAATCAACTAAGTTCACCATCGACATTTCCTTACCACCCTCCGTAAAATGGGATAAATACTCCCATTCAATTATTCAAAGACGTGCCAAAATAGCTCAAAGGAAAAGAAAATTCATAACCACATTGAGAATTTCAGCATCAACATCAACCAAATAAGAAGAAATCGCAAGCATAATAAAAAAAACAATGACATGGAGGCACGAGAATCACCTGCTTAAGGTCAGACCGCGGGAGCTTCGACATGGCGAAGAATTTGAGGGCGTCACTCCCCGCGACACGCCCGTCTCCATCTTCACCATTGAAAACAAAACGATCAAACGTAAGGAAATACGAAACGACAAAACAAAGGATTAAACGCTTAGGTTGATCTATAGATCGTAGAGACCAGAATCGGCTATTGAAAACCACTGCTGATAAATTTTTTGCTGCTCTCTCGTGCAGCTCCTTGGGGATACAACCAGCTCCATCGTGGCCTCCCAAATGCACAATCGATCTCAGTTCCTATGTTCTCACAAAGTTGATGGCAGAGATAGAGAGAGAGGGAGAGAGAGGGTGGCAAATGGCGATCGACGGTTTTATAAAAATAAATGTAAATAAATGATAATAAATAAATAAAAATTCTTTTAATCGTTACAACAAATTAATTTACGGAATATTTTGATTATTTGGATATTCCACGACCATGACTAACGTCTCTATCTTTTGCGCGGGACTTGAGGCAAGCGTGTCATTATGCTTGCAAGCCAAGCTTTATTAGTTTTCATATTTTAGGCGACGCTTGAGTAAAGGAGGTAAATATAATCATAATATATAAATATATATATATATATGATTGGAGATTATATAATTTTATATATTTTTTTTATTTATAATTTAAGATCTAAAATAAATTTATCAATTAATTATTGATCTATATTAAGATAAATTATCCTAATTATTAGGTCTTTAAGTATTAAATGTTTATCTCTTTTGTATGATATTTGTTCTTTAACTGAAGTATTTGTAAAATTTATTTTGACATGTTAACTAATTTATTTTTGTAAATATAATCTTTAAATAATTATAAAAATTATAATAGTAAAAAATAAATCTATTTTAGTTAATTATTGCAAGATTTAGATCATAATCATCACCAAAAAATTTGTAATACAAGCTATTTTATTTTACTTATTTTTTTAAGTATATCATAATCACCATTAAATGGGTTATCTAAAAAGAGATGATATATGAGTTGTATTTATTTAGTCATTTTTTATAATATTTAAATAAATCATTTAATATGAATTATGTTACAATCCAATCTTATTTAATTTAATACTTTTTTAGTATTTATTAGTTAATTTAATATTCAATTATATATATATATATATATATAAAACAAAACTTTAAAACCAATAAAGACTAAAATATTTTTTACTCTATTTGCATGTAATTTGTTTGTTAAAACATTCTTTTTAAAAAGAGATTTCAAAAGTTAAAAAAAAAATGGATTTATACAAAAAAAATAGTGTTGTTATGAAAGTTATTTATTTAGATTTTTGCTTACTTCAATTTAAAAAAATTAAAAAATACTTCAAAAAAAGAAAAATGTAAATAAAACATTAATCTTTGCAAATTATATTGAACTTAAAACTTTAAAATATCCTAAAATTTTCATAATTGTCAATCTGTGTGATAAAAATCTCAATCCTTAAATCACATATGCAAGTACAGGTCTATTTGTTCGAACAATTAAATTATAAAAATAATCTCTATAAAAATATAATAAGATTAAAACATATAAACATATAATGATGTTGAATTCAAAAATAATATTTTGAAATAAAATAATATTATAAAACAAAATAATTCTTTGAAATTTTTAGAATGAATTAAAATAAAAGTATAATAATCCATAAATATCTAATTATTTACAAATGTCTTATGTTTAGCACATTATAACGTTATTTTTTCAAAAATATTCACTAACATTTGTGTAAATTTTCTTCAACAATTTTTTAAAAGAGCTCTTCAATAATTTTTCTAAAAAAATTAGTATGAATAAAAAAAATTATAACAATAATTTATTTAGAGTTCTTGACATTTCAATTTTTTTAAAAATAATCTTGAAATGTACTTCAAATAAACCATTAACATTAGCAAATAATGTTGGAATTAAGCTTGGAAATACCCTATGGTTGGTATGAACAAGAGACCTTGTGATATCAATATTTAACACCCATAAAAATGATGTCTTGCAAGGAAGAAATGACAAAGACTACCTCCAAAACTACACTCATAAATCCCTTTCAAAAACCAATTATCACTTATTTATTAGGTCAAAACATTTAAAGATTGTATAAAAATTATTTAGAAAGAATATTTCATGATTTCATTTTTTTTCACTAAAATTCAATTTGATGCAGACTTTTCATAACTTCTTCTTAAAATGTATCTTTAATTAGAAAATTTGTGTGAATTTTTTTATATTTGAAGTTTGAAATAAAAAATATTTTTTTAAAATATTCTCCCCAAACAAACCCAAAATCCCTAAATCCCAAAAAAGAAGATTTAAGTGAACCATAGACAACTTGATTGACATTGAATTGGCAAATCTCAGCATAAAACAATCAGATAAAGTTGCCCTAAAGTTGCCCAATGAACCAGCATATGTAAACATTGTTTTGCTTCACGTCATGCAGTTTGTTTTATCTATGGCTTTGCCTGTATTTGTGGGTTTGTATTTAGATGTTTTCATTGCTGCTGCAACCTACTGTTGTCAGCTGGATTCTGCTGCTTTAGTTTTCAGGCAAAATAGGGCAACCAAGCTCCCTTGAAATGCAAGCAATGTCTTGCCCCTTCAAACCAAATGCTTTGCAGATTTGTATCTTGCTGTTGGGTCTTTTTGAGTGGTTTTCTAACCTGATATATGTCACTTATACTCTTTTGTGATCTCTTGGGACACCTTACCTTGCCATGGTGCCATGGCTTTCATAGATGATGGGTTTACGATATTGTTGTAAAGGGCACTCTTTTGCACATTGTTGTCTTCCGTGTGTTGCTACTTGTCTCTTTTGTAAACATTCAGGACACCTCTTTGGTGTTGTAGGACAACATTGGTCGAAAATAACTTTTCTTCTTAGATTATCTAAGGTCTTGTGGGATTGGTGATATACTTTGATGCTATTTTTTTATTTCTTCAAGGGGTAATGTCCTTAGATACATGACATGCAAACTACTACTTAGAAAACCTTGAAGGCATGATCTTATTATACTTCAATAACACTACCTTTGAACATCACTAAGACTTCATTTGATGCTAAGAACACGATGAGATTTGAGACATTAAAATGTGCAATCGATACACGATAATATTTGATTAACTTCGATAAAAACATGTTAAAAGTAAAATTATTCTTTAATTGTTGAGAATAAGATTAAACAATAAACATTAAATAGTTTTTTAAAAGTGATGAGTTCCATATTAGGTCTGCTAGTTGAATCAAAAGACAAATCCCTAAATTTTTTTTGGTTCATCACAAATCCCTAAATGGGTTTACATCAAAACACAAACTTGATTAGTTCTAAGCATAATGATGAATATTGATGAAACAAATGAAACCCATTTTCCACAAGCCTCCACCACAAAAACCCACCATCTTCGAGTCCTTAACACGAGAGAAAGCAACCACCTCCATGTTCATATCTTGTCATCATAATCATCATCAATAATAATTGCTATAGATTTCTTTTTTATTTACTTATGCAACAGTTCAAAACCTAAACCAAAACCAAAGCTGAAGGACCTGCGCTTTGGAGGTAAAATCACGGAGCAAGTTAGAGCTTTGAAGCAGTTGAGAAAAATTTGCCAGCTTTTTTGCTTTATCCCCTTCATTTACTTCAAACAGATGGAACCTTGTTAAGGGTAACATGTGGAAGAGAAGAAATGGTACATTAGAAGGAGGTGAATGGAAGAAAAGGCTCAAGACATGAACAGATCAGATACCCATCATGTTAAGTTTAAAAAGCACACAGCGCAACAGATCATAAAGCCAAGCAAATTAAATAACTTGTATAAAAAATATAGGAAGGAGACGACCAGGGTAGAAGGGGAGGAAGAAAATGAATTCGCTTTCCTTTTGCTTCAACTCCTCGATTTCGGTCAGAGACACAGAACAGTGGCTTGTAGATCGTCATCGGCTGGTGGAAGAAGGTTGAGATCAAAGAGTAAAGGTTGCCGGTAAGCAGACGCGATGTCGCCGTCATCCACAACGGAGGAAGACGATCCACAGTCGCTATGGCAGCCCTCGTCACCGGCGGGTGACTTCGGAAGCACAGGAGTCGCAGGCCGGACATGGATCGAAGGAGCCCTCCGCGGGCCGCTGAAGGACTCCACCGTACTGCTCAGGCTGCTCGACGCCGGTCTCGGAGTAAGCACCGGCAGCGGCCGGTGGAGGAAGGGCATGGGGAGGGTAGAAGCCTGGGCTGGGAAAGGGGGGAAATTAGTCTTGGCCTTGGTCCCGCGCAGGTTGCGAGCGGCCGCGTCGTAGGCGAGCGCAGCCTCCTCGGCGGAATTGAAGGTGCCCAACCAGACCCGCGTCTTCTTACCAGGATCGCGGATCTCGGCCGCGAAGCGGCCCCATGGCCGCTTTCGTACGCCGCGGAATCGCATCTCGTTCCCCGGTGGGATTGGCACCGCAGCCGCCACGGCCACCGCCGAAGGCCGCCCCTTCCGCGTCGTCATCGTGGCCGCCGGAACTATGGGTTGGCGAATCCGAAGAGCTAAGGTCGTCGATCAATCGGGGTTTTCCTCTCGTCGTCTTCTTTGGCTCCCGAGGCCGATTTGATGGCTTTCTTGTTTCTTGATTCTTCTACCTACGCTTGCCTCCGCTGTTCTATTTTAATCCACGCCATGGAAGAATAGGACGGAGGACCCCAAGGACAGAAATGCCCTTTCCATTTTACTATAATTACGTTTTTTTAAAGCAATTTCTTTTCTCACACCTTGTATTCTATTAAATTATATATACATACCTACAATTTTATAGAACTAATTTATTTCTTTAGAAGGACCTATGCACAAGATACCGGCCCGGATGGTGGTTTGGTTGGCCCAAAATAATTAAAAGTGGGTACGTCTGACTTTACTGATAACATGGTTTTAAAATTTATAAAAAATTTTAAAATATCTGTAATCCGTACATTATTTTTATTTGTTTAACTAATAATGCAGAGAGTTTTTTTAAGATGATTAATAAGATAATAAAATTTAATTAAAATTTATTTTGAAAAATATTATGTTTTTAAATATTTACAAAATTGATATTATGTTTTAGATAATTTTATATTAATTATTAATTTAATCTCACTCAAGGCTACCAATTTTTAAAAATAACTAGTGATCTCATAGTTATTAACGATTTTTTTAGTATATTTTAATATTTAATTATTGATTGAAGTTTTGATCAATATAAATAGGTTAAAGACATACTAATAATCCTATAAGATTTTATCCACATAAATTCCTATATATCTAAATTTATTTAAAATAAACTTTAATTATATATAATCTTAAGCATAATTAGAGCAGAACTCATTTAATACTGAAAATATTCGTAATTTTTTTTATTAATAAACTCTAATAAACTTATTCCTACATAAGTTAGTAGACATCATGCACCCATGGTATTTTTCAGATATTAATAAGGGTTCTTTGGCACATTTTTAGATTAAAAAAATTATAAAAATCTATTTTAAAATATTTTAAAAATACGCATATAATTGTTTAATATAAAAATATTTTTTATTATAAATATTTAATGAAACTAAACAAACTTTACAAAAAGCTTTAAGAAAATATTTCATAAAGTGTGCAAAAAAATCTTATGGAATTACAAGTCTTTTGATATGCTGAATTCTGCGACTTTTTGATTTGGTGTTTCATTTCTATAGAAATCGACAACATCATGCTTTAATTTTAGGTATGTATAACTATGTGTGTACATCATAAATCCTTAGGTGCATCATTAGTGTTTAAGCAAATATAATGTTCACAATTTTCTTAAACAACTTTAAAATTTCACACATAAGAATACTAACATTGTTGATTTATAGCCAACAAGACTATTTTTTTGTCATTCTTATAAGATGGATGACTACTTTTCTGTGATGTCATTTAAGGATCAAATATCATAATTCTATTAAATCAAAGTATTGTATTCTTTTAATTGTCTCATACAAATCAAATTGAGCTTTGGCTAAAATGATATTTTGACATCTTAAAATTATAATTGTTTATATATATAAACACATAGAGAAATACCTCTTACATAGCTCTTCAGAGGGGTATTCTTTTCAAAAACTAGACTATAATGTGACTTTTCAAAATCTTTTGAATTGGGTCATTTTATCTCTCTTACTCCTAATGTTTAAATCCTAACCAAAAGACGAGAGGCAAGTCTATACTCATCAATAATACCACGCCCAACATAACTAGTAAACATGGAGGTCCATTCTACTTAGGGTCTTTTTAAGAGAAAAAGAATCATTATGTGCAACCTAGTTCACACACACATACAAATACATATATACAAATACACACATACGCACACACACACACGCACACACACACACACACACACACACACACACACACACACACACACACACACACACACATATATATATATATATATATATATATATATATATATATATATATATATATATATATATAATATTTTTTAATGTGAGCCTAACTTTTTTATTATTCTTTCATTTAATAATCTATTATCAACTATTTTTTTACCAATAATTTTATTTTAGATATCACATTATAGTCACTCTTCACCCTCTTTGAAATATATCAATATATTTTATATCGATGTATATTGTCACCAAATAAAATATTATTGCATTTAAAAAATTGAAATTATTGAAATATGAAAAAGCCCAAAAAATATATTTTTAATAAAAAGGACTTGTCAATCATAATGTATGCATAACTTCTAAATAAGGGAAAAAATGTCAAGTATAATATAATAGAATATGCAGAATTCAATGATAGTAATTTTATTAAAATTAGACATAATTTAATAATAAAATAAAAAGACCAAGTTGTTAAAGAATATTAAATCTTATTAATTGATTAAATGATTAAAAGATATATATCAATTCTTTAATCAGCATATGAGTTTAATATAGATTGGTTGGGTAAGGAGAGAAAAAATATGGTATTAACTTGGAATTCTTAGATCTATAAGTAGGTGTAAAGGAAAAAGGAATCATGAGTAGGATTAAGAACAAAACTTTGATAAAAAAAAAGAAATAGGATTCATAATCCTAATTGGGAAAGCATACTAAGTTCCATTTCTACTACATGCTAATTTATGGGATCTTATAAAAATTTATGGCTATTCATATATTAAAACTATCTAGAGAAGAAGAAAACATGTAATATGAATATATGAAGCGACTAGGACTTGTATTTAAATATGATAAAAAGGATTTCATAAGTTATAAGAAATGCTATAGCTATAGATGATTATTAAATGGTTTGATCGAAAGATTGAACAATTTAATACATATTAAGAACAACACAAATTCTCTTTAAAATGTTCATTGAATAGTTTAATTGTCATTTAAAAGATATCATATAATTCAATGAAGGGCAATCAAATTGTTTAATAGAGTTGCAAAAATATATGTTAAAGGTTGACAAATAATATGTATTTTTTGGAAAAAAAAAAGAGTTTCAAGTCTCTACTAGATGCCTCACAGACTGTCTGATGAGCACTTAATAAGGATCAAATTAGGACCTTAGAGTGATTAGACCATAGGTAGGATTTGGCGATTAAATGGGTATGAAGTCTCTTTGATGCATATCAAAAGTTCTGATGGTCGATGGATGGTTCAATCAGAATATAAATTCTTAAGTGTGATGAATATTTGGAAAGTTAATTGATATTATTAATAGTAGAAAACAAATAAAAACATATTAGAGAATGTTGTATATAGATATATAAAAAAAAAGTATTATGTATGCCTTAGAATCTTAATTTAGATTTAAATAAAATAAAATAGTATGTCTCTTAATTTAAAACCAATTTTTTTTATCATCATTTTAAAAATGTGCTTTTTAAGACGTGTTTTCATCATTTTAAACAATAAATATTTTTTTAAATTAAAGAAAATCTTTTTTTATTTATGAAAATAATCCTTTGATATACATTAGTTATTTAAAAAAAATTAAACAATCTTTCTTTAAATTCTTTGTTTTACTTTAAAGGAAATAAAATTATTCATTTTACTTTAAGATTTCAAACCCTATTTCAAAATATTTAGTAATAGAAAATAACATTAATTCATTTTTTTCTATCATAAAAAATAAATTTATAGTTCATTTATCTTGTAAAACTAAGTAAAATAATATAGTTTGATATGAAAATTTTAAAATTGCAATATATCTTATGAAAAACTTGCTAATGCAATAGCATTACTATACAATCAAAATTAATCAAAACCTATGACATGATATCTAAGGAAATATAAAAGAAAATCACAATATGATACTTCATATCTCTATTTATTATTGTACTAATCTTCATGAAATGTTGTAGTTTGATTTTAAAATATTTAAGACAAAATAAATTTAATCAACTAAAACAACTTAATAAACAATGATATATAACATAATATAATTAAAAAATTGCATTGATTAATGCATACGAGAAATATATAACAAGATAAATATAATATGGCATATAAATCGAATCCAAATATAAATAAGCAATTATAATAAAGTCTTACAAAACTTTTAACCTAGGTTTAAAAGAAATATTCATCACATCAAAAATTACTAAAAAAGCTAACTTCTATTAATTTAACTTTCTAGAATAAGGGTTTATTAAAAATTTCAAATTCATCAACTAAATGCGCTATATAAATAAATTACATACCTTTTTCCCATTTGTTATGTTCACACATTAGAATCGTTTCTCGTATGCACCACCCTTAACTAGACTCATTCTTTTCTCTTAATTACTTGGTTTGGTTGCTATAAAGAGTTTTATGAAGTCCCTTTTTTCCATAGTAATAATAAGACCTCTCAAATTCTCTTCTTTTCATCACAACTTTACTCCTAACTTTTCTTCCAAAAATCAACCCTTAAGCAACTATAATTTCTCCATTTTTTATAATTTCTTGTGTCTCTCATTCTATCAAAAATTACTCAATCTATTTAATGAAAGATGTTTTTGATGTTTTCTTTTCCTTTAACCTTTCAAATTTCATCTAAAATTTTAAAATTTTGGTAGTTAATCCTCTTTTATCACAATTTCTTATAAAAGTCATTAGTTTTAAGAAAAAAAATTTAGTCTTACATTTTAGTTAAAACCTTAGATTTGATCAAATTTCTTGAACATTTTGATCTAATCATCTTTAAAAGTCATACACACCTTTTAAAATAATATACTATTCAAACTCGACAAACATGAACTTTTTTCCTTTTAAGTTTTAAGAAAGGTAAAAATCAAATTAAAATTCAATAGCTAGTTTCATATCATTCTTCTCGATGAATTCAATTCATCGATCAATTTTCATATTTTTTTCATAATATTTATGTTGTTATTTTCTTTGAAATTTTTTGGGTCTTTAATTTGAGATTAACACATTCTTTTATTTAAATAAAATTTTGTTATATCAATCTTTATAAATTCTATATCCCAATCAAAATTTTGTTATTTTTTAAGTTTATTTAATATTTTTAATAACTTTAGACTTCTTTAAGCTCATAAAATAATTGATTATTAAATATTAAAATCTCTAATATTTTGTTTTATTGTTTAAAACTTTTAAATGTCATATTTTTCAGTTAAGTTTGATTTTTCAAAAGATAATATTAAATCTATAAAAATACTCAACATTTCTAAATAATAAAAAATATGATAGAATGTAATTTTATTATAATTAAGATACTATAAAATACAAATAATAAAATATACTACATTAGTTATGAAAGAAAGCTATTTAAAATGAGACTAATGTACTAATATAATACTTCTACTCTTTAGAATAATTTTTTTTAAATGTTTTGATCATCGTCTTAAATCTTTATTCAATTCATGTTTATTGAACACTTTTTTAACTCATTTTCTTTTATTCACCATTTCTTTTTTTCCTTTTAACTATTAGTTATAACTTATTCCTTCGAACAAATGACTATGTATTGTTCTAAAATTTTATTACACCTATAGATGATAGCATAGAGTGAGATAAACCTTATATGTGGCATCATGCCCTATCCTACATAATTAAAAAAAAATGATAAAATGAGATAACAATGCCAATACATCAATTAAAATCATAATAAATAGTATAAAACTAAAGATACTAAAATAAAACAAACAAGGGTGATGAAATTATGATATTTCAATACTCAATATTAATACAGCCTAAAAGAAATAACATCACATATAATCCATTTGTCACAAAATATGAAAAATTGAAATAAAATATTATTATAATACTTAAAAATAAAAAAATATAATTATCTTTATACATAATGTTCATCACTGTCTCACCTACTAATATAAAAACTCTTATCGTAAAGTTATGAACTATCATTTAAAGATCCTTAATTTTGTGAGTATCAACATTAGATAAATTGCTAAACATATGTATTAAAATAATATAAAAAAGATAATGATATAGTCAAGAAATAATAAGAAGTAATAAATAAATATTATATGACAATCTATAAATAATAATACAATATTAATATATCTATAATAAATACATATAGCCCAAATATATATATTATCATATAATAATTATAAAAGATATATATATTTTTCATATTTGATTTTATTTAATTTTTTTTATTTTTTCTTTTTTATTTTCATTTTTTTTGTGTACTCATATTTTATTTTATGATTTCTATCAATGTTCAGTGATATTTCACTTGATTTTTAAAATAAAAAATTAAAATTTAAAAGCAAAAAGAATTTCAGCACAAAAAGTCAATACCATTAGCTACCATTCCATCCAAAAAAAAGGCTTGAACTCTGGAGGGTGTTTTTCGTAAATATTATTTGTTTATGAGGTGAAGAGAAAACTGAAAACCTTTGCACAGGAGACGAAGTCCGTAAAATATTTAATTTGCATGGGTCTCTTTCAGTCGATGTTTGACCGTTGCAGATGGTCGGTTTGTAAGGAGAGGGAATCTACGAATTTTCTGATTTGTTGGGACTGTTGTGAATATGTTTGTTAGGAACGCGTGAGGTGAGGGAGCGCGTCCGGGTTTTGCTTTACGTCTCGATCGGAGGTGACCGGATCAGGTCCACAGGAAGGTGACCGGACGCGCAGGGTAGTTTTATGGCGCATTAATTGCTTCCTCATCTATCATGGTTGGATTCCATGGGAGTCATTATGAGTTTAAAACATATATTTCAAAATGAATCAAAAAATAGAAAAAATTATTTTAAAACAGTATTGAAAAAAATTAATATTAAATGTAGACTTACAATTCTTTGCCATATCAAGTAATTCATTAAACGTTGTGAATATTTTTGTAAGTTTAAAAAATACTGAGGGTGCTTAATCTTTGATTATAGAGAGATATTTGTTGTAAAGTTCAAAAGGAGTTATGCGAGCATAGACTTGTCCCTATAGGATGTCGCTTAATATCCTAAGATGTTACAAAGGGTTTATTATTACAATAGGAAGAGATGTCTTATATATGACTTTTTGATTTATCCTAAAGATAAAGTGATTGCATTTGATTATTGGGTCATGAGAATAATGTTGAGTGCTTTAAGATTTTTAGATTTGTGTCTCCTCATTTTATTGGGGTGCTCCTTATGTTATATTAGGATGAAACCTTTATGTTATCTCATCTGGTTTGTGTTGACAAAAAAAAAAAAATAGGACTTGAGATGGTTAATATTTTCTTTTATTCCTTTTTTGTGAGTTGTATATGTAAACTAATTAAGTTTGGATGACATAAAAAATTATAAGCTTGTTTAGGTTATCGTTGAGAAAGAAACGACCTCAATTGTTATGCTTTATTTCATCTTTTCCATGGAGGGTGTGTCATGGTGTGGTGTTGACTATATGATGGCTCCTTTGATGGAGCTTATATTTGTTTTTGAAATGTTTTAAGGGTTTTAAGCTATTGAAGATTTGGATTATGCCTTTAATACATGCCAATATGCTACTTGAGTCTTCCACCACCTTTGGCCCATTTAGGTTCTTTTGGTTTCTACCAATGTGAAGAACTTCTATAGTTCTTTTATAGCATCACCATGAGAAATCATAAAGACAATGAGATTATCTTTCTCACAAGTGATATCTATATGATTTAATAAGACCACAATACCTAAGTTCATAAAAGCTTTTATTCTTATTATTACATGATTATAATGATCATTTTAAGCTTCATTGTCCCTCTAACCTATCTAAGATTTGTAATGACATTGGGTTTTGAGGTTTAATTTGCCATCTTGGTGTAAGTCAAATCTCTTTTCATCAATAAGAACTTCCTTTTTATTAGATCTTTATGAAATTTGATAGTTGATGGTTCCAACAACACTATTAAGTGTCAAGTATGGTATTTGTAATTATTTATTTTGTACTCAATATAACACATCTTACACTTTTTATAGTATTTAAAATAATGAAAAAAAGGCTTGGTATGTTTATAATTCTTAAACCCTAGTAATTTATATAGCACAAATTCTTAAACCCTAACAAACCCATATAATTTTATATTTGTTATTTTCTTAAACCTAACAATCCTAAATTATTCTTTTTCTTTAACCTATGTCATAATTAAAATATTTATAATGTTGAAATAAAGTTTGGTATATTTGTAAAATAAGACAATACTTTTTCTATAAATTTATAATTACAAATATACCCAAATAAATATCTATATATATTTGAGAGAAAATGTCAAATTAAGTTTAAAATCTTCTCAACCAACCTCCTTGTTGCTAATGAGTTGTCACATGCTTGAAAAAGGTATCGAGCAGTCATATAAAGCCAAAACCCTAGATTTTAACACAACCAAAATCATTATCCAAGTTGATTCTAAATGTTATAAATAAAACCCAAATTTATATCAGAGATTATTCCATATGCCTCTCCAAATTCTCAAAGTTTGGTCACTGGTGGTGATCATCATCTCCAAATTTTGAAAACATAAGTCACAAAAAAGAAAAAAAATCATTTGGAAACAAAAGGAAAAACCAAGAGATCATCGTTGAGATAGTGAAACTTGAGAAAAATAATATTCTATTATAAAATCATGAAATTCATATTTTGCTTATATGAACGATTTTTTTATCTTGTATGCATATATTGAAGTGACAAGAAATAATTCTAAAAACATGAATTAAAAATGAATTATTCTGATGTTCATTCAAACAAGAATTATATTATTTAATTTTTTATGATTATATGCTTAGTACATTAATGTAAGATCATATGATTTAGAATCCATAATGAAAGTAGATACATTCTTTATTTATATTTCATAAAATTTGTATATTCATGAGAAGCTAAAGTATGTTAATATAGTTAATTTCTTACTTTCATATATTGTTCATGTTTATGTTATCATAAAAGAATTAGGTGATAGAGTAAGATGACAATGAGAATGAAAGGGAATGAAAGTAAAAAACATATATGAAACATCATTCCTAATTGATCATATATATGATTCAATAGAATAATGTCTTATATCACATTACATAATAGTAGCTCTCTTAATGGGATATAGAATCATATGATTATACTTCATATGATGAGGGAGTCATTCTTCAATGGAGATTATAGGATAGTATGCTCAATGATCAAATAAGAGTCGTGCCCATAATTATTAAAGAAAAGAAATGAAAATGAACAAAATATTCTAATATGGTTATCAATTATATGTCATGATTTCATAACATGTATTACTTCTAAATTATTGATAATTTCATATTATACTTCTATTTTAACTTTCATCTATTGAGCATAGTGTTTATTCAATAATTATTTAGGTACACATGGTACTAACAAAGGTAATAACAAAGATTATAATAATTCTTAATTAATGAGATTTAGAGTTTATTTTTTATTTTATGTTACTTGATATCAGTAATACTCTTCATATAAGAATTTTGTATAAGACTTTAATTTTATAAATCCTCTACTTTTAAATTATAAAATTTTATTTTTTTTGTTCTTTGGTGATTATGTGTTGGAATATCTCAAAGAACATAAAGGTTTCCAATTATCACTCTTTAGCTTGGACTAACTTGTCAACCTGATCAAGGTGTGATAATATGATAGCATGTCATATGGCCATGCATTTGTTGATGCTATTGAGCTTATTGACACTTCTTTTCTTGTTAACATGATTGCATCTTGGTCATTTCAAAATTTTAGCATCATTGCTGTGGGTGAATCATTCTAGATCATTTAACATATTTTCACACTCTCTATGCAGACCCATCATCATCAACTTATTGCCATATGATAACTGGTATCATATTGTTTATTTTCTAATTATATCAAAAGTAACCATTTCTTTTCTTTTAGCAACCATTATCATTTTATCACATAGTATGTATTACAATACTCTTCTCAATTTCTAAATCTCTCACTCAATTCCTTTGTTTGGTGATGCCAATTAATTTGACTGCATCTCCTAACATATTCTTCTCTATAAGATATCAGTTAAACCAAATATTGGAAAATTTATGCACATTTATGTTTTGATCCCTTCTATAAGTTCCATGTGTCATATCCCCTTCTCACTCTTTAAATTCCTTAACCAACTTTTCTAATGAATTAATGGACTCCCATGCTTTCTCTGATGTCTATGAGTCTTTCAATTCCTATATTTTTATCACTTAATTCTTTGTCCATTGCATAATTCTCTTTTTATTAAGTTTAAGTAAAATTTAAAAATTTAGAAATGAATTAAATTAAGAACTTATAATATTCTTTTTTTTGTTCTAAGAAAGCCTATGAAATCGAAATGATATAGAGAACATTAACATGGCCTATGTGCAAGGATGACATGCATAAATCAAGAAATAGTTCAAATGCTTTTAATTTAATTAAACCTAAGAACTTATAATGTTCTTTGCATCTTTTAGTTGATTTGAATTCAAAAAAATTGTTAGTTAATTTTGTGTAATTTATCTTGACAAGTTTATGTATTAGTTACATTTCATATTTTTTATGATATTTAATATTTTTTCAAACTTAAAATACTAAAAAATAATTACTTGATAACTTTCTTCAAATTTTTTTGAATTTTAATTTCATGCTTGTTGCACCTCCTTTTGCATCAAGAAAATTTTATTAATCTTATTATTAATTTTTTATATATTTTAATACTCATAAATAAATTCTTATAAATATTTAGTTCTTTATTTTATCACCTAAAAATTTTTATTTTATTTTTATCAACTTGGTATCTTTAAATTTTAAAAAATTTATACATTTTATTTATTTTCCTACTTTCCTCCCTTGACGTGTTATATCACATTTAGAAATGTATAATTTTTTTAGGAAAAATATTATACTTTTTAAAGACCCACAAAATTTCTTTAAAAATCAAATATTTTAAAATAATTATGAACAATGAGTTTTATCATATTTGGGTGGGTAAAATTGTTTCCTCATAAGATTCCTAGCAATCATAAAATCATGATTTTCTATTTAATTTATGAGTCAATTATGTCAAAATACTTGAAATTTTATCTAATTATTAGTCCCATGTTTGGGATATTACATATTCTAATTTGAACATGTGAATACTATTGCATGTAGTAGATAGATTTGTATGTTTGTTACCTACATATATGAGATGATGTTTTAATGTATGCTATTTTTGACGCATGTTATTTATAAAAATAAATAATGGTTATTGATTGATGTATTGAATAACATGAACATCTATATTATATATAATGCTCCTTAATAATTGTTTTATAAGTTATTATTGTTATATTTGAGCATGCAGGCATTGTGCAATTATATGTATCGCATGTTTTAGTATATGAGTATGGTGAAATGATGTTTATTATATGATTGAACATGTGTAGACATTGTGTAAAGAATAATTTTCTTCATGTTATATTATAGACATTATAAAATAAGTATTATATATTGATCTTACAAACTTGTTATGGCATCATATATGGATTGTGTAATATCATGACATCTTAAACATATTATATTAGCTTTATAAGCTTTCAAAAAGGTGTACTATTACACATGAGATGTGTAAAAGAAAAGAAAAGATGTGTTATTGTAAAGAAAGGAAGTTATTAAAAGAGGTTTGAGTGGTTAATGAACCATTAGAGATGTGAAAAACTAAAAATATCTCACTCATCAATAAATGTAATATTCCAAAATAGGGATGATAAATTTTTACAAATTTCAACCATGACATGTTGAAAAAAGAATATAAAAAAAAGATTCATGATATTAAGAAAGGATAAGTTATAAATAATGATTTTGATCAAAATATGATTTAAAATTTTTATAATTTTTTTATAATTTTTTAAAGATGTTTCAAGATTTTAAGATATTATACGATATAATAGAATAAGATCGTATAATATAATAGAGTGAGAGAATCAAATTTTTTAAATATATTTTAAGATTTTAAGATATTATACAATATGGTAGAATAAGATCATATAATAAAATAAAATGAGAGAATCAATCATATGAACAAATTAAAAAAAATATCTTATCATACAAATATATTTATGATAACATATAAGTATGATAGAGTATATATTATGGGTCGAAGCTATTGGAAAAGTGAAGCAATTAAGGAATTGTTATACAGTGTGTAATCATGGAGTTTTGTATAGTAAAACAAGGTAAGAGAGAGAATGAATATGAAAAAAAAGACTTATTTAGAGTTTCTTGCCATTACTATTTTAATAATATATTACTATGTATTATTTATTATATGTTTTGTTTAATTGCATATTAAATATATATTATGTCACATAAGTTAAAATATAAAATGAGCGACTAATAAATATTGATAATAAAGTTATATAACATGAGCAAAAGCTGAGGTTTTAACGATAATTTTTTTTAAATAAACTTGTTATTTTGAATAATATTCCTTTAAAAGTAATGAATAAGCATTTTTTACTTTTATTTCTTGTTAGAATGACCATATATAGATTAGATAGTATATATTATGAAATTAGAATGATAATAATAATTATATTACAAATTATCATATAATATATATTAATAACATTATAATATATATTTATACATTATTATTTATTTATTATTTACTATTATTATTTATTATATTGTTAATATTATTGATTATTATAATATTGAATTATTAGATTTATTTATTCTTATTTATAATTTTAATTTTTCTCATTTTTTGAATTTTTAACTAAATTGATGATTTTGATCTAATTAGCCATTATTTTTTCTTTATTTTTTTTAATTTTTTGTTATTTTTAAAGTAAATATTTTGCTATCTAAAATATTATTTTTTAGAAATAAGATTATTACTCAGAATAATATTTATTTAGGAGTATTACTAAGAAGATATCGTTAGATAATCTAGAATAAATATTTTAAATATACTAAAAAAAGTTTAAAATAAATTAATATGATTTTTTAAAAAATAAATTTGGTTTTAAATGAATCTAAATAAAAATAAAGATAATAATATGTTTGTTATTATTTTATATTATTATTGATATGAATCATAAATGTGATTACTTAACAATTGTTTGTTTTTATATTATACTATATGATTTTGACTGAGTTAGTGTCCATCAGCTCATGTTTATTTTGGTATAACATTTTAAAGTCAAAGATAAACATTTCATGGGACTATCAAGACAGAATGAGAGCTAACTTATGATTTAAAAAATGCTATAATTATCTTTATATGTATTATTTCTATGTTTAATTTATTTGAGCAAAAAAATATATAAAGAAATTATAGCTATTGATATTATATATTCATGCACCTTTAAAAGAAATATGAAAAATTTTATTTTCACACGATTATAAAAGATACTTCTACTATTAATTTCAAAATGATAAAGGTTTTGCTTTTGTCATGATTTTTTAAAAAAAACAAAGAGTGATTTTATATATTTTTAAAATATTAAGAAAAATAGAAATAAATAGAAACTATGGTACCAAAATCTAAGAAAAACTAGTGAAAGGTCTCCATAATAAACCAATAAAAATATGCAAGGTCAAAAAAATATCTGAGTAGCTAATGAATAACTAAAAATGTGTAAGACTAAAAAAGACCTTAGTGGTCAATGAACCCCAAGAAATATGAGAAACATATAATGCTAAAAAATAACCTAAAGGGTTAGTTAACCTAAGAAAAGGTGAGATAATGTCTAAGTGATTAGTGAAGCACAAGAAATATGTAATGTTAAAAAATGCTTGATTGGTTGGTGAACAATGAGAAATGTGTAAGATTAAAAAAATACTTAAATGATTAGTGAAACATAAGAAATATGCAAGACTAAAGAATGCCAAAGTGGTTATTAATCTTATGAAACATATAAGGTTGAAAAATTCATGAGTGGTTATTAAACCACAAGAAATAAAAAGAGTTGACAAATGTTATTGAAAAAGAAAATAACTTGTCATTTGAATGTGTGAAAAAGAAATAGTTAAAAAGTTGAGAAAATAAAAATAAAAATTGTAAATGTGCATGATATGCTTGAAAAGAAAAAAAGTTTAGAAAATGAAATAATGTAAAATAGATGAGGCCAAAACTTTACTATCGATGAGGGTAGGAAGTGTTTGTTAGATGATGTCACAAGAGAGAGGAATCACTAAATAATGTGTGACTCTTATATAAGATTTCAAGGTGGTAGAGTAACCAAAAAGAATAATAATAAAAAATAAAAGAGATGTAAATGAATTGTAACCCCAAAAAATAAGGTAAAGAGTGAATATTTAGTGATATCAAAAGATAGAGAAATCATTTAGAAAGAATCAACTCTTATATAAGGCTTTTAGATAAAGAGAGAATAAGAAATAAGTATTATGAAAATAAAGAGATAAATATATGGGTGAATATATAAATGATTTAAAAAGAAAATAATGAAAGATTTGGTATTAATTATATATATATATATTTACGACCTTCAGAATTAGTATAAAGAGATTTAAAAAGGGGTATTATTGCATTCTATTTATGTGACATGGATAGTAAGCATCATGACTGTTATACCCGGTAAAATATTATATGTTTAATCTTCAATAATTCAATTGTGGCTTGGATGATTTCAGATCGACAGTAGGATGAGCCAGGAGCTCAATTGGAGGCTATTAGAATTTCTGAAATTTTCTGGGGATTTTTCGGAGCACCGAGATTTTTTTTTTTAAAAAAAAAACCGAAATTTGGTTTTTACCGCGCATGAACCTGACCAGAGCGGTTCAGCGAAGGCGGGGCGGTTCGCCGAGGTGCGTTTGCGCGTGCGTTTAGATAAGCCGCGGATAAGCGGATCGGACGGGCGAGATCAGCGGTGGAGATTAATCGGCTGATCGGGTGTTAAGCGGCGTTTTTGGAAGGTCAACCGGCGCTTAATGGGTCTTAACGGGTTATTACCGGTTTAAGCCGGGTATTTAACCTAAACTGTTCGGCTGTTAGGGCTTCGAACGGCGGCTAGAGGCGAGGTGTTCGCGGCGAACGGCGGTAATTTCCGGCAGCCTTCCAAGGGGCTTTTGGTAACCGGAGGTTCGCGGGACAAAGGCGAGCATTTTGGTACCGGTTTCGTTCGGCGAGGAGCTGCGGTTGATCGCGTGCGAGCTTCACCGTCGCCGGCGAGCAAGGTAGGAAATTCAGATTAAATTAGTTATTTAGTAGAAATTAAAAGCATGGAATATTTTGCTTAATGAACACAAGCATGTGGATGAAAAATCGGACTTAGTTGAATGCTAATTTGCGTCTTTTACAAATTTTGGATTTTCTGGAAAATTCCCTTTTCGCCGAAAAATTTAGTTAATGCTTAGGAACATGTTAGGGATTTGTATTATCAGTGATGCCATTGAATTAGTTAATTAATTGTTGGATTAATCTTAAATCTCGCATACGGCAATGGCGTGCGGGCGAACTCCTTCGGCGGAAATTTTTGATTGAACCTTAGAAATTAGTGGCATTATTGAAACATTAGGATAGTATGAACATCGGATTTTGTTTCTCCTTGTTCGCGTTCGCCGGAAATCGACAGAAGGATTGGATTGGTCGGCGATTGCGTCGATTAGGGTTCGCGGGCATCGGACCGAGGAAGGAGAAGGGTTTAGATTAATTACGAATTTATTTAAGTAATTAATGGTATTTATATAATATTATTAGTAATTATATTTAATTAATCATAGACCGATTAACGGATTATTAAGAAATTTGGTTCGGCGGTGTCGCGGTTCAGCGTGAGGTTTCCAAACCGGCAGCGAAAACCGGTTCAGCGGAATTCGGCGCGGACGAACGGCGTGGAGGAAATTTTAATTCAGAAATTAATTCGAATTTTCGGAAAAAAAGATATATGTGGAATTTAAATTTTTCGGAAATTTATTCCGAATTTCGGAAAATGGATAAAGGGCGGAAATTGATTTTTTTGAATTTAAAAATTTCCTGAAGTGAGAAAAAGGTGATTTTTAGAAATCACGTAGCCAAGTTGAAATCGACTGTTGGAAATTACCCATAAATTCAGTGCAGCTGGATTAGTTGGAAGGAAGTGTGACACTTGGGTGCTACCAAAATAGTCAGAATTTTGGTACAGTTTGTGTTGCTTGGATGACAATGACATGGATTGAGTCAGTTTACTCAGTGTTGGCATATTTCATGGATTAGCATATTTCATGGATTGGCATATTGGACCGGACTACTATAGGCTCTATATGATGTTTTAGGGTAGTTGTGGTAGGTAACTGTGCAGTACAGACTTAGCTTCCACAGTATACATGTGGACTGGTATGTGCCTTGTTGTATCTGGACACATGTTGCCGAATCTTGGAGTTAGAGCTTGGCAATGACTGTAGGGGCGTGGCTTCTATGGAAATTGTTGGGAGAGGACTTCTTGGAACGGTGGCTGAGTCGATCTCTTCTGGTCCATGAGTGTAGGCCTGCACGCCTGAGAGTGGCAGTGGCAGGGGTGACTCGCCGTGGCTAGCCAAGTGTGTAGGTCTGCGTGCCTGAGGGTGGCAGGGGTGTCTCACGTTGGCTAGAGATCTATGTGACTGGTTTTGTCTATAGTCTCCAGAAGATTGATTGACGAGAGACGCTGCGGTGTCGGGTGCTAGGCGTTGTGATGCGTGCGCAGAGATGGGCGTGTCCCGCTGGCATGCTTTGCCTAGGCGCCATGCGTGCACAGAGATGGGCGTGTCCCGCTGGCATGCTGCCTGGGAGCACAGAGGAGAGCTACTCTGGTGTGACTGGGGGTGACTGTGGTTGGTCAGAGTCTGGGACTGAGAGTGCCTTTCCACCCTACATTGTTATGCTGTATTTTTATACTCTTGCTATTATCCTTCTCTTGCATGAGAGTTTTTTTACTAGCTGTCTTTCCTACTGGGCGTAGCTCATTCTTTTATTATCCATATTTTTCCAGTGGCTCGGCAGACTTGACGCCACCCAGCTTTAGGTGGGATCGTGATCAGCAGGCTAGTGGAGGAGATCTGATCTGTGATTTTCTGAGACATTCTGATTAGTTGATTGTTGCTGTTGGATATATTCAGTGAGACTGTTATTCTTATGTCTTGTATTATGTGAGGGTGATTCTGACTCATGTACTCGTATGGATGATGTGGTATTTTGTGGACTGTGATTTTTCATATGAGTTACATTTTTATACACTATCTTATTTTCTACCTTGACGGTATGGTGTGTGGAGCGCCATTTCATATCGGTGGATGTTATATATTTTTTTGTTGATGGTGAGGTCATTACATGACTATGGAACTTAACCTTGGGGGTTCAGACTTCTATTAGATCGGTTCTCCTACCGGTATGGGTTAGGAGTATTGGGTCTAGTAGGAGTAACATTGCGCGAGTTCATCAGTTAATTCAGGAGTCATGAACCTGATTTGACGGTGTACCCGGGAGATGAGATCCACATAGTTAAGGAAAGTAGGTGTGTAATGATGTGTTATATCCTATGTTTTTCGTAGGCTACTCAGATTGGTATGGGACGATCTGAGCTGTCTATATGTAAAAAAAAAAAAATCCTTTTAAAAAAACTGGGGTGTAACAATGACATTCCTTTTTCATATGTATGATGTGCATGTGAATTCAACGTGATCTAGGAATGCATTTGAAATGTATAGCATTATATAAATATGATTTATGATATACAATATAAAATAATTGTAAATTTAGCATGGTTTTTATATGCATTGGAATGTGTAGTATGGCATAAATATGAATTATAATATATAGCATGACCAAAATGTTGTATGCATCTATACTTATATAGTTATATTAAAATGTTAAAATATATTTTATCGCATTGAAAATATTATCACATGATTCTATGATATTGAAAATGCCATCACATACTTTTAATATATTAAAATTCTATAATATGCTTTTATAATATTTAAAATATTATTACTTGTTTTTATCTTTTAAGTATAATGATGCCTATTTTAGTATTATACTACTTGATTTGTCTACTGAGTCTTTAATGATTGGCTTAACTTATATTTGGCTAAAATATTTCAAGTACACTAGGGAACAATACAGGACAAGTGATGACAAGAAATAGAAAATAATAAGCAATCTTTTATAATCATTGTGCCACTATAATAGCTATGTGATTATATAGACAATATAAAATGTTGATACTTTTGAAGTCATTACAAGATGTTTTCATTATATCCATGTCCTTAATATATATTATGTCTATTATTTAAGTTTATGGATTGCCAATGTTTATAGTTTTCTTAACTAAATCAATTTTTTGAAAAATTATGATTTATGAAAGTATGTTATAAATTCTTATATTTTATAACTATATAAAATGATTATAAATAATTGTGAAGATGCATAGTTTTAAATTTATGAAGAAAATAATGAATATGTATATAGAAAAATAGACTAATTACTAGAGAAATTTTATCCATTTAAAATCTAGATTTTAGAAAAAAAAAAAGCTTAAATGGGTTAAGATAAAGAAATAGATCATATATTCATGATAGGAGAAACGAAACATCACAATACTCTATCAAATTATTTCATAGATATTCTAAGGGTTATATCCTTTCTTCTAGGTAATTTGAATATTTTTAATCATAAGTAATCAAACTTAACTCACATAAAATTTTTCAAGTGTATCAATTGGTCATTTTAGTTCGGGCCAACTAGACATGACCAAATTGAGTTGCAATTTTTCATATGTGGGTTAGATTTATTGCGTTATGATGCCACAACAATTGCATCAGATTATCACAAGGTAACAATCCAAAGTGGTCAACCCTCTTTTAAGGTTTCTTGTTTTTTTCATTTTCTTGGCCACTTCTTGTAAATACCTATGTATCTTGGCCTTCAATGGATACTTATTTGTTTCTTATAAGATTTTATATTTTTTTCTATACATGAAATAAATCTAAGCCTTTTTACTAATATTTTGTTATTAGACAAAGAAGTGATGTCGTGGCACCTTTTTCTTTACTATCCTCACAATTTTAGTGAGTTTTGTACTTCCTATCTCACTTATCTCTCTAATACCTTGTTGTGAAAAATATTTGGGTGTTTATGTTAATGATGTCTATTTTCGACTTCTCTCTTTTGAGTTATATTTGTAAATACTTTAGATAACATGGTTATTGTAATATTCAAGCTATTCTCAATTTGTAATAATAGATGTCAAGCCCCCACCTCACTAAATCATTAGATAACAAAATTAACTCAGAGTCGTCAGATGCAACATCTAAGTGAGGACAAGGAACAAAACCCAAAGTGGGGATCCAACGGTAAGACAAACACCAACTCTAAAATCCAAAGTATATATATATAAAGGCATGTTTTTAAATATTTAATCGCACCAAGCCCTTCCCTCTCTCTCACATTTCGTGAAAAATGACTCTTCTGCAGCAGCATCATTCCCAGTTCTCGGTGCAGTGGTAGTATGACCTGTGATGTAAGCACTAAATAAGATTTTATAAATCTCAGTAGATAAATCACAATAACTAACCAATTATGAAAAAGAGATATCAACAGTAAAAATGAATCATATACATGAAGCTAAAATCATATCAGATGTCATATATAATGCCAGATGAAAAACCAAAAGAAATGCCAGTTCCTTATATAGTGTGTTATTATCTGGCCCAATTCTCTTTGATGCATTATCCTCTAGATTCAATCATCATCAATAAATAACCTCCAGTCGGCATCCAACCAAACACATAACACTAGACAGATATCTGATCCAAATATCGATACCCTGCAACACATGCTGAGCCTAGTGCCACCAGGTAGGTATGGTACCATACCCTGTAACACATGCTGAGCCTGATGTAATCATCATGGAGTCATAACACATAACATATAACACTATGCAGATATCTGATCCAAAGATCGATACCCTGCAACACATGCTGAGCCTAATGGTGAGGATAATGTTCTCTGGGAATCCATTTTTTTACTACTATTTTCAATCATAATTCCAAACAATTTATGCCATATCAAAAGATATTTCTTTCCATATTATTTCTTCTCTTTTTATTTCATTATCATATCATGTTATTTCTTCCTTTTCAATTTTAATGCAAATGCATAAGTAACAACAAAAGTACCATGTGATAGTAAGAAACCATATAAAAACATATAATATTGTACTGCATCACAGGGTTAGGAATTTATCTACCTGGATTTGCTGTGCTAATTTTTTTGGTCCACTTCTTATTCTTCTTGATGTCCTACAAGCCCATAATGCAAACATAATCAAGTTAAAATATGCTTATTAGCCAAAAGCTGCTTTCTAAAAGTTATTCCTAAACAGTTTAAAATTCTTCTTTTTAAAAACTTTCCCAAACAGCCAAAAATCCTGTTTTCTACAAGCTTTCCCAAACAGCTTTCCAAAACATGTTTTCTAAAATTCCCAAAATTCCTTAATTTAGCTGTTGGCTTCCATCGGCACTGGACCGCCCGTGCCCGGCATGCCCGATTCAGTCATGCGACCCGGTCCAAAGGCTTGGACAGATTTTCTGCTATATTTTATTTTATATATATTTCTCTCTCTCTCTCTCTCCTGTGCGTCTGGAGAAGCTGAAATATTTTACAGGCAATTCTGCATCTCCCACCGGCCAAATCGACCCCTCTCGGTCTCCACCGTTCACCAGAAAACTTACAAAACCCCGACGACAAAGCAAAACAAATTCATACTTATGATAATCTTCGCCGGTCGTTACCGTCGCATGCCGGAACTCACGGAATCCTTGTCGGCCGTCACTGTCGCGTGCCAAAACTGACAAAATCCTCGTCGGCTATTATTGCTGCGTGTCGGAACTGTGTGAAGCAAGGCAGTAGCTTTCGGAAATCTTGCCCTCGCAACTTCAGCAACCTCCCCAAAATCAGTATTCGCAGAAGTGCTTTTTCAAACGCACCCTGCTTCGGCTTTTATAACCGCAATCGAAATCGATATGCCCTTGATTCGTGAACCACATTTTGCATATCACTCCTTCCAAAGAAATAAACCTGTGCCAAAATTATTAATTAATTATTTATATTTTCTTGATCCTTTGTCTTTGCCTAATATACACGACCAATATGATAAGGTTTATATTATTATTTATTTGTTTAAAACCCATTATAAATATAATAAAAGCAATTTAAAACATTGATGATAAAATCAAAATTTTAAAATAATCTTTGAAAACCACAAAAATCCACACCCCTTTAAAAAATAAATTTCATATAATGCAAATAGATATATTCTAATAGATGTCCAACTAATCTAATGTACGATTAAAACTAATGTAATACCTTGCATAACTAATAGCAAAAGAAAAAAAAAACATTTGTTCTAGAGACCATGAAGCTTTTTTCTTAGTGTATCTTAATAATTTTGTGCTATGTTATATATCGACCTAAAAGTATTTAAGATAAAAGCAAGTGAAGCCAAGCATTACTGATTTAGTAGTAAAAACTATCTAATATATATAAAAAATGATACATTTTTGAGACATACTACATGTTGAGTTAAAATCTATCATGCAAATAAAATATTTTTTTCTTCTTAAATCACTCGATCTTCATTTTCAAAATCCATGTAAATTTCTCTTCGATTTTAAACCACTTGATCTTCACTTTTCTTTTTTAGCTGGTTCTATGATAATAGCCTTCAGTAATTCAATTTATTTAAATTTTTGTCTCTAAAAACATCATCTCAAATGCAATTATATAATACGACATTTCAAAACAAAGATGTCATTGGAATATCATATCTAAAATACATTATTCTAAATAGTGTCCCCACTTTTTGAAAAAGTCATTTTTAGTAATAGGTTTCTTCAAATTACATAAACTATTGTCTTGTTTTTTTTAAACCATTATTATTTTTATTTATTTTTTCTTTTTTCTTTTTTATTTGCTTCAAAATCAATCATTAACTTATTCATTTTCTTTGAATAATTGTTTTCACAATTCACTTTTTACTATGTTATATCACTTTTTAAAAATAATAAACATAAAACACCATAGAAAAATAATATGCTAAATTGTATATAAGAAATTATCATCTCGAGCAATCATTAGCAAACATTACTACAAATGCATGGATAACATTCATCCTCGATTTGGAAAAAATTCGGATCATTTCACATTGGATTGCTAAGCTATATTTATCATTGCATAAAAAATATGCATATAAGTACAAAACTACCAAAGTAGATTAGATTCTTCGTTGCGAAGTCTTTAATGAGTTTAATTCCTTCCTTACATGTTCACTTGTTATTAGATTTTTCCCAATTCTTCTCTTGCTTTCTTTTATTCAAATATTTGTTTTCTCTCCATTTTTCTCTCAAATACAAAGACCCTCATAACATTTCTTTATTTCTTTGACCTAGTTCTCTAATCTCTCTCTTTTTTTTTTCTTCCAATAATTCCTAAAATATTTCGCTTTTTTCTATTTAAGTTTTTCAATTTTTCTCCCCTTTTTTCTAAATAAGCTCTCTCTCTCTTTTTTTTATATCTCTAGTAAAACTTTCTAATTTTTTTTTATTTCATTTTCTCATTGTTTCAAAACATCCTCCAATACTCTATTTCTCTCTCCTCTTTCTCTCTCTCATCCCGTGCACATATACATACATATATGTATATGTATAATCTCTCTAACTCTGCTCACCGTTTCTTTTTTTTTCGACGGCAGCGCTCTATCCCTCCTATGTTTTTCCTCTGTTACCGCTTCAGTAATTTCCTCTCTCCTCTCTCGTTCTCTCCCCCCTCAGCTTCGTCGGCGACCGAGTGCCTAACTCTTCCTCTCTCTCTAAACCGATCTTTCGCTCCTCTCACGAACCGAATGTCGCGAATAGCCGAGGCCTTCTCTCCTCCTGGCAACCTCTCTTCTTCGCCGTCTTTTTCTCTCGCTTGACGGCAACAGCATTTCCAGCACACCCTCTCTCCTCCTCTCTCTTCCTTCCCGGTAGCCGAACCCATTCATGTAGCCGGATTCGGTTTTTATACTGGCAAAGCCGGCCGCCGCCATCCCGCCGTTTCGTCACCTCTTCCCTACGAATTCCGCACGTCGCCGTTGCCGCGTCCGTTAGTATTTAGAATCTTATACGTTCATACATACATACTATATATAAGAGATATATAAATATATATAATCTAAATTACGTATTAATTAATTAATTACATTTACTTAAGCCTTCGCGTTTGCCCAATCGACTGGACAAACCACTGCGGATTAAGGTTTATATTATTTTTTGTTTTACTACTATTATTATTATTATTTTTAAACGTATGCTTAAATTAATTTTATAAATTTTTAAATAATTGTTCTACAAAATTCACTGGCTGTTATTAAAAATTACTGGTCCACAATATCTACTTTTTTTTTCTTTAATGAAAAATATGATGAATTAATTCTTAAAAATTTTACAAGTTATTTTTATAAATTTATATTATACTTTCTTTTAATAAAATTGTAATTTCAATAATTAGTTTGATATTTTAATTAGTTAAAGTATTTAATTTATATAATAAATATAATAGTTTTTAATTCTTAATAAATTGATTAATTAATTTTTATTTTCCGAAAATAGAATTACAAATAATGTTGTTGAGTTTTTAAGATGTTTTAGATATTTAACGTCTATAATAAAGTTGTTTCATTCAATTTCAAATAACATTATGTTTTCTTTAATTATTTTAATTAACTTATTATTTTAATTCTAAAAAACGTAATTCAAATTCTCTTTAGTCCTGTGATAGATTTATTTTTCTTAATAATAGTTAAGTTGTTTCAGTTCTCTACATTTATTATTTTATTTAATAAATATTTTTTTAAGATATTAAAAAAGTTTTTTTTATTTAAAACTAAATTCCAAATTATAAATAATTGGGTCACCGTCGCGCTACATTTGGTAGTACAAGCGGCGGAGCCTTCGGTGCTTCCCTGAACTAGGCGCAAATTCCGGATGTTGGCGAGTCACATCGCATTTGTGATCTTGGTCATCGGCTTTTCTCATTGCACCGCAGGTTCAACATACCCACGTTCCAGATGACTCCACGTGACAAAAAATCCTAACCGCCAGTTTCGTGAACCCAAGCGATCTTCGTTCCCCTCGCCAGTTCCCGCTACCTTGCCCAGACCGGAAAACCGTCTGCGCCACGCGTCGAGCATTTAATGGACGGGGTACCCATGTGTTCGCGAAAATGCTCAAGACACCGGGAACCAAAGTCAGCTGCCTGCCACTGAGATACGGCCACGTCAGCAAAACAGGACCAGTCGGTGCATAGCGGGTCACTCGCATGGGCCCACAGGATGGGCAGGTGACGTGAGCACCGTGCACCTCAAGCGTGGACTCGAGGGCAAGTGCGTGGCTCTCATTAATCTTGTAATTAATTATCTTAATTAATTACAATTAATTTGTCAATAACAGCTTTATTAATGGAACTAAATAATAATATATTTCCAAAAAAAGAGGGAATCCTTTCTGCCTCTGTCTTCAAAAGCAGAAAAAAGGCACCGTGCTCCAATTTCTTCGTGTTGAATTCGTAGGAGAGAGAGAGAGAGAGACAGACAGAGAGAAGGGAAGAAAGTGAGTGGGGAAGGAGAGGGGAGAAGAAAGGGGGAGGCGCTTCCACCACTTGCCGGTTTTGTTGGAGCACGAAGCTTGCTGGAGAAGTTAGATTCTCCGCCGATCGTCTTCGATACAGTGATTTGATGCCTGGATGATGTAGTATGTGAGCATCGAATGATCGAAGGAGATCGGGAGGGTTTTGAGGCTCGTGGAGATCGGAAGTAGGCTGAGGTAGAGTAATTATTTGATCGGAGGAGGTGGTATTTGCTGTTTTAAAGAGGAATTGCGAGCACCGAACGGTTCGCCGATGCCGGATAATCGAGAATATCAGAACAATGCGGATTCAATTTCTTCAAATGTATCGGCAGAGAATCAAAGTTTGGATGGTAACTCTTAAACTTTCTTCAGTTTGCTGTGTTGAGTGTTTTCCTTTTTAATCAATCAAACACGCCTACTGAGAGTAGAGTGGGACATCGAGGACAAGTTGAATATGGATGTTTAGGTTATTCTTGTAGGGAGTGGGTCTCCTGTTGACGATCTTTTTTCTGCAGAAGGTATGCGTCGGTTAAAATTGGAGGATAGCATAGAAGAAGTTGATACTTGTTCAAACCCGTATCCTTGTCGCCCCGGGGAGCCTGATTGCATATACTTCTTGAGGACTGGATCTTGTGGTTATGGAAGAAACTGCCGCTATAATCATCCAAATTATGCCGCGCAGGTAAGATAAACAAAGAAATTTTGTTTTTTTTGTTTAGACAATAAAAGCGCTGCTGCTTTATTCCTATATGGGTAATTTGTACATGCTTCTCAAGCTTTACTGTGCTTATGTCGTCAATGTATTGGCTGATTGCTACAGGCGACTCGGGAGAAAGGTGAACTTCCAGAAAGAGGCGGTCAGCCTGATTGCCAGGTGAGTCATCTTGACCATTTTTTTTTTATTATTATTTTCTTGAATATGATGCTTGTAAATTGTTGTATATCAAGCAAGGAAAGGTTACCTCTCAAATTTTTTATGGCTGTAATAAGCACAACACAATTTTATGCTCTCAATAAAAGCATCATGGTCTTTAGAATGCCTGTTTTCGAACTTTGGTTATCCACCTACAATTATGTGCCATGTGGAGTGCTTTCACATGTGTAGATTGCCTTCTTTGCTTGTGAAACTGATTTGCCTGCCTTTAATGTATCTAAAGTGAAAACAAGTATTTACAAGAGATGAAGCACAGTTGAAATAGTGTGCTTGATGAGCATTTGGACACTGCATGACTTGATGGTTTAATTACCATTCATTTTCTAGCTTGTATACTAGTTATCACGATTGGATTTTTTTTATTTCTTTTGTCAATTATTTATTGTAAAGATCTTGAGTTTCTATTACATTGGTAGCATATAAAGAACTTTATGAATGATTTGTTATCAACTAAATCAGAATTTATTTTGGAGCTTCTATGAGCTGCCATTCTTCAGCATATTTATCTTACTTTCTTTTCTGGTATCTGAAATCTGATATTGGATTATCTAATTCTATGAGAAAATTCTTTGATTTGATTATGCATCACAATGCTCACCTGTAACAATCATTATAAGATATAATACATTGATTTGGGTAAAGCATAACTTCTACAAACAATCTTCTATTACATTGGTAGCATATAAAGAACTTTGTGAATGATTTGTTATCAACTAAATTAGAATTTATTTTGGAGCTTTTATGAGCTGCCATTCTTCAGCAAACTTATCTTACTTTCTTTTCTGGTATCTGAACTCTGATATTGGTTTATCTAATTCTATGAGAAAATTCTTTGATTTGATTATGCATCACAGTGCTCACTTGTAACAATCATTATATGATATAATACATTGATTTGGGGTAAAGCGTAACTTCAACAAACAATCTTCTATTGCTTTTGATGATAGAGGGCAATTCAAGGAAATTTCCTTCCAAGGACAGTATCACTACACTTGTAGATAAATTTAGTGAATTTAGCCTTTTTTTTTCAAATTTTTATCCACAACAGCGTGTTCTCTATGCAAAGAGTTTGGCAACTTATCACATTGCAGCATTTTAAGAAGAATAGAATGCAGTTACAGTGAAGAAATGAATGCTGTTTGAAGTCTTCCATTTGAGTAATTGCATGCTTTGAGATTTTCCTATGTTTTTTTTATTTGTGAAGGAAAATTCCCTGCTCTAAGATACATATTATTTCAGCATCCTGATCTTTGATACAGTGATTGTATATATTTAATATTTGCTAGTGCACTTCGTAGGTTGGATTGGATATTTGTGTTAGACTTTCAAACAATATTTGATGGAATACCCTGTAGATAGATTTCTTTTTTATGATATTAGATTTTTGGATGGATGACCTTGAAATGTGCAACTTTTTTATGTGGGTTTTCTTTGATTAGGGGTGTCATAATCTGGATGTTGTTTAAGGTTCAATAATTAACTAGCTCCAAAACAAGCATTCTTGTGTAATCTTGTAATGTTTGACTTTTTTGTTGTTTAGTTGAAAACAAGTTGTCACGAATAAGAAGGGAAGTAGTGATGGTGAGATGTGAATTTCATTGATGAAGCTAGATCTTAGTAGTGATTTAAATGATTGAATGAGCATGTGTTGAACTTTGTTTTGTTATAATTGAGATCACATAAATCACGTGAATTTTATTGTTAACTTAGCAAATGACTTGAGATTGAGCCATGTCCTTATGGGAGCACAAGGTCTAAAACATTGAATTGAATGATACCTTTAATTGAAATGCTAATTTTTCTTGGTCTTCAATCTTTTGTCATACATTTTGTTTTGCATGAAGTTAGATAAAGTTTATTCTATGCAATCTTCACACTTGATTATTTGCCTAAAACATAAAAAGATTGTTGTATGTGAGTAGTATTCTTTGTCGTGAATAAATAAAATGGTTTCTTTGTTATCAAAGTATAACTACTTTGGAAAAAATGTGAATTTTGGTTGTTCAAACAATCATATAAAGTGCTTTGGAATCTGATGATGAAGGTTTAATTGTGAAAAGTTAATCAAGGCGGATCTTTAGGTTTAAGTCTTATTTATTAACTCTTCCTTTTAAAAAATGAGACTTAGTGTCTTATCATACTTGCCACATTTTAGTTGGTGCATGGTGTGCAAATTTTCTTATTATTGCTTCCTTATTATTTAGAAATGTTTTATTTTTTTACTCTTTAATAGTATTAAATTAGGTAGTGAATTTTATAAATTTATAGTTAGCATACTCTTTGACAAAGTCACATTTTATAGATGAAAAAATTATCATATTTTTATGCAATTGACATTGGGTGAATTATTATATATCTTGAAATTAATTTAAAGCTAGGGATTGAAAAAAATTGAGATATTAACGACCATACCTTTGGCTCAAAGGTCAAGGAAACACTACATCTGTTTGAAGATCTTTTGGCATCATCATCAGAGGAGCAATCCAAACAAAGAAAATGATCTACCTTTTTGGCTTGCTCTATGCTCATGTCCACACAAGAAGAGTGAAATCTACAAGATGAAGTTGCACATTAGTGTTCGGTTCATTAAAAAGTAATAAACCTAATAGAGAAAATGTAGACATGTGTAAACCATTGGTCTCATTCTTTTTCAATGTAGATTTAGGATGAAGTGTAAAGTGTTGTACTATTGGTCATTGCACCATTTGTATAATGACAACAAAATTATTGTATTGTTATTATTAATATTTTTTGTAAGCATTTTTAGATTATTTGTCTCGAAAATAAAAAAGTTGATCTTGTAGAGAGCTTGATTAATTGATTTAAGGAGCTTAAAGGAGGTATATGGGTATAAACCATAACTTGCATCAAGAGAAACATAAGTTTGAGCTACGCTTGGAGAAGATATTTGTTGAGTTATTTTATTGGTAATAGGATGTTAAAGCTTATAACAATTTCTTGAACATTAAGATTTGTTAAGGTATGGGTGAGAGTGTTTAAATGACTTTAAATCATTTATTTTACTCATGCATACTTTAGCTTAAGGCATGTAGTATATTTAGATTGTTTACTTATATGCTATGCTTTAGAACATTACATTCATTATAAGTTATATCATTTATCATTCTCAAATTAAGTTGGAATTAAAACGGAATAGGGATTAAATGAAGATTGTATTATGAGTGCTAATTGTATTTCTACAAGTTCACCTTCGTACAATATGACTAGTTATCAAACTGAATCAGATGAAGAATTGATTGTAGGTAATCCTAAATTATATCTGTCTACATTGTTTATATGAGTATGATGCACCTATCATACAAGTATGCCTTTTAATTTACCTGAAATGTGAGTGTTAAGGTTTAGAGTTATCTATATTCATACAAAACAATATTAGCTTTAGTATTTTTGCGATGTATCCTTCATAAGTATTAGACCTAAGATCATATCTCATGATGTTAAGTATGAACTGAAGATTGTAATGTAGTATAAGTACAATATACTTTTCGTACTATTACGCTCAATTCATCAAAATAATGAGAGTTGATGGCTTGGGCAGTGAGTGAGTAGATTTTTATTATAGCAGTACGATAACATTTTCATACATGTTCGATACCATTTTTCCAAAAGGTCTAGTATTGAGATTTAGTCATGCATCGAACGGATTATCATCGTAAGAGTATGATCCATTTATCGTACAAATGCAATACATTATGATTGGTGAAATGAGCTTATCGTAACATGTATCATAGTGTACGATCACACATCATATAGCGAATTCCCAAGAGTTTAAAAATTGGACAAAAGAGAATTTACGCTATTTATACCAATACAATATCCTCATTGTATTCGTATAATACATTTGTGCAAATAAAATGAACTAGATAAACTGATCTGTTAGCGTGGATGATGTGCTCAAGTGTTGCATCGTACTTGTATGATCTCTTGGATTAGATTATACGATCAGTTCAGGATTGGAAGTAATGACTATTTGACTATTTTTTTAAAGAAATTAATATAGTTGTTAGAGGAATTATTGGAGTTATTCGAGTGCTTAAAAATGGTTATTTAAAGTCATCTAAACTTAGGAGCGAGGACTAATGATTAACTTACACATTCTTATCAAGGGTTTCACTTGAATATCTTCATTCTTGAGAGTAGAATAGAGTAAGGTCGGGGTTGCATTCAACTAGTCTTATATTGACAAGGTTATTTTTTTCTTCAGTTTATTTTTGTCTTTTGTTGGGAATTTGCCTTTGTTACTTTTGTTGGCCTTTTGATGTTATGTAGGCTATTATCAAATCGGTATTATAGGCTTTTATCAGGTTGGTGTTGTAAACTTTTTTCAAGCCAATGTTGTAGGTTTTTATTAAATTAATATTATAAGTTTTTATTAACCTGTGTTTACAAGGTCTTTTGACCCAATGTTTAGTGGATTGTCTAGACTTTTGGTGGGTAATAGATGTAGATTTCAGTTTTGGTCAAATCACTTGAAATTATGACATCTTTATTTTACTTGTATTTCACTCAAAGTGTTATCCAAAGTTTAACAACATTTTGTTAAAATAAGTATTATATTAGCCAATAAGATTAAGAAAAGAAATTTTTTTTGTTATTGTTTATTGCTTGGATTTGAGTTGGGTTAAATTTGAAGTGGTATAATTCACCCCTATTGTGGATATCGTGTTTTATATTTTATGAGATAAAGTTAACTGATGATTAAAGGATCTAACCTATTCAGGTATAAAAATGCAAAAGATTATTGTGGAAACTCTAAAACAATTTAATTAGTAACTTGTGGCTTTTTTTTATATTGTTATGTTGGAGTTTGTCCAAGCATTGAATTAGAGAGGAGCATTCTTAGTTTTCCAGTGCATAAAAATTATAAAATTTCTCTGTCAAGTCAAAAGATATATCTAAAATACAAATTTTATCATTGAAACTTAAAACCAATTAAATGGTTCAATTAAGCCAAAACAAAATGGTTTGATTTCAGTTTTTTAATATTATGGATTTTTGTAATGGTTCAATGCACACTTTTTGAAGGCTAGTTTTGTGATATAGGGCAATAGTAATTACAAGAATAGCATATGATGATTGTTGTTATTAGAATTTGTAATGTACTAGGAATATCACAAATTGTGCAATAGTGATTAAGCCATAACACAACAATAGATTCAAGTATTACAAACCTCATTAAATCCTTAAAGATTGGATCGTAACAAGTTCAGGAACTTGCTCAAGAATTCAAAACTTTCGGCGAAATAGAATAGTGTTATTTGATTGTTTTTGTAACAAAAATCGTAATGTTAGCCTTATTTGACAACTTGTATAGTTATAGTATTGATCACATTACAATAACCAAAATCATAGTACAAGAGCTATAATAACAGAGTATAGAAAGCAAGATAGCATAGTGAAAAGGATGATGGTGTAAGAGAAAGTGGTGAGCATGATAGTACAACGTTTCATTAAAGGATGAACTTCACTATAACTTTTGCAAGGGGTTGATGCAGTGGCAATTTGTTGAATGGATGGACTTAGAGGATGTGATAGGTTGTAGTAGCTATAATCATGAAGCTTGAAGTCTATAATGGAAAAATTGCAACAATAATGATAACTCTAATGGCCATGATTGTACAAAAGGGGCCATAATTGGTGAACCTAGTGGGTGGCTTTGGTGCTTAGGAGTAACTAGTGGTGAGAAGGGATGTGCAGTGGTGCAAGGGGAAAGTGGCATCATGGAGGTGGGATGATCGTATTTGTTGGTGATTGTGTAAGTAATTGGAGAGAGCAAAGAGGCAATTGGGGCAATCAAACTAGGTTTGGACATTAGAGCGTTAGCAAACTGGGTAGCGTAGTAGAGACTGAGGGGATGCAAGATGGCAATACGGAGTAGAGGATTTAGGGCATGGTAGGAGTGGCCAGTTTGAAGGAGAGAACAAAATAAGAGTTTTCTTTTTTAATAATAGCAAAAGAAAAGTTAAGGAAAAACCTTTTATTTAATCTCTTGAACTCCTTAATTTTAATACATAACATACCCTTATATTAGATCATTATGACATATTACAATAAAAATACAATAATATGCTACTAAATAAAGAAAATGATCTAAGCATTATATAATTTTTTTACCAATAAAATATTTTGAAAAGAAGGGAAAACATTTTGTACTTATGAATCCAAAAATCTTATGTAATAGTAAACATGCTTAGTAAAGAAGAATATTAATAAAGAAAACATGACCATGAATTGTTACTTAGAACTAAAAAATGATGTGTGGTTATTTAAACAACTAAAACTAATAACCAATCTAGGAAATAAATGATTACCTATGTGGATTACATGGTGATTGGTTTGATCATTTTTAGTCATCCAACCAAATAGAAACTGCCTTTGTTTGACTCCTAATATGCATTGGATTGGTTTGGATTCTATGATGTCAAGTGTCTACACTAATTCATCTGTTGTCTGAACAATTCAAGTCAATTATGTAAGGGTTTAATCAACACTAGTAATGCTCTAACAAGTCTAAGCCAATCGTGTGGAGCTCCTCCTATGTAGTCAAAGTGTTTGTCAACTTGACCATTCCATTGTTCTATGTATGTCTAGTTGCTTCATTCTAGTCATAATGATCTTTCATCCAATATGCAATTTACATGCAATCTCATCTCACCTAGTCGAGTTGGTGGACACTTTAGGATATGCTCACTATTAAAGGAGAAGGGAGAAGAGGAAGGAGGCAACAGGTGAGAGCTCAAAAGACTCACGAGGAATCATTGATTGTTCCTTGTATACAATCAAATATGAGATGCTAAAGCTATTGTCGATCCCATATTCTTCAAGTATGTTTATGACATGCATCTATCCTACTTTTTTAAGGATTTTAAAAGGGCTTGTACCTCTTGCATATAACATTTTAGTATTTGTAGTTGGGAACTACTAAGGCTTGATCAAATGATGGCATACTTTCCTATAAAGAACCCTTGATTTTTCTTATGTACATCAACAAGCTTTTTTGTAGGTTAAATTACTTGATTTTATTTGTTTAGAAATTTATTCATGCAAACACTATTCATGCTGTGCAAAGAGATGTGCTATACTAGATATGTGTAGTATGAGATCTCGTGCCCATGAATAATTTCAAAAGGGCTTATACATACAATTTTATTGACAATTATTGTAGCACGAGGTAAAAGATGATCTCAGTTTGCATTGTTCTATGCACCAAATATCTTAAGTGGTTTTTTTAAGTTCTAATTGATAGTTTGGTATGCCCATCTATTTAAGTATTATATGTTGTCAAAAATTTAGGTTTTATTCTTAATATGTGTCCTAGTATTTTTCAAAAATGACTCATGAATTGCTCATTCTTATCAAATAATGTTGAGTTGGGCAAACTTTACATTATAAAATAACAACCACAAGGAAAATTGAGCAATTGAAGAACTAGTGCTTGGTTCATATAATCTTTGAAATTTTGGAATGTTTTTGAAGACTTTTGTCCATTGAAATGTTCTCTTCTTGATGCAATTATTAATTGGAGTAGACGAAGTACTAAAATATTGGATGAATCGTTTGTAGAAAGTGGCTAGACCTTAGAACTACCTAATTTTGTTCTTGTCAAAGGGGATTGGCCATTCAACAGTGGTGTTAAGGTCAACAACTTATCCTTATCAACTAGGAATCCAAGAAATATTGTTGTTTGTGAGGAACAAGCACATCTTAAAGTCGGTGAATAAACTTTATTGAAAGAAGGCCTCACATATTTGCCTTGAGTGCTTAAGTTGTTCTTAATTCATTCTACATTACGCAAGGAACTGATCACGTATGTTACAACAAATATGCCTAAGCATGTTTGAGCAACGTGGGTCATAATGTGCATTAATGTGTACTAGGTGCATTCAATAACCCAAAGGGAATTATGAGCTACTTGTAGAATCCAATATTGGATCTTGCATTCCATTTATAATCCAATCCAATTCGCACATAGTGGTATCCTCTCTTGAGATTAATCTTTGAATACATTGAGGATCCATGTATTTAATCCAACAATTAATCTAAGCAAGATATTGGGAAGTAGTGCTTAATGGTGATCTTGTTTATTGCTTAATTATCCTTGAACATCCCTATGTATCATTTTTCTTTGTGGTCAATAAAGCAAGTGTAACATATGGAGTAGAGCTCTCGTATAAAACCTTTGTCTAAGAGTTTTTGAACCCGTTGGGCTAATTCAGCATGGCTAGAATTGGACTCTTATATTGCAATTAGTTTCGCAAAGCTGTATGGACAAGGTGATGGCATGTTGGATATGACGCATTTGAGTTAGATCTTTAAGTAAATCCATAGGCAACATGTAGCATTCTAGAAAAAAAAACTCGTATGCTTGTATAATATAACAAAATGTAATATTATTGTATTTGAAAATTCGAACTTACTAAAATGTTGAAATTTTTCCAAAAAAAGGTATTTTTGTAAAAGGTCATAATGACCATAATATGTACATGACTTTTCAAAGAGGGAAGAAAATATAGAATACTATAGAGCAAAATGCACTAGATCTAGTGATGGTAATTTATTGAGATTGGATGTGATTTAGCAACAAAATAAGATGTCAAAATTAATAAAAATAATTAATTATTTAATTAACTAAATGATATATTAATTAATAACTCAATATATTTGGATAGTATAATCGCCATATAAGCTCTTGTTGGGATTTTAAGATAGAAAACATGGAAGTCTTATGACCTTGTTAGCGATTTGCAAAGAGAGGGGACTTGGGAAAGATGGATTGAGGAGAGAACTTGATTAAGAGGAAACAATGCAAGGAAAGCTCAGCTCCAAATCAAGATGAGCTTTTCCTTTATGAATAAATCTTGTTCTTTAGAGATTTTTTTAAAGTGTCTTATGCTTGTTATAGAGTGCATAAAGTGAGGAAAGACTCGTAAAATTTTTTCATGGCGTTCTTAGAGCTTTTGGTGAATTGTAAACAAAGGAATTCATGCCTTTCAAAAAAAACCCGTAGCTCCAATAAATTGTTGGACAGTAAAATCAAAAGATTAGATGATGCAATAAAGGATGGTCTTTGTTGGACTCTCATTATACGATTTGACAACCATCCGATGGGCATCATATAATCTGTCAGGAGGTGATCAGATGATCCAATGTATTGGCATATGCTCCGTGCAAGGTTGACATACGGTTCATAATCCTTGGGTTTCAAACGATCCAATTGGATGATCGAATGATCTGGTACATATGAGCATACAATGACACACATCCAAACACTATAACAAAACCACATGCACATATGCTTGCATACACATATGCACATATGCTTGCATACACATGCACATGTGTATGTGTACATGTGCTTACATGTGCTTGTGTGTGTGTGTGTGTGTGTGCATGTGCATGCATAGGTACACTTGTGTCCATGCTTGTGCATCTACGTATGTAGTGATGGGTTTGCATGTGTGCATGCGTGTGTGTGTGTGTATGTATGGTTGTGTCAATGTGCTTGTCGATATCTATGCATTCTTATGTGTGTTTGCTTACATGTGTGTGTGTGCATATGTGTCTATGCAAATATAAGTATGTGTGTGCATGTGTTTGTGTGTTCATGTGCATGTACATGTTTGACATTGTGTGTGTGTGTGTGCTTCCATGTTTGAGTGTGAGCGAGTATCTTTACATGTATGTGTGTAAGCAAGTTTGTGTGTGTTCGTGTTGGTGGGTATGTGTGTCTACCTATGTGTGTGTGTGTGAGAGAGAGAGAGAGAGCACACATGTATGCATGGGTGTGTGTCTGTGTGCACCTTCGTGCATGCATGCTTTTGTGCAAATGTGTGTCAACATGTGCTTGTCTGTGTGTGTGCATGTGTGTCTTTGTGTCTGTGTGTCTATGTGTGTTCATCTCTATATGTATATATGTGTGTGTGCATATATGAGTGCATGTGTCCATGCATGTGTGTGTTTATATGCGTGTATGGATTTATGCATGTGTGTATACATTTATATGTGGGTGTGTTCATGTGCATGCATGTTTGTGTGTGTATGTGTGCAAGTGTTTTTGTGAATATGCATGTGCAAGTGTGTGCATACATGTGTGCATGTGTGTATTTGCATGTGTGTATTTGCATGTGAGTGCATGCATGTGTGTGCATGTGTGTGTGTTCGAGCATGTATGTGTGTATGTTTAGTTCCTTCTATGTAAGCATGCATGTATGTCCATTGACATCAGCGTGTGTGAGTGTGTTGCATGTGTACGTGTGTGTATATGTATGTGTGCACATGTGTGTTTGCATATGTGTGTGTGTGAGTGTGTGTGTTTGTTTCTGTATTTATGCATGTGCGTGCTTATATTTGTGCGTATGCATGTTTCTATGTGCACATGCATGCATGTTGGCTTCTATGTATGATTGTATATGTGTGTGTGCATGTGCATATCTGTGCACATGAGTATGCTTTTGTGTGTGTGAGTACTTGTTTGTGTGCATGCATGTGCATGCTCATGCATGTATTCATGCTTGCATATGTGTATATGTATGTGCGTATGTGTTTGTGTGCCTACATGTGTATGAGCTTGATTGTGTGCATATATGTGCATGTATGTGTACGTACATTTTTGTGTGTGTGCGTGCTTGTGTGCCTTTGCGCTTGCAAGTGCGTGTTCTTATGCATATGCAAGTGCAAGTGCATATTTGTGTGAGTGCTTGTGTGGGAGTTTGTGCGAGTGTGTAATTGTTTGCATGCATGTGTATATGTGTGTGTGGGAATACATGTCTTCGTAGGTTCATGCATGTGTGTATGCTTGCATGCATGTGGGTATGTGCTTGGATGCATGCATGTGTGTTTTTTTGTGTACATGAGTGCCTTTTTGCATGTGCGTTTGTGTTTGTGCATGTGTTAGTGTGTGCAAGTGTGTGTGTACATATGTGTGTGCATGTGTGTGCATGGTCATGTGTGTGCATACCTCTGAGTGTTTGGATGTGTGTCATTGTATGCTCATATGTGTGTTGGAGGGGATCGTGTTTTAAGCTTCAGGTGTCTAATGTCCGCCTGATGGTCTGATGGAAGAGGACAAATAGTTTTAAAGAGACTTGGGAATTGTCAATATCAAACGATTTGATAAAAGGATTGAATGATTTGATAGAATGAATTTGCTTAAGCTTAGTGGTTCTCCTGATGCTCAAAAAATGAAATGAACTTGTAGGACATGTTATTTATAAATATACGGAAATGTAATATATACTCTATGTACATTTCGTGCAAAAGAAGGAAAGAAGAATAGAATACTCAGATTTTTGGTTGGTAGATATGTGATTTAGCACTAATGTATTATGATTTTTGAATGATGCTTACATATTTAATTATTTGAATGTAGCTTCTATGTTAATTTAGGGGATATGATGGGTGATATTATGTGGATGGTAATACATTATGATCTTGGGTGGTGATGATGGCCTTGAATGGTGATAATATCATTGTAAGGTGTGATATAATCTTGAGTAGAGACAATGCCACAATGAGGTATGCTATGGTATGGAGTGGTAATGATATCATGATGAGATGTGATGTAGCCTAAGTAATGATGTTATCACAGTGAGGTTTAATATAATCTTGAGTGGTGGTAATGTCAAATAAGATGTGATATGACTTTAAGTGGTGATGATTCACAATGAGGTGTGATATGATGTTGAGTGGTGATAATATAATGATGAGATATGATATAATCTTAAGTGGTGATGATGCCACAATGAGGTGTATATAGTCAATAGCGATGATATCATCATTAGTATGGTATGGCCTAGGTGATAAGTACCACAAAAAGGGTATTATAGAGTGACTAATAAGTCTTAGAATTTGGTGCATATGTATGCATCTAATATGTGACATGACTCATTTAATATACTGTTATATGTGAGATTATGTTAGTTCTGTCTGTTGAACTTGTTATCTTGCTCAACATATGTTAACTAACATGTGTTGGTCTAGACAATGCACACTATGGAACATGTAGGGAATAATGTTGAGAAGAGATTTGTTGTTAATAAACATTTTGATATTTGAAAAACTAAATTGTTATAATTAAATAGTATTGGAATAGTTAGTATAGGGCATATGATGATTGTATGTGGTCTGCAATAGCATGTTACGCATGCATTTTTTTATTTCTTTTACCTGATTGCATAAATAGTTATTTTGATGAAAAGAGTAAGAATGTCAAATTAAGCATGATATATAGATGCCTAATTTATATAAATTAAAATTTTATGACATGAATAAAAAATAGAACGTTAAATTTATGTAATAATTGGGTATTATCCAAGAAAATGTCATTGAATATATAATAAATTCTTTTAATAGGTTCTTGAACTCTTTAAGTGATTTCGTACTTTTTTTGAAGTGGGACTAATATCCTTTCTAGTGACAAACACATTTATACATCCCTTACTAATTTCTCTCTCTATCGCTTGTAAGGATGTCATAAGACTTAGTTTCCCTTTTGCTTCGAGCTTATTGATGACTTTCTTGATAGATTTGGGTGCTCTCTTTTTAAGGTGGATTGGGATGTTAGACAAGGTTCTAAGGGTTTAACTTGCCATGTAAGGTGGCATCTTAGTTGTGAAACCTTAGTTTGCCTAGGATGATACCAACTACTTGTTTAAGTAGAATATTGTAGTGAAGTTTTTGAATGATTGGTATTATGCATGCTTTTGAGTTGGAAAGAAAGTAGCATTAATCTTAGAGATGTAATTGGGATTTGGGTTATCAGTTGTAGGTAATCTTAATTGAGCTATAACATCAATAGATATGACATTAATGCTACTTATATTAATGATAACAATGTTGCATACAACTAGTCTTATATGTAGAAATATGTAGAGGATTGTAGTTCTCTTCCAATCTTTGGACTTTTAAGGTCGTACCAGGATGCACTAATGATTCTTATGTTCAGCTCATCATCCTTCAAGGTAAATTTTTCATACTCCTGGTCATATTCATCATCCAACTCTTGAACTAGTGTCAGATCATAACAATAATTCTAATAGTAGGTTCATCATACTAATTTTTGAAGTTTTCATAATCTATGACGTAATTGTTTTAGATATTGTCAATGTCTATTTCTTCCTCTTCAATTTTTTCCTTAATATTGGTGACCCTCTTTCAACATTAGGTATTCGCATGATCCACAAGTCTACAAGTGTAGCAATCGAAACTTTTTTTTTATTGAATGAGCATTGTTGAGCTATGCTAGGGTGTAAGATGGGGAATGTGCTTCAAAGTGGTCCTTGCAAGACTAATGATAGTAGTATAAATAATGGTTTGAGGGTGATTTGGTTGGAAAGATTTTTAACTTTTCAAAACCTATGCGTGTAAAAGCCTCACACTTTAGGCTGTGTTATGCATAAACTTGGGTGTTAACATAGGGATCCTCAACTCTTAATCATGATGATTGTTAATTAACACAGGTCAAGGACCTCCGACATTAAGATGATATAATATAATCCTAGTATGATATTTTTTTCTTGAAATATCTTAACACATTTAATATGAAACAACTACTTCTATTTAAACAAGACATCAATAGCCTTAAACTTATATATATTTAAGTTCATTATTAATGCAACATTAATAAATATTGTCAAATAATGTTAGCAAAGGTGGGTAATGTATAAAAATAAATCATCTCATCACACGTCATTTGGACTCAACATTTATAAAATTAGATACGTGAGCTTATTTTTGTCTCAATAGACTAGTCTACATTAATTTAATATTTAATAAGTAATTCAAATAAATAATGTTGAACAATGAACAATAGGTCATGATATGTTGAGTAAATAAACAATGTTAAAGATGAATGTTCTTTTATTTATATGTTGTCTTATGGGTTTAGTTCTCTGTCAATCTAACCACCACTTTACTTGATGTCGGAGTTGTCAAAACTTGCAGTAGTTATAGACTGTCATGGGATGTTGTTGCACCTAAATCATATTATATCAAAAAATACCTCAACACATCACACATCACATTATTTGGAGCTACTGAATTTATCATGTAGATCTTCTAAGCATAAATGAGGTTAGATATTCTAGCGTAAATGATGTTAGATATTCTAAGAGTAAGTGAGGTTACCACCTAGGCCATATTGGTGTCGTCATCCACTCAAGATAGTCCTTCAGGAACTATGACTGGACGTCGTCACACCAAGTTGCCATATCTTAGTCATACATCTCGAGCTAATGATGGTATGTTGCATAGAGAATAGTTCATTCCTTTGATTTTTCTTTTAAATGTCAATATATGCATAATCTTCATTATACAATTTTGTATTTTAACCATTTGACAACATTTTATTTGTATTTATTTTAATTTTTTTCCTTGTATTTTCTTATACTTTTCAATATCAAAATCATTCATGCTTTTCCGTATGTAACAATGCTAGATATTTTTTAATCAAATTTGATTATCTTCATCATTATTATCATGCTAATAAATAAGTGATAATGATACAATTATATTATCATCAATCAATTGTATATTTCTAATTATCTCATAATACACCCAATTATATTTCATTTCATCACATCATATTTAATTAACATAAAATTCATTTGTCTTGTAATTTGTGTAATTCTTTATAGTTCTCTTTCTTCGTAAAAATATAATGAAGTAAAATGTTTGAACAAGTGGACAAACCTATCATTGATAGAATTAGAAAGGCATTGAGAGGAATTAAAGGGAAATGCCAAAACACTCTTTAAGGCATCCACGACTTGGGCAAAAGATGAAACAAGTTATTGACAATACAATGAAATCATCCGACTAATTGAATGTTCTCAAAATTACATGATGTAGGATAAAATTTCTTTCATTTACTTCCTCTTCTCAAGAGTAGTTGCTTGGTTGGCGTTAGCCATCCTCCACTTCTTGATAGTAGCTTGAATGAGAGAAACGATGAGTGCTTGTGAAAGTATGGTTTTGGAAATTGAGACAAAGGCGAATTGAATAAAGGGAAGACAAAAGCTTGCAAGCAAGTGATGTTTTCAAAATTAGGATGTAAGATACTCAATCAAAGAAAGGGAAAACAAAATGTAAAGGCAATGCAAGTGAATATAGGGTTTTAAATGTTATATATTAACTAATTAAATTTTTTTTTTAACTTTTGAACTTCAAAAATTCATAAGAAATACTAAATGATCTCCAATTAATCTTAAAAAGTATCATTGGACTCATTTTGATATGTTCTATCTAAAAATATTTTTATTTAAATATTTTAAAATATTTATTTTTAATTTAATTTTAAAGTATTTAATAGATATATTGAAATTCAAATAAATATATTGACTTTATTTCACAATTCAAACATGTTTATATATTATTCACATATCATTAGTCTAATTTAATTACTATAGCAACTTTTAGGATATCAACGTTAGCTTATTTCATAAATAACTCATGTTGAATGTCCTTGTATGAATCCTATTCAAACCACAGCAGTGTTGCTTCCTTACTTTCATTGAGGCTATATCTCATGTTGAGCTTGTCAAATGGAGCACAATAATCACTCTCTCTTTTACACCCTTGATTAAGCCATCCACTAATTTAGTAGATACTTGTGAGAGGATTTTGGAGCTCACTTTTTCTCTAATTTTTCCATTAACTTGTTCCAATTCATGCTGATTTGAATTTCTCTAAATTTTGAATGATTGCGAGGTAGGTAAGGCTCATGAGTTTTACTAGTACAATTCTAACTTGCAACTTCTCTTTCATCCAATACCACTCGAAATAGTGAAATAGTGGGTCATCACATCCCGTCAATTAATGAAAACTTTAGGATCTTGATGTGGGTGCTGTCCCTCAGGTATTGACTCTTACACTTCTTGCCTCATTGGGCCATTGATTTGCTCTAAGGGGTGATCTATTTGGCCTGGTCATCAATCACAAGGATGAGTTGCTCGATCATACCAAGCCTAATGTCTTTGTTTGGTTGAGATTGTTAGATTTTGGTTTGTCGAGTGTTAAGTTCAAAGTATTCCTTATCTCTTCTTATATGCATTTTGGTTAAAGAAGTATTATAGCTTGAAATGTGTATGAAGTATGAAATGCAACAAGCAATAAACAATGATGCATTATGAAACTTTAGTAATATGTTATGATAAGGTACATGTAAATGCTACTTTAACAATTTAAAAGATAAAGTGGGTTAAACTATCATTTGCATCCCAACCTAACCATGCTTTGGTGCTAAATATGTAGGACAATAGTGGTTACAAGAATAGTATTTAATGATTGTTGCTATTTGAAGTTGTGATGCACTAGGAATATCATGAATTGTCCAATGTTGATTAAGTCATGATGAAATTGCTGTTTCAATTTGAGCAAACCTCTTTAAAATTATAGCATGTTCAAGTACTTTTTAAAACTAAGACTTAAAACTGTTAACAAAATAGAATAGTGTTGCATGATGGATTTTCAAATAGCACTGATCAGAATATGAGCACATTTCTAACAAGTGAAATAGTCACAAGATTGATTGCACAAGAATAACCAAAATCAGTCTTGGAACTGTAGTATGCAATGAAAATAAAGCGCGATGGCACAATGAACGCAACCATTGAAATCGACTGGGTCACACAAGTGAGCTGGAGAAGAGAATGAACATGGAGGAGGTCCAACCTTGTCACACTTGAGCACATGACGAGCAAGATGGTGCAACCCACCACCAAAGGGCATTGACAAACAACACTACAATTGCTGCAGCAGTGTTGATGTAGTTGCAATTGGAGAAGAAAATGAACATAGAAGTTTGGGTAAGTTGTTGCGGTTGCAATTACGAAACTTGAAGCCTTATGAGAGAGAATGTGCAGTGATAGTGCAAAGTTCAAGTGGCAGTATGGATTTGGGCAGATTTGTTGTCATATTCACACAGGTGGCTGTTGAGGGCAAAGGATAGTCGGGGCAATTAGCATGGGATTCAGGGCTAAGAGCACTCACAATTGAGCAGCATGATGAAGATGTGAGTTGGATGCAGCAGATAATCATTCAAAGTAGAGGAACTAAGACATGGGAGGAGTGGGCTTATTGAGGTAGAGGACTTAGGAAAAAAAATAAGAGTCTTTTTATTTTAATAATAATAGAAAAATGTAAAGTTGAAAATAAAGCTTTTTCATTAATTTCATTAACTACTCAATTTAAGGCATTTGGTCTCATATAGGATCCTTATGACATCCCCATAGATATCTTACAATAAATGAATGATAATATTGTATTAAAAGTTGATGAAATGAGCAATGTATAAATTTTTACTAAATAATATCATGAAAATAAGGAAAGAAATTAGGCCAGCATAATCATAAAATCTAAGGCAATAGTTAATGTGCTAAATGGAGATGAATATTAATAAAGGAATAAGACCATGAACTATCAATTGGAGTAGGACAATAATATGTGACCATTGAAGAACTTGACTAATGTTCGATTTAGGAACCAAATGATGACTCATTTGGAATGCGTGGTGACTAATCTGATTGTCCATATTTACACAACGAAATAGAATTTACATATGTTTGACTCCTATTAATGCCATGGATTGTGGTTTAGATTCTATGGTGGTTTTAGAAATGAAAATTACAATGAAATTAAATTTTATGTTAAGTTTATAATTATAAAAAATTTAAATTTTGTATTTTAAGTTTAGAAATATGCTAAGGTTTAGGTCATCTTCAAGAAGTCAATATTGTGAATTAGACATAATTTACAGCAAGGGAGCAATTTAAAAAGTAAATGATCTAACCAAGGTCAATTACAAAGGTGAATCATCATGCAATTAAATGATAGCAAATTACAAGCTTCTTGGAATGTAGTGAAAACTTTCAATGGAAACTACTAACAAAAAAAATAGAATGATTTGAAAGTTCACACATGAAGAAATAATGAAAATCAACTAGCAAACCAATTGCTATTCCTTGTAATTTTCAAGAAAATTGCTCATAAAACGAAGCAAAATGATATCATTAGTTGTTTTGAAACACGCTTACCAAGGGTAAGGAATGGATGTCAACGATCATGACCTGGATGGAGTCAACTCAAGGAAGTTGATGGTCATGGATAATAGTTATTGATGATAGACTGACAGTTATGAAGTAGGAGAAGAGATGGTTTGGTGAAGAGGAAAGGAGTGTGGATGGGACGACGAGTAGGCTAGGTGTTGGTGAGAAGGTGGTTTGTGGTACATGAATGTTTTGTTTTTAGGGTCATGTTTTTTTATGTGTTTGTTGAAGACAAAGCAAGGGGAAAAAATAGGTGTTTGAGAATTGTTTTTGAGAAAGTAGTTCTAGTACTTTTGAGAGAATAAAAAAGTTAAGAAAAATAAATAATGTTATCTAATGTCCTTGAAATTTGGACTTCTCCCCTTCAGTTCTCATACCTCCTTCTTGGGTCCAAATAAGAAATCCTTGCAACTAGATTAAATTTTCAAATTTAGAAATTATAACTCAATTATGGAAGATAATCAAAATATTTATTTTCATTGAAGTATCTTTTAACACAATGAATGCTCCTAAATGTTCTAAGCAAGTCATAAAGTCTTCCAAGCCAAATGGATTAGAGTTTGTAGTAGTTAATTAACTTAGGGCATTATGCAACATATGACCTATGACCTATGACTTATATGTTCCAATAAGTAGTATAGCCACTTATTAAATTGTAAGACCAGTATTTCTTGATGAATAGTTTCATTCACATATTGGATGCTTCTACTCAATGAAAATTAACAAAGTTGATGTGAAGTAAAAAGTTGTAACTAAATGTATACAAATATGATAAAATGGTACACAATGATTGGAAAAAAGACAAAACATAAATAAATTATTAAGAAACCTATAAATGATGTCAAAAGAATGACTACTGAGGCATTTAGCAATATGAAACATTCAATGCATGAAGAAATTAGTGTTATGGTTGACATGCATGGAATAGAGGTGAGTAATCACAAACATTAGTTCAATCCATAGAAAGATAAATGTTGTGGTTAACGTGCAGAAAAAGCTAACAAACAACAGTCAATAGGACATTGTCATCAACATGCACAAAAAATGTAGTAATTGCTATGGTCAATGTGCATGGAATTGGTGGAAATGGTGATGGTAGAATGGTGGTCATGATCACTTCATAAAATAAAATCAAGTTTGGTGATACTTTTGAGTGTTGATGAGATTGGTCATGCGGGAAACTTAGACAATGTGATTGTTATCCACTCTAAATTCAAGTCTAATTAGAAAGGATTAAATTGGATTTTAAAATTTTACTATTTTATAGAGATTTGTATCTTTTTCAAATTTGTAATGTCTCTTGTTTTATAAAATATATTTTTGGTATAGGTTCACATCTAAATTGATATGAGATTGTTTTTAGCATTGCAAGATCTTAAGAGTCATCGTCAGGAGAATCCAAGTGGAGATTGCAAGAGTGTTTTGGTAGAGATTAAGTTTTAGGCTAAGGTTTGGACTTGAGAACTTGAAAAGACAAGGGTGTTTGCCACCAAGGTGCATGGTAGTGTAGACTCTTGTAATCTTGAGATTTGTTGAACATTTTCTCTAATAAAGAAGGGTTTTTCTTATATTTCCTCGCATATTTCTCTTTTATGATTTTGATATAACTATTATAGTTATTTTGTGAGTAGAAAGAGCACGTCTTGGCTTTTTTTGTCATCATTCTGTGGTTCTAACCTAGCTCGATCATTAACCACGTTGGTTTGCTCAATCATTGGTCCAAGGTAGGATATGGATCATAATTTTGATATCAATGCATAGATTTTGCTTATATAGGAATCTAAGGTTTTCTAGAAAGTTGGCCGCAACTTATATTACTAGTAGATCATGGAGGATCATACATAGTATCTTGCTCTAAAATTTGAGCCAAACCAATGCATAGTAATAAAAACCTACTAGAATAGAGAGTAATAAAAGCCTATCAGAATAGGGGATCACAATCAACCAACATTGGTGCATTGGAAAAGGTTTGAATAGCAGCAACAATATAATGCTTGAATCACATAGAAAATCTAGGAGTGGTATGCCAATAGGACAACCCACTTCTCCATAACTTGAGGGCTTGTTGAGGAATTGCCCCAACTCGTGGTAATCATCAAGGTCCTCGAGCTATCTTGGATGATAATACAAAACACAATAGACCCACAATTATTGGTCGAGCCATTGCAATTCACCTTGTGCCAACCAAGAGGAGGGGGACTAGGGTTTTGGTAATCCATTAATTCTTTGTAGGAGAATTATGAGAGTAGGAATATTATTTATGGTATAATCAAGAAGTGATAGAATTATTAAGGGAGATAATGTCAACACGAGGGCGAAAATTACTAAAGAAATTGAATTGTTTATGCCTTTGAAACAATAGGTTGTTTTTGTACCAAATAGCTATAGCTACTCTTGGAGATAAGGTAGTAGACAATGATGGCTTTGAAAAGGTCAGAGGAAGCTTATATTAATATACGCTTAAGATGGTTCATGCATAACATTATGGATGGACATCATATGCAAGTGTTGGGGAATGGGCATACTTCACACCCATATACAATAAAAAATAGATGCATGACTAGTCCCCTAGTCTGTCATGGCTTTGCTTTACCTTAGGATATGAGTGGCTCTAAAATTAGCAAACACAAGCATAAAAAACAACATGGAGGAGATGAGAACCATAGTCTTTCCACATTAAACAAGAAGTGAATCTATGAACCACTTCTAAAAAGTTGCACTCAAGACAAACTTTGAAGCATGTGGAACATAATGGGATGCTCAAGTGCTGTCATTAAATCTCTATCCTCAACGTTTGGCCAGAATGAGTCCTTGACAATCACACCAAGTCCAAAATGACCATTAATTTTAATGGTATCGTCACAATTAACTTTTATTGATCTTGGATGGGGGGAAGCTATCAAGGAGGTGGAGGGTGTTGGGGGACCATAAAGACCTTTATTGTACCATGAGTGCAAGGGTTTCATAAAAGTATTGCCTAGTAAAGACTATATAATAACCTTAACTAGTGCCACATGCTTGATTGTCAGTCATGAATGAAGCTTGCAATTGTGATTCTTCCAAATATAGTAAAACGATGTAGCTAAGCTAATAAAGGACTCATTGTAGAAGTCACGAGAGGTACACCTCTCCATTTGGTGTAAAAAGATGATCAAGGAACTAAATATCAAGCCAAAGAAGAGGCCGAGAAATATGAAAATCAAGAAAAATCATGATCTGTTGACTTCCTGCGATTGAAACGCCATGGACAATCCTTGAAACCACTCAAACAATGAGCAAAATGCTACAGCTTAGTAGGGATAACCCCCAATTAGAGACGCCATAAAAGGAACAACACCTAGAGCTAAGCACAAATAGTCTAGACCCAATCACTCCTCCTCACCTTTAGACTGAAGGAGTGATATAGCATAGAATTGTTAGCCTTCTTGGATTCAGTGTTCCTTCAAACAAGAAAGTCACCAAAAACCCTATTAGGATGATGAAGCACAAATATATGTTGAGCCAAACTCTCTCCAAAATAAACCAAAAGAGTATCCATATACTAGAACTCAGAGGAATCCACAAACCCGTGTGGACAAACTGAAAGATCCACCTCCACATACACAAATTTGGGCTACAAATGAAGTGATTGTGGACCAACCCAATTGTCTACACCAATCAAAGGACCATCTCCATAAAAATATCCCTTACTAAGCAATGAAGCTTTCAAATTGCAAACTCTCCCTTCCTGATTTGGAACATGCTAATGCAACCATCATATTTAGCTTGTAGACATCAGGCCCACCTCCCCAGATATGAAACATCAAGCACGACAAGTAACGAGGACTTGGCGTCACTCCCTCAACTTGCAAAGCTCTAATCCCTTTAGTTACCTGGTCATAGCCACAATATCTTATCCCATATATTGCTTGGCTTTGTGACAAGATCCATTATAGGTTAATGTTTTGATTAAGCGCTCCAACTCCAAAAGGAACCTCGTTAATACAAGAGTGCTTGCCATGCAGAACACGAGAATGGAAGAGAGAATAGAACTAGCACAGTCGCTCAACCTATCAAAGATAAAGTCCTAACGCCCAAAAAAAACATTCTATCCATAATGTCATTAATTAGGTAGCCAAACTCATAAGCTTTGGGACCATCTCTAGTAATTGTTATCCCTGGGTACTAGCTCATAGTCGCTTGCCTCATCCTCAATTTATTTTCAATGAACTTCTTTCTTCAAGCACTGATGCTTTTACCTATTTTTCTTTGGCATTGTGAAATAGTTTTGTGTATTTAGTTGTTGTATAAGATAGAGTTGGAGTAACTTTAGTAAACTCTTAAGGGAAGAGTTTTATCTATGACTTCGAATTTCGGTTTCAATTTTGATTTTAGTCCATTGGTCGTAAGACTAGTTTCAATTAATTTGGTTTTAGTTAATTGTTTAACATATTTAGTTTAATTTTGGATATTTTAATTAAATTTATTTTATAAATAAAAAATTGATGAAAATTGCAATATGTATATACAAAAAAACATGTGTACATGTGTGTATGCATGTGTCTATATCTATGTGTATTTTATGTTAAAAATTAATAATTAACATTTTTCTCATAAAAAAGAAATTCTTCCATCATATGAGTTGTACAATAGCTAAATTAATTTTGTTAAGAATTTAGTTTAAACTTTTTTACATGTTTATATTGAAATAAAATAAAATTGAAAAATATGATTTAAAAAATAAAAAATAAATATCTTGTAAAGTTGAAAATTTTTTTACAAAAATTACTACAAAAGTTGAATTGATTTTACCAAAAATCTAATTTTTAAAAAATATTGATCTAAAAAAAATTGAAGGTGTTAAGTGTTGAATTAAATTCCCCTTGTTTTAAAAAGAGTTTTGTTGAAATGCATAAACCTATAGAGCATTTGGTCTAATTGGTTCAAAATTGTATATAAGATTAAGAAGATTGGGTTGTGGGTAGAAACCTTTTTGTTCAATCTAGTTTCAAGCTAGATTGAAACCAATTTAAAATGGGGCAAAACCTAAGTTTAGGACTAAAACTAAAAACTATGGTTTTATTTCATAGGCTATGAGGATGCCAGGTAAATAGTGGCATGAATTCCAAAATTGTATATACGATTAAGAAGATTGGGTTGTGGGTAGAAACTTTTTTGTTCAATCTAGTTTCAAGCTAGATTGAAACCAATCTAAAATGGGGCAAAACCTAAGTTTAGGACTAAAACTAAAAATCATGGTTTTATTTCATAGGCTATGAGGATGCCAGGTAAATAGTGGCATGAATTCCAAAAATAGAGGAATAGTCATTACATGATCATATCATGGAGTTTAAAGATCTTCTATTTTACTGAGTTTATATCATGGGATGAAAAGGACCCTCATCAAGTATTTGGTAGACTTTTCTTTATATATGTTGGCACAATGCTTACACTATTTATCTTCACCAGCATTGGGAACATGATGGGAAGTTGATGAATGGTGGCAGCTTTAAGAAAAAGGAGTCTATAAGGAAAGGCACTTATAATTCCTCTTTGAAGTCAACCATGTTATGCTTTTATTACAAGAAGCTAAGGCATTTTAATAGAGAGTGCATGAAATTAAAATACAAGATGTTGAAAAAGGGAAGAAGGTAGTTGTACTAATATTGTGGAACGAGATATACTTTTCAAAGCTTTTAAAGTGATTGACTTTGGTTTGTCACTTATGGTAAAATCAAGAGACAAGTAAGAAAATTGGATGTTGTACAAGAGAGGATTACCATAGCTCTTGTTCGTGAAGAGTTGTTTCTCTTCAAATCCATGTGAACAAATTGGTTTATATCATTAATACTATATGTCAAAACAATTTGATAGTTTTAGATTTATTGGAGTGGTTTGGTTTGAAGATGATACTATATTCACATACATACAAGTTGGGATGGATACATGATTAATATGAGATCAAAATGGAGTGACAAGTATAACTTCGGTTTGCTATTTCTTAAGAGCTCATTGACAAGGTGGAAAGTGAGAGTAATGCTTTAAGTAATTTTTGGTAGCTTGTACTTGTGTGTGATTATGATGTGAACTACTTCTAAAGACAACAAAAGATGAGGCTTTTTCCCCAAATGGAGATAAAGGTGCTCAATTAGCCAATTGAGGGTAGGTATGCTTCTTCATTATGAAGGGTTAGGATGATGCCTAGCCCACCACTACAGAGGATGATGGAGCACAAAAATAGCTATCCACTTAGGTACACCACTTTTGGAGGAGGTGGATTATAATCAACCTATAGTGAATGCCATGGCATGCTAGAAGAAGGTGAATAACCAAATAAGAGGTGAAGGTATTGTCGATTTTTACTTCCTTAGTTATGTGCCTCTTTGAGTGAATCCATTCTTTTAAAGAAGGCTTGTGTTCAAGGGATTAAACTTAATAAAGGAAAAATGCAAAGGAACCTTGTGGAGACCAATATGGTTAAGATTGTAACTTGTGAGCAATTTTTCATCTTGATTTAGTGGAAATTTTTTCAAGAAATACACTACAGCTGTTTAATGCATTTTTTTAGCTTTTCTACTCATTTAAAATCATCAAATTTTGATGTTAGTTTGAAGAGTTTTGGCCAAAAAAACGGAGGTCGCTTAAGAACCAGATTGGATGGTCCAATCATGCCAAAATAGGTCTGATTTCAGTTGAATTTTACCAGCTTACATTTTGTTGGAGATCCAAAATATGATTTGTCTGATTAGTTTTGCTATGAATCAAAATTAATGCATAGGCGATAATATTAGATTAGATTACAGGGCGTTCTTTTTTGGAATGATTTGCATCTTTCTCAAATATCCACATTTCAATAGCCTTGATGACACATAAGCATAAATTGTGTTATTTAGGGAAGATGCATTTTAACGTTGCTATGATGGTTAGATAATTAATTAATTGAATACTGAAGAGTGACAGCATTTAGAAACAATGTCGAAACTTCTATATATGAGCAAATCAAGTGTTGTCGATTTCCAAGCGTTTATAAATCTATATTATGAACTCTTTCTCATTCGTTCTGGCTGCAGCACTTCTTAAAAACAGGCTTGTGCAAATATGGCACGACATGCAAATATAATCATCCGCATGAGAAACTCAAACAACAAGCAGTTTCACTAAATGTTCTTGGCTTTCCAATGCGTCAGGTGATCCCCATCCTTTTTCCTTTGGTTAGTTTCTAGCCATCGGTTCATGAGAATGAATGTAAATGCTTATTTGAATTCTATATTGTGTCAGGATGAGAAATCTTGCCCATTTTACATGAGAACTGGAACTTGCAAATATGGAGTTGATTGCAAGTTCAATCATCCCCAGCCTTCTACTATGGGAACAGTATATCCTATATCTGATGCTTCAACTTATGGGTCTACAGGAACTCCTGTGGTGGCCATGTCTAATGGACCCGCGGTTGGTGGATCGACTTGGCCTTTATCCATGGGTGTGCCATATATTTCTACTTCAGATATGCAAAACCTTCAAGCTTACATGCCTATAATCCTTTCCCCCACCTTGGGGAACATGCCTCTGCAGCAGGGTTGGACTACTTACACGGTAAGCAGCATTATTTTTTGATTTTGAGGTTCTTCACTCTGATATCATTTTTTTTAATGATTATTGTGATTTAATGCTTTTTCGAATTTTTGTGTGCAAATCAGAATTATCATTGTTTTATCTTCCCAAAAGCTAATTGTCTAATGCTGTAGCTGATTTTTTCTTTTTTCTTGTTTTCTTTTTAGTTTTACAAGATTAGTTGGGGATAGATGTTTATCTATGACATGTTGGAAAAGATTAAATAAGGATAAACCAGTTGAACACTATTTGAAATTGAATAAAGCATTGATATTGATGTCGTGCAAAAGTCGAAGGTATGGTTCATTTGAAAATATAAGCAAAACTTAGCATGGAACAAAATGCAAAGGTGGAACCAAACTTAAAAGAGAACATAGAGTGAATTTTTTTGCTAACAAAATAATATAGTAGAGGTGAAGAAAATAAATGAGAACTTGAAACCCTTATAGGTAGATTCTATAATGTTACTCATATGATTCAACATTACTCTCATACATTCAACTTATGTTGCCATAGGTTCATTCAATTACTCTAAAAATCAATACTAAAATAAGTACACAACCCAGTCAATTAAATTAACTAAAAAAAATGACATTTCGTCATCATCTAGATCCTGAAGGTTCCCTATGACAGTACGATGCAATGGTAATTGTTTGCCCTACATCAATTATATACGAAGCTTAAACGCAGCTTTACTTGTAATTCTTAGGCAGTTCTACATTGACGGAATCAAGAAAGATATAACTTATTCATATATAAAGCTAGAATTAACGCTTTCTTCTAAAGCTTTCGTGATAACCCTTTCACCTGTTTCTTTGTTGAATGAAGGAATTGAAAAAAACTGAGACGTATATTAATTGTTTAATAATCTTTTCCTATACATTTGGAGCACAAGCTACAGTTTATATAGCACATATCTGAACAATTTGCATATCCAAAACCAGGGTTCTATGAGCCTTATTCCATCTGCTGGTGTCCTGGAAACTACTTACCCACCAAAGTCCAAGAACAATCCATTTCCAAGCGCAAGCAGAATAGAGAAACTTCCCCCGAGTCCGGACCAACCCGAATGCCAACATTTCATGCGAACTGGAAGGTGTAAATATGGATCAGCATGCAAGTATAATCACCCAAGAGAGAGGAATCCTGCAGTCACAGCAATTCTTAGTCCCCTTGGCCTCCCTCTGAGACCTGTAATGCTTCATCTCTCGTTTCTTGTTTCTTTGATTTGTCCTCCTTAACTGTCTTAAACCTGTTTGCTCTTTCTATAGGGCAACCCAATGTGTTCATTTTACAAAATGTATGGAACCTGCAAGTATGGTACAGCCTGTAGATATGATCATCCAGTGATGAGTTACTACAACTACACCATGCCTGGAGTTTCAATTCCAAACTCAATGGGCTTCTTTCCTCAACACTTTTACCCACAAATCCCATGGAATTTGATGGAGAGGACTTCGGATAACATCGTGATAACCGAAACAAAGGATAAGATTTTGCCCTCTGATGGAAATGAGTTTGGGAACCGTTCTGCAGAGTCTTCTTCTCCGTCGTACACTGGAGTTTCATCAGACTCTCTACCAAGTCATTCAGATTAATTCCATCTGCCTCTGGCCCACTTAACTGTGCTTCATTTGATAGGATGAGAAAAATCTTCAAACTTCTTCCAGCCTTTTTTTTGTTCTTGAAATAAGGGTAGGATCGAGAAGTTTGCGAGCATAAATCGATCTCTCAAGTTCATATTCCAAAAACTTATCAACATCTTTACATCATCTTTTCCTGCTGATGCGAGGATTGGCGTATGCTGGTGGCTGTAGGGAGCTCAGACATGGTTACTGGCAAACCAAATGCAGGCAAAGGTATGATCTCTTTGTAAATTATTTTGCTTTAGTGGTTGATATGGCAATTTCTTAAGAATAACTTACATTCAAAATACTTAGGACACCTCTCCTGTACTGTAATTTAGAAGATTTTGTCATAATAATGTTTTAAAAGGTCTTTTTTTTTTCTGGCTATTATTTTTGCTATTAGTGCAAATCTTTATTTAGAGATAAGTTTTCATTTATTTTGTAAGTTGTCTTTTGCATTGTCTAGGTTGTGAGTGTTTTCTCAGCTGTCTTCTTTGTATAATAAATCTAAAAAATTATGTGATATAATATGTTTGAAAAATTACATAAATGAAAAATATTTAAGTGACTTGACAAGTTCCAAACATTATATCAAGGTGTTCATTGGGGAAAAGTAAATTGAGTTTTGTTTTGGTAATTCAATCAGATGTGGATGAAAATTAAATTATATGATGTATATATAATTCTTCTAAGTAGGATTGTTTAAACTTAGGCGAAGTTTTTTAATTTAAATAAAATGTGCTTATTAAGAGATTATATTTTTAAAATAGGTTATCCACTTTTATTGTTAAGAGATTATATTTCTTGAAGCTTGCTTGTTTAAATGAAGTGATATATTGAGTTAACCAAAATCTCAAACAATGTCTGTAATTCATTTAGCACATTGTAAGCATTTATCATATATATATATTAATATTTTTAATTTTAATATTGACATTTTATTTATTTTCTACTATTTTGATATATAGACTAGAAATAATGAAAACCCTTCTCTTTATGCTGTTATCTTCTTCTTCCACTTTGTATTAGCTTATTCTCTAATCTAATCATCTGCTTAACTTATTCAAAAGCGGGTAGAAAATGACCTGTAATTAAATGTATAGAATTCCTTATCAAGGGTTTTGCTTGATTTGAAAAAATAAAAATATTTTGTGGGAATAAAAAATGTTTTTACTAAATCATTTTATATACGGCATAAACTTACCGAACCAATTTGGTGAAAAAAAAAAAAAAAGGAAAGAATTTTAAATGTTTTGCTAACTAAGAGAGTGGAATATCGAATGGTTTTTCTATGTTGTTATTTAAGTTTCTTATTAGCTTTATGGAAAACATGTCAAATGCATCGCTCATGGGAGAACGGATGTGTGAAGTTTAGTTTATTGTTGAAATGCAATGGTTAATAAATTATGATTAAAAAAATACCGTTAAAAGCCTAAGATATGTAAAAATTAAAATATTCTATACCGACTAAATTCGAATAATTATAAAGAAATTATAAATTGTATTTTTCTTTTTATTTTTTATTTTTAAATAAGGTTTCATGCAAGACCCCTCAACATTATGGAAGGCAACACAGGGCATCTTTAGAGCTTCAAGATTGCTCACAATTTCACTGGGAAACAGTTTCTAAGTAGTAACTTTTGCACAGCTCAGTTTTAAAATGTCATTTAAAGCTCTTTTATTGTGTTCCGAAGAACATAATAGCTTAATAAAAAAGTATTAAAAAATATAAAAATACTAAGAAAATGTTCCTTTACCTTTTAAAATAAAATTAGAATTTTCAAATGTTTTTATAAAAATTTAAAATTTATTTTAATCATTTTATAATATTAATTTATTTTACCTGAAAACCTAAACTCTGATTGATACATTATTTTTAAAATCAAAATTTTCACAAAATTATTTTTCAAAATCATGACTAATAACATTTTAAAATATTCTTTTTAGTACAAAAGATAAAAAACAATATACAAAAAATACGTTTTCCCATAATATTAAAAAAATTTCTATTTCTTATAAAAAAAAATATTTTTTAAATACTTCTTATTTATCTGAAATAACTTTTCTATGATACATCTTAAAATGTAATTTTTTTATAAATCACCTTAAATTCATCAACAATTATATCAAAAACATAAATTTTTTTAATATTACCTAATACTATTTTAAAAACAATTTATGTATTACTTCATTTATTGAAAACTATGCCCAACCAACCCCTTTAAAGGGTACAAAGGATTCGTATACAAGCAATACTCTAGAGAGAGCTCAGCTCAGCTCAAGAGATAACAAACCGTTCGTAGGGTATTGAGCTCAGCTCAAGAGAGAGCTGCCTTCCTTGACGAGCACAAAGACGCTATTGCCGTCGCTCCGCGAGATTCTGAGCTCGTCGTCGAGGTAGGTGGTGAGCAGCCAAGACTGCGCATTGCTGTTGGAAATGGGGATCTTGAGGGGCGGCTGCCTCGAGATGGTCTTCGCCACCGACGACGCCGTGTCCTGCAACGGCGTGATCACGCCCTTGAACGGGGAGAGATCGATGCTCTGCCCAAAGAGCTCCACCTTCTCCGGGATCACGATGGAGTCCGTCAGCTGCGGCGTCCCGATGACGCCTTCCTCGAACTTTATCTTTAAGACATATAGAAAAAAGATAGAAAGTAACCATCAAATAAGATTCTAAAAAAAATAATCATAACTACAATTAACCAGTTTTTAACAATATACGAATTAATTGTCTCATATTAATTATTAAAGAGAAATCTTAATCATTATTTTAAGATATCATGATATGTAAAAATGTTTTTTTTAATGACAAAACCTATTTGGATCAAATTGAGATAACCCAAGAAAACAACAACTTAATATAATAACAAGAATTATTTAAAAACCAAGAAAAAAACTAGTGAGTTTATAACACTCAAGGAGAGTAGATACTATTAGTCAAGTGAGATCCTAAGGAAAGAAATCATTGGTCAAGACACAATTTTTATTAATCGCATTATAAAGATGTAAGAAAGAATCGTCTTACATTAATAATTGAGAAGAGATCATGATCTTTAAATATTGAAACACATGTAGAGAAGAAATCCCAAATGAGCTATAATTGGATGATAACTCAACATAACAAAACCAAAACATCAAATATGGACTAAGAAATGATCATATTTTTATATAGAATTCACACATTTATGTGCTTAGAATCAAACCATTCACATTTGCACAATTAGTCAACTTCAAACATCATAGTGATTACAAATCATTTAACCAAACAGTGAACATAGTACACTTTTGATTTGAAAAATGTGCATTCAAGCTACTTCGAACAAAATAAACCTAAATTTCAATATGGAAAAACCTAGGTCCTAAGGAGGTTAAACTTATGTTGTCAATTTTACTGAGTTCTATGTTTTTTTCTTCTACTAAAAATACTAAAACAGAAACTTCTAACCTTAAAACAGTAGACAAACAACTAGAATAACAGATTTCCAAATCAATTTCCTAGCAAAGCACGGAGCTACAAACAGCTAGAATGAGAATCTCCAAATCATTCATAATCAATAACCCTCAAAGAGAAACTGCTTTCCAATTATTGCGAATGATGTAGAGGTTTCTATGAATTACCTGCACACGCTTAGGGCTGCGGACCTCGAATTTGGCATTCGTGGTGAGCGACGTCGTTGAGAACGGCCCCACGAATTGCACCGAATTCTGCACAGAGAATGCCTCGGAATCGATCGTCTGAGAAATCTCCCCCACCTTCACAATCTGAGGAAGCCTACCCGACCCGAGCAGCGGAAAAAGCCCAGCAAAAGAAGTATACCTGCAAAAATTAACCGATCACCAGCTCCATCGCAGTCAAACCCTAAGCAATCACGGGCAAAATAGAAGAGGGACTCGGAAAGTGTTGGATCTTACGCTAGGATCCACTTGCCGTTTAGCAAGGTTAGGGCCTCTGTAGGCGCCGGGGTAGGATTTTTGGCCTCGAGCTGCGTGATGAGCTCGTTCACCTCCGCCCTCGTCTCGCTCGTCGCTCTCAGTCCCCGCTCAGTTCCGTAGAGCAGATCTATAAGCTTTCGCTTCAACTCGGCAGTCTCTCCAGTCGCCACAGGCTTCTCCTCCACCAACGCCACCCCGGCGGCTGTATCCTCGGAGGATTTCGCTTCCGTACCCCACTCGTCATCATCTACGACGGCCTGCGCACGGAAGGACCTTGCCGCCGGAAAAGTAACGATTCTAAGCACCGGAGGCTTCCCTCTCGCCGAATAAGACAGGTCACCAGATAAAGAAAAAGCCAGCAGACGACGACCCGCCGGTCCAGGCGAGCCAGCTATGGGCACAACCTTGATCGGTAAGGCGTTCCACGACGCATGCGCGGCCATCATTCAAGAATTCCGGCGGCGAGGACCGTCTTGTAGAGGTGACCCGTGCCGAAATGTGGAAATATCTATTAAATTAAATTAATTTAATAACAAGAAAAGGATAAGCATACTCTAGAAGTTTCTAGATAGTTCAGAATTAATGATTTAATTAAAAGAAAAATATGACGCACAAATAAACTTAATGCGCAGAACCCCAAGCCATTAATTTTTTTTAGATGAAAGCCCTTATGGTTGTTCACGATCTGGCTACAGTTTAAGAGAACATTCTCAAAATTATTAAAATAAATAAAATATTTTTCACTATTATTTTGCAAACAAAAACATTTAAATAAAATTAAACAAAACTTTTCATAAAACAACCCAAGTTCTCCATCCATTAGATGTTTGCTTTGTCACAACGCTTCTCTTACTTTTTAATAGATAAAAATAAGAAAAATAAAATAAACCATTTTCTAATACTATATTTGACTCAGCTTGAACAAAAATAAAATAAATTCTCAAAATATTATTTAATATTTTATTAAAAATTACATTACTTTAATGTACATCATTTAACTAACTTTAAAATTAAAATAACATTGAACAATAATACTTCACATCATATTTACCATATTTCTCACTTCCTACCTCAACAAACAAAGATTAAACAAAATTAAACACCAAGAGAAGCATTGGCAATACAAATCTGAGCCGGACCTCGGCCCGGTCCGAGACCAAGGTGTCAAGTTCTCCATCCTTCGAGCAGCTCTCCAAGCATCCGAGGTCTTAACATGGCTTCCATTAGGGTTAACTCACGAAAGAAGAAAGCCAAAGCAAAGCAGAACAAGGCAACACATGCACGAGTTGAAAGGTCCTCCATAGCATTACTACAACCAAGCCATCGATGAGTTCAGATAACACATTTTACTGAATCATGGCTTGGCAAACACGAAGAAAGCATTCCAATTACCTCTTTCTCCTCTTTGCTTCAACCTGCTGAGTATTATTCATACAAATCTAGTAAGAGAAGCAAAGAAAAATTTACAAGAAATGGGTTGTGTTTGTGAAGATATGAAGCTAGCTTGGTGCCCATAAAAGAATATATTTCAATGTTAGTGTATTTGAAATAAGAGTTTAAAGTATTTTTCCTATGAAAAGGAAGAAATAGAACAAAATAAATGAATAAAAAAAATGGTTTATTGAAGAAAAACTTTAAAATCGATCATACCTTTGGCTCGAAGGTCATGGAAAGACTACATCCGTTTGAAGATCTTTTGACATCATCATCAGAGGAACAATCCAAACAAAGAAAATGATCTAGCTTTTTGGCTTGCTCTATGCTCATGTCCACACAATAAGGGTGAAACCTACAAGAGGAAACCCAATAGAGAAAATATAGACATGTGTGAACCATTGGTTTGTCTTTTTCAAGAGTAGTAATCTACCAGAAAAGAAAAGGACTCCATGAATTGGTTTTATATAACTTAGAATTTGTAGCATATTAAACTAAGCAGTTAAAGGCAGCAATTAAGATATCAACATTGGAACAGTTGAAAAAAAATTGAAATAATTTTCATAAAAATGTTTATTTAAATGATTTTTTAATAAACCTTCGTTTCCAAAATACTTTATAAATTCACAAACTGTCAACAAACACAGTCAAAATCATGCACCTAATAAAAAGGATAACACTTATGCATGAGTGACATACAGTAAAAACTGCAGAAGAAAAAGAAAATTACTCATGAGAAATCAACCAATGCACCAAATACAACAAATTAGGGATTTCACCAAACACGGAACATAATTAGTATGAGCTAATAGATGATAACATACTATGCTCCAAGAACAAATAGCCACGTTAAAGACCCAAAAATGTGCAAGACAAAACCTATTTCACCAAGTGAGAGCTGTAGAAGTACGATTTGATATCCTATCAACTTAATTGTTTTTCAGTATAAAATTTGCTCCTAAATCGTCCACATAAAAAATTAGAGCTGTCGTATGATGGCCCTTTATTAAGAATATAACTAATGAATTGCAACAATAGATTATTTGAGATTACCCAAGTTATTTCACTGAAAAAGCAATTAAGATATCTAAAAACAAATGCTGCAAAATAATAAAACACTATAATACTAGAAGACCTACAATAAATCAAAGTTATTTCAAAAAAGGCGAGTTCCATGAGCAACATTTGCACAAATGAATTGCAGCAAAGATGCCATAGTTATAGTATGCATAGAGAAATAAGTAGTTCCCTGCGTTTATAGATCATTACTTGGTAGCAATGATTTTGAAATGCACCAAGCATCTATTGGCAAAGAACTTAGTAAATTTTTCATGCTAATTTTGTCTCACTAGCTTTTTGGCTTTAGAAGTCGGCTTCTATACAACTTTGATCGGTAATGTGATGATTTTTCATTATTTCAAATATAACCTGCATTGCTATCACAGAAAAACAAACACCTCACTAGTACGTAGCTCAAGATTATGAATGCAAAGGTCTTTCATCGCTAGAGCTCCATGAAGATCTGCAAGAACAGAGCTGCAAACATAAAGAAACAAAGAGCGAAAAGTAGAACACAATGGAATATTAGGACACTATCAATTAGGGCTGAAACAGCCTCAATACTGCTGTTCAGTTGAATGATCAGCTTTTACACAGCCAGAAGGTGATAGTGATAATAGAAGAATGTAGAGAATAGGTAAGAAAAACAGTAAGCAAGTAAAGCAAGTATTAATCTAATACTCCCGTCTCAAGCGAATTCAGCTAGAACCGAGTTTGTAACTTGAAAAACAAGTGCTAAAACCTTTATCTGAATAAAAATTTGGTTAAAAAAACAACCAATTGAAGAGCAGTAGGAATATGGTCGATCCTGAGAGTACCACAAGCAAATAACTCGTATAAAATGGTAATTGATTTTTCAATTTGAAATATGCAAGTAAAGACATAAGGTAAGAAATAATTTGAATAGCAGATTTATTGTCAAAAAGACATGGCGATGTACCAAGCTCACATAGCAAATAACAGAAGCACTATGATTCTGCTGTAGTAGCTGCTATAACTGAAAACTATTGACTGTTTTGGGCCCAATTAAAATCAAAATAAACATTAAGATTAGTAGATAAACTGACAGAACAATATAAAGTGTTGACAATGAATGAAGACTGAAGCTTTTAACTTGATTATTTGTTTACTAAAAGCTTTGATATCTCTTCATACATATGTGCACAACCAGGACCACACTACGGGTTTTTTTGGATTGCGATTCGAATCCTCCACCAGGTTGGCTCAAGAAAAGCATCATTACTATCAATAACAGTCAAGGCACCATAAAGCAAATAAATTTCCTTTTAGGATGTTAAATCAACATGGTCATTTAGCATTCTTTGGTAATGTTGGCACCAATGAAAAACACCTTGGATAAGCTAAGAGGCAGGATTTAGAAATAACTGAGAGAAAAACTGAATTAAATCAGGATTAATTTGTTGCAAGGATTAAGTAGGAATATGGATAAGGATAGCATCATGAAAAGAATATACATTTTCTTGAAAAGTGGAATGTTTACAAACAGACAGTTGCCTCGTCACCATGTCCACATAACAATATCCTTTATGAGCAGTGTTAACACCAACAAAAACGCACAAAGTGGATTTGTGCCCAAGTTTATGCGTTTGAAGTTGAGGCAACAAAGGATAGGACAAACATTGAAATATTAGCAAAAACTATAATCAAGATGTCAATCAAACAATATTTCATTTGAAGATTTATAAAAAATAGGCAAAAAATTAATCAAGAAAACTACATTTTGGAATTCCTTTATCCAATCAGGCAAAGGTGTACGCAACTGAAAGAGAAAACATCAACCCACTCCTAACAAAATGTTGATTTTTCCTCTCAAAGGTGCCATTTTGTTGAGATATGTATATGAAAAGCTAAACCAATGAATAATATAGCATGAATGAAGAAATTCAAAAAATTGATAATTAGAAAATTCTCTACCATAATCTATCTAATGAAACTTAATATTATATTGAAAACATTCTCAACCATTTTCTTGCAATAAATAAATGCTTAGAAGAAATCAAACTTGCACCATAAAGGCTAATTCCAAGTGTATTCAACAACAAAAGAAACTTAAAACAGAGAATTAGATATTGATGGAGCTAGAGATGATCCACAAATATCAAATCAACATGTAATAACTATAATGAATAACAAGCTAAAAAAGCTTGGTTCAATGGGCATAATGTGCACCTACTAACAAAAGAATACTCATGAATACACAAGAAGGATGCCATGTAGCTGAAGATGTTCTTGCACTGAAAAAACATAGGAGTATATTGACCTAAGAGGTGAAAAAATCCTCACCTCTTCCTATCTTCTTGTCCTTAAACATAAAACCATAAGCATCGAACAGAAAAACACAATTATTATCTTTTGAAAACCTTTGAATTGATCATAGATTCCTTTGAAGTGTTGGAACATTCAAAAAACCATGCAAATGAAATTGTCCTTGACTCATATTAGTCACAACAAAACCAACAATAGCAATTGGAAGAGTTGAATCATTTCTAACAGTTATATGATCAGTACCTTGATAAAAAGAGGCTGAATTGAGTATTGAGTTTGTTGGAGTTACATGATAATAAGTGACTCCTAAGTCAAGGCACCACTGGGAATTAACAATAGTGTTAATTGGAATTGTGAAGGAATAAATGGAGCTGAAGAAAGATACAGGAGATTACGAATCAACAAAATGTCCTCTAGTTATGATTTTCAATACAAATAGGTTGTTCGAACTATCATTGTGTGAAAATAGTGAAGAATGTTAAAATGAGGTTGAAAGAGAAGGAACCAGCAAGTGAGAAGAAGAAAACAACATCAGAAGCAACGATTCAAAGAGCAGTTGTGCGTTGTAACACCTGAGACCATGCAAAGATCTTCCACAGCTAGAGCTCCATAAAGATCGACAACAATTGGGCTGCAAACATACAAGAGCAAAGAGAGAATGGTAAAGAAAATAAAAAATTAGGAGAATATCGATTATGGCTGAACACAGTTGCAAATACTATTGTTCAAGTGAAAAATCAGCCTGTGTAAATGAGGGCAAAATGGTAAAATTGGTGATAATAGAAGAATCTAGAGAATGATAAGAAAACAAATAAACAGCAAAGAAGATATTCATCTAATAATAAAACCAGTGACAGGATATACATGTAACATGTAGCACTCTGCACTCTGCTAATAAGTACCTAAAAAACATGCCAAAATTGATGTTTTTCAAAAGCAAAGGAAAAGAAAATGTTCTCACTGAAAGTTGCGTTAAATGATCTTTTCAGTATTCACATATTACCTACTATTATTGGATTTAGAGAATTTCACCACCACCCACCCACCCAAATCACTCTCTCTGGCAAGGCAAATTCACATACAAGAACTAATGGTTATGAACAATGAAAGTGCAAATGATATGGCCAAACTAAATGTATTTCCATACAATACTCACTTCCAATAAGAGTTCAAAATTATTTAATATATTATACAAGTCTTCAACTCAAATCTAACATAAAATTAATGGAACGTTTCCATTTAACCTTGTGATATCAAGCATATGGTATCAATTGCGTAACACGCCTATGCAATAGAACTTTGACCGGTTGCTAGTTAGGGTTGTTCTTAAGAACTTTTTAAAAGCTTCATTTGACAAAAACTCCATTTTTATCCACTCAAATTTATTTTTTTCAAAAGCTTCTTTTAAAAAGTTTCTCAAAAGGAATTTTTAAATTCACAAGCCATCAAAAGAGCCAAAATCATGCATCTATGATAAAATTAAGAAAAAAAAAACCTCAACAAAAATAATAAAGCAATGAAAGGAATTTTTTTCCTAAAGCTTACACAAAAAGCAACACAAAGAACTTAAACAAATAATTTGGATGATGCATAGAAACTTATTTTATTCCAAAACAAAAAAAAAACTCATTAATACACGAGCAACAAACACAAAAACCCTGCAAAAAAAAAAGGATCAACAAGAAGCTCCTCATGCAAAATCAACCAAGAGTAGATTAAATGTGCAGCACATACAACAATTAAAAGATTTCACCAATATAGCAAAAAGTTAGAATATGCTACTCAATTAGTTAGATATGAAGGTGAACGAAGGCACCAACAACAATATGAGAAGACTTTGATAAATTATCCTTGCTAATTTTTCCTAATAATATTTTTGCTTTTAGAAGCCACATTGCATAAGGCTTTGATTCATAATATGGTGTATTGCATTGTTTGAAATATAACTTGCATTGCCACCTCAAAAAAATAGACAAACATCGAAGTACATAATTCAAGGTTATGAAACCATAGATGGGCTACACAATTAATAAGCATCACTCTCGTAAGAACATCAAACATTAGCCAAAATCAATGATTTTCAAAAGCAAAGCTAAAGAAAAAGTTTGTCAAACAAAGTTACATCACATGTTCTTTCCAATATTCACACAAAAATCACCACTATTAGACATTGAAAATTTTGCTACCATCCACCACAACCAAATCACTAGCATGCTAGGCTTAGCAAATTTATATATAGGAACTACAGCCACAATCATCTGTATATGTAAATAATATAACCACTCTAAATATATTTTTACTCACTTCAAATGAGAGGTAAAAAATATTTAGTATATTATGCAAATCTTCCACTCGAATCAAACTTTAAATTAATGGCAGTTTTCCATCTAAACCTATGACAATAAGCAAAACCACATTTAGGAGTTCAAGAAATTGGTTAGTTAAGCCTTGTTAGTTAATGTTGTGTTATTGCTATATTGCATTGTATAATATGACCTACACTTCAACCATTCCCATAAAATTAACAAACCACTCGGCAAGTTAATTGTGCTCAATCAAGTAGTTGTAAGCCTGTTGCACTAATAATGTTGTCGTTTCGATAGCACTTTTTCACTCAAGTATGCTAGGGATTCAAAAAACAAAGGAAAAATTTCAGCAAAACAAGCCACATTCAACTGATTTAGGGCATCAGTGGGTAAAGGAAAGCAAAGCATAAATTTAGCTTTGCCCAAAGCATACAGTAAAACAATGCTTAAAGAAAGTTGAAAGGATTTATTAACAGTGAGATTACAAACTATCACTTTAGAGTAAAAATATCTTCTATTCAAATCCAAAATGCACATGTGAAAGCCCTAGGATTCCTTGTAATTGTAATTGTTTAATGATTTTGTTATGGCACCAAATATTTGTGAAGGATAAACCTTTGAGTAATAGTTTGCAAAAATGATGATTTTAACCTGTACAACATCAATGGTCCTTTCCAAACTGAAGCATGACTGTATGTTGCAAGTAAAAAATTTGCTAGGAAAAAAGTACATGTAAAGTTAGTTCTTGGTCAAGTTATTCCAAGGATCACACGACTGCAATCAATCAAAACTAATACCTATTTAAAGACCATACTTTTGTTTTTCTCTATCATAATCTAAAAGATCCCAAATAGAATTTGATAAATTAAAATCACAGAAACACCAAATAATACAGATTTTGTTACAGAATATCACACAGTGGAGGAACATGATGGATTTGGCGATTCTCTTGGCTATAAACTGGCATTACATGCTCTAGCTCAGAGCTTTAAAATGTAGTAATTCTATTTTACTTTAATTTAAACATTTTCTGAAACAATGCATTCTGATTCAATGAAGAGTGGCATTATCTAAGTAGTAAGAAAGTGTAATTATATATAGGGTTATTTGCACCAAGAGTTTGAAGTGATTTGCAACTAGGTTAATAACCTTTATAATGATATGCATTTAATTACTTAAGTATCAAATAACTTGCATGTGTACTACTACGAGTCCTGGCATTGTTACAACAAATCTTAAATGTCAAAAGTGCCTTTATCCTTATTTCATTGTCTACAAATCCTGTTTTGGGATCATTGAACCTTACAGGTGATAATGTTGCCTCCATACTAGGTCCAACAAGCTCAAGAAGTCCTTGAATTACAACATTTCTGAGTTGGAATTTTTTATGATGCACAACAGGTAGCCTTCACCTTTATGCCCTATAATTCATAACAGCTCATGTTATGTTACTGGATAATCTTAATCAGACTAAAAACATAATGTCTGCTAAACAAATCTATGATGCTAGGAAGAAGAGTGGGCATTGAACTTAAAAAAAACTATCATTGCGTCTTTGAGCTTAAGTTTTGGCAAGAATAGAACTTGATGTTGCAATTGTTCGATTCCCTAAATGGTTGTTATATCAAAAAGGAGGGATGCATATGACATATGAGGGCATACTTGAAGTATTTGAAATTTGTTAAGACACTTTGGGTGGACATACTTCAAAAGATTAATCAACTATAAACTTCAATAAATTCATGAACCAGGTGTTGTTTACTTGATACGTAAGGATCTAACTTACACTATTGAAACCATATTCAGCTGTAAGACAACCAATAACTTTAATTTCATATATGACAACCCATGCAACCTGGAGAAAAACAAGTTGAACCAGAAAAGGTGACCCACAAATAAGAATTTAAATGCTTCTCATATATGAACCAAAACATAAACTAAAAACTTCCCGAAGAGGATACCAACTAAGCGTTTATCAAACACGGAAAGAAAATCATTTCAATATATACCATTACAGCAAGATACAGGAACCTACACTAACGAACTAGCAGCTCCAAAACTATTCAGTGAGCCAAGATTGTCAAATAAAAGAAGAAGATTTTCAAAAGACCACTCACCAGTCCTCGCATCGCTCGCACTGCACGATGAGGTCGTCTGGATTGTATGGCATCTCGCACTTGCAAAACCTTCATGTAAAAGGTTCGCCCCACTGAGAACGAACAGCCTAAAGTACAGGTCGAGCAACAGGTAGAAAGCTTACACAGCGACGCGGTCCGGACTAAAGCCACCAGTAGCAGCCTTGTACTCGAAGCGGCAAAAGTAGTCCTCCAACTCAACGTTCTCGAGCTTGGTGTAGTTCTTAAAGGAGTGAACAACGCACTTGCCCTCGATCGTGTGCGCGCTCTGGACATCGTAATGATCAGAAATGAACAGTTCCTTAGGCCCGTGGAACTGCCTCCGTCCACCTATCGACTCCTCCGGCCGGTAGTACCACCGGACCCGAACCTTTACGTTATTCCGATGATCAGCCTCGATTTTCTCCACCTTCGCGACGTAGGGAGCCTTCTCCGAGTCCGACGGTCGCATCAGCACGCAGTCCCCCGCTGCACAAAGCACGCGAGTGATGAAAATCGAGTAGAGGGATGCGGGAGAAACAGAGATACATACGGCACACGACATTGCTGGTGCCCTTGATGGCGTAAGAATCGATGTCCTTTTTGGCCTTCGTCTTGACCATCGATTGCCTTCTCAGCCGTCCTGAGATAAAAATCAAGATTTCTCTTCCACTCTGCCCTCGTCACCCTCCACCTCACTGAGTCTTTCGCCGGAAACCGAGGAGCGCCGCCGTACGCCTGCCGGTTCTTCTTCGACTTGGCGGGGTTTTTAGAAGCCGGCAAAATAGAGTTCAAGAGTACGATTAACAATCGCTTGGACCTGAATTCGCTACATTTGGTCCAATGAGAAAATTTCGTGATAAAACATTATTATTGAATATTTATTTAATAAAATACTATTATATGTGAATTGAGAAAATTGTAATTATTTGATGCTAATAAATAAGATTTATAATTTTTTGAGACAAAAAAGTGTTTCTATTTTACATCTCAATCTTTCATATCAGACAAATTAAATTTTCTTGTTAGAAAGTTCATAAAAATTATTTTATTTTAAATATCATTTTTCTAAGTAAGTAAAAAAATTGATTTGAAAATCATTAATAAGTACATTCTTTAAATTTATATTAACATCAATAACAAACTCATCCCATGCATCAAGAAAAACCACACGAGCAAGTAAAAATGGTGTTGAAGATCTAAGATCTTAAACATAGAGATCAATGATAAATCATGTTTAAAAAAAATGTTAAAGGAATGCCTTTTTATCTTGAATAGAAGAAAAGAGAAAAATAAATAATAATTTTTTTGTAAAAAATTTTAAATAAATAAAAAAAATATAATGTCATATAAATACAAATATTGAACAATAATGAGATAAAGTCATAAAAAAATCTTATCATATTTTTATTGTATTTTTCTTATGATCTTATATATTAATAATTTTATTTAATTAATTCTTCTTTTTTATTCATTTTAAGAGTGTTGAGAGCAAATATCAAGTGATGTCTTAAAGAAATGAATCATTAGATAACAAGTGATTCTTAGTAAACTTCTAATGTGATATCCCCTTTTTAATTCTATATTTTTCCAATCTTAAGAGTCACTTTAATATCATTTTTCTTTTCTCTTTATATGTAGCATCAGATATTGAAAATCTTTTTAATTTCTTTTTAGAATCAAGTTACGAAAGTGATACAAATTCTTTAGAAAAATATTTTAAAACTTTTTGTGGAAGCAATATAAAATAAGTCATTAAAATATCAAGTTTTAACATTTCTTTTTAAAAGCACTATATTTCATAGAACATCACTGGATAACAAATCTTTTATATATTCTTACATATTATTTTGCTCAAATACAACACACAAAAAAATCATCATATATTAGCATCTTTTAATCATTATTTATTAACACTCATTTCATTTCAATAGTCATATTTGATGTCTCCTTTTAACCTAACAATATTAATGGCTCATTAGCAAAAATATGTAACATAATATAAAACAAGTATTGTAAGATAACTATATGCATTATTTATATTGACAATAATATAAATAAATAATATATTATCTTTATTTTATTATTTTTTAATTCATTTGAAAATTAATTTCATCTTTAAGAAATCATATCATTTTCTTTTTAAACCCTTTTCATATTTTGTACATCATAATATTTTATTACAAATAACCTAACAACATCTCTTTGTAAACATTCTCAAAGACATGTTATGTTTGGGTAATAATCTTACTTCTAGAAACATGCTATTTTAAATAGCAAAATACTTACTTCAAGAGACATGTTATTCTAGACAGCAACTTAGCATTTACAAACAATCATTAATATCTATTATATTACATTACTTTATTAAATCTTTTTTAATCCAATTATATTAATTTTTTGTTCATAATCTTTTTTAAGATGATATATATTTAACATATAACTAATCATAACATATGGCAAAGTAAGTATAATAACATGTTATTATAATAAATAATAATAAAAATCTCTCATATATTTATTTTCAAGTATTACTAAAAAATATAATATCATTATTCTTAATTAAATTATATATCAAATATTATATAAACATGTTATTATAAATTAAATAAAGCAAACATTCTCAAATTAACAATTTACATATCATTTTGAGGCATCTGATTGAGTAATAAATATCACACCAAATCAAATATATTAAGTACAAGTCTCACCTATATAAACATCTTTTATTTGATATATTTTAAATTAATAAAATTTCTAGCCTATAATATATAATTCATTAAATCATAGATAACATAAACAAATTTTACCTACCTCTCAAATATGAGTAGTGATTTTACTAAAGCTTAGATCTTTATTATAAGTCTCATTTGTTATAATACCTAAGATTTTTTTTTTCTTTCAGTTGTCTTTGCCTTTTGCACAACCTTTTTTCAAATATCTTAAAAACATATTCACTTAATCTTCTTTTTTCTACTAATTATAGCTAAGTACTAGAGCTCTTATATTTCCTAAAAGAAAATTCTTTAAGTCACAATCAACCCTTTTTTTATTTGTTCTTATGATTTTTTATATTTTTAATATTTCAAATACCTCTAATAGTTGTGTCCCTTTATGTAAATCTTTTTCACCTTTTATCCTCTTATTTCTAAAGCTTTTTTTCAATTAAAATTTTCTCCATGTCAATTTTCTCGAATGTCTGTTATTTTGTGGTCTTAAGATCTATTTAGTTTTTACTATTTATACTTGTACGATCATTAATTTCATATTAAATTATTCTCAACATTACTTAAACCTGTCTTAAGTTATTCTTATGATATTATTATGATATTAATATTATACTTGTATGACATTATTATTCATCTTATGTCATATAAATAATTTTTTTCTCAATATGTCGTTACTTTTGACTTAATCACTCTTATGTGATGTCTATCTTTGTATTGTACTCCTAATTAAATCTCCCATCATCTATAGTTATTAATACTTGTCATCTTGATATAATTTATTAGTTATATATATGATTTATTTATACATAGTCAACTTAGGAATTCACCATACGTTTCACTTATATGATTCCTCATCGTATTGTACAATGCAACATCCTTCTTGTATTACAACCCAACAATTTCATTTTACTATGCTTATTATACACAAAATTGTATTGATACATTTACATTTATCGTATTATATATTTTGTCGATCTATTACTCAACTCATTAGACTTAATTTTTTCCTTTTCAATTGATCGTACTTGTACATTCGTTGTTGTTGTATTATATAATGATGTATTATCGTTATTAATACTTTTACAATTATAGGGTCATATAGATATGATTTTTTCAAAATGGTTACATTCTAGTTGAATCATATTATATGATAGAAAAATTGTATAAGAACGACATAGATTGGCAAATTAAGAAAATTAAAGAGCTTTTATAGAAATCAAATAACTTAATAAGTATCCTCATATATGCTATATATCGATCATTTCACATATATTTTATTATAAAAAATTTAGAAGATAAGATAATCAAATAATATAACTACTTTGTAAAACTAGTAAATAATTATGTAATCTTTTATGTATCATAATATTATTTTTTATATTTTTATATGATTTTTTATACTATATTCTATTATGCTAATAAATATTTATGCTTTATGATTTAGCATGACCTTGATATTATTTTGCATTACTTATCACATGTCTTTATTGACTACATAGTTTTACTTATTTTATACCTTCCTTAGAATATGATATCTTTAAAAAAAATAAAAAGAAAAGAAATGAAACTTAAAGAATGATTTAAAAATGTTGAATATATATTGGCTTTAAAAATAACATTTTTATTGAAATATCAATTTCATGCATCTAGATTGACATATTTATTTCAAGTATGACATTACATAATTGAAAAAATTGAAATGAAATTAGATTCATGAAGATGTTATCATCAACAATAGGCCTAGAAACTAAGATTATAAGTTGTCAATATTCAAATCATACATCTTCCAATATATCTACTATGACCTTAAGATATATATATATATATATATATATATATATATTGATGACACTATGCTCAGTGGATGTATTTGTATGGTATAGGTCTTTGAACCATATATACGTAGTATTATTTGGATATATTGGATAGATATCAGTTATAGATCATTTATTGATATAATCATTAGATCTACAGAAGATTTAGACAAATAGGCTTGATAACACATAAAAAGTATTAGAAATTAAAAATAATAACAAAATTAGTATTTATATTTTATCTAACTTACTTCTAATATATATATGACATTTGATATAATTTTAGACTTTCATATAGTTTATCATCACAGCTTATGATATAACTTTTGAATTATTTATTTATTATGCTTATAAGTTTATATTAATATTTTTTTATATTTTATTATTTTATAAATTTTATTTATTGAGATCTATAAATTTTATTAGTACTTAAATCATAAGTTATGCATCCATTACACCAAAATTTGAAGAATTTAATATAATGTAAGAGGATTATATTTCTAAGATGTGAAAGTGAGATTTTCTTGGTGTGAGTTAGTGTTGAGGAGTTTGTCACACCATAAACTTTCTTTCTAAGATTTTTGTGTCATCGTCTAATATTTTAATTATGCATAACTTTTAATTTTATATCTTATGTATTAGATGGCGATAAGAGACCCTGACACAAACTAAGGCTACAAACCTACTCATTTTTTCAAACAACTTATAATTTATTAATTGTAGGTTTTCATGCTTTGTGATCACAATGAAATGAGTCAAAAGAATAAAAATAACTAAGAAAAGTAACACATCAAGTAAACCATGTGTTTATGCAAGATGCATGTATAAACTAGATTATTCTTTGATACCATATGATGTAAGCATGACACATGTTTGTAATATCTCATTTAAATTGCTGATTTTCCTATAATAATAGCAAGAGATAATCAAGAAAGCATTCATAGATTCAAGGATATCACATCAGGCATTTTGGTTCATAATGTTTCTCAATGAAGAGCATCAAGATAATATAAAAGCAATCACCCTAGATTTGGCATACAAAGATGATGAAATAGAAAAAGAGTATGTGAAAGGCCACAACATAATTACAATAAAGGAAATAATAAATAGAAGTAGAAGAACAAGTTGGTGCTAACAACCAAATCTAAAGTTTGAGCATTATACCACCATCCATTGCCAAAAATATAAGCAAAAGATAAGAAGAGAAAAATGAAACAACAAAAAAAGCAACAAAAACCTAAAAAAAAGGTGTATTTGGAGAAATACTTACTATAAACTTTGATAATTTGGTAATGACATCTCATCTATTGGCATCACAGCCTTCCTCTTAAAAATCTATAGATATGGCATGACAAAAAAATTTTGCTTAAAACTGATGTAAGCACAGAGGTCACTCAAACAATATATTATATGGTATATATATCAAGATATAATATATATTGAGGTTGGCTATCTTATATATAAGATGTCAAATGTTGAAAAAAGTATAAAACTAAGATGTGAAACTAAATGTTTTATATAAAAAGTTGCAAAAAATAGTTAAGTTGTTGGGCTTTTGTTGATTTTAGTTTTTCTCTAAGTTGTAATATGAATTTGAAAAACATGAAACTAAAAATCTATAATCCTACCCCTTAGTCTTCTAAAGAATAAAAAATCACTTAAATGGAAGAACAAACTAAAAAGATATAAACAAAATATTGAAGTCTTATAATGCAGAAGCAATAAAATGCCAAGGTACTCAACTTCATATAAGGATCATAATATTGATATTATAATTGATATCACAATTAAATAAGAAATTGGATTTTTCAAAGCTATATTATTATCAAATTATTAATATGTTCACATCGTTCATTCTAAATTGCTCCACAATGGATGCCACTATGAGTGTAGATTGAACTAGTTTGGAAAAATTCTCACTCTGTTAGTTTTCACACCAAATCTTTAGCGAAGACAAGTTTTGATATGTTCCAAATGCCTTTTGTTGATGAGTTGGTTGCTCTTGCCAAGAGGGCATGGCTCACAAAGATAGCCCATTGTTTTTCAGCAAGATTTATGGTTTTGGAAGCATATCAGAGAATATGCTTGTTTAACTTTAGTCTGTGATGTAATAAATCAAGCTTGTTTGACATGTGGAGTGTTGAGTGGAAAAAGAACATTGATCAAAAGGTGAACAAGCACTCGACAAAAGCTTGTTCACACATCTATTAGCTAAGGGAGAGATGCATTCGAACATAAGCTAGCTGTCTGCTATAATAATATGCAATGGACAAAAAGATGTGCATAAGAGCTAATGCTAAAATAACTTCCAATTTTCGTCCTTCTCTTAATTGTATTACAACTTGTGTTTTTGTGAAATGACAAGAAGTGATTGTTGAAGATAAACATGGCATAACAATACCCTAAATTCTTAAGAGGCAAAAGATTAAAAAGCACTTAAATAAAAATAAAAAACAAATATTGCTTACCTATGTGTCTTAGGAGTTATTCTAAACAGCTTCACTATGATATTTTTAACATTCTCCTTTGTTCAAGTTGTAATGCTCCAAACATAAGTTGAGAATTTAAAAAGAATTTAATATTATTTAATGAAAAAAATATATAAATAACTAAAATTCTAATATTTTTATTATATATGTAACTCACTTAAAAATTCACAATTCCAACAATATAAATAATCAATGTCTAAGATATTTGGGTTTATAAGTTGTTCACATCAAGATGTCATAATCTAAATAGTGTTATTAACATTGGTCAATATGAGAGAGTTAGTTTATTGTAAAATTCATCTAAAGATAGAAAAATAAAAGAAAAACAAAAAGAAAAGAAAAGAAAAGAAACATAATAGATTTTAGTTGAAAAACCTTAATTTGAGAGGGAATAAAAACCATGGAGACAACTTACCTCCTCTTTTTTATGAGGAGAGTGAATCTTTTTCCCGAAGGATTAGAAAAAAATTGGTCTGGATCTACTACGGGAATGATTTGGGAGCGGTATTTGCTAGCAACAACATCATGGAGGCAACCAATCAATATAGATTGATCCAAAATCTGATTCAAATCCAATATAGTACCTATGGGTACATCAGAAATGTATCAAATCGATTCTTTTTCTTTTTAATGAATAGATCCGATCACAACTTCGAATATGGAATTCAAAGGGATCAAATAGGAAATGAGACTCTGAATCATATAACTATAATGAAATATATGATCAACCAACATTTATCGAATTTGAAAAAGAATTAGAAGAAATGATTTAATCCTCTTATTTCTCGAATTGAGAGATCCATGAATCAAGATCCTGATGTATATAGATACAAATGGTCCAATGGGACTAAGAATTTCCAGGAACATTTGGAACATTTCGTTTCTGAACAGAAGAATCATTTTCAAGTAGTGCTCGATCGATTACGTCTTAATAAATATTCGATTGATTGGTCCAAGGCTATCGGCAAAAAAGATTTTGATAAGTCGCTTCGTTTCTTTTCATCCAAGTTATCCAAGTTGCTTTTATCCAAGTTATCATCCATGTTATCCAAGTTACTTCCCTTTTTCTTTGTTTTTATCGGGAATATCCCCATTCATAGCTCCGAGATCCACATCTATGAGTGGAAAGGTCCGAATGATCAACTCTGCAATCATTTGTTAGAATACATAGGTGTTCAAATGGTTCATTTGAAGAAATTGAAACCATTCTTCTTAGATGATCGTGATACTTCCCAAAGATCGAAATTATTGATCAATGAAGGAACAATATTACCATCTTCTTTCAAAAAGATACCAAAGCGGATGATTAACTCATTCCATACTCGAAAGAATCGCAGGAAATACTATGAGAACATGGATTCATATTTCTCAATGATATCCCACGATCGAGACAATTGGCTGAATCCCATGAAACCATTTCATAGAAGTTCATTGATATCTGATTTTTATAAAGCACATCGACTTCAATTCTTGAATGGTCCACATCACTTCTGGTTCTATTGTAACAAAGGATTTCCTTTTTATGTGGAAAAGACCCGTATCAATAATTATGATCCTACACATGGACAATTCCTCAATATCTTGTCCATTCGCAACAAAATATTTTCTTTGTACGTCGGTAAAAAAGATGATCTTTTTTTGAAGAGAGAGGCTATTTCACCAATCGAGTCACAGGTATCCGACATCTAGCAACTAAATCTCCTAATTATAAAAGTATAACATATGATAAGTTCATATGATCATTACAATTGTTCATTCCATAAATCATCAAATGTTATAAATAACATTATAACATCAAAGCCAATCAATATTCTAATAAACAATTCAACAAAAACATACCAATTTTGACATTAATACATACCTAAAATGAATAACATCATAAGATCAAAATGCATAAGAAATGAAACTAAAATGAATGATGAAAACTGAGAAGACCAATCCCTGGACAAGAGCTTGCATCTCCAGTACTCAAAACCAAAAAAATGTACAGCAAAACAAAGTAAAGAAATCTCAAGTTCAGAGAACAGCTATTAACTGCAGGAAACAACATTCTAAAATCCTTGAAGCTGTATAAGCCACACTTATTAGCAACCAGAAATGAAGACAATACGTAGAGAAACCTGTGGAAAGTTGGTCTTGCCTTACTCCAGAATTCAAACCATGCTTGCTTTACGACAAAATCCACACTTCCATTATAAACACACATAATACATCTCCCATCTCCTAAGCCCATGTTATACAACTTCCAACCCCCAAAACAACTTGCAAATGCTTCCGCTCGCCGGCGAAACGAATCGTCAGGAACCGGCGGCGGCCATTTGGGTGGTCTTGGGTAGGCCGAGGAAGGAGGCCTTGTGGGTGACGACGGCCTTGGAAGACGCCGCCGCGTCCTCCATGCGCTTCCAGTTGGCCTCGCGCTTGGCTTGCAGTTCCCTTTCCTTGGGCTCGTTTTCTTGGAACCGGAGGAGGCATTCGTTGAAGAGGGCTTGGTCGGCGTCGGAGAAGAGTTTCCGGACGTTGAGGGTTAAGCCTTGCACGGCCTGGTTCCAGTGGCCGCGCAGGTTGCGCTCCAGCGAGGGGAAGATGATTGGAAGGACGACCTTGCGGTTCTGGGTGATGAGGTTCCGGACGTGGTCGTTGTTCCAGAGGAATAGAGATCTCTCCGCCACCTGAAACATTTGAGTTGAAAGGTGATTCGCCGTCGATCAACTGGAAGAACAACGGATGATATGTGCTTCCAATGTTGGTTTGATTTAATCACATGTATTCCTTCATTTGAAGGCCAGTTAAGACAAGAAAGATAAGTGACATGGTAAGACTTCATCTGGCTAATATATATTTTTCAAGAAAAAACTTTTATTTCAATTTAAAAAAAAACTCCTTTTTCCAAAAAAACAAAAAAAAAGAGGCTTTTAGCGTTTAAGCATCCAACAAGTAACATTTTACTTAAAAGTAAGTCTTAAAATTAATCTTATCTTCTAAAATAAAAATTCAACATTCAAATATTTTAGACCATAGTGAAGTAAAACAACCAACAATTCTCAATACAACTTTGAATTGTTCTTGTAAACTTAAGCTCAACACATTACACCAACATTTGGGACACGCTGAAATAATTATTTTTTATTACAAAATTATTTATTTAAACATTGTAAATCTACTTCAAAAACCCTATTTATTTTTAAAACATCAAGTGTAAACTATTCTTCAACTAAAAATGAAAAGATAGTTCAATCAATTTCTTTAACATAAGTACTTCTAAATAATATAATAATTCTCTAATCCCTAAAAAAGTTCATTAAATTTTTTCTAATAGCGTCTTGGCATATCTTTAAATCACACCAAGGGAACTTGAGAAAGGATCCAAGCAAGCTTGGTAGCAAGAAAAATGTCTTTCCTCTTTAGTAAAGGAGGAAATCATGAGTTGCTTAATGACAAGGCAAAACAAAAATTGTACTATAGGAGATTTACATTACTGTCTTCACTTTATTTTAGAATATGGATATCCAAATACAAATAAAGTGTCGAATATTTAAAAATGGTGATCTGAAAAATGTTTGAACATGTCATAAGTTCATAAAAAAGGTTCATATATATTATTAAATTATAAGCAACTCTACTGTTTTGGATAGAATGAAGCATTTAGAGGAGAACCAAAAGCTAAAACTCATTACAAGTACCACAAGTTTGTTTAGTAGAAGCTCAATAAGTCTAATAAGGTCAATACGTTCAATGGCATCTAAAATGGCCTTTGTTTTGAAAATTTTAAATTTAAAGACACATGAAACACAGCCTAGGATACTACAAATTAGCAGGTCAAGCAAATTCACATAACAGACATAAATATAATTTGACTTGATTCTTGAAAGAAATAAGCATTTCAGTAACAAAAATAACAATCTAATTGGTCTTTAAAATATTTAAAAAAACCATAAAAAAAAAAAAACAAAACCCATTACTCCAAACACGTTTCTTTAGAAGTTAGTTCTAAGACATATCTCTTCCTATGCACACGTGAGGGCAAACTGATATTCCCCTTGGTAGAAAACAGAGAAGAGAATCAAAGCAATTTATTGAGAGGACTTCAAGCAGAGATTACTTATTGCATGAAGAGATAAATAGAAAGAGTTAATACTATATGTATTAAAGGGTATGCTCCAAATGTAGAGAAGCTTATGGAAGGAAACAAGTACAAGCATCGTACTCTGACACGTACCATTGGTTTCTTAACACTCAAGAAATGTATAATCAGCTAAAACTGAGACTGCGAAGAAGTTAAACTAGTTAAAGCGACAAGCTTTTAAGGATTTAATCAAGAGTGGACACAAATAAACAGACACTGGAAATCTAATGCTAATAGATAGGCATATGTTTATTCTCATAAGCGATTCAAGCAAGGTTTTAACAAGGAGGTGAACTTTGTAGGTTTAACAATTCAAAAGTAATAAAAATAAAATTAATAACAGACTTTTAAAGAACGTTACAGTGTCAGAGAGTCGACTAACATGGTTTAACAAACTACTAAGTTCGATGATTTGCTACGAAACAAAAAAATGCGAGCTTGGGAGAGATTGCATTCCTAAGAGGGTTAAGAGTGCATAGAATAGAACAGAAACAAAGAGGCTGTTCATTAGCATGGTTGATGCTATAGCACCAGAGGCTGCTCAGACCAAGCAAGGGAAAACAAGAGAATATAACACGATCAACAAGTAAAGCAGATGGATCAAATTGAGGATAGAAATAGAGCGATAGGATGGAACCACATACCTAAGGGGCTGATGCTTGATAAAACACTGAAGCTGGGAAAGAAGATTCAACTAGGAGAAAGGATCAAACTACTACGAAGGAACCTGCATAACTAAGAAACTGATTCTGGATAGAGAGCATTGCCAAGAAAACAAAGAGACAGATTTGTTGTGAAAGAAAAGCTTAGTTTATATTGCAAAGGAAGTAATTGAATCATTAACAGGAACAACTGAACCCTGTAATCTGACTGATCGTTTGTTTCTAGAGCATAACGAGAGCTTACTACCATTACTACCACATTCAAACGATGAAGCATTCCTTAGGACAAAAGAGTTTGTTGAACATAACATAGTGTGATTGCACCACTAGTACACTTGAATCAAATACTTCATTAAGTTCACAGAAATGGCCCAAATTTTATAGTAAGCGATCATTCACTGTTCGATTCAAAAAAAAAAAAAAAACTAACTAAAGAAAGTTTTATTAACAAAAAGCATGCACATGTTTAGTAGCAGTCAAACTGATCAGATTTATTTCCATCCAGTTCACACACAACATGCAAGTAATCATAGTTCAAGCATCTAAACTATTAGTTAATCAAAACATTTGACCAAATCATGTCACATAAATATCATTAATCCAGGATGTGTGATTGTCCACGTTTTAGAAAACTAATTGCAAGCAACAGTACAGGTTGGGTGAACTAGAAGAAAAAAATTAGATATTTTTTCTCAACAGAATGGAGCAATAAGTAGTCTTAAGTTCAAAGGAAGCAATTTGCAAAGGCCATACAACCCTCATAACAGCATGTGAGGAGTTGAGCCCGATGCATCATTGTCCTTCACTGAACTTTTATGGATCAAACACTAGGCTGCTAGATCCACACTGGATCGAGCCATTAAACTCCTCTTACTTTTGGTTAAATTCAAAAATTCCAATTAGATCCATACTGTTAAGACAAATATACTGACAGGAAGTACAATGAACCTTTTAATGCAATTTTGTTCTTATTTAGGGACTACACGTGAATAGACTATATATTAGATTTCTGTTATTAAGAATTGATGTAACCAAATAAATTTAGAAAACATAACCAAAATTAACATGTTTGGAATGAAAAAAAAAATGATCTTTTATCATTAATGCCAACAACTTCACTGAAATTTTTCAAGGATTGAAATATACCGTTGCTGTATTAAAATATTGTGAACTTTTTATATGAATAATATCAAATCAGAATTAAACAAAAAAATTTGCATGTTTCTTTTTATGTATTTTGTAACAGTGGTTTCAGAAACAAAAACCATAGATTGGAGAAGTAAACCATCAATTCTATTGTGTAATAGAGTCCAATGGTATGAGAATCGAACCAAAATTTGTTAGCCATTTCTCTATTCCTTAGGTATTTTTGCACAAGCCTATCGAAGTGACATTGCCTCAGGTGAAGATCAGCTTAGCTCTTTTTTCACCACTCAAAAAGTGTAAGGTACATGAATATTAGTGCTAGACAACTATAATGCTAAATTACGAGTGTTCAAAACTTAGGTGTTGCCGATAGCTTTTATTTTGAGGATAAATGGCTTGTTGACTATCAAAGTTTACAAAAAAAAAATTTGATTAAAATTTTGTTTTTTCTTGCTTAACAAAAGAACTATTGTGATAAAAAAATGGTTTTAGAAGACAATCATAGGACTAACAAAATCTACTTATTCTTAAGCCAACTATCATCACTGCATTGGAAGAGCAAAATATTATTATATATTAAAAAATTATAATCATTACTTTCCCATCTTAATTTTTGGCTAAGAGGTCAGGATGATTTGATCAATCTCTTTACAGAAAAATGCTTAACACATTTTTAATTTTACTATCATAACTTTTCAATTGAACCAGTTCAAACCTGTTTAATTATTAATAACAGCCGAGACAAACAAATTTTAACAACATCATAATGGGAACAAGGCTGACACGATGTGAATTCATTAAACAAACATTAGAACAAATTACAAAAAGTAGGAAGTGCATAAAAAATTTTCATTAATCCAACATTAAGACATGTCAGGACATTATTATTCATATTGCTGTTAATTAAAATCACCTCTAATTTATAGAGGATCATTAGTGATTAATAAGCTTCTTTCCAAATATTGATAATTTACCATTATACTATAGCAAGCTCAAAATTTATGCAACAAAATTCACATTAAGTACTAATTTCTAGAACATCCAACAAGAGAGAATTAGAAGCGTGAAAATAGACTAAAATAGCAATCATAAGTTCCCGTATAGCTTTTCAAAACAACACCAATGCATAATCAATAGCATTTTTATATAAAATTTGAGAAGTGGTGCTAAGCATCCAATGGAAACTACATATAATGTTCAATTCACAAACTAAAGTAGTTGACTTCATTCAAAAGAAACTTGAAATCTCCACAAGGTCCTCCAAGTCATCCACATGCCACATTATTATAGAGGACAGCAAAATTACTCATAAATATCAAGGAAAGACAATTTTCTTAATCAATTACATCACAAAGCTAACTTCAAGAATGAATTCACTTTCAAGGCCAAGGCATTTTACTATTTCCACAAGCTCGTACATACGAAAGTAAACCAAAATCTTACAGGTATTAAAGTCCAGTATGAATGCTACACCCCCAAAAGAATTTAAAGCAAGCAGAAAGATGCTGATTGAAGTATATAACGATTCTGGTAAGTGCCCTGGAATGCTGATTTGAAGATCCACATTAGAACCATCTTTAATTCAAAAGCTTATGAAGTAACGACTTTTTTTATGGACTTATTGGACTTTGATAAAACTACTCGTGGCATTTTTATGTATTTTTTATAAAAACAGAGCCATCATCAAGCAAAGACTACTAGACGCTTCCAAAACATGGCTTTCGGCACAAGATATGGGAAAGGGCCCGCTAGTATTATAAATCCCATTATAGTTGACAATTGAAGGATATCAAATAATTTAATAATTGTAAATAAATCATTCCATGGCATGAAGGTAAGCTGTGTAAAGATTTTATCCCAGGCTCACTGAAGTTGTCAATTTAAGACATACAAATTTTTTGAAAACTTTAAGTCCCCCTTTTAATCATCAGGTCCCACTATAGATTTCTTTTGAGTCACCAACATAGCATTTGGATACCAAACCATACATGTTGAACATACATTTCTTCTCAATATGATTTTCTGCTGGGTATTATTATTACTGGATTGAATTTGGTGAGGTTTTTATCAACCCATTCATCCAGATATTTGAAATTTTCGTCACAATGGGATTTTGCTGAAAATGAAAAGGTAAAGTATTTAGAACACAAGGCCTGTGTCATACTATGAGAACACCAACCTACAGATATAGATGGAGCCATATTAAAAGATCTAGATCTTTTAAGCTGGGAAATGTATTTAGTGCTGAAGGAGTACAATACCTAAGCAGAAGACCATCAACTTCAAGAAGAGAAAATGAATGTTTTTATAGACAACAATAGTTTTCTTTTTGCAACTTCTACAATGTAGAGGAACATCAAATCTTATTTTAAAGTCAGTATTATGGATATTATGTTCTCTATGCAAAGGAACTTGCATTAACCTACAAACAAAACAAGCTCTTAAACATTACCAAACATTAGAGAATGAAGCCCTTTATATACAAAACATTCAACATTCACACCCCAAAATTCTTCTAGTACAATATGTTTCGAATATAGGTTAAAATGTGATACAACAATAGGACTTAATCCCAATACGTGGAGTTGGTATAATGGATATTATTTGCTCTATGCAAAGAGAACTTGCATTCACATGCACACAAAACAAGTTCTCTAAATATTACTGAACATCCAAAAAAAAAGCCCTTTACATACAAAACATCCAACATTCACAACCTAAAATTCTTATAGTACAACATGTTTCAAATAGGGATTAAAATCAGTCACAACAATAGGACTTAATCCCAAAACGTGGAGTTAATTATATGAATCCTCTAATGCTATTGAGTTCTATCAATTAACAACTTTCCCTTGACATCTAACTATACCAAATGATTTTTAATAGTTCTTTGTAACGGCCTTTTGGGTTTACACCTAGCTCTATTCATTGATAAAAATTTCAAAAACTTACATCTCTTGATAAGAACTTTAAAAGACTTATATTTAACATGTCCAACATAAATTAAGTTGGGTTGTTTTTTAAAATTTTAAACCTAAAATTATTTTAAGATATATTTTGTTTGGCTGACAGGCCCAGTTCCTTCTCACCACCTCTATTGCATAGTTTTAGATTTTTTTTATTTATATTTTGGTTTCATAAAATTTTTCAATGCATATATGCTTCAATTTTCTTCTCATGAAGCCTATACTGAATTCCACATTTAGTCTCTTCTTATGTCATTTAATTCAAAGCTTAAATGCTTTTATTTTCTTCAAATTTCTTTGTTATTGCAAGAATTCAAGAACTTAGAATTGTTGTACAAAATTTTAATGATATGTTATTTCTTAATCAATAGCTCTTGGGACATTTTATATCCTTCTATGCAGTTAAAAAATTTCAAAAATTGAGAATCCTTTGCGTCTTATATTCAAATCTACTTACATCACTTGGATTCATAATTCTACATTATTTGATTGTTTGATCAATTACATTATAAATATGATTAAGGCTTCAGAGTTGTTTTCAACTTCACAATTAAATGTATCTTTGATGAAACATCCCCAAGTAGAATTTTGACTTGTTCTCCACAATTTGTTCTAGCTAAATCATAACACGTCAATGATTACAATTTGATGTGTTTACATACATCTACGCATTGTCTTCACCAATAACTTGCAAATAAAAATAAAACCAACGCATAATTCTATGAAAGAACATAAAACAACTATAAGTCTAGAAGTTTGTGCACAAAATAAACAGACAAAAATTAAGATTCTCATAGAATGCCTACAAACCAGAAAGGAACTGCAAGTAGAGAGCTTTACCAAGAGTGGTTTCAAGCAATTACCTGAAAGTGTAAGCTATTAAGGCACCTAGATATCTGTCGGAAGAGAGGAACCATGCATCTCTGAAACTCTGGCTCTTGGGTAGTCTCAAGAACTTCTTCTAGCTCCCCAATGAACATAACCTCCTTTGAACTATTGGTTACAGGCCAGTACTTCAAAAGCCCCCTTATGACTGTGTCCGCAAGCTTGTTATCCTTTTCCACGAACTGGGTGATGCAATAAGAAAGTTGCTGATGGTACAAACTCAAGCATTTGGGCTTGTGGAGTGGTATCAATGCCCGGACAAGAAACAATTTGTGCTCCTCTTTAAGCGGTAGCGCAAATCCGTTAATTATACTGCCAAGAATCTCAAGAAGCTCTGCAATGCCATTATGCTTCTCCGTTTCAAAAATGAATCTGTAGAATATATTGTTAATGCTTTTCCTGATGAAGGGCCGGTGCACCATGAACTTTCCATAGACGCGGTGGAGTATGGTCTTCAAGTGCTCTCTTTCCCTTGGGTCCTCGGAGTCAAAGAGGTCGAGCAGACGGAGAATAAAAGAGTGATCGACATATCGCTTAGCAATCTTAGCATCAGTCTCCGAGGATGCTATAAATTTCAAGAAGAACTCGTACACAATCTGGAGATGCGGCCAGGCCGGCTCCATTGCCGGCTCTTCCTCTTCGACATCAACACCTTCTACAGCCCTCTGTCCCTCGGCCCCAACAGAAGAGGGAAAAGTACGGAAGATATTGGCGGCCACCATCCTTGTGGCCTCCTGCATCGCCGTCTCATTGAACTTGTTGGAGGCCGTTGACATGTAATCCACGAGTTCCAATAACATCTGTCGCTTAACCTCTTTCTCCCTCGCATTCTTCGCCGGGTCAGAGAAGTCAAACACCACGCAGCACATGGCGAGCTTCCGGAGGAACAGACCCGGCTTCTCCGTGCTCGGAACGTCGCGGAAGCTCGGCAGCGACTCGTAAGTTGCAGCCGACCCCACGGCACCGTTTCCCAAGAGAGTCGGCGCTACAACTGCGACGGTGGCAGGGGCCGCGGCGGCGGATGACTTCCTACTTGATGCCGATCTTCCGGCACCGACGACGATCCCGTTGGGAGGCGAGTCGCTCGGAGACGATTTGGAAGACGGCTTACGCTTGCCAAATATCTGTTTGATCATATTTACCATTCAAATACTCTCCAACCTTCACGCCCCCCAGATCGTCACCACCGCATACTTAGAAAAGGAAATGGAGAAACCAAGCTCCGATCGTCGAGATTCTAACCCTAACCGACGATCGGCCAAACCCACTGGCACGTAAAGGTGGAGTTGATTCGCTCTTTCTCCAATTCCGCTTGGAAAAAAAATTGGGCAACGATGCAAGCATAAGCACGAGATAAGTACGAAAGGAGAGTACCAAGACGGCGACCACCAGGCGATGGTGGCTATGCAGATTACCGGCGCCGGAAGATTCAAAGTGAAGAAGTTTTAGGAAAGGAGACTCATTTTGTGAAAGTCCAGCTTCGATCGCGTAGGACCGTGCGCTATACGCCATTTTACGTGAGTTCTGACATATAAAGTTAATTTTTATTTTATACAATATATTTAATATAGAATAATTAAAAAATAATTATACTAAAAAATATTTTATTAAATTTATTACTTAAGTATAATGTCAATAATTAAAAAATAAAATTTTTATAAAATTAATAATACTTGATAAAATATTTTATTTTTCATTTTTTATAATATTAAGAATTTCATTCAAAAAGATTAAGAGGATATATATTAAAATCATCTTACATGAGTGAACCTTTATTATATAGAACTAAGGAAAGAAAATTTATACATAATGTATGCTAATAAAATGATTTATTCTCATTCTCAACAAACAAAGATGTCACACAATATGATTCAAATAAAAAACTTTTCACTTTGTTTGTCTCTTTGCAAATATGATCAACACACCATCAATAAGATATAAAACCTTTTACAAGTTAATCATACATTTTATTTATCTTTAATATTCACAAAATATTCTTTAATATAATAAAATAATATACTATATTTTATTGATATTTTTATATTTCTAATTTTGTACCCATATTAGTTGGTAATATTATAATTATAGACATAAGCATATAACCTTAATTATGAAAATAAATTTATAAACTAGTGAAATAAAGTATCAAAATTAGTAACGAGACTTAAATTTGATAATGTTGCAAAAACATCACTATTTGTTGGAGAATATATTAGCCCAAAGATAAGTATAATATTATATGTGGAATAAAATGAGAGGTGAGGGTTTACTATCTACATAGACAATGATGCCAGAGAAATTGTAAACACGATATAAATCGAGAAAATGGCTATATTAGTCATATATAAAGAATTTTTAACCTATAAAAATATTAGTGCTAGAGATAATCAAAGAAATATTATTTGAAATCAATGAATTCTAATATGATATGATTAATTTTCTTGTATGACTTGTACATAGTTATAACATGTGAAATAAGAGAATAGTGATCAAATTAAAAAAAATATAGATAATTATATCACAATTAAAAGATAAAAATGTAGTGGGAAAATTTATATAAGATTTTTTAGTTGATTTCAGTTCTACTGTTCTCGCATTCTCTCACAACCAAAAGTTCACATTTCACTCATCTATCTTTTGTAAAATCCACTGGATGAAATACCACACTCAAAAGAGGCAAGTTGTTGAATCAGTGAAGATATTATCTTCTAAAAAACATAGACAATAACTCTACACGTGACATAATCGATGGCTCAAAAGGATCAATATATCACTTTAGCCCAAAGAAGACAAAGCTACGAGACAATAGTAAAATCATAAAATAAACAATGTTAAATATCAAATACAATGAATTGAAGCTATTAAATTGGTCTAGAGCAAATCTATAATAACCATTTGAAGGATTTTCATGCTAAGCTTAGCTTTGGAGAAGATTTGCAAATTAAAGTTTACAAAATGTTACTTGTATATGTATCATTTTGTATATAGACATGCTAATACGTGTATGGTTTTATTTAAATACTTAACAATAATAAAATATAGGCTAATGATATAAAAACATAATCTTGATATCAAATTCTAATAGAGACAATTTGTGAAATATTAATATAATTTTTGCTCCTAGAAAATGGATCATTTTAGATCTCTCTCTCATTCTCTCTCTTTCTCTCTCTCTATATATATATATATACACACAAACACACACGACTATTCAATGTTCAAAAAACCTAATGAAGCCTAACTTTTGTAACCATGGTCATATTGCAAAATAAGACCAACTAATGGAAGACTATAATTTCATCGTGAAAGGACCTACAATTTAGTACAATTCCATTTGTGGATCAAATTGCACAATGAGACCAAGTGCCTTATATTGGATAGTCAATTAGATAGACAAAATGGTCTAATTGATATCTCATGAAACTACTTGATTTACACTTCAAATCTTCTGAAGTAATTGAAGCTATACAACATTTAAAACAAAAATCACTATTTTAAATAAATCGAGCATTTGAGGTTCATAACATGGTTATTTATTTTCTTAAGGATAATTTTTATTTTCTATTACAAATTATTCTCAATAACAAAATCCTTCAACATTATTAAGCTCACTTTTAGTTAATTAGCTTATTATTTAACAATAGCGATGTCAAATCAACCCTAAATAAGAATTATAAGTTTGAGTTCCTTGTAGTTCCAAATTTTGATGTGGTTTTCATCGAGTAAATAATCATACACACACCTTATTGTAAATTTGATTATAAAGTTTCTACTGACAATGAATCTTTGTTGTGTTAATATGGTATTGCAATTCCTTTTAAGCTAACTGGCCTTAGTGATCCGAAGGTTAAGAAAATCTACATGTACAAACTAATAGTATATTTGCACTCAATAGAGTTGAAAATTGGACCCAAAAGCCATCAAATTTCAGAACAACATTCTTCTAGAAGACAATAGACCTAAATTGACCTCCTTACATTGTAAACAATATGCAATCAATTTATGACTTTATTAAAACTAATTCCACTGTATAAGCAGTAGATCCCATGAAGTCACCCTTAAGCATATCTATCATTTAATAATTAGCTAGAAATGCTAGTAAAGTAAACAAGTTAAGAACCATATATAGGTGAAAAAAGGAAAGGATAATTACTGCTGCTACTCTGAAGCCTTCCATTGAAGCATCATTTTTTTTCTTTATCTTCCTCTTCCATGTTCTGTGTTATAAATTGACAGACCTGTTTGTGTCCTTTTAAAAGGCTGCTTTCCTCCATGTTTCTCACTCCTACCTTGCTTTCTATAAGGCATTGCTTCCTTTACATCCATGGCTTCCTCTTCTGGTCGTTCCATGTCTTCCATGGCACAAGAGTTTGGAGTATGCGTCCCATATGATTTGGGTATTATGATTATTGACGAGGATATCACATGTCTTAAGCTGTTGCAAACATTACTATCAACTTGTCATTACAGAGGTACTTATTCTTTCTTATATTTCTTGTCAAGAAGTCTCCCTTTTGAAATGGAAACTTGCATAGGAATTGCTTCATTACGGGGTATTATTGTTTGATTCAGTATGATTTCAACCTTTGCTTTGTTCTAGTTTTGTGGGTTTTCTTTTGAATCAGTGAAGTTGTTCTATTTCAATGAGCTTTTGCATGCAAACACATCTTCCATCTGTTCTACCCTTCCAGACAACTAACCGTTGCTGGTCTTTAGTCATCTCCTTCACAGATGCAAACGAGGCTTTGCAAAACCTCTGGGAAAAGAAAAGCGACTTCGATCTTGTGATGGCCGAGTACAGAATGACCACCATGGGCGGTTTAGAGCTCCTCGAACGCATAGTTCTTGGAGTGAACGTTCCTGTCATCAGTAAGAACTAAAAATGAAATTCCCTTTATGCGTTGTTCTATATAACTAGATCTCTTCTGCATGTAGCAATGTGCTATGATGATGACCCAAGGATTCTAAGCGAAGCGCTGACCAATGGAGCTTGCTTCCATCTAACGAAGCCTGTGAGCATCCAAAGTCTCGACGTGGTGTGGCAGAAATCCTGGAGGAACAAAGGCAAGATGGTAATGCCACAGCCACCTCCGAGATACACAAGGAGCAATTTCAAGAGGTCAAGCTTGAAGCATGACAAGAGAAACATTAAGAAGGACATTGTTGGGGACGAGGAGAAAGATATAATGCAGGCATTGTATGATGATGGTGACCGTGTTAAGCTGAGGAAGCCACGCCTTATGTGGACCTCAGAGCTCCACAGACGATTCCTTGTAGCAGTCACGCTGCTTGGAAGAGGTTGGTAAATACTTCTATGGAGTGTAAATGAGATTTGATTAACTTAAGTGTATTTTGCGATTGCATGCAGGTGAAGCGATTCCGAGCAACATATTGAGTCTTATGAACGTAGATGGGCTCACCATTAAGCAAGTTGCAAGTCATCTCCAGGTTGGTTTTGAGATTTCTTTTAGTGGGTTTTTGCTGTGGTTTTGATTACTTGATTGCAGTTCTACAGTAAGAGAAAAAGTAATTAGTGGATAATTTAAAATGAAATTTCAACTACTGATGTAAATACAAAGATTTTAAAATGAAATTTCAAGGTAAAGATAATCTCAAAAATATCAAAAAATAGAGACAAATGGTAAGTATGAAGATTTTATTATAAAAAATTGATTGAGTTGAGAAGAACATATTGGCAGTGTGCTGGAAAAAAATCAATGATTTGGAGCTGAGTATAGGTAGAAGTGAAGAAGGGAGGTTAATAACTAATGAAATAAGTAGTTAACTTCTAAGAGATGAACATGAAGAGAAGAGAAGATATTTCAAACTATAGAAGTTAGATTCAGGATACAAAAGCTTTGTTGGATATTGATTTAAATAGGAGGATTAGCATAACAAGAATAAAACAGTATAAGTAATTGAACCTAATACATAAAAAATTATTTATGATGACAAGAATGTTTTTCACATCTATGACATCATGCGTCAATTTAGTGGGAAACTTGATTGCACCCACCAATTATAATTATGTGTTACGATAAACATTACATGTTGAATCAATCACTGTCTATGGTGTAACATTTCTGGCATTCTAAGAGAGTTATTGTTGTCAACTATTCTAATTTTGTCATTTTATTCTCAAAAGATGTTTTTTACTGAACCTTCTCAAAAAAATTTTCCTCTTTGGTTATACATGGAGAAATCTATGGTTAAACATGTCTGACATAGTATTAGGATGGGTGACTAAAATGAGAGGGCTCTTTGAGAAGGTTCAATGACAAGTGTTTTTTTCGGGAGCAAAAAGATAAAACCCTAGTGATTTAAATAACAACTCTCAATAAATGTTAAAAATGTTATATGACATCAAATGCCACCATATATAACTATCGTTTTATCATTAATGTCCTAGAAGCTTTGTCACGTGATATATAAAATAAGATAAGAAAACTCGACAACATCATGTTATTAACTATGCTATAATTAATGACTTAAATGTACAATATATGTAAAAATTATTATTTAATGGGAAGCAAAAATAGAGTTCTCTACAATTAAGAATTCAAATATCATTAATATCATACTTTTACTAATCATTATATATATTTTTTATATATCACTTTTGATATGTGTGAGTCATTGTAGGAGTTCATGTACTTATAATTTTCGATACATATGACTTCAATATTTATTGTTCATACATGAGCTATTCTCTTTTCAAGCATTTTAAGGATTCGATATACACGATGTCATTTATTCATATGATCTCTTAAAAAAGTGCTTTGTATATATAATTTACAGTGTTGCCTTTTTTCAAATATTACTTTTGAAAAAGATGTTGGGAGACTTAAATGTAAAGCTATAATTTTTATTTAAATCATGGCTTGTTGTTGTATTAGTTTTGTTGATGCAAATAATGAAACACAAGTTATTGTTGGTTGTAAAAAAAGGCAATTAAAGATAATCTCAAGAATATAAAAAATACAAAAAAATAATAAATACAATGATTTTGTTGTAAAATAATGGTTGAGTTAAGAAGACTACATTGACAATGTTCTACAGAAAACTCTATCATTTTGAGTTGAGTATATATATAATTGAAGGAAAGTTAATAGTCGATGAAATAAGTAGTTAACATTTAAGATGAAAATGCAAAAAAAAGAAGATATTTCAAACTATAGAATTTAGAATTTGGAAGCAAAAGCTTCATTTTACAAATGTTGAATATTCATTTAAATAGGATCAATTAACATAACAATAACAACAAAGTATAAGTAGTTGAATCTAATACAACAAAAATTATTTATGATGACAAGAACATTTTTCACATCCATGATAATATATGTTAATTTACCTAGAAGTCTAGTTACATCTACCAATCCTAATTACATGCTACTACAAGTATCATGTGTTGAGTTTTTCATTGTCTATGGTGTAATATCCCTAACTTTTCTAGAGAAACATTATCTCTATTGTTTGAGTTTTGTTTTTTTACTCTCAAAAGGCATCTTAATGAAACTTCTCAAAGGATCTTCACCCTTTAGTCACCCATGAATAACCTCATAATTAGTTTGAGATAATATTAGGATGAGTGACCGAAGGTCATAGGCCCTTAAACAAAGTCTTATAAGAAGCTCATTTTGTGAGCAAAAGTATTAAACCTGAAAGATCAGAACAATATCTCTTCAAGAAGGCCAAAAATGTTACATAAAATAACAAATATGGCCAAATACAATCTTTTTTTTATCATTAGTATTTTAGAAGTTTTCTCATATGATATATAAGATACAAAACTTCCATACTTATACACTAATCATAGCACAACTCGCATCTAACTATGCTATAATTAATAAATTAAAGACACAATATATTTAAGAATACATGGGAAGCATCAGTTATTTCATAATAAGACTTCATGTACGTATGTTTTTCGACACATATGACTTAATATCTAGTTTCCATACACATTGCATCTTCTCTTTTATCACTTTAGGGATCCAATATGTATGATGTCTTTTATATGTTCTTCACAGTGTTTTGTATAGCAAAATAACTGACCGTTAGTACTTTCTATCCGTGCAGAAGCATCGGAAGAGGGTCGAAAAATCAATCAAGCTGAAGAACGAGAGATCTCGATATTTCAAATCAAAACCAAACAAGTTCAAACACAGCCACCTTCGAACCACCGATTCTCTTAAAAGATTCAAGTTCCCTACCACTCTTGACACGGCTGCCGCCCGAGACCTCAGTCAGCTAAAAAGCTACACCACCACTTCAACTTCCCCTCTTCCCCACAGAAACCAGGGCCCAGTTCTCCCAAGATCAGAGAGCAACAATGCCGTGGCCATGGTTCCCAGAACCCAACTGATTGCCGAAGAAGACGTCCCTGGGTTCCTCGACTCGACCGCGTCCATGCAAATCGATTCGGTTCGATGTAGCATGGAGGATTATGTGTTTGGTTCATATGGTGAGTTCAATGAACTGCAGAATGTGGTGAGCAAGAACTGGGAGATGAATACAGCAACAAATCACAGGGTTGTTGATGATGATAATGGCGATGTGAATAACTTTCTATTCGACGAACCCTTTCTGGCCTGGATCATGAATGAGATCGCCAAGTGAGGGCTGCATCTATTGTTCAGCAGCTTCTCAGGTCAGCCATTGCTTTGGATTTGCTTGCCGAGCTTTGTTATCGGCGTAATCAACTGTAAGGGAGCATGTTTGAGTAAATATGTTTTTCTTTTTTTAATAGTATTTATTCAAATTTAGTGCAAAACAATTCTGAAAATTTGTTTTTTTTAATACAATTATATAGTTTTATTTATTAACTTTTAAAATTTTCTAAAATACGAAAAATGTGTGTTTTTTTATTATTTTGTTATTTTTAATGATGGAAAGATTATGATATATATATCACATTTAAGAAGTATTTTATGTTAAAAAAATAATACAAAATTTTTATTTTATTAAATTCAAATTCAATTATGAAGCTTAGGCTTTCATTGTTTGATGATAATAATTAAAAAAAGTTAATTAGATTTATATTATTTTTTAATAATAATAATTATAAATATTAAATAGTAATTTTGTATATTTTTGTAAAATATAATTCAATGAGTTTCATTCATAAATATCAAACTTTTAAAATGAATAAACTATTATAATCAATTTGATATATGAATGTTGGAATATATTTTTAAAACAAGTTCAAATAAAATGATGTATCGTAGAACTTTATAATTCATTATTGTTGTTAAGTCTTTTTTTAGAATATTGTAAAAATAAAATAAATTAGTATTTTCTCTATGCTTAATTTTTATTTTTTTATTATACACACAAAAACAGAAGATATTTTTGATGTCTTATTTTTTTTTATATAAAATTGTAATTCATAATTTATTAAATGTTATTATATTCCAATGATATTTTCCAACAATCGTGACAACAATGGCTCGATCATCGCCCACTGTTCCGGTGCAACTATAAATTCACTTCTATGAGGTAACGAGTCTGTTCCATTTCAACACGTTTTCTCTTCTTTCTCCGCCGACGATACCTAGCAGAGTACCATGGCTCCAGCCGCCGCCAGTCGTTGGTTCAGGCCCGAGGTCTCTCTCTTTTTTAGCTTTTCCTTCAAATAGATCGATCTGCAGTTTTCCTCTAACTTTGATCATCCCATGTGTCCTCTCGATCTTTGCGTTTCGGATGGAGTTTTCTTTCTTCTGAGACTTCGTCGCCTGATTTCGATCGATCTATTTAATTTCGCTGTCGATTTGACTAATCATGCGACTTTACAACTTGTAGGTTTATCCGCTCTTCGCCGCAGTTGGGACTGCAATTGGGATCTGCGGTTTCCAGCTTGTTCGCAACGTTTGCATCAATCCTGAAGTTAGGTACGCATAGATTGCCACAGGATATTATTATTATTATTTTCGCACATTATTTTATTCAGTTTTGCGAAACAGTGGGATTCAATCCGGAAAGCGTATATGATTTGTTTTTTGGGGGAGTTTTTCCTCGTGCTATTTGTCCTTTCAAAATCATCCGGTCTTTCGTTAACCTAGTGGCATTGAGAAATTTTATCTCATGAATGTTTTGTTATATTTTAAGTTTTGCTTTGGTTGTTCAGGAACTCTTCCTTCTCTGTTTGAAATTAGTGATGCGAACTGGAACTTGCTTCACTGTTAACGGTTTAAGCTTGTTTTTGTAGTAATACACGCTTGCCTTTTCATTTTATGAGAAAAAGAATAGCTGCAAAGTTAGAATAACAACTGTCTAAAGTCTGCGGTCGACTTTGAACAAGGTTTTTTTTTTTGTTTCCGTTTCGATAGAGTGCAACAAGTTTTTGAAACCGTAGTTTTTTATAGTTTTCCTTGTTTCGGTGTTCAGTTTTTGTTTAGGTTATTTTTCAATTAAATTTAAAATTCAAAGCTAACAGTATTGGCTGCTACATCCAATCTGATTACAAGTTGATCACAATCGATTTGTAATTGGATAGTCCAAATTAGGGTTTACCGGCCAACTTTACATTAGAGGGTCAACCAACTACGATGACAACCAGTGTATTATAACCAATCCTATTCATTTTTCACAAATCCATCGAATTGGTAATTCATTGGAAAATAGTTGAACGAGTTAAGAGAAAATAAACTGGCCATACCTGAGTTTTTTTAGCCAGTTTCAGGTCACATTATTCAAAACTTATCGAAAATCGTCTAAACCGTATTGGCTTCCTTCGAATCTGAGGACCATGGTCTGAATTGGTATAGGGAGCTAGATTTGTATAGGGTTGTCTTGTCAACATTGGTTTTAGTGGTTTTTTGGGTAACTTGCTAAAAGCTTGATGTATTGATGAATTACCTTGCATATGAATCAATGTTCTTATTTTCAGCTTTGGTTTTGGTTACAGTCCCTAACAGGATTATTATTTTTAGTAGATTCGGGTAGTTTGGGCTAAGGTTTGATTTTGACCTGCAATTTAATTATATTAACTTAATTTTAAGCATTGTAAAATCAAATTTATTTTTTAAAAATTAAAATGTTTCTTAAAAATATTGAAAAATTTTAAATATTAATATATAAACATGTTACAATGTTATAATTATGAATTAGTTTGTAGGTTTTATATTTACTAGATTATCATACCAGATAAATAGAATTTAAAATAAAACATTAAAATTGTAAATAGAAGTACTTTTTGGTATCAAAGAAGCTCATTCTTGGAATGCTCAAAATTTGTCTTTATTTGTTTTTATTTTAAAGAAAAGTTACCTATCTATGTCTTTTCATTGATCCTTTATAAAATAGGTTAAAAACTAAAATAAGATTGATTTAAAATATAATTATGCAGTTGCTCGCAATGAAACAAATCTATTATGTGAACTAAAAACCTAAAACAACTTATCAAATAAACAACATTATTTTTCAATTATACATAGAAATAATTATAAAAATAAAAAATTAAAATTTGTTTTGTGATGGGTTCATGTTTGATTTTGACAAAACTTTAATAATATTAAATTTAATTTTAAATGTTTTTAAAAACTTAAAATGTTTCTTAAAAGTAATTAAAATATACATATGTAAATAAATAACATGTTATAATATTGTAATTCTAAATCAATTTATAGTTTTTATGTCAATTAAATAATTATTTCAAATAAATGAAATGTTAAAACGTAAAAAATATAAATAAAATTATTTTTTATTATCCAAGAAGTATGTCATTATTGGAATGCTCAAATTTTGTCTTTTATGTGTTCATTTTAAAAAACATAATTCTATCTTATGTCTTTCCATGAATCTTACATATAAATAGGTTAGAAATAAAAATAAGGTTGATTTAAAAATATAATAAAATATAGAGTTGGTTTGTTTTGAATGAAATAAATCTATTATATAAACAAAAAACTTAAAAACTGTATCAACTAAACAACATTATTTTTCAGTTATACTTGAAAATAACTATGAAAATAGAAATTAAACACAAACTTTTTTAAGATTTAGATTTAGGCCATTAGTTACACAAATTCTTTATTAAATTAGACTTTGTAAAATTATTATGTTAATATAAATAAAAAATTAGTGAAATGGTATGGGAGCCTAGGAGTTGATCTCATATTTCAATAGATATTTAAATTTATTTTAACCAGTTTGTCATTCATAACTATCTTTAAAGGTAATTGATACTATTTTATTTATATGATAAAAGCGCCAAAAAATTTTTAAAAAAATTACTTAGAGTTAGGCTATGGTGTTGGCCGGTTTTGTGCGAAACCAAACAATCCAATCTAGTCATGACCAAAATTGATCATAACAATCCAAACTTTGGGGTCGATTCCAATTCTCTTCTAATTAAGGTCAAAGTTGTGAACCATTATATGATCATGTAATAAGGCTGGGCATAGACCTAAATTTTGTTAAAAAACAAATATAGAATACAAGTCTTAAGCCTAACTTGCTTTAATGAGCAAAATGTTGAGTGTTGTTCGTGGAAATCATGGTCTAACAGTGAGACCATGGGAATCAAGGTTGAACTTTTGTCGATCTATAAAGAAAATAAAATCTATAATAATGGTGCATTTTATTTCATTATAGCTTTTATTACAAATTATCATACCAACCCCACTTACCAAAACAATTGCACCACTTATTCTTCTCCCCCCTCCCTCGCTAATTGGTGTTCTCTGTTGATCACACCTTGCAAGCTCATTGAGTCACTTCGTAGATCAGTTATTTTCAAGGTCACTACACCCAATCCTTGCAAGCTTGTTGTCATTCCCCTCCTCCTTTGATCAATCCTTGTAAGCTTCGTACCATACTCTCTGAAACAAGTGCAGCTCGCTGGCTCTCTCGCTTTTGTCTGCCTTTATTATCCCTTTTTTGCAAACTCACTTATTGATCTTCACTTTGCTTGCCTACCCTTTCATTACCTAGCTCTATATAGACCTTGTTGATATGTTCATGCAAGCTCTCTAACCTCTTTGGACAAGCTCGTCAACCTCTCCATGTAAGGATATCGACATCTCCTCACTCAAGCCTCCATATTTGTTATGAAAGCTTGTTGCATTATTTATTTCTTTCCTTAAAATATGGTTAGCTCTTTGTTGGTACGAATGCATGTTGCTGTTGACTATGGTTGATATTAGTGATTTTGGACTTTGAAATATTTTGATTGAGTCTAATAATGCTTATGTAGTGTTGAAAGTAGATGACAATTGTCAAGGCATATAATAGTACAAGTTAGTTGATAGTAATTGGAATGCACATATGTTGATGTTGATCCTTTCTCGCATTGCACTGTCAAAGATATACAAGTTATTTGACAGAGGGATAAACGTCCAACCGTACATTTCATTCATTTTAGCTAGCAAGGTGTGATCTCATACTTCAACTTACCATGAGAAAGAAGTTATGATATGGCACAAATAAAGACCAAACAAGAGCAATTGAAGAAAGAATGGAATGTTTTGGAAGGATCGGATAGGCAGAGATCGGGTTGATTGTGATACCACAAGGAACAATGTTGTTGCTTTCAAAGAGTGGTAGATATAAAAAATAGGTTTATGTTGTCTTAAGTAAATATCTTAGCTTTCAAATTTTTTATTATTTTTTTTGATGTATTAGTGTTCTCCATAAGGAAATGTTGGGTTTAAGAAATTTTTAGTTGTCGACATAGAAATTGATCTCAACGTCAATCTTAACATTGTGTTTTGCATGGTAGTGGCTTCTAAAAACATAAGCATTCTAAGAAATTACTATCAGTCATATAGGAGTAGGAAGCCTCAGAAGAGATGAGAGATCCTTGGTGCTAATGCTCCACTAGACTATAACAATGCACATTCCTACTCAAGTTGTTTAATACTCCCTTAATGCCATTATTGTTCCATCAAGGACATGTGATGCAAGGAGCTAGGAGTAAGGAGAAATGGAGAGATGAGCAAGGAGATTGATCTCATTGTGTTAGAGTGGCACAATTTAGTCCTCCATCCCTGCCATAGCTCAATTTGTAGATGAGCTTCGACTCCCCAAACTACAACATGAATATGTTTCTTTGTATATCATGAGGCAATGAATTTTTTATATAGCAAAACAAGAAACAATGGTCTTTTATGACATTGGATGATAAGTTCAAGTCCAATGCCTGAGAATACAGAGAATTGAGAAAGCCTTAATTGGAATTGACAAACATTAAAAGTACATCTCATCATATTTTTCTCATTTCATAATGTATTTTATTGGCCCAACTAATCTTTTATCATATTTTTATTATCTTATTCTTATTGTATTTTTATATTAATATGTTTTGTATACATATGGTTCATATTTTATAGGATGTAAACTCTAATAAAGGTCTCTCACATTTCATCTGACATTGATTTGAATCTTAAATATATCTGTTATCCATTTGTGGTAATAGGTAAGATTCAGATGACAATAAGTGATTTCTTGTCATAGTGAAGTTTGCTGCTAAAGGCTCGAGCATAATAGCTCGAGATGATGCCTATTTTGCAATGCCTTTTGTACGAAAAAGTTTTTATATGATACAATTCTTGACTCATGAGCATGATCATAAGACACTAATTTTGTGTGATTAAAAGCAAGATGTAAACGAAATTGAATGGTACAATTGTTTTTGAGATAGCACATGTAGCAACTAGGTTATGACGTTGGGGATGATGAGAGGGGTAGATATAATAATGCAATTATTGTGGTAGGTAAGGTGGTATGGTATTATTTTACAATAAATCTTATAAACAAATAGGTTGTGTCACATTGGTGTTTGTTAGCATTAAGGTGATATGGAATTGTGTTTGAGAGAACTTAGGCTCAAATTGAAGTGGAAATGACGAAGAGTTTTTGGATGCTTCCAGGGTTAACAAGGAAGGCAGGTCTGCGGGTGTGTTGGAGAACTTCTCGGAGGGGGAGAAATATGCAGAACATGGGCTTAGGAAGTTTGTCCGAGGAAGAAACCCAGAAATCATGCCTAAGCTCAACAGCTTCTTTTCCAATACCACTAATTGATTAATACCAACCATTGTTATGTTCTGTTTTGAATCGTTGATGTTTGCGTGAATGCTTGTTTGCATATAAGCCAACTGTGTGGGCATGCTGACTGAAAACTAAGCCCTGTTAAAGCTTAGTTTTGATGATTATTGTTGTTGTGATCAATTCTGTTCTCACTTTACATACAGACTAATAGTTTATAAGGAACAGTTGTTTCCAAAAATAAAGTTAAAAACAAATCTAACGATATATTTTAGAAGAAAAGATTTTATGCGAACAGCTTTAAATTGTGATTAAAAAAACTTGCTAGAAATAAAATTTGACAAAAATTAATCACCTATATTTGTGTTTCTGCCGTTACAATTAGAATAAACAAATTTTGATTACATTTAATAAATTAGAATTGATTAATATTTTATTATAAATAAATTAGAAGTATAAAGACAATTATCTTTTTTAAAAAAATAAAATGAAAAAAAAATAATTATAAAAATATATGATAGCTCAATAGTTTTCAATATTATTTTCAATGACATTAAATACTAATGTTAATATCTTCTACTAATTGTCAACGTTTACCACATGATGCCAACCCTAGACTTATTATCCATGGTCCACTCGCTTTGTAGCTTATGGTTATCAGGATAGAAATCTTTTCTAGCCGAGGGGCAACTTTACTCTGGCAATATCTTCTATCCCTAGAAGACTTGGAGACTTACCTGTTGGACTTTGTTTTTGACTTGGAGACTTATCTGTTGTGCAGCTAACATCACGGCTGATAAAGCTCTTGACTTCGTTTTTGACTTTCCTTACGATGGGAGAATGTCTCTCCCAACTAGCATTTGATAATAACCTTTCATATAGATTATAGCTTCAATGAACCACCAATAAAGCACTTAAGTTAGGAAGCAGTGATCAGTAAAGAAAAATATCTTTGGACATATAGAAAAAAGAAATAGAGAAATCTTACGACTATTTCACCATAAATGATTATTGCCTGAACAAATTAATAAGTTCGAAGTTTCCTAAAAGTTCCATTTTATATTCTTCACATTAGTGTTTTATAGAACAAATTGGCACATAGCTAAATGACAACACATGTGATAAAAAAAAAAAAAAAAAGCAACAATGACGTGCTTTAGCTGAAGAGTCCAGATTTATAAACAGCTTAAATAAGCTAGCATCAGCTGATGGCTACTAAAAGAACTCTTAAGGACACCATCCATCTATCTTATTGCCTAATAAAGGTAAGTTAAACCATTTAATCCCAAATAAATAAACTTTTTATTACACTTGACTTCTGTTCCTAATTCCTCCTCATTGATCCGCTGCCATAGCCTTAGTAATTTCCCTATGAATTCAAATATTTTAATTTCTTTCATTCTAATGTAATAATACATTTATGGTATTTAAAATATTTAAATATATGAATAAAGATATCTATGGAACAATATTTGAATACAATTTCTCCTAATGGAAAGATGTTAAGTATCCTTAAATCTGCCTAACAATTGAGAATTCAAGAACACTTATAGATATTAAAAATCAAATACTAATGCAAAGTGTTTGAAAAAAGTTGAGTTGCTTCAGTAAGCCAAAAGATTGCAATAGGAATTCTTATAGAATACTTATCTTTGGTATTCAAACACTTGTGAATTAAAGATTAAACAAGTATGACCTTTTACACAAATTGTTTAATATGGTTGTTTCAAACTTTTTATTAATGCAATAAATTAGACTATTTCAATGTAAAACTGGTTATGTATCATAATAACATTGATAATGTTGCTCTTAAAAGCTTAACAATGAATGCCACACATAATTTTTCAACTTTTAACTTGATTGTGCAAATGTTGGAGTCTCTTATATGGATGATATATGCACCAATTCTAACAATACTAGAGCATAGAAAATCACTTAAAATGAAGATTGTATTAATAATATGGAAAAAGTGCTTGAAGTGTAAGGAGAGTTGAATATTGCTTGATCAGGTATCCTTATCTAAACATTAACAAGGAACCTTAATTATTGTGCAAAATAAGCAAAATAAGGAGAAGCAAAGCTTAACAGAAGGTAAATGCATGTAAAGATTGCATATCAACAGAAAAATTTTCACCATAAGCCAACTGATAAAGGGAATTATGGAAGCACAATTAAACATTAGTTGTCCAACAATCGTCACTTCTTAGAATGTGCATCTTTAAGCAGCTTACCCTTCATCTTAAATTGTGACTGGAAAAAGCTAGCTAAAAAGTTCAAATACAGTTTTAAGTAGCAAAATCTAAACAAATACATGTTATTAGCCACGAAACAAGCCCTGTTCCTCCTAATTCTTCTTTGAACCGCTGCAGTAGCCTTTGTGGCTAAACATTACTACACCATGAGAAGTTGCATGGTGGATAATATTCTACAATGCATTTGTGATTTTTTGGTAGAGTTAAATAAAGAAGGTCCTCAAATCCGCATCAATAGATACAGTGATCAGAAGCTTAAACACTCATAAAAACTTATAGAACTAATCGCATACGGAACAAGATCACAAACCTGCCATAACAAAAACAAATTCTGCATTCATGATTAATACTAACATAAGCACTACTTGCAAATAACTTGTCAAACCTCACTTTACAAAATTTCTCCTTTTCAAATTTTATTTCTAGCAACATTTTTCACCAAGACTTTATTTCCTTTCATATAAGAATCTTTTTCCAAAACTTGTTTTCAAAACCTCCTTTTGTCAAACAGGGTTCAATTGTTGCAACCACTAATAGTGTTCATAACATAAACATACACATATCCACACAGAAATAATCCAGAAAAATATGTTTAGCTATGCTAAAGTGTTAATGTATGCAAGAATAGCTTTACCTCAACAGCATGGAAGTCTAACCCAGGTGCTGGTAACATGTGGCAGGAAAGATCAGCTACAAATTGTAGACACTATCAAAGAAAAGTGAGCAATCAGCTAATAAAATATAGCATTATATTTATAAAGACCACACAAAAAGGAAAATTTTTTATAGTAGTATAACCAAACAGGAAAGTCTAGTTGCTTTACCTTATAAGAACTGATGATAGCTAGTGTCTTAACTGAACCATAGTCAGTTAATATAGAATCAAAAGAGTAAATGACTTCTGGGACATACTTTTAGCATAATTGCCCTTCAACATTCATGTCTAGACAAAATATCACAAGAATAGGCTGTTGTCATAGCACTTCTATGTAAAAGCAGGAAGTAGAAACTTAAACACAAATTTGCAACATGCATTTGCAAGTCTAATAATTGAATGCAATTGTAATTGCAGCATAAGATCCAACCAAGCATCACATGTTAGGCTTAAACTTAAGTTGAAATACCCATATACATTCACATCCATGGTAAAAAAAATCCACGGACAAAACGCAGGAATCTACCATTTGAAGATTCTTCCTACCATAAAACCATCAAACAGTGCTCCAAACCTATATTCACATTTCTTTCTTTAGAAGGAAAATAGAAGAAGAAAAAAAAGTTTATGCAACATCATAGATCAAAATAAATTCTCATGTATGTCAAAAGAAAGAGAGCAATATATAGACTCTTCGTCATTCTAAGATCCAGAACTCATGCTACAAGAACGGGAGAAGCGATATGGCATAGAAAGCACTGCTCCAGCAATGCTATTCTCCATACAGGCCACTCGATCATACACCTTTCGGCATCCAGGGCATCTGCCATCACCCTCCTCTAAGATCTTCTTGTGGCAGAAAAGGCAAATACGAAAACCACAACTACAAGGTAGAAATCTTGAATCTGTGAGATCAAAATCCTCCACACATATGGGACATGAAGAGGGTGTCAAATCAACAACACGACAAATCCACCCAGGAGCCATAAAACGCCGTTCTGTATTTGTCGGTAGACTTTGCTGCTTTGAAAGATTTGGCAAGCATTGTGGGCGTGCAGCATCATCCGCTCTCCAGGCTTTATGCACCACGCGATTGATTTCTGGCCTCAAGACCCCGACACAATGTCTAATATCATTGTGGTTGTTCTGCTTTGTCTTCAAATCCAGCTTTCCCTGAACTGAATTGGTATTCATCTGATTGTTATCACCAACATCAGAAAGGGCATCTGCAATGGCCTCCCAGTCATCAATGCCAGCTTTTTCTTCTCCCTTCTCCTCCTCCTGTCTATCTTCCTCTGTATCACTGACACTCCTCGACCATGAACCCACGCTGCTCCCACTGGTGCTCGAGCAGTCTTTTCTCTGCATATTTCGGCCCTGGGTAGGACTCCGCACAGGCGAGTCCGAGCCGCTATCATGAAAGCCAGGTCCATCATGCTCTACATCAATGCGAGCCTCCCTTTTGCTAGAACCACTCTCAAGCCCTCTTTGAACAGGTCTGGGCAGAATCACCGTCTGGTGAGCAGCAGGCATCGTTGGTAATGCCCCCGGACTCCCATCCCTTCCACCTTTATTTCTCACTGCTGCCATCGACCATGCAACAACAGAAAGCCATAAAAAACACCAAATCGCCCCAAAAAAAAATTCCAAAACCCGCAGTCCGACACCAATCAAGGACCGATATCGCAAACTAAAAATTACCTTGCGAAAGCCACTGCTCCCGCCGCGCATCGAGCTTGCACTGCTTCAGCTTAGCCGACCTGTTACCCTGAAACACAACACTCGATCAATTCACGCATAAACCAAACCAAATCTAGAAACAACGCGCAAGAGAATAATTACAAAATGCGAATAGATACGATCGGACCTTCTTCTTCTTCCCGAAATCCCTCGAAATGACCGGCACCGATGCATTGTTCGCCATCGCGTCGTACCCCATCGCTCCCTCTTCAGATGAGAATCCCTTCCTAAAAAACCCTAAGAGAAGCGCGAGAGGCGGAGGAGATGACGGAACGGAGGCCAGCGAGTGAAAACGGATAACAAATTGGGGAAAAGGAACGCGATTCCGATTTCGATCCTTCGAGGCGTACAACGAAAGGAGAAGAAAAATCTGCCAAGGGACCTCGTCTATATATATAGCCGAATAATGGACGAAACTACCCCTACAGATATTGTTGATCTACGGATGAGACAAACCCGGCATGATTTTTAATTCTCCGTTAGATGCACCAGCGGGACGCCTAAAAAATAATATTATTTATTTTTAGAATATTCTTTTGAAAACAAATTTTTTAAGATTTTTTGTGTTATTATTATTGATTAAAAAATACCTTTTATTAATGAAGTTTTAAAATATTATTTTATTTGTATATACAATGAATTTTTCTATTGTTGTATTGTTAAAATAATTATTTATAAAGAGTTTTTTAAAAATTTATTAAATGATGTATTTAAGTTAAGATTGTAACAAATGTATTCCAAAAAAGAAGCCCAGTCAACATAATCATATAATAGATAATAAAACTTAGCAACATTTGATGCAAAACAAACACTTTTTTTATACTTGGAAATGAATTTAGTTAATTAAAATATCATTTAAATTATTAAGCATCATAATTCTGATAATTTCTATAAAAATTAGTAAATTTAAAAAATGAAAAAGCTATCCTCAATTATGTAATTTTTTTTATTTCTATTTTTTTCGTATAAAAATTGAATGTAGCTTAATTTTGATGAACTTTATAATTAATCACATCAATCGGGTAATTAAAATACTTGTTGTTTCATATTGCTTTGAGAGGATAAATGTTAATTTATTATTATAAATACAAAATCATAAATATCAATTATTAATGTTGAAATTTGAAACAAATATTTATGGATTTTGAAAAATAGTAAAATCAATTAAATTTCATTTTGACTTCATAAATTTGTATTAAATAAAATAAATATTCCTTTTTGATGTTTCGAAAACTAGTGTCATCAAATAAATCAATTCTTTACAATAAATTAGCTTACAATTTAACTACAAGTCCTAGTGAAAGACAAGTTAATGAAATCTATTTAATCATCATTTATTTCATTATATTATTTTGGCATACCCACAAAAATCATTTTAAACAAAAAGATACTTATTATTTTATATTTTTATTAAACTCCGGACTTTATTATTGTTTGTCACAACAAATTTTCAAATCATAAAGTTTTTGACGAAAACAATTTGTATTAAAAACCTTTTTGATTTTAATGATGTATTATTTTATTTAGAAAATATATTATGTTATAACATAATAGTGACAAAATATTTACTAAAAATAGAAAATAGAAAAATACATTTTTTGGACCTTTAACGCCGTCTGATTCCCGTCAACATCCTACCATTATATGAAACCATACGAAATGATTTAATAAAATCTATTTAATCATCATTTTTTCTTTGTATTATTTGGGCGTGGCAAAAGATCATTTATATATAAAAAATAATTATTATATTATATTTATCAAAAGTTTGAAATTATACTTTTTGTCAAAAAAATAAAAGTTTGTACTTTTTTTTAATTCAAATGAAATTTAGGCTTTACTCTTAAAATTTAATATATATATATATAAACTATAATACTTTGTAATATATTAAAAAAATAAATTATGTTATATAAAACAACTTAATATCATTTACAATAAATCATATAAAATGATTTAATAAAATATATTTAATTATCACTCATTGCATAGAACTGTTTTGACATAATAAAAGATCATTTTATGTATAAAGAATTATTAATATTTTATATTTCATTAAAATTTGATGGTACAACACTTTATCATAATAAATTTTGAAATTTCTTAAAATCTTTTGGAACATAAATAATGTCTTTTGCAAAGAAATTTATGTTAAAAAAAATAAAATTTTCATAACAAATTTTTGGGACAACTTTTCATCACAAATATATATATATATATATATATATATATATATATATATATATATATATATAGTTAAATATGTATATGTATAAGTGTATATAGATATCTATATGACTATATATAGGTATACATATATATAAGTATTTACATATATAAATATATACATAAATATATATCTATATATATACAAGTATTTACATAATAAATGAAAATATATAAATAGATATATATATATATATGTAAGTATAAATATGTTTATATGTGTATATATATAAATATATATATTTCTACATATTTACACATGTATATAAATATCTATATATATAAGTATATTTATAAATAAATAAAAATATAAATATAGAGGTGTACATAGATAGATATATATGAGTTTATCTATATATATATATATATATATATATATATACTAATATAGACTAATATATATACTTTTTTAAATAAATAAATTTATCAATATATATATATATATTTCTTTATATGTATATATATATATATATATATATATATATATATATATATATATATATATATGTATATGTGTGTATATGAATATACATATATAAGTATATGTACAAAATAAATAAATATTTATATATCTATAAATATATATATATATGTACATGTGTACATAAATACATATATGCCTATATATGTTTAGATATAAGAATGTATATGTATATATATATATATATTAATATATATTAATATGCATGCATATATAAGTATATATATTTATAAAAATATATGTAAATATATATATATTGTTAAATATGTATAAGTGTATATAAATATGTATATATATGTCTATATATGGGTGTACATGTATATAAGTATTTTCATTTATAAATATATATCTATATATATATATATATATATATATATATATATATATATATATATATATATATATATATATATATATATGTTTGTATGTATATAAAAGTATAGATACATACATAAATATGAGTAGAATTATTTATATAATTACATCTATATATATATATTTATGTATATATATGTATTCATTTATATATATTCAAATGTATTTGTGTGTATGTGCTTTTAAGCATATATATATATATATATATATATATATATATATATATATATATATATATATATATATATATATATATATATATATAATTATAAAGTTTAAATTTTATAATAATTGATTTAACGTTTTAATTTTTAATTATTAACGTATCTTTCAATACATTTTTATATTTGTTAAGATCCATTTTTTATGAAACAATTTAATTATATAAAATAGGGATAAATTGATACTTTCGAACTACAATGACAGGTTATTAAATGTTTAATACAATCGTGTAATTTTTTCATCGAAGTGTTTGATACACACGTTAAGTTTGGAAATAGATTTGAAATTTATAAAAAAATATTTAATAAATTTATTAAAATAATAACTTATACAAAAATGTTTATATATTTTTGATATATATAATAGAATTCAAATACAAATGTATGTGTATAATTTCAAATTTTAAATATAACTTGTTTAAATTTAAACGACGTTAAACATATTCATTAAATTATTTTATCTCATCAAAGAATCTTCACAATATATTTTCTAAGAAAAAAACTCTTTTTGTTTAAACATGTCTTTAATATTTGTACATAAAATATTCTAATTGGTCATCCTGATTCGTAGTATTTTTCATAATTTTTTTAAATTGCTTGGAAAAATTATTAACAAAAGTATTCTGTTTGCTATAATAAAATATAATATATTTGTCTTATGTCCTTAAAAATTACAAGATTTAGCAGAGAGATGATGTGGATCCACATAAAGATTAAATCTTGAATTAATAATTCAAATAAAAAAAATAAAAATCTACTTAATGGCAATCTAATTAATAATTAAATATAAAATATGATTAATTAATTATATTAGTTTTTTTTGCTAATAATCCATTATTGTATTAGTTAATAAACTATTAATAAAAAAACTTTTCAAATTACTGATTTAAGATCATAGGTAATAAAAATAGTTCTATGTATAATATTATAAGTTTAAAATTATTATACTTCTATGATAATGAGATTTTGTTTACTAACCTAAACGATTCCAAGATTTAATTAATTTTTCAAATATAATATGTTAATATTTAACTATTTTGTTATTAACATATTTTAAGTGAAAAAAATATAACTTCATAAGTAATGATCAACTCCAATCTTAATTATCCATTATTAATCGAATGAATCTACGTCGTTATTTTTCTAGAATGTTCAACATTGTCGTGATCTTCGTAACAATAAGTGAGCCTTTTTTGTGGCAAGAATTCTTTTTTTTGTCAGCAATTCTTTTCAAACTTTTTGAGTTTTTTCTTCAAAGATGATTATTTGCTTGACATTTTAGTTTTGTAGGTTGTCAAGCTTGTCTTAAAAAGATATGGTGACAACCCAATCATTCTTGGTGAAGGTTTCATTGGTGTTGACTTTAATTTCTTTGTTGTTGATTACAAATATATGGCTTGATATTGATACATACATTGTCCCTTAGAAGAATAAAACTTTTGCATATTTATGCACAAAATGATTTTTTAAACTTAACTAATATAACTTTCCATTATTAATACATCTAGTGAGCACCACTCAAGTTGTTTTTAGTACTAGTAAAATGATCTTAAAATATAATTAATTAGGAAAGAATTTTTAAAATTTATGTATATCATTTCATCCTCTTTCTATTTTCTTCTCTACATGAAATACCATGAAACTACATCAAGAATGATGACTTCGTTATTCACCTATGATAGCTTGAATCTACTTGACAAAGATATCATTTAAAAATAATCTATATGAATGAACCATTTGGTGCCTCTTTCCTAATCATTTCATAGTAATAGATTCCATCTCATATATCTTCCACATCTCAATTCTCTTCTCAATTGAATGTCAAAATCCAAAATGCTTCAAACATCATATTCTTATTGAATAATGGAGACAGGTTGATATGCTTATTTTTTATTTCCACCAGTGAGCACGAGAATGAAGGTTTGTTAAATGCTGGTTTTCTAGTTCTAATGAAAATTGCCTCAGATCATTATAAATGCATAGACTTATCAAAATACCATGAAGCAGTTGTATATGCAATTACATATGTTAAAAATTTGATAAACTAAAACACATTTATAATGCACCCGTGAGTCAATAGCTAGATTTCAAGCAATGATTTATCTATTAGGATATCCATTGCCTGTTATATACAATTAAAAAAAAAACACAAGGCAGACAACAAAAAAGATTTCAAGCAATGATATGAAGGCATAGACATTTGGCACATAATGAGAAACACAAGCAAAAATAGCTGCTTGCAAAACACATCTCAGACATCCCCACATCTTATTTGGGAACCCATTCTCAAAAGAGTATTTGAATATTCAACTTGTAATGCTTGCATTATATTGAACACCAAAAGATAAGCACAAACATTGATGTAAGCATGGTGGCAAACCAACTTCTGATTCCTCAAGGAAAACAAGAGGGACATAAAGTGGTTTTATGGGAACCTACCTGCCTACTACACAAGTAATTCATAGACAGCCATACAACTACTTAAAACCAAATGGTGAAGGATATTGCACAAAGCATTAGGTGAACTAATTGAAACAAATTACAAAGAGGATTTTTCTCATTCAAAAAGGTGAAATAGAATGTAACAGAAGTTTTAAAAAACACAATGAAATTGCAAAGTGAATTATATTCATTTTAATCCAGTTGATGTAAACAAAACAAATCAGGTTACAGGTGGTGATAATCCATTTTACCATCAACGGTGCCAAGTTGATATGCGATAACTTGAAACAGATTAAAATGAATCTAAGTATAGAAGATGCCTCTAATGTCCACTCTATGATATGTGTTTTTTCAATGAATTTTATTTTTCTTGAGATTTGTTGGGAATGACGAGAAAAAATGGAGCAACACAGAGAGAGTAATAAAAAGGAAAAATCTATCATTTTATTTTTTTTCATTAGAATATGCTCTTCGTTATGTTTTCAAATTAATTTAACATTGAAAGTTGTTACATGAGCCATTCATAGGATTATATAAATGCATTGGTAGCTATTTTAATATTGAAATAGTAGAAATAGTGCTGTGTTATTATTTTAAAAACAAATTTATGTTTACTCATAGAAAAAAACAACCATCTAAGCTAATGCTTGCTAAACTCGTCTTGAATCAATGTTAAATCAACACTCTCCTACATGTCATATTTTCAAATGTATCCACTAGTCTATCATAATAATTTTTCCTCTGTAATATTCATTTTATTTGTAGCTTTAGCCTTTAAAGACCAATTCAATATCATACATGGTGTTGTTAATCACATTGCAACACTTCAGAACTCAACTTTAATCATAAGCAAAATATTTTAATCACACAATGTATTAGAATCACTTTAACTCATCCGTCTATCTTGGGTCACGTTATTAACGTCCTAATGAATTTCTCCATTTCAGAATACAATTTTAGGATAAAAAAGTTATTTATTCTTCAAAATTTTCTTATCATCAATTATAATTTTTATGCCATTCATAATCTCACTCTAAATAAACATATATTCCATATATTCATGATTTATTAAGACAAACCTTTAAAGACTCAAATGTTCTACAAAAGAATTTGTTTTGGCCATTTAGTTTTATTAACAAGGAAAATATCATAAAACAATATACACAATGATATTATTATCTCTTAAATTTGACAATTAAGGACATGTACCAAAAAGTGCCCCTTGACTTCCTAAATAGTACAAGATTTGCACTAAAAGCATGTTATCTGTCAATTTCTCTTTAATTTAGATAAGGTGTAATCTCAAATCCTGAATATTAGCAGTTTGGAATCCTACAAAGATCAATAGTCGTTTAAATGTGTCATGGATGAGGTTTTTATAGGTATCTGAAGTAAACGAAGTATTGATACGTGGTAAAAGTTGTTGAATGTTTGAATTTTCGACTAAGTTCAATGGTAAAAATGATTGAGAATCTTTGATGAGAGTTTTTATTGGAGAAATGACACATGGGAGCTATATGTCAGGCATTGGTCACGCCCTGTTTGTGAAGAGAAGAGAAGAGTTCAAAGATTTATCAGAAAATGAGCACTACAATTCAGAATATGTCATCAAGGTCACAATTGTATTGCAATATTAAGGATTCCCTTCCATGAACAAAAGTATAAGATACAGCCTGCAGTTAATCTACCAAGGACATGTAAAAGAGGTGAATGACCAAACAAGACCCACCCTATAATTACATGTAATGCTAATTCATCAGCCTTTGCATCTAAACAACTTAAGCATAGCACTTCATTTAAATGATGGCTAAAGGGATAGGTCTCCCAAACCTGAAACGAGCTCATCAAGGTTTTCCCAGGCAATAATGGCTTCTGTGTCTCTTAGTCTTTGCCCATCCCCTTCGATGACTTTCTCCACCACACCGAGATCTACAGCTGCACCCTTGAGCTCAGGGATGAACTCATCCTCTTCTTCTTCCTCCTCCTCTGCCTGGAGATCCCACACCCTGAAAATACTACCCCGTGTTTCGGTCTCTTGTTGAATGGCCGCAGTTTGCTCCCCTGAAACTCCTCTAGTCACTCCAACTCCAGCGGTATTTTCTCCGTTGTTCACAAACTTTGGCTGATCTTCACTCTTCTCCATATCGACCTGCATTTGCTCTGCCTCGGCATCATCAAGGCCATATCCATTGTTTTCCACACGGGAAGCAGCAAAAGCGGATATGGTATCAAGCAGGGCTTCTTTCAGATCAGCCCACCTTTCAACAGCCGATTCTGGATCAGCCACAAGGCAGGAATCCACCCAAGCTAAGTCCTCGGGAGATATATGATCTTCGCCCACCTCTAGTTGAATAAACGCTGCCGCCAGGCCTATTTCATCGTCATCCACGAGAACATCCTCCACCTTCTCCTCATTGCATTCGTTGCCCAAAGCGAACGTTATCAATTCGCCTCCGTCTTCCATGGCCTCCCTCTCTTCCCAGTAAACGAAAGAAAGCCAATGGTAGCGTTGCCAATTTTACTCTCTTTTATCACTGAAGCAAAAATACAAACAGTTAGTGGGCACGACATCTGAAAAAAAGTTTTTCGATCAAACGAGGAAGAAAGGAGAGCATCAGTACTTGCTCTTCACTAAATTTGAAGTAAAAAAAAAGAAAGGGCGAAAAGAAATAGATAACCTTAAAACGAAAGAAGAGGCACGATGCGGAGAATTTAATCACCAAAGCTTCGAAGAATCGGAATTCTGCCGATTCGACGGTAGTTTCCCTCGCGACTTAAGAAGAATAGATGACGATTTCTTCGAGATTCGATAACTTCACAAGAAAAATGTCTTCCAAATACAAGAATATAGATAACATATGTTTTCTTTTTTAAATACAAGAAGATATAATCTTTCTAAAATTAGAATTTTAGAAAAAAAAGGAAATTCCGTTGCAAGGAAACATGTCTTCATGATATATACCAAATATGAGAAATATATATTTTTTTAAATTCGAATTTCAGAAAAAAAAAACGCAATTCAGTTGCTAGGAAATATTTCTTCAATATTATATATGTAATTTAAGGTAAATTTTTGTAAAAACATACTTCCGTTGCCGGGAATCGAACCCGGGTCTCTCGGGTGAGAGCCGAGTATCCTAACCAACTAGACTACAACGGAACTGTGAGCATACTTATTATTTTTTAAATTAACATAGTTTTTTTTTAAATAAATTCTAAAGCTGAACGTGTTGGCGTTTGATTGGATATTCGGTCATAGAAAGAATTCCAAAGTTTTATTTAAACTAATATTCTAACATCTCAAGATTTAAAAGTATGAATAAAACTTAAAATATTATATAATTTTTTAAATATTATGACGATGTTATGAATAAATAATGAATAATAATGTTTTGAAAATTACATTATGTAGGGTCTAAATTTTGTCATATATATATATATTCAATAATTTAAATTTTATAACTAAGAATTATATTAATTATACATTAAAATTTTGATTCTATTCTCAACATATAATATAAAATCAAACCTAGTATTGCTCATAATTCATGAATAGTTTCTTTTAATAAGAATTTGTGTTATATTATTCAATTTTCGTGTTGACTTAATCATTTATGTTGAACCAACAATCTTGTATGGGTTTATTATGTCATATTGACTTGACTATCTAATTAGCTTTGTTAAAACTATCATTAACAGTCCTATTATTCTTATCATTTATGTCGACTTTATTGTCTCTCTTTGAACCATCGACATCACTTTCATAACATTTGGCTTTGCTACATGACATCAGCTTCGACTATTTTATACGACCTTACCTCGTTATATAACTTCATCATTTCTAACTTTGTTGCATTGTACTAGTTCAATTGTTTCTGGTAAGTCTATTGTGTCACATGGTCTATACCAAATTGCTTAATCATAGACAAATTGTATTATAACTATGTCACTTGTTAAGAGTTGTGCTAATATTATGTCACATATACAACTATGTATAAAATAAGATTATAGGATGAAGTATGTTTTTTATTTATATTGATGAAAGAATATATATATAATATAAGATAAAAAATATTTTTTCTTGAATTATTAATTTACTAAAATAGATTATTTACATTAAAAAAATAATAGATAAAGAATGAATCACTAAAAAAAATTGATTATTTTTATATCATACCCCCCTCAAGATGGTGGTTAATGGCTAGATAGCAATATTGATTTTTGATGATTGAAATTATTTACAAGAAGTATATTTTGCAAGAGCATCAAAATGCTAGTCACTAGAGCAGACATCAAAACATTTTAAACTTTACCCATACAAAATGAAAATGTACAATAAATAATAGGGATAGTTGGTAATTGAAGTTATCTTCTCACTATCTAGCTTAAGTCAATGATTTGATGATTATCCTTTGCATTTTGGAGCTTTAAGAGATAATATATTAGCAATGATAGATATTTAATAATTAATGTTATTTACCTGGTTGGCATCAAAGAAGCTATGTAGGTGTCATCATAGATCAATGTCATAGAGATAAATGATTAATTGTGTAAAAAGATATCAAATTAGATGTTTGACAATAGAATAATATTGCAAGTTGCATACATTGAGGTAACTTGATGAGAAAGGCAATTTCTAATCATGTGTGAGAGAGATAAACCAATATACTTCTTCAACAACAAGTGAGGCACCATCATATAGTGTTTAAGCTTTGCTTCGAGCCATAGGCATGTGAATATTATTAGCTTTAAGCAGTTTTGTTTTCTCTAAGTTATTATGTATGCATCGTTATTGAGAAAAGTAAAATTTCAACTGATGCATGAAGCACCTTCATGTGAGAAAATAGTAAAGCCTTCGTGGATAATTATTAGCAATTCGAGAGATGAAGTTGTCAAAAAATAGTTACATTGCTACTTGTGAGAACTAAATCAAAATTATCTAACTCTGTTTCTGCGAATATTCCTTTTAAACTCACAAATTATGTATAAACAAAGGCCACGAGACATGTTGCCACTAAAAATAATTTTTAAAGACAAAACTATTGACTAGGTTATGATTTGATTAGAATGTTATTATTTTGTCCTTAAGAGTCTTATGAAAGTGATATCACCAAGAGAATGAAAAATTAGTTGAGCTACTTCAAATTTTGATTATGTTGATAATCGAGTTAAAAGATTTAATATTATTTTTTTACTTTTTTTACAAAAATAACTTTTTCAAAAACTTATTTTTTTAAATTATATTTTCAAATAATACTTTAAACTATAATCCTTATTAATAAATGATTAATTCTATTGATTTTTTAGCTCTATATTTCATGTTCCTCTACCAACATTATTTACTTAAAAAGTATTTAATAATTAGTATTAAATCTCACATGTATAGGTTACACATGATACAAATACTATTAAATACTATATCAATTAACAAAATACTTTTAAATATATTATTTTAAGTGTTATTAAAAATCTATTTGATAAATATGTTATAAATAAATACTAAATAAAATAATTTTAAACTTTTCAGTGAAAAAAATATTTTTTTAATATTACATATATATTATGCACTCATATACTTTTTATTTTCAAATTCAAACTATATTTGAAAACATGATAAGACAAATATTCAGATTTCAAAATAAGGCAGAAAATAAAAACTTAATGAAAAAAAAAAAGAGTATACCTTCACAAAGCAGAATCGAAAAAATCCCATGCCCAATATATATATATATATTCAGAAAAAAAATAATAAACAAATATTATTTTATAAATCAAATTTACTAAACAAACAACTGTTGAACTAACATACAACTCATTCAAGTAGCCTTTCCCAGATTTGGGACATCTCAGAGCATTTCTTCATCAAGATGGCTTTAAGACCTCCCAATTCATGAAGCTTTTCTTCCATTCTGAACTCAGGAAGAAGGATTTGCTGCAAACAGAAACACACAATTTTAAAAAATTAATAACATTTTTAAATAATATTACAAAAAAAACTTAATATTTTATCAATTTGACATCACCCAAATTTCCAAGTTGATATTAAAAAATCAAGAAAAAACTTAATTTGAAAACATTGTCTAAAACAAAGAAATTTATAATCATATTTGTAAATTTGAGTATTAAGTTTGAATAAACATTTATTTAGAAAATATTAGGTAAAATTAAAGAAATATAAAATACTTTATAGGAACTCAAACCTTTGATATCCAAAGCATGTAAGTTGCCGCATGGTGAGATTGTGCTTCAGTTTCTTCAAATCCATCAGCTGGGATATGAAGGCATGTATGAAGAAGCTCAACCTCTTCCTCTAGAAATCTGTCAAAGGCTGGAAATACCTCCGGGTGGAGTTCAGATGGGCAAGCAAGGGCATGTTGATTGGTTAAGTACTTCATCCAATAACAGGATAGAAACCGGCGGTGAACCCATAAAGCCTAAAGCAATGGAGTTCCAAACCTATGAATTAACAGTAAGGGAAATAGGGAACAAGCATACATCACATCTATCTACCACATCGTGTTCAACCACATCTTAGTATATTGTTTTCCTTAAAAGATGGTTCATCTTCTAGGTCGAGACATGGGATGTTGTCTTATGGATGGCATCGTTCAGCAGACTAAATAGCATCATTAACTCGAGATGATTTCATGTCGAGAGAGTTAGGTTGAGAACGCTACTCATCCACAATTGCGAGCATCCGAAGTCTCTCGAAAGGAATTATCACATTGTTTTTGGCATACATTATAATGATATCTGTCACTTCAAATAATCATAACTATTGAGGGTTTAATCAATACAAAGATTTAAATTAGTAAGAGATGCAATGTGTAATAACAATACGATTTATTATTAAATATCTAATATAAGAAAATTCTTCATATTTGTCATAATAATCTCTCTCTCACATAGAACCTATCTTCGTCGCCTTAACTTTTCCTCCGATGAGTCATTTTAATTCTTCAGCAACCATGAGTTAGCCCCACTGGAAATTTTACCTAACCATGATAAAGTTAACTCATAGAAGCACAACCAATAATGCCAACTTGATCTTAATACTAATTAATGTGAGAGCATTATCATTGGGACAAACATTAAACCCAATACAAAAGTGACAAACATTATCCTAAAAGCTTAAATTATTAAGGAAGTCATTTATATATTAGTACTACAACACCTATACCTCCCTCAACATGACATCCACATTGAATACACTCCCCCTCCAATTAACCATTTTAACTTAGACATGTACTCAATCATGGCCAAAACATACCATAGAAGTACAATCTTCATATACCATTTGATCACAATTGAACCAACAACTTTGATACCAATCAGCTGCCTAAGATACACATACTAAGTTACATATAAAATCTCTGAGACGGTCAAAAATAAATGTCCCACATTTGGCGACAAACAACTAAATTGTTCATCACTCAAGTCACAACAAAAGAAGTGCAATGACTATTGAAAGCTTCCAAATAGAGAGTATAGAGAAAACAAAGCAGAACACAAGAGAAACAAATTTACGAAGATTAACATGAAAACCAAATTTGAAAAAAACCACAATTATAATCGAGAATTTTCACCTTTAGAAAAATTACAAAACTACTCTTCTATAACTTCACTCATACATTTATTATGACATTAAATTGGATGAAAAAGTGAGAAAGTATATTCTAAGTAAGAACCTTAGTCTTCTTTATTCCATGGATTCACTTGATTCAGCACTGCTTGCATAAGAAAGGAGAAGGTCTCCCTTTCTGATTCTGTTAGTTTTCACAGTTTTGGATCTGTTTCTTATATAAGATGTCTACTCTGATTAACTCCACCTAATATTCCATAAAAACTCAGTACAGATACTTTTTACCAATATGAAATATAACAAAATACAATCAGTTAATCATCATGTATAATATAATACAGGTTTCATGTCAGGTTTTGGGTTTGAATTGAACTCGTGTCACACTGCCTACGCTGTGAACCATCGTAGGAAAGACCAGACTTCACAGTTACTGCCAATTACTTGAAGCTGTACCTTGGATTTGAGTTTACTTTTTCCTCGAGCCTTGAGTTTAATTCTTGAATTTTGTACATTTACTTAAAGCTAACTCTTGTTTTTCTTTCTAAAACAGACCATACAACTACATTTTTTTATTCCTTTATCATCCCACAAAGAAGGACCATCATACTAAGGTTTATTCCATGAATAAGCATACAAGATAAGATCATCAAAAGCAAATTCAACATTCACTTTAGGTTTCAACTCTTCATAACAAATCAAAAAGAGGCACAAAACTATCAACTTCAATGTTAACAAGAAGGTAGTTTTCCACAAAAGAAACTAACCTCTCTACCAATATACCGATGGATAAGAACCACATTCCACTTGAGCTCCTCCTGAAAAATATACAGACAAAAGTTACACAAAAATGTAATGCAGAACTCAGCAAGCATATAGGCAAAGAAGTAAAGCTTGCTCAAATAGAATCTTAATAAGAAAAATAAAACAGTCTTGATGAAAATGGCCAAATGGAATTCAATGATTACACTGCTAAAAACAATATACAGCTCAAAATCAGCATTGTTTACTATGGTTAAACCAGCAAGGAAGCTGGATTCTGTTCCAGTATTTCAGTGCTCCTTGAGCAGCGTAACCCCCTACCCCTTCCTTTTTCTTCTTTTAATTTAATAAATTAACTGAAATAAAGATTTCTAAAGGTTAAATCTTTTGTGCAAAAAGGAGTAAACAGACCAAACAATCAGTAACATTCTTGCATATTGGAAGTTCTGAAATAGATATTGAACAGATTTTCCTGTTTTCATGTATGTTACTTTTTAAATTTTACAAATCACAGGACAAGAAATAGAGAACACAAAACGGCAAGAACTACTTAGAATATTACTCCAGGGAATCACTACACCATAGAAAAAGCATCATACCTCAAGTAATGCAAGAGAAGAACAACCATAAACATGGGATCCTTCCGCACAATCCTTTTTTGAACACTTCTCCAATAATTTAAGTATTAATCTCTGCAGTTAGTGCAAGAAGTTTCTGTCACAATTGCCAAGCTATCTTTACCAGCTAGATAACCCCTTTTTATAACTTCATATGACTGATTGCAAACTTATTCATACAAGGACTTAAGTAAAAAGTTTTCAAGGCAATTAACTCGTGCTAGAAAAGATAGAAATCAAAGTATGAGTAATATTTACAAGTTTTGAAAAAAAGAAAATTTTGCATAAAAAAGTTATAAAATATCTACATGCCAGAATACATCAGGAACTTGATGCAAGTGGAAGAGGGGCAAAGACTAGATGAACATAATCTTCCTCCAAATCTTAGCCCATAAATAAAAAAATGGAAGGGACAAACGTTTATACCATAGAGGAATAAGAACTAACCCTCCGATAATGGAAGCAACAGCTATCAGCAACATGCAATTCAGCCCATTTTCTTGATTTATCCAGCTCCTCAAGTACCTAGAATCATGTATCAGTCACACAAAAAAGATAGTTTCTGCAGCCCACTGAAACAAGGAACTAAGAAGTTTAATGCAAACCAAGTTAAAATAGAACACAATGTGCCCAGAAAATTAGTTTCCGTTTTACAAAAAACACTGATATATTACTATGGATCCATAGATAATTGGATCAAAAGAATGTTCATAGAAAACGAACATGACAAAGAAGATTCCTCCCAAAAGCCCTGTGCCAAGGTGCAAGTAAATGAAAATAACATTTGTACCACTGAATTGTCACTTGGGCATTTTGGGGAGGCTTTTAAGGTCCTTTATGGGTACATGTATCAGCTTTATTTGATTCATCCATGATACATTCATATATAAGCAAGCCCTAAACAAATGATATGGAATCATACAAGAACAGATAGCCACAAAACATAGATAAGAGGAAAACTCCCATTGCGTCAATTCACCAAGATGTTGAAATGGAAATGCAGCATGTCAAAGATAACCAGAATGAAATAGAACAATTGTAATATTTAATCACCTGCCCTTCGCTCATGTAATCTGTAAGCCAGCAACGGTGATTCCATGCACGGTAGTTCATCTTTGATTTCTGCAGGGGAAATTGCAAAAAAATGACTAAGCTGTTTAGGCCGGTTAACCCAAAAGTCTATAGCCATGCAACTTCAGTGATGTAACAATATTCCAAATGCACAACGGAACATGGTTTAGAGATTGATACTTTTTCGCAGCAAGTTTCCATAAGACAGTAAAGACATTGAAAGAAAACTTACAAGCAAGATTATGATGAATTTCCTTGTTAGGTCATTTACAATTATCGCTCAATTGTCACCTCAACGAAATTTTAAATTGTGGTACATCTTCTCAGAATCTGCACCCATAGTGCATGGACGAATAAGTAAGGATGTGCACTAAATTCTATAGTTAGCCAGCATATAGAAGGCAAGAAGTTTGTCAAACTGAGCAATACATTATCTTCTAGCTGTCTTTGTTAACTTTGAAAAGAAAAAAAAAATACCACACAAAGATCTTGATCCTAACATCTCACAAGTACTCATTCACTTTCTGTTTTGCATTACTAATACATTTTTTTATGGATTGGACTTTTTACTTGATTTTTTTAAAGGGGTTCACGTGAAAACCCAACTTGATGAGAACTTAACAGACAATTCTTGTCTATCTGCTCCATTATGATTCCCCTATTTACTTCTCTCTGAACACTCCAGCAATGTTTTCTTTAAAAAATACATATTGGTTCGTGCAGTTGTTTATAGCATCAAAACAAAAAAAAAACAAAATTCTAGAAATGTTATGATACATTTTAAGTTCAAATTGTTGAAAGCCTTGCAATAGATGTACACAAAGCGTCTATAGGTTACGTAATAAACGTAAACAACTACCAATAAGAAAATATTTCTTATATGGACTTACACGAATAAGAATCACTCAAGAAATGTAAATCAACTACGTCATGAGGTATATATCAATGGTTATCCCCCAACAATTATTTTTTCCATCAATAAAAAATAAAAACCTCTAAAAGTGCTCACATTTTAAGTTCATTCAGATAGAATTTCTTTTACAGTATATCAAAATGTCCAACGATTTCATCTACAGGCTAAATAGTTAAACTAAATAATTGCCAATCAGAATGTGCTTGTAATATTGGACTTATTTGCACCAAAATAACTCAAAAAATAAAAAAGCAACCACTTCATGAGATCTAATATTGGAGTCCACTCAATATTGGATCTATCTGCACCAAAATTAGTCAAAAAAGAAAAAATTAAGCCCTTTATGAGATTTGTTAACATTGTACTTCACTCAACATTGGACTTATTTGCACCAAAATCACTCAAAAAATAAAAAAAAACAACACCTTTATAAAATTTAGAAATATCTGGTACTTCAAACACAATATAAAAGCCAAAGAGGGATACACCAAATTTCAAAAACATATGCTAAAACATTCTCAGAAATAATTATTTAATCTTCCAATTGTAAAGTGAGAAATTGTAACTTCAGATCATTTCTTGGTAACAAATGTTCCTCTGCAATAAATAAAACCTGTAACAAGATTTCAGATGTCATTTTACTTAAATGGTAAGTGCTTAAAGTGAAAAGGAAACTCAGAAGATTAAGTCATATGGGGTAGACAAGTGACTTCCAGGAATTGAGTGCACCAGATAGTCTACGATAGAGATCCCCAGTTCCAACACTATGCATGTGCTAAAGATCATTTCGTACTTTAAGACATCTTCAACCAGAAACTAATTGGAGAGAAAAGTACAAGTACATTATGTGAATATAATTAGAACAAAAACCATAGGAAGGACTTGGTTGGAACATACTAATCAGTTCAGAAAGTCAACCTCAGCAATTATCTTCACCAGCTCTGATTCTTTCCCGATGACAACATACAAGTCATCAAATTTCTCAGCTATCTTCTTGATCACCCATCGCCTAAAAGCCATTGGCACTTTCATAAAGACCACTTCTACAAACAGAACTAATCCACTCTATGAGAAATTTGACTAACCAAAATGAATCAAAATGGGAAAAGGCTTCACAAGCAAATGCATGTGTACAAAGCCAGTTTAATATAAAAAACATATGATCCAGAAGCAAATGCAGCATTTTAAATGACCTGTCAGACTCAGGTTTCAGTGAAAGTAACACTACATTTAATTCCCAATGGAAAGCCCCTGAGGTTGCATTCTTAAAGTTTGGACTTAAAGAATTGGGGAATGAGAATGACCTGTGACTCCAAGCTTGCTCGCTTTTTGGTGAATTTGAAAGAATGAGGGCAGAAAAGTTAAGCTCATGCAAAAATGATGGCAGATCATGTTGCCTTGAGAGCACCATCTTCCTACATAAAAAAACTGAATATTGTTAGTGCATTAGAGGTTACAGCTACTGAATTATGTGAGGTATGTTATACTGAAAACTCAACTAGGCACTAAATCTCTAGCTGTGTGTTTTTATCTAGACCATGTAATTATTATCCATGAAGAATAACAAAAACCTCTTTTGAACTAGAATTTTATTAGTTGTTTGAAGTATTTCCTCATCATAACAGGCATGTGCACAAGAATCTCCGAATTATATAAATGGCATGAGCTAGATTGAATAGAAGGCATAAAAAAAATATGGCCGTACGTGTATAAAAAAATAAGCAGATGAGACACATAAGGATAGAACAGCATCTTTCAATGGGACAAGATATGAAACTGAAGCAAAAAGGTAAGGGCATTAATGAGTGAACTTGAAGGAGGGTAAAACCAAGGAAGAGAAAAATCTATGGATAGAACAATTCCTTTGTTCAGTTGATCCAGTTTATTAGATTGGTCAGCAATCTGACATTGGATGAAAAGAAGCAGCTCAAACTATCCATAGAGTTCTAAGTGGGAAGAAGTTTTTCATATAAAATTTAACTCAAATGACTTTCATAGCCTATGCCTAGAATACAACCAAAACCTACACAAACAGGACATCCTTCAGTCCCTTTAAATTCATTATACTTAGATGCCACCAAACAATTATTTGAAAAGTGAATCCTTTCAATGCCTACATGCACATGAGAAAAGCAACTCCCTAATGAGACCACCATTGTTAGCAGCTCGATGTCATATGATCCTTGCAGTCAAACCACCTTATAGGAACAGCTAATATCACATATGCAGGGAAGCCTAACAGGGAACCAAACTACAGTTGAGCAAGAACTCAAAAAGGGAAGTAGCACAAATTTAGGAGGGTTGTTGATTTGCACTTGTAGAAGTTGTGGTTCACAAAATATTATTGAGACATCCAAACCTTTAAATCCTCCAAACATTCCTTCTAAAGAATGCAGGGTATCACATCTCAAGAAATAGACACACTGCAACAGAGAACTTCTATTCCTGATTCATTTTTATAGGCAGAAGAATGATGGACTAACTATCTGATGACCAGCAAACTGAAATTGAACAAGAAAAAAAAAATAATATAACTCAAAAGTAACATTCAGAAAAAGCTAAACTTAATATGACTTCAAGAAGAAATATCTGTAAAAAAGAACAAATGATCCTTGCAACTAGTTTGTATAGGGGTCGTGGTTATCAGCCTAACGATGATGAATAAAATACAATGGAACAAATATGTTCCAAACTTGTCTTGTCTATAGGAAAAATTTATCAATGACTTATAGACACTATTTTAAAGCTTTCCAACTACTTTTCTTACTGAAACATAGAACATAAAATGTTTAATGAATAAGCTTTCTAGTTGCCATGTTTTAAGAAGCATAGAATATCATGTTTTAACAAAATAAAAAAATGATGCCTTTAGAATATTGAAAAATGATTGCTAAAACATAGGATATCTAGTGAAGATGGAAAACCAAAGAAGGAAAAATTAAGTTCCAATACCATCCATTGTTCTATATAGAAATAAATTATAAATACAATCATAAACCTTTTTGGTAATCATTATAATTGCTTGGCTATCTGAAACACAGAAGATTACCTTCTTTTATATTACAAAAAACATGTGGAAGAAAGGCATTAGTATGTGAGTACAGCCTGTTCCAGAGCATTCTAGCAACGAACACCACACTCAATGGCTCATTCATCATTGTGTGACTTTTTGCCACATCAGTTATCACAAAGAACAAGACAAAGCATCAACCACCAATGAAGCTGAATAATAGTGAAAAAACGACTACAACTATTTCAAAAACCATAAACACTAATCTAAACACATACTAGAAGATATCTATTATCGAGAAGAAAAAATAATGCAAGAGAAAAAACATTTCAAACTTATCAATAACAGGGAAGATAACAATTACCTAGAGTTCCATACGCTTCCAAAATCAGGGCTTAGTATCAAAAGAGCCCTAGAGTGTTTTTGGAGATCCCTTTCTGAGAAATTATGACAATTAGCTCCACCAGGTTCCATGTTTAACAGGTCTATATCATTTGTCATCTTTATTGGCATTTTATAATTTCTTTTGGCTTCCATACAGGCAACTCTAGCAGCATTGTATAAAAGGGGAACAGCCTGCACAGATATGGCCAATTTATGATTTCCATACCAGAACACGGTCTCATCATACTGAAGATTCTCAATATTGGAGTCGCCATTTTTGAGGACTTCATCAAAAGTTTGCAAAGCATTGGCAGCTAAAGGTAAAGAAACACTTAAATGTCCATTCAACTCAGCAAGCTGTGATGGGTGTAAAAAACCGACCTCATCACTGCATCCACATACACAAAGAAGATAGCTTCAAGAGTAAACTATAAGATCAACAGACAAGCCACCATAAAAATCTTACCAAGAAATGCTAAACAATCAAATGATTATAATTCAGAATAAAATTTGAAAAAAACAGCTCATAATAAATATAGAACAATATAGTAACAAAATAACACTCACAGAAAGAAAGAGAAAGAACACATAGAAATCAAGGAATCAACACTAACCTATAATCATATCATTGTGTCATAAACATTTAAAAAAACTAGGAAACAGATCTATATTAGAAACTACAATTTTATACTAAATTCAAGATTTGTCATGGAGAATGTCTTTTATGAAATTATGTAGAAAACATTCATAAAGAGAACTCTAGGATAATTTAAATAAGCAAATATTCCTGCTTTCGAGTTAACACATAGATTCCACACTGGGTAAAAAGGATTCAGTAAAACTGAGCTTACATAAGTTTATCATGGTCCAGTATGAGCTCAAATTGTTCCAACAAAACTTCACTGGCTTTTACAGAGGACAGATTCTTTCCCATCTGTGTACATTCCATAATTGACAAAAAAATGAAGGCTTTTCAGAAAAGTTCTTCGAATTGCAACAGAGATTTTCAAGGTTGAGACACACGGAGTTAGAAAGCATAACCTTTCAAGGACCTTGCCAATCACAAAGAAGCTTTTCTTTTACGATTGCAGCAAACAAGAATACAGAAGGTTGGAGATTGGACCACACCCTTCGTAAAAGAGAGGACTTCTAAGACAAAAAATAATGGAACTAAAGTTGAAAAGAAATTGAATTATCATAGTAAATGCATAAACAAGATGACAAGGCAATTTATGTTTAAAAAGAACCTGTCGTACAGAAAGCTTTGTCAATGAATTTTGTTGGTTAGAAATCCAATTATACAGCAATTGTAAGAGTAAGTGACAGTATGGACGGAACACACACCAAGCAAGAGATGAAACTTCTGAATTCAATTTCAGAAAAAAAAAATGACAAAGCTAACTAGCCATGAGATGGAACCAAACTTATAGAAGAAAGGAAAAGATGTACCAAGCCAAACAAGGAACACAGACAAACAGCAAGAAAATCACAGAGTAGCGTCGCCACGAGTTCGACGCTGCGGGCACAACGATGCGACGCAGCGGGGCGGTAGGTGGCCAGCTACAGCGGACCACCGTGGCCCGAGCGAATTGCCACGGATGGTTTGGTTGGACCCTGCAGGAGGCGCGGGAGGCGGGCACAGGTCGAGGAAGGCCGCGGTTGTCACGGTCGGTTAGTGGGGAACGTTGGCACGGAGATCCGCAGCCGGCCGCTGCCGCACAAGAAGCCGTTGACGGCTATTCGGAGGGTGCGTGGCAGCGAACGGTGCTATACGAAGTGATGGGCCGTACGGCGCGGTGGCGAGCCACATGCGGATGAAACAAAGGCGGGCCGAGGGTTTAGAAATAGAACAGATTTTTTTAACAAAAGTAAATAAATCATTTTTAAATTATTTTTGGCTCATCCCATAGTTATTTTTCCCGTCTAAATTATACAAATATTGAAGCTATTTTTTATCTACTCATTTATTATAAATTAAAGTCACACTCAACATAACAACAAAATAAAAATACGTATTACATGATAAATTGTAAAAATCATTGTGGCATACTCGTATATATTCTTACAATATATATGCAATTTTATGCATAACATTCTATAAAAAATTACAAAAAAAATAACATAAGTAATACATAATATTCTATCAAATGCATATACTACAAACACAAAGATGAACCAATCCATTTCTTCGTGGATTGCTTTGTAGCCAATAACATTTGGAATTAATTTGAGCAAAAGCTTGTAGTGATTTGAAACACTAAAATGAAGCAACATAATAGAATTTAGGTGTGAAGTATGAAAGACCCTTCACAGCCTGATGTTATTGCATCGATTCTCCTTACAATAATTTGTTGAAAGATTTAGAAAGCACAAATGATGAGTTTTTATCAAAGGTATACAGAATCTAATTCCCTCTCGAAACTAACTATAAGGCATAGGCAATCCTCCACAAATTAAATCCCTTTATCGTAATCTTTTTATTAAAATTTTTCAGTTGCATTTGTTTCTTCTGGACTTAATTATTTAATTAAGTAAATCATATTATCATATTAAAATGATCTTTTTAGTACATTCATCATCCATTATCATCACCCATAGACAAAAATTGTCAAATCTATTGTTCAAACGTTGTACAACATGAATACTCTTTATTTTGAACATTATTTTACTTGTTTATAAGGCTCTCTTTCCTTAAAGTATGAAGTACCCTTTTGTTTGTTCACAACATTTCTTTATCCTCAATCAATTAAATCCATCTCATCTGATTTGGCATCATCTTCGTCTATGATTAGCTCCTTGCTATCATAACATTATTAAGCACCTCATTCTAGTATGTGGTTATATTAGATTCACCATTTATTATTCTACTCTAATAGCATTATTGGTTTTGATTGTCTATTCACAAGAAAATTGACCTATAGTATTGTGTTATTATATAATCTTTCATTAATTCTAGACTATTATGTTACAATATTTGTGCTTTGTCTAACCTGGCATATTTGACTTCCTTATGAGACATATTTGATCTCCTATAGACCAAGTTTGTCCAGTTATGCTTGGGTATTCATCATCTTGTATGTCACTAATTTGAATGTAGTTCGTCCATTTTTAGGTCAATTGTAGACGAAAAGTTATTATATACTTAACTACAGTGGAATTCAACAGTTGAGATCGTTGATTTAATCACAAATAAATAAAATCAAGTGCTTGATTGCTCAGATAAAAAAAACTTCTCTTTAAGTTTTTCTATAAATTAATCAAGGTTTGTTATTTAGTTCTTTTGTAATAATTTAAGACTATTGTGTAATATACTATATATATAAATATATATAAAAAGACTTTAAAGGAGACATGACATAAATATTATATTATTTCACATATAATGATTATGCTAGATTTAACTTATTACATATATAAAAATAATTCTACCTATTTTGTTGCTAATATTTTTAAGAATACTAAGTTCACAACACACTAAAGGAAGAGATCAATAATATAATATTATTTTTTATTATCAAATATAAATATTGATATTATAATAAAAATTATACTTACAATTTTGTAAGTCATATTATAATTGTATAAATGTATAACAGATAGTTACATTGTGTAAATATTTATATGAAATATTATCAATAATTATATATGATATATATATATATATAAAGGAAAAAATATAAAGGAGACTGTTTTTGTTTAAAATTTAAAATTTGACAAAAAATAATTTAAATAATTTTATGATAAAAAATTTAGATTTTTAGTTCACAACAAAGATAGAAATATCAAAATGTATAATGAATATGTAAACATATAAATTATGATCGAGATTCTATGTGAACACATCTCCTTACTTCTCTTATGCACACAAATACATCGATGCACACCAAAAACCCTACACATGCACAGTCTTGGTCATGCATACTTGCAAGTATTTAACATCTTCATATATTTGACTATACGTGTATAATTATGTATAGATGAATTACTCCTTAAACATAAAACTCCTCTTCAACTAAAATAATGTCATATAAATAACACATATTTGAATACACTCGACTGATTAGGCCTAAATCCTATGATTAGATATATTCTCATCCATTACAAATGCAAGTATCGTAAGATCCATAATAACTATTATAAGACACATCAAAATCTAACAAACTCAATAAAACTAAGTATATAATAATTTCTCTTGACATCCAACTTTAAAAATAAAAAAATTTAGGATAAATTACTAATAATTTTCAAGAAAACATATAAATAAATAAAACCTTATAAAAAAAACTGAATATAATGTTTTACATCAATATTATAGTTCAAAATTTGTCACTGATCTAAATTTAAATTAAATTAAACACAGGAATAAATAAATTTGATAATAAAGATAGATATTTAAAAAATTAAATGATACAACTATTATTTACAGCCAAACATCCTCCAGTTAACTCGGCGTTTATTCAAAAAATTTAGATCACCGATCTTCCGCTGCCGCCTCGCCGTCTACACCTTGACATCTCCTCACCACTGTACCGTACCCCACGGCGGCCGCTACGCTGACCTCCGCCAGCGAGCCCACGGCTACCGCCAACCCCGCGCACAACACCCTCATCCCCAACTCCGCCGCCTTCTCCGGCGACTGCGCATCCGCGGCCACGGCCGCCCCCTCGGCTGCCTCCCTCTGCTGCGCGCTCACGGAAGCGATCCCCGCGGCGAAGAAATCCATCCCCTCCACCGCCCGTGCCTCGCTCACCGTCTCCGCCATCCGTGACCACCGCAGGCAAGCGCCCAGCACGGGCGGCAGCTCCGCGCCTCCCTCGCCGCCGCCCAATGGGGAGAGGGCCCTTCGGGGGCCGGAGGCATTGGCCGGGGCGGCGGGCGCACATCGCGAAGCCCATCCGGCGAGGGCGCGGGCGTAGGAGCGCTGGGCGTCGATCCAGCGCGCGAAGCAGCATCGCCAGTTACGTAGCTCCGCCGCTAGGGCCGCGGCTGGGCGCGGCGGTTGTGGGGTGGTGGGGGAGGTGGAGGAGGTGGAGAAAAGGAGGATCTTGGCCTCGTCGATGGTGCGTTTCTGGATTTGGTGACAGTCCGCCATCGTCGACCACATCCGAGCTAACCTGCAGTGGAGATTCCACACCACTTATATAAACACCGCTTTTTTTTTAAAAAATTTTGTTCATAATGCTTAGCTTTTCAACATAAAACAAAATTCAATTTTGCATATATCGAAATGATAAAAATTGAAAATTTAATGATCGCGAGAAGTTAGTTCTCAAGTGCAGTAAGACGAAGGCATCTTCTATAAGAAGTATGCAACAGTAGCATACTTCTTATTTACAGTAAAGTATAAAGGCAGCTTCCATTAAAATACCCTGCTACAGAACTTAGCTCCTATTTGCAACAAACTAATAAATGAAGGCATCTTCTATAAGAAGTATACAACAGTAGCATACTTCCTATTTACAGTAAAGTATAAAGGCAGCTTCCATTGAAATACCCTGCTACAGAACTTAGCTCCTATTTGCAGCAAACTAATAAATGTACATTACACAATAAGTTGCAAGAAATGAACAAGACTATTTAACCTTCCCGTTCGGCAAGCTTCTTTCTTGGCCACTAGAAGCTCATTTGTACAATCAAGTTTAGAAAAACAACCAACATGGTTAGATTAGGTTGGGTTAGGTTTGACACATTTTAATGAATGAGTTAAAAATGTCATCCCAAGCTCACCAGACATGGGTTGTGCCCAGATCAATTTGTATAGTTCCAAGGCTTGGCTCAACCCAGTGGCTTTGGTTAATGCAGAGGACAAATTGGTAGAATGAAACAAGGAACTTTGAAATATACCTTTGGTTATGCACTTGCAGGAATGGCATGATTAACAGAAGTACTCAAGTAATCAGAGATTAATCAATTAATGGCTTCAATTATAGTCTAATTTAAGTTCCTGCATGGCTATCATTGAACAATTTGATATCTTAATGGCTTTGTTGGGCAGCTAGTCATTGCTTATTTAGACTGCCTTTGTTCAGTGTAGGCATGTTATTTATGCATGACTAACATTAAATAGCATGCTTAACATTGAACAATGCAGAAATGTAGTTCTTCTCTATAGAAGCATATAAATTTCTAAACCTACAATTTGGAGGTTTTGACTCTGAATAAATAGCTACTTACTTCAGAAATGAGTTTCAAAAAAAATATTAAAATGTTTAAACAAAAAGTTTTATCTGAGCAAAAATTGAATTTTGGTAACTATTTGTTAAGATCTTAATGCTTTGGAGTTTAAAAATAACGTTTAGGAAGGAGGAATGACATGCTTTTTGTAAGCTGAGCCTTTACCTTCTCAAATGAAAATTGTCAGCATGGCAAAGACAAAATGCTAAAGAAGGTAAGAACAAAGAAATAAACAATAATAGAATTCTTTTAAGTTTCTTCTTATATCCTAAGCTTTGATACCCAACTCAACCTTAAATCAGCTTTCTCAGTTGTAACGTTTCTCTCTAGAAGTACAAATGCCAACAAAATATATATTAATAAGGGCTCTACTGTCTCAAATTATGTTTTTTAGCATAATTTAGAGGTTAAAGCAGATTCATATCCAGTAATTTGATATACCCAAAAGACAAAAGCAGAGAATACATAAGTTCAAAGAGCATACCCTTGGATCAACTCAAGCAACTGAGGGTACAATTCCACATCCCTCAACACTTCAATCCTTTTGGAAATCGACTCCACCGTATGAATTGAAATCTTCAAGTGGGTATGGAGATCCCTTATGGCCGCTCTAGTTTTATCAACAACAGATGGTTCGTCGCCATTGATATCATGACTTCTGAGCTGCAGGCATTTCTTCTCATAAGCTATTCTCACTCGTTCACCAGACTGTTGGCAAGAATTCCATGAGCAAAAGATAAGGTTCTCATTCTTTACAATGGTCATTACATCAAGTAAAAGAATAAAAAGGAAGCACCTTTACTTCTTCATACAGCTTCTTCTCCCAAGCATATAACCTGCCAAGAGTAGATTGGTGGCTTCCTGACACCATGCAGCAATCCTCTGAGTATTCACTGCTGCTCTCATAGCCATCTCCTTTTGAACTAGATGAACCTTGAAAGAACCTAGAAGATGATGAGTGCAACGATGTGGAACGAAACAAAGCAACCGGGTTCAGTAACCTCACTGCAGCAAAGACATCAATCAAACATTATTCTTCTTATCACAAAATTGTAAGAAACAAGACCACAAAGCAAACCCAACCATTCGATGACATTACTTGATAGCTCATTCGAGGCTGAAGGGTATGGACTTCTGCTTGCTTCCAACATTACCGTTATCTCGTGTGCACAATCACAGATTCTTATGAACTGATTCTCAATATCCTTCATTACTTCTGCCATGCTCCCAGGTCTTCTGTTCACGTATACAGTGAAACCGGGAGTGCCGTCTGCAGAACAAGTCCCTTCCAAATCATGCTGATTCGGGACCTGTATATCCACTGCATTCTTGCCTTCTGATGCTTCAATGCTCTGTGACTGTCGAAACTTGAACTCCTTTATTTCTTCCACCTTTTGGGGCTCTCCATTAGCAGAAATGGGAGACCCATCACCACATTGGACCCCAGTATCCTTAGATTCTACTTTTGGTGTCTCATTCTTTGGTTCGAACTTCCAAAATGCTCGATTTTCTGTACTGTCATTGTTTGGACGATCGTCTATATCTTCTTCTAAGTCGGGAATTCCTTCTGCTTCTCTAACCTGCCTCAATCCAGCTATATCATCATCACTTACCATCCTATCAAAGCTGCTCCTTGGAGGATAACCATAGGAATCTAAAGAGGAGAAAGGGTTCCAAAAGTAATCCCACTGTGAAGCTTGTGGAGACTGTTGGTGATGATTTGTTCTATTGAAGGGGGATGAGAAGAACGATGATCCATTTATCGGTGAAGATTGCGACACAAAGAAGCCGTCAATGCCATAATTCTCCACTGGATAGTAGGTTTCGATTGGCACGGTTTCATATGGCTCAGGCCATTCCTCAACAGCTACTGCTTGGTTTCCTCCTGATCTCAAGTAATGCAAAGAGCAAACCGTGCTCTTTATCGATTCATTTGTGTTAGGGGTGAATGGTTTTGAAAGAGCACTGATTTCAGGACTCAAACCCTTCACTGGTGTAAAGGGAGGAGTGGTATATGAGTTTGAAAGGAACTCATGCAGGTCTTCAGCCTCAACATATTGGAGAAGAGCAAGTGAGACGCGTCTCACCGACTGAATATATGCCAGATGACTATTAGCAAATCTGCTTCTGTGCTCAACTGCTTGCTTGATAAAGTTCTTCCGATCTCTACAAAGCTGCACAGCTTCCTCATCATCCAGCTTTGAAGCAGAACATCCCATATCAGCACTCCTACGAATCTCTCAGCCTTGAATCAAAGCTGGAATCGATCAGAAAGGTGTTCTTACCCTTCAAAAGACTCATATGATACTGTAATTCTCCACACATCTGTTACTTATGCTTCACCCAATTGCTGCATGATGGCCAATGCAAGAAGAAAGCAAACTTGATAGTTGAGAAGTTGATGGCTCCTCTGCACACAAAGGATCACCTACCAAAGAAACAAGAAGGAAATGATTTCTTTTGGCCTTATTTGCTTCTGTGCTTTACTAACAAGTTATTCCCAAAAGACTAACAAAGATTGATGCTTGCTGCTATAAACCATGGGAAGTTATATTTTATAGGACATATGTAGCAAATCTAAAAGCAAGGGTAGACAAGAACCCAATTTTTATGGTTTAAAGATCTGAATAACACAGAAGAACTAAAACCCAGCAAATATTAAACAGAATATCATGCTTTATGGGTGAAGAAATCGGTTGGGGGTTGCATTAAGCGTGAAGCCACCTTGAAAACATGAACATTCAAGTGATAATGTATACAAGGTCATAAACTAAATCTAAGTAGAGGAAGAGAGAAGCGGAATAGATGCTCCGTGAAATGAAAGCAAAAGAATAAGAAGATGCCAGATAAAAGCAAAAGGTAAGTTGAAAACCCAGGCAACATCTTGCCAAAAGCATGAAAGATAAGTCCTTGTCAATACCTCGGCTATTGGAACAAAAAAGAAGGTATACCCATCAGCCCAGAGAGTTTAACCAAGCAGTAAAACCAAGCACCAGCCAAGGCAGGAAAGAAAAACTATCAAACATAAGAACAAATGAATGCATTCCAAAAAATAATAATAATAATAATCCCAAAAAAAAAAAAAAAAACAGCAAACCCAAAAGGAGGAAAAGCCTCAACAAAACTGGCAGAGAAACGATAGAAATGTGAGCATGAGATGATAGACTGACCTGTGAGCTAATGCCTTGGCGGAGAAGGGCGAAGAGAAGAAGAGAGAGAGGACAGCCAACGGTCAAATGATATCAGAGAAGCCCGCAGCCAAACAAAGCGCAGGAAGCGGTGCATAAAAAGGAAGGAGAAGGGCTGGGCCAGGAATATCGCTTTCCCCAAAATATACCCTTAGAAGTCGGCTTATTTACAAGTCCGCCTCTGTGAATCCGTAGTTCAGAATATTCTACCGCTTTGATCATGCCACGTGTCCTCAGAGCTTCCTCCAGAATCTCGACCGTAAATTCACAAAATGGTGGAGAACCAGATGCCTCTTTCGGTCGAAGACGTTAACTCATATGACAAAATTCCAAATATACCCTTTATATTTTTTATTTTTATTTTTATTGGTTTAACAGAAAACATTTTATTTTAAATATACTTTTCAATGTTATTTTAATTATTATTTTCTCCATTAAATCAATTTTTTTAAAACCATCCTTTGTGTTGACACACGAAGGAATCAAGTTGGACATTCTCTCCCGATTCATGCTTAAAAGAGTTGAACTAGCTATTAATGTTGCATGATGTTACAAGTCTACCTCAATAATTAGATTTATAAAAAAAAATTAAAACATAATTTTTAATTATAAATATACTTAAAAATAATATTAAAAAATTTAAAATCTTGTTTTAAATGTTATATATTTCATATATAATAAGATGATTTTTAATGATTGATTTGATTGAGCAAATTAATAGTACATTTGGTTGAATTTTGCTATCAAAAGAAAAAGTAAGTGAGCAAATTAGTAAACTTGTTAACATCAAAGCTATCTTTAGTTATGTAGACCATTTTTGTTTTTTATCGATTTAAGAAGAGTTGGTCAATTAAAGGGAGTTTAATTTGCATGATCAATTGAGTATAAATAATAATGAGATATTAAATACAATAAAGAGAAAATATAATGGTCCATTTAGTTAATTGATGCTATTTCCAAAGAGTCTACTATTGACAAAAATAATATATTTTTTTTAATTTTGTTTCATATCTTATTTAATGATTGAAGATGTTACTCGTGATATAATACCAATATATTAATATCTTAATAATATATATACTCTATATTTAAAAAATTATTACATTAAGAAACACATAATTACAATCTTATTAAATGTCATAACTTATCTCATATTATACATAATAAAATACTATAATATTATAATAATAGTAAAATATCTTAATATTTGTAGAAACCAAAGGCTTGGTCAAATCAACGAAGATAAGATGATGATGTCCTAGGTAAAGAGAATTTTAATCTTTCTCTTCAAGGGACACAACTAACTTTTAAGATGAAAAAGTAATTGATATGATTGACTTAGGAAAAACAACTATCATAGGAGATACTTTATTAAGTTAAAAATATTAAATAAATACTTAGAATTTTTAATTATGAGACATGTCTTGTTAATTGGACAAGACATACAGAACTTAGGTGGGATGATTTTCAAAAGAGGTTTAAATAAGTGGCCAATGATCGATCCATAAGGAAAATAGAACATCATTTAGGAGGTTTCGTAGATTAATCTAAATGCACATCGAAGAAAACTCTAGTGGATGCCATTATGGCAATGTATATGAGAAGATTGGTCATGTGAATGTCACATGTTAAGATAACAGTAAAGAGTAAAAAATGTAAGCTAAGAAAAATAAGATATAATATAAAGCATATTTGAAAAATTATTAGTTTTAGAATGAAAATACAAAAAAATTACGTTATGTTTTTTTAATATCATTTTAAAAAATATATAAAGTAAAATTTAAATAATTTTTTTATTTAAGTATGTTTTTTTGTTAATTATCATATTTTTTGTACTACTTATTTTATATTTTAACTTATTATAGATTTTTTGTGTAAGATATTTATTCTTTAAAATTTATTTTGAATTTTGATATAAAAATATTTAAACATTTTAATTTAATTAATTTTTTAAATATATTTAAACATGTCTTAAAATATTTGTTTTTAAAATTTGAATATATTTAATGATCATCACTCTAAAAAATAAAGTTTAGAGAAATATTTTTACTCTTGATTAATTATTTTATGGATGAATGTATATAATATTGACATTATTTTCTTCAATATATTTTAATGTATTACATGATTCCCATCCAAGCTAAAAATAATTTAATATTTTTATCTGATTAAAAATAAATTTTAAATTATTTATTCTTGAAATTTTGAATTTCCTAATGGAGCCGTTGGGAGATATTTGAAATTTTGAGTATTCATCTGTTCATTCATCATCTTCATCAGAGGCCCTTCTTTCTCTATTTTGGAAGTCCCTTGTTTAATGAATTACAGAGCTTCCCTTGGGGAAAATTTCTCACCCTTCTTTGCAAAGATACGTCGACAAGGGCGGAGAAAGATACGACGTATCCTCCAAACGATGAGATACCTCTCAAACTGCAACAGATTCCACAAAACCGATCGCCACCGCCTTATACTCTGCTCTTCGTCAGCAAGCAGTCCGCCTCCGGAATTCCCGCTCCCCTTTTTATGGACTTATATCTCTTATTCCTCTTTTCGACCAAGAATTTGCGTCTCCTCAACTCCACTCTTCTCTTTCTGCTTCCTTTCGCGAACTTGCGCGACTCGGTGGGATGGAGAAGAAGGCGAAGGACGGGTCGTGGTTTCCAGGTGGGACAGCGGTAGACAGGCTTCTTTTCAAATACCAGTTCCTTTTGGAGGATTACCATGTTCTGAAGAAGGTAGGATTGCTCTTTCTTTCCGATTTTGGTATTTCAGATTCTAGGGTTCTTCTTAGGGATTTAGGGTTAGGTTTTTTGTTGTGATGCTATTGTTTTCAACTTTCTGTTGGCTATTGTCCACTGTTCTGGGTTTCTATCTTCAACATTGTTAAATCCTGCATGTACTTATAATGTACTTGTTAGGGCTTCAATTTACAAATCATCTATTAAACTAACTTTTCAAAACCTTTCTTCTTTAAAGCACAGAAGCATCACAATACTAGCAAATAGTTTTCATCAAAATTCAATTTCTACTCTGATAAAACTTCTTTTAGAACTTCATTTTCAAATCTCCTTTCTAAACTCTATAGATAAGAATCTCCAATTGATAATTGTTCGAGATTATATTGTGATTAATCCCTACTTATGAATTAGTTATCATGGAGAAGTGCATTTGATCCAATTGATTAAGCTATTCAGATGTCTCCAAGTAATAGGGTTAATACATGACATGTGATTGCTCATTATCAAAACCTACATATTTTGCATAAAAAACTTAGCATTTACTCATTAGGTCTCCATTTTACTAATCGTGTTTCAAACTAGCTTTTCAAATGGTTGGTCTTTTTTTACGCATAGAAACATAAAAAATGCTAACACTAAGTTCTCACAAAAACTTAATTACTACCTACATAAAGCTCTTTTTCAAAATCTCTTTTCTAATTCTTACATAGAAGGAACTTCAAATGGTGATTTTTCAAGATTACGCTGTGATTAATTTCTACTTAAGAATTCATTCTTGTGGAGAAATGCATTTAATCCAATTGATTAACCCATTCAAATTTCTCCAATTAATTGAGCTAATCCTTTATAATACTGATTAATTGTTGAAAGTGATAACTCTATTTATCAATCTGGTTCGATTGGCTTGCTACCTTGGTCGTTGCCTAGCCCAGCTGACATACAGTGGAGGTTTGCATTGGGTAATTGATAGCCAATGCAAAACTTTTCGAAATAACATGACATGAATCATATATGAAACTTCATAGTTGATCACACCTAGTAAGATTAAGATTTGTTTTTATTGCAACAATCTAATTCATTTGTTGCTAATTAATTGTAGTTTATTAAGTATTTAATATAATCAACTGATAAGTAACTTGTATTTTTCATATTTGAACCTTGAACCTTCATTTAGTAGATCAAAGCTAATACCAAATAAGTTACAACTCATTGAGAATAATAACAAGACTTCATGAACAGTTTAATGACATAACTATTTATTACTAATGTCTTTATGTAAGTATTTACCGATTATAGAGGAGGTCCACTTAATCTTTATAACTTTTTTTAATTTATGAAATGAAAGACTAAGATTAAATGAAAAAAGACTTCTTTTCATACCAAATGTTGGTTCATGTAATCTATATTTTGTATCGTAGGAGTTGATGAAACCATGTGTTATCAGTAGACCTAATTAGCTAATCCCAATCAGACAACTAATTAAATTGAAAGGTTAATCCAGAACTAAGCCAGTACCTATTGGTCATGCACATGCTTGAGTGGGTTGGTCTTCTTCATCCCTTTAGATCTTTAAGTTTATGTCCTCTAAATATTCGATTGAATCAGAGTCTATGATTGTATCTTAAACGTTTGCAGGAATTAGCATTTCTTTCCATGTTGTGTAGGAAACTTTAGCAAAAAGGAGGAAGTTCTTAAGGCTTAGGCGGAAGAAACTTAAACTGGTGCCTATAGTGAAGTAATTCTCCTTGCAAACTTGTTTTTGTTCTTAGCTGATTGTTTTGAAAGTCCCTGTGTAATATCCACAGTTCTTGAGTTGTTTTTGCTCAAATGTTGTTCAGATTTCTGCGGAGAAAGTTGAAATCCTTCTATGAAAGTCCATCTCAAACCAAGCAAATTGAGCTCAAGAATGAAAGACCGAATGATATGCAAGTCTGTGAACTTCCACTTTTAGTGAAATCTTTAAATCCGTTGGAAGCTACTTTGGCTGCTGGGAATCAACAAGCAAGAGAATCCACTAATGATGGTTGCTCTCTACCTATGGTTGATCTAAATCTGGTTCCATCGCAAGTAAGTCTTGAATCTGAGCTTCTTTATTAAAATTCTACTTATGCATGTAGCAGTTTGTTATGTTTCAACTGCAAAAGCATAAAACATGTTAAATGACTCTTACAAAAGACCATATTCATAGTCATATTAGTTAGATGCCCAATTGATTAGTTAAAGTTTGACATTAACTCTTTGTGATTTAGAAAGAAACTTTTATAAAGAGTTTTTCGAGCAAAGCCTTTTGAAGTTGTAGTTTATGTGAGTTGAAAGAAGCTTTTCTCATTATCGTTTGATGAAGAAAGAGTTTTTGGATGAATATTTTTCAAAAGATTTTTTTTTTATATGATAATTTTGTAAAAATCAAATTTTGATTTTGACTAATACCACTTCTCACCTTCATTCCTCACCTCGCCATTCTCTCTATTTATTCCTTTTCTTTCTCATCTTCCATTTCTCTTCTCCCTCATGTCTCATATCCTTAAAACACAAATAACCAAGTAGGATGTCTACATTTCAGAGCAATTGCATCACACTAAACAACAAGAAAATAGTGTTTCAATTGATGGTTTGCAATCACATGAGCTCAAATTACATATAAGTAGCTATTTATTGACACATTTTAATAACAAAATCTGCAAACAAACCAACCCTCAATGCCCCTTCATCTGTACGCAGGATGTTGATGAAGCTATGCAGCCTGGTGTTGAGCCAAAAGTGTCTTGGAAAGATCCTGTAGTTTCAGCTACTTATGTTCTTCCGCTGTGTGGATTATGAGGTTGAACACTTTGCTGTTCTCCTTTTATTACAGTTATTTCTTTTGCTGAATGTACAATTGTTCATATGATTAATTGCATAATTTTTTTGGTATAATTTATGACCTTTTTTTTATTGAAAAGAGTGGTCAAAACCCATATTAAGAGATTATAATGGATTATACATGTTATCAAGCATGTGTAGGAATAGTAGTTCATAAGATAGGGGCATTCCTCATTCCTAAGCAAAATTAGACATAAGAGTTTTGTTCACAATCCAATTAGCTATTGTGTTGCTTTCACGAAGTATGTGAGTAATCTTGTAGTCATGTATGTAGCTAGAGAGTAGTCATAGTTGACAACCTATAGTTGTTTGATGCTTCTATGAGGTGCTAAATGTTCGATAAAGGAGATGCAAAGGAGGCTCCCAAGGTGATAGCATTGGCAAAAGGAAGCTCCTCCTCTATAGCTTATGATGTAATAGAGCAAAGCTTTGAGCTTTTTATAAGTAAATGGTTAGCCAAGATTTTGAATGACAAAGGTGATTTTGGTTAATTTTTATGTAGTCTTAAGGGATAGGGCGTAATTTTTTATTTGAGTTTTGCAATGTTAAATTTATCTTTAGAAGGTTCAACATGTATATAATAATTGTACGATAATTATTTTAAGATTTGATGAATAGTTTAAGGTTTTGAAGATTGGGATCATGTTTGATGGTAATATTTATCATTAGATATAATTTTTTTAAAGATGTTTAAAAAAGATAATTATGATAAAAAAATTATTAAAGTTTTTTTTAAGAGATTGTGATATTTTGATGTCAAAATGGAAGCATTTTTGAAAAGTTTTTAATAAAACAAAATTAGGTGTCTCTATTAGTTTCATTACTTAGTTTGGAATGTAGCTTAAAATGGGTTGTGATTGTGTTTAACATAATCTATTATTAGATATTAAGTTAATTAATAAAAAATAAATTTAGAAAATCTTATTATTGAATATTATTAAAATATTGTATGTTTTTATAAATATATTATCAATAAATATTTAATAAAATTATTGATAATATAAAATATTCAAAATAAATTAATAACTTAACATTTTTATATTAACTTTTAAAGAAAAATATCTTTTATTTTTTTTTAAAGTTTAGAATAAAAAATATATGCTTTTGAACATTATCATATAAGGTCTAATTGTAATTTAAAAAATAATTTTACAAAAAAAAGGAATCTTAAAAATGATGTATGAAACAGTTTAATCATATTTGATGTTTTTTTTACTATTTTTGTTCTTATCTTTCATAATTAAAATACAAAAATAGCTAATAATTATATTTCAAGTCACCTACACTCCAATATCATTTATATTTTAATTATCATTCATTTCATTCTCTTCTATTAAAAAAAGAAAGTAAAAATTTAAATTAACATTTTTAAACTTCTTTAATTTGGTTCTTAAATAAACTTAATTTCCTGCACTTTAAACTTCATAATTTTTTTAATTAAAAGCCTTAATAAATGAAATTGTAACATTCAACAAACGTCATTTCATGCACAACATATCGAGTTTAAGATTAGATCTGAACCAATTTGCATTGTTCATTAAAAGGGCATATGGTTTCTCAAAAAAAAAAAAATCTCTTAAGCCACTTAAAAAGCAACTTTGATGGCCAATTAATATTATTTCCTAAGGATAAATTTCATGAGCAATCTCAAAATCTTTAAACAAAATTCTCAAATATAAATAATAGATTATGAGTTTTTTTTATCAATAAGATTAGATTGCCTTATATATATATATAAACTAAAAAATTCATAAATCACAAAAAAAAAACTTATATAAAATTATCCATTAAATCAAAGCTAATAAGAATTACATTCTCATGAGATGTAATCTTCAAAACAAAAGGATATAGTCTTCAACAAATAAAACATCATATCAACTAAGGAATGTAATCCAGATATCAGCTGCTACAACATGTGCACATCAAAAAAGAACCCTCATATGGTGATTGCAAAAACTTTAATCAACCTAAGCTGCAATCATGTCATCAAACATAAGCAAACAAGATGCAAACGGCTATCAACAATCTAACGAAGGCTAAGTTTGATTTAAAAGACAAGCAGAAAAAAGAACTTCAATGTTTCAACAAAGTTTTTCTTTTGTTGTTTGTACCCAAAGAAAAGATTCCTTTCTCCACATCAACATGTAAGTTAAACAGAATTCCCCTCAGTGTGGCATATGAAGAAGATTGAACAAATCAAGACAAAAGATGTTAGATTGGGTTCACTTGTTTAAAGAAGTTTACTAACATTGCATGATACTAAGTGTATGCAAAGTTTACTATTTAGCATAGGAGAAGCATTTAGGATGGTGAAGAAACTCAAGTATTATCTCATATTTTAGATATAATTATGAAGAAGATTTAGTTTGGGTTCACATGTTTAAAGAAGTTTACTAACATTACACGATATCAAGTTTATGCAAAGTTTGCTATTTGGCATAAGAGGAACATTTAGCATGACGAAGAAATTCAAGCATTCTCTCATGTTTGAGATGTAATTATGCACAATAGGAGGAACATTTAAGAGGTTCAAGCATTCTCTCATATTTGATATATAAGTAATCCATCTTTAACATGGCTATCATTTTGGTAAAGCAAACAAGAAAAGAAAGCACATCTATAGTAGAGAATTATTCAACAAATTAATTTGGTGGCATCGAAAAGTGGATGACAAAAGTTGCTTCGCATGTAATTGTGGCAAAGCATCGAGCATTAAACGTTTATAGGCTTTTCTCGTGATCAACATGGTTTAGCAATCTACGCACATCAAGAAAATGCACCGTCCAAAGTGATTTTGCAAGCAATAAATCATAATTTTGACCAACATTGTTTTGGGTATTAGATTTTGAACTCATGCCATAATGTCAAAGATTACATAGATCTCAAAACAGCTCAATATCCCTAGTTAAAAACATATATGCTTAGAACATAATTTTCACCAGTGTTAAAATTGAAATTGTGACATTCAAAAACTCTGATTTAATGAACTATAGACAAAGTATACAAATATATGAACTTTCCTTTTCAATTAAATTATGTATTCACAAAGATAATCCAAATGAGTTCGAACATAATCTTGAAACATAATTCTGCCATTCAGGTAGAAATTCTATGTAGTTCTCTCATAATCAAGAAGAAAATGATACCTTTAAATTAGTCTGATTCAAGAGTCAAGTTTGAAATACAACTAGTTCAGGTTTTTCACTTAGTGTTTGAACCATACAAATTACAAAACAATTCAATTTTAATTTCACAATTTGAGAACAGAATTCCCCAATTTAGGTTTTTCACTTTTTTGAACATTCATCACAATCAAGAGTATACGTCCATCCAAACAACTCCATTTTGTGAACTGCATGGCACAAGTTTGCTTTCTACTTAACGCATCAACCTTTTAAATATTCTCCCAAAGTCTTGACTAAAAGATTTTCGAAACAATCCAATTTTATAAATATCACAAATTTGAAACAAAGTTCTCCATAAATGAGTAATAGATCTTTTACAAGCTTCCACTAGAATCAAGACTAAGCAGCTTCTAATGCAAACCAATTCAACGAGCTATATGTCAAATTTTAAAGACATAATTCCAATTTTTTATAGAATTCTTTGATACCATAGAGGCATGAGCACTTTTTAGTACAAAAATAACAAAGAAAAAACACAACTACCTAAGGAGACAATTTGTTTAGTCCTAAAATACAAAGATAAACAAATGATGCATAACAAAAACTTTGGGAGTGAAAAAAGATAGATCTATCAAAGTAAGCTAAAAGGAAAAACAACTTCCAAAATACCAAAATACATTCAATTGATAAGAAAACATACTATGAGGATAGAATTAATACAATACTTTGTTGGGAATATGCCTCTAAATTAGAAGGGGGAGTGCTTTGAAAAATTAACTAATTGATAAGAAGCTCGGGGGAAACTTACAAGTGTAGATGACGTTGTTAAGAGACAATGTTGTAGATGTCAAAACAAAAGAATAGAAACCATCTATAATAAAGACAAATGGTGGTGACTAAGACAGCTAAAGAAGGAAAAGTTGAGCAATTACCAATCATATAAGATATTACACAAGAATATAACATCAAAGATTCATTATTGTTAAAGTTAGAGATAACTGGAGTGCCACACAAAGCTTGAACAGTGTGAATATGAAGTTAATGGTTGTAATTGTCTTAGTTACTTGTATTTGTCGTACTCACCTTAGGTCAAGGTAATACTATTATCTTCAACAAGAGACTCTACAAAGAGGAGTTCACTATTAATGATACTAGCTCACATAGGCTTCTTAAATTTGATCAAATATTTCTTAGAGATGTGATTGGTAAGGACATAATGAAATCAACACTAATAAGAATGAGAGATATTAGAGCCATAACCATATCCATTACTATAGTTATCATGACCATGATTTAATTCAAGATCCACAACTACAGATACAACCATGAAAAAATAAAACAAAAGGTTCTATGGATGGCATTATATGGTTGTTGGAGGCATTAGAAACATTGAGTACTTGAGAAGGAAACTAAGAGAGACTTGCCTACCACAAAGTTGATTGAGAATTAGTTGTATGGATTACTTAAGATCAAAAAAAATATTTTACAATAAGAACTCTTCCTACTAGGCTTTTTTTTGCAACAAATCAATAATCAGTGAAAATTATACAAGTACTCATCAAGAGCATCATCCAAAGCACAAAACTGTTCTTAGAGTTCCCACCAGGCCTTCAATGTAGAGAATCTGTGATCAATGGATGGTATATAGACAGTACATCAAAAGCGTCTTGCCGAGCACCAAAGTATACTTTGAAAGCATGGTTCCATAGGAGAATAGAGTACCTAAAAGAGGATGATCTAATTCAACCATGCTATCAACAAAACTTTGAATGCATGGTGCCATAGGAGGTACTTTTGACCGACTAACTTGATGGTCAAACAAGCAGTAAATTTGTTTGAGGATATCTTGGTCGACATAAAAGTAGATTGAGAGACAAACCACAATGGATCATGGGCAAATCTTTACGTGTCTGATGGTAAGTAGATTACATAGTTAGAAAATAATGCAAGCCATTTTGCCTCTTTATAAAGAGGATAATAATTAAGGATTGCATGTTTGATAGTGAAAGAGGTCACAAAGAAGGAAAAAGAACTTCATAACCATCACTAATAAAGAAAAAGTGTTGGTTGAGAGTTCAAATGGGCTGTACTGAAGAAAGAATTAGAAATAGATCACAAAGGGACCACAGAGGAGAATTCACTAAGGGTTGTGTAGATTGTCCATGTGCCAGAGGTGTTGTTGCAAGTTGCATGTCATCGTGGGTTGTAGAGGTCGTAAAAGGAAAGTCTTCACGAAGCAACTTTAATGTCACCAAGGGATAACATCACAGAGGGCTAGTATTGCATAGAAAGGACAAGAACAAGGACTACGTAGCATAGAGGAGGTGGCGAATTCTAGGGCTTTTGGTGCCTAATAAAGAAGACCTGCATTTAGAGAAGCTTGAATAAAAAAAACAATACTGTCAAGAGAAAGAGGATCAGAGATAAGGCTTTCAATGAAAAATGGGGATGAGGAAGGATGAAGATTAGGTTGTGGCAGGTCAAATTGCTTTCATACCATGTAGAAAAAAAATATTTAAATCTTTTTTCATGAAAAGAGGAAAACTTAGTTTCCAACAATAGAAAACAAAATATAGAGAAAACTTAATAAAAACATAAATATTAGAACTATTATTTACATTTACATTAATAAAATGCTAATTATAACTTAATTTATATTCTAATTATATATATATATATATATATATATACATACATATATTAGCTTACAGATTAATATATTCAACCACTTAACATCTTTAATACAACAAATCAAATTTTATGTAGTTAGTTTTACTTAATGGACTCATATTATGTTATAGAATACCCTTGATATAATGGCTATCTTATGGAGTATGGATTGAAGCATGACTGGTATTTTACTATATCCCAACAAACCATTTGATTTCCAATAATTCATATCAAGAGCAGCAGTCCTAAATTACCTCCACACGTAAGCCACATTTTCCTTTCTCACAATGTACCAGATCAGCTCCTATATTTCATCTAGTTTATTTGAAACATACTGGTACTATAACCATCGCTTCTCTTGTACTAAAGAAACACGGTAGCAACATTTCTTAACTGTTGAATATTTCTAATAATCGGAGTAATATTCATAAAACTACCATTTTAATATTTATATTTCTCTAGCTCACATATAAGCAAAACTCATCCCCAAACCAACATCACTGTGGTCAAAATTACTTTTTGTTTACTGAAAGTTAGGTGCTTCAGTGTAAAGGTAATGTCAATATGAACATTCAAAGAGAACCCATCCATATGTACGACCATATTTATTCAACAACATTTGCTCATAAAATCAGAAAGAAGAATACCATTTGACGAAGGCTCATCCTGAGGCTTCATTGCTGGAAATAGAAGAACCTCCTGAAACAATAAACGGGAATAACATTATTATTTTAAATCTAACAGGATATAAGTAGAAAAAACAGATGTTGAATAATGAAATTTGAATACCTTGATATTTTGTGAATCAGTAAATAACATTGCTAAACGGTCTATCCCCAAGCCCCATCCCCCGGTTGGGGGTAACCCATACTCAAGAGCAGTACAAAAGGTTTCATCTAAAGCCATCGCCTCATCATCACCTGACTGACGACTCTGCATAAGAAAAAATTATATAACTTAAACCAACAAGAGAAGACTTGAAAGCAATAAACACAAAAAAAAAAATTAATTAATGATGGGTTATCTCATGCTTGAATAACAGTAAAAGTCCCTCTAGATTAAAAAATATAGCCAAATATTTTCATTACCATTGCAAATATTGCAAATGTGTTTGCAACCCAAAAATTCCTAGAATACCCTTCTTTACAAGGACTTGCAAAAAATTATACAAACTAGGACACATGACTTTTTCTAAAAGTGGTTTACCTGAAAAAATTTTGATATTTATTTGTAGTATTTAAAAACATTATGAGCTTGTTTGGCTATTTTGAAACTCAAGGGATGTATTTATGTAGTTATACAAACATCAAGAACTTATCTATGATTTACACTTAACAAAAACACAATTTTAGGATGGAAGGCATTGTTTATAAATCCACCTTTAGTTGCTCAGTGAAGCGTTCACGCTGTACAACTGGGTCATTCAATTCTGTGTATGCATTGCATACCTGCATTTAAAAGCACAAATAAGTCAGAAATAGGAACATGTTACCAAACAAAATGGGAACTACTGCCAAAAAAAAAAAAACATACCTCATGTTTATTGATGAATAGCTCAAAACGTTCAGTTAACCCTGGTCGTGATCTATGCCATTTTGCTAAAGGACTCATGATCTCAGGATGGTTGATGATAAATGATGGGTTCACACAGGTCTCTTCTAAGAAATGACCGACTAGCTGTCACGAGAATAATAGTAAGGAACGGAAAAGCGATAACATTAAAACTAGAATTTGAATCCAACGAAAAAGAACGCTTGCTGTGTGAATTAATAGTCACCAATCTAGGAAACAGCTTGTGGACTGATCAGCTGTAAAAAAGAGAAGGAACAGCAACAATCTTAAATTATTGGGCTAATTGCTGCCGATGTAAAGTACACTCAATCCTTTTACCTACTTACAAAAATAAAAACTTGTGTTGGATTGGGACAAGAACTGAAAGTAGAGGTTTCAAGTCACAAATCGCAATGGAGAAAAATGCACAGCAGGAATTACATGATTATGGAGCCCAAATCAGAATGGATTAGTGGATTAGGCTGATACATAAGGTGATTAAGAGTAAGAAGGGCATCGTTTCTTTTAAGACAATATGTGGTTTAAGTCCTACAGAATAAAGACGATTCATCTCAATGAGGTTGACCTCATCATACCAACAATTTATCTTTACGGGGATTTGACCTGGATATCGTGTGGAGACATAAAGTTGCACTAAAGCGAAAAGGAGTGGAACCTTAGGATAGTATGAAAACCTTGGATTTCAGTATTAATACAGACATTGTGAACTTGTTAACGTGGTTCCAATAAGGCCCTAGTCTACATGTAGGGTATCAAAGTAAACAAACTATACAAGAGTTCAAAGGAGATTAAGCAGAAGTTTGAGCAACATATGTCGGAGAAAATCCTCACCAGATATGATCGTCAAGATTTTACCTCATTTTAAATCAAGTCATCATCCTCTACTACTTCTAGTTTCCATAAGAGTGGTTGGGAAAATGGAAAAGAAAGACTTAAAAATTTGAGATAGTTGGGCACAACAAAGATTTTAACATTGTAGAGAAAAGTTGGCAGGAGTAAGAGAATATGCACACTAATCTCATGAAGTTCAGGAACACAATCTTTAGTCATTAGAAAAAGAAAATATTTGACTAGTTTTTTTTTGTGAAGTTTGTCCATAGCTTCTAGGTCATGAAGAAATAGCAAATATCCAAAGTACATAATCCCTAAAAGCACTATGCAAGGGACAAAAAAAAGGATGTTATACTGTCATCCACCAAAAAATTAATACCAAATAGGGCACAAAAGTGAATCATGTAATGTCAGTACAATGATTGTACCACGCTACTGTAGCAACCAGAGCCAGTGCTCTTTGCTCTACATCGGGTGAGGGGATCTCTATGAACAACAGATGGGTTACATGCTCTCAAAGTAGAGGGATCCCAATCCTTGAGAGATAGAATGATAGGAAAATAGACAAACTTGGCAACGCATGCAAGAAAAGTTACTGTTGTGACCTCTGCAAAAAGTAAAAGGGGAGGTAAAGATGGTAAAGAACCAACTCATGCGAACACCTGCTTAGTCAAGGACTCTTGCTCGTCCATATCCATCAAGCCAAACTTATATTTATAGACTTGTGATCAAGCAAATTTCAAATGCAAAGGCATTGACAAGGACAGACAGACATACACATGCAAAAATCCCTTGATCCCATAATACCACCATTACAAAGAGCAATAAGTCATTGATTGAGAGCACAAGTTGCAGCCCTTGATTTGCCCAAAACTATGATAGAGAACACAAATGAGCTACAAAAGTGGCTCAACTTGTAAAGCCCCTCAAGTATAGGCTCATACAAAATATGGTTGTACTACTTTACCTCACTGAGAACACAAACTGAAACTTTGATATGAAAAAAAAATGCCCTTTACTAATTGCCAAAAGAACAAGTGGATCTTAAAACAAATAAAATATTCTGACTTGCACCAAATTACCCCACAATTTGCAACAAAATTGAATAACTCTGCCATTGCTAATGAGGTAACAAATCCCTAATTTCTGAAATCCCTTCAAATCCATTGTCTTATGGCATAGACCAGACATCCATTACAATCTATGAAAAGTTTTTATCCTAATCACTCAAATAATCAAAATGCCTGTTTTGTTTAGTCATCACCAGAGTTATGTTTCCAGGTCATGCTCAGTAAAGTGTTCAACAAGGTTTGATCAAGCAGCATGGCAACAGCACCTCCATGAAAGCGAACTTTTACAACTAAAAAAGAGAGGTCAGGCATAAACGGAAAATGACACCTCAATTTTTAAATTCTTTATGGTTAAAACAGCACAAAGTTTTTACATGCGAATCAGCAAGAATGCTGGATTAAAAATGAAAATTTAATCACAATAAAAAACTATTAGTATGAATCTAGTGTTTTCTGGGTGGGTAGAATGTGTACTTTAAAAAGGGATTGACCAAAGCTCATTAACCTTAAATAAACCAAGTTTACACAGCAAGAATTGTCATTAATGATAGGCCAACCAAACTTCACGAAATAACTATTTTGATGACATCCCCTTGCAGTTTGCAAACATAAATTTTGAAGGTTGTGTTAATGCATTGAATATGACTAAATAAAAAAAACACATCAAATACAAAAATGTCGTCTCTTAAATGAAGCTTCTGCATTCAAAATTCCAAATAAGATTTGGACCCATAGAGTTTTATACAAATAACATTACCATTGTTCCAATATTCCCCTTTCATGGTAACTTTCGTGATTTGAATTTGTTTTCAAAGCAAGCAAAAACAAAACTTGGATTGTTTTGACACAATAAAAACATTTTGATTTGTATTTTAAGCACAAAAACAAAATAAAAAAACTGAGCAGATTTTTCTACCTGTTTGTTGGCTTTTTATAAAAAGAAATAATTAAATATGATGCCAAACAAAACTTAAATATAATTATGAACACAATCTATTTCTTTTTCTGAAGCAAATTGTAATCTCCAAAAAGAAAAAGGAATTGGGCCAGGCTTAACCATTAGCTTCTCACAACTAAACCATAATTTCTCCCCCAAACCCTATTTCTCTAATCTTCCCCTCTTCTTCAGGCAATGTTCTACCAGGGCACCACTGAAGCCAACCCCCTCTATTTTTCCCTTCTCCCTCATTTGTTAAACTCAAGCAAATGCCACCATCTCATCAATGTCACCTTCTCTATCACAGAGAAACTTGCAATGAGTCTTATTCTTTCACTCTACCTATTCTTATTCCCCTTTGTTCCTCTCCATCATCACCATTTACTTCCATTGTCCTCCCCTTATCAATGAATTTCAATTGTTATGGCATATTTTAAATCATTAATGTTCATTTATCTTTTAACTTTTCTAGTTTATCATAAATTTCAATGAATGCCTTGACAATAAAAAAAACTCTTGCTAAATATGCTTACCAAGATGTATTCATTAGCATATAACAATCAAGTCTTTGCACTGATTCAATTAAGGATAATTATTGATTTCTCTAGTTCAAAGCACAAGTACAATCATTTACAATGAATTTGCAATTAACATAAATGTTGTGATTAGGTCAACCCCCAAAACTTAATTTGATTTTAGCTAAAACCATCCAACACAAGAACTTGTCAAAATCGATTGTTAAATTTATCTTGACAAAAATTGCAATCAATGAAACTTCAATCTTTAAAATAACCAGTTGATTTCAAAATTAACTTTCTATTTAATATGTACCAATAAGTCTTTTTAACTTATTTTTCAAAATTTTAGGAATACCTAATTCTATGATCCCAACATAATTAACTTTAAATTGGATGATCTTGTTTATAATCAATTATAGAAATATTGTAATTGATCACTTAGTTTTAGCACAAGTTTATATAGAAATAACTCAGCACAAAACACATGCAGAATTGAAGTCCTTTCAAGGGACTAAAATGCTTGAGCACAAGCAGGGTTTTTTTGGCATGATTATCTCATCTAGTCAAGTCATTAACCTTATAAAAAGGATGGGTGTCTAGCCAAATGAATAAATTAAAAAACATTATTCAAGAAAAAACGAATTTCCCGATGATAGGCTCTTAGAGGGTATTCAAATAAAGATTATAAATCCCTTATAAAACCTTGGCAAAAATCTAGGGTATGTTCTCATCATAGAGATCCAATGGAAAAACATCGTAGAGAGTCGAGTGACATTTAAACCCTCAATAGTCTCTTTGCAAGATCCATGCATATTTTCAAGACCAGGCTATCAACCGCTTAGTCATCTCTCATAGATAAAATTTATTTCTTAACAAGAGAAGTTGACCATATTAGATGATATGTTAACTCCATTCTCATGCTCTTCCCATCTCCCATGTCCAAAATAAAAGAATGTGTTGATCATAGTAATGGTAATTTTGTAACAAGTCCTAAGGAATCCCCAACCCCTCTAGTTCATTGTAGAGGGAGGAACTAGTGCCTTGGTCTCCCAAACAAAATGATTGCAAGTAAAATGATGGATTTAAGTACAAATCAGTCATGATTCAATGCATATCCCAATAATTTTATTTATAATCTTCACTTTTTCTTTAAATTTAAATTACATTAAACAAAAATAATTGAAACTAAATATAGAAACAAAAGTGTAAAACAATTGAAATTGTTAAAATAATTTAAACGAACAAAATTGAACCTTGAGGAGCTCAACCAAAAGAAAATTTGAAACATAAAATCTTAAAGTGGATAGGTAAATCTTGGAGGACCTTGGATCCAAATGGACACCTAAAGATAAGGTAGGAAAGTAACTCCTATACAAGATGAATACCTTCATTGTTACAAGATTCTTGAAATACATTATGAGTTTTCTAATTTGTACTTTTATTCATGCATTAAAAGTAAGTTATAATTTTTGCATTGCATTTAGACCTTAACTAGTTTGTTTGGAGCTAAATTTTTTGCCAATAACTAAGTACTGAGCTAGTATCATTTTGCCAAGCTTGTCCAAAAAAATAATCATCCTACTAAGTCTACTCAGATATACAAATATCAAATTTGGCACATTATTTGCAACTTAATTAATTCAAAATTGCTATGTTCTAAGTTCTATGGAATAGGAGGGATAACAACTATGCAATGTAGATGCCAAAAAAAAATCCCAACAAGAAAACTGCATGCTTCACTTTCTAATAGGTTGGTAGCCATTTTTTAAGTTAAAGAGACCAATGAATCAAGGATTTATTCAACATCCATTTGGTTGTATACCTCAACAACATTGGACAAGAGATCAAGGGAAGCCTTGCTTCCAAGAAATGCCAACTTCATGATATTGAAATAAGAGAGTGAATGTGTGAAATATGAGCACAAGTCAACAAAATATTAACTCTTTTTGAGAAAATAGATTATTTCTTGAGAAAATAGAGGTTATCTATAATTTAAGGATTTTTTGGCAATCAAGCCAAACTTAGTTCAATTGATGACAAAGCTCAACCTTTTTATTCCAATTATCCAATGGGCGTTCGTTTTTCAAGTTCAAACCCATCAAAATATGAGTCATGCTTGCCAATCTTGCATGCCTTCTACGTAGGTGTTAATCATTCATATATTAGTAAAATTCAGCGTTTAGATTTATTGTATACCCTTTCATATATTATTGTTACATAGTCTTCAAACAAGGTGAATGTTAATACATAGATACATATATGCATATGTATGTATGTATGTATGTATGTATGTTATGGTATTTGAAATTTTTATCCCCATGATTATTATTCATTATCTACATTGATATCAAGATTCATGTGAGAACCCCAAGGCATATAAGCATTATGCCATGGATATAAAAAATTCAACATTGTAGCATAGATAGCTATAATATTGCATACTAATATGCGAGTGATTGTATGATAGTTGGATACGATTGTTGATGTCATCTTTCTAGCTTAGCCCATAAACCCATAATTTGATGACTCTTTAGATCTAAGGAGGCAAAATGATTTTTTATTTAGGATGATCATAAAATAATGATATGGTGAATATATCACAAAAGAACTAAGATGAGAGAATAAAGAAATAAATAACTTTAATTTTATATACATATATTACATGAATTTAATGGGAATAATGATATGTTCATTCTATTATGTGTAATTATTATATACATTGTTAGTTTTGTAATATAGATATTTGGTTTCTTATTGTTATTGAAATTCATGATGTAATTTATGGATTATAATGATAGTATAGTTATAAGTGATATACCATAATTAATCATATTTACATTATCATTATTCATTGGCCATATTGACCATTCAAGCATGACACGTTTATGTAGTTATATGTAAGTGGCATATGTTAATTAATTACATTTTGACTATCATTGTTCATAAGCTCTATGCACATGGTAACATATTACATTCATATTATGTTCATTGATATTTTGTAGTTGCATATTATGCATGTAGTATGTGAATATATAGCAATTATTATTTAATATTGCATGTATTGTACTATTTTATAATATACTTTTATATCTCAATACCATATTTGTGATGCAAAATAAGACTTCACTTAATAACTTGCTTAGACAATTCATAGGTGATTATATATTTTTTAAACATGATCTTTTGATTTGTTGATCATAATGATAAAAGCAATGACAACTATTACAATTTTACCTATTTCAGCAATTGTTAATTTTAACTGATTTTGCAAAGTAAAAGCATATTACAACAAAAACTAGATCAAATGCCTATATATATATATATATATATATATATATATATATATATGTATGTATGTATGTATGTATATATATACAAATCATCACACTAATATCAATATCAATATATTTTTATGGATGGATATTATATATTTTATTTATTTTGACAACTGTTTATCTCATTATTTAAGAACTGAATTTAATGGCTAATATCATGCCACTTTCAATTGAGGTTTTTTTTAATTCTTGTTTTCAAACATATAATATTCATTAATTGAAGCTCAACAAAAACTAGATTAGCAACCATACGATCTATGTTGTTATAGTACAAAGTCACATTACTTAGCCCGTTACCACAACCTATAGCCATATGGGTTGAGGTTACCAAGGTTTTTGAAACAAATCATCTTCCAAGCCCAAAGTGCCATGCATATGACGTTTTTAAAACGGATTATAAAGTGATACAAAATGGCTACCATTAAGCTGAAACCATAAGTGCAATTAAAGAACAAGAAAATCAGCATTACTGAATCAACTGAAACAAAACTCTTTTTCATAGACCAAAGTTAGAAAATTACCTGTGTTTAGATCAAATAAGAGTGACTAAAGTTATTAAATAAGACAAAACAATCTAAAATAAAATATAACAAACAAGTAATGCGGGAACATATTTAAAATCAATGCTGAAAGAAAGTGCAGAAAAAGCTTGATTTCAAAACCTTATAATATCAAAATACACCTGAACAAATAAGTATAGTTATTTTGATAGTATTATTTATTAGCAATAACATATGCTTGGCTCACTTAACATGCAAAAAGAAAACAAAGTAGCATAGACCAAATCAAACATCTGCTCTACTATAAATTTACAGCATATAAATGAGAACGTCATAAACCTTGTCCAACAGCCTTGCAGTTGTCTGAGGTGGAGGGCATGCCACATCATACTTTGCACATGCATCTAGTAGGTATTTATTTGCTGCATCACTAGAAAGATCTTTTGGTATATCCAACTTCGCCATTTTTTCCAATTCCTCAATCATATCAATTCTTCTGGAAAAACCAAAAATAATAAAAAAAGAAAAGGGTTAAATAGAAATATCACAGGCATAAAAGAGTTTGTCTCCTAACAATAGTCAAGTATATAAATAAATAGTCAATAAAATGAGCAAACCATACCTGAAAGGTGGAGTAAAATCAATCTCTATCGGTTCCTTGTCTACTCCATTAGAATGGTACTTTATTTTATATCCACCAATTAATTCCTCCACCATACCTATTGTAACATGCCAAGTTAAATTACATAATTGATTATAACACTGCAATAGACAACATTAAGTTTCTCTGACAACATTGCAATCAACGATCTTTACCCTGTTCCACATCATTAAGAATAGGATTCATTAACCATCACATTAACCACATTGCTAAGAATAGGATTCATTAACCATCATCACATCAAGCTAACCATAGGGCAGTTTAGCACTAATAAGCGTAATATTTCCAATCCTAAAGTTTACATAACTTCAGTCGTTAACTTTCTGTCAATCCTCTTCAGCATTCCTTCTGAGCATTAATTCTGCCAACCCACCGTTTGCCATAACTTTAACCACTATCACATGTGCTCAAACAGCTCCAATCCATTTCCCTCTATTTTATAAAACACATTGTTATAACTTCTATTCAAAGGGGTCAAATAAATTAGTTATTTACAATATGCAAAGTTCTGATAATTTACTTTTGATTCCAAAAAAAAATAACTAAATGGAATGATTCATCAATTTTATTTTCTTTAAAAGAGATAATGGCATTTAATATATCAGCATGAATAAAGCAAACCTGAGTTCTAAAATAAAAATTATTTGTACTAAATAAATGTTTTTTTTTTCTGAAACGCGTAATTCCCAAGGCAATTAAAGTTAGTTACAGCAAATAATAAGAAGAATACTGCAGCAGGACTATGGAAATAGAATACTCTATACTTACCAAAGGATTTGCTCAGCAAGCCGAAGACTTACCAGAAAGCAGTTGCTCAGTAAGGGCCATCACATCATTGTAATCTGCATAAGCCATATAAAATTCACAAGTTGTGAATTCTGGATTATGGGTCAAATCAATTCCCTCATTCCTGAACTGCTTTCCAATCTCATATACACGGTCAAGGCCACCAACAATAAGCTCCTTAAGGTACAATTCTGGGGCAATTCTCATGTATAATTTCATGTTTAACTCATTGTGATGGGTAACAAAGGGCCTGGCTGTTGCTCCACCAGCAATCATGTTCATCATTGGTGTCTCAACCTATGGAATTGTGCATTAAAAGAATAGCACACACTAATCTAACACTTGTGATATAGAGAAAGAAATAGAATGACAATACCTCTAAAAATCCAAGGTTGTCGAAGAATCTTCGGATATATGAAATGATCTTGGCCCGTGTCCTGAATATTTGTCTAACCTCATGGTTTACCAGTAAATCTAGATAACGTTGACGATAGCGGGTTTCCTGTCACCAAATTTAAGTAGAGGGTTTTATAACAAACAAAGCTAAGTAAATGAATTCCATATATAAGCATAGACAATATAAGGATCAAATTGCAGGATGCATCATATGAAATGTATATCACAAAAAAGCCCAAAATAATCAAAAGAACCTCACACTGTTCAGTAAAAAAGCCAACAAGAAAAACAAAAGACTAATGCATCCAAAACATGAAAAGGTAAAAAAAACTGCCTAAAAATCAAATTGAAGAAAATATAAGAAGAAACAAATATTACAAAATAAAAACATGGCATGTTCAGGGTAAACTTGGTATAGCTTAGAAACCAATAAAGCAAGTCAAGGAATAATGGTCTAAGCTGAAAACTTCTTAAAAGTAAACAAAAAAGTAGTCCTAGCTTCTAGAAACATAAAATGGGTAAAAATAAAATGGAGAAGTGGAATACTTAAAATGCATTATTAAGCATGGAACCTAACACACGTGCACACAAACTCAGACACATAGCAAACTCTTGCATAAGCATGTGTTTTATGCATTCACAACACAAACAAAGGCATTAGTAACAGTCAAAATGAGAGAAATGGGGAAGATGGGATTGTAGAACTTCTGAATCAAGTTACAGTTAAAAAGAACAAAAATTGAACAAAAAAGGGGGTGATGTGGAAGTCAGTGAGGAAGCCAGAACCAAAGATAACCCCCTTCAATTTTTTAAAATCGTTCAATACAGCTTCAACATGTATAACCAGAGAATAAGCATCATTTTCAAGCAAAGATACTCTTATTTTATAAAGAACAACCAAAATACAAAAAGTACAATTATTGAAAACAATGTTATTATTTTCAATATAGCAAATATTGTACTGAATATAAGTTAGATAAAGCATAAAAAGAAAGTATACCTGATCTTTGAGAACATAGGTTTCAGGATTCCTGGGCAAACCTGGAACCCATTCAGATCCCAATACTCCTTCATGTTTCTTCACAAAAATGATGACAATAAAAAGATTTCCAGAAAATTAATTTCATAAAAAAGAAGCTTTAGATCTATTCCAGAAAAAAAACTTTTAAAAATAAAATTACAGAAATACTTGCAATATCTAAACAGTTTTACCTTTAAAGAAGCATTTTCTGGACCAGCCTTTTGTCGGGGTATCATGTGAAGGCAATGAGAAAGGACAACAAATTTCTTGGGGAAGATACTAAGCTCTCCTCTTTTACTCTTACCTGTTGAAGCCAGATATACATTTTCCATTCAATATTATTGTTCTTTGTCCAAAACCAATGCAAAAATATGCTACAAATTAGCAGGATATTAGGTTAAACTTAGTCAAATAAAGAAAAAGTGAAAAGCCAAAGAAAACAAGAATTTGGACCACTTTATCACAAAGTCTCAACAACAACAGAAAGGCTAAATGATCAAGAGATCAAACCTAACCATGCAGTAAAAGATAACAACTGCATCTCAAGAGGATCAAAAACAGAGTTCTTGGGCTAGCACCCATCAAACTATCCAATAGAAAACAAAACATGGTAGATTCAGATTTCCCCATGATATGAACACTGATCACATTGATCAAAGCAATTGATTTCAAGAGCAACCAACACACAATTGTGTTAAAACTGATCAGACTGTTCGATCTTCTGCATTAAACCATTAAAATGGTCGAGACAGTGCCAAAGTTAACAAACCCAAATTTCTACAATTTTGATAAAGGTGAACTTCGAATAAAAAATGAAAGGTGAGGGGAAATTTGGGGACAATTTTAGATAAAATCAGGTTAGATCAAAATTATGGAATTGCCAAAATCTAGGATTTTTGGGATATTTTAATGACTACACAAGTCCATTGTGATAGAAACGAGAGGGTGTGATTGGTGATTATCATTCCATTCCAGGCCTCTAACCAATAATCAAATGTGGCATTGAAGAGAGTTGAGATGGTGAGATCAATGAGTTAATATGGCGAAAAACTAATGGGAAGCAAACCTCTCCACCCAGAAGAAAAATGAATAAATTATGGTAGACAAAAAAAAAAAAAAACAATTTCCAGGAACAAGACGAAACTTCACACCTCCAGTAACTCAAATAACAATTTCCCTAGCTGTCAAACACCCTTTCCCCGTAGCCCTCAAGCCAAACTCAACCTAAAACTTGACCTTCTAAGACCTCCCAGATCTCTCTCTGTCTCTATCTAAGATGATCTATTTTAATGCTAAATTGTACTATCCATTAGATTCCTAAGCCCAAGATAAATGATCGGTCTACACCTACAGGTTCCTTTAATAATCACAAGAAATTATTAGCAATTTGAAAAGTAATCCCAAATCTCAAGATTTTTGCAACCTCCTCAAATCTATTTAGTCCTCTCTAATTGAATTTCATACAAATCCTCAAAAATGACCTTTAAATTTGTGCTCTAGATCTCCAACAAAATGATAGTTGCTTCGATTCGAAATCTAAATTTAAGCAAATCAGAACAGGTCCATCCAATAGTCCAATCATGTTTAGACCATCATGCCCAATCAAACAATCCAATTAAAGACAATTGGGCAATCTGATCAAACATCAGTCCCTACCCTTTCAAAAACCATAAAATAAGACACTTCCATTCAAGCTAATCAAATGTTTAAATCTTGCAATCAAATGTTCCAATCAAGTCATTCAGAATTGGATCGCTCTATCACCTCTATCTAATCTAATCAATAGAAGCATATTCCAATCTTCTACAATTTGAATTTTACAAAATAGAAGTTTGGCCAATCTTGAACAATTTCAATTATATGTTTTGGGCTCTCTTTTAGATGCTCTTGTTAGCTTCTCCATCATATTTAATCTCTTGATCAATTGGGGATAGTTTAAATCATGCAACAAAGAGTGCAATCCAAGAAGCATCTTAGGGTCACAATAGATCATTTCAAAGAAAACGATAAAGAATGAGAATTTCCTATTGAGTGACCTTGTGCACAACATGTTGAGATTCAGATAAATGGGTCCTTGTGAGGCCTACAGTTGGCCTAAAGAATTCCAAAGGAAATTTTGTGAGCAACTTGGTTCAAATCAAACAGTTCTAAACCAATAACGTAAGAGCTTCTAAAGAACAAGTATATTTGTTGCCAGAGTGTATGCTAGGAAAACTCTTGTATAGAGCCGAGTTATGTTTTTTCTCTAATAAAGTTCATTAGAGTTTTCTGTATATTCCTTAATGCATTTATCTCAAGATTGTGATGTTTTCTATGCATGCAATCTTATCATCAATCTAGTGTGATGACAGATTTTTTCCTACTAGTTTTTCATTGCATTACTCAATCGAACCAATGCACATCAACCCTCATTAGCATCACATTCATTCCACTTCCAGTGTCAAGGGTAGGTAATGGATAACTGAGCTTAGACTAGAAAACTTTCTCAAGGAACAAAAATGAATATAATTTGGTATAAAGTTAGGCAGCCTTACGGAACATACCAATGAAAATCTTTAAAAAGTTAGTGAGATCATGAAGAACATTCAACCAAAAACTACTGCACTTGCATAGAAGCTCAATAAGGAGCTAAGAGGACAACTACAGATCATCTAAAGCATTAAAATACTTGCTCTACAAAAAGTGCAAAATAATAAAGCTAGAAGTTATTCCAGCCATCTGGAAAACCTTGGTCCAATTCGAAAATAAAGCATAAGCATTGAACATTAAATATGCAAGAATAGTGTATCAGTAGCTATGAAAACAAATGTCACAAGAAGGCAGCCAGTGAAAATCCAATGTAAAGCATTAAAACAATGTACTAAACATATAAGCAAACCTAAATTTTGTCAGAACTAGGTAATCCAGTACTATGACCAATCCTTATATATGCCATGGGTACAATAGCACCACAACCAGAATATTTTGTTGAACCAGAGGTATTAAGGTGGAGGCAGTGACATATGCAACAATATTCTAGGCACAACCTCGTACTGCCCTAACTACTTAATTCTCCCAGTATACTTAAATACATCAAAAAGACAAAATTCAAAACTACAGTTGTCATGTGCAATATAGCACTATGTAGAAATCACCATATACATAATCAATGCTGTTTGGAACTATTAACCACATGGAAATGAATTGTAAAAGCAAGACAACCTGGGTAGCCAGAAATACCAACAATGTCCCCCCGTTTAACACCACCATGTAATCTTGAAAATTCAAGTTCATCCAAATCTGAATCCCTAATAACAAAGAAAATCAAAATGTTATCATTCACAAGAAAAATAATAATTATTTTATATTATTTTACAAATATTTACAAAAAGATTGTTGAAAGTATCTCCACTGCACTATTACAATTTTTTGCCAAAAAAATAGAACATTTAGCTTAACTAAAGCTGTGCTGGCAAGCATAAGCATCTTATCTAGTCCAGCATTAACATATGACTCGGTTAGGAAATTTCTCTGTAGTTAGTTTTAGAAAAACCAATACACTACAACATATATGACCAAGTTTCGGAATTTGCTTGGTAGCAAGTTTTTGAATAACCAATATAAAAGAACATAAAACTAAATAGGTCAACAAAGTACTAAGCAAAATATAAATTAAGGGCATGAATTTATTCAAGTTTTCTTTTCCTTGGAAGACAATTATGTTGAATTTTGTACTGTTTGAGATTTAGTTTAGGATTTAGCTGTGGATTGGTTTGAGATTTCTAATTATGGCTTTTTTCTTGTGTCTCACATACTAAACAACCCAACAAAAATGTACCATATGATCAACCTGAACAGATAGTACAATGAAAATCATGGATAGTACAATTACCAAAAATTCCAAATCGACCCCTTGCCTGAGAGGATTAAACGATACAATCATTTTGAACCTAACGAACAATCAATTGAGCAATTTTGGACCCTGGTTTCACATGACACAAAAATACACATTGTTTTGTATGATCAGATCTTGGATAGCAAGTGACAAACAATATACTTGGATCATCGCATAATGCCATGTGAATATCGGAATGTACAATGAGTCAATCAAACCCTACAACCTAATAATGAGAGCAAAAGATCGGACTATTTGAAAAGGAATTATTGAGAAAAAACATAAAGATCATATAGTTCGATAGAACCAAGACAGTACAATAAAATTCAAGAAAGGGGTCGAAACTTGTGAATAGTCTGTCTGACCTAGTGTTACAAACAATTATATGATGTTAATCGCATTGTTTGAGAATAGGGATCAAAAAATACAATGAGGAGGTTTCTATAATGAACTATAATAAAATGTTTAAAGGAGTTAGAAACTCCTAATAACTATTTTTGTGAATACTTATTATATAGTAAATATAAACAGTTATTGATAAGTTGTAATGAGAACTATGTAAAAAATAAAAAAAATAATAATAAAAGAGGAATTTTAAAGCAGTCAAATAGACAAACTAAATAATTATAATTTTAGTATATTAACATGTTCATTATCTTAAAATAATATTGTGGATTGAGATGTGATATGATGTGAGTATTTAACATGATATGAATTTATTTATATAACACTAATCTATGAGATATTCTATTATGAAGAAATATAAATGTAAAAAGATTTTCTCTATGACCTTATCTTGCAGCTACACAATATGAGAAACCCGTCTGTCTATTGTCGTTAACACCTAGATTAAGGAACACGATACGTTAGAGATATCGACAAAGAGAGCATAGGATGCTGGACAATGTGGGCGGCAGTTCTGTGATATGTAATGAGAAAATCACCATTTTATCATCATTGGTAATTGGAACAGCAAAGGCCCAACTATAGTGAGCACTAGACACTAGGTAATATAGGTAATGACTTTGTGATTGATGACGATATGATATGAGAACTTAAGAAATAAGGATAGTATTTATATGAGAAAATTAGAATCTTAAAGAAAAAACACAAAAGAAATAAAAAAATGAAACGTATTCAATACTATATGATACTAATATTATAAGAAGACTTATGCATACATGAATACGATGAATACGAGCATATATGAAATAATTCAATATCCTCGTAATTTCATAGATTGGCATGCACTGTTTTATTTACTTTTTAATCTTATGTATTAGCTACATTATTATATTTTCATATTACTTTACTACTTTATAGTATGAATTTAAGGACTTTGTTGTTGTATTATTTGATAGATAATGTATTAATGTTCTTTTTTAATTTTTGCATTATATAATAATTTTGAGATTATGTTACTTTTATTTGATTGTTCCACCTATAGTGATATATAAATTGAGATGTCTTTAATCATCATCCTCGATTTTAGTTTGTGTTCTCGAGATGTCATTGCTTACTTCATGTTTTAACACAAAATTTTGGTATTTTAGATGTTCCATAAGATTTTTTTTAGATTAAGCCAGACGAGACATGAGAATCAATCACCAAAATTCACTTGGACAATTAGAATTTTAACGTTACATAGTTTTTGTATTTCATATAATCATTTGGATGGCTATAATTATTATAAACCAAAGAAAGCTTACCAAATAAACACATTATGAGCTTCTAACTATTTTATAGACTTGCAATTATGAATAAGCTAAACATACAACTTCTTAAGCCACTTAACTATTCAGTACATTTGTTTATTAAACTTTAAGGAATAAATCACACATGAGAAAAAAATAAATTATCAATAAGTCCACAATAATCCAAAACAGAACTACATAAAAGATTACTTTGCTTGCATATTTGAACAATTAAAAATATGCTCATAAATCACAATGAAAGAGTTGATATGCTAAGATGGCTAAAATATCAAGATAAGACTGATAACAAATGCAAATCAAGAATTTATAAGAAACATGACTAGCCATAAAAGGTTATGAATTAAAGAAACAATGATTAGTGAAGGAAAGGCCAAACAAACAAGCCAATACAAAGCATCAGGGAAGAACAATTGTCTAAGTCCCTAACCCCTAGTAAAAGCAAGCAAGAATTCATAGACCACATGTAAAGCTTGCCACAAGCAAACTACGAATTAAAGAAGCAATGGTTAATAAAGTATAAGCCAAAATAGTCAATAAAAGGAGGCATCATGGTGGAGCAATTTCTAAGAAATCATACCTAGCATCAGCCATGACTTGCACTTTCACACCACCACCATACAAGTCATAGAAGTAAAGCTTTGACGAAGATGTCCTCTTGTTCATAATTCTCCCTTGTAAAGGAAAATATTATTTACAATAACATCATCTGAATGAAAAAAGTTGAAACAAAGGATTCAAGTAAAAGATTCATAAAGCAACTAGTACCTGCCAAGTTAACCTTGACATCTTTAAGATGCTCTCCTTGATCAAGATTTGCATATTTCTGAATGTATTCTTCAATTTGTATTGAAACATGAAACTTATGTGGATATGGGTTTATCCCAGCCATCTTCTGCGCTGATAGGTACCTTATCCTGTTCTCAAAATATTGCTGCAGCAGAAGAAGAAGGATACTCCAACATACCAAAAAAAAGTAATTTTGCAAGGAATGCAATCAACAAAGAGAAAAAATAAATTCTGTTTTCAACGCAGAGAGAACCGTTGGGTCCATGTCCTCATCGTCCACTGCAACAGTCTTCTGCGTCTGTGAATTTTGACTGGCAGCAGCCTGAAAACCGACCGCGACAACTGAGAGCATATTTAAAAGTACAAAAAAAAAAACCAACAAACAGAATAGGGGAAAATTAGGGAATGACACACCTTCTTCTTCTTCTCTTCTTCTTTCAGGCGCTTCTCCTCCTCTTTCTGTTTCTTCTTCAATTCCCTCTTGAAAGCGCTATGGAAGGGGGGGAAAAGGATAGAAACGAGGAGACAAAAGGATATAACTCAAAAACAGACTCACTGACAGACGAATACTTTTTGCTCAGAGCATCGGCGGCGGTTGCATCGACGGAGAGATCTGAGATCATCTCCGTAGCACCATCTACGCCATCCGCCATCGGGACACGGAGAAGGAACTGCGGAGGTTGCCAATGAGCAGGACGGGGACGAAGACCGGAGATGACAACCGCAAATAGTCGGTAAATTGCGGCGAGACGGACTTAGGGTTGTTGGCAGCTTGTAAGAGCACTCGTCCAAATTCCAACAGTTCTAACTCCCAAATGTGGAGTTGACATCAAACGGTCGGATTTCTAATTACAAAATGATATTAATTAAGTAATTAAAATTAGTTTTGCGAGAACTTTAAATTATTACAAATTCAAAAATTACAAATAAATAAAAATAAAATGGAATTAACAATTACTTTTTCGTTAGTAGATTAAGTTGAAGCTTTATTGAAAATTTTATTATTTAATCAAAAGAAAAAAATTATCTACAAAATTTGACTATTGAATTATTAGATTTTGATAATTTTCTTAGTATTGATAATTTCAATATATATATACACATACATACATATATATTAAAATATAATACTAAAAGTTAAAATAAAAAATCATATCAACTAAATAAATTAATTAGTATAATATAAAAAATTTAATTAATCTTAATTTTTAGTGTAAAAATATATAATTATTAGAACTTAAAATAAATTTAAAAAATGATCAGTTTTACCTCAAAAAAAATTAAAAGATATAAGTGGTTCAAAATAATTATCCAATTCATCTATTTTTAAAAAATATCTCTGTCACATATTTAACTTATTATTTAAAATAATTTTGCTAAGAATTTAATCTAAAGTTTTTAGAATATATTTACTTATAAAATAAACTAAAATAAAAATTTCCTTTTGAAAAACAATATATAAGATGTGGAATCGAAATTATCACCTTTTTTTGTAAAAACAAAAAACCTTTTATTTTGGGTTTATTTTTCTAAAACATTTCATACTTTTAAAAAATTGATTTTAAGTAACAAACAGCCCAACTTTTATAATATACTAAATGAAAGAATTAATAACAAAATATTACAAGAGGTTTTAATCTAGTTTTTATTTTAAACCCAAAGATATAATTGATTCAGATGCATGACAAACCCTTATTATCCTTAATACATCTTGACAATTAATGTAGGATCTTGAAATGTCCAAACTAATAAATAAGGAATAGATATTGAATCTTAGAACAGAGCTCATTAAAGATATAATAGTTATTAAGAATAAAATACCTTGAGAACTTATCATGTTATTAATAGAGGACATAATTTGTTGAGGGATCCACACCATTTGTCAGAAGTATAGTTACAATGAAGCAAGGAGCACAAGCCAAGCAATAAGGAATAGGAAATTTGATCATAAAAGTGAGAAAGCATTTCATTCATGAAGAGAGAGATTTTAGAGAGAGAGAGAGAGACTTAAGGAGTTGTTATCCAAAATAACATATAATTATCATAGGATCCTAAAATATCTAATAAATAAGGAACATATGAATCTAAACATCCAATCTGTTAAGAACACAATATCTTGATATAGGAAACAAACATCTTGAGAACTTGTCATGCTACTAATCGAGGTAACTCATCCAGGGCTCCACACCATTTATTAAAAGTATAGTTGGAATGAAGGAGCACAAGTCAGCCAATAAGGGGGAACAAGAAGTTGAATCACAAAAGTAAATAAGCACCAATAAAGAGGGAGGGAGAGAGAGAGAGAGAGAGAGAGAGAGAGAGAGAGAGAGAGAGAGAGAGAGAGTGAGTGAGTGAAAGAAAGAGGAAGCCTTGGGGAGTTGTTATCCAAGATAGTTGATGATGAATGGTGGAAATTGTTGTATAAATATATTAGGTTTTTCCTTGTTAATAACATTGAATTTTTCTTTGTGTATTTGTGTTCTTATGTCTAATACTTGTTTCTTTATTCATTTCACATGAATTCATTGTGTCCATTGTATACAACATGTTTTAGGTAATGTCAAGAACCTGTCATTATTTAGTATCAAAGTATAAATCACATATGATAATGTTGATAAGTGGGAGAGTAATGAAAATAAGGAGATGACACACAAAAGAGAACATATCTTTGGAAGAGCAAATGGTTAATCCAATGCAAAGAATGCAACTTCTCATAGAGATGTAGTAGATAAAGATGACAACACTTACCCTTATGAACCACCATATGACAAGAATGATTCTACCTAAAGTAAAATAACAAACAAGACCCAATGAAGGGAAAGCCTCCAAAAGAAGCAATGATGGCCATCATGAAAATATGAGTTTGAATAGAAATTGTATCATGAAACCTATAAATGTTGAGGAATGTTTTGATATTCTGACTCACAAGTGTGAGGTGGACGTTGAGAAGTTGATTACATTGTTGGGTTAATCGGAAACTATTCGACATATGGGTATAGTAGGACAAGCAAGATTGCTTTTGCAAGGTTAAAGTTCATTCATCATGCACTAATATGGTAGAATTGTCATCTACACTCAAGTGTAATGTGGGATTGCAATTAGAGCGATTCCAACAATTTTTTAAGTGAAAAGCTCTACCACAGAATTTGGAGATAGGCAAATCTCATTTGGTGTGAAAATTCGAGATAAATGAGTACTCAGTGAGATTACCTTCTCACATTGATGTTGATATTACACTACTTTCCTTTACTAATATTCCCAAAGCATGATGGCTATGGCTTTCAGAGAGAGCTTAAATAAAAAACAACAAATAGAGGTGGTCATCAGAAAATAATGCACTGGGTTCTTCCAAGATGGCTCTCTTATGTGGAATGCTAGAAGTTGTTATTCTAATCTAGGTGAAGCCAAAGTTGGTGAATGCAATTTTTTACTTTGGATGACACAAGAGTTTGGTTGTCACAAATCTTATGGAGAGACTTGGGCTTAAGACATTACCCCATCTCGATCCACACACATTACAATTGAAGAATAACTATGTTGAAATAAAGTTAAGAAACGATGTCATTTGAAGTTTAGCAACACTAGATAATTCATTGACAAGGTTGTGTATGATGTCATTCCACTTAATGTTTATTAGGTGATTTTTGGTAGCTACTACACATGAGAGTAGGAAGCAGTGTATTGCTGGCACTAATAAAGAAGGTGATTGATAGGAAGAGTTTTATGTTTGAAAGAGAACATAATATACAACTTAAAAGTATTTGAGCAGCTAATTCATGTTCTAGAAATTCCATGTCAAACCAACAACCAAAAGAAGTGATACCTCAAAATAGGTGACTACATCAAGGGTCAATGGATGATGGCCACCCATAGAAGTTCATTAGAGAAGAAAAGCTTCAAGAAACTATGGACTTCAACCACAAAAATCATGCAAGGAAAAGTTCATAGGTGTTGATGGCAATTAGGACTCAAAATGGGTATCTTCTTAAAAAAAAAAATAGCATATCAAGGAGATCTCAAGGGTTCATGGCTTGCCTCAAGAATGGATAGGTAGTTAAAAATTCAAAGGGATTTAAAATCAATAAGAAATGAGGAATATGATCATAGATTAAGTGTTTTCTTAAGAAGGATGTTTTCTTGAGTAAAGTTGGAGCTTTGTTAAGGGTTGGTCTTCACAAATTGAAGTAGTTGAGAAGAAAGTTACAAAAGAGTGATGTCTTTCGGAGATCAGACAAAGACCCTTGTTTATCTTGGAGAAAGGCCCTAAGAGAAGGTTTCGAGAATGAGTTATTAAGATGGCTTTGATCTTTATGAGGTAATCATGAGAGGTTGGAGAGAAATCTCGAAAGGATTGACTCGAAAAAGAGGCATTGATGATTTCTTGTAGCAAAGTATTCGATAATAATTCACCAGATTATTTGTAAGGATAAACAAGGCAAAAATTATCTACACCAAAGATTGCATATATCAAACTAAGGGAGAGAGTTTAAGGGAGAGATGTAGAGCTATTGGATAGTTAATAGTATAGAAATTTGGGTCCCACATTATTTTTTCCAAGAAGAGTTTGTCTTAGTTTGTGTTTTTCAAATGTTGCTTGAGTTTCATTTGTGTTCCTTAAAAGGGGTTGAGACCAACAAGTTATTCTCAAGAGAGAGGCAAGGCTTAAAGGATTGTCATCTAAGGTAGTTGTTTAAGGATGAAAATCCACTAAAAGAAATAAAATAAATTGTTTGATAAAATTATAAAATTTTTCTATATATTTATATATTCTCTTGTTCATTAGTTATTTTACAATTCATTTAATACAATTTCATTGTGTCCAATTTATATACTTATCTCAAGTGACGTTGGGTATGAATCGTGATGTTATGTTATACTTGTTGTAATTGTATTGTATTTTAATAATGTTGCATAGGTTTTGAGTGTATTATGTATTACTTATTTCACAATTCATTCCACACTATTTTATTATGTAGAATATGCACAACTCATCTTGAATGACATCAAGTGCATATCATAGTGTTGTGCGTTATTATTATTACAATTATAATGTATTTTAATAATGATGCACCATGCATGAGTGCTTTGGGTTATATAAGATTTTAGATAAGCACATTATTTGTGTCATTGAAAACATTTTTGTTTGACAATCTATCATTTCAACTACATCTTAATCATTACCTAAGATTTTTTAATGTTTATTGTTTCACCTAAGCAAACTTGCTATCATAGTTTACCTTTGATGGATGGTCCATTTGAGTGAATGTTCGACCTGTCCAAGTGATCTCAAGGATTTGGCAAGGCTTTTAACTTAGGTATTATCGTTCATCTCCACTTTTTTGCATGGAGTCCCCTTCTTAGTGGTCATGTACATTTTTTTTGTATTGCTTATGATTTAAATAGAGTTTGGAATCCAAACAACCTACCTTACCAAAAAAACATGAACATAGTTAATAGTTCATATTTATGCTATAAAATTTCAATTTATCAACAAATATAAAACTTGTTGAATATCAAAAAAAAAAAAAAAAAAAAACAAATATAAAACTTGTGAGAAATGAGTTGAACTATAAACCTTTAAAGTTCCACATTATAAGATTAAGCATACAATTGCTAAGAATAAAACTAAAAAACAAAAAAAATCAATGAATTTTTTATTAGATTGTTAGAGAGAAAATTTTAATAACAAAATAAACAAGATTACAATCTCTTGTAAGAAAGGTATTAGACTTAACATGTAAGATATAAACATGCACACACATGTAATGTTTTTATATTGTTTCAAAAAGAAAAATAAAGACAAAATAGACAAAACACTTAGATTAGCAAAATAAAAGATGAAAGAGAAATAAAATGATACTATGAGATAACTTGAGGATAGTCTCTAATGCCACTACAATGTCATGTGAATCAAATCAATCATTATAAGTCTTGAAAATAGGTGAAATAGCTACATTTTAAAACCCTAAATCTATGTATAAGAGTAGCCAAAATTATGGAATAATGTTTCTATTTTATTTTTAAAATTCTAAGAACACTTTTTTTACCAAAAAAAAAAAAGAAAAAGAATTTTACAAAATAATAATTACAACAAATGCAGTGTGAATTAAAACATTGTGGTAAGCCCTTGAATTGGTCGAGCAGTTTAAAGCGAAACATCTGAGGTAGTTTGTCAAACTTAGTTGTCAATTAGCATGGGTTTAATAGTTAAAAGTACATTGTCCTTTTGTGACTATAATAACTATAATAAATAATATTAATAATAAAAAAATATAATAAAACATTTATACTCCTTTTATTTAAAAAAAAAAGTAGCAGTATCATTATTATGAAGAGAGGTAATGATTATGAAAAGAGGTGTCACAATTATAAAGAGATTTATCATGATTATTAAAAAAATTATCATAATTAAGAAGAAAATTGCCTAAGGTTAACACTAAAGCCTAAAATTGATGCTCAAGCTAAAAAGAAAAGGACTGACAACTACCCGATTAGCGATTGGGCACTATTAATAGGAACAACTACTTAATATACTAATTGAACATGTGAGCTTAGCTTAAAATTTGCACCTCCAAATCCAAAAATCCTAAGTGCATCTATATTACATCGAAATAGAATTGTCTGTTTTAAGATAACTACGAATTAGATTTAAATCTCCAATCTCATACAAGACCAATGTCACAAGATTATCACACTTCTATCACTTCTTAACAATTCAAAATTGTTAAACAATTACTTTGCAATGAATTAATGTATTGAAATATCTAGTTGGATGATTGAAGTTATCTTGTTTTAGTGTAGAAGATTTCTATCTTCAAGTGGATCCTCTTAGTTCTTGATTCTAAAATCTTTAGTTATGAGGTTCTAATAGATTTGTAGTTCACTTTATTTGCAGCATATAACTTATCCCCTCAAAACTGGCTACTTCTATAAGGTTTATCCAATCACTTGTTTAACATTGCCTCTTCAAAATCCTTCAGTATTTGAATACATCAACCAGTATTGAGTTTATGACAACATCTTCATGGAGATAAAATAATGTGTTTGATCTAATAGATATTTATATTGGTCACTAAATCCCTGTGAAACCATGTGTTCAAGTTCTAACTTAGTTACCTACTACTTTTGCTGTTACTAACTGTACTAAGCAAATGATATTCAATCAGCAATTTCTGCTTTCCACACCTCTTTTTAGTTCAAATCTTATGAGTGGTTGAAATATTCAAATCCTTGCAGGGATTTTGATGAGGAAAATTAGAAAAATTGCAAAAAACTTGGACAAGCGATTGAAGAAAGCTTGCAATAGTAGCAAATTGCCTGTTGTTATAAAGATGCTAAGCTTTATGCTGCATGAAAACTGAAAACACTTAATGGGACTCTACTGTATCAGTTTGGATGAAGGAAACTTTACTGCCGTGAAAAATGTAAAAATATTTAACTCATCTGATAAACTCTTTACAATCAGTAGTTAAACTCAAGTAATATCTTGGTATCATGACACCTAATGTATATAAAAAAAACTTTTGGATATAGAGAAAAGCAAGTTTGTACATGGGAAATCAACCCTGCATCAAATAAAAAATGACTTTGTCAATGCTATAATGAGTGAACATTCTTAATTTCAACCCTTCATCTCAAGTAACATCTTGGTATCATGACATCTAATCTATATAACCAACTTCTAGATTGGGAGAAAAACAAGTTTGTACATGGCAAATCAACCCAGTATCAAACAAAAAATAACTTTGTCAATGCTATCATGAGTGAACATTCATCATTTCAACCCTTCATCTCAAGTAATAACTTGGTATCATGTCATCTAATGTATATAACAAACTTCTGGGTTGAGAGAAAAACAAGCAAGTTTGTACATGGGAAATCAACCCTGCATCAAACAACAAATGACTTTGTTAATGCTATAATGGGTAAACATTCATCATTTCAACCCTTCATCACAAGTAATATCTTGGTATCATGTCATCTAATGTATATAACGAACTTCTAGATTGAGAGAAAAACAAGCAAGTTTGTACATGGGAAATGGACCCTGCATCAAACAACAAATGACTTTGTCAATGCTATAATGAGTGAACATTCATAATTTCAGCCCTTGATCTCAAGTAATATCTTGGTATCATATCTAATGTATATAACAAACTTCTGGATTGAGAGAAAAAACAAGCAAGTTTGTATATGGGAAATCAACCCTGCATCAAACAACAAATGACTTCGTCAATGCCATAATGAGTGAACATTCATCATTTCAACACTTCATCTCAAGTAATAACTTGGTATCATGTCATCTAATGTATATAACAAACTTCTGGATTGAGAGAAAAACAAGCAAGTTTGCAAATGGGAAATCAACTCTGCATCAAACAACAAATGACTTTGTTAATGCTATAATAAGTGAACATTCATCATTTCAACCCTTCAACTAGAACCATTGCCCCTTGACCAACAATTCCGCTCCTAAAACATAACCCAAAAATTACTCATCGTCCTCTTTGGTCCCAGATGTTATACTTGTAGTTTGTTAAGAAACAAGAGCTGAAAATCCGTGACATCTTAACATATTCTAACCATCACATAATTCTGCTAAACAGGACAAACATAAGCAATCGACTTCAAACACATAAATGGATGACCAAAAGCTCAGTTTGTAATGAACTTTAAAGTTATTGTCAATGGTCTGGAATTGATTCCCATCGTATATAAATGGGACTGAACATACTTCAAAAAAACAAGCATGAAACATGGGTCATATCAAACCTGAATAGATGTCTTGAGCCATCCTCTAATTTAATAGAACATACAGTTCTCAGAAATTTGCTGTTATACTCAGAAATGAGTATGTCCTAAAGAGGTATTTAAGTTCTGAGGACATCATCAAGAAAAAGACATCTATATGCAGATGGAAAAAGAAAAAACTTCAGCTTTATATCCTAATAAATAAAATTGACCTAGATGGAGTTCACAACTAGCACTAAAATGCAGAATAAACATTACAACCATTTACACACAATGTGTTCTCTTGGAGCAAATATTTGTAGGTCTATAATCAACTGAAAATGTTAATAACTTCTCGTGACAATAACATAAAACTCCAATCAAGGAGAAATGACTAGAGATTGTATCATTCTATCATTGATCAATTCACTTCTATTTGAACCCAAGAAATATGGTCTTAGTCATGATAAGAGACAAATGTGTATGATTCTCGATGTAATGTTGAGTTCGCAAAGTATAAATGGTAATCTTTCAACAATTTTAAAAAAATCAGTAATCAACTGAAAATGATGAAAATTCTCACAAAATTATGTAAAACGCTAAACTTTAAGAAACGAGTAAAGATCAAAAAATTGTATCTTCAACCAATTCACTTTGAATTGCAACAAATAAAGGCTATGTATTGAAAATGTGAAAGTTGAGCCAACTCAAATACTGTTTATGACAAACCTGTCATATCACAATTTTCTACAACAAAATGTATGAATAAGATCATGCTGTTGTTCTGACTGCAAATACTATGAAGCAGCTATCTAACATGGCACGGTTATATTGATAAGTAAAGGAGTTATATAGTGCCGAGAGCCCTTCTAACAGCAGGATGCATGCCGCCAAGCTTCCTCTTCAAGAAAAATTCCTGCTGCCAACTCATCTTCTGTATTCTGAATATATAAATCAGGTAACCTATCTGCTGAGTGGTTCAAGCTGTACTTCCATTGATGAGATAGAGTTCTGTCCAGGGAAGGTTCTATTGCGATGCAACAGATCAACTGAATCATCTTCCTCCTCATTACCCAACACCCAATTACCTCTCAAAGAATTCATATCTTTTCTTCTTCGCTGTACTTCCAAATACTCAAGATACATAACCAAAAGAGAACCAACGAGTACCCATATTATCAAAGCCCATGTCAACCCCTCAACATTCTCACTATCGTATCTCTTTCCAAGATGCTTCATCCCAGTGAATAGAGCAACAATGCCGGCTAGAATCGCACATCTTCCAGTAATAGCATGGAAATATTCCCAAAGAATCCTCTTTGGTGTGGGGACTTCTCCATTAGCAGGTCTCTTGGGCCTCAGATAAGCATTTACTGGCTGTATGCAAGCCAAAACTATAGCAGTTACTCCAAATTTAACATGCAAAGAACTGATATAAAATCCTCGGAGTTCAGCTGCAGCAAATAGAACACCAAGCAAGACAATAGCTATCCCTGAATACTGCAGGTAAACATGCGTCTGATACCACCCATCACCTTTAACATGCTTCAAGTATCTTGCAGCAAATATACCACCTGGAAGTAGGATGCCCCAAGCAATAAACATCATGAAGCCATGAACAGCTAGAACAGGGCGCAAGTCCTGCTCTGCCTCTGCTGAGCCACGCAGGAGCAGGACACGTACAGGTTTGCTGCTGGTTACAGAATGCATATTCTTTTCACTTAAGTGGTCTGCTGACCATCGGGCACCCATGGCCCAGATAACTCTTAAGGGTGTAGTTGGATCAACAATATTCTTACATTCTACTCTTCCATTACATGAAGGATTGAGAGGTCTAGTGAACTCGAAAGTTATGATGCCATTTTCTGATCTACATCTCACATATGTTAAATTCTCCAAAGTTGGATGGATGTTTATGGCATCTTTTCCATCTATCCAATAAGTATTCACATGCCCTTTACCATCATCATCTATCCAACCAACATAGGCATAGCTCTTAACCATTCCACTTCCAAAACCAATTGCAAGATAACTACTCTTCTTTTCACCTCGAGCTGCAATAGATATGGAATCACTAGACAAAGTCCAGAATAGTGTTACCTGCTGATCATCCAACAACACGCTATTGTTGTACATATCTGACAGCCCACCATCAACTACTTGAACTTTCCAACCCATTTTTTGCTCAAAGAAAGAATGGTAATAGACTTGATCAGGAGTGTTCCGATCTGGTGCCCAAATTAATTCCTTTGGGCTGGCTGGAACACCTTCGGCATCTGCACCACCTGCATAGATGGTTTCTGACACATTGCGAGAGGTTGCATTCCCCCCAATAGGATCTGATGTAATGTAGAGAGCCACATCGTGACCAGCTTGCACCGAAAAGGTTACAGGGACTCCTCTTTCTACTCTAAGATGTGGAGTCTCCTTCTTATTGATATAAATAACTTTCTCTGGGTTTGGAGGGTTCGGATAGTGCAATGCAGGACCTGATGTCACAATTAGTGGTGTTTTACCATCTGCTGTGATCAGATCCTGATCCTCCTTGTCCTCTGCATCCAGTGGTCCACTACATTCATTCACTTCCTCTGAGACATTGAGAGTAAGGAAACCAAAAGTAGTGAGCTTTGGACCACCATGGTTTTGGGGAAGGCAGTAAGGCCGAAGGGCATCAGGTGGCCGTATCAAACCCAATGCCCAAATCACAGTCATGTTGCCAGTCTTATCCACATGAATATCATATTTCTCATCCTGGGAAACAATGGGGCGCTCATACCTTACAAAGGCCACGCCATCCCTGCGGTGCCCATAGATCAAGTTCGTGTTGTTCACCAATCCAACAGGATCTGAGCCCTCATAGACAGTGTCAGGGCAGACGCCCTCAACCTTTCCATCCTTATTGAGGAGACACTCGCTGTAACCAGTGATGAAATAGTCCTCTGAGAAAGGAATTCCTTGTTCTGTAAACCCTGCAACAGCGACATCAGCATGGATCATGGTAGGAGATGCTGCGCTAGGATTTGCCCACCCAAACGCCATGTAGTACTGTGATCCAATAGCTGCTTCAAGGCCAATAGCAATGGAATTTAATTCCGGCCGAAGTGTCCACCGTAGCCTGTAAGTTGGTGAAAGAACTCTGCAATTGTCGAACATAGTGGGCTGCTGGTAGGTGGGCCTCCCGTTGGAGTGCAGATTACCTCTTGGTTCAGAAATAGGCGAAGGCGCAGGAGCAAGATCGGGGCTTGGGGCGAAGTGATCAACGGACAAGTTGCGAGAGAGAAGGAGGTGGCCAAAATCAGAAGCAGTGGGCTCGTCCCATACGGCGAGGATAGTGAACTGATCCAAATAGACGTTGGGGAGAAGACTAACAGTGAAGGAATCGTTGCTGTAAGTTCGGTTGAGTGGCATAGTCGAGATCTGGGAGCCGGAGGTTAGGTTCCGCAAGGACTCTCCGGAGGCACCCCACCATCGCACGCGGTCAGAGCCCGGAAGCATGTCGAACTGGCTAACGGCAAATGAGCATCCGTCGATGACGCGGACCACGCCGCGTAGCTGGTTTTGGACCATGGCGAGATCGGATCGGAAGCCCGAAAGGGTGGTGTTCTTCTCGCAGCTTGCGGACAAGGAGCAGGAGAACTGGAGAATGAGGAACAAAAAGAAGATGAGGGGCCATGGCCTTTCTGCCATTCCCCCTCAGGAAAAAACCAGATTCACGACGATCTCCGGCGATCCTCGCCTTCGGTGGAGAACGACGGGATCGAAGTTAGGGTTAGGTTTTCCGCAGCACTTGCGCGACAGATACGAGGTAGACGTCGAGCGAGCAGAGAAGACGCGCTGTCCGGTAAATGGTATTTGTAAGTTGTGACAAACTTCTCTCTTGATTTTTAATACTTCAGCAATAATTTTTATCATAAAAAATTAACTCGTATTAAACTATAATTGAATCGAAAATCAAAACAACAAAATTATAAATAATATTAAAAATATATAAACATTAAATTTTTAATAATTAAACAAAATGAAGTGAGGAGGTGATATGTGAGTATATTTAAGAAAATTAAAAGTCATTTATATATAGAGTACTTTAGTTCAAATATTGTTATATAAAGTTAGATTAAATGAATACAATCAAAGTTGTTTTATTAATTTTGAGAGATATAATAAAAGAATTAAAATTATTTTTGAGAAATTTTTTTTAAAATTGATTCAAAAAACAAATTTGATAATCATTATAAATCACATTGTAGTCTATGACTAAATGATATGTGAATATAACGCAATAAAAACATTTTACAATTCAAGAACAACAGTTTTCTTTGCATCTAAATCAAGTTAGAATATAAGTGAATCCAATTTTTCTTTTTTACACCTAAATTTTATTTTAAAGGCATACATAACATATTTGTTAATAAATATAAATAAAAAATAAATATGTTGAATAAAAAAATCTCTTGCATGTTTTTTGAATTATCATAATAGATTTGTGATATAATGATATCTTTAATTAGTTATCTTAGTCTTATATGTTTGATTTGGTGTGACATTAAATATACAAAATAACTTCAAGAAATGTGGCCAATGGTTGGGTTGTAGTCCTCATATAATACAATATCCATTATGTATCTTAATAAGTAATGATCTATAACATCGTTGCTCTTGACAAGGGTGATAATAATGATATCATTAAATGTTGATATTGAATAATACTCATATCTTTGAGATATTACATGTTATTGTGACGTGATACATAACCTTAAGTAGTGTTAATATTATAATAAAGTGAGAAAATAATCCTAGGTAATGATGATGTCACTAGTAAATGAAATATTTCTTTAAATAGAGATGGTGCCATAATTAAAGATAATATAAGTCTTGAATAATGATGATATCATGAGAATGTAAGATATAAATATTGAGTGTGAAGATGTCATGATGATATATATATAATTTAGAGTGATATTGATATCATAATCAAATATGATATAGTTTGGGTGGTACAAGGTATGAAAAATGTGACAAAACTTGATAAAGAATAAGTTAATGATAGAGAGTGTATTACAATAAAAGTATTAAAATATGTAATGATTACTAAAAAACATGATTACTATTTGTTAAATATATCATGTCTTTTAATGTAACATGATATATTATTATTTAGCCTGTTGAGTCCTTTATGTTAGCTTATGTGTAGTTCAAATGACATGCATCACATGTCATATCCTATTCAGTGTAATATAAATAAACTTGATAATTAATTTCAAAAATACAATTAATTGGGTAAAACCACATATAATAACATAAAATTGAGAATATTAATTAAGCAAAAATAAGAGAGGGTGACGAAAGTAAAATTAAAATTTTCACATCTAATATAAAGCAACTAAAAGAAGTTACACAACACAACATATAATTGTCACAAATAATAAAAGCTTAGAAACAAGTACTTATATTATACTCTGAATATAAAATATAATTACCCTCATATCAAGATGTTTATCACTCTTGCACTGACACGACAACCTACGACATCGACACCGGGCTAGCCCACTTACCAGATCAACAACATACAATGACAGACCCAACTTGCAACATTAACAACACGTGGACCTGCCAACCTGCTGTGTGACCTGTTGACCCAGATTTGGCCTACATTAACTCGCTAAAGAAAACTGGAAACATAGTTTTTTAGAAAACTGTTTTACAACAACTTTGATCACAAAACTTTTGAATCAAAATAAAAACTTTTTAGAATATTCTCCAATACCAACTTTGGCTACAACTCTAATAACAATTTTTTAGGAAACATAATTTTGAAATTGAGAATGTAGTTTCTTTAAAAAGTTATTTAGCAATAATTTTTTATCATAATTTTTGTAATTTTTATTACTTTTAATTTTGTCTTTTATGTTTAGACTTTCCATAAAAAAAGTCTACATTTCGAAATGGTTGTATTTGGATGAGTAAAAATTCTATTTTGTTACATCCTGTTGAGGTATAAGATTGATCGTTGTAAACATTTAAACATGTTAATTTGTTAGGGCTCTGGTACTAAGAATTGAGGTGCGAGACCCAAGTTGTGAGATGTCATGGTAATTTACCTATGAATTTAAACCATTTTCTATCTTTCATCTTTGCCTATGGTTCCTTTCAATTTTGTCAAATCTTACTTTTTTATTTCCCTTCACAATGTTGCTTCTATTTCAATTTTGTTGCTTAAATATTCTTAGGTTGTCACTTCTACCTATTGACAGCTTTCTACTCTTTGATTCGATTTTCATAAGTGTTTATATCACTTTTACTAATAAGTTATTATATATATTTGTTTTCCTATAATGCTTAAAAAGATCTCTTGATGCTTTCAATCTATACTTGTGTGATATTTACTTTGGTGACGTCAGTTTATAAAACCCCTTTTTGAGTACCTTATCTCTATACTGTTTAAGAAGCTGCAAGCCTAATCTATAAAGCATCCTTTTTGTGGTTCTCATTCCCTACTTGGCTAAGATATACTTGAATGAACACCTCTTATGTGTTATATTTTTTGAGTTTCTAGTGTTCATCTTTTATATTTTATTTATTTCTAACTTGTGCAGGTCAATCTTTATGCTGCTAAAAAATATTTGCTCTACTCCTTTGGCATCAAACAATTATCAGAACTTGGATTGCTAGTGCTTATAACACTAATGACAAAACAAATATGAACTAAATCTTCTTTCAAATTTTCTTTAAGGGGACAAGAAGGCAAAACAAAATGAGAGCTTTTTTCTTTCTTTTTTTCTTCTTCTAAAGCATATATTCACAAGATCTAGTAGAGCTTACATTAAGCACCCAACACATCAATCAAGCACAAAATGTCCCTCTAAGGGCTTTTAACTTGATTAAAAATTATGAAAGTCATACTAAAAGAATGTGGAGCTAAGATCAGCCAACCATAATAAACTTCAAATAAACCCACATTCTATAAACCTAGCATTATAAATCCACCTAATCAAATACCTATTAGAATGAATGAACCTTTTTTAGGATAACACTACAAAAATGACAATGACAAACTTATGAACTCCATAAAATATGATGCTTCCATCTTTGAAGGCACCCTAAGGACTACTTAAAGTAGGAGGAAATCTTAGAACCTTACTTCTAATGATCTAGACTTAATAAAGTATATAATGTACTATTTGCTTGAATGAAGTTAGCCAAGTGCTCAACTATTTGTAAAAAATATAGACACTCACCATTAATAGAGAGAATTAACGCCCATAAGATTTTATAATAAGTTTAAGAAAACTTTAAAGGACAAGTACATATCCCTTTAATACAAGAACTTATTACTCCAATGACAATGCTTAACCAGGAGAAAAGTTAGTTAATGAGTACATTACTCATTTTGATGACTATCATTTACGTTGTAGTGTCAATGAAGATTTTTTGGTCGTCTTCTCCTTATTTTGAGCTTGACTTAGAAAAATGGGCAAAGAGAGCTTTTCATGCATAACATTTATACTTTAGAAGATGCTTATAGGATTATTAGTGAGTTTAAGCACCTCTAAAAGTCTTATCAAGCCAAAAGAGTTAAACAAACACCTAAGTTGATCGTTTGACTCACTAATACCAAACCATCCACTAGTCACCCACATACACTTTCTCCTCTAAGCCCAATCCCTAAATTCATTGCCAACTAACCAAACACCTCAGATAACTTTCTTTTATTCAAAGGGCGAGGTAACATGATGGCTCAATACCCTATATGACAAGTAAGTAATATTAAAGAAGAGAGATGTGAGGAGTATAACACTAAGAAAGAAGGAGAGATTAAAGAATATACTTCATATTCCATTAATACTCTGGTGAGAAAGGAGAGAACACTATTAAGGATATTGAACCCATTACAGTTGTGAGATGTACTTTTACCTAACCAAAGTCTAATAAAGATTAAAGATGCACCACCATCTTCTTTACCTTTATTAAATTTAAAAAAAAAGTTTGTAAAGTCATCATAGAGAGTGATAATAATATCAATAATATTTTAAACAATATTGTAACATATATCAGACTTATCATGGCTCATTACCCAAACTCATACACCATTTCTTAGATCAATGAATCATCCATTCTTATTAAAAAATAATGTGTTATACCAATTAAATTTGGCTAATCTTTTAAAAATATTTGATGTGATGTTGTTCCCATGTAGGTAGGAAATAGCATCTTAAGGGGACCATTGTTATATGACTATGATGCCATTCTCATTGCCAAGGCCAACACCTATACATTCACATATTAAGACCAAAATTTCAAGTTACACCCATCATCAACTAAGGACCAATTCGAATCCATTAAAAAGAAGCTAGCCACCACCCCAAATAAAAAAAATCTAGTTTATGTCCCATGGTAAGGTAGATAAGAATATTATTTATGATACTACCATTTAGGTCATTACTATTAGAGAGATCTCAAGTGAAGTACCTGATATAGCCATACATCCTTTAATCATATCCTTTCTTTCTAGTTTTATTGATGTTTTCATAAAAGAATCCTAAGGTTTGACCCCTTTCATAATATTAACATGCTATAGATCTCATGGCCAAGATTAGTTTACCAAATCTACCACATTGTAGGATGAGTCCTTCTTAATGCTAAGAACTCACCTAGAGTTAGACAAAGGGTTCATATGTAGAAGCCTTAGCACTTATGTTGTATTCACCCTTTTAGCTCCCAAGAAAGATGGTTCATAGAGAATATGCATCGATAATATGATGATAAAAAAAAATAGTTGTAAAGCATATGTTCCTTATCCCATGCTTAGATGTCCTATTAGACCAAATGAATGTAATCACTATTTTCTCAAAAATCATTTTAAAAAGTAGACATCACCAAGTTAGGATATGTCTAGGGGATGAGTGAAAAACTACTTTTGAAATAATGGATGGGTTATACGAATGGTTTGGCATGACCTTCGATCTATCTAATGCATCAAGCATGTTTATGAGAATAATGGCAAAAATGCTTAAACTATACTTAAGAAAATTTGTGATAGTTTACTTTGATAATATCTTAATCTTTACTGTACCATTAAATACCACTTAAAATACCTTAAAAAGATTTTCGCGACACTTAAAGAGAATCATCTCTATGTCAACCTCAAAAAATATGTTTTTGTTACTGATTGTATGAACTTTCTAAGTTTTATAGTCTCAAAATATTACATATTTTCTAACCTTAATAAGATTATGACTATAGTTGATTGGCCAACACTTCAGTCTATCCATGATGTTAGAAGTTTTCATGACCTAGCTATCTTCTATATGAGATTCATTAAATGTTTTAATACCATCACTACCCATATAATTGTTTATGTCAAAAATAAAAATTTTGAATGAATCCTTAAAGTTAAGAAAGCATTTAAGAAGACTAAAGAAAGTATGAGCCAAGTACTTATGCTTTGACTTCCAAATTTTTTATCATTTTTGAAGTTCTTTGTGATGCCATAAGAATAGGTATAAGAGAAGTCCTTAGTTAGGAAGGATGACTTATAACATATTTTAGCAAAAAATTGTATGAGACCTATAAGAAATGCTATGTTTATGATAAAAGGTTTTATGCAATAGTCCAAATAAGATATTGGAAACATTATCTCTTGTCTCTAGAATTTATACTTTATTATGATCATGAGACCTTAAGATATCTCAATTTACAGAAGAAGATAAAGCTACAATATTTTAAGTGGGTTATATTTCCTTTCCTTAAACATAAGTTAAGTGTAGGAAACAAAATGGTCGAAGTCTTTAGTAGACGAGTGAACCTACTTAGCACAATGTATGTCTCTGTTATCAACTTCGAAACACTACTGGGCTTACACCTATATTACATGGACTTTGGAACCATTTATAAGGAATTAATTGATAGCCCAACCAAGGCCATATATGATTATACAATTAAGGATGGTTATCTTTTTGTGATAAACAACTTTATATACTACAAACATCACTTAAGGATTTTTTTAGTTTGGGAGATACATGTAGGAGGACAAGCAAGCCATTTTGAATGAGGAAAAACCATCATGGCCAATGAAGATAGGTTTTATTGGTTTGAATTAAAACAACATGCAACTCAAATAGTTACTAAATATAAAACTTGTATAGTCGCAAAACATTGAGTCTCAAAACATTAGACTTTACATTCAATTATAGCACCACCATGAACATGGGAAGATCTTAGTATGAATTTTGTTCTTGGGTTACCCAAAACCTTAGAAGACGTGACTCCATCTTCATGAAAGTAAATCAATTACAAAAATGGATAGATTCATCCCATGCTTCAAAACTTTTAATGCCTCAGATATTGCTCAATAAGTGGTGGATATTTCATGAGTTGACCAAGACCATAGTCATCAATAGGAAAATCTATTTCACTTTATAATTTTGAAAAGCCACTAGATATCTTAAGGGAATGCAGTTAAAATTCCTATTAGCTTACCACTTCCAAATCAATAGTCAAACTGAGATAATAAATCATAATTTAGAAAATCTCTTATAGTGTTTAATAAAAGTAAATATAAATAATTGGAAACTACTTTTATCACATGTAGAGTATGTCTATAATAGTTCAATCAATTGGTTCAAAGAAATGAGCCCCTTTAAAGCATATAATTAATATAAATCTTATGATCTTATCAACCTAATTCCATTACCTATTTAGGCACACATATCTATATCTATATAAGAGTTTGCATAATATATAAAGGAGATTCATTAGCATATTAAACAAAAAATAAACATCAGTAATGAGTAGTATAAGAGATTTGTTAATGCCACAAAAAAACATAAAGAATTATTGAAAAAAGATTACATCATGATCTGAATCAAGTGTGAAAGGTTCTTAGATGGAATATTGCAAAATTTACATGCAAGAGGTGCAAATCCATTCTAAATATTAAAAAAAAATTGTACCAAATGCTCACACTTTGGAGCTACCAAATGACTACGACATCAAAAAAACCTTTATTGTCTCGTATTTGGTGGCTTACAGGAGTTGATCATGATTTCCAATAAGCTATTTGAGCAATCATCCACACTCATAGAGAGTGAACCCTTACTTAAGTGTGTAATAACTTATCTTGGTAAGAAGAGTCAACAAATTGAAAGAATATTGGATGACCAAAATATGTTAATCGAGAACTAGAGTTATTAGAGGTATCTAGTTTTTTAGAAAGGTTGAACAGAAACCAAAAATACTTAAATCACAAGAGAAGAGTTACAATGATTAAACCCAGACACATTAGAGACACTAGAGCTAATCTAGAGTAATTGACTCATTAGAGATGAGTCTTTTCTACTTTTGAGGAATTTATGTGGACATTAGTCAAGACTTTTGGATAATTAGGGTACTTATTTCTAATGTTCTCAATCTAGATGGGACTTAAAAGTACACTTTAGGCTCAAAATTTGCGAAAAAAATGCAAAAAGGACAAAAAATGGTTCACTGGGCTTTATTTCACCGACTTTGTCACTCGTCATCGAGTGACACTAACCTGGATTCCATTTGATCAAATCATTTTAATGAATGGCTCAAATCCAGTCTATGGTTTGTGCAACCTATGAGTAATCCACTACATCATGCCAACTTGTTAATCCATTGCATGACACACTGATTTTACTCTAACTTGTGGCTATGTTGACATAATGTGGACATGCCAACTCGTACTTGTCGACTTAGTGTTAACCCACCGACCAAATCAGCAAGATGCATCAAACTTGACCCACGATATTGCTGACAGCATGCAGACCTACCAACCTACTTTATAGCCATCTTACCTATATCTAACTTATGATGACCCACAAGAACCCAACTAATGTAGAACTAAAATTGCAGCTTTTTAGAAAGTTGTTTTGCAATAACTTTGGCTAACAATACTTTTTAACCAAAATAATAATTTCTTAGAAAGTTGTTTGACATTATCTTTGGTCGTAATTTTTATGTAAACAAAATTAAGAACCTAAAAATATAGCTTTTCAAAAAGTTGTTTGGTAATAACTTTTTATCATAAGTTTGATATTTTTTTATTTTTTTTTCTTATACTCTATATACAAAGTAGAGGCATATCCTTTAGAATTGTGATATTTGGATGAATAAAAATTCCACTTTTGTTGGGTTGTCACTTTGGCTATTAATGACTTCACTATTATTTGATTTAATTTTCGTAAGTGTTTGGATCATCCTTATGAGCAAGTTACATTGATGTTTTAGTATTCCAAAAAAGGCTTAATGATATTTCTTTGTGTTTTTAATATGCATTTGAATGACATTTACTTTGTTCTTTTTTAACATGATATCAGTTTATAAAATCCTTTTCTGAGTACATCATCTCTATCTTATTGAAGAGGTTGTTGGCATAACATACAAAGCATCCTATGTGTGGCTCCTTGTGCTCACTTAAATAAAAATGTTTTAGATGGGTAGCTATTGTGTGTTGTCATTTTTGGATTTTTTATGTTTTATTTCATATTTTGTTTTTACCTAACCAGTATAAGTTAATCTCTATGTCACTCAAACTATTTGCACCACTCATCTTGGATCAATTAACTTACCAATAATACCCACAAATTTACATTAATCTGCAACTTATCCTCATTATAGACTCACCACCTTAGTCTCAACCCATAAAACCCAAAGAAACTGTGTGCCCTCCAATCCACAACTATTCAATGTTCTGCATTCTTATCGACCCCCAATGAACTACACCATTGACATGCATATTGAACATGTGCTTTCCCTACTCCATTGATTAATAGCTTAAACACTAAAAAAATTTCATAAAGCTCTTTGGGAAATGTTAAGTGAAACCTAGTGTCAGAATCACATAAGAAGGGGGATGAATTATACTCTTAAAAGCAATTTTTATTATTTTGGCATGTATATTTATTTCTTAAAAATAACTTTATATTTATAAAAAATTTTGATTATATGTATATATATTATTTTTAATATGATAACAAATAGTTAAAAATTAAAATGAGACATCATAATTTTTAGTTTGTTCAATTCAAATTAGAATTTGCATCTACCCCAAACCGATGTCGAGAAAAATGCTACTAACAAAAGGTTACAACTTGAGATTTTTCTTTACAGTTCACCTTCAGCTTACTAGCTTTTGTGGGTTCAACTATAACTTAGACTTTTGTGAGCTCAATCCCAATTCAATTTTTTTATGAGATCAAATCAAACTCAGGCTTTCACAAATGTGAGATTGCCCAACTTAAGAGAAAAAATGCAGTAAGACAGAAAATTTCGATAAATTTGTACAACTACTTATACTTATTAATTAATAGAATAAGATACAATGAGCTTAAATTCAAAAAGAGAAATTAGAATTTTAAAACATAATTGTGCAAAGCATAGTTAAAAAAATTTTGACAATTTCAAAAGAAGTCATAATTATTAGCAATAGAATTTATGCTAGTAGAATATAGAGTAACCCATTATTGAGATCTCAAAGATTGATCCATATTTATTAATTATTAAATTTACAATGGTTAGGTATTTATAAAAAAAATTTTATCATAGGCATTAGAAAGTGAGTGAAAAAGATGTTTCAAAAGCTACTTTCAAATAGCTTAAAAGATATTGAAATATTCTTCCAAAACATCTTGTGTAACTACATAAAATTAATCGTTAGGTTAATTGATCAGAGCCATTGGATGGGATGGACTGAAACTGTTGGATTGACACAGAGGAGATCTTGATCATCTGATCAAACACTGTAAAGGCAAATGAGTTTTCGACGATTGGATCAAGATGGATTAAATCATGGCCATTTGATCAAGTTGGATGAGATATGATCGTTCGATTAATCAAAGTTAAAATCAAGATTAAATCTGGATCGTAGGATTCAAATAAGAGAGATTTGAGCCATCAAATCAAGAATATATTATTTCAAATGGTGATATAAAAATAGTCATTTGATGAAGTAGTCAAGATCATGATTGTCAGATGGATCAACTAGTTATAGTGGATGAAGTAGTAACTATTCGCTCAGCTCATCAAATGCACGGTTGAATCTATTAAGATCACTGTTTGCAAGTCGAGAATCTCCTTCGTGCGATTATGAAAATGCAAGAATTGATTGCACTAAGTGCTCCCAGTTTTGAAAATATATGAGTACCAAAGAATAGTCCCACATTGCTCAGAATGAAGGGGGTTATCTCTTTATAAGCATTTGCATGGGCACTATTGTGCAAGTTGAACTGGGGCTTGTTCCTCTCATGTGTGCTCAAGAATTCACCAGCTAAGATTATTTGAGTTGTTCAAATTAGTTTCACAAAATATTTGAGTGGTGGTGAGATTGCTTGAATTACTATAATATGAACTAAGTTTTTCATTAACTAACAATTTCATTTCAATCTAATTTTAAATCAAACTATGCAAATGGGCTTCATGACAAGAGAGAGAGAGAGAGCTTATCTTATTATTAAATAAAAATGATAAGATTAATATATTTTTAATTTTTTTTAATATTAACTGAAAATTCATAAGGCATCCAAAAAACGCAAACCACATACCAATGGACCCCTCATAACGATACCTTCGCAACAATATACCTAAACTTAAAATCTACCACTATCATCTTAGCATATTTTTTGAGACACCAAACTTAAAATATACATTTTTAATACATGAAATATATTTTGAAAAAAATATTTGAGATTAATAAAATATGTTGTTACATGACTAGATACATAAAAGATAATGTAAAAAAGATTATATTTTTAGTATGTTAATATTTAAAGTTTTTTAACTATAATACAATAATAACATAATAAGACAGATTAAGATATGTGATGATTATATATAGTTTGTGACAATCTATAATTTATGTATATTATTATTATTTTTATTTATAATTTTTTTAGTTAAATTCAATTAAAAAAATTATTTTATAAAGCATTTATAAAGGTATTAAAATTTTGTGATAGTTAAAAAAAATAAAGATAAACATCACAAAGCAAATGAAAAGAAAATTGTTGCTCTCACAAGCCTTCTTTTTTATTTTTTCTATCACCCAATACACTAAAGCAACTATTGTTTATGGCTTCACGAATGCACTCTTAGCTACGAAGATAATATTATAATTATTTTTTTTGCTATTTTGTCTAATCTACACGAGTTGTCAAGTTATCAATTTTTTTTTAACTAATAATTATTATTTGATGGAACTCATTCTTATCCATAATACTCAATTTGTTCCTTATTCGACAATAAGTTATAATCATTGAAATCAATGATTTTTTGAATAGTTTGTGAATTTTAAAGAAAATTTTAAAATATAATATTGATAGTAATTTTTTAAATTTTATCTTTAAAATATTATATATGTATATATTATGTTTTATTAAATTGTTTTGTAATTTTTACAAATATTTTTTTCTAAACTTATAAATCATTATTAAACATGTTTAGAAAAGACAAAATTTGAAAATAATTTAAAGAAAATGTTTTTACTAGTAAAAATAAAAATAAAGTTTTGATAAAAAAATATTTATTAGAATTTTGTTAGTTTGAATTTGGAAAGAAAATATTTTAAAAGAATAGTTATAAAATATAATTTCAAAATAAACATAAAATAAAACAAAAACTCGATTAGTGGAGATAACTTTCCTAAAATAAAGGTAAAAACTAAGCCTACATTCATTTATTTGTACTATTAAGTTAATTAATAAATATAGATTTATAAAATGTTATTCGTAGATAAATATCTAATGAAATTATTAATATTATAAAATATAAAATAAACTTTAACTTTTAGAATAAATGAATTGAGGAAAAAATATTACTTTACTTTAAACTATTTTTATAATAAATGAATAAATTTAAAAATATGTGCCAAGACCAAATCTTTAAACCTTATTAATTAGCTCAATTAGATCATGATTAGCTCTCCTAATCATAATTATGTTATAGATCTATTATAAATATTTTTTATTGTCGTGCATCAATGTAAGTATTTAAATTTTTTTAGCTATAACAAAACAATAGCGTAATAAGACATTAAAACATGTGATGTGTAAACGTATTATGTGATAACTTATAGTTTCTACATATTATTTTTTATTTATGTTTTTATTTAATTAGTTTTAATCATAGTAAAATATTATTTTATTACATTTTTAGAAATATATGATATTAATAAAACTAAAATTTCAATTACGTAAAACATTGACAAGGGTGTTAAAATTTTGGAAGACATGAAATTTTTTTTTGACATAAATAACACAAACTAAAGAAAAATCTAAATATATATTTTTTTTGATAAAAATGCAATCATGATAAATATCTAATAAAATGATTAATATTATAAACTATAAAAATAATTTTAATTTTTAGAAAAAAAATATCGAAGGAAAAAAATCATATTTTACTTGTAATAAAATAAATATTTAATTACTTTTAAACATATTTTTTTATAATAAATAAATAAATTTAAGTTATATTAAATACAACTCTTTCACACCTAACACCATTTTCTTTTCTCTCAGGGAAATGGATAACACTAGAATCACTCAGAAGGTTCACAAGAGGCTTCCTTCCTGCTGGCGCCGGCGAGCCGACGGGAGGGTGGAGGACCCGGCGGCTAAGGCGAGGAGGAAGCCTGTGAGGGTGGTGAGGCTTGGTTTCCGGAGGAGGTGGAGACCGTGGAATCTGCGGGCGGCACGGCAAGTTCGGTGGAGTCTCGCGCTGAAGAAGGCGGCGGAGAGGATGAGGGAGGCTTATGTCAACGCCATGGTGTCGCTCGCCGGAGCCTTGGCAGCTAGGGGATGGGGAAGAGGAAAAGGTGGGGCGGTGTGGAGGAGGAGAATTCCGAGGGGGAGGGAGGAAAGGTTGGACTGCTGGTCAGGGAATTTTGAGGGGGGGTTCATGCTTCATCTCTACGACTCTGTGATTGCTACAAGGTAGGAGAAGGAATCATGGGTTTCATGTGCTTCTTCGTCGTCTTCGTTATCATCATCATCTGATGATTTGTTAGGGTTTTTCTTGCATGAAGTTCATTGAATTGGCTTTGGTTGTGAGTTTGCATGATTGTGGATTGAGAAATTTTGTTTGCATTTGTTATTTAGATTGATGTTTGTTTTACATATAATTTATAAGATTAGAATTCACTTTTGTGAAAAAAAAATTTTGAAACTTAGGTTTTTGAAAGAAGAGTTTTATCTTAGTAAAAATTGGATTTTTAAGAAATTTATTTTTTAAAAATTTGATTTTTTTTTTTTTTATGTTTGTAAAAGGAAAAATTTTGAAAGATGTTTAATAAAAAATGAAAGGGGAAAAGAACCACATGCTCAAAGGCTTTTGGGCCTTTTCTGCCTGAAGAATTGAGACTATAAGAGTTTATTGGATTGGCTTTAGTTGTGTTGGTTTGTAAGATTAGGGATTGAGTATTTAGTTTAAATTTTGTTATTTAGTTTGATGTTTGTTTGCATATGATTTGTAAGTTTAGAATGTAATTTTGAGAAAATAAAAATTTGAAAGTAGGTTTTGAAAAAGGAGTTTTATGTTAGTAAAACTTAAATTTTTATGAAATTTATTTGTTAAAATTTTCATTTTTTTTATGTTTGTAAATGAAATTTTTTTTTGTAGATGTTTAATAGAAGTGATTTTTTTCTGTTTGGCGTAATTCAGACAATGTCAAGAGTTCATTGAATTGGTTTTGATCGTGTGATTTTGGAGGATTATGAATTGAATAATTTTGTTATTTAGTTTGATGTTTGTTTTACATATAATTTGTTAGTTTAGACTATACTTTTGAGGAATAAAATTTTAACATATATTTTAAAATAAGAGTTTCATGTTTGTAAAAACTTGAATTTTTATGAAATTTATTTCTTAAAGTTTTGATTTTTTTTATGTTTTAAATTTTTTTTGAAATATATTTTATAAAAGTGTTAAGGCAAAAAATAAACCTATCCTCAAAGGCTTATGGACCTTCTTTGATTGGAATGATTGAGACATTGTCAAGAGTTTATTGAATTGTTCATTTGTTGAGTGTGACTTACTAACAAACCTATTTAATTTTATATTCTTAAGTACTTTTAAAATAATTTTTTAGTGCTTAATTTAAGAAAGTGTTGAAAATTTAATAAAATAAATGTAAAATTTTAGTTTTAAAATATTTTTTAAAAAATATATATATTAAAAAAATTTTAATTGTAAAAATTATTATCAAATAGAAGGCAAGTTTATATGAAAAATAATTTTCTTTTGCAAAAAGTGATTTACGCAAATAAAGAAATCTTTTGGGATGAAATAGCATAAAAAACTTATTGTATTGATTTTTTCAAATAGGTTTTATATTTTTATATGAATTATTTTTTTGAAATATATTTCCAATCATAAATGTGTCATATAAGGCCATTTTGCCAACTCCTCTAGACGTTCTTTTAAGCAAATAACTGATTTGTTTTTTTAATCTTTGTTTTATTTTTATTTAAAACATTAAATGTATATTTTTTAAATGAAATATTTAAATGGTTCATTTAAATATTTTACTCTTGATGTTACATTCTTATTTAATAAAATTCATTAGACAATCATTCCTGCTTAAAGAAACAACGTCAACCGACAAAACGTCTTTCTGTAAAAACAAGTTCATACAAATACCAAAAAAAAAAAAAAAAAAATTGGATTTTTAATATTTTTTTAGTAGAGAAAAGTAGAATACAAAAACCGTACAAAAAAAGTTTTACAAAAGAACTTTACAATTAAAATTAAAAAATGACGAAATATTTTAAAAAACCAATTTAAAATCACTTTAGAAAACAATTCTCACCTTTTGACATTTTATTTTATTAAAACATAGTTTATTTTTGTAAAATAATTTAGTTTTTAAGAAAAATATTTTCAATAGTTTAGTAAGATTTTTTAAATATAAATACCATTTTTTTAATTTTTTTTGTTTGATTAAGAATTTTTAATGCCATATTTGTATTACATTCGATCAAATGTCTTCGTATTTTGATTATGTATTCTAATATAATAAAATTTTTATATGTATATTTTAGTGTTTGTATATGTGTTCATACATGTATTATATTTATTAGAATGTTTATAAAAAAATAGAAATAAAAATTAAATTAGCATAAAAAAGTTTTAACAAACAATCAAAAAAACTTTTTAAGAAAAATATTTCTCAATAATAAGATTTCTTGAATATATACAAATTTTTCATTATTTTTGTATGATTATTTTAATTCTTGTGAAATTATAACAACTGATAAGGTATTTTAGAAAAAATACTTAAAAATATTTTAATTACTTTTAGCATTTTATTGTTATAAAAAGGAAGAGAAAGAATGTTTTAATTACCTTAATTTACTAAAGATCTCTATCATCTTTTTCATTTTTTTTTTCTTACAATTACTAAAACACACAAAAAAAAAAGATATTCTCATCCTATATTAAAAAAAATATCAACTAGCATAAAATTTATAATAAACAGAAATTTCATAATAGACATTGTCTAATAAACCCCAAACCATCTAATTTATGAAATAAATGATTATCTATACTTTTTCAATTATATTTTCAAGAGACCAAAACTACATGGAATTACCTATTTAACAAACAATTTTTATTAATATATTTTTACAAACATAAAACATAAATTTTTTAAAATCTTATTTTTTATTTTTTTTCAAATGTTTTTCTAAACCCACAAAAACAAACAAATCCCTAAGAACATTGAACACAAAATAGAACCTAAAAATAATATATCTATAATGTCAAAACTCAAGCAATGTAACATAACTATAAAACGTAAGCATGTTTCAAAGGTATTACTTCACAAAACTATATAAGACAAACTCATATACATACCATAGAAACAAAGGGAAACAACATGTGAAAGAGAAGATGAACACTAAACATCACATAGCCAAAAACAATGGCTTTTTTGTTCTATTTAAGACTTGAATCACTAATAAACATGTACCTTGCAGAAATATACAACTCAAAATTTAGAAAGTTTCCACAGCTCATAAGGTCTTCAAGGAAGTTGATCACCTCATCAAATGAAGAGAAACAAGGAAAAATCACAAAGCAAAATCAACAGAAAAACAAACAGTATTTAAGCAATACCAGTTTAACACAAGTTACATAAGCTTCAAATGATCAGCTTAAGAAACCAAGCTCTTGCATGCCCTAACATCATCTGCCTGCTGAGAAAGTATGGATTGAGCTGTTGGCCTTGCCTGCACCGCTTTCATCGCAGCGTCGATCACCAAAATCCTGAATCTATCATCTTCTATCTTCTTCAAAATCTCCTCTAAAACCCTAAAACTCAGGCCACTGGCCACAATGAGCCTCCCCACGACCTCCCCGAAAAGAGAGGGCGCCTTCGGAAGGTCAATCCCGATGTCGTCCAACATCGATGCATAGAGCAAAGAACCCGTGCCTATGTCTCTGGGTGTGAAGACCTTCTTAGCAAGAAGGTACTCCAGAAGCTTGGCAAGGGGATCGAGGCAAGATGTGCCCTTGTCGAAGGCAAAGATGAAGGCCTCCTTCACGATTTCCGGGTTATACTGTGGGCTCTTCAGATCCTCGATACACTGCAAAGCCTCGTCGAGGATGCGAACTTGAAAGTATTCCTCCAAGAGAGCAATGGTTTTCTTCTGCAACTCCTTGGGTTTCAGTAACCCGACAGAGCTTTTCTCCACCGCCACCGGGGCGGGGGCGGGGGCGGGGGCGGGGGCGGGGGCGGGGACGGCTTTTGCTGGCCCCTCCCACACTGGGCTTGGAGCAATGGTGGATGAGCGGGTTGATTGACCACTGCCTTGCAATAGTGCACTTGACCTGCCAGCCAACGGACCACCACTGCCCTGGGGAAGAAGCTTAGGATTGATGGGTGAAGGCTTCCCCAGTAAAGGGTTCTGTCCACGGAAGGCGTCGCCTCGGGGCATGGATTTCGACCGAGGGACTTCCCAATTGTCGCCATCGATCCCAGGCATCCCGGGCATCTTTCTTACTCCGGGCATCCCAGGCATCATCCCTCCAGCTCCCGGTCGGTTGACGGGGAACATCCCGGGCTGATTCATACCTCCCAAACTGCCACTTCCACGACCATTCCTCAGGTTCGCTGTAGCTCCAGGTCGCAATCCTAGAGTCTTCTCTGCATCGGAATGAATCTCTGAGATGGTTTTTGCTTTAACCTGCACAAGGAATAGAAGATAACACAAAACGGGACAACCATAAACAATCACTCGTTCATATAAAATCAATCTTCAAAAGCTAAATTCTTGATGTTACTTGGTCTCTAGAAAAACAAGTTTATGAATAAGATGCTTCAAAAACTATGTTCTTTACAAAACATTTGATGTGCTATACTACATCTTCATGGTTACGGAAGATGATATCATCCAAGCAATACAAGATGATATGACATGGATACGGAACATACGTAAGAGCTTCGGTGCGATATCGTACCTCTTCGCGTCGTGGAACCCAATTATTGGCACGGAGATCAAGTACATCGCGGACCATAAACCTAAGCCGTGGCGCGAGCTGGGGGTTTTTCGTAAGCTCCTTCAACCGGATAAAATAGGCATCATTGAAGCGTCGCGATTTGGGGTTTTCATCCAGCTGCTTTCCAATGGTGTTGAAGAAATGGCATATGGCCTCAACATTCTCCTCGGCCGGACATGCTTTCACATCTGATCCAAGCAATTCCTGCGTTCACTATTTGGATCAGGAAAGCTCATCTTGCCTCCAAAATGATGAATCAACACGCAAAGAAAGAAACAAGCAGTAGCTAAATCATTTGATAACCTGGACAATGTGATGGACAATTTTCTCTGGTACCATCTTCTGCTTCAGAAGCTCACCAATCAAACGGATATTTCCAAGGGTACGGAGCTTCACCAATCTCTCCTTATCCCTGAGCTCCATTTCCTGGTCAGGCCCAGTAAGTTTGCTGATCTCTGCCCTAAGTTTGTCTGCGCCTTCAAATGCTTCCTGACAAATGTCCAACAGTATACGCTTGAATGTGATCTCCTTCCCACCAGGCTGCTTGGGTGGGAATGGAAGGATTCTATCATTGAGATCAGAACAAAGCTGAGCATACATTGGGCAGAAGGTAGGTTCCAAGACAGCCTTTTCAAATATTAAATTAATGACATCCTGCAAATTTCATTGTTGAAGAAGTTGTTCTCAACATATAAATACAAAAAACAACAGTAAAAATTGAAAAAAGACAAATGGGGGAACACAAACCTGCAAAATTTCTTGTGTAGTAATCCCTGCATCGATCAGTTGATCCTTGAGAACATCAAATTTCTCAGGCGTCAGCTTATTCAAAATTCTGCAAATTGGAAAAGGATGGGAATAGAAGGTTAATTTAAAGATTTCCTTAAGTGTTTTCATTGACCTAAACCCAATCGTTTTATAATTCGAAGAAATGCCACTGTTACTGTCAGCTTCAAAAACTATCAAAAAAACCTGGTAAAGAAGCATTCTTAAACAAGGGTTTCCATGATAGTTTACTGAGAACAAAGAAAGAACAGAAAAATTTACCCCTTCACTGTTTTAAGAACTCTGTCCTTTTCAGAGAGATTGCCTTTACGTGCAGACCATGGCACTTCAGCCTTGAGAAGAGCAGGAGCAGGGCCCTACAGGAGCAATAAAAGGTACAAACATCAGAACAACAAAATCACTACAAACAACTACTGGGTTATTCGATTTAACAACATCGCTATGCCAGGTGATGCCATTAAAAAATTTCAAGTGTTTGGTCTAGTAACATCATTTAATGAGATTATTAAAATTTACAATTTTGCTACAAGAGCGACATGAAGATGTCACTCAAAATTAGGGTTTACCTCCAAATGTCAATCTTCTTTCATGTTAAAAACAAGAACAAATGATTGCTCAAATGATATTGAAAACAACAAAAAATTTCAATAGGTTATAGATAATAATAACATTGACGTTTAGATATCAATGTTAACCCAAATTGTAATACAATTAACACAAGTATCTTTCAAAAACTTTTGGTCCATGACAATAGATAGGAACCATAATACCCTATAAAACATTAAAATCTACAGGAAGACACAAGTTATGATAAATTTATGTTCTAACTTTGTACTCACGTTGCATAATTTTCTAATGCAAATTTTGGAGGACTATCTATTCATGCTTGATGTTTCTCATACCTTGACCAATGACATTATGATAAATTATAGCATACAAAATTATTGAAAAATTCATAAAAGTTTATAAACATATAGCATAAAATATAGAGATGAACTACCAAGCTCATGCTGGTCCTTTTAGTTGGAAAAGCTTGTTAGAATAGCAAGGAGAACGTACACATAATTAGAATGACAATACATCACATGGGACACAAGTGATACATCCAGAAAAAGTTGCTGCATACAAACATAAGTGCATAAATAAATATAAATACATGCACATACACACACACACATCCATATATACATATATAAGTATGTATAAATGCATTAAAATATATATATATATATATATATAACATAGTTGGTTCAAAGAAGCTTCTCAACAACTCCATATATATTGATGTTCTAAAAAGTTAACAAATAGACATCACTTTGATCATAAAGTACATTATTGACAAAGCATAATGTGCACAGGTGTCTCTAATTTTATATAACATAAGGTAAAATCAATAAGAAATGGGACTCCAAAATTATCACAAACACATGGCAAAGATAAGTCAATTAAAAATCATTGCCAAGTGCAACACAAAATCTATCAGCTCCACCGGACACAACTGATGACATGTAGAAAGAAAATAGAAATAGATGGAGCCTGAGATCAGCTGCATAAGAAAGAACATCTTAATTGTAGTAAAAGAAGACATAACACAAAGAAACAATAGCATATGCCATATTCATTAAGAAAAATGAAGAAAAATAACCACGAATACTTGCCAACTGATTAAGAAAAAGGAGAAAAGAAGAACATTGTTTCAACATTTTGGTTTGTTATGCAGTCTGGCCCTCCTATTCCATTGAACACTGTTGACACATAGTAACTACAATTAAACATGCACATTAAAAAAGATCTATTTGTGTTCACATAACCTTCTAAAGGCATTTAAAACAGTGAAGTAGGCCATTTTGCTTCTATGATACAAAGCATTCTGCTATATACCATCCACAGCTATAACAATAAGTAAAAAATGGTAATCAATTTGTTATTAAATCAAATCCAATACCATTAATTCTAAAGAGAATGAAATATTCAGGGTTGATAGAGATGATTATTCAAAAAACAAAATAATGCAAGCTACTTATGAAATGCGCAACATTACTAAAAGTAATAATTAGCTAATAAAGTCTAAAGTCCAATTAATAAAGCTTCTGTAAAGGATAAGAATAGAGAAGGGAAAAGAACTATCATAAATTCTTCTAATACAAACACTTACTGCTTTCGAAAGTTGCACTTGGGAAGAAAATTGAGAACTCAATGAATCTTGCCTAAACTGGGTCAAATCCTGTTGCCTTGCACTCAATGCAACTGAGTCTTTATGATCATGAACTGCATCCCATGATCTGTCTCCTCCACTTGGGGGCAATTGTCCAGAACGACCACGCCAATCTCGATTATCGGTTTCATAATAACGAATTTGTGATTGGCTTTGCAACTAGAAATGAAAATATCATAAAAAAGCGGTCAACAAAACATTTAACTAGCTACAATAAATATGGTTTAAAAATAAAACTAAAATACTAACATTTGCATCACCACGACTCCAAGATTGCTCTTCACCATGTAGTTCAGCCTCAATCTCATTCTTGACTTTTAGAATATCATCTGGCACTTCAGCAACCTAGAAAATAATATAAAAAAATAATAAACTGGGCATTGATGTATTCAAAAGATCAGGGGATTGCACGAACCTATTAAAGTTAAAAACAATGTTTAATAAAAATTGCAATAAAAAATAAAATGATATTATTCGCTTTAGAATGTTGTGATTAGCGTGCAACATGTGAAACACACAAATCTTCGTATCACCTACCAAAATTTACAGTCTTAGTTAAGACTACATGAAGAGAAATCAAACAAGAAGAAAGAAAACAGCACCTTCATAGAAAGTGCAACAGTTGCATAAACCATAAACATTGATATAATAATATATTTTCTAACTTTCCTGACAGCCCATACATTCTAAAATCTTGAAGCCTTTCTTGCACTCAAGGAATCGTTTTCTAATGCTTTCTTCTCCATTGCTTTTCAATTACCTCAAAGCTTAATTTTTACAACCTCCCCTCAGTGGATTACACAAAAAGTAGCAAAATTGCAGAAAAACCAACTCGTCACCACAAAATTATCTCCATGATTCATGGTATTCTTACAACACAAGTACCATAGAAAGCCTAAAGACTCAAAATAGCCTTCTGAAAAGCAGATATATAGAAAAATATCAGCCAGATAGGATTCTAAAAAAAGCTTTAAAAGGTTCAGGAATTCATGTAAGCAGCTTTCAATAAATTCAAAATAATAAAAGGGGAAAATATTTGGATAAAAAACATTGCACTTGTCTCCTGATAAGCTAAATCTATCTAATAATCAAATCAACAAAAATGTAAGTTTACAGACAATTTCAACATCAAATAATATAAGAAAGTTCAAATACAGAAGCTCTTCTATGAAATAAATTGAAATATAAACCAATACAACTAACAACTTTAAGTTATATTTAAAAGAATTTTTTTTGACTTTTTTTCAAAGTCTTTGTTACCATGTGTTAGATACAATACAAAAATGGTGAAAAAATAACTCATTACCAATACTGCTTCTATAAAATAACTTGAAAGGTAAGTTGCTCATTTGTGCTGTAAACACAAAGGATACCAAAAGCTTGATCTTGCACATACTTAATACCTTTGATATATAACATAAGATAGATATACCTCACGGAGTTGTAACAACTGGTCCCTGGTGTAGCAAATGCGTTCACGCCCCTCAAAACGTAAATCCCCTGTCTGCTAAAGAAAGAAGTATTAGTGAAGGATACCCAATAATAAAACAAAAATAAAAATACAGCATAACAGACTAGAGATGAATCGCATTACCATTTATCACCAAAAAAGCACATAAATGACAAAATGACGTACCAAACTTTCTCTTCTGCATTAAAAAATCTAACCCACCAAGTTCACATGCCAAGAACACCAAAAGAACAGTACATCCATGACAAGAAGCCTATGACCGAATAACGAAGGGTGGTTTCATGATACACGAAAAAACAATTCAGAAGAGGCATGCCATCAAACTGGCCTAAAATATAAACAAAAAGAAAACTAAGCAATCTCCCCAAAGAGAGCATTTATTTTCCAGTAGTTTAACAATAATGACACGCTCTGTGTCCCACATAAATCAATCTAACCTGCCACCCCAAAATTGCAAAGAAGCCAAGTAAAAGAAATGAACCCATTATCTATCGCAGAAAGATACAGTTTTAAAAGGTTTAGCGTCGTCCTCAAGGAGGCAAATGTCCATATGCAGCCGAGGACCAATTGATTTCAGTCGAGCAAGAAAAACATTAAGTTGCTGGAGGGGGATAATCGACAAAAGTGATGCAATTGCCTCCACAGAATATCTCCAACAGACAGCTTAACGCAAGCATACCAGCACTCGACACCAATAGAGGAAAGCAAATCCAGCAAGCAGCGTGCCGATGAAGTTCTAAAAAAAAACTGCTACACCTAAAAACCCACCAATCGATCATAACTAAAATCAAGAAGCCGCCTTGGACATCACAACATTTTTAGACAAATATTTATTCCTAGAGACACGAAAAGAATACCAAAGACATGTTTCTTGATCCGAGTGCATCACTGGATCCCAACAAACCTTGGACGCGCCGCCATGAGGGCGCAGTATCGATCCGTCGGAGGTCGAGCTGAGGGCCGCCCCGCTGCCGATGGAGGAGAAGGCAGGGGAGTCGAAGCGGGGGGCAAGGAGTCTGCTGCCTCGATTGCCGCCACCACCAGGCCTCAAACTAATCGCCGTCTGATCTGCCTGCATAACTCGCCGGAATCCTCTCTCTTTCTTCGGTAACGCTGAGATCTCAACGCTTGGCGATCGGATAAACCGAGAAACCAGGATACGGGAGACCCTGCGTGGCTCCCACTCTCTCTCTCTTCGCAGAAGAAAGAGAAGGGGAAGAGAAGAAGAGAAAAGCTAAAGGAGGCCGACGACCCAATTTATGCCGAGGCGATGGCTCTTCCGTAATTTATACGGTACGTGAGAGGCGAAAGAGGAGCTCGCTTGCATCACCTAATGGCGGACCAAGCGGCGTTACCCTAACACCCAAAGCTCAGACCGTGATGATTTTGTGATAAGACATTTATGCCCACTATTTTAAGAGACATTATCGGATCACTGCCACCAGGGCATTGCCCCCGCTGTTACCCGAGTCCTTATTGATCAGTATTTGACTCGTGCGGGTTCCCTGACAAGCCGGTTACCGAAGTTCGGAGACGGACACGTGGCTGGATTAATATCATTACAATACGACTGTAAGTCTTGAATCTGGACCGTTCATCATGCATCCATGAGGTGCACATGGATCACGTCTCACTATCTCATCTTATTTGAATAAATATACTTTATTTTTAGATTACCCCAACATTTTTTGTATTTTTTCTTTTAATTCAAAAGTATCGAATGCTAATAAATAGTTTTCAATATCTTATTTTTTATTAAAAAAATATATATTTTAAATTTTTTAATGACTTTCGAAGCTCATAGACCATATATCATATATAAAACAAGATTTTTTTGTCATTTTAAAATTTTAAAATGTAAGGTTTATTGCATTAATTATTGAGATATTTGAAACAATCAATTATTCATTTCTAAGCTATTTGATAAATTTATAACCTATTTTTAATAATTTTGATTATGTTATTGTTAACACGATACATTTCAAATTTTATTTAAAAAAACACTTTTCAAATTATATTTTAATTAAATAGTTTTAACTAAAATTGATTTTTTATAGATTTTTTTTATTTTTTTAATCTCATTTCTAGATTCATGTACAAAAATAATTTATTTGTACTATAATTCACCTTTTCATTTAGTAATCACTTATTAAATATAGTATAATATTGTCAAAAATTAATTTTTAATTTTCAAGATTTTAGATAAATTATACAGCTTAATTTTAATCTTTTTATTATGAATTTATTTATATAATACATGCCAAAGTTTATTTTAATAAACTTTTTAAATTCTAATTCAATAAAATAATTGTTATTAAAATGTTATAATCCAATTTTTTTCTACCTAAAGTTTATTATATCCTTTTTTTATTTAGCAATTTGTTATTAGATATAGATTAATATTATCTATAAATTATTTTTTGAATTTGTATTATATCATAAATGTTTTTTCATTTCAAATGCTAATTTAAATAATTTATTGGTTATATTTGCTTAAAGTTTTAACTAGAGTTTAATTTATGGATTATGTAAATTTATAGATTATGTAAATTTAATTTATAGTTTCTAGCATAGTGATTTATAGTGTTGTTATTAATAATAATTATTGGAAGAATTATACTAAATTAATTTTTTGAGAAAAAATAAAATAAAAATGACAATTATATTATGTAAATATAAAATAATATTTTGTTATTTCATTAAAATGATTTAATGGTAATTTTGTTATTTTGTGCAATTTTTTCATCTAGGGAAAAAATACCGACACGGAATGCAATAAAAGTTCGCCGGCGGCGCTTCCTCTTGTGGCAAACCTTTCCCAAAATGCACATTGCTCCTCTCCTCTCCCATCTCAGGAAAGGCCTCTCCTTGTTCCTCCTGCTTCCTATATTCCTTCTCGGCACCCTCTTCGTAGGCAAGCAAACCTTCCGCGTCCCATCCGTCTCCCTCTCTATCTCCACCGACCTCTCCCTCCTCCCCTCACAAACTCTCAGCTCTTCCCCTTCCCGCCTCCTTCTCCCTCCGCTTCCACCACCGCCAAAGGAGGAGGTGCCCTCGACCTCTCCTGCTGATTCGCCCCCCGAGGCCGAGGAGCTCGAAGAGTCAGCCTCGGCGGATGAGAATGATCGAGGGAAGGATGAAATTAGTGAATCCCTTTCTTCTCCTCCTTATGAAAATTCGATACTTGGGCCCGATCCAGCGGCATTGTCTTCATCTAAACAAGTAATCACACCGAGGGCTGATGAGAAAAAGTGCGATTTGTACAAAGGATCGTGGGTGAGAGATGAAGAAGGACGGTACCCACTTTACGCACCGGGGTCATGTCCTTATGTAGACGAGGCTTACAGCTGTCAGGAAAATGGGAGAGAAGATGAGGAGTACCTTAAATGGAGGTGGAAACCCGACGACTGCGAGCTGCCCAGGTAGGGTTTTTTCTTATGAAATCTGATTTAAGTTTATCGGAGTCAACATGTGTACGTGCCGTGTTATTGTTAAAAACAACACATTACAGCCATAGCCTACCACCAAAGTTAGGAATCATGTTACCGATTTTGGCGAATAAAGAAGATGAACTCTTTTATGGAGTTAATTTTTCTTTGCAGGGTAGATGGCTGTTGTCTTTCTTAGTTTTTTGGAGAGATGATATGTCTTGGGCTCCATCTAGAATGTTTCACCCTTTTGTACTGATTCCTTCACCCTTTCTGTTTGTTTGATGCCTTTTGCTATGATTTGCTTCAGAAAATTATCAACTTTTGGTAGTGGCAAGATCTTTGAAACTAGTATTCGGCATTTGCATCCAAAACAAACACCATATTTATGATCAATCACATAAAATATAAAGTTCTTCATTGTGAAATGCATTGTAGAAGTTTTTGCCCTTTTCCATAATAAATTATGCATAACAAATCAAGTGCTATCCATTCTACTTGATAAAAAAAGTAGGAAAGAATGAGGGTATGTGCCATATTTTGTGAACCAATACCATGGCAATTTTTGTTTTTCATCATCCATTCATGGCAGCTAAAACTCAAAAGTACCAGCATCATTATTTTTTAAATTTAATTCAAGAATTACTTAAAATTTGTTGATCATTTTTTTATTTTTCTTGTATTCTAATCAATTGTTGTTCCATCATTGGGGAAACTGTTTAATGTCTCCTTTGGTTGTAGAAACATGGAAACTTCCATATTGCAGTATTCAAGCAACATAACTGAACAAATAAATTTTTTTTGTTTGTCTTAAGGAAGAATAACCTAATCATACAAATTTCTTAGCCGTTGGCCCTTTTATGCTTTTCAACATTGTGGGTTATTGACGCAAGATGAGCTGCATTATCCTAAACTGCAGTATTATATATATATATATATATATATATGTGTGTGTGTGTGTGTGTGTGTGTGTATGTGTATATGTGTATATGTATATATATATATATATCGTACATTATAAATTAATACATGCAAAATAGTTTAGCCAAAATGTAAACTAAAGATGCCATGCAACAAAGTCATTGCTCATATGCTATCAAAAGTTCACATCCCTCAAACATTTGTTATGAAAGGGGAATTAATCTAGGTATTGACTTGGTATGAGATAAGGGTAGTCATGTTTTTAATATTAGGTCAATTATTAAGGAAAAAAAGAAACAAATGTCTAGATCTTAAACATTTTTATGAAATCTAATTAGAGAAAATTAAATTTAAAAATATGTACACTTTGATAAAAGATTGTATTCGACTCTAATTATTATTTTCACTTCGAATTTTTATATCGTTGTGCCACTTAATGCCAACTTTAGATGCTATTAGAATACTTAAAATAATGGTATGGATATATTCATCTTCCTCTTCATTCTCATCAAAGCTCTCTTTTAAAGATGATGCTTAAACTTGTCATCCTCACTTGAACTCATCATCCTTTTTTGTATTATTTCTTACTATTTCATCAAACAATCTTTTTTTGAGGACCATTATGAAGAACATTAAAAAGGCCAATTCTTTCTTGCTTTGTCCAAAAGATTTATTGATATGCTTGCCCATTTCTTTAGTTGTAGATATAAAACTTATCAAGCACAAGGGGTAATCACCTCAATGAAAGTCTTGTCAGGCTCATTGTTAACAAACCCACTTTTCTTAATAACCAAAAAAAACATTGTGGTTGATGCTCTATATTAATGTTTACTTTAAATAATCCATTCGACCTATAGACCATATTTATCAATATCTTTAGTATCAAACTGCAGATCAAAAAAATCTTCACCAGCAATGAATCAATATCAATGGAAAAAACACATATCAACAACTCAAGAATTGTGTTGAGTGTTTCAATAGTTTATTAATGTAGTGATGTTGGAAAAATAATGAGTTTGGAATGTGATATCAGAAATAAAGTAGACTTATAAAAGCAATATTGTTCTTTGACTTCTTGAGAAATGGATAAAATATAAGCATAATAATTATATGATTATGATCGATATAGGTTTTTATTTTGTTTAATAAAACTAGGTGGTGAGTCCACAATGGTTGGAATGCAACCCCAAACTGGACTCCATCCAAACCACAACTTGGTGAGCTTCAATTGTTGCTTTAATTGCTAATTTAATCTCACTAATATTTGATGTTTGAAAAAGTTGTGACTTATTCAATTTGCTACTTTAGGATTGTTTAAGTGTGCCTTGAACTTATGCGTAAGATTGAAGTATTCAAACCAAGTTTAAATGGCATTAAACTTGTTATAACACTTAAATAAATTCACCAACATACTAATAAGAAACTTATTTATAGAACAAGCATATGAAAAAGTATAATTGGATTGGTGTAAACTATAATGTCATCCTCTTCAGGTTTATCTTTTGGTCATGCAAATATAGCATAAGTGCCATGAACCTCTTAGTTTCTTGAGGCTAGATATACCTGTCTCTACCAAAGTTAAAAATAAGCAACAATCTCTACTAGATATTTTAATTAGTCATATGTTTAGTAGTTTATTCAAAATTTTATCCATCTTGGCACAAAATAGCAAGATTAATTGTGGATTTACAATGTTTGCACATAGTTTAATGAATTAATTGGCCTACTTGGCTTGTGAAAATGTGCACTAATAAGCCAAACATAAAAAATACCCCATTTTCACAATTATTTGAAGCAATTAAATTGCTGAAAGACTTAATTTTGAAGTAATTGTTTTGCTAGTTCAATACGAAAAGAGGTTAGAATTTGTAAAATAAATCTTTGTAACAAATCCTAAAATGCTTAAAATTTCCTTACTAGTGGCACACTCTCCACAATAAAGCTTATAATAATATTACAATATATGAGATTTACAAAAATCATGATTTCCTTTCCTATACATATGTTGATAATAGTTGATAAAGATAGGCAACTTTCAAAGGTTAAATGTGGTCATTAGGTTCTCTTATATGTTTGGGCAAATTTTGGTTATTCTTGAGATTTGAATGTTTATTTGTTCTAAGAGTAATATAAGGAAATAATTCTTGAACTTGTGATTATTTATGTAACATCTTAGCCTTCATAATAGGGGTAATGTCTTGATTCACTTGGGCTTTGTCCTTTATATATAGCCATTCATCCCAAAACTATTCTAATCCCTAAATATTTAATTTTGGAGTTGTCAAGGGATCTCATATAGGTTTGCCTTCAAAAGATGTCTCACTAGTTCTAAACTTATGACTTTACTCACAACTTATGATTTACTCTTCTGTAGCTAATATTTTGGGACATCACTCGGCGATTACTCCCCTTTTGTTTCGATCCCAGGTTTTATAGGCTTATCAACTTCCGTTTGGTTCATTTTTGAATCACATTGGACTAGAAATAGTACTTCTCTAATATTGTATTATAGCATCCTAGCTTTTATTATTAAGATATTGTCTCGAACTAATCACGTTTTATCTTTATCCAAAGGTTTTTGTTTGTTTGGTCACTTATCTTAAAATTTTCTTAACTCTAGTATGTTTAATCATTAATTTCTTATAAGATCTAAAGCTAGGTTACTCTCAAAATACATCTCACTAATTTAAGGCTATAAATTTACTTATAAAGTTTAAGATCTATCCTTTTTTAGTCAATATAGTACTTATTTATCTATATATTTCTCCACCTAGAAGTCTGTCTAGAGTCATTCATTGTCCAATGATTCTCCTCTTTAGGATATCACTTGATAGTCACTTTCTACTTTGTTCGATCCTAGGTGTTACAATCTATGATACTTAATATTTTGTCATTTTAAAATTGATTCATTTTCTATAGTTTTGATACCTCAATCAATAAAATATGATAGTTTGAAAATGTTAGTGTCCTTATAATTTTGGATCTCTATAAAAGTAAGTTTCTTTATAGAGCTTTCTTCCTTAGACTATGTTCTATTGAAACTGATGGCTTTAAGGATGGAGCATATTTTTTGGCATCTACATTAAGTTAGAACTCAATCAATTGTGATAGTTATTACCTAATTCTTTTGTCTTGATTGTTCATGTCATCTATTCTATATTTTAGTATATGAAATTGCTATAGCACCAAATTGAGTGATGGACCCAGCATACATTCTTAATTGACTTGAAAAAAAAATGGCATTTTTATGATGTTTTCCATGGTAATGCTGTGATGAAAAGCAGTTTGATAAGAATGCAAGTGTTTTTGAAATTCATAAGATTTAATTTCTATGAAGTCTAATGAGAATTTTACTTCATTTATAATGTTAGTTGATAACTCTAGTCTAAAACGTTTACACTTCACTAGGGTACAAAAAAGGAATCAAATGTGACGAGATAGAGTAAAAATGAAATTCGAATTGTGGACAGATGTATTATTCAAGGTTCTATATATGTCAACACTAGAAAATGAGAAAGTAAAACTATTTGCTTTTAATCTCTTGATAGGGTCAAAAATTAGAAAAAGTGAGCTTAATTCATCTTTGAGATGAGAGATTAAAGTTCAAAATTAATGAACAATAATCTTGTATTGTTAGCAAAAGAAAAAGGAGTGTTGATTTTGTGGGAGGCCAATTACATGATGAAATCACCCTTATTTAGAGAGAGTTGATTGATTCAAAGGGAAAACTTCATTGTTTGAGAAGCATACATCGATCAAATTAAGAAATTATAAGGGCTTGTTATTGGTGTTGGATGCATTTTTGAAGTGGATGAATGAACTAGGAGACTGACAAGCAAAATTAAAAGATTATTGCCATTTTTATTGATACATTTAGATTATTAATAGCCCCTCAACAAAATTAAAAGGCATTTTATGCTTCTTTTTAAAAATTGTCATTGTTTGGATTGCTAGAGCAAAATAAGCAATACTAATGAAATCAGATAGTGTCCAATAATTATGGGAATTAAAGCAATGATTTTTAATTTTCTTTTTCTTTACATCCTTTTTTAGCTAATTATCTTTTTGGTGAGTAAATGGTTGCTTTTATACAAAATCTTGTGTCAGTTAGGATTAAGATGGCTTTAATGCAATGAAGTAGAAGTTGAAAGAAGTTATTAAGTCTAAAAACTTGACTTAGTTCAATATTCCACCATAAAATTCTCATCTAGATCTTGAGCATTGCTTGGGAAATCTCAATGGAGGAAAGCAATTTGTTGTTTCATTATTCCATGTTTTCAGCCAATGCCTATTTGTATGCATGCATATAATTGTAAACCAAATGCCTAATAATTGAACATGTTTACCTAATAACTAACAAACTACAATTGATTATTTTGATGAACCATCAAACATCGATAATAAGTACTTTTGATCATATTTAATATAAACTTCTAAGCTAAGATATTTTTCTTAATAAGTTTGGCTAGAAGTTGGTTTTTGTTTTCTTACATTATAGTGCATCAATATGAGAAGGCAACCTACGTTGGCTTCGTTTATGTTTTCCTAAACTATTAAGTTAGCTTTGATGTTTATTCTTATGATGATCATATATGCTGCATACGTCTTGATCATTCTTGTCGTTCTTAACTTGGAAGCTTGTTAGGAGAAATTGCTTTAGAGATCCTTATTAAGGAAATTGCCTAGCCTTCATGCATGTCTTTACATGGGACAAGATTTTGCACTCCATTAATTTTTCCCTTGGTTCATCACAAATTGTGTTACAAGTTTTGCTTTGATACCATTTTTTTTTACAATTGTGTCAAACTATTGCCTTCTTTTAGGACTATTAATTTTGCTTGAAAATTGATAATTGCTTAAAACTCTAATTAGATTTTTGAAATACCTATCATGACCCATGAAATATAGTTTGCAAATTATAAGCTATTTTCAACTCAAATCAAAATATTACAAGTTGATTATGAAGCAAGTTTATATCAAATTGAATCAAATTGAAATAAGTATTTATGAATAAGTTTATAGATTCATCAATTCAAGTATACATAGTAAATAACATATGAAATTATAATAGCATATCTTTATACTTTTTGCATGATTGAATGTTTGAGCTTAATTATGAGAATTTGACAAATAAATCAAAGTTAATTGAAAGTTGGATTGGCTTTAGCTCAATTTGATCTTAATCAAGCTTGAATTGATTACCAACATATCAGGCTTTGCTTGAGTTAGGATCAAATCCAAATCCAACCTTTCCAAGCTTGAATTGCATAAAAGGGCCAAATCGGCTCAAAATTGAATTATTAACGGCTCTACCTTCATTAGTCCATAAAACTTGTGGTTTTATTTCTGAAAGGTGCTTTGCCAACTTAGTTTTATCATTTTAATTATATATATATATGTATAGTTTTGTATCTTTTGATTTGTTTCATGATTCCTTTCATCATTTTTTTTGTTATGTTTGGTATGAAATTTAAATATTTTGCCTTATGCTTGTTTTGTAGGTTTAATACAACCGACTTTTTGGAGAGACTAAGAGGCAAAAGATTGATGCTTGTTGGAGATTCAATGAATCGGAATCAATTTGAATCGATGCTTTGCATTCTGCGGGAAGCACTACCAAATAAAAGTAGAATGTATGAGACAAATGGGAACAAGATCACTAAAGGCCGTGGTTACTTCAATTTCCTCTTTGTGGTAAGAGCGATTATATCTTATTGAGGCTATCACAAGAAATTTTATTTAGAAATTTAGTTAAATATTTGTCTAATCATGTTTTAAAACACTTCTACAACCCAAAAGCATAAAAATGGAGGGTGCAAAAGCCAATTTTGACTTCCTAAAATAATGTTAAAAAAATTCAATATTGTTTGCCGAAAAGTCAATTAATACTTTCCTTGCTTCACAATAAAACCTATTTTGTTAAGCATTTTAATAGCATATTATCAAACACAATTTTTTAATAGTATTTTTCAAGCCAACTTATTTTTTAGATAGCATTTAGCAACAAATGCCCAAAACCAATTTATGCAATACAACAAAGGAATCTAAAAAACCCCCAAGGTGCACAAGACCTAAATATGTCTTTGATCATAGACTAGATCTCATACAAGGGCTCAAAAAGAGCAAGAAATTGCTCTTATTAGGATTATTGGAGTTATTCAATTGTAATAGATCAATATAAACTTGAGAATGTTTCTTATATTGTTCTTCATGCATTATTCGGTCAATTTTGTTTTCCATTATTTTCTTTTTTATTTATTAGTTTTTAGGTTGAGGAATATTTCTATATTTATGTTTCCACTTTCAACGTTCTTTGGAGTATATTAAAGCTCTTGTTATGTGAATGAAAAACTTTTGATAGCTGTCAATTTAAAAATCGTTAAGGTGTTCTTGTGAATGCATGTAAAAATTGTTTAGAAAAGAATGCAATAAAATAAATCATAAAGAAATATAGGTGGTTTGATCCTAATTGTTTGGATTTACATCCACGTTCATCCCCAAAAAATTGGCTTTACAATCTTAACATCTTTCAAAAAAATGGGTAGGCAAACCCTCACACTAGGTTGAAAGAGTATACAAGTATTGGGCCAAAAGAGCATACAATATCGGCGCAAAAGACGTTCAAAATATTAAAAAAACAATCCAAAGGATCAAATACATGAATCTATAAAGGAACCAAAAAAATAAGAATAAAACTCAAAATATAAAATCTTGCAACCACTAAATAATCTAGTAGCACAATAAATCAATATGAATTGATTTAGGAAGGATGTTACCATTTGAGCATAGATTATAAAATGTAGACCTTTGAAGTTGCTTTTTATTAATTGTTCAACCCTTCAAGATTTCTCTAATTGTAATTTGAGGTGTGGTAGATATTCAAGATTTCTCCAATTGTATTCTTACTAAGTTTTATTTATAGCCTAACTTCAGCAAAATGTTTATCCAATGGTTAAATGATCGTTTAGGGCATAAAATTAGAAACTAGTCAAAGTTCCCATAAAAGCTAGTGACCATTGCTAAAATCCTGATAGCCTATAGGATGGTTCGATGCATGGTTTGATCAGTTGAAGATTTAGATAAGATAATCCTATCCAATTATAAGAAAATCCAATCAATTCAAAACTTTGAAACTTTTGATGGTTCAATCCAACTATAGGACAATCTATTCAGTATCTGACAGTCTAATGGTAGTTCAATAGAAACTCCATTTTCATGCTCATTTAGTCCAATAAACCAATAAATGGTTTGATCCATCCATTGGACTATCAAATACCCATCGAATGCTAATCAGACAATTTGATGGATGTCAGACAATAACCAATTTGTGACACTTATAAAATATTAGATCCTACATCGGATGATCTGATAATGATAAGATGGTCTGATGATTGTCAGATTGAGATCCCACTTTGAAGTTTCAAAATCTTTGTCTTATTGGTTTAGGATCAAATAATTTGATACTTGTCTAGCAAAATATGTAATTATGAAAATCTTAAGTTTAATCTTTGTAGAAATTATTTTGTTGCGTGAAATTTTTTTTTGTAGAAAATGTATTTGCAATTTTCACACACCCTCAATCTTAACCATTATGTTTCTAGTGCCTCAAGGATTTATCATAGGTTCACAATTTTTAAATCAAATAAAGATAATCCCGCAAAAGCATGTTTGAACATCACATTGAACATCCCATTGAACATTGAATATTACATAAATTTTAGGAGACATTATCTTAAAATATTTAAAGGAAAAATGTTATATTATAAATGGATGATTCTTTCAAACAAGACATGAAAACCCCAAGAGTTCAAAGCAAGTGATATCCTACAAGAAGGCATAAGCAACCATTCTCCCTATGTAAATTGTGATTTGACTTTTCTGTCTCCCTTGTTGTCATTCACATCTTCCGACCACTGTGACTTCCTATGACCACCAAGCCCCTCGATTGTTGTGTTCCCTAATCTCCTCACCATTACACCTCTCGCCACATCCAATCACCTTTTGGCCTATCATTATCATGTATCTTGTCAAATTTGATCATTGCAACCTAGGGTTGACCACCGCAGATCGCGCCTTGCACCACCTCTCGCCTTTTCAATCTGACCTTAATGGATCTCCACTACCTTTACCTTGATTAGCATTATCAATCAACAAGCATTGATCCTCTTGCTACCTCTTGCAGCCTATCTCGACCACTAGGCTCACCACTCTCACATGCTATGTTATTTGTGTTTGGGGTAGAAGTTGAGAAATGTTAAAGAACATCTTTGGTACTTTCGTGATTTGAAGTAATAAGAAATACTTATGTATTCAAGTTCAATGGTTAGCATATAAGTTTACACTCTTTAACAACATCTAAGAATGTTCAACCTTTTAGATCGTCCTTTGAATTGAAATTGTGGATCCACTAAAAAAGAAGTTTCAATTGATTACGTTTCTAGCTATTAAAGGTTTTTAGTCAACCCAATTAGAAGTATAGATTCAAAGAAGAACAATATTTTAAATTAGAAAGGATTGGGTTCAATTGTTTCAAGAAGAAATTTTTGGACAATAAATCTTCGAACCTCCATGTCAAGGAAGTTCCAATTGACCAACTTGGGGAACATATTTACCCAACTGCTATGAAATATTAGATGAATTTATTAATATTATCTTAGAGGAGCTTCCAAATGAACTATATTTTATGAGATATCTAGCATGTGTTTACTTCATTCTGGGTATACAATTCTTAAATCTAAAATATTACAAGATGAACCTGATCAAGCATGTTGAACTCAAAAGATAAATTAATGAACTCCGTAGAAAATGATGTTTTCAAGATAGTTTAAATACATGTTATACATTATATTAACACCCAAGAAAGATGAAAGTTGAAGGATGCATGATAGCAATAAAGTGATTAACAAAATTATCATCAAATATAGATTTTTCATATCTTGATGATGTGTTAAGATCTTGTTTCTAGTGTTAATTACTTCTCAAAGATAGATTTACTAGAGAGTATCATCATATTAGGATTAGACTTGATTGTCATCAGCTTAAGATTAAACCAAAACATGAATGGAATACAACTTTTAAAACTCTAGACAAATTATTTGAATGGTTATTTATACCCTTTGAATTGTCAACTCCTAATATTTTTTTGTAATTGATGAAAATGAACTTGAAATCCTTCATTAAAAGATTTTCTTGTGTTTTACTTAAGTGATATTTTGATGATATGTAATGTTGATAAATATACTCATTTGGAACAACTTAAAGAAGTTTATGAAAAGATAAAGGCCAATTATTTTTAAATTATATAATTAAGAAGACCAAAGTGAATTTTTTAGGCTTTATGATCATTGAAGTTTTTCAACTTGATCTTATAAAGATAAAAGCTATAGTGAATTGACCTATGTCTAAAAACTTTAAAAATGTTCATAGTTTCTATGAACTTATTATATTCTATAGGAGTTTCATTAAAGATCTTAGTACAATGATAACACTCGTAACTGATCTATTAAAGGGGACAAATTTATGTAGATTAAAAAAAAGGTCTTTAAGTTAAGGTCTTAAGGACTACATCATTGATATTGAATTGTCAAATTTCTCTAAATGTTTAATGTTGTGTTGCATGGGAAATCAAAATTGGTGAAATTTTGGATCGAGAAGGACACTAGTGGCTTGTTTCATTGAAAAATTAAATTACGCAAGAAGAGATATACAATGAATGACAGAATTTTATGGCATTGTGTAAGCTTTGAGTCATTGGAGATATTTTTTTTCTTCATAAAGAATTTACTTTAACCACGAATCACTTGTCTTGAAATAAATTAATGATCAAAGAAAATCAAGTCAAAGGCATGCAAAATGTGTCGAATTTTTGCGGTCTACTCCTTTGTTCTGAGGCGCAAGCTTGAGAATTAAAACAAATCCACTAATGCGTTATCTCGAGCGACATTATTGGCATCCTTGAATTTAATGTTGCAAGTTTTGATTAATTGAAAGATGATAACCTGCCTTGCCTCGATTTTTATGTGATTTATAATGAATTAAGAGACAAGATTATACTTTTAAATGACATTTTACCCTTGATTTATGGGTACTCTTTAAGAGAACAACCTTATGCATTTCTAGTACCTTACTCTTGGATTTTCTGTCATTGAATTATATTTTAGAAGAATAGTTGGTCATATAGATTGAGATAAAACCATTATCTTAGTAGAGTTTAGATTTTATTGGCCCTCATTAAAGAAAGATATAGATGAAAACATCTCCCAATTTCGAGTTTGTAAGCCAATAAAGTCCATCAAGCAAAATTTTGATAAATATGTATAGTTTTTAGATCCAAGTAAGCCTTGGAGGATCTATCAATATATTTTATTCTAAGATTGTTTTGTATTACTCAATATAGTGATAGTATCTTTGTAGTAGTAAGTTTTTCAAAATAACACCTTTTATTATATGCCACAAGACCAATGATGCATAAACAATGTCAAGTTTGCAAGGCAATGAAGTCTACTAAGCAAAGTTCTAACAAACATATGTATTTGCTAGTTCCAAGTAGACATTGGAGGATCTATCAATTGATTTTATTCTAGGATTGCTATGTGTTGCTTAACATTGTGATAATATTTTTGTGGAAGTATGCTTTTCACATTTTGTTCTTTGTCAAAAGACTAATTTATTTTCTATAAAAATTATTAGACTGTATGAGTTGTCATATTTTTGGAAGACTTTATATAAGTAGTTTAGAATAAAATTGAAGTTTTTATCTGCATTTCACCATCAGACTAATGTAAAAATCAAGTTAATTAATAGGACATTAAGAAACTTGCTAAGGAGTTTAATGGAAATGAATATTAAAGTATTGAGAATTGAGACTTGCACTGGCTTATATTAAGTTTTCCTATAATAGCACAATTTTCAAGATCATAAGATTATCATTCAAAATTTTAAGAGGTCTATTAACTTCGTGGATATTTCTACTCGTCTTTGTTTTGATTTATATTTTTATTTGTTAAAAATTTTTAAAATTTTCATAAAAAAGTATATAAACATATTGAAGCTGATATCTCAACATATGTTAAAGATATTAATAGAGATAAGACTTTATAAGAGAATTTAATGAGAAAAATATACAGTAGGGCATATTTGCCTAGAGAGATTTGTCACCACTAGACATGCCAAGTCACATACAAGAGCTTATGGTTAGTTTAAAATTATTAAAAAGTTGAATCTTAATATTTGTGTTGCAAAGTTGTCACATGTTTATTTAGCAAATTTTTTAATATTGATAATTTATTATAATATAAAGATGATTTATATGATTAGAGTTTGCAAGCTATCTCTTTTACATGTTATTGGAATGATGATTAGTCTCCTTTATCTTATAGTATTTGGTTATTTGTTGTAGATAGTTATCTTAATTGATATATATTTTAGTCTTGATGTTTATCATAAGTTTTTGATTTACTTGTAAGATCAACTATCTTTAGAATACACTTGTCTAATAATAGAAGACATAAAAGATTAGTATTTAGATCTATTGAAGGATTAGAAAGACTTTAACTCTATAGGAGAAAGTTCTTGGTGGGAATCAATATAGCATAATAAGAGGATCAAGAAAAACCTATTATCCAAAAGGCTCTAGTATTATCATCAACTGTGAACCAAATCTCAAACAAAAGCTAAAGAAGAATAATAAATAGGACTTCATTGAGTTTATTTGAATTATCAAGTTATGAGTCATTTATAAGATCCAATGTTGTTTCTTTTTTTTTTTGGCTTGCCTTTTATGCACTTTTCTTTTTTATTATTATTTTATTAGTTCTTAGAATTAGAGGTATTTTTATCGTTACAGTTCTAATTAGAGAATCTCTTGTAATCTAGTTAAGCTCTTATTATTTGAATGAAAAATGAATTTTTTAGTTGCTAATCATGCATCGAACGTTCCTTTCATCTTAGTCTAGACACAATACTTTTCCTTTTTTGCTTCCTCATTTAGCATATTGTGCAATGAACTCATCGTAATATATGTTTCAAGCATCTTAATTCAAAAGCTTGCTTATTTATGGCTTCATCTAACGTATCGTACGATTATTACATTGTATGATGTGTTAAGTTTTATTGAACGCTCTAATACCAATTCACGCCGTCCTTTGTTGTCATCGATTTTAGCTAGCGTATTGTACATTGGAGTTAATGTACAGTATGTGTAGTTCAATCATATCAATTTACTAAACTAACTTACAACTGAAATCATGTCAATTTTGTTCCAAATCTTTTTTAAACTCCTAAATCCTTCTCACAGTATTTCTAACACATAGTAGTTTTTACTCATAATTTTTAATATAAACCAACTAAAACAATACAAAAATAAAAAAATTGTTTTCTCATCTAACACATCATACAATGATTATATTGTATGATACATTAAGTTTTATTGAGCGCTTTGATACCAATTTGCACCCTTCTTTGTTGCCACCGACATTTATGTAACGTACTTTACATTGGAGTTAATATACAATATGGTATAGTTTAATCTTGGTAACTCAACTCGCAATTGAAACCATGTTGGTTTTGTTCTAAGTTTTTTTTTATACTCTCTTAAACCCTTCTCACAACAATTGTAATACATACAGTAGTTTTCATTCTCATAATTTCCAATATAAACCAACAAAAATAATACAAGAATAAAAAATTCTTTCCTTACCTTGGCTAGTTGCTACTCCGTTTTCTGATGAATCACACCTCCATGGCTCCTCCTAATTTTTATATTCTTATATGTGCTACAGCAATTAGTTTCCAACTTACTTTGGATTCTTCCTTCTATCTTTCCTATTCTTCTTTCTCTAATTGAGCCTTATCTTTGTCTTCCATTATTTCTCCTTCTCTTTTTTTCTCTCACAAAATCCTCCCATCCCATACTTACTATCACTTTTCGCTTGGTTGAGATTTTCCTCTTTATCCAAAGTTTTCGTCAGTAAGATGTAATTTGTCATATTACAAGTTTGCCCTCTAATAATTAGATAAATGATCTTTTTAAAATTTATAACTAATTTTTAAGACATCCAAAAATTACAAACTCATTATCATTAAATTCGTCATGTTGAGTTTTTTCTATTGGTATACCTAAATAAAATTTTTAACTTTATAAGAAACAATGACACATTTTTCAAAATACCATTAATATAATAATATTTTAATCAATAAACAAATATTTTAAAAAATTAATTTTATTTTATTAAAATATACATAATTATAATCATATTGACTTAATCTCAATATTTATAACATAATATATAAAACAAAATTTTGAAATTATTATAACTATATTGGTTGGAATTTTTATGGAATATCCTTACATTATCATCACATGTTTGATATCAAAATATTTCAAAACACTTTTATCAAACTTTTTATATCAGAACATTCCTACACACCTACATCACCAACTTTGAATATTTGTCTTTTTTTATGCAGGATTATAATTGTACTATAACTTTTGTTCGATCTCACTTTCTTGTTAGAGAAGGGACACGTATCAATCGTCAAGGAAATTCCAATCCTATTCTCATGATAGATCATATTTGCAAGTCGTCGACCCGATGGAAGAGAGCTGATATCTTGGTTTTCAACACTGGTCATTGGTGGACCCATGGAAAGACATCAAGGGGGTAAACTCTTCTCTTTCTATGTTGATTTCATTTCTTTCTATCATCCTTCTCAACTCATCTTCCTCATCAATGAAACTAAAATCATGTGGCTTTTAACTTCTCAGGAAGGACTATTTTAAGGAAGGTGATGTTATCTATCCACAGTTTGATGCAAATGAAGCTTTTAACAAAGCCATGCACACTTGGGGGAGCTGGATTGATAGAAACATGGATCCTAAAAGAAATTTAATCTTTTATAGAGGATACTCTACAGCTCATTTCAGGTTAAATTTCCAAACTTTTCTATTTTATTCAAATGAATTTTTTATTGGCATACTGCAATGAATTTGCCTATTTATTTATGAAGCACATAAACCTTGGAATTTACATCTCCTAACCGAAAACCTAGCTTATTAAAACCAAAAATTAGTAAACATTAGTAATTTGTACCATTAGATTGTCTCAAAAATCTCCTAAAACTAGCCTATGTTGAATTAAATTAACATACAAAACCTATTGTAAATAAAACTAGCTTGATTTTTCTATCCTATGAATGGAATTGCAAGTGCAAATTAGGTTATTTTGAGTGGGAAAGTTTTATTATACTTATTTAATTCAAATTAAGTTAGTCAAAAGTGAATTTTGAATCTAAAGAGATTGTTTATGTATATTGGATGTTGTCTTAGTAATAAACCAACTTTTGGGCATAATATATACATAGCTCTAAAAGACCAAGGTGTTCTACATGTATTAAATGGACAAGTTTTTAGTTCTACATTAAAAAAAAAAAATCCTTTATTTATTCTTTTTAAACAATCTTCATTTGATAACAGTTTGTGAAATTATATAGAAGATTTTAAGAAGTTTTTGGAAAGAAATAAATGTTTATATGAGTAAAAATATTGTTTTGGAATTAGAGATTAGGTGAACCTTAGATAAGCATCCTTTATTTATTTATTTTTTCTCATTTTTCATTGTTTTGTGATAGCATTTTAGCTAAGATTCAACAATTTTACTTCAATATCATAAAATATTGTAGTTTTGCTTGATAACAAATGTTGTGGTGAAAAAAAAGATTATTTCAATATAACATTTCAAAAAGATTATTTATTTATTTATTTATTTTGTAGATGTTGTTTTTGTTAGAGAAAAAAGTCATGAAAGTTGTTTTTGTGAATACTTGATGTTTATATGGTTAAAATAAAAAAATGACATTTTTATGAAACTAGAGGCAACTTAAGATCATAAAGAATGTGAACTTTACTGCAAATCATGTCAACTTATTCCTTGTATCAATTATAAGCTCGTTTTATATGTTTTGCTATTTGCTTTGAGTGCATTAAGCCATTGTCAGACTCTTTGCTTCCACTCAACCTTGTCTAATGCTTAAGGTCCCATTTGATTTGAAGTTAGCCAGATTGGAATAAATCTTATTATAATAGAGTGATTAGAGTGAAATATTATGAGATCAATAACATTTTTGGGGTTAAAAGAAAAAAAAATGATATAATAAAATTCAAGTAAAGCTAAAGTTATACTGGGCTGGTAGAAGAAAGCCAAGATTCATCTCCAGAAACAATTTGCATCAAGCACCTGTTCAGTAATTTTAGCATTTAGCTTTGGTTTCATTCAAATTTATGATTCAATTGATTATTAATCAGAATGCAAAAGATATGTAGATATGAGTCGTCAATGAGAATTAGTTCTTCCTACCAATTTTGTGAGTTTAATAAAGTGATTTGAAGACCAAGAATTTTGATGAAAATTGTTCATTAAAAATGGAACTTAAAAGAAGACATTTTTTAAAAAAAAAAAAAAAAAAAAAAAAAAAATCAAATTTTAGTATTTAGCTTTGATTTCATTGAAATTTATGATTCATTTGATAATTAATAAAGATGCAAAACTTATGTATATATGAGTTGTCTCATCAAAACGTGCAAATACATATCAAGAAATTCTTTTGAAATTATCTTTATTTGATAGTATATTGTGAGTTTAACAAAAAAAAAAAAAAAGGATTGAAGACAAAGGTTTAATGTTGAATTTTGATTAAAAAAAGGTTCGCTGAAAATTGAACTTAAAAGAAGAAATTTTTTAAAGAGTTTAAAATTTTGATTAAAAAAAATCTAATTTTAGTATTTAGTTTTGATTTCTTTGAAATTTACAATTCAATTGATAATTAATAAAATTGGAAAAAAAAAACTTGTAGATATGAGTTTTCAATGAGAGGTATTTCTTCCTACCAATACAACTCATCAAAATGTGTAAATGCATATCAAAAACTTCATTTGATAGTTAGTTTGTGCATTTAACAAAAAGATTTGAAAGCAAAGGATTTATGTAAGTCAAAATTGAATTTTGATGAGAAATATTTGTAAAAAATTGAACTTAAAGACGATTTTTGAAAGAGTTCAAAAAAATTGATAAAAAAAAGATCTAATTTCAGTATTTATCTTTGATTTCATTCAAATTTATGATTCAATTGATAATTAATAAAAATGGAAAAAAGCACATGTGGATATTGAGTTTTCAATGAAAGTTATTTCTTCCTACCAATACGACTCATCAAAATGTGTAAATGTATATTAAAAAAATTCTTTTGAAACCATCTTCATTTGATAGTAGTTTGTTCTTTTAACAAAAAGATTTGAAGATAAAGGATTTATGTAAGTCAAAATTGAATTTTGATGAAAAATATTTGTTAAAAATTACACTTTAAATAAGAAATTTTTGAAGGATTTCAAAAGAAAGATCAATTTTTTAGCATTGCTTTCTTTATTCAGGGGTGGTGACTGGGATTCTGGTGGAACTTGTCATGGAGAGACTTCTCCTGCCTTCAATGGACCTATCCTTAACAGCTACCCTTTAAAGATGAAGACTGTAGAGAATGTCATAAGCAAAATGACCTTTCCTGTAAGTCTCCTTAATGTAACTAATCTCACCAGCTTTAGAAAAGATGGTCATCCTTCAATCTATGGGAAGTTAGTCACAAAGGGGCAAAAGATCTCCAGGAAACGTCAAGACTGCAGCCATTGGTGCCTTCCTGGAGTTCCTGATGCCTGGAATGAGTTGATATATGCTGCTCTTGTCTTGGAACACAAGTGAAGAGAAGGATAGTTTTGTTCATGTGGCTCTTTTAATTCATTGCTGATTTCTTTTTTCCATGCCAACAATGTGTAAATTCCCCTAAGTTTTGTAATGATGATAACTCAAAGATGTTGTTTGTAAATAGAAATCATTTCTTTGGTTTTATCATGGTTTTACTTTTGTTTATAAGAGAAAGTTTTCTATTTTCAAATAAAAAATGATATAACGAGTTAAAAATGCCAGGTAAAAAACTTCCTTGCATATGTTTATGATTTGTATTGGTAAGTTCTTCTAGTGTCTTAAGTGCAACAATTAGATCCTAAAGTAATATTTTTCCTTAAACTACTCCTTCACATAAGAACCTATTTGGACAATTATACAACCCATAAGTATCTAAATCACTTGCTTTTGAAACGGGTGGTCATGAACAGCCTTAAGAAGTTAAATAAAACATGCTACAATTTAAGGAGAGAACAGTCATCCAGTTGGTTGTAATAAACATAAGGATTACCTGAGAAGAAGAAAAGAAAAGAGACTACTTCTGCTCGCTGCTGCTGTTGTTCTGGTTCGATAAAAAACGGACGACGACACACGTAATGTTATCTGAACTCCCCCTTTGGTAAGCTTCCTGCATCAATCTCTTGGCTGCCTCTTCAGGGTCATCAATTGGTTTGATCATTGCAACTGCTTCCTAAAGAAAGAAACAAGAGTGCAAAAAAGAATAACCTGTATTAGATTTTTGGTTTCAACTAATACAGTGAAGCTGGTGAGAAGAAAACATGTGATTAAAATGTAATGATGTATGAGTAAGAAAATTTTCTTGGATTTATTGACCTAGGAGTAGAGTTTATAATAATTATATAAAGAATAGGTAATTTTTTAATTGAAGAAGTTACTATTGAAATAGATAAATTCATGCAAGTAGAAAAGAACCTTTTATTAAGGTTTCTTGAGGTAATCTATGGTTGAAAACAAGAAAACCCAAAAAGCACTTTTGTCAATTTCAAATCAAATAAATCCCTATTTTTTTAGAGATTTAAGTATTAATGTTTTGAATGATGCTGAATTGAGTTCAGTACCTCGTTTGTAACAACATCCCACAGCCCATCACTTGCAAGAATGAGAAATTCTAGAGAGCCGTCGACCACTTCTTCCTGTAATGACAATAACAAAATATCAACATTTAAGATAAAGTGATGAAGAAATACAGCAGAACTTCTTATTTGTAATTGAACTAGGCAGACAGATTAAATCTGGGAGATAAAATGATTGATCATCTTGTTGCTCCAGAAGAATGGCGCCTCTTACATGCGCCTCTTACATGTGTTTGGATAAGATTGCAGTAGCTTACCAACAGAGCTTTTTCTAATAGATTATTCAATAAGCCTTTTGTTTCCTATGGTAAAATAACTATTAGAGTACAATTTGTGCCCAATAACTTGCCATAGAAATTTGTTTTGCCTCGGAAAGACATTTCATGTATCAACTGCAGCAATAATAAGGTCATGGGTATTAATACCTTTCGAGCTTGTTCATGGTTACCAACCTAAAAAGCATGCTGAGCTTGTCCCTTGAGCATGCATCAGAGTTCACAAATTCTTCATACAATATGTCAAAAGTTTACATCATGATATTATAAATTCATTAAGGAATTAAAGTAATAATAAGTATAAAAGATTAACTCATGCTCATAGATTAGTTTCCATGAGATAAGACAAATAAATTGTATGCAAGAAAAGTTTATCCTTCTGCAATACTGATAAAGCTTGGATTGAATACATGACACACGAATCACTAAAGAAGTTCTCCTTCAGGATTGTATGCAAGTTTCATTGTGACTGAAGTCCTTACAAGATGCTCCTATTATACAGTTTCTCATAGTTAATATTCTTCATCTTCTATTTTATTTTAGTTTTTTCACTAATGCTTTTAATGAAAGGATTGCTTTATGTTCGTGTGTATGGTGGGCAAATAAAGAGATGTAAAGAAGCTAACAAATCTAACTGCAATCTTTATTTATTTCATAGTTCGTACGATATAATAGCCCAAATCATGTCATCGTATAGCTTGATTGTCCAAGATTTACCATGTAGAATTCAACCATACTCATCTCATGCATTTCCTTGTCAAACCTTCAGATCCACAAATCTAAGTTTATCGACATAGTACATTTTCTGGCTGAGTATGCTGACTTTCAAATCATGATATGAATATAACAGTTTGAAAACTTGTTATGTCCAGGATTCGTATCCCTGGAGCAGATGAACCATCTCCAAGGGTTTGAGCAAGGCGATGAGCCTCCAAGTATTGAGGAGACTTGACTGCAATGTAGCTGGAGCTTAGTGCCACGCTCAGGGCAAGCTCTACGTGGAGTAGAGAACTCATGGGAGCCAAGTTCCTTGTGGCTTTCAATGCTCAAAACTTCTTTACAATTATTTTAGGAATTGCATAGATGAACTCCATCTACAGTTGCATAAGCAACAGTTGGTTGCTAATGGAGATAAGCTCAAGTTGGGCTAGTTGAGCCTCAACGAGAACAGCTGAAGCTTCAATGCAATCAGTGGGAAACTTACCCATGGAGCTCTTGCATCCACTAGCCATTTCCATCGATGGTGCCAGAAAAAGTTGGCATAATCTTTAGTATTTGTTTAAGTGGGATGAACTTATGTAAAGATTTATGTGCACTTCAGAAATGCGTCAAAACTAACATTATCAAGAGAATCAGAAGAACGAGGATAAACAAATAGCCTTTTGATGTGAAAAAAAAAAACACTTGGAAGAGGACAAAAACATGAACGTGAAACAAGAAAGGCCTCCACTAAGCTTGGGAATGCAAAGTGTGATAGTAGAGAGACAAACTGAAGCCCTTAAAATGGATACAGGTCTCAAAGAGACTGAAAAAGGAGGTTTTGGTGTGGAAAAGTAAGATTATGGAGGAGCATTAGGGAGGGAGCATTAGATGAGAATTATGGTATGGCTTTAAGTGATGGGAGAAACCTAATAACATACAATACCCCCAATGACAGCATTGGAATTTTCTATAATGTGTATAGTAAAAAAAACCTTCAATTATAACAATACGTGATTCTTTGAACATAGCTAGAATGGAGATAAGGTGTGGCCTACAATCTATATCATGAGGAAGTGCACTCGTTGGCAAGTGGTAGAATCAATGGCTCACATAGGACGGTTTCCAACCCAAAGGTAGCCCTAACATGAAAATCTCAAAGCCATCTGATGATAATTTCCACTCCATAGTGGGTGATTATTGGTACTTGCTGTCATGGATGAATTCACACCCTTCCTATCCACAAGAGATGGTTATTAAGGTGGATAGTACACTAGATGGCATGAGCAGGGGGATGACTTGATGAACTCAAGTTCATGTCATGTCATAAACTGAATGCAATCTAGCCAATCCAATATACATAAACACGAATTTACATTTTCACCTTTTAAACTCATTAAATGAGAATGTTTAGAGCTAGCCCTCAAACAACTTGATATTAGTGATAAATGGATTCAATGGATCATTAATAATGCATACATTCTTATATTCTCTTTTCAACAATGTTAGATCCCCTCCACCATTTATGACCTCCAGAGACTTATGTTAAGTTTGTTCCCCATCTACATTGTTATCCATTATTTGTAACAATAAGCTTTGAAAAACATTTCAATGAAGGAAAGACACAGACTGATTAAGCAATTCAAATCAGACCACAAATCATGATGATCTCATCTCTTATTTTTGCAAATGAAATAATTATGTGTGGTGCCTAACAAAGAGGTCTATAAACACCTTAAAAGATAGATTCAGAAAATATTACCAGACTCTAGCTATATATATAAACTGCAACAAATCCATCAAGAATATCTACTCTTCAGTCTACAAATTCGACAGCAAGCACTTTAGAAGCTGGGCAGCATTCAAATTTTTTTTCCTAAAAGTTCCAGAAGCCAATGGCCTCTTGCTTCTTTGAGATAATCAAATTAATCCAAACTCAACTAATGGAATGCTTTCCTTTGCCGATAGTGCATTGTTCCTTGGTTCCACCTTGGACTCAATTCTGCTCTTCACTTTGTGAACCTCTATCAATTTCAGTAATAAATCAGACTGACAAAAAAATTCAATTTTTAAAGGCTCCTACTCGGCTAATCACGTCCAAAGCAAGCTCAAACATATGGAAAGCAATTATGGAAGGTTCCAAGCTCATCATGAATGATTTTATTAGGTGGATAGGTGATGATGGCTTGCTAATCGTTTTCTATCTAAAAGGCATGCTTGTCCCAGATTTTGTAAGATACCTCACAAGACCTGCACAACTTGCCCGCCCTCCTCGGCCTAGAGATCATCACCTGACTCTCTAATCTAATATTCATTCAATCATCATTCCCCGAAGAAGGAATAGGAAAGGCTACAAAAAATTTTGTGTGCTTGAAAGGGTTCACTACCATGGTTCCGCACTCTACCGTTTCCAGAAATTATGCCACATGTCCACATCAAAGGTGCAGTTTTCATGCAAGAATGACATGATTAGAAAGGCAACTCCAATAGAGCTTTGCAGGCTTATATCAATAACCTGCATGGTAGAATTTGCAAGATCACCCAGAATACTCCTATGAAGAGTATCATGGCACAGCTATTGCAAACCTACTCCAGCGTATTTGAAATCAAAATGCTTCTATTTGGTAGCATTAAAAAATAGACTCCTATGAAGAGTTCCTCACAGCATTCAAAACAATTACTTTTCTTAATCCCTGATCTCTAATCCCTAATTCACTTCCATCACAGTGACGGCTGGTGATTTATTGTTGAGATTCTTCCAGCTCCTAATATTTGGCACAAGGGAGATGCTCTTAATGTTAACTTGGTGAAATAGACTTGTTTCATCCCTTCATTGCCAACCTTGCACATTTCTTCCTAGTAATGGCTACCATGCAGCAAATGGGTTTACCTGAAGGTGAACTCCGAAAAACACATTTCAATATTAAGATCAGATTGTCCACTGATCTTGTTAAGAATATATAATATATACATTCGTAAAAATAAAATAAATTAAGAATCCAAATGAAAAACTTATGCCAACTTAATAAAACAAATAGCTGGACCTGAATTTCCGGATCTGCAACAACATATTGCTTCAAAAGCTTATCACCAAATGCACGAGATACAGCCAGAACACCACCAACACGCCATGTCCCTGCATTTTTCAAGTGACTATGTTGAAATAACACGAGATGAAATCAAACATAGCGAATTTACATTTTAGTAATGAAGTTACACTATTTACCAGCCCACATTACAAAACCTCCAGCATCCTCAATGCGTTGCCGTTCATCGGTTTGGTCAGGTCTATGATCTCGTGAAACAGCAATTGCTGCACATGTTAAACCACACTCAATCAGTAATCAACTAAACCATGAGGAAGTAGCACATGTATAGTCCAAGAACGTCATAGATTATGCCATTTTCTAGCAAGTGAAGTTCATGTGAGAAAAATATACCACATGCAAAAGAGCATGCATCCCTTCAGGCGTCATCATAGCTATCAAACGAATATACCAAATCAATTAAGATATTATACCAACATGAGGACAAAGAAGCAAAAATCTATAAAACAAAAAAAAAAAAAAAACTTCTAAAACTTCTTCAGGCTACCAAAGCATAACAGGTCCTTATGCATTGGAATATCCTACCAACACTTGACCATAGGGCATGTTAAACATGGAATGTAGCAACAGTATCATAACGTAAAGTAGAATAATCTCATAGGCCGTACATCAGTGCCAAATATTGTATGTTAGAAAACATGTGGAAATGCCAAATGGTAAAATGCATAAAGCTAACATGAGGAAAGTTATTAATTAGAATTCATGTATAACAACAATAATTACAAAATGTCACACAAATAAAACTAAAATTCCTAAAACAAACAAAAAAATTTAAAAAATTAAAATAGACTATAACATAAAGCTTCATGCCTCGAGTCTTCCCATCACAACTCAGGAAACTTCTACTAAGCGTCATGTCAACTAAGGAGGCATTTCTAAATGCTAAACAAGCCTGTGATAAAAACTTTTTAATTTGAAAAATTGTTTGAAGATTCCTTATCTAATAAGCACAGTTAAAGTATAGGTACAAAAAATACCATACCATTTCCAGCGCGACAAATAACAGCCCTGGAATCCCCAACATTAGCAACCAATAATCGATCACCAACAAGAATAGCAGTTGAAGCAGTTGATCCAGCATCACGACTATGGTTATTTTCAGATTTTAGAAATTCTGAATCCGTCTGGCTGTAGGCATCAACTGCATAACACTTATATTGGTAAAATATCAAAATCATAATTTAATTTCATCAATAGACATTCCAACTGAAGTTATGTGATTCATAAATTAATTAATAACTTGTGCTTAAGTGACTAAAATCAATTTTCTAAATTTAGAGACCATAGATACATTATGGCATTAGACTTCTAAACATTAAAAATAAAATTAAAAACAATAAATATTCAAATTATTCATATCGGAGTAAATAAATATGACACAATGGAAGACAAGCTAAGAAATTTTAGAGTCGTTTCAATTTGGTCATGATTTTGAGGAGGCATTTTTACAACACAAAACTAAACCTTTGGTAATGACCCTTATTCAGGTTATGCACCTCAAAGAGCTTTTATAAGACAAGGATAGCTCTTTGAACTTTAATCAATCATATTTGTATCCATTTGTATCTAGTAGGCATATAACTTGTATAGTTAAGAAGATATCACATGTTCAATCCATCCAGATTAGAGGAGTGGCTGTAATAGAGAGAAAGTGAGTTCGACTCCACTCTAACTCAACTAAAATTCATTTAAAGCTCCAAGCAACTTCAACTAAAGTTGAGTTGGCTTGAATTGCTCATCCAACACATCAAAATCAAAACTTTAATGGATGGTGACCGATCCAAGGAACAAAAAACACTCATGTTTAACTATTACATATGTAATTTTTTTAATAAGTATAAACAATAATTATATTGGTTGCTCTATCAAGCCCTCCTTAAAAATACCATAATTTTCCATGCATCCAAGACATTCCCATGTCGACAAGGACTAAGAAGGCAGCCTAACACAAACCAATCACTACAACACACATTTTTTCTATAGGATTATCACACAATATTTTTTTATATTTTTTTGTACCAAACAAAAACAAATCGATCAAACCAAAACTGGCTCAAACTCGACTTGAAGTGAATTCAAGCCACGCACGCGCACGCACACCCACACGCACGCCCGCACGCCCGCCCGCGCGCGCGCGCGCGCGCACGCACGCACACAACACACACACACACACACATATATTAGTAACATTTAAAATAATAGTGCCAACAATACTTCGTGAAACAACATTATAACCAATAAAATATAAATCAAAATTTTACAGCTATAAATACAACAAAAAAATTTGTATAAAAGAGGATATAACATTATAGACGAGAAGAAACACCTATGGCTAGCTTTGTATCACTAATAAACTTAGGATGCTTAATCAGATTGGTGAAGAGATTTTGTTTAACATACTGAGCTGCTCGAGCACCACCATGACCTGCAAACAAAAATGAGAGATAATGTCACAAAGTTTGTTAGAAAAAACAATGATGAAGATGCTTAAATCATTATTTATTACAAAAAAACATTGTCATACCATCAAATACTCCAAAAAGGCCAACAATTTCTCCATGAACACCATCAATTATAGCTTCATAGAAATCTTCCATTGAAGCCCTCTTTCCAGGACAACTGGCATATCCATAGCTAAATTTTCCATTTTGACTGCCAAAAATAACAAAAGTAATAAATGATTTAAATTATTTTGTTTTGAAAAGATGATGAATTTGATTGGCAGTTACTTCAAAAGATCTAATTGACACATGTTTTAATCAAATATGACTATCAAAAATTTTAATCATTAAGTTCTAACACATTCTAATAATTTATTAATAACTAGGTACTTTCTAAATCAAAATATGTTTAAAAATATTCCTCGATTATAACTCATTTACACTTATTTCTAAACAAATAAGGAATGAAATTACTCCAAAAAAGATGCTCCATGACACATCCTTATTACTCCATCCTTCCTTTTTCCCCTCCTTCGCACTAGTACTGCACCAGTAAGGGCTTGGTATAATTAGTTAGTTTTCCTTATTATGACTAGGGCTTACAAGTTCAATTGAAGAAAATAGACTCCACTATGCAATGTAATCAACCCATCCCCACATCTTAGAATGAAGCGGTCTTCAAGAATTGTTAATCATCTACAATATGTCCATATTAACATAAGTTTTCTTTATTTTAAATTGACATTGTGGTACTATAAGGCTACATTTTGTAAAGCTGTGTTGATATTATGTTCTTGGGACTCTTCAAAAAATAAAATATGAAATATATAAACAAAGCATGGTTTGAATATGTTTATCATGGTGGGAGAAGCTATGAAGATTTGCAAGTTTCAGACCATTGCTATATTCCTAGCACAAACCAACATTACGATAATGCAAAAATAGATAAAATAATGCCAAACGAATTAGTTGTGTTGGTTAAAGAATTTGAATTGAAAATACAAGACCTAAGTAATATTAAAAGGTATTTTGAAATTAACTTGTATGTGCCCACAAGATCTCTCGGAATTGTAACTACTATAACCTAACTCAGGTTTATCCCATGGAGAAATATTAATAATATTTGATAGAAAAGTTAAGAGAAATCTTAAATGAAATATTAAAAAAATTGAGATAAATTCTATAAGATAAGTATTTTAGATCTTGCATCTGTCACAAAATATCATGGCAAGTCAAACTAGAATCCCTCATCATAGCCAGTACATTTCATACGAGAAAACAAATTCTAGAATTTAATTCTTCATAGCAATTATAACTCAACAATATCATAGTCAGTCCCAAGTCCAATTGAAATAAAATGGGGGGATGTATTAGATAGTTAATTGTTCAGGTAGGAGATTAGTTCTTTATGAAACCACATTATTGTTAGGACCACTTCTAGAAGCTACAAGCATTTCCTAAATAAAATGACAATAAAGTGAGGATTGCTTCATCAGTCTTTGGTTTTCTATCAAATGAATTCTTGCATCTTGGATGGGTGCAATTAATTAGGCTATTCCAAGACATTAGAACTAGGATGGCAATCAGAATATAAGTACTTAACTATAAGTTGATGGAGTTGGCAAATATCATCGTCTATAAGAAGATGTTATGTTTATACAAGAAACCAATAAAGTATGTGTGAAAGCCAATGAAAGTGATTTAGGATTCAAGTTTTGTTATTGAAGTAAAAACGAATAAAATGGAGTGAAGCAAAAATTTAACACAACTAACCTTGGCATTTATGTGGCCGACACATTTAATTCTCCACTTAATATGCTCAACTTTCTCTCTCTTCTCTCTTTTTTTCATATTATTTAATCCTTTTAAAATCCTAAGGTGCCCTCTTCACATTTCCACCTCGAGTTTCACCATAAAACCCTAGCTTGCCACCTACTTGCCTTTCCTCCTTGGCTATTTAGCTAAACTACTTACATCACCTCACTGGCTTGCCTCACAGCTTTTCCTTGCCTTGTCGCCCTCTTCTCCCACCTTCTAGAGCTACCATAGCATCATTCTTTTCTTCCTCAAAGGGTTTTAGTTACATCTCCTTTTTCAAGGCTAGAAACTAGTCACCTATCTCCATCTACCAAGGCTTGCAACCCTGTCAACTTTATTATTTGGCAATGTTGCAGATAACTACCAACATCCCTGTTGTTGGCAATTTCATGATAGTCATGAGCTGTGCACAAAAGAATCTCAATGAAGGCACAATGCAACCAACTGACATGGCCAATTGAGATGGTGAATCTAACATCTCATAGATAGACTTGGTCAAGGTAATGATTTTCATAGATCTGATAATATCTTATTGATTACTATTACCCAAGTAAAACCTATAACTCTCTTACTCACAAATTTGCTTGAACATAAATAATCAACTACTAGTTGAGGAAAAATTTGAAAGACTGGTAATGTTTAGCGCCAACAATAATTGTTACCCTCACTATCATCCCTACGTCCTTAGAACATCAAATAGACACCAAAAACATCATATGATTTGACAAGAAAGCAATTGAGTTGGTTGTGTGGCACAAAAACCAAAACTCCAACCAAAAAAATAATGTGCACAATAACAAGAAAACATAGAATAGCTTTAATAAAAAATAGCTACAACACACTTAAAAAAAAATATGCATGACCATAGGGTAAAGGTAATCTACAAGAACACTTCTCCAATCATGATCACAAACCAACAATGGTGGATGGAACTTTTCATCCAACCTTAGTTACCCTTCATAAAAAAGGAAAGATGGATGGCAATCACACTATCCCAAAATAGTCTCTACATCTAAGGAAAACTGACAAAAAAAATTAAAGCTAATCTCTAAAATAAAAAAATGATCAAATCTAATCATTAAGAAAGTTAATTATTTGAAAAAAAATTGATTTAGTTCAATGGAAAACACAACAAAGCACAACAACAGCATCACTAAAACAAAAATTGGAAAACAATGCCAATAAAGATAATAAAAAGAGGGCAAAAAATAGTAAATGAAATATTGTTTGTGGTTTACAAAAATAAGAAACTATTATAACCACTACAAACGTGGTAAAAATTCTCCTATCAATATGGGGAAATGAAAGTCTCATGGAAAGATCAAGAAAAGGCATAGAAAATAGGTGGGGTTAGCTAAAAGTCAAGTTAATTGCATTAGCCCAACAACTTATGCTCATGCAATTAGGTTATGGAGATGCACAATTAGAGGTATTTGGTGGGGAGATTGGTCTAATTTGAGTTAACCCAATTAATTCAGCCCATCCAAACAAGGGTTAGAGGAATTAAGGGTGGGTATTGGTATGATGTAAGATTAGCCGAAATGCTAAATTGAATAATAGACAATTATGAGTATGATAACAATTTATATGCTTAAAATCATTCATCAACAAAAAGTTGACATCATAGAAAAATGCCTCTATTTAATAGCAAAATAAATTGAAAAAAACTATGATATCTATTGTTTGACTCTTGATATATCACTAGTTTAATGACAATAAAAATATTTTAATGTTTTAAGAATATTCTTTTCTTAAGTACTTTAGATCACAATCTCAAGAATAAATAAGTAAACTCAATTGTAGTAGCTTAATCTCGACTCTAAAGAATACATTAACAATGTTTGATGCAAATCATAACTAACAAATACAAAACTTGAGTTTTATTGGAAAAGACATTTGACGAATCTATTTCATTTTGGTATAAACATATAAGATCTATAACAATTTACTTGATGCAATAGGCTGATGATAAAAAATTGAGTATGTGTGACAAAAGCTATTTATGATATTTCCCTCACTCTCATTAATTAGACATGCATTCTTTACATATAGAATTAGCCTAACATTAGCAACTCATGATCAATACATATGAAATGCAAAATCTTAAATCTGTACAAAATTGATCATATCGTACGATACAATCAGTTCATATGTGATTGTACGAACAAGAGACAAGGAAGTTTGATTGAGCATTGTACAAGAGTTTCAACTCATCATACAATACAATCCCCCTTATCATATGGTATGATTATTATGGACTATCTTGGACAAAGAGATGTTTATTTGTACAATGCAATCCTATTAAAAATAGAGAAAATGCTAACAATATTATAGTACTCAAGGACTTCATACAATCTAATATATATTATCAGACAATATGATCATGCTATGTATTATACAATTCAAGAAGATCAATTTGAACGTACAATAAAATGTTCATGATGGCATAATATGATTCATTTCAAACTAGCGAATTAAAAAATGTTAAAAAAATTGATAGAGAAGAGCTTCATATAATACAATGTTCATCATTATACAATATAATCTACATCAAACCTAAGAGACATAAGTTGATACTTAAGCAACTGAAAAAACTGAAAGACTTTGTACAATACAATGCTCCTCATTGTACATATACAATCATATTTAACAAAGAGTAAACATTATTGAGTTATGGAATCAAAACTGTTTGTAAAGTACAATATATTATGTCATCCAATATGATTTATTTTAAGCATACACATAAAATAGGTCAAACAATATAATGGGCCGAATGATTAGTTTATTTATTGATATCATATACTACAATCCATAGATCGGATAGTACGATCAATACATACTATGTGAGTAATGAATATTATGATAAAATTTTATTATAGTAAGATTTGGAGTAGTTAAAAAACTTAATAATGCTCTATAAAAGGATTCAAATATAGCGAATAAATTAATGATTAATTGAATATAATTAAAGAGGAATCTTATTTGAAGATCAATATTGTAAAAGCAAAACTATGGCAATCAAGCATGCATCTTACTCTATCAAAATATTCACTATACATCTCTTGAACTAAATTGAAAATAGCTTTTGTATTATTTTATAACGTTTTAGCTAATCTCTTGATAATTATATTGGATTGTAAGATTTTGTACTTTGATATTTTACATTCTACCTTTTGTCTTTCCATTGGGACTTCCTTTTTTTATCTTGTATCGATCTTTTAACCGTTGTTGTAGAGTCTTTTGGTTCGAAGATTTATAAAGTTCTTTGGCAGGATATTGTTGGCTCTTTTGGGTTGGTGATTAAAGGATGTTTTCACTTAATGATTTATAGGATCATTTGACCCTGTGTTTATAAGACCCTCTGACCCAATGAAGGGTTTTCACCACCCGCTTTTACAAAAGATGTTCAGTATTTTTGCCTAATTTTTAATTGAAGATGGACATAAATCCAATGTTAGATTAAAGCACCTAACAAGATATTATACTATTGCTTAATGTACTTCCCATACAAGGATTTAAAAATTAACAAGAATTTCTAAATCAAATTTATAAAGATATTAAGAATTCTAAAAGACTTTCATTATAATACTTGAGATTTATTAAATTTAAAATTTACACAAATCATTCCTCTATTCTATGAACATCACCCATATTATCTACGCCTCTCATTAGCTATTTTTCTAGGCAACGCCTTTGGAACCACATTTGCAGAAATCAATATTGCCATTTTACTTCAACCTTTCCGTATTGCCCTCACCTTGTTCTCAGCTTGTTGTGTTCACAGCTTTTAATGGAACAAGAATCATATTGGAAGAAAAAAAATATATATTTTGTTCATGCTTTTCTCCAATAACCTCTCCTTCAAGATGAAGCTCATAAAGTACCCAAAATGACTAAATAGCACAATCTAAAATTTGGAAATCAATGCATCTCATAACTTAATGTATAACAGGTAACACTTTCTGTTTACTTGCTCATTTTCAAGAAATGTTCATGATCTAAACGGAAAACTAATCATATGCAAAAATGAAACTACTGAAACTAGCTAATCATCAAAAAGGGATTATGAACGAGTAAAAAGAAAGCAACTATTCCAGAAGAAATTTCCTTACTGTTGAGATTAAAATACATAATGATCTCCTCTTTAATCAATATTTCATTAAAAAAAATTATGTCAGAAGAAAGCTAGAAATTGGCAGGACCACCATAAAACCATGACTACCTGATCCTCTACTTCAAAAAACCAGTGCTGGAATACTTTAGAAATCAGACCCAAGTATTAACTAAAGTCATCACAGCTAAATAGTTAGAAATATCAATAAGACAAAGAACAAGATACCTGAGGCCTCCACCGCTGACCGGAGAACCATCGCCCTGAATACCGCAAGCGTAAAGCACTTTGTTCAAATAACCCATGTCTACCGCGCCAACGATCTCTCCTCTCTTCCAATTCCCTCAGTTCACTCACTGGACGACACCATCCCCCGCTAAATCAAAGGATTCAACACAATAATTCATTAAAGCAGCAATCTCGAGTCAGTACGCAATAAAGAAAACAAGAAAAATCTAGAAAGCGATACGGTCGAATTTAATGACATGCGAGACTATTAAACAAAAGATATCGAAGAAACGGTCAGAAAGAGATGGATAACAAGTGGAGACAGAGACAGAAAACAATAGATACAGTAATTAAATATACCACAATTCCAGGTTTTTTCGCGTTAACTAACAGGACATTGAGACCGACTTTCTTCCCTGCGATAATTATCGAAGACTTGAAGCGGTTCGTCCACGATCTAGAAGTAGTTCCCTGGTACTTGAGATCTACAGCAGCGGCATCAACGGTGGACTTCGGAGATCGCCAGCTGAGACGTGTTTCGAGATGAAGCGAAAATTCGACGATCGAATGGGGGTAAACTCGTCAGTGTGAAGAAGGGTTCTGCGCTGCCTAATCTCCAAAACAGAAATAGTCAGGGACCAAAATGCATCGAGCAACTTTTCTTCCACGTGTAAATTCCACTGTTTAATTTTAAGAAAATTAAAAAAATAAAATAAAATTTTGAATTAGTATATTTTTGTTCATATGTGCAGATACCGTTGATCGCTTTCTCTGTCTTGATATTTGATGAATAAGTTTCTTTCCTTTTTCTATTATTTTATTTTTTGCATATTAATTTAACTTAATGGTTTAATAATAAAGTTATTACATACAATCATTTATGTCAACTTCAAATGGTTATTAGTGTAATGGAGTGATGTCATTATTAACATTATATTTAGTATTTCAATATTAAATGCTAAGTTAAATAATACAAAATTATTTGAAAACTTTTTATTAAAATATTTATTTTAAAAAATTGTATTGATTAATTTGTTATCAATAAGTATTTGATGAAATCCCGTTAAGATAATATTTGATTTTTGATAAAAGAGTTGAATGTTTTTTTTTAATATTATTTTAAAATGACAATTTTTTTTTGTTGGATTTAAAAAATTATGTTTTGAAAAATAAGATGATAAATGTCTAATATCACTTTTAAAAAATATTTTAATAAAAAATCAATCACTTCTTAACTTAGATTTTTTAAGATAAATAGAACAAAAATGAAAAAAAGTTTTTAGTAACAAATTTTCGAAGTTGTTTTTAAACATTAATCTCAAAAATATTAAAAATAAATCAGATAAAAATTTTAAAATTCTTCAATTTTTATTCATGCGAAGTTATGAAAAAATTATCTACTTAATTTTTTATATTTTTAAATTAAAAAAAATAAACACTATAAAAAATATTTTAAAGGAAATAATTAAAATATTTTATAAAAAGTTCTTCTTCAAACATAGTATATTTTTGAAATTTATTATTTTTTAATCATCTTAATATTTTTATAATTAACGTAACAATTTGATTGTCACTTGCTAAAAACGTTTAATGCTATAAATATTGTCACATAATTTATTCTTAAACACTTGCACTTATAAATCTTTTTTATAAAAAAAATAAACAAAATCTTATTTACATGCTAATCACAAGTTAAAAATTAACTAATGCAAAATATCTAACAATAAAAAAATTTTAATATATATTATATATTATAAATTATAAATTTAAATCTATAGAGTTGTAATCATATATGCATTAATATAATAAAATCAAATTTTAAGAATGTGATATTATAAATTAAAATATTAAATAAAAAAATTATTTCGTCATAAAAAATGCTTAATACGTTTCTAGTGCATGTGAATGGAGATTAAATGATTAATTAATCCATGGATTATAAATTTTAATTAGCCACAATGTAGGAAACAATGGTTTAACTTAACCATGATTAAGGACATCACGAGACAGAGAGAGGTAAGTTTCTAATTATTTTAGGATTATTTCATTGATGGAGCTTTGTCATGTTTTTTAGGTTTAGGGTTATTTTAACATGACAATGATGTGGTTTAAATCAAAATTATTGCAATGTTTTTCAAAATTCAAATTATTTCCTTATTATTATTATTATTTTATTTTTAAAATATATATTTAATTAAAATATTATTTTTCTAGTCACATCAAATAAATAGAAATTAAATTATTTGCCTCACAAAAGGCAAACAATCTCTAAACGATCACAAGTTTTTTAAAATAAATTACTAATAAAGTTTATTGATGTGATTGATAATCATTGCTTTAAATATTTCTTATGTTTTTGTACTTAAAAAATAAAAATGAAATATAAAGTTAGAGTTTGCAACCTTATCTAAATACAAAAAAATTCTTTTGATGAATTTAAGCACTATCAATAAAGATATAAAAAAAAATTACAATGATAAAGAAGTCGAGTATGTGACTTCTCATTTTTTATGATAAATTATCATTAATCATCAACTTTGGTTGTTGTTAAAATTTCTTGTAATTTAAGATTTATTTAAGAAATATAATTTTTTTAGAATTTAATAAATTACATTTAATGATAATTATTTTTGAGATATTGTTTTTTAATTATAATGGTTAAACCCATATAGGATCCTTTGGCACTTTTTCACTAAATTTTTAAATTTTTATTTAATTAATCATAAAAAATATTATATTTATACAACTTTTTTTAAAAATTATCATACTTTTGTCATAATTTATCACATGCATTTGAAAGTCCATGTTGTCAACATGTGATGTCTATTATTACTATATTATTTATAAAAAGCACTTCTCAAAACGTAATTATATATTTATCTAATCAAGTCTTGAATTCTTTTCAATTTTTTTTAAAATAATATTATTTTTTTAGCTTACTGAAAGCTATATACTATATTAATAATTTTATTAACCAAATATCCAGAACATATTTATTAAATAAATATCTTATTAATTTTATTCTGTTTAATTATTTGATAATCAATACATTCAAAAATGAAAAATTTTGATAATAATTTAGAGAAAAATTTCATTTAAAGTTTATAGATCAATCTCAATTATTTATCTATCTTATGAGTATAAGTGATTGTTTTATGTTTTGGTAAATAATATAATAAATTTTAGTTTTTTTTATATTATTTTTTATAATTTTAAATTTTGATCTTTTATGTGGATAATTTCCTTTTTAATATTTTATTTTTTGAATAGAAAAAACAAGAAAATAATTTTCTTTTTTATTATATTTTAAAATTTAAAAATTTTATTTCGAAACATGATTGATCAAACCTTTATTTACCTTAAAAAATATTTTTATAAAAAACTGAAGTTTTCCTTAAATCCCAAAAATGAAATAAAGCCAAATCCTTCAGCTCCATCATTCACGACCGTTAACTGGCCAGCGCAACGGGCCATTCCCAATGCATTTTCAAATTTGAATTTTCCCTCTTAAATACCAACAACCGGAGAAAAGCCCCATGTCTGTTTCCTCAGGCCATCCTCACCATGGACAAAGAGAACACCGACCCATTCAAGGGCAAGAAGCTTCTCCTCCATCCCATGGCACCCAAATCCCAGCCGTTCGTTCGACTGGTCGAGCCCGTGGACTCCACGAGGGTCTCAAATCCGCCTTACGTTCCGCTTTCGTCCTCTTCCGATGTATGGCATTTCTCGGACGCAGACGCCGCGCCGGCTTCTTCGTGGTCTACTCTTCCAAACAGGTGAATGAATCTTTTCTCGGGTTGTTTCCTTCCTGCAAAATGCTAGGTAGTTTATGGTTCACGATGGTGCTGTGTTCAGGTCACTGTTGTGTAGAGCTCTGCCTTTGGATGTGGGAAAGTGTACCTGCTTCATTGCAAAGGAGATCTTGGACGGTTACCCTTGTTATGCTCTATATACCAATGTGAGTTTTGTTGCTAAACAAAGAACAAAAACTCAATTTAGCTGTTTCGCCTGTTCGGCTTCTCAAGATTCTGATCCGTAGTTGTTTACAACCGCTGCCATAGCTTCGTTTGCATTGCAACGGAAAAGCATTATTTTGCCCTTTGAAAGCTTCATCACAATACAATTTTCAGGCTAATTGCTTTGCCAATTTTTGCTAGCCAAATTGCTTTATAATGAAACCCCAGGGACTCATTTTTTCCAATGCTATAGTTTGAGACGTGTGATTAAAATATAATAATATTTGATAAATTATAGTTGAAAGTTGATGTTATAAATTAAATGATAATTGTGCGAAAAAAAAGCAAATTTTGGGTTTTGAGTGCTTGATTGAGGCCCTTAGGGATTAAGGATTAGGGTTGCATCACAATGTAAGATTAGGAGGTTAGAATCCAATAGCTTGACAAAATATCATTATGAGAGGTCAAAAAGTAAAGATATTATCTTACAACAAAAAATATAAAATGCATTTGTTTTGACAGTTATGACTAGCATGTACATTTTTTACAGTGAAATTGCATTGCAATTACTAGAGATTCATTTGTTTTGACTATTGCAATTTCGAATTGTGGTCAAAATATAATAATGTTTGGTAAACTATAGTTTAAGGTTAACATTTCTTATGTTTGGTTTATTAAAATTCTCAAATTGTGGTCACAACATAGGATTAGAAGGTCAGAACCTAATAGTTAGACCAAATGTCATTATGAGAGGATAAAATGTAAAGATATTAACTCACAACAAAAAATATAAAATGTATTTGTTTTGGCAGTTATGACTGGTATGTACATGTTTTATGGTGAAATTGCTTTGCAATTACTAGGGATTCATTTGTTTTGACTATTGCAATCTCGAATTGTGCTCAAAATATAATAAAGTTTGGTTAACTATAGTTTAAGATTAATATTTCTTATGTTTGGTTTATTAAAATTCTGATGTGTTGTTGTTTGCAGCCATTGCTACTGCCACCTTTGCATTTGCAAAGGGCAACAAAGGTTGGCAATGTGGTTGACTAACTTTAGAAAAGCGTTGTTTTTTCTCTCTTTGAAAACTGTATTGCAAAATAATTTTCTAGCTAATTTGTTTTGCCAATTTTACTATAGTGAAATTGAATTACAATGAAACCCAATTGATTCATTTGTTAAAACTATTATAGTCATGATCAAAATATGATAATGTTTCGTAATCTATGGTTGAAATTTGATGTCATAAATTAAATGATAATTATGTAAAAAAAGATGCAAAAATTGAATTTTTGAAGGTTGATATAAGACCTTAAGAATTAAGGATTATGGTTGCATTGCAACATAGATATGGCATATCAAAGCCCAGTGGTTTGTCCAAATGTGGTGATGAAAGGTCAAAACGTAACAATGTGAACTCCTAATCAAGTTTGGCAAAAAAAAATATACAAAGGCATTTGTTTCGATTGTTATGACTGATATGTACAGTTTAAACATAATAGCATTCGATTACTGCTAGCGAAAACTTGATGTTAGGAATAAAAATCTGTTTTTTAACATTTTATATACAGATAAAATCAAAATATTTTCGCAAAAAATAAAAATTTGCAAACTTTTAGTAATAGTTTGCATCCCAATGTCATGTTGGTATCCTGAAATGCAACAATTTGACATCCAAAAGAAGCATAGCATTAGTTTTGCATAAAAGCCAGAACTGTAACAGGAGGGACATGGTCGGCAAGACAGGAAGCTGGCACTTGCAAGGCATAGGAGAAGAAATGGCCGGTCTGAGTTTATCATAGCTCAGAACTCAAAAGGCCTGCTTTCTTCTTCAGATGAAGGCTTTCTGGGTACCATAACATCAAATCTTATGGGATCAAAGTACCAAATATGGGATCAGGTCCCCTCTCTTTCTATCTTCCATGCATCAATTAGAACCCATTTCATCTCAGCTGATTTCATGTTGTTAGGAAAGGAAGCCTCATTCACTGCAATCTCAATCTGGTCATCTTCTAGGAGTTGTACGGTAAGCCCAATTTCTTCTTTACACATCAAGTTTTGTTGCATGGTATGTTTTACTTAACTTGCTGAACAATGCAGGTTTGCCTCCACCATAACCACACTTACAGGCAGCTTCAGGAGCATGAGAGCCTGCATACCGAAAGAGAAATCGACACAATTGAAAGTGACAAATGTGGTGCCTTACAGATTTCAACACAACAGTTGCTTTCCTAAAGACTGGGAGGAGAGGAAGAAGAAAACATCTGAACAGCTGTTCACAAGAAAGCCAAACTATAACCCAGTAAGCAGCTTTCTTGAAATGAGAGGAATATTGATGTTTCAGTCCTGTAGCTGTTTTGTTTCTTTGCAGGTAGCAAAGAGATATGAATTGGACTTCAGAGAGAGGGATGGAAGAACTGGGTATAAGATTCAAACTTCTGTCAAAAATTTTCAGCTTACCTTGGGGGTAAGTTTCCTTTTGGTATTGCAAATTAGAACATTAAGAAAGGTTTTTAGGGTTTTCTTTGTGAAATAGGACAAAGGCAAGCAGACAATTTTGCAATTTGGGAGAATTGGCAAATCAAGGTTTCTGATGGATTACAGGTAAATCCCTAAATGAACAGTATTTTTTGGGTTTCTGCGGCTTAATTTGCTTTGTTTTTTGCAGGTATCCCCTAAGTGGTTATCAAGCCTTCAGCATTTGTTTGGCATCCATGGATTCAAAGCTATGTTGTTTTTTTTAAAAGTTTCAAGTAATTATAGTGCTCAAGCACTAAAATTAGGGCTATTCAATTAGCCCTCAATAATCAAATTCAATTTTAAATGCCATGAATCAATTATGAGCATGACTTGACTTGAATTGAAGTATTAAGAGTTGCTGATTATGAGACCTGAATTGTATTGAACTCAGAATAAGATTGAAACAAATTTTTTTTATTAATATACTTGTGTATTTATGTATTTTAATACATATAAAAAAAATAAATTTATAAAATCATGATCATATATTGATACATTTAAAATGATTGGATACATACATTTATATAATATAAAATAAAATATTAATCAATAATCAAATTAATTTAATTTTCAGTAAATTTGATTCATAAATTGAATATTAAATTAAACTTTTCATGCCTAAAATATGAATCAAGATGTGGCAATATTAGCAAACTTCAATCAAATCTTGGGATAAAGTCACATTGGTTGAGATCAAATCTTGATGATTACAATCATAACATTTCATTAATTGATGCTCTCATGTTGTTTGAATAAACCATTAGACAAAAATTTGTAGAATCAACTTACTTTTGAAACTATTTTTCATTTTTTTTTTAACTTACATTGTTATTCTACATTCCTTACACACAAAAATATTTAGGGAATAAACAAATAATTGTGATATATAACTAAAAAAATCATTTTAAAAAATCCAAAAAAAACTACAAAATTAATCATTCTTCACAGGAATAATTTTATGCAAATATCAAACAAGAAAAAAATATAAACACATACATAAAAATAAAACAATTTACATGATTTACCCAAATATTTATATCACATTTATGAATAATGACAACAAAATACCTATATCTATTTTAATCGGAATTCAAGACATTTCAACAAATATCAAAAAAACATTTCTCACAATATTATAAATAATAACAAAAAAAATGTTTAAAAGCATAAAATCTACTTTAATACATCAATCTTATATAGGATAATCCTGTGGCCTACATGGAGAATGATCAACATTTGTTTTAGTTCAAATCAACCAACAAGTGAATACACCACAGAGATCACATGTTAGACTTGTGGAAACACAATGACTTCATATTGTGTAACATATATTTCAACAATACACAAGGCATTCACCCATATGTAATGTAAAAAAAGAAGCAAAGACCTTTTAGGAAAGCAATGACTTGAAGCTAATGACCTTGTGAATGTGTTGCTCCTAAGGTGACCGCAAAGTAGAGATAGATGATGCAGAGAAAGACCAACAAGGCCAGCATCGTCAAGAGGAAACGGTGGCGCTCGAGCAGGGTCGAACAGCTTCCGAGCTCGTCACGATGCCTTCTGGATGAGGATGGTGCAAGGGAAAACTGATTTTGAAGTCTCCTGTGGGGAGATGGGAGGACATCAAGAGCCATTGCTAGCTTCAACCTACCTTGAAGGAACAACAGCATCATAAGAAGCAGGAAACATTTGGATTGCCATGATGCAATTGTAGAGCATTCAAGGTGTTCTCTATTTTTTATGAATACTTTATCATCAAAACTCAATTTTTTCTCATATAGAACTCTTTGTTCAAAACTTTTTTGACTTAGAAAATTGAATAAACTCAATTTTCATTACGATTGAGAAAATTGAATAAACTTGATATAGGAAGATGTTTGAATCGATCAAAGTGAGATTTATTTCAACTTTTTATGTCAATTTTAAATATTTTTTAATGATGTAATAATATTTTTGTATTTGATAAGGATGGTTGTTGATCATTAAGGATATCAAGGCTTTAAATAAAAAATAGATTATAAATCAAAAGGAGAAGAACTCTAAACCCTAAATATCTGCACAAAAACAAAATATCATGCACACATAAAGACATGCATGTGCTATTAAAATACATGCTTGTATGCACATATAAAGAAGAAGAAAGCAAGGGAGACTACCATTCAATTTAGCAGTATTGGTGACCATATCAGCAAATTCAAAAGTTTTCTAGCGATTTGGCCGTGCATCAAATAAACAAGTAATGCACGATATATAACAAATGATGTCTAAAGTAAAATACCATTAAATAGTTTCTTCACAATCAAAACAACCATATCCAATATAGACAAAAATTTTAAAAAAAGTCTAACTTGAACACATAATATATAACCAATAAACTTTGTTGATTCTTTATCAAACTCCGTTTCAAAAATCATTTATTTTTAAACTCTATTTCTAGTTGATATTTTTTATCCAAACTCAATTTTCTCTCAAATAAAAGTCCTTGTTCTAAACTTCTTTTTAAACTTAAAGTCTCTATCAAATAGAGCCTAAAACACAAAAAAAATTACACTAAAATTCGTTATAATAGAGAAAATTGAAGAATCTTGATATGCGAAGGTGCTTGATTCCAAAATTCATGCCTAGCTTCGCACTGATAGAAAGTGAGATTTATTTTGCTTTTTTATGTTAATTTTAAATATCTTTTAATGATGGAATAATAATTTACGTAGGGAGGCGGGTTGATGATAGGTTACTAATCAAAACAAAAACCGTTTTCTATGAAGACAATTTCTAAACCTGATATACATGCACAAAAAAAAAATATCATACACATACATAAAAATGTGCATGTGCTATACAAAGGCATGCTTGTGTCCACATACAAAATGGGACAAAAAAAAAACAAGGGAGGCTATCATTCAATGTAGCAATATTGGTGATCATATCAGCAATATCCAAGTAATTGGAATTTTGAAATAATATTTCATATGGTTTTGTAACAATTTGATCATGTATCAAATAAACAAGTAATACATACCAATAATTAAAAAAAAACATCATTGAATTTCTTCAGGTTTAAAACAACTATATCTAATATCGTCTTATTTGGATTCATTATCATATATATGCCATTCAATTAAAAAAAATTCAGATTATATGAAATTTAACAAAAATTGTTCTATTAACAAGCTTTGATATGTTTTGATGTGTGAATTATTTACATTTGGATTCAACATGTAATAATGTATCAAAAAAAAGTAAAATCAATAGGAAACATTCATATTCATAACTATAGCAGCAGAACACTCTCTAACTCATTCGCATTCTTCACTGCCATGAATATGGCAAACATTTGCTCATTCTTATCTCTGTTAGTAGTCACAAAACAAATACCTTTATGTTTCTTCAATAGTTTTTCATCTCACGTAATTCGTATCTCCTACAAGTAGCCCATATCAAGTTATGATCATTTGTTGAAGAAGAAAAAAATAAACCCAATTCTTATCCTTGAGAGCAAACAAGAGTTCAGAATATTCAACTATAATGAAAAAACAAAAATAGAGCAATACCTTCGGCTGTCTTAACACCTCAGGTCTTAGGGACTGAAATGCTTGCTACTGCTTAAGTTTGCTTTTCACCTTCTTTCTCTGCAAGAAAAAAACAGGCACAAGCTTTTTTTACAGAAGTATTATAACTAAGGTTCTGTTCCATGGAAAAAGAAAGAATTATGAACAATTGTTCAGTAGACTTCGATATTTTTGACATTGAAGAAGAAACTTTTCAAAATCAATAAATGAACAAAACCCAAGATATTTTTTAGAAAACAAAACACGAAAACTTTGTTGTAGAACAGCATACAATCGATAGTTCTTTCATTTCAGTAAGAGCTTAAAAACGATCATCATTAACCAAAAAATTTATATAATTCATCTTTGAACAAGAAAGGAAGAGAAGTCTTAGTCAAAAGGAATGCATGCACATCATCAGGCAGATGTTACAAGAAAGAAATGGGGTACATAGAACTTGCAAGCATAGTCATCCTATCGTTTATTGAACGACAAGCATTCATGTAATTTCCAGATTGTCCTAATGAAAAAAGAGTCTTGGAAGAAGTAAGAAAATACAAGTATGCCAATAAAATACATTTATGACATTAATTTTCAAAAATTAATCTTTGTATTTTTAATTGATATGAATTGCACAATTATTAGCATTTAAAATAAAATCATGTTAATTAAGCTTGTTACTTTAGCTTGAAGATCAAAGGCCAATACAACAATAAAATTCAATTTTGACTCCAATAATTCTTAAGTCGGAGCCAAACAAATTGATCCACCAGATGAAGTTTTGAATCAAGCTCAAAACAGATATATTTAAAACAATTTAATAAATATACAATGATATATCTCTTTGGATATACTTTCACAAATACAATATGCCCAAGTTTATATGAATACATATAGAATATGCCAAAGTGTATACGCATACATATAGAATATATAAAGTTTTTAAAAAATACGACAATTTCTAGTCGACTTGAGATATGACAGTTGTGAGCCAAGTCAGCCTGAAATCAATTTGAATCAAGCTATTAGCCAAGTTTGAGTGAAACATTAACATGTTGATCCAACTTCTAATCAGTCTTAGCTCAATTCAAACTTGGATCAAGAACAAAACTGACTGTATGGAATAGAATAACATATATTAATCATTTCACTAGGCACTTGCTTTTTAAAATGAATAAATACTAATAAAATTAAATCACATCAGGTGAATTTAAGGAATTCCGCAGCCTTTTCAAATAAATATTCATCACAGTTTCATAAAGGTCTCACAGGACATCCACGTGCAAACAAAATGCTTGAACTTTATCAAATTCCAATAAAAAATATCACTAGGCCAACTGCTTTAAATGGCTTTCCCGAGAAGTTTCATATACATGTTTTTGGTTGTTTACTTAGTGAACAAAAGTAACAGAAATTTTCTTACAAAGGAACCTTTATTTCATTAGCATTTTCATTGTCTAGTTTACATGATATAAGATAAAAGAACCGTTGGTCAATCTTTCCAAAAAGCTTAGCAATGTGAGCTTTTCTTGGTCTTATTTGACTCCTTAAATTATCTAGTGTTTCCACCTCTGATTAGCTAACAACTTGGTAGTCGTCTCCTCAGCTTTGAGCTAGACCTTGGTATGCTACATGAGCCACTAATTTTAAAGAATATGACTCGTCTATGTTTTTGGATGTTGTAACACGTTTTTAAATGTTAATGAACAATTAGTTTTTTATACTATGTGATACAACATTCCAACATTTATAATTTCAATGAGTGTAGAAGGAGCTAATAAAGGAATATTTTTGAGATGTTAGTGATATAACATCCAAAAAAATAAATTTGAAGTCTTTAGCACAACAATGTCATACAATTAGTTTTATTAGTTAAGTTTTTCCTCCTGCAATAAAGCAAGACATATAACCATATTTCAAAACCAAAAGAAAAAGGAAGCAGTATCTTTCAAATGGCAAACAATAAAGTTGTTGTTAATGAAATGTAACAAGATTTTTTAGCCTAAATCTTGGTCTTGTTATGATTATGCAATATAATTATGACAAATTGAAGTATTACATTTTCTAACAATTTTTTAAAATTTTGAAAATACAGTATGACAAAATTGTTTTTTATATTTAAATTCTAGAGTGATAACCAATTTGATTATTTATTTACTTTGAATAATCACTTTCACTATAATTTTCTTTTACATCATGAGCATATATATATATTAATAACGATACTATTATATTGGCATGATTATCTACAGTGAACACATTTACTTATTTTTATTAAATGGATATTCAATAGAATTGATTAAATTTATACTAAAAAAAGTCAAGCTCACAGTCATTGGAGACTTTTTGTAGAGTTTCAAAGAAACATTATTAAGGATTATCAAGTGCAGAGGCTGATGAATTTTAAATTTGATTGAAAATAGATTGTTTTTAACACAAATTCGTCAATATGCAATAACTTATATGTTTATATTGTTGATTATATAAAGAATTTTTTAATATTTCCAAAAAAAAGATTTTTTTTCTTTCAATTGTATTTAATGTTAAGGAAATAAAAAATTCTGAAAAAAAAATTATTATAGATCATCCTAGATTTTAAGGTATTGATAAAAACGTCGATTTTATCTCTCATTTCACAGAGTAATAAAATTGATTCAATGACTAGGCAAGGCATGAATGCTAAAATCTAAATTCATATTATAACAATTTTTAAATGTTACTTGTCATACTTCAATGCAATATTATGTTGGAAGAATCTTTTTACATAACTTATGAGCATATAGTATACGCTGTTGAATTGAATGCATGTGCCCAATTTTTTCATATAATTTACATTATTAATTGGTATCAATTTTTCTTATAGCTTAAATTCAAAGTAATAAGAAAAACTAAATTGAATTTTCACAAAATTTATGCAAAACATTTGTATAATTTGGTAAGAGATTTATTTCCCATAGTACAAGTAAATATGATGCATGAGTTAATGACAACATCTCTGTTTTCATCTTTCCAGACATAGTTTCCATTTGGTTGCATGCTCTAATTTTGACTTTTATTTCATGCCTTTAAACAATTCATGTATTTGACACAAGTTGAGAAACTCATAACAATTATTTGATAATTAAAAAAACGCTCCAATAATAGAATAAGAATGAAGAAATCAAAACAGTTAGGGATAAAACTGTCTGAAGCTTTAGCAATAGCCTTAATGCTTGTGTCACTATATGTCTGCCCAAGGTGGTCAAATGCATCATTTGGTTTAAAAGTATGAACAAAAAAATTAAACGAAACACATGCAACAAACAAAAAATTATAAAAAATAAAAAAACAAAATACTATTAGCATTTTCATATATCATATGTACCACAAGTTCATCTAGAACATAAACACATATTTGGAAGCACATATGCAAAAAACTCATCAATTAGTAAAGTTCTCTCCTTCCCAAGACACATAACTTTTCTATCTTAATTGATTGTCAAATGGTAATATAAACTAAATGAGCAATTAGGCATTTACCTTTAATTCAACAGTCTTCAACAATGCAAAAAAAGCCATATAATAAAAGGCAAAAGAAGTATAAATAGACTTTATTATAATATATTTAAATGTTCATTTCAATTCGCACATAAATTGTGACTAGCTTTCAAACCTTTCCTTATCACTAAATTATTTTTATAGCATCGCTACCATGAGAGATGAAATTTTTTTATCGATATATATATATATATATATATATATATATATATATATATATATATATATATATATATATATATATATATATATAAAATTAAAAAATCCACATATACCTTATCATATGTTAGCATATATGTGGCAATAAAAATGAAATATTCTCAATCCAATTTAAAAAATCATTAACCTATTCTTTGAAAATTACAAAATAATTAAATCTCATTTGAAAATTCTCAAAAAACGTTTCATAGAATTTCCCAAGCTGAAAGTCATGACATTCGAACTCATTGTTAAATTGTTTGTTAAATATCTTAAGAGAACAAAGAAAATAATATGTACGGAATTGATCCTTTATTTAATATTGGAAACATATCCTTCGCATGGTATCAACGGACAATACGTCAATTACTTGACTTATATGAAATGCCCTCCATGACAAACAGTTATGAAAGAATGAATCAATGGTTTAAGACTGACACTTCTTCTATTAGGGTTGGCAGGCATCTATTCTGTGAGTGTCATACAAGGCTTACTTTGTTGATAAGCAAATACTTCTTTTTAGAATTTGATCAACCTTGTCAAATTATAATATTTCGCACCTCTTCCATTTATTTGAAACTAAACATCTTAGGATGGTTTCCCAACCTTCTAAATTGATCTATGCATACTTTTCATGTCATGTTTGAACGGGATCCTTGGGCTTTTAGGTTTCAAAGCTCTCTAAATATCCTTGTCCCAAGCTCCTTAAGGCTCTTTTGTTTCTATGTTATAACTCTTTCAAAGAAGAAGTGCAGTGGACGAGTTGTTCCATTGAGGTTAGTGATGTGATGCCCTTGTCAATACCATCATACAATATTGACAAATTGCATGAAAATACATTGTTTTCAACTTAATCATTTTGTCAAACTTTTGATATCATCTTCTCTATGATTTATCTTGTACAAAAGTTGTAAGTGTTTTTACTTCAAAACTTGATATGAACCTTGCAAGTGATGGTTTTAATATTACTACATGAGATTTGTTTGTTTTCTCCATTTCTTCAATTTCAAACACAAATAATGCTATTCCAATTCATTTAGGACCCCATGGATCTATTATTTTTCCTACTCCAAACTCCAATTTAAGATAAATATTCTTTAGTGTAGCTAATTTGAAGAATTAAAGCATTAGATTCGTATGTCAAGTATGCAAACTAGTGATTTGCAACAGTTTTCTCTTTATTTTTTAAGTTGGAGATATTTTGTGAAACTTGAACATGTTTGAATTTATATCTTAAAACAACCCCATAGCAAATCATTGACACTTTAGACCCTTGCTTTAGGGCACGACACTGTAGAGCCACATTTGTGTATTTTCATCACAACACCAAACGTAGTAATGATTTGTCTCTCAGATTTAGTATCAAAGCTTTGGTTCACTCCATGGCTGACAACAATAGTTATTCAAATTGCAAAAATTCCTACAAACAACCAAGCGATGATCGAATGCAAAAGTTCAAGACCAATTAAAGAAAATTTCTTACTAACAAATGCAAATTAGTGAAACCTTGGTTTGATTAAATAGTAAATTTAATCTCATTAAGAAAACACAAAGGGTTATCATCCCTACACCAAAAAAGATAGTTTTATTACTCCCCATAGAGGTAAGCTAACAACTAAGATGGTGCCAACATCTTGAGGTGGAAAAATAGCATTGGATTGGGAATTCATGAATGAAATTTTGATGGCATTCATGCTCTAATCCCATATATCAGACCTCATTGGTGTCATGAACCCACAAATATCTGTGTCTTTCACCAGAAGATCCTACGCATCCCTTAAAGTATCAGTTCCCACCAAATTTGGATTACCTGACAGCTTAATGAAGTAAACAACCATGTAGAATCCAAATTATGCGACAAACTTATTTGGGTTATCCACTTTAATGAAGGACACAAGCGAGGGATATTAATGATGACATCATTAAGAAATATAGGATTGCAATCTCCACTTTTTTAAAAAACTCCATCTTAAGACCACTACTGATTGGTTGTTTGATATGGATGACTTTTCTAGTTAGAACCATGGCAATCAAGGTAACAAGTCTACTTCACTAAACTCAATAAGCAATGGAACTATATTCCTTTTTGAACAAATATTTAATTTTTCCATTTAAAGGGTCTAACCTCTTGAATCAAAGCATAATGAATAATACTGAATCATATCGCCTACTACTTGGAATGAAGAATCCAAAGTAGGTCGCCATATCCTCAATTCAAAGAGGTGAACTAAATCTAGACGAAATGCTGACTCAAAATGATCTATTTATTCAAGAATTGATAAAAAACAGGAATATTGATTTTGAAACAATTAGTATATCTATAAGAAGAGACGAAAAATAAATTCTATATCAAACTATGCATATTTCGTTGGTTGATAAGATGAAGCAACAAAAGAATAGAAAATACACAAAAGAAGATATTATGATTATGATTTTCTTAGTCCCAAAAATCTTCTATCTCCTAGATGTTAAAAAGAATTTCAAATTCAAATCTATTTCAATTCTACGAATTGTAATATTTTGGATGGAAACCCAAAATTTTGTAATGAAAATAAAATAAGAAACAGTGGATAATTTTGGAATGGGGACAAACATATTAATACAGATACAAAAAATTTAAAGAAATTCAAATTGTTTCTTTGGCCACTTAGTTCGCATGAATTGATATTGGTTTGATACCAATAACAACAATCATTTCAATGTGTTAAGAATACATATATTCATAATTAAGAAAGAATCCTATTTCAATGAAAAATTAAAAAATGTGAAGTAGATTTCGTACATATCGTTTGACATATTCAGTAGATGAAAGTGGAAACATATACACTATATAACATTATAAAAGTAAAAGTAAAAGTAAAAAAAATGAAAAAAAAAAGGAAAACTAAAATAAAAAAGAGAACATAAAAAAGTAAAAATAAATCATTTTCGTTTGTGAATGCATACATGCCTTTTTTTATCCAAATATCCAAATCCAATTAAAAATGAAAATTAGATTTGGAAAAATTAGACACAATATACAAAGCAAATAAACGCATTAACCACATAAAAAAATAGTATATGAATAAATGAAATCCAATTTTGATTTGTACTAAATTAAAATTATTGCATAAGAAATCTTAATTTTTTTCCTGATCAATAAAATTCATAGAAAATAAAGATTGATTTTTTTAATTTTATTTATTTTATGATAAAAAACTCATTCATCTCAATTATTTCTCCAGAAAAAAATAACAGATCTTTTGAATTTCTAGATAAAATATACAAAATAAATAAACAAATTAATCACATCAAAACATAGTATATGAAAAGATGAAATCCAATTTTGATGTGTACTAGATAAAATTATTGGCAAAAGAAATTTTATTTTTTTTTCTAATCAGTAAAATTCACAAAATAATAAAATTCGATTTTTTTTTTAATTTCATTTATTTTATAGTTAAAAATTCATTCATCTCAAATGTTTCCCAAGAAGAAAAAGAAGAAAATAACGAGTCTATTGAATTTCAACTATTCCACTCACCAATAAGATGCATAGACTTGCTTTCCATATGGAATTGCATAAAAGAGATTTTTTATTGTAAAAAAGCATACGAAGAATTCTAGAAAAATGTCAATTATTGACTAATTTGTCAAAGAAAAGTAAGATGTGTTAAGCTTGTACCTATCACGTAAATATAAAAAAAACAACATTAAACAGACAATAATCGATAAGAACTATATTTTCCAATTATATCATAATAAGATCCTAAAAACTCCTAGCTTCATTGAGGCAATATAATCAAATTGTAATGAAATAAATGGTCAAGTTTGCTAAATTAATAATCAAATGTGATAAGATTAAAGATCCATGTGTCAATATAGTCATATTTTAGGCAGGCCTAAGCATTGACTTTAAGTGAAAAACATTTCCTATAGACTCTACAAATTAAAAGAAATGTTTCAATACTATTTAGAATTGGAATGATAAAGAGTTCATACCAAGCTTAATGTGATTACATCTAGTTCAGTTGCTCAAAAATCAGATAATCTTGTCAAGAAAAAAGATGTTATGCGTGTCGCAACTCTGAGATTTACTAATTTCCAAACGTTTTAATTTCCAAGACCATAATTGAATGCATGAATTTAAAGGCATAACCCCATTCAAAACCTCCATGGATCCATAAGAACGAAATGTTCATTATTTGCAGATGTTGAGGGCCGACTAACTCAGCCAGTAATTTGACCATATATTGTGAGATGTATAGCTTAAGAATGTCTCATATCATCTTAGGAGATTCATGGCCTTTTTGATTTAGCCATCACTATATATGGAGGAACAAATACTTCTATCTCAACACAATGATCATAGGCTTATTAAGACTTAAAATGATGGAAGTTAACATATGTCTATGGATTAAGTTCATAAAAAACTATGCTTTTATCCCGTAATATCACGCCAAAACCCCAAAGAAACCAATTGATGCAATGTGCAAAATGTCTTTGCACCTCTCCAAGATGCAAGTCGAAGTGGTAGGCTTAGAACAACTCAAAGATCACTATTACATGAGTAAAGAATATGAATGATATGCGTCGACAATCTAGTGAATCTATGAAGCAACACCTTAATCATATGTTGAAGGATGGATTCCTATTAAAAGGTCGCAAGTTGTTCGTACCTTAGCCATCTCTACTATCTGAGCCTTCTCTCCATTGCAACTTCCCTAGATGTCTTTCGTAGTTATGCACCAGTTCAACCCATTTCAAACCATACATAACATCATACAACCGTGCGCAAGCACATCCAGCAAGCAGCAAAATTTAACATTTGAATTACCAAACTCCATAAGATTTCACCAAAAAAAACAAGTCATGAAGAACGAGAACTGGAAACATATCAAAACAGAAATCAAGATGGCACTAAGCATCGAAATTTTCTACGAAAACCCACCATGAAAAAACATTAAGCCGATACCAGAACAGATCACAAATTAGCAACTTCAAAAAAAAAAAAACTTTTTGAACTAACATAACCACAATGAAGAGAGCTAACTCACATACAGAAGCAAACTCCCACTCAGGCAAAGGCCGCTCGACGATCGCAACGGGAATGGAGACGACGTTAAAAATCAACCCTCTTCGGAAATTGAATCGAGAAGCGCAGAAAGCGGGAAAGAGGAAAGGCGCAGGTGCAACTATCGTTACTAATTTAAGCTTTCTCCACAAGACTTCTGCCATTAGGAAAAACGGTGAACTCTGCCGATACGAAGCGTGTGGACCTGAAGGCAAAGACGCGCACAGCTGGAGTGGAACAACAAAATGATTAAATAAATAAAATTAATGTTTTTTTGTATTCTTTTTTATTATTATTTATATTAACGATAATGCAACTTTTACTTTGATATTGAGATTATTTTGATAGAATATATCCTACTCAATTATAGAGATAGTAATGGAAAATCTGAAAAATTTAAAAATCAATATGTATGCATAATTTAATATATTCTTAACTTGAGACCATACCATGTGTTAAATTGTTTGTAAATATGCATATCTATCAAGCTTCTTAGCATAGTTCACTAAGCATGATGATTGTTATTGAATTTTTCATAGAATAGAACTCTAGCGCTCGAAATTTATCTACTGAACTTATGTCGACTAAAGAAGACCCCAGTTAGGAAAAGAATAGTCATTTTCGAATACACCATTAGACTAGATAATGTTGAAGTTTGCTAGACACAGAAAGCAAATAATGAGCTATTGCACAAGGAATTTTTAACTTGGATGGTACAATATAGAGTTCATATGTGCTATTGTTCCTAGGGACATAGTGAACTATAATATTGATTGTTAGGCTTTCACAACATTTATTATTTTTATTTAACAATATTTGTACTTTTGTTTGTTAAAAATAATAAGTTATCAAGTATGTGTGCTTTTTAATGTTCGTCATTAAGCAATAATGTAAGTATTGAAACTTTCATTACAATGTTCATAGTTTTCATCAAAGTTCATTCTATTGTGTTTGTCTAGTTGTTATCTAATGATTCAAAATTATTTTCTTCTTTAATCTCTAATACTTGTCATTTAATGGAATATATCAATACAATTATAACATTCGTTAAGAACCAAATGCAAAATTTTCTTTTATAAATAGCAAAATAGATTTTCAACTCACAGTGCAACATTTGTAATGAAAAATCTAAGTTGTGATTTTGTAATATGAAAATAGCACAAATATAATTATAATATGGTTATTTTTAACAATTCATAAACACAAATAGTACATCATGCTCTTCAAACATCATAGGTAAACCTAAAACACAACATTGTTCATGCCATTACATGGTTTTTCATTTTACAATTATATTAATTTAGATCGCATTTTTCTTTTGTCATTGTGTTTGTGCATTTCTTTCACATAAAATTTTAGTATCATATTTAAACTATTGTTATAAATTTAACAAGCAAAACTTAGTATAATCATAACCATATAAAATAATATCGATTGAAGTTATGTCGTATATAAAAGGTCTAAAATATCATACAATATTCACATCATGCTTTAATCATCATTTTCATAATCAAGTGTGCATATTATATGTAATGTAGTACTATAAAGCACTTCTCCGATTATTTGTTCCTTTTTATTTACTTTATTTATTTTTTATCAAATCTATATGAACAATTATTTTTATTTCTATTTTACTTATTTAGTTGTTTTCTTTTTATATTTTTGTGTGAATAATTTTACAAATCTATTTTAACTTAATATTCTTATAAAGAATAAAAAAGATGTCAATGACAATGTTATGATAATTTTCAATTAATAATAAGAGGTACAATGATGCTCTCTCTCTCTCTCTCTCTCCCATTTCAATATTTTTTATTTATCTTTTTTCTCTTTTTTTCTCGATCTGATGTTCTCCTCCTAGTGATTTTATCCAAGCTATTAATAGGAGAAATGAGCGTAAATTAGTTTTAAATTTTTTCTTTAATAGTGGTGACATGATGACGAAATCATTATGATAATCTTAGAAGTTAACTTATTATTCTACAACTCAATAATTGAGAATTCATCAATTTTATATTATATATTATATATTATATATAATATATTATTAGTCTAAATTTTTTTATATTTTATTTACTTTAAATTTATTAATTTATAATTTTTTATGCGAAGGACTGATAAATTTTATTTTTTAAATTTAACATATTTTAAAAAAAAAAATTTTTTCGATGATTATAAACAAATCTCAAGTTGAACTAATCAAAGTTCACTAAGAAAATCCATCGACCTTTTTGACCATTCAACAAAGCAAGGAAGCCGCAAGACTAGTAACCAAGTCAATCCATCTCCCTTCAAATACATTCAATCAAGGAAGACGAAACACAAGCGAAGCAAAATCCATGGCCATGATCAGCCAATTCGGGGTCTCTTCTGTCCTCGGCCTCTTAGGGGAAGCCCTCTTCCTCCTCACAAAGAACTGGCGGCCCCTTCTACCTGTCCTCCTCCTCCACCTCCTCTTCTCCTGCCTCGTCTCCCTCTTCAGCCACCTAATCCTCTCCCCCATCCTTGCCGACTTCTCCTCCAAGTTCGCCTCCCAAGTCATCCCCGGCGGCCCAAAGCCCGACTTTTCCCTCATAATCTCCTCCATGCGAAAACCCATAAGAGAAATCGCCGTCACCGAAGCCTTCGTCTTCGTCCTCCTCTTCGTCTTCTCCTCCCTCGTCACCATGGCAATCGTTCACTTGCTGTCCGCTTCATACTCCTCTAAGCCGCTGAAACCCCAAGATGTCCCCTCGTTGATAAGGAGAACATGGAAGGGGCCTTTCCTCACCCAAATCTGTGCTGCCGTCCTCAACTTTTCCGGTGCGTTCTTGATGATTTTTTTGATCTGTGCAGTTATGTTATTCTCCGTAGGCTCCAGTGGGTTCACTGTAGGAGGTGCCTTTATATCCATCATTTTGATGCTCTCGTATCTGTTTCTTGTGTTGATCTCCTGTATGGCCATCGTGGTTTCTGTGGTGGAGGAGGGTTGTTATGGGCTTGCGGCCATGGCGAGGTCGCTTGAGCTCACTGATGGCAGAAAACGGATGGGGGTTTTGGCCATTCTTGCTGTGAATGTGATAGGTTTGATCGCTCTCTCAGTTTACGGCTTCTCAGTGATCTATGCTTCTGCATTTGTATTCTTTGGACTGGTGATTGAGTTTGCATATTTGGTTGTGAGTGTTATGATGAATGCTTATATGTTTTCTGTCGTCACTGTCTTCTACTACGAGTGCAAAGGCCATGGAGGGGGTTTACTTGCTATGGAAGAAGGTTTGGCATACTCAGGATTGCCTAAAGAAGATGCTGCAATCCCATGAAGGTTTAAGAAAAGAGTTAAATGGTTTATAGAACTGTTGAGGTATGAAGTGCTCATGAATTGAATAAGAGAAGGAGATGCACTATTCTCATGTATGCTTGCTTTTGTCATGTGAAGTGTATTGTAGATTAATTGAGGATCAATTTGTAGGTATTAAAGGTCTCAACTTTAAAGCATTCTTGTTATGGGAATTTTATCTAATGAAATAATTTCAATTTGGGTTACTTTGATCCTCCCTTTTTTCCCCTAGAAAGTAAGATTTTTTTAGTGTTTTATTCTTATTTAATCTCCTTCACTTAGACATTTTTACATCTTAGAAATTTTATTTCTAACATCATTTTTGAACTATTATTTTGCAAATGTCGCTTGGTTTTGATTACATGTTTTAAAAAAGAGTTTTTGAAAAATTACATTTTAGACCTTGCATTTCTAAATTTTGCAACGACATTTTGTCTCTGATGTCACCCAAAGTCCATGCTTGTCACATGTTTTTTAATTATGATGTCATGTCGTGGGTCTACAAAATTAAATGTGGCGTGACCACCAAGAAAACAAAAATTATTCAATCTAAAATAAGATGAAAGAAATTTCTGTTATTGAATTGGCTTGAACTCAAGAAAGTAGGAAATTATGAATGTTTTTTGCAAGAAAAAAAAAAGAAAAAAGATAAATAAAATAATGAAAAATTTTTCGTGATGAGAAGAAGTTTGGATTATCAATTTAAAACTATGAAGCTATTGTAAGCTAGAATGGAAGAGGTATGTTGAAGATGAATTAAAAATCTATCTTTTTTTTATTGCATCGCCATCAAAGTGAGGGAAGTTTGCAACAAAAAGAAAGATATCGCATTGAGGAGAGAGAGGGAGAGAGAGAGAGGGAGAGAGAGAATGGGTTGATTATTTAAACACGAACTGGTTAAACCTGACAGGACCGAGTGATGAGTCAAACTAACTTACCAAACTCGATGGTCCAAGTTTGTGTCCTCAAGCAATCGAACCAATTTGATCGATGTGTTATTCGAATGCTCGATAGGACACACTCAATCACTTGATTGGACACAATCAAGCAATTAGGTGAGCATACCTCTTGAGAATATCGTCGATCACTTGCCTACCTCCAAGACATGGCCCATGTTATTGTACTTGAAACACTATGTAACCAACACTCTCTCTAGTTTGCGCACAAGTTGAGTTCAAACCTAACTAGACAAGTTTGACTGAACTTGAATTAAGTTGACCTAAACCCAAATTAAGTTGAACCCTAGATTGAAATCGAACCTAAATCTAGACTAGAAATAGATCATAAGATTTTAAAAGTATTTAAAAATATGCTTGACTAACTTTTGAATTCAAAATGACCAAAAAGTCAAAATAAATAATAAAAGATAAAGAAAATATTATGAGAAATAAAATCAATCATCTAAAATATAAATTTTTAGAGTTTTTACTAAATGCAATTTTTGTGTATTTTTTAACAATTTTTTTTTGGACAATATATTCAACAAATGATAATATCAAGATAGACAACCAATATGATGTATTTTTAAGTATAATATAATGCTTTATGTCACAATTAATTGAATTACACCACTTGCTTGCATAAGTAGGTGGTTCAAATGATGTGTTGCTAAGTATAACAATTATTTTATACTCAAATTTTAATTGAAGCATGACACTACTTGGCTTTCGTTACATGGATAATGTATGACTTCATTACATAATGTTATAACATCATGCATGACAAAATAATTAAATAAAATATAATATTGTGATATGATGCATATGATTCTTTGAATATATGATGATGAGTATAATATAAACTTATAATATTAAATATATATGTTAATAACAAATATGTTATAATGATTTTTTTGAAACAAAAGAAGGCATAAGCCATACAAAAGGATTCTCATGTATGATCCTAACGGAGGATCAAACATGAAATCTAATAGCATAAGTTTAATGAGGGGCTTGGGAAGGGACACCCTCCTTTTCAAGACAAACTTAGTGCAACATGTCGCGCGCGCCACCTAGTCGGCAGGCTCATTCCCCTCTTTATAGATGTGGGAAAATCTGAGCTCATCCAGGCACCTTGTATGCTTGATAGCCTCAGCAAAATGGCCCGCCACAGGCCGGTGGGAGATGAGCTTACGGACCTCCAGCAGCGCCAGCATCGAATTTGTCTGAATCTCCAAGACACGAAAATGAGAAAGGGTGTCCCTTAGCAGGTCAAGGGCATCGAGCATAGCCTGAACCTCCATAGCTTCACCAGCCTATGAGAACACCCTCCTACCAACCACCAGGAGCAGTATCCCCATGTAGTCCCTCACCACCAACCCAAGGCCAGCAGTGTCACAATTCACCTTTATCCATCCAGTGGGGGGGAACCCAACTATGGGTTACAGGAAGTTCAGTGGAGCTGCAAGGGTTCCCGCTGGACATGGATGAGTAAAGGCTACAATGTCTTGCTGCTACGATAATCTCAATCCTAATCTTGCGTAGCATAGTGTAGGGGTTGGCCACAGGATTGTTGTGCCTCCTCGCATTCCTTCTCTCCCAAATGTAGTACATGGTAGTGGCCAACGTAGCAGCATGTCTGGTGCATCGCGCCACCGGTGAACCAACAAACTCCGTAGCCGATTAAGAAAAGTCAACCCAGCACCCGCACCCAGAGGCAGCCCCAGCGCGGCCACGGCCGCGTGGGCCTGGCGATCAGCCCAAAGTTCCTGGGCGAGTGGGCAATCCTAGAAGACATGCTGCGTGGACTCCTCCGCCGCACAGCCCCAAGAGCAATCGCTACACTTGAGCAGTCCCCTTCGAGCCATCCAAACCTCCGTAAGGAGGTAGTCCCCTGCCACGCACCACAGGAAAATGTGCACCCTTGGTAGTACTTTATGCTTCAATAGTCCCATCATCTGGTCCGCATCTTGCCGGCATATTTGCCTGATGGCGTCTTTAGCTCTGCATTTCAGGTGCAGATAAACTCTCCCGTTGTCGACCTTCTTTGTTTCAGTATTCTCCTGAAGCAGTGCGTTCTGTCCAGACATTCGAGCCTTGGGGAGGTGCAGTACCCTATCAAGCAATTGCTCGCCAGCCCATGCACATATATTGTCAGCATCCTAGACTCTGGCCGTGGTGATGCATTCAACTACACTCGCCGGCCACACAGTGTTCATGTTGATGAAATTAGGCCAGCAGCAAATAGGGAGGATGCTAATCTAATTGTCTTCTGCGAACCTCGCCGTCTTCCCATCGCCAATTCTCTGTACAAAGATCGACACTGCATCTGGCATGGCCTCCAGCACAAGCCTGCAAGCATGGGATACGTTCCAGGGAGCTTTCGAAGCGGTATCCGTCACATTATACTTCCGCCTCATAATATCCACACAGAGGCTTGCTTCGCGGCTCAGAAGGTGCCTGCAATGCTTCATTTGCAGCACGCGTTGCCAGGTGCAGAGGTTCCGAAGCCTCAGACCTCCTGCAGTCTTCGGTAAGGTGACGTTGTCCTAAGACGCATAGTGCATTGTATGTGCACTGCTCGCCCCGCACCATAGGAAGCTTCTGATCCTCCTTTCAATCTCATTGATGATTCCCAAGGGCATGACACAATGACACAATATATGGCTCGTGATGACGGTGAGAACAGAAGAGGCCAAGGCAGCTATGCCAGCCAGCGACAACAGACGAATCTACCAATTGGCAATAGAGGCCTCAATCCTCTGAATCAGGAAGTTGAGGTTCGCTCGCTTTAGCCACTTCCCTGTGATAAGAACCCTGAGGTACGTGAGCATGCAGCCCTGTTCCATGCTAAGTTTCTTCGCCACCATCTTCGCTTTCTTCCTGCTAATACTTCTGTTAAAATAAACTCTGGATTTCTAGAAGTTCACACGCAGCCCCGCTGCATTGCTGAAGATCTTCATGATTCTGAGCACCGCGCGCACGGCCTCATGCATGACAGAAGCATACAGTAGGACGTCATCCGCGTAGAGCAGGTGCGAGATCAATGGCGCATGCTGTCCTGGTCTGAACCCGAGCAATTGTCTGGTCTCATAGTCCTGCACCAACATTGAGAGATACTCCATCACGATGACATACAAGTAGGGTGAGAGCGGACATCCCTGCCGGAGCCCCCGCTGAGCCTCCACCCAAGGAAGACAAGAGCCGTTGACGAGTACCCCAAATCTCGAAAGATGATGCAAGCTTCAATCATTTGCACCAAAGCGGAGGGAACCCCATGAGCTTTAGCATCCCGAGCAAGAAATCCTATTGCACGTTATCGTAAGCCTGCTCCATATCAATCTTAACTGCCATGAGGCCCGATTTTGCGATGCAGGCGTGCATCCTGGAAGCCATCTCCTGCGCTATGAATACATTGTCCAAAATGCTCCGCCCAGGGATGAAAGCACCTTGTTTGTGCGAGATGATACTTGGCATCATGGGCTTTAGTCTTTCCACCAATATGCACGCCACCACCTTGTATATGGTATTGCAGAGACTGATTGGCCGGAAGTGCTCCGGCATGCACGCACCCTATCTCTTCGGGATTAAGACAATCTACGTGTCATTCCATTCCTCTGACATCCTCCTTTCCTCAAAGAAAGCCAGTACCGTGCAGATGATGTCCCTGCGAGTAATTGCCCAGTATACATGTAGAAATTCCGCAGTGATCTCGTTAATGCCTAGGGCTTTATTCCTTCTAAATAGCTGGAATTATCTCATTCTCGGTGACCCTGTAGCTCAATTTTGAGGCCTTGTCGCCATAGACGCTTACGGACGACAGAAAATTTAACGGCAATGGCACCCGCCACGCGCAGCGCCACTTTGCCTCAAAGAAGGCCAAAAGGGCATCCCTGAGACTCTAAGGCGTGTCCGCCACGTTGCCCTCCGCGTCGCTCAACTGAGCGATGTGGTTTCTCTAAGCACATGCCGTCGCAACTGCATGGAAGAATCGAGTGTTGTGGTCCCCTAGCTGCGCCCAGTGCACCTTCGCTCTCTACCACCACCATTTCTCCTCGTGTGCACAGCCACGGTGGAAGACCATGATCATATGGCCAAGGTGCGTGTTCTCCTCCTTCGCTAGACCCTCCCAAGACTCTATCTGTAATTCATTGATGCTTCTCTCCAGCTCCACATTGTTGTTGACAATGCTCCCCACCTCGGCTTTGCTCCACTTCCACAGCGCAACCAAAGAGCGGTGGAACTTGGTCGTTAGCCTCTCCATATGATTTCCCCTTGCGCCTGCACTACGCTTGGTGCACCACCCCAATTGACTGCGGGAAATCCAGCCAAACGCTTTCGAATTGTATCCTTCTGTCGTTTCCCCCCCCGTCTTCCTGCACCCCAAATCCACCAGTAGAGGACAATGGTTGGACCCAAGCCGACCCAGGTGCGTAACAGAGCACTCAGGAAACACTTGCATCCCCGTTGTATTCATAAGAACCCGATCAAGTCTTTCCAGGATACGTGCGTCACCTTGCTTCCCGTTGCACCAGGTAAAGATATTACCGGTGAAACCCATGTCCACCAACTGCAGCTCCTGCATGAAATCAACGAGCTTCTACTGCCCTCTGCCATAACTAAATTTCCTCTCCCCGCTTCTCTTCTTGCGCCATCACGAGATTGAAATCTCCCGCCACAATAAGAGGGTCGTCCCCACTGGACACGTTCTTAAAGACCTCCAGACCTCCCGCCGCTTATGATGATCCTTGGGGCCATACACTACGTAGCAATTCAGCTTGCTCACACCGTGCAACCTCACCTCACACGCAACTACATGCAGTGAAGCAGCCGTGATCGTGATGTCGACCCAACTCTTCCACAGCAGTATAATTCCTGCTGACAGCTCAGTCGAAGGTTGCACCACGAAATTCCATTCTTTTCCCATAAGCCTCCGCATCCTTCCTCAGGAAACATTGAGCTCTCGTCTCCACAAGAGCCACGACAACATCATTGCCCTCATGCACAAACCTTTGTAAGTAACATTTGGACTTCCTGTCCCTAACTCCTCTGATGTTCCAAACAACAAATCGCATCATCGTCAATAACTGTAAAACATTACCCCTGTATGACCACCATCTTAGAGATGTCTCCCCGAGCGTCCGCAGTAGCACGCATAATTTTGTACATCCATGCCATTAAACTCCTCCCCTAATGAGGCAGATGCAGCTTCCGTCATCCATCCCAGCGCAGCCCAGGAGAAACCCTCCTACTTCGTGTTGGTGTAAGCTCCATACGTGCATTTAGCTTCCTCTGTAGCATATTCCTCCTCTAGCAATGGCCTCTTCCCCTTATACCTGCTTACCTGCGCAATTTGCCTCGTTCCTGCTTCCTTTATCGGAGCTTCTTAACGTGGAACCTTCTCCCTGTCCTCCCTTGCCCTTAGGGACCAAGCTCGCCTCGCCATGTCCCTTCCTCTGGCCTTGGATAGGCTCCTCTTCCTGTCTCGCATTCTCGCATCTACTTTAGCCCCTTCACTCGAGGTTTTGCATGAATTCTGGCTTGCCCAGCTTGGTGAACTTCTATGTGCGATTGCGTCCTGCCTCCTGCGTCAGGGAAGAACAAGCATCCGCGGGGCCAGCTTTGGTCCCGTCTCCTCCAAGTCGCACTTATTTTGCTCCAACACTCGAGGAGCCTTGGAGCAGTCAGCTTCAGTGGCATGCCCGCCACAGTTGCCCGTCTCCTCAACCTCCAGCGATCCACATCCAAGCCTCCAAGGGCCACAACAGTTTTTGTTGTCGCCTCATCACACTTCCCCGCTTCATTCCCTCTGTTCATCATCCCTGGCGTACTCGCAGGCACAACCTCCTGAGACGTGTGCATGCTACACTGCCCCGCAATGTGCCCTACATGCCCACAATTAAAGCATACCCGTGCCAATCCCTCATACTCGAAGGATTGGTAGATTCGACCAAATTCCCCGCTTAGCCATATGCCAGGTTTTAAAGGCTTCGAGGGGTCCATTCGGACGCACACCCTGGTAAATGAAGATATTTGCATGTCAGTAGTCCATTCGTCTAGCAAAAAAGGCTCCCAAATCGCCTTAACAATTCTCAAGATGTTCTCTACATCCCAGTATATTAATGGGAGGCATGGGAAGCACACCCACACTGGTGTGCACATCGCCATTTGTGGCATCTGGCCAAAATTCATGAGTCCATATGTAACAGCCTTAGTTTCCTTTATTTTATTTATTATATTTTTTTAGAAAGAGCTCTTTGAGACGAGTTTAATTATGTTTAGTTTGTAATTTTTGGAGCTATAATGAATAAATTATGAATTTTTAAAGATTTGAGATAAATTTGTAATATGAAGGATAGATCTGTAATTTTTAAATGTCGACTTAGTTCAAATTCGATTTAGCGAAGGATATATTTGCAAATACCAAATTTAGAAGGGGTTTTATGCAAAAACGCGGTTCAAGAACCGAGGGCTTATCGGTTTCGACCGCGTCTATAAAAGCCGACCCAGGTGCGTTTGAAAAAGCACTTCTGCGAACACGACTAAAGGGAGGTTTCCTGAGTGCGACGGCGAGGTTTCCGACAGCTGCTGTTTTGGCGTAGCGAAGTTTGGGCACGCTACAGTAACATCCAACGAGGATTTCCGTGAGCATTGGCACGCGATAGTGACGCCGGCGAGGATTTTCGTAAGTTCTAGCACGCGACAGTGACGACCGACGAAAGTTTCCATAAGGTAAGAAATAATTTCTTTGTCGTCGGGGTTGTGTAAAGCTTTCCGGTGAACGGGGGAGACTGAGATGGTGGAGGCTGAGCTGGATTCGACCGATTCAGCGCGTGAAACGACCGATTCAGCGCCGGCGAAAGGGTTCGGTTTCGCCGGACGTACAGGAGAGAGAGAGAAAAAAAATAATAAATAAATAAATATAGAAGAAACTGGTCCACGCGATGGAAAAAAAACAGCAAAAATAAATAGCCGAAATTAAGAATTCGGGATTTTGGATTTTCATGTTTGGGAAAGCTTTTAGAAAAGCAAATTTTGTCTATAGTACCGACGGAAGCCAAAATATCGGAAATTTAATTAAGAAATCAGGATTTTTTTGGGAACCGTTTGGGAATAGCTTTTAGAAAGCAATTTTGGCTAATAAGTATATTTTAAATTGATTACTTTTGCATTTATGGGCTTGTAGGACATCAAGAAAACCAATTAGAAGTGGACAAGAAAATTTAGTACAATAAATCCAGGTAGATAAATTCCTAACCCTGTGATGTAGTATAATATTATGTGTTTTTACATGTTTTTCTTATTGTTATAGTATTTTGATTGTTGCATATGTTGTCTATGGCATAAAAGAAAGTAACACTATGATATAGATTACTTATGCATTTGCATGAAAACTAAAAAAGAAGAAATAACATTGTATGATAATGAAATAAAAATGAATAAATAATATGGAAAGAAAGGTCTTTTAATATGACATAATTGTTTGGATTTATGATTGAAAATGATAGTAAAAAATGGATTCCCAGAGAACATTATCCTCACCATTAGGCTCAGCGTGTGGGATCGCAGGGTATCGATCTTCGAATCAGATATCTGCCTAGTGTTATGTGCTATGACTCCATGATGATTTACACCAGGCTCAGCATGTTGGATCGCAGGGTATGGTACCATACCTGCCTGGTGGCACTAGGCTCAGCGTGTTGGATTGTAGGGTATCGATCTTCGGATCAGATATCTACCTAGTGTTATGTACTTGGTTGGATGCCGTCTGGAGGTCATTTATTGATGATGATTGGATCTAGAGGATAATGCGTCAAAGGAAATTAGGCCCGGTAATAACACACTATATAAGGAACTGGCATTTCCTTATGATTTTCATTTGGCATTACCTTATATATGACATCTAATATGGTTTTATCTTTATACATATGATTGATCTTCACTGCTCATGATATTTTGATATCTCTTTTTCATATTTGGTTAGTTGTTGTGATTTATCTACTGAGATGTGTAAAATCTCATTTAGTGCTTACATCATAGGTCATGAAACCACTGCACCGAGAGATGGGAATGGTGGTGCTATAGAAGAGCCATTTTCAAGAGATGTGTGAGAGGGAAAGTTTTGGTGTGATTAAATGTTTAAAACATGTCTTTATATATATACTTTGGTTTTTGAGTTAGTGTTTGTCTTACCGTCAGGTCCCCACCTTGGGTTTTGTTCTTTGTCCTCACTTAGATGTTATAGCTAGAGGTACCTGTTTAGGTGGGGGGCTTGACATCATACCTCTAGCCTCATGGCTTGGCTTGTAACTTGCCACGGGTCGCTCAGCCAAACTTCATTCCTGTCACGGACGGAGTCAAAATGCAAGCAGAAGCAACCAGAGGACAAATCCAGAATCTGGAAGTTTTTGTAATGGCCCCATCTCTTCTGTAGTACCCACGCGATGACGAAGAATGGGAGGGTGTTCCCATACACGCGCTCGACCAGATCAAATTTATGGAATTCAATGCGCCTGTAACATGCTTCCGAGGACATAACGACATCTTCATTCTAAACATGGTCGGGCATGCCCGTTGCACGGTCCTTTACGTCGATGTAGGCAGATGCACAAAGGATGTTGCACGTCCGCTTGGGGCGTTACTCTTGAAAATTAAGTCTTCCCTGAAGCTAACCCTATTTGGTTGGGCCTCCAAACTCGTAGCCTGCAGAGGATCGCTGCACATCGTCCCCCAGCAACACCATAATCAAGACATTGAGTCCCCTCCGATCGTGCACATCCCGCATGCTTAGCCTTGTTCTCTTCAGCCCCTAGCTCTGTTAGTCCAGCCATCGCGATAAGAGCAACATTGTGCCCCCAGTCTCCATCTCCCTGTCTCTGACGTTTATATACCTCAGCTGGTGCTGCATTGCCTTTTACCAAGGTTATCGACACTTCCACAGAGTCCACCGCATTCATAGGGCTACACGATGAACTATAGAGTCAGAAGATGGCTCCGCCTCATCAGCTAATTTCCCAGAAGCGAAGAAATTCTTCTCAGCGTCCACCCCCTTTCCTTCTGATGCGAAAATGTGGCATTCTCTTTCTGGCGATTTACTCCCAGAGGTCCTTGGCTTCCTGTTGCTCTTCCTCACCTTAGTTCCCACCATATTAAGAAACTTGTTACCGTTAGGGCTGCAGGTGACCCAAAACCATGCAGGAAGAAGAATCGGTATCCTACACCGCGAGCTAGCCTTATAGTTTAATCCTCTCCCAGCACCTCAGTGTGGAACGAGCTACCAAGGAATTCAAATTTGAAATTCCTGGAGCCACGTAGCCGGGCTATCCTGCACAATGGAACGGCTCACCCGCACATGCCCGATGCACACCCACACGCGCCAAGTAGTCGTTACCAGCACCGTCTTTAGCACCCGGTCACGTGCCTCCCTGTCTTTGTCGTGATTCCACCTGCTTCAATCACCGGTGCCGTCCCAGTCCCAAACCTTCAGCCTGCGCTTCCAGCACTGCGCCTTTAGACGCCACCACCAGTCGTCGCCGTTAACGTTCCTTCTCCAGTCCCCGTCTCCACCACTCTGACACGAGCCCACCGCACCACCAGTCTCAGCCACCAGCACTCCGTCTCCGGTCACCATCATCGTCACCCGCTTCAGCTCCGTCTCAGCCACCAGCGCTCTGTCTCCTGTCACCATCACCGTCACCAGCTTCCCTACACCCGCTTCATCGTCACCAGCTCCACCGTCACCAGCTTCCCCTACTTAATTCTGGACCCATAAGAATATGAATATGAGATATTAGACTTTTGTAACTATTAATGTAGCTAAATTAAGTTGAAAAAAATTAGTTAAATAATGAGAAAATTATTTTATATACTTTAATGATTATTATGTTATAAAATATGTGAGGCAAAATGAACAAGAGAGAATGGGTGAATTGTGCATTTAAAATATTTTTCTAATTCAAAAAATTAGAAGAAAATTTTTTCGAGCTTAAAATATTTTTCTTTTATAGATGAAATAAAATTGTTCAATAATAAAAGAAATGCACATCGATTTCCAATCAGGCTTTCACTAATCACTTCCTTTTACTGAAGTTGATAGAGGTAGACAAAATACACACTGGTGCTCTAATGAGACATCAAAATCAGAAAAATTCAAATTATTTAAAAAAATTCAAAACTTTATAATTTTTCACTTACAAAAATCCCTACACCTTTAATTCTTTAAACAAGAGTATCACTACTAATGAATAAAATAAATGTTACCAAGAATTACAGAAATGATTATGAACAGAAACAGAGAATAGAGATCGACAAAAATCATTAGCTCTCGTAATTGTGCAGAAATTTGTTGCTCACGGTTTGAACATCAATTAGATTTGTTTGAAAATTTTCAAATTTGATTCAATTGTTTTTATGTTTGATAAATGTTCCCTATTTATAGTTGAAATGAAAACACCAACAATAACTCCTACAATGTCTAGAATTTTCTTTTCGAAATGCTAGCTATTATAGCGGAGAAGACAGTATAGTTATCGTCTAATTATACAATCAAGCATTACGAGGATAAAAGACTGTTCACAAATGCGGGCATGATCTGGACCATTTGATCGCGAAAATGCGTGATCATTAGGTGCAAAAATCTCAAGATTAGTAAAGCTTATTTTTAGTCTCATATTGCAAAACTACATAACTGTTTTATACTTATAATACATACATTGCATATTATCAGCTTAATGGGGTTGGCTATCCCCTGGTGTTCTTAGGAGATAATAACCTAAGTCGTTAGTGCATATACGAGGTCCAACCAAACCCATTTTACATAAATTAAATAACAAGTTCACTCTAACTCGTTTTGCATAAGTTAGTTCAAAAGTAATGCCATAAACAAGTTCACCCAATGACTGGAACAGTGACTTGATTTAGCCGAAACTCAGGCTTGACACTTCTCAATTTCAATTAGTTTCCTGGCTAGTGAGTCCCTATGGCCTATGTTGCTTTTGGGCCACTCAACCCAAGCCTTCTGGGCTTAATGGTGGGTGCTTAGGTATTTATTTATTTATTTTTAATAATAAATTTGTATATTAAAAAACTCAAATATCTTCAAAATAAAATATAACTTAAACCAAATTCATATATTTTTAAAGAATGATAGTCATATATGCCACAACTAAAAAGATTTAAAGGTTTAACATGTTAATCATAAAGATTTAGAAATGAAGTTCTTTGTGAATTAACCACTCCACAAAAAACCTCATTGACTCCAAAGTCAGTAGGATGAGCCACTAAATGGGATTCATTTGTTATGTTGCAATAGTCCATGCACCAATAAATTCAGATTACTAAAATAACATTAAGCTTAACTAATAAATACTTAGCATTGATTTTATGATCATCACCTCAAATGATATAATATATTATACTATTGTATTGATTATTTTTATGCATCAAAGTTCAAAAAATAGAATTTGAGTTTCTATTGTAATGACTTATATCAAGTTGAGGCAATCATATAGTGATGTCTATTGGTCAACTTTGATATAATATGATTGACAATATTTTATATCAATTAAGGATGAGTCATCTAATTAGAAATTATGAAAACTTATGACTATTAGATATAATGAACTTTTTCAATTTATCATCATTGAGGGTGTAGCTCAATTAAGTAAAAGCTAGGCCTATATATTTGGATACATATAATACAAAAATCTTGCATATAATGATTATTGCATATATAATTGAAAAGCTATAGTAAAATCAAAGTTCTCATTACAATCAACTCTTACATTAGACCATAAAAAGAATAACTTATTTAAGAGAAAACTTGGCCTATTAAGCAACATCACATGAGAGGCTATGATAAATGACAATATGTATTTTTATAACATGACACTTTTTATCATGTTCGGCCTAACTTAATTAAAGAAAATAATAAAAATGATAAAAATGATAAAAATGATAAAAATATCAATATAAAAAATAAAATTAGAATTATTAACATAAAAACTAATGTTATTAAAACCAAACAAATAAGAATGAAGAAACTATAATATTCTAATGTTTAATATTAATATAGCTAAAACTAGTAGAACTGCATAAGTTATAGGTGTTAGATTATGAAAATATGAAATAATGTACTAATATAATATTTTGAAATAAATAAAATATAATTATTTTTGCATGTAATGTCTATCATTCTTACACTTACAAATACAAGTTTTTATTCTATGACACTTAATTATTATTTGAGGAACACTGATTCTATAAGTGTCAATATCTTAACTTATAATATAAATAATGAATGAGTATAACATGATTAATAGTAAACTATTAGCTACATATAATAAAACAGTATAAAAAAGATAGTAATATAATTGATAGAGAGAAATAAAGTAATGAATAAGACTATTCATAACAAATTTGTAAATTAGAACACAATATTACTGTATCTATGTTATATGCATCTAGTACAAGTATATATTATTATATAACAATCATATGACCTATTTCATCTATTTTCATATTTGATTTTATTTAGTATTTTATTATTTATTTATTTCTTTTCTATTTTTATTTTTTTATGAACCTATATTCTATTTTATAATCTTCATTTTCACTTTTAAGAATTCCATAACATATCTTATCATCACTGAATCTCATATTCTAACATTATATACCATGACATCGGGGTTGAAGTACCTCATCACATAGCCATTATCACTACTAATATATAATGCCAATAAAGAATGAGGCATCTGATATGCTAAGGTTCTATCTCCGAGTACCCACAACATAATGGGGTGAATAGATTATCATGTAACCATTGCACCTACCAATAGCTTATTCTCACATGGAATGAGACTTTTTATATGTTAGAGCCATACCTTTGAATGCCCACAATATTAGAGAGTGAAGTATCTTACCATCATTTAATCAAAACCTTTAACATGTAGCTCATCATACTATCCAATCTCATAATAGTATAAGTAAAATTTATGTTGAAAACCCATACAAACTTAAGTTGAAGTTGCTCGTCAACTTCTATCATAGGTTCATACAAAAATGATTTGAATGATTGCTTGCTACAATTAATATTGTTAGAATGACAATAGTCTCGTACCCTCATGACATCAAACCGAAAGTTGCAAGATCCACTTAACATTTTGAATAATTAATACATGATTTAAAGATGAAATTTGGGATAAGATCTTATCATACAATAAATTCTTCATAAGTTAAGGTTGAAAGATAATCTTTTCCCTAAGCTTTTCCTCATTTCTTTTCAGTTACTCCAAATCACACAAGAAACTACAATCTAAAATCCAAAATGCTTCCGTTCACCCTCTAAGCTCCTCCTTTTCTTTGTCATATTGCTTTCTCACTCACTTTTCAAAACGTTGCATCTGATTTTTAAGGTACAAGAGGGAACTTATAATCTTATTTAATAAGAGGATGAATTAACTGTATTTTGACATAATAAATTAGTCTATTGTTTTTATGTGTTAAAACTTTGTTAAAAATCTAAATAATCTTTGAAAAATATAAAATGCAAAACTATAGGTTTATTTGGTAAATAACTTTGTAACATTGTGTACAAAACTAGGCAATTCAAATAATTTAATTTTTTTTTAAAATTAATTTATCAAATAAATTTTTTAACTGTCAATATATTTTTTTATAAATTTTTTATTCACAATTTACAATAATATTATTTTTCAGATAATACATTAAATAGCATTAATATTTTAAAATAATAAACATTTATTCAATTTTAATTTTAGTAAATACAACCGTAATTAGATTTATGGATAAATTGGTTGAGCGTCCAACTCGATCGATTGAAATGGCGGTCTCGATGAGTTCCACCTTCATCCAATCGACCTTTCCTATGCGTCGAAAACCTAGCACTGATCCTGGGATTCAAACGCAGAGATCTTCCCGATGGGGAAACCTAACTTTCATGGCGCAGGCCGCTGATTCTTCTCAGAAGCAAGCGAAGCTTGTGACGTTCCTGGGCAAGGGAAACTCGGGGAAGACAACTGCCGCCGTCCTCGCCGCCAAGGTATGTTGTTGCGAATGGATAAATTGGTCGAGTTTCCAACTCGATAGGTCGACTTTAAGTGGGAGACGTCGATCGTTTCCACTTTATTAAATTGACCTTTCTCATGCACCGAAAGCCTAATACCAATCCTCGCATTCAAACGCAGAGATCTTCACGATGGAGAAACTTAGCTTCTACGGCTGAGGCCACCGAAGCTTCTCAGAAGCAAGCGAAGCTTTTGACGTTCCTGGGCAAGGGAGGCTCGGGGAAGACAACTGCCGCGGTCCTCGCTGCCAAGGCATTTTTTTTTCCTAATCATTTCTCTTAGGTTCGGACATTTATTATAGTCTTTGCAATCTGATATACCGTTCCGATATTGCTGTAGAAAATCGCAAATGTATTGGTTGTAATTATCAAATTGGATAGCATCATTTCTTGATTTTTTAAGTGTAAGTGTAATTTGAGTGTTTTTCTTTTGTGGTAAGGTGATGGGAAATTCAACATTAGTTGTCTCTGCCTTTTTATAATAAAAAAATTGTTTTAATTTGTTAACAGATAACCAGGTTGGTTACATTCCTTCTTCCCATTTTTAGCTGCCCATTCATTTCTGTTTACAATGAATATTGGAAAATGGAATTATGAGAACATGTCCATTGGGAGTTTTTTTATGTTTGGTATTCTACATTATTTTGGCAAAGAAAAAACTGGACTCCTACCCTGCTATTCTTAAAAAAGTGATAGAAAATGGACAAAAGAAGCAAGCTTGGGAGGATCACAGGAAAGATTACCTTACTGCAGAGGCTCTGCATGTCTGAATTTCCTGTGGGCTTTTTAGATAGTTTCTCTGCTGTTTAATATGCATTCATTATTTCAGGAATTCCAGTCGATGGTTGAAAAGACGCCATGTATATAATGATCAACGAAGACAAATGAAAGAAGATTTTCTTTTCATTTCCAAATTAACCAAATGATTGCAAAATAGAGTTTCACATTTGATCTTTTGCTTTCTAACTCTTGAAGGTATTGTTTTGAGTTCCTCATGGTTATTTAGGTCTCCTAATTAGTTAGTGTTTGTTGTACTCATTGGCTATTGTACAACTTATTTGATAACAACAAATTATTTTGTTATATTTATTAATATTTCTTCTAAGCGTAGATTTTATATTATACATCTTAAGAGTGATTAGGCTAATTATGTGGAGAGTTTAATCATATGACTCAAGAAGCTTAATAGAAGTGTACAGTTGTTAATCATAATTAGCACTAGAAAAAATAAATGCTCAAGCAACACGAGGCGAAGATTTTTATTGATTTTCTTTATTTTGTACTTAAAATGTTAAAATTTATAATAATTTACTTGAAATATTTAGAATTTTTTAAGGTATGCATTTTATCTTGTTTTATATATATTATCTATCTTAAAATATTATATTCATAGTTAGTTGTATCATGTGTTAAAGCTAAATCAAATTTAGATTTGAAAATAGATTTAATTGAGTAAGATTTATGTTGACTTAACTAATTTTCATTATACGACGAATCCATCGTACAATATGATCAGTTAATAATTGGATTAGATTAAGAGTCAGCTGAGGGCGATGCTGTGTAATATGATTGCTTTGTATTTATCGTCTTAGTATAATATCTTTATCGAATAGTAAGTTGATCATTTACTTGAGAGGTCTTGTTTGAGTTGTAGTATTCTTGATTTTCGTATGGTATGTTATATTAATTACAAGGATTGAACAAGGGATCGGATCAAGTGATGAGAGAAATTGGAATTTATTGTAATGTTGTACAAGCACAATCATCATGTTGTACAAATACATCACCTGTCATTCTGAGTGATGCGAGGAACTGATTGGCTTTTTATAGACAATGATATTCATCATATTCGTATAATTTATTTATATATTTAGTGAGAGTTTAGGACTTAGGTTTTGAGCGTGTTGATTTTCATTGTACCTATATGATTCTATTTTAGTCGAGAGTCTTATATTAAGAATTAGTCAAATATTGGTCAGATTTGCATTGTAATAATACTAACTATTTATTATATTAATATGATACTTTATGATTAGAATAAATGAGTTTGTTTTAGGGCTTATTGTACTGTATGATCCTGTTTTGTACAACATTTTCCTGAGAGAAAAATTTAGATTTACATAGTTTTTTTCTAGTTGGTATTGTACGATATCTACATTGTAGTTGTATGATTCATTTTGCACAACAAAAATGAACTAGTTAGACAATGATGATTGCTTGGACGATATTGTCATTGATGTATCGTATATGTATGATCTATTGGATTGTAAAGTATTATTAGTTTAAGATGTGGGTAACGACTATTTTGACTGATTTTTGAAATAATTGTTTAAGGGAGTTTTGGAGTCATTTGAGAGTATTTTTAAAAGTATATAAATGCATCTAACTACGATTAAAAACACTAATGTTTAATTGAAAAATCTTTTGTGAGAACTTAGTTGGGTTAATTTTTTTTATGAAATGGAAAAGACAAAACTATGACATTTAGCTTGGAACACTAATATTACTCTTCCCTTTCATCATTGAGTTAAATTATAATTTGTTATTTAAAGTTATATCTATTATATTCTCTTTTGTGTGAGCATTAAGTTTTATTGCATATCTTGTATTGATTTAAGTAGTATGTTTTTTATTTAATTGTTTATTAGTTATAGTACTTATTTTATATTGAGCTTTTACTTGGTTTTCTTGTCCTATTGTTGAGACTTTTAGTTATTCTTTTATTGGTTTTTATTAAGTTAGTGTGTTGGCTTTTATTAAGTTGGTGTTATTGGCTTTTGTCAAACTTGTGTTGTAGGTTTTTATTAAACCAGCATTGTGAGCTTTTATTAAATTAGTATTTAGCAAATTACATAACCATTTAGTCAAGGCTCTGATGTAGATTTGAGTTTGGATTGAATTGCTTGAAACTCTTGTGTGTATTTCATTTTATTTGTACTATAACACAACTAGTTTTGCAAAGCGTAATATTTTATAAAAGTGTTACAATAGTCAACAAGATTGAGAAATTTTTTAATGTTTTGTTGCAAAGTCATTTGTGATTTTAATTTGGCTTGAAAATTATAAGTCTGCAGATTTCACTCTCCTTTTGTGGTTATCGTGCTCCCATAATTTACAAAATATTTTCTATGGCAACCAAGATGATAGCATAATATGATAGTTATAAACAAATGACTGTTAATTGATGATGCATTTACTGACTCTACTAATGGTTTGGGGTACTAAATTGTTGTTAATTGAGGATGTATTTACTGACTCTACAGTGAAAACTGACAGACTTGCAAAACATTGTCCGCGAATAAAATGGCAATATCGTTGCACATCAAATTACAAAGGGATCACATTAATGAACTTGGGCTGTCCAATCAAGTAAAAAATATCGATAGTCTCACATTGCAGATTGTGTACATTAACACAAATCTGTGATTCAATTGGGGTATCATATTATGCATGAATTTGGAAAACAGTGGACAAGATGAACTGGAAGATCAATTTGAATTCTTGCAACTAAGCCATCAAGATGTTCAGTTGGTTGAGCGTAATAAAGTTGTGACTAGTTAGTCCTGGGATTGGATAATGCTTGGGATATTCCATAATGCTTCTGGATGGACTTGGGTTATCATTACTTATCCAAAAGAGAAATATGGGAAGGAAAGAGGAAAACTAGTGTAATTTCAAATTTAATTGGGTCAGATGATAACTAGAATGCCTTTTTTGCTATTAAGATCATTTCACAACTTTTTGATCTCCTTTAGGAGAGCTTGTGAATTCCATTTGTTCCAGGAGGTGTTGATGCCCACACTATGAAGACTACACATGTTGCTATTATGAAAAAACATTGTAGAAAGATTTTAGACCCTCTTTCCTCTAAGAATTAGATCATTTATTCCTCTTCCTAGACTCCGGCTTTAAGTAACCTGAATCGCTGGGTTACTTTTCAAAGATCTTGTAGCTTCTGCCAAATAGTGTTAGAAATTAAGGTTTGACTAAGAGAGATATGTTGATGACCAAATGGAGAGAAACCAGTCAGGATAGAAAAATGAGAAATGTGGTTTGGTAAAGAGAAGAAAAGGGAGCCAAGGGGGGAAAATATGAGAGAGAGATCATCATTGATTGTAAAGCATGCATTTAAGAAAAATGGAAAGTCAATAACATTTTTTGTCCACCGTTGTCTAAGTTTGTCTTGTAGGCTTTTCATTTGAAGGCAATTTAGAATGAAGGTTAAAATGCTTGGAGAAAATTGTGAAGCATGCATTTAAGAAAAAAGGAGCTGCATTTTATATTTAACATTTGAAGTGCTTAAAATGCTTGGAGGAACTTTGTCTTTTAAACAAGCTTATTTTTTTGGAATATTATTCTTTTCATTGCTCATGCTGACATTTTACTTTGGGATACATGCCTTATCTCATTGCATTGAACTGATTTGCTCTTGTTATCTCATTGCATTGAACTGATTTACTCTTGTTATCTCATTGTATTGAATTGGTTTACTCTTAGTTTATACTACTGAGGGAAAGTCTTGTTCTTTATTGAGCATGTATTATGAAACTTCAACCTTTTCACAAGGATTTGCATTATATTTTTCTTTGGATTATCACTTGTTAGTTGCATGCAAAGGAAGGATTGCGAACCTGCTTGGTTTTACATTCGCAAGATCTTACAGCTGATCAGCTGGTGGGATGTACAATCGGAAATTCCCCAGCTATGATTTCTGAAGGACTTTATGCTGTTCGTTTGCAAACCAGTAAAGTAATGTCTTAAAGCCCTCTTCTTCGAATTAAATGTATTCATATTGTATAAATGTTACATAGTTGTACATGGTGATTGATTGAATTTATTCTACTAAGTGTAGATGTTTCTTGAACCTCTTGTCCGGATGAAGAAAGTTGATGCTCGTTTGAATTTAACTCAAGGTGTTCTTGAAGGGGTGGGTATGCAAGCAGTGGACTGTGATAGGCAACGAAAAGGTTTCTCTAGCTTCCTCATGTAGGCTCTGGCTTTTTAAGATGATAAAGATTGTGGAAAATGAAGCTAAATCATAAGTGTTGGATGTTTTATCAGTGATCCATTTGTATATACGGACCTTTTTTTTATTTCCTTCTCCCACTTTATTTAGAAAAAAAAAGCACTTAAAAGTCAAATTGTCTATTCATGTGAAAGGTTATTGGAGAAGAGCTTGGCGTACTCCCAGGAATGGATTCAATCTTTTCATTATTAGCACTTCAACAATACGGAAATTTTGTCCCAACTTTGAAGAATTATTCAAACAAAGAGTTTGATGTTGTCATATATGATGCTAGTAGTTCTGAGGATACATTACGGTTGGTTGGTGCAATTGAGAGAGTAAGGTTGGGGCCTAGCATCAACTCTTTGTTTTGCATGACTCCTTTTTGTTCTTGAACAATCTATTTTTTGTTGCAGATGGTATGTAAAACATCTTAGGAACCTGGCTGAGAAAACTGACATTGGAAGACTGGCTGCACCCTCGATCCTGAAGCTGATTTATGAATCTGTAAAGCTGAATACTGCTCCAATTGAAGGGAAAACAAGCTCTGAGATATGGGCTGAGATTGAGCAAATCTTAAAGGTTCTGATTGTGCGTCCAGGTGCTTGCATTTTTTTTATCCTTTCATAAGAAATACAACTTATCAATCACTATATTTTACATTACAGAATGGTTTAGCCTATTTGAGTGACTCATCAAGGTTTAGGTGTTACCTTTTGATGGATCCTAGTAAGCCAACATCGATTATGTCTGCATTACGTTATTGGGGTTGTGCAATACAAGCTGGAGCTTCTATTTGTGGTGCTTTGGGCTTTTCTGAGAATTTTTCTTCTGTATCACAAAACATGACAGAGAAGATGTCCCCTTTGTATTTTGCACTTCTTCCATATATTTCCTTGAATTCTTTGGTGGATTGGGATGCAATCCTGAATTCATTAAGTGATGATGCAAAGCACTTACTTGGTGGCAGAACTATATCGTCCAATTCATCGGTCCTGTTTGATCCAAAATTAAAAGCTGTTACCCTTTTCATGCCTGGTTTTGATAAATCTGAGATCAAACTATTCCAGGTGAGTTTAGGATCCTCATTAAGCTTACCATTTTATTCAGCTTCTGTAATAGTTTACTGACTAAGATCATTAACAAAATTCTTTTAATAGCCGGTAGATCCAGCATGTACTTGTTTCATTCTTTTGTTCTGAAAGCTAAGAACATGTAATATGTTTATTCTTGTCATCATGTTGTGGGTTCCTGTTTTACTTTAGCTTTTGTTTTAAACTTTGCTATCTGTTGTGATGCATAAGATTAAGTCATGCAACTTGCACAACTGATTGAGTTTCTTTGATTGTGTGCAACCCTTGGCTGCAGTGAATAAGGCCTTTTATTGGACGGTGTAATTTTTTCTTACCAAGCCTACTCAGCAGAACTGCCTTCTAGTGTATTTTTGAGAAATGTGGTGCAGAATAAAATGATCATCTGGAAATGCTGTGTTTCCCTCTTCCTTTTCCAATACATGGCTCATTTAATTGTGTTAAAGAAAGCTTTAAAGAGTATTGAACCCCTGACTTAAGTTGTTGTGTTACACTTGTTAAATATTAAGCCAATTAATGAAAAATATTGTTAAAAAGTGTTATTTTTGAGCTCTATTAAGAAGTTGTGTTTGACAAATACATCATTGATAAAAGCTTAATAAAATGTTTGGCATTGTGAAATTATTGAGATAGCCTTTGATCTTTTGTTAAAATTGTAACATATATTTTTTTTAGTTATTTTGGAAGAACAAAATTGTCTTCTACTATCTCTATATTAATTTTTATATTTAATAAATGCTTGTTATAGATCATGTTATAAGATGGTATCAGAAATCTTATTTTTTTGTTATCACTAGTATTTTGTATAAGACTGATGTAAGAGATGATATGATTAAGATGTTTTCTACTCTTATTAGTACTTTGTAGATTGATATATTGGGGATATGATGCGTACATATTACATGATTGAAATATTTGTAGTTATTGCTTGTATCTTATGTAGGGCTCGATTTATTATGAACATGAATTGCATAGATGATGTGATTGAGATGATTGAGTAATTATAATATTTCTATTGGTTGAAGTTTAGATATGATATAATATGATAAGATGTTGAATAAAAATAAGATATAATGAGATGAGACAATGAGATGAGACGAAGTTATATAAAATAGGATAATGGTTAGGAGAACTTATGCCCATATGAATATGAGATAGATGCAAAATAAGAAATATGAGAAACATAAGTATGAGAAAAGGATATATAGTATGCCATGAGGGTAAAAAAGAAAAAAATGAATATAGATATATCTAGAGAATGGATATGATCATGATTTTGTATTTATTTATTTACATGTCCAACAGATTTAATATGATCACATATGTTGATATATTTATATGCTCTTAGTTTTTTATATTGTTTTATAGATGCTATGTTTTGTTATTGTTCTTTATCATAGGTTATTTTGTTCTTTCAATTTATCTATTAAGCTATAAGAAGTTTGTTATTTATTTATATTTAATTATTATGATTATTGTTTGTAGTTAATAATTTACTTGTTTGATTTTTTGTGTTCTAAATTTTGCATTATTCTCTGATCTATTATAATTTTGTATATTTAATATGTATAACCGGGTTGTTGAATAGATGGAGCTTGACAATGATTATGAAAGTTTTGTTAACCGTCTTGGGTTTTTGTATAAGGATGTTAGATGAGAGACTATGAGATTATTGTGGATCGATAAGTTTTTTTGTTGATGATCACTTTTTTTTTATGATATTAACCATTATGGTATATGCATTACTTGACATAGTTATGGCTATAAGTTGCATGCTATTATTGTGACTCTTCATACTATGCATACTCTTTAATTTACTTCCCCACTACACCTTAGGCCGCACCTTTTAGGTATGTAATGGAGGTTACGCATTAGTAAGTGTTGCTCATTTATGTTTATTATCATGTTCTGGTTTACTATAAATTTATAGACATGTGCACTATTGATGTATTGGTGGTTCTTACTACCCCCAAGAGAATAAGTATGCAATTCATACTAATGATGGTGATGTAGTATTCACCTTTCGCCCCTCTTCCATATGCTCGCAAGCTTAGTGTTGGCTCGACTCCATTTTAAAATCTTACCCTATACCTATTTACCACTACCTCTATTCGCTCAAGCTTGTTATGCATTGTTGAACTTTTTATACCTACTACTTCAATCCCTAAGCTTGTTTCTTTACCTTCACTACCTTCTGAGCTGTCCCATGAAGCCTCACTAACCTCAATTCAATTTTTTGCATAACCTATTATTAGCTCATTATCTCTATTCTCACCTTTACCTATACCAATGGAGGGCCTGCTTCATTATGATTATAGTTCTGAGCCAGACATTCTTCTACCTCAAACTTATGATGATGTATCTTAGTTTACAACCATTCCATCTCTACTTGACTATATTCTTGGGGATCTATTACAGGGTTTATTGATCATACTTCTTAAGGATCAAAGTCATGCAAACATTTTTGATATCATTATTAGGTTTTGTTCCTTTTTTTTTTTTCTTCTTTTCTACAAAATACAATTGTATTTGAATCCCTTTCATGTCATTTGATCTGTTTTATATGATGTTTTGATGCAGTATAGGGGAGGTTCTGAGCTTTTAGTAGAAGCAGGGGATCAGAGGCGCATCATCCATCTGCCTCCTGGCATGCAAGGAAAGGTTGGAGGTGCGAAGTTCGTCGACAGAAACCTCATCGTCACTCTGAGGTGAGTTCTCCATCTTCCGATGACAATTCAGAAGAATGTATTGCACCTTGTTCAAGTTTTTTTTTTCATGGGAATTTTGTTGTTCAAACATATCGTAAAATTGAAACATATGTTAATTAATATATGTTTCATGAGATGTTTTTTTAGACTATGATTTTTATGTTTGTAATTAGCAAACATGAATGTAATTTGATGCGTAGCATAAGTTATGGTTTTTATTATTTGGAAAAGCTTTTTGTTATGTTAATTTTGTTATTGATTGAGGTTTCATCTTGGTTAATTTAAATTTTTTTACTGTTTAATAAATTTGTTTAATTAGAAAAAATTTGGATGATTTTTTTTTTTTTTTGGTACTAAGGATTTGGTTTGATTTACGACTTAGCCATTTAAATTGTTCTCCTTTTTTTGTTCTTAATTATGACAAATAGCCATTGCCATCAATTGTTGTATCAAACTTGTTTGTTGCTTCCATATGTACAAGTTATTTGTTATAACGAATTGGTATCAAAGTTTTGATAGTTCAAAGGATTACTTATCCAAATAAAGTGTTGTTAAAACACTCATTGGGAAACAAACTATGTTAGAAATTGAGTTAAGTGAAGAGATGGATGAAAGAAACACCTTCATTTGATTTATGAAGTTCTTAAGTAAGCACTAATGAATGTTATTATACATGCTTTATATTTAAGTAAGAATTTTTGGAATTATTTTACTATTTTTTATGTGAAATAAAAATTACATTTATCATACATGTATTAAATTATGACCATTAAGTATCATTCACAGAAGTTTAAATATTAACTAAAAACAATTAGATATACATCAAATATTTTTTTTATTTATAAGCTTGTTCTATTATAGGCGTTTTCTTATGTAATATAATTCAAAGAATTAAAGTTTTATTTAATTATATTTTGATGAATAATTTTTAGGAATTTTGATTTTTTTTTATTAAAAATGGCACTTTATCAAAATAATGAAAAAATAATAAAATTTACATAACAAGATTATTTAGATCAAATTAATAGTTAATCGCACACGTCTTAGAACAAGTTTGTAGTCAAAAGCCTACGAAATGTTCAGTTAAAATGTTTTTGTTTTATTGAAAGGATATTTTAAATAAATACTTTGAACTATAGAAAAATATTATAAAATATATTCAATAAAGCTTTTTAAAAATATATATTTTTAATAAAATATTATAAAAATAGTTCTATAAAATTATGATATTTGGGATAAGAAAAGGGCACTTTTGGAACTTAACTATAAAACAAAGACGATGATAGGCTTAAGAAATTCACTTACCAGCTCTCAAATGAAGTCGTCTTCTTCAACTTCCCTCTTTCCTCTTGCCTCCATCTTGACCTGGTTGCCAATGGCCATCGAAACCCCCTTAGGCAGCAAGAACCCGGGCCTCTGGATGAACGGAGCTCGGTCCAAAACCAGCGGCTCCCGCTTCGTCGCCTGGACTCCATCGAAGGTCCACAACACCACCTTCGCTTCACATTTCATTCCCAGGGAGAACCATCCCACACCCGAAACCGATATGTCTAGACTGTTCGCCTCCCAGCTTGTTCCGGAGACGATAAACTCTGTTGCCTTCCACTCCCCTAACTCCGTCAGCCGATCTCGCCCGAGCGGTGGCTGTAACATTTCCATGGCCTATGCATCATGATCAAACACGCAGTTCAACAACAATACAGAGTTAGGGATTTTATGAGACCTGCAGTCTGACGCCGGCGTGGCTGCTTCGAAGATCGTCGGCGTGGTCGATCTTTCCTAGATGAAGAGAAATGCGAGGGGATGCCCACACGGTTACGTAGATTGTTTCTGCTGAGCATCGAGTCAGGTCTAACCTCATGAGGCCTCCGACGTGAACCGTTTGCCCGACCTGTCGACGGCGGAGGAAATTTTGAAGAAAAAGTGTTCTGAGTTCAATCTCAAGAAAGGGCAAAGGGAAAATAATCTGACAGAAAACAACAGCAACAACGATGATAACAAACTTTAATCTCAATGGGTGGGCTCGACACCATGAATCATCTGTCAAGCATGTAAAATCCTTTTTAATAGTCTCTTTTCACATCTTTTCGAGTCTACTTTCTCTACTCATAAGAAAAGATTCTAAGAACAAACATCTTAAAAATATATTAAGTAGTTTCTATTTAATACGATCAAATCATCTATAACATAAGTGCTATATTAGACATGCAAGATAATGTTCTTGTTGAAGTACAAAAACCCATAAAAAAGATCTATAAGATAAGCATACAAGAAAGTCTGTTTTCTTCACTAAATCCTATGTTCTTCATATCACATTAGAAGTTTCCTAGCCATTGCACAAAATATACCCTTTAACTTGCATCACACTTAAGCAAGTCAATTAGTTAATTTTATTGTTCTGATGTGATGCATAGCATAAGTGCTATATGATATGCATAAAATAAATTCTCTATAGCATATGATGTTCTTGTTGAATTATAAGAACCCATAAAAAAGATCTATAAGATAAGCATACAATGGGGGTTGTTTCCTTTGCTAAATCCCATGTTCTTCATATCACATTAGAGGCTACCAACAATTGCTTAAAGTATACATTTTAACTTGTCATTACACCTAAGCAAGTCAATAAATACTTTTAGTATTCTAATATGATGCATAGCATAAGTGTTATATGATACGCACAAGATAAATGCTCTATGAGCATACAAAAGAGGTTGTTTCCCTTACTAAATCTCATGTTCTTCATATCACATTAGAGGCTACCTATCCATTGCTTAAAACATATCCTTTACCTAGCCATCATACTTGTCAATTAGAAAATTTTATCATTTAATTATAATGCATAGCATAAATGTTATATGAAACATACAAGATAAATGCTGTGTGTTGAAGTTCAAAAACCCATAAAAAGATCTATTAGATAAACATACAAGGCAGGTTATTTCCCTTACTAAATCCCATACTCATCATGTCACATTAGAGAATACATGTCTATTGCTCAAAATATATCCTTGAATTTGCATCACACTTAAGCAAGTTAATCAGTAAATTTTATTATTCTGATATGATGTACAGCATAAGTGTTATATGATACATACAAGATAAATGCTCTATCGCACATAATGTTCATGTTGAAATACAAACACCTATACAAAAGAATTGCAAAATGAATATACATAAAAAACTGTACATCAGCATAGGATTAGCCAAGAGTATCAAAAGGATAAGGAACATTCAAAGACTTCTAATAAGGTCTAAACAAGTTAATCCAAGCACAAAAGAACTCCATTAACATATCCATATTAAACATGGAAAGATGTTGCTATTAGGGTTAACTTAGAGACTTATGATTTGACAAACGTAGAGCATAAAGGCTTCAAATACTAGTGTACCCAACCACTTGAGTAATTAAGGATTGTTATTATTATAAGCCAGAGAAAGTGAATCTACAACAAATACAATAATGATATAAAACAAGAAATTTTTACCATGTATGCCTTCAGAAGTTGGTTTTAGCTACTGTTTTCATTGATACTTATACTACAAAGTTCACACATGCATTGGGGCCAAAGAAAGCTCGAATACAAACGGTCTATTGTGCATAATCCTATTTTACATTTTTGCAGAACTACTTCACAAATCAAACTTGTAATATAAAATCGGATGACAGATTTTGTATTATGTAAAGGCTTCTCTTCATCATTAACATAAACATTCAGGAGTTTATCTTAGGTTTTCCATTATTGTTTTACTTGCCATATTACCCACTTTGAACAAGTCAATATAGACATTGTTAGCCAAAATCTTAACTTAACATGAAGTGGCTCCAGCAATTATAAAATTTAGGGCAAAAATGTAAGAACTGCAAAGAATACAACGACAAGGTAACAAGAATTGACCTTCACCCTATAGGTCCTCGGTTGCAGTTCCTTGCGAATTTCAACCATCTTCAGCTCCTCCATATTTAGCCTGACTGTCATCAGATATGGGTGTAGAAGACCTGGAGTATCATACATCTTAGCCATGGCTGGTAAAATTCCAGTAATCCTTAGTATACCTAACGTTGTGCCAGGAACAGGAGCTTCTGTTAGTCTTGTCACCTTCACCCCTTCTTTCTTCGCAATTGAGTTTATCAAAGTAGATTTCCCTGCATTTTGAGCCCCAATCACCCAAACATTTCCTCGAGGTCCCGCCAAATCCTTGATACAGGAGAGCAAATTCCTCACACCAAGATCCTTCCGAGCACTCACCATGTATACAGCATCAAGCTTGGAGGCTCCTGCAGCCTTTGCCCGGCGCCGAACCCACTTGTCCAACCTTGCCGGGGAGATCTGTTGTGGGAGGAGATCCACCTTGGTTGCAACAAGAACAAGCTTCGGCAACTTGGTTACCTTTGAAACGGCCTTGGATCGTTCCAATGCTTTGAATAACGACTTAGCCGCTCGCTTGGGGAATGAACCATCAAAATCCACACAGTCGACAACAATAACCACCACCGGAGCTGAGGTCGATGGTTTGATCAGCTTAGTAGCAACGAGGCCGTCGAAGTCGAAATCCGGGATGAGATTTTCAGCTGTCGGGTTCTTGACCTGGCCATAGTTTCTCAAACAGTGGCAGCGGGCACAGACAGTGACAGAGGAAGTAGATTCGTTCCTCATGGCCTCTCTCATCTTTCTCTTCTTCTCCGCCTTTGAGATTCTCTCCTTCTTCCACTTCTTCAGCGTTTCTTCCGTAGTGTTACCATATCCAACACCGGGGAGGGCAAATCCATCTAGTTCCTTCTTCCACTTACTATCTTCATCCTCCTCGAGATCCCAATCCGAATCCCAATCCGAATCCAATCTACCCTTCACCTTAGCTCCAACCTCATCGGGAAGCTCTTCCAAATTGGAACCAATATCAGATTCACCCGACGAGACTCCGTCAAGTTCCTCTTCTTCCTCCTCCTCCTCCTCTTCTAAAAGCTCATCATCAGCATCCGAGAGAAAACCATCCGGCTCACACGCGACGGTGGGTTTCCGATAGAAGCCGGGGAGATTGGGGTCGGAGTCCTGCATAAAGACTCCGCAACCAGGGCAAACGGGGCGGATTTGATCCTCATACCTTCCATCGCTGACGACCGGGGTGCGCCGACCAAGGGTTTTAGTGGTAGTGGAAGTGGAAGTGGAAGTGGCTTGCACGCGAAAGATAAAGCCAGCGGTTCTCCGCTGGAAAATCGGTGAGCACGAGAAATGGAGGAAGGGCGGCGGAGGATAAAGAGACCAGCGAAAGGATCGGAAGAATTGTATTGTAGATAGTGCTTCGCCGTGGTAGAGCGGTTGAGGCGCCGTCAACGGAGTCGAGGAAGGCCACGCTATTGCCATCGTCTTGCGAAAGTGGCGGGCCGCGGCGGGCTGGATAACGAAATAAGCAACAAAAATGAATATATAACACTAAACTTATCATTAAAGTCCTCTCCAGAATAAATTATTTTTATTCCTTAATAAAAATATTTAGCATAAGCTGATCAACTAATTAATTATTCTCTAAAAGTTATATAACAATGCAATAATTCATAACTAATATACTAATGTCCATAATAGATAATTTTTAAATTAAAAAATATTTTCTAATAAATTTTGTAAAAAAATATTTCCAAAATTTAGTAAATTTTGATTAATTATAATTAAAATATAATATTAAAAATACATTTGTTCAAAACATACATTTAATAGAATCTAACGTTTTTTCTGATAAAAAGGTATTTTAGATGTATAAAATTTAATTCAATAAAAATAAAAGATGCATGCAATACCATTTTTATTCTTCATATATTAATAAAAAACTATTAAATACATAATTTTAATAAAACTTTACCAAAACAAAAAATTTAAATTATTTAATACTTTCGGCAACAATTATGTCAAACAAGATCCAGTTATATAACAATGTACAAAACACGATTTAAAGCCATATTGCACCTGTAAACATACTGAAGGAAATATATCCTCAACAACAAAGACTCCCCCCAACTAGTCCACAACTACAGAGCAACTTTCACATCCCAAACGGCTCGTGAAGGCCGGTCCATCCTCACCCGACAGGCTCACCGGCGACGGACGGCCGGCTCCTTCTGCGAGTTGAAGTAGGCGGCAGCAACCGGGAGACTGAGGTCGTAGTATCCTGCAAACTCTCGGGTGTTGAAGTGGGCACGAGAGGCTGGTGGCGCCGCAGACCGGAAAGCCGCCTTCTGCTGGAATAGCACCAGGACGTACCGGTGGATGCCGACGGGAGGCTGGGGCCCCATGTATGGGACCAGCTCTTGCCCTGAATTAGTTACACGTGTTAACAGATCATCCGTTTTGGCAAAACAGGTTATCATGACACCTGTACAAGCCTGTACACTTGTCCGTACAGGCTTACATAAAATTTGACTTCATTTTGTCATGATTACATAATAACTATAAAAACAAATAATATTTACAAAATCGAATAAGAGAAATATATTAGGAAAAGTGCTTTTTATAAGCAGCAAACAAACAGAATCACCTCTTGTAGCATCAGTGCCTCCTGGGATGTTCACCACAATCCTGAATCAAATAAACCACAGGCAAATTAGGGTTTATCAGAGGAAAAATTGGTGTCTTATGGAATTAATTTTGCAATCTGGAGATCTTACCAATGTACAAATTCTCTCATAGATGGTTCACTTGGACTTGGTGCATCAGGATCTGTCATCACCTGTACGAAAGCAAACAGAATACCTCTATTGACAGCAGCTCGGCAGGAAAGGAAGTCATGCATGGTACTGAAGATGCAATGAATAAGAGGGAACAGAGCTGACCAGAGTGAAAAGGTCGGTGGGTTGGCCGGAGACTAGGACGGTTGGGGGGTTAATGGCGGCGGATGGCTTGACGTCGCAGCCGTTGCTTACATGCTTTGAGGCGAAGCTCACCGACATGTTCACGGTCGGCACGAACAGGTCGACCACCTCGCCGATCACCCTGCCAACTACCAGAGGGTCCACGTGGGTAGCCATGGCTGGAGTTGGGGTTTGGAGAGAAAATTAGGGTTTGGGTAAGTGTGGCTGGAAGAGCAGGGTGAGCAAGGCTTTTTGGCTCTGGTGTTGTGACGGGCTTTATAAGAGCACGTCAAGCTTTGGGAGCTTGCGGAGATGGGGGACACGTGGAGAACAGTTTGACAAGTGTATGGTGGAGATTAAATGAAGGTTATTAATTTATTGACCGTTAGTAGTATTTTTCTCATGCAAAATTCTTTCCTAATAATTGATAAACGGGTTCTTTTCAGACCTAAAACACAAGGTGGAAACACGCAGTTTTTATTTAAGCAAACCAAGACTACACTCAACATTTTATGCAAAATGAATTTTCTTGACAAATAGCCATTTGATTTTGTCCATTTCTATATTGAAAACGTGTTTTTGATCGACACGAACTTGGTCGTCAGTTGGTATTGTCAGATTATCGACACATGTCAACCTCAAATCAACTCATTCTAACACTGACCTCGAGCTCTCGATAACTGACAATTTTTCTCAAAAACGTCTCTTAGTTATTTTCCAAGTTACCATCGATCAATTCTTTAGTCAACCTTTAGTTCATATTTTAAACAATCTTTAGAACAATTTTTTAGAGGTCTCCAAACCAATTACTGAGTCTCATTGTATTGTTTTAATAATGCTTTTCTTTGAGTATTTGCATATCATGTAACTTCAAATCAAATAAGTTAATCATATAGAGTATTTGATTACTTTATTCAAGGAGTTTAATAGTGATGTTTGTAGTGTGAAGTATAACTACCACTCAGAGAAACATGAGCTTAAATAGCACTTGAAGAAATTCTTTAATGAGTCATTTTTATTAGCATGCAAAAGCTTATAACAACTTGCTCGAGACATGAGGATTCAATAAGATTAAGTATGTACGTTAAATGCTTTAAAAATTATTTTTCTATGCATATGATTTTAATTTTAAGACGTGTTTTATATAATGAATATTAAAAATATAGATTTGCATATGTTTAAATAAAACATAATTGTATTAATAGTACTTGTATTATGACCTTATTATACAATATTCATCATACAATACAATCAGTTATTTTTCGATCAAACAAAAAGTTGGTCTTTAGACCTTTAGTTAAGTTAATTAAATAGATTATTCATGCATAAATGATACAATTATCATATGAGTATGACATTTATTTCTCTATAGGTGTTATTTGAAGCTTTGAATTTATGCTCTTTGTATAGTACCATAGTAGCCATCGCACTGTTTTTTAGTAGATCGGTCATGGGATCTCTTAGGCCATGTATTATGAATTAAGGTTTTGCATTGTCATATATGTACGATCTCTATATCATATAAGTATGTTATTTGTTTTTCTGAATGTAATTAAGAGTTGTATGAAACTAATGATTTTTGTAAAATATGATGAAACTCATTGTATGTGTATGATCATATTTATTAAAAAGGTTGGATTTGGGACATAAACAAAACAGGAAGCTGATTTGCTTCATATAAATATGATACATTTATTATATGAGTATAATACATTTTTCTAGATAAGTATAACTTGTGACTTAGGCTTTTAATGAGCTGATTTGTGTCATATATGTATAATCCATATATTATATGGATACAACTTTTTATATGTAAAGAGGGTGTTAGTTGAGAAAATTTTCTTATTGATATGTTTCTATATCAGACAAGTAAAACCTGAGAGCTAAGAAAAAATGAAATTGAGAAGAGTTTGATTAAGTGTACTTATATGATGTACTCAACATACAAGTACGATCATTTGTGAGTTTAAAAATGACTTAGTCAAACTTACATGGCAGGTCATACAATATGCTTATAATCTCATCATACTTATACGATCATGTGGGTTGGACTAGAATAGTAACGACTAACTTAATTGAATTTAACAAAAATTGATTATAAATGTTTAAAGGATGTTTGGAGCTTTGGAGAGGTTACAAATATCCATATAAAGGAGTTCAAATATTGTGTTAAAGATTAATGTTAACAGACATATCGTTGTCAAGAACTATAAATTGAGATCATCTCTAAGAGACGTGAAGTAGAAGCTTGTAGGATTCAAGAATTGATCATATTCTAAACCTTGTTACATTATTCATTCTTTCAACTAAGTTAGAATTTACTTCTCATTATTTTAATCTCATATTAGTTTACCTCTTGCTTAAATTGAATTGAGATTATAAGACTTTGTATTAAGCTTTGTATTTGATCTATTTGTCCTATTGTTTAAACTCTGTATTTGCCATTTGTATTGGTCTTTTGGTCGGTTGTGAGGTCTTTTAGCTTAGTGTTATAAATTTTTTTGGGCCAATGTCATATGATCTTTTGACTCAATTATTATAGGCCCTTTTAAGCCAATATGTATGGTCATTTAGCTTGATACTTGTAAGAATTTTGAGCATAGTGCCAGGTTTTAGCCTATTTATTTTTATAAAAGACATTTAGTGTTTTTGCCCAAATTTTTTATAAGAGAAGATATAGTTTTGAGTATGGATCGCACCACATAAAAATATTTGCATACTTTAGTTTTTGCTTTCCCACATAACAAGTTTTCAAAGATAAAGACATTTTCTAAAATAAGTTTTATAAGAGCCTTTAAGAAAAGAAAAGATTTTCATTGTTATATTTATAAGTTATTTAAATTTGTTTAAATATGTACACTCCCAAATTTCCAACATCTTTCAGGCTTCATTCGAGTGATGCAATGGTTATTGACAGTGCCTTTTAAGACCCAATGTCACTTAAATCAAACCCTCTAGAAACTAACCTGTTGTCTAAAGAGTCATGAACTTTGGTTGAAATAACAAATTTTAACCACATAATTAATTTTACTTAATTTTTTCATCAAAATTTGTCTATAAATACTCCATTTAAAAATAAGTGAGTATAATTATTTTGACGCTTGTATATTTTGACATGTCACCTTTTTAGAGAAAAAACCATTCATTGTTCTCATTTTTGTGTCCATCCTCTCTTCTTATGCCACAACCTAACCGAGCCTTCCTAAATCACCACTCAATATTTTTGGTGTGGGAGCAATGACAAACAAACAGAGTGACAAGGAATAATTACTTGTCAACTTAATGTGTTGGAACCCTACGCCTCCCATTTCTCAAACTCTTTAATGGACACTCACAAGTCAACAAAAGCTAATAACAAGCTCCCTATTAAACCCCTATTGCAAACTTAAATGAAGATATAATGACATTCTAAGAGATGATGGACCAATTCAAAGCTATAATTCTTGCTATTCTTGTACTTTTCACCATGTCCCCAACTGACACTAGGCCTTGATGCCACTTATTTCCATGAAATCAAAACCCAAAATGGTTGCTCCAACTTCTACTAGTTCTAGACAACGATCACTCCTACATTCCCCACGTTAATCTTGGGCATGACTAGGACATCCATCCATTAGCCTCTAGCAAGGCCCATTCTTATGGGCAATATCCAAAGTTTTCTACAACGAGGAGATTAAAAGCAAGCTCCAACGACAATCAATTTGCCTCTTCAGATTTCCCCAACACAAATATGTTCAATCAAGGTGAGTGCAGAAATCGACATCAAAGGAAATGAAATTGTCATTCTCTTGGCAAAATGAAAGAACATAATAATGATAAAAAGGTACACATCTTTTTATAAGTATTCACTCACTTTAATTAATTTCAAATTTCATAGATTTACAATTTAAACAAAAGAAAACTTACACAAGTACCCTTAATGATTAGGTCCTCGAAGAGGATCCCTTAGGGCTCTCTATCCTATTGAGGATACTCTTTAAGGTAGCATCTCCCAAAGACATCTTTAAGGATGTGGAATTCAATTAATCTTGAGATATAATATTATTTTCTACAAAGTATAAAACTCCATCCTCAAAGCCCCTCTATACACTTCTAACCTCCATTTTCTTGTCAAGAGAATGACCAAGTTTACTTTGTCAGCAACCACTTTTTAATCCAAAGCAAAATTTTCTCTTCTTTCAATTTCCTCCATCCACGAGTATGGGATTTCTCTAGATTAGTCTTTCAACAACTCCAACTAAATTTCGAACTAAGCTATACATTTTTAAAACTTTATTTCGAGGTTCTTAGAGTAATATTCTTAGCATAATGACCTTATATGATCTACTTTAACTTGGTTAGTGTATTGTTAAGGAGCATTTGAAAGCACAATCAATTAACACTAACGATCTTGAGATCCCTCGACACCTCTTGAACCCTCTTGAGGTTCCACTTCAAAGCTTTCTTCAAGACATTTGGAACAATGACTAAATCCTAGTCATTGTCAATGGTAATGCTCAACAAGAAATTATACTTTGAAATTAGATTTGCTTTTAATAAAAATTTTAATCAATGAGACAAAACACAATAAACCACTCTATTGATGTACAATTTTCATTCAACTAAAGAAAAATATGAAAAAATCAATGTGGGTATGACATGAGGATATAAATACAATATAATACAAATATAAGGATATAACATATGTCAAAAAAGAAGAGTCTTGCAAAGATAAAATGCAACAATTAAAGGCACCAATAAAATATAAAATAAAATATTACTAAACATATTATTCACAAAAGAGGTATAGCTTGTTTAGTTGAGTGCTTGCTAATGAGTGGCACAAGGTTCAATCCCTCGTATCTCAACCAATCTTAGCATTCAATGATGAACAAAAGTGAATATCAAGATTCTTAAAATCAAGTCACGATCCTCCAACACATTTATGAGCTCTCCCTCAGTATAAATTTAGTATACACGTGTAAGCACTTCTCCATTAACATTTCTAAAGTATGAGCTCCCTTGCAATGCCGTCCCTCACAAACATTGAGAATCATGATGATCATTATTGACAAATCCTAACCCTTATAAGTATAATTGATGCAATCTTCGGCTATATTATTTAAGGACAAGAAATGCTCACAATTGAGGATCTTATAAATATAATCGAAAATTTAGCATAAGATAATAGAGTCACCTCTCTTTCTCTCATTGTAGATCTCTCAATCTTTATTACATTTTATCACAAGATCAAGAAATTATCATCAAGACATCATATTATGCCAGAACCTAAAGGAACAACTTGAGCATGAGAAAGACAATGACACACGAGAACACTAATGAACCCCAAGTAACAAAATGCAAAATTTTTCAAGATGCACAAGTACACAAACATATGCACACACATCTAAAGATGGATAGATTGATTGCATAACCTAATAGTCATAATCATTACTCATGTGATTTAAGTTTCACCTAATCTATGTTATCATAATTTTCACAATTGTTGCTTATTATTTCAAAAATTTTTGAATGTACTATGCAAAATGTATACTAAATCACTAAATTTACAGCCTAAAATGTCTTTTAAGTAGATGATAAAATTTTATCCAGAAACCAATATTCCCCGCTTAGCATACTACAGCATATATATATTCAGCTCATCAGATGCAAAACTTCTAATTTGAAATAGAAACCAAGAACTGGTGTCACTGAATTTGGGTGGTGTATAAATCAAAAAATGCTATCCAAAGTCAACTCAACACAAACCTAAGTTGTTACTGATTCAGATTCTGTAATGACAGAAGCTTCCTTGTGCTAAGCCACAGATAGAGATAAGCACTGTTCACTTGAAGAACTTATGCAAGGTATCTGAAGTATAAAGTATTCACTCGCATGTTGCATCACTAATTCAACAGTGATACCCTTGGATCCCAATATCTAAATGCAACAGTAAAAAATGTTTCGTGAATTAAAAAGAGTCGATTCATTATTTTTCCATAGAACCTATATTAGCTGCTCATTAAACGACAAAACACCAAAACAAATAGGAAAAGCTGGCCAAGAAGAATCATTAGTCAAATTCGTTGCTCAAAAAAGCCTTCCACACAGTTATAGCCCTCACGCACTTCTGTATAAACCAACTTAGCAAACACTCACTGGGCTTTTCTTCAAATTGGAATTACTCTAACCTTATTCAAATATGATCATTTCTAAACCTATAATTCTATACGACTAGCTAACACCCTTAGCACTCATCTTGAAAACACCCATTATACAGTTCAACTTGCTCTCAAATGTGATCACTTTGTATATCAAATCAAAGTTCAACGCATTGTGTTCCTATATTAAGCTTAAATTTAAGCTCGAGCAAACTCCTCCAATCACATAATCAGATAAATCTTACACTTCATCCAATTTGTTTGGATTTCACAGCTGATGGCTACACACACAAACCCAAAATACCTATTCAAGCACCACTCAGTTTGCATATCACTTTGCCGCCGAATGTTACATAAACACGACTTCTACCATAGCTAAACTAGAACTCGAGAAATTAAGTTATGAATCTTGTTATCCCAAACCTTTGATCTTGTTATTCAGTTTTACCTGTAAGCAGAATAAGATAGACAAAATCTAAACGTGATTCAAGAAAAGCATCCACATTAAACTTATTAATCTATGCAAGTTCTCAAAAACATTACCACGGAAATTTTTAGTACTTAAGAGTATGAGAAGAAGTGAAGGGAAACCTGTGTAACTTGAATTTCGACAAACGCCTTTCCCACAACAGTATGTTCTTAGAGCTTCCGTCAGTGCGTTTCCTAGGAACTCCAAAAAACGATCCTCTGCGTTGTAAAAGGAGCGAAGGAAAAGCTATTAATGTAATCATTAAACCTAAACCAAAAAGCGGCGAGATGGATTGTGGCGGTTGCTTCAGGTAGAGATAGGCGGCTGCTGCCATGAGGAGACATAGAGGTCGCAATAGCCCCTTCGATGGAGTTATGCGTCAGCAGGACAACGACGATTTCCGGCGATCGCAGCGGAAGGAACGATCTGATGGGATTTGACTGGCGCTCCCTACTACAGTTTGATTGTGGTCTCACGCAAATAATACTAAAAGAATTATTTTTATGTAATATTGTAGTGATTTCATAATTCCTAAAAGTTTATTATTTCTTCATAATAATTTTACTTGAGTTTTTAATAATAATAAATAAACAATAAGAATAATTTTATAAAACAATTTATATATAAATCTAATTCATTTTCAATTAATATTATGTTGAAAAAATCAAACGAATTTTATACTTTTTTTATTATGATTTATCTCGTGTAGATGATACTTACCAATATTTTATTTTTTTTTAATTTCTTCTATAAATTAAAGCCTTAAAAGGATTTCTATTTAGTACTATAGGTTTTTACTTTTCTTTTTCTATTTTTTTGGACTTTTTTTTGTTACTTTATGATGTCTCATATTTCATTTTCACTGTTTGATCATGTTAAAATGTATCTCTCTATATTTAGATTTTTTTTTATAATATTCATATTTTTAAAATATTTTTTTGACTTCCAATTGTTGACATGTCATTTAAATTTAGATTCAACACCAATTAAACTTATATTAGAATTAAATTTCTTATTTTTCTCATAAATTGTTTAGACTACTTTTATTTGAAAATTGAATTTGTTTCTATTTTCATTAAGATATAGGCATCTTAAACTTGTAAATGAAATTCTATGTGATAGTTAAGGTTGCAAATAAATAGAGAATATCAACAAGACTTAAAAGCATTATAAATGGTTAATTAATATAGATGTGTTAAAAAACCCTATGTTATGATTTATACTATGATATGTAACAATAATGGAGATATTCAATATGTATAGTGAAATTATCTAATCCAATATTTAATCAATTAATTCAAATGTGAGTTTGGATATTTACAATCAATTTGTCACTATGATTTAGCATGATGACAATAATCACCCTATACAAATTATTGATCATAAGTTTGAGTTTAAGATAGGAGTTGTCTTTATCTTAAGGAAGGATGACAAACTTCTCCCTTTCGACAATATCATAGGCTTTTAGTAAGATTCACTAAGTTTAGTCAAACAATAGATAGATCAACAGTGCAATGTAAGACAAATAAGGTCCTATAATTACCATCCATGTTTGGAATTATTCATTCATATCCATACTTTTTCTAAAACTCAAATCAATTTAATTTCAAAGATCATACTAATACATCTATTGCAACATACACATTGTTTTTAATTAGTTACCATACAAAAACTTAGCTCTCCTAGCTCAAATATCGTATAGTACAACAAACCATTTCATTTGATGCACCATCACTTCTAATTATACCTTTGACTGATGTACAATATGATGTTTCGTATCGTGTAGTTTGATCTCTATATTTAATGCTTGTTACAATTCATATATGGACAACATTATACTACAATGGCGGTTCCACATATTGCATCAAACAAGTACATTATGAAGTTGTTGGTATTATTCATAGTTATGTATTCTCATGCTACTATAAAGTCTCTCAGATTTGCATTAACAAGTATATTTAGTGAACATCAGGCTAAAGTGATCGTCAGTCACTTCAATGTATCCCTCTTAGCCAATCACACTAATCTCCACTAATTGGACAATCATTCTAACAATTATTGTTCATTGTTTGATAGCGTCGTACTTGATGTTGACTTACAAGCTACATCAAACAAACACAAATCATGATTGTATTTATTGTTCATAATGTAATATCTCTGTACTTAGATGACGACCACCTTATTTGCATAGGATATGTAAACTCAACAAATATATTATTGGCATAATCATGATATCACTCTAACGAATCACTTTGAATCAAATAAGACAATGCATACGACAAACAAATAACTTGACATATATGATACTCTCTAGTAATGCACACACAAGAACGGTCAATTTAAGATGTTGCTATTCATATTTTGACACATTTTTATTACGATAATGCCTTTCATTATCATATTGACCAAATGCGAATCATGAAAGCCTTCGTAGTTTATTCTTAGCTAGCTTCATCTTAAGACAAACACTAATCATTTCTATGTCAAACAAATATGATAAGAGAACACGATGTTATTGAGATTGTACTATCACTCAAACACATTTTTTATTAAAAAATTACAAGAATCACATGCATAATCATGCTCACTAGTTAGACATTTCAAAATTGGAATAAACAATTGATGGCAAATTTATTACTTCACATTAGAACTCTATTAAATCCTTTTAACAAATATATCGTTCACGATTGAATAAAATTCCTTTTTGCAAAAAAAAAAAAAAGAGTTATCATCACACTAAAATTGAGAGAAGTGAGGAGCCTAATGAGATAATGATGTTGAAAAACTTAGGATAATAGTTATTACTTATACAAATTTTGACAAATCTATCTACTCCAAAAGCACATTGTATTTATATGTGATGATTTTGAGTTGCATATTATATATTTATGTATATTAGTGATAGTATCGTCTAGTTAGTTGATCCGAAAACTTAATAGTTCATTGTGATTGAGAAATAGCACATTACTTTCTAGAGAATTCAAAGGCTATCTACACTTATTTCCAACCATTTATTTTATTTCAAACATTTACATATATTGTTACAATTTTTAAGATTTTGTCACAAATTAAAGACATTTGTGCTAGCCATGTTATTATGATTCGAAGATGCGACTCTTAATCCCTTATGCTATTAAAGATAGTACCGTTTTGTGCTAAACACCTTTTATTGATTGTTTGTTCACAAGAAAATATTTATAAAATGATTTTTTTACAGTTTTATTCTATAGAAATATTAAAATTAAATGGATATGTTGTCTAATTTTTTTTTATCATGGCACTTACCTTTTTTTGCTAAACTAACATTATTTGCCCAAAAAGTATTCTTAATATAATAAAAAAAATCATATTGCTTGAACACATCTTAGAGACATGTTATTTAGTTTCGGTTCCTAAACAATTTTTTGGTTCAATAAAAGATATTTAACAATTTAATATTAGTTAATCCAATAATTAATAGATTAAGGAAATAATAGCATATTAAGAGATTGATGAAAACTATATTATGTACAAACCTTGAAAGCTTTAATCAAGTTCTAAATTTGATTCATCACAATTTCAAAAGGCCAAAAATCCTTGAGAAATAATCTAATACTATTTTATTTTCTTACAAAATTAATTACAAATATATATATATATATATATTAAATTTTGCTTACTAATCACATTTTAAATAAACTTTTCAATTTTTTTTTAATTTTACTTCCAAATAATTTGTTTAAAATTTTATTCTAACTCACATAGAATTCTTCTTCCAAAACTCACATTTGAATCATAAACAAAACTAAAAATGGTTGAAGCTTCACCATCATAACTCAACCATAAAACAAAAACACACAACAATAAAAACCACTCAAATTTTAACAACAATATTATCCCACACAAGATAATTAATTCAAATATTTATGATTATTTTGTTTAATTATATATTCGAATTAATTTTGAAAAACAAAGATTCAGTAGCCAAAACTCAAAATTTATACATAAATAAAAAAATAAAAGTCTACAAAATTCATGATGAGAGGAGAAAAGAAGGATACCATAGAAAGCCCAAACTAATAATTCATACAACTACAAGAACATCATATATACTACTTTCCATGACAGACAGAAGAAGAAATAAACAAAAAGAAAGCCATCTTCTACCATAATTCACTGTGATGAACAAACAACTCGACCGGAGAAGAATCAGCAGAACACAAAAGTGGCCTTATCCGATGAGCTCATCCTCGTCACTGAAGAAGTTCCAACGATCCTTTCCAGCTGCAAAATACTCGCAAACTGTCACGTGTGTTCGATGCCGAATTCAGATTAAACCATAGCTATGGTTGGGTTAAGGAAAATGGAATTGATGTTATATCATTTATAGTTTTGCTTTGGGTTGAAGGAATTCAAGAAGCATTTCAAAAAACATGAAGATACATAATCATATAGGAGAAATAACTGAAGCTGTGATGAAAAAATTCTTAAAAAAATTCAAAATTCCTTGTTATTTTCATTGCCAACAAACTAAAACAATTTCATTTGATGTTCACTCAAAGCTAAATGGGACTTCAAGACTTCAAGGCTGGAGACTTATGAATGGTTTGTTAAGAATTTATAATAAGGATGCCTGGAGAGGAAGATGGAAAAATGCAAAAGAATAAATAACTACATCAAATTAAAGCACCTTGAAATTAGTAGAAACATTTGTAATTAAAAAAGAAATTTTTGAAAAAACAACATTGTATGAGAAGAAGAACAATGAACATTATTTGATGGGTTTTACCATGGGAGGATGAACAAGCAAGAAAATGTTCTGATTTCTGCTTAAGTTACTTATAAATTGCCAAAAAGCAGTAATTATTAAACAAGATCAGCAAAATAACTTACCCTATACAGATCAAAACGTGAGAAAAGCACACTGCAAGACATGGAATTTGATCCTTCGAGCATATTAACCATCTGGAAGAACAACAAAACAATTCAATGAGGCATGCATATCATCAAAATGGAAAAAGAAATTGAGAAGGATTGAGATTTGAGACCTCAGTATAAAACTCTTTTCTTTCAGGGAGTGAATAGATGACCAAGTTTTTTATCCCACGAATCTACATCAAACACAAGAGAACAATTAAAACAACAAGAAAAGAAAAGCAATGGCAATGGCAATGGGAATGTTAAGCAGAAAGAATTTCAAAATTGCAATAAAGACTTCCCTAATTATCTTAGCATATACTTTTCTTAGCTGAATATGCCTTGTATGTTATAAAGTTCGATTGGTTTAATGGACAAGAAATTTAACAATTGACAAAAGAACCAAAGATACTTTGTTATAAGTCTCACGGTAGGTTCCAAGTGTTTAAAAATGATATGAAATAAGAATGGTTGAATGACTATTCTTTATGTTTTCCTCTTTATCAACATCCTTATTTTTTTTCTATTATTATATAATTAAGTTGAGGCACAGCTGCAGTTTCAGTAAAAATGAGGCTTTGGGTTATTTTTTTGGTAAATGGATCACTTAACAATTCATACACATAAAACTAAGCAATCTTGCATGCTATGGTCGAATAAATTAAATATACTATGTATATAAATTATTATTTAAATATCAATTATATTTAAGAAGGTAATATAGTACAAAACAGAAAGTAAAGGTTAACAATTTTATATTCATTTTAACTAATACTAAACAAAAGCTATTTGGTTAGAACTTGGGTGAAACTTATATTTTAGAAGATATTATAAAACATTAAAAATATTTAAAAATAATTATCTGAAGAAGTTATACACTGCCATAAAAGCACAATAAAATGATATTATCTACTTATGTTGATACAACAATATCAATCTCAACACCCCAAATCCAACATCAAGTGCTTTTTTTTCTTCATGATGAATCATCAAAACCATTATGAGATTTCTAACTTTTTGATGATATTCAACACGATTAGTTGTGGGCATGCTCCTAGGGACATAACCATCTCATTTGATCTTACTTGATAATCGAACGAGCACAAGTAACTTTAGGTCATTCACAAAACATTTGCCTTATCGACCCTACTTGACTAAGTTTTCATACAGGCCTGGCAAAGCATTCTCTTAGAGACCCAACTACCCGATTCGACGTGCATAGCAGCCCAACATCAAGTGTTTATTTTTCTTTATACATTATCAAGCCATTATAAAATTTCACCTTTAATGATATCAGTCATGATTATTGCATGTGGACCTGATCTATGATTATTGGTGGGCATGCTCTTGAGGACTTGTTTAGCTAATTTGGCCTTGCTTGATCAGTGAGTAAGTCTAAGTAAATATTGATACAACATTCATAAAAATTGGCCTCACAAACCATATATGAATAGGTTATTACACAAGCCCAGCTAATACACTCCCATTGTGACTCAACTAATCCAATCCAAGATGAATTGCAGTTACGTTGAGGTTTTTGACAAAGTTACTTGGATGATGCCCAAAGTAAAGTTCAACTAACATCCCCCATCTTTATTTGTCAATAGTAAAGAAATTAAGACAAAATATTGTAAGAACGTAAGAACAAACACATGCATGCATGCTTAAACAGATAAAAATAAAGACTTTCATGAAGGTATGCCTAGATAAAAAAAGTTAGGTTAAAATTATTTGAAAAATTAGATAATAGCTAAGATACATTTTCTTTTACAACCTTATGGGGACTTGATCAATAAGGACTACTCAACAGAAAATAAAAGAATTTGTTCCTTTACATTGACATAGAAACATGAGAATGGGAAATTTTCCTCATTTGTAGTTACTTAGATGTTGGAAGTATTGATGTTAAACTCTACAAGTAGCTAGAATTCACAGGTGTCCAAATCATTTCATAATGGAAAACCTTCTCAATTGATGAACAATCAAGGAACAAAAATCTTGATCAATGGAAAAACAATATTACCAATCAGTGATCAACCTTTGTGTGCAAGAGCAGACACGTGATTGAATACAAGAACAATCCGCCAAGGCAGGATGAAAATCTGTCTTAGCGAACTGATGATTAACATAAAACTAAGACTAGAAGCGTTAAGAAGATGTTGTGAATAATAACAAGAAGTGGGTTCCTTGACATGCCTAGCAAATGAGAAGACATCACACATAGTATCATTCTTCATTGATCGGAAAGGGCTAGCTTTATCTAAATTCACGTAACTAGTTTGCATTAAACAGATTTACAACTAAGTTCAAATTCACACACACACACACACACATATTTATATATATATATCCATAAAATGCTTATGCAGGCATAAAAAAACGAATAAACCTATAAGTTAACCTTATATCTGTGGTAAAAATGAGCTCTTTCAGTGTAAAGCATGATCTTTCTTCTGCCTTCAAAAAACCATAAACGTGAACGTGACACATCACTTTGTTTTGTGTACCTGAGATTAAGAAGTAAAAAAGAAGACAAAGCGATTCAAATGAGAATTCCTCACAAAGTAAACTATGGTTCAATCAAGCAAGCTACTATGAAGCTTTGCTTTCTGAAAAGTAACGCATGGTAACTTGATCTGCAGAAGCATATTCCTATGGCCTCACAACTATGGACAACATATTAACTTGTTGAGCAGTAGTAGTCCATCTTAATGGGGTAGCAATGGATATAACTAGAAAATAAAAGCCCAAAACCAACAAAGCCTACTAAGTTTAAGATTTCCTTACTCGCTGAGCAAACAAAAAGAGGCATTTTGGGACTTTAAGAAGTTCCGTATCCGCACAAATTCAAAGTATGAACTTGTAAATATCATTGTACCACCCTGCATAGAAAAGGAGAATAATCAACCAAGCAACAATAAGGACATGCTACACAGAAGCACAGGCACAAAATTAAATACACGGGTCATGAAAGTTCATACACCATTAGAAGTATAATTTTAAGGAAGAATATGCTCATTTTAATTGTTTTCTTTCACTTTTAAATCAGTTCCATATTAATATCTGCAAGTGGTGTAATGAACCCAACATTTGATAAGCAAGGTGTACGGCATTCATATGCAAATTGGAAGCTACAGTGAAGGCAAAAGGACAGGAATGTTGATATTAACCATGTTGATTAAACAATTTGATAAAAAGTATTCAATTAATTTTAATAATCAATAAATTAGTAAAAAAATACATGACATAATACAATTACAAATGATTATTAATATTATTTTGATTATCATAATGCACTAAAGTTATCAATTAATATCCTATTAATTATCAATATAAACACATTAAAAAGTAAATGTTAAATGCCACAAATTCACCTTGCTTTAACTTAAATAACTATGTCTAGCTAAACTAAATCTTGCAGAGCTAACCATGATAAGGGTATTAACTTAAGCAGGATTATCTGGTCGTTTACATAAGCAAGATTTGCTTGACATATAGTTTGACTAAATGAAGCACCTTTGATCCTAAAAATAATTTGGAGAAAAACAACAATTCCCAATAGGATTGCTAAAGAATGCTGAGATGTTTCCTGCAATGACCATTGGGTTAATTGCATGAAACTTCAACATGGAACTCGAAAGATATCCTTATTGCTAGTATGGCCTACATACACGTACCATATTGGTAAATAGCAATTGTTAGTATAAAATGAGATCAGGAGAGAGAGAGAGAGAGAGAGAGAGAGAGAGATGTATCTGGCATGACAAGAAAAAAATGCAAGCACCCCACTGAGTACAATTAACATGGATATGAATGATTGAATAAGCATGCAACTATTCCAAGTACCATAAAAAAGGTGAATAGAGAGGAGTGCTTTACCTATGACAACACACTTGCAGGGATGTCCAAACCAGATTTAACAAGAATATGCAACATAGAAGTAACATACATGGAAGCATTGTATAACTTAAACCTTTCATAATTATAACTATCAATCCATTCTTGAAGCATTTGAACAAAATCATATGTTGTATAATATTCCAAGATAAAGATTTTCCTTGCTAAATATACTGGGGAAAAGTAAAAGCCCTCAACCTCTTTGGTTCGGTTTTAGTTGCTAATAATAATTAAGACCAAGCACTTTCAACTTTTGAAGTTTAAGTTAAAGAAAACACCATGCCAAAAATTTGTTGTTTATTAAGAGACTAAGCCTAAAACTCCCTGAAGGATTCCTAGCTATTAAAAAAAATATATATGCGCAGGTAAATCACAAAAAGACGAAAAAAAACTTCTAAAATAGAGCTTCCATATGTTATAAATTGGGAATATAATCTCAACAAAGATTATGAATAAAAATAAAAAATAACACAATATAAGTCAGAAAGAAATAAAAATTGAATGAGATAAGGCCTACCTCTAGTGAATCCTTTATTTTGGGAAACACCTGCACACAAATAAGTTGAGTAAATTAGCAAATTATTTCAAATTAAAATATTTATCAAAAGAGTCCAACTTAGTATAAAATGATGCATACACCGATTGACGATACAAATTTAAATTATATTTACAAACATCATTAAGCATCAGAATTCAATTTCAGGTTGAGGAAAATCAAACAGTCAAGATATTCAACAAAAAAATAGGCCTACTTGAAACAGAAACTTTGTCAAGACAAACTATTACCCAATTAAGAATGAGCATAAAATTATATGCAAGTTTAGTCCGCTTTTACTTCACAAAAATTGTACAACAAATGGATCTGGGAACTTAACTATGAGCACCACTTTCTAAATTACCTCTTTTCCATTAGAAATTTATTAAAAGGTTTTAGCTTTTAAAACTGTATCTTCAATAGTGAAGGGCATCAGACATGATTTCTGAAGTTTCATGAACTCTAAAAAATTGTTAATACTACTACTGTAATTTTATACCAGCATCCATATCTTTATTATTTAAGTTGATATGCCAATATAGAGGTGGTCCTCACTTGTTTGAATTTGTTAGGTTATTTTCCCTGTTAATTCATTCATTTATTAAGCTTCACATTATCTTAAATATAGGAAAGATAAAGCTTGCCCAATAACATTCAAGAATCTTTTAGTAGTGCTTCCCAAAACTTTTCCACCATCACCATTTGACATCATCTTGAGCACCTCATTCGAAAGCCCTTTGTCATCAATGTATTGCCCCTTTGTCATCAATGTATTGCCCAAAACATTTGTCAGAGTAATAAGAAGGAAAAAAGTACTGATTATTTCATTTCATTGAATATTATGCATGCATAGGACCAACACTAAGCATCCTCAGTTCATTCACAATCAAAAGTTAGGATAGAAACAAGTGCTGAAATGAACCTTCTTGGAAAAATATTCAAGTCGAGCATCATCAACATCCACCACTGAAGATGCTTCAAAGCGATGATAAACCTGTAATTGCTTGTTATATTAGCCAATTGAATTAAAACACCCAAAAGTGAAAAGATAAACTGATCATATTGCATAGCAAGCCACTTTAAGGTATATACTCAAGCCATCATTAGCAAAAGAACAATTCTTGAAAACAAATGGCATAAATTGAAAAGATAGTAAAAGACATGATTGCATGTGTTGAATAGACAAACATTGATATACTCTTTCATTGGTTAGGAATATATTAACCAAATTTTCAGTTTAATTTAGGTTCTAAAGCAATGTAATAAATGTAACAATATGAATTAATAACGAGTAAAGGAATTAGAACTGTTTAAAGTTCTTTTAAGTAATGGACTAATGAAAAGGATACCTGGCACACTTGAAGTAAGACTTTATGAAGAAGTCCTTTATGCTTGCTAATCAATTTAACCTAGAAAAATGAAAATACATAGTTTATAGAGGTAGGATAGGAAAGCCTTTGAAGGACTATTTTCAGAGCTACATACCTTTCCTTCATAATTAACACAAACTCGGTTGAATAGTGCATTCATGTCTGGAATATGATAATCACATCATTAGTAAACAATTTAGCAGGAGATTGTTTTAAAAGACAAATGAAAGGAAAAAATGGTTTTCTATAACTCCCAACATAGATCCTTGTATGTCCAATTAACCAATGAAAATTAACAACTCCATACTATATATAGGGTAATTTGAGATCCTCACAACTTGATTCATATGATGGTTATATAGCCATTTTAAACCAACTAAATGGTCATTACAGAGGACCTTGAGGAAGTTAGACCATCCTTTGAAAAAACAATTTATTATCGCATCTCATATTAAGAATTATTCTTTTTAAAATGAAGCTAAGCTTGAAGTGTTAGCACAATGTTCTGGAATAACAACGAACCTAACAAAAAGCGCAAAAGCCATGAAAGTTTTTAAATGAGAACTAACTGCAAACATGTTAGAAAGTTAATAAGCCAAGTTTAATAGAAACTAACTCCATGTCATGTTCGGCTCATTTACAACACTAAACTAAATTATAGATTCACTCTTATCTATTTTTTCTAAAAAACCTAAGCATGTAATTTATTTAACTATATTTAAATTAAATGCATAAAAAATTACATTTGCATTTCAAAGAAGTTAAACCTACATCACATACATGGGGTACAAGTTAATATACAAAAAAATCAAAGGAATATAAAATGACATTTTCATAGTAAAATAACTACTCCGTGTACATTTGTGCATATATATGGATATCCACATATACCATGCACATTACTAACATGGAACTCCAAACAATTTTTTTTCTAGTTACATGGGAATCATCAAAAACATATTCAAAGGCTTAGAAAATGCCGTTTTAAAAATAAAAAACTTAACCCTACCTCATGTTTTCATGTGTATGATTGTAGATGCACGTAAGCATACACAAACCCATACAAATTCTACTAGTAATTCTAGAAAAAATTTTCTCCAATTATATGGAAACTGTTGCCATATAAGCTGCACGAGAATTGTTAAAATAATAATACTAAATTACACAACAAATCTATTAGAAAGAGATGGTATCTACATTAGCCAAATAAAAAATTTAAATTGAAAGAAAAAACAATTTAGCAACCAAGTGATTTTTATTTTAAAAGTTATTATTAACATAATAATTTAAATTATTTCTTGTATATTGGAGGGTGGGCTATCAGGCTTGCCATTTCAAGCACAATTTGGTAGAATGTGAGCACAAATTAAAACCAATAATTCCTTTGCAGTTAAAAAATTCAATCCAAGGAATGGATCTAGCCAATCATGCGTACGTGCATAAATATTTAACACAGTTCAACCAAGCCCAATGTGTGAGAGATGTGCCCAAGGAATGGAGCAAGCTAGAGAATTCATAGCCAACAAGAGAGAAAAAAGGAGAGAGGTAGGGAGTTTGATCAAAACAGGTCGAATGAGAGATTAGGAATCAAGAAAAGGATAAGAACCTTACAGTAAATCTAGAGCAAGTGAAGGAGCATGATGAAGAAAAGAAAAAGAAAAAAAAAAACAGATGCTATAGGAAAGAGAAACATATCAGAAAATAGTGAATGTGAGACATGTGTACAAGGCTATAGATGGCAGACATCTGTAGGAAGAAAGTATATGCCAGAGGAAGAATGAAAAGCGAAATGAAGATGGAGTAATAAAAAAAGTAGGCTAATGCTTACAAGTAATCATGGTGGTGGAGCATGAGCTGGCCTAGGCCAAACGAATTAAAACATAACATAATGAAAGAACTGCAACATACTTCCCAACATAAACCATTATTATGTGGAAAAACTTTTAAATTTTTAAATGCAATACCATTTTGGGTTATTTATTAGCAGATTTAAAAGGAATTTTAAGCATAACTATATTTTATGAATTTTTATTGCTTGTTTAAAGGAATAATAAAGAGATGCACAGAGCTTAAAATTTGACAAGGAGAGATAATTCTCGGGCAAATTAAACTGTTTTTTCAAACTAATTATGAAACAATAAAAAATATTATGCAATTCTATTTGATTAAAATACAAAATTAATGATAAAATAATAGTTTACAATACCTGGAGTTAGGAAAGAGCCTAATAATATTGTTTGTCGATAAAATCGTGCATGACCATCCAAGTACCTATCAATTACAAGTATTAGTAGCTAGAAGATCATAAATATCTACAAAACAAGATCATAATAATAATAATCATCAACGTTATCATTAACCACAAGTTTGGATCTAGTTACCAATACATTTTATTGAGGTACATCAATTAGTCAATAGACTGGAGAAATGAACCTTACTTTTTAGCTAAATAAAAGAAAATATTTGAATTCGCTCTTAGAAAAGTTTGCACGTCACACTACTTACCAAAACTCCAGCAATAAATAAAGTCATGATTACTAAGGATATATATTAGGAGATAATGTCAGAACAACATACCATTGCTTGACTCGCATGACATCAGTTCCATGTTGCTTTGATGGCATACGGTTCATATGCTCGACCACAGTATTGACATGGGACCAATTCTATACATAATCAAAGAATATGCAATGAGTACACGCAACGAACTAAATTAAAGTTAAGCTTGTCACACAAATCCAGCTTCTTCTAGACCTGCATAGTGATCACATCAGCATGATCAATGACCAAAACCTGTCCAAAGAATATTCGTATCAGGAAAATCTTTATAAAGATCACAACCACCAACAAAATTTCAACTTTGCACTAAATAGTTCGATGTATAATATCTAACTAGGTTCATGTACCTCAATGGAGGAAAGGTAATCAAAATCCTTTTCCTTTTCAACCTCTGCCTCCGCAATTTTCTGAATAAAAAATGGCCAACTTAAAAGCTATAGCACAAGTACTGAAGAAAATAATGAAAAAGGAACCGGAAAAGTTTCACCCATTAATGATGTGTTAATTATACTACTAAAAGTACAAGTCAACGTTTCAATACAAGTCTCAGAAATACTACTTTAAAAACTCAGCTTTTCGAAACCGGCATGAAAAAAGACTAATGTAGCGACTTGGTAAAAATTGATGCTAGAAATTAGAAAAACAGCCCAAATATGAATTACTCTCAGATATTTAGGTACTCATTAAAGCAGTTCACCTAAATGTCAACTTGAAAAGACTCTAATAACAGTAGATAAGAATTGTTCGGTCTTTTCAATGCTTTCAGTTATATATATATTTGGAAACAAAGCCAGGATATAGTTCATGCTTTTACCACGATATCATTGCCCTCTCCATTTAATTGTGCTAGCTCAGAAAGTGAACAAGATGAACTGTCCTATCTTCGATGAAGATGATTGGGTGTTACAATGGGAAATTGATAGATGCTGTGTGTTTCTGTGATGAGTTCTAAGATTTTTTATTTTATTTTTAAGAAGAGTTTATTGGCCATTTTTCTAAGATCAAGTGCGTGCTTCTTTGTTATAAGTTCTAACATTTTACAAGGACAACATTGCACAAGAGAGAGATCAACTCAAAGTTTTCCAATAGCAAAGCATAACATTCAATAAATGATATTGGTTAGGGAGATGATACTACAAAAGAAAAGAAAAAGGAAAAATGCATGTAATATTAAATAAGGAAAGCTAACGAACTAATATTAATGATAATGGGTGCATATCAACCTCATGAATGTACGTGTTGCTCCATACTGATGCTAAATCATGAAAGCGGATTATTAGACTTGATCAAACTAACAAATACCAGTCTACACTAATAAAACAAGACCAATTTGGACAATCTTTAAATGTTATTGCCGACCAAATCTAAAGCAAACCTTCAATATATACTGAAGCAATATCTAGAAGCATGCATGTTGGAAGAACTTCAAATTCAACTTTACTAGCAAACAAAATTGAAGATACAGTTGAACTTTAGTTAATTTTAGGATCATATAGTTAACTTAAATTTGGGACGCTTGAAGACAATGAATTCAGTTCCTATCTAACAAATTGAACAGTAAAACTTCATGTTACTATAAAACATGAGCTTTAGCACATTAGAAGCTTGGGAGACTAATTTGAAGAGCAAAAATCTCATAAAAAATGATCAGATCTGAACAAAACCACAAGTCCATAACGAGAGCAACAACAAACACAAAACAAGTTAAAGAATTTAAATCCAAGTTTTGCCTAAAGTTACATCAAATTATGCTCTAATGAAATATTAGAATTTCTTTTAATGTAGATTTAATTCTAAACAACAAATTGCTCTGATTTTAATGTGTTGCAAGTTTTTAGACAACTTTCATCCAACATATTGTTTGGATAGATTCCATTTTAAACTTTTATCACAAGCGTTAACTAATTTGGTTTAAATCTACTCTTTTAGTTGTAGAATTTATTTGGTTAGATATTCTTATCTTTTTCAGTTAATAAGATAGTTGATTGTGTCCATGGAATTTTGAATGGAAGCCCATTAATTAAAATCAAGTTGCTTCCTTCAGATGGTAAATGAGATGCAACAACTTGAAAGAAAACTGGAAAGAAAAGAAGTGTCCGTGCAGCAAAAAAAACACAAGTCTCCAGCAAAATCTTCATCCTTGAAACCTGCAGATCCGACAAAAACAGCATGCACATTGTCACATATCACTCACTAAGAATAACTCCAAAATGACTAGAAACAGTGAAAGGTCAAAATAATGTTAAATTTCACCTTAAAGCATTATAGATCTACTTGACTGATGCTCAATACAATGTCCCATCCTCAGTAAGCTATAAAAATTTAATGGTGTAATTTTCAATAGTCAAGAACAAAGAATTTTTTATGTCAAATGCAAGTTGAACAAACAAAAGCACAGTGGTATTGGTGATAACAATAGTTAACCAAATTATTATGAGTGTGCAGTGAGGATATCATGGATCTATCTGACAACATAATGAAGTAGAAGGTGATTTTTTGTACATGTCCCAAGCAGATTGGATGTCATGGATAGTGCATCTACTAAAAGAAGGATAACAATTTTTTACCCAAGTTAGAGATAAGCTATAAATGATTGCATTATGACAAAGAATTTTGTTAAAGAATATATTTTGAGTGCTGAAGTTTAGCACCAAAAGAACATAAATGTGAATATTTCAAGTGATGAAAAATAGTTGCATTAAAAGAATGACTGCAAACAGGGTTTTTCAAGACAAATTTAGAGCCATGTTTGAAATCATCATTTTGATAACGTCTATTCTGCATCAATGAAGAAGTAGAACGTGATGTCTCAAACAAGTTCCAAGCATTTTGGATAACATCAAGAGTGCATGCATCTACCATATGACAGATAAAAACTAGCCAGACAAGCTTATATGACTACATTGAAACACACAATCCTATGCGATATTGATTGTCGGTAACATATTGTTGAGAACAAACTAAGGCATACAAATTTAATTAATTTTGTTGAGATAAGAATGCTTCGTAAAACTTGCATCAATGAAAGATTACAAAGGACAGGCATTGAATAGAGTATATGAGTAGGGCAATTGAAGGCAAGCTTAAATACAGTCAACTTTGATAGTTCGAAATTGTAAAAGTCAACCAACAACTGCTTTAAAAAGAACAAGGGAATTGAGTAAAATTAATATAAACAATACAGGAAGAACATTAACCATGACTACCACAGAAAAATCATCTCTACTTAGAACTTATTAGCAATTGTTGCACAATACAGCACAGCAAGATAAAAGAATTAATGCGTATAAGTCCACTTGTGTCCTGTTTAGCATGACTTGTGCAAAACTTAGTTTTGTAAAAGTGCATTTCAAAACATCATCAGACATTTTTTTCTGTCACATTTTAAAATTAACTTTTTCAAACCTAAAAGTATATAGGAAAAGCAATAGATAATTTTAACCAGTCAAAATAATATGAAAAAATTCACATCAATCCAATGCTAAAAAAATCAAATGATATTTTTATCATTTCACAATAACAATTATCTTACCAAGTACTGAATAAAATATTATCAAAGAATTTTTCAATAACAATTAATAATAACATTTCTCAAATTAATTAATTTATTACTCAGCTTAATATTCACCAACAACTATGTCAAACCAACCCTTAGTGAGATTATGACTTTTTTCATTATACACAAAAAAGAAAAACAAGGAAAACTCACCGTGATTAATCCAAGAGGAGATGCTACAATAACGTCTGAAGAATAGAAATTACTGTATAGCTTTATGCTTCTCCTACATAAAATAATATAAACTGTTATTGACTTTACTGAAGACTATAGTTGAAACAAAATAGTTATAAGCACAAAAACTTTACATAATATTTACAACATGTATTACCAACAATACCCTAGAAATCATTCACTTTGTTCTATCTATACTCGTAATTTGAAATAAATATTTTGTTTGGAGATTTACTAATGGTGACTAAGCCTATTTTTGTCTTATTGACTAATCCATATTATAGTTGAGTGCAAGACTAGTCATGTTTTTGAATTATTAATATATATATAAGTAGTCCCTAATTATAAGCTTAACTTTTTGGATTCACATATATAAATGACATGCTAAGCTTTTATTTATGAGATATGATGTAGTATAAAAGCTATATTTGATTTGAATCGAAGTGATTTATATAGCTTGGTATACCCATGGGTCTCTACCATAGCTAGCAATGTTCAAGAGTTTGGGAAAACTTGCATGATTGAGTAATTCTCATTTTTCCTATAACTTAATAGTGTTACAAAGATTTTGTTGAGTCTCTTTGGCTTGGTTTGAGTGATTGGTACAAGCTTATTGGCATTGATATCCATGGTGGAAGAATTGAAGTGTCATCCAAAAAATCTCACTAGAAGATGTGATATTACCATTATTTGGTGTACATGACACTCAATATAACAGTAAATTTAATAAGTCAAAATGTTTCAAAATTAAAAGTAATATTGTACTAGGAGAACAATCTCACTTAAAGAAAAAATTATTAAGTACATGTATGAATAAGATTGCTCTCAATTCCATAAAATATAAAAACTTTAATAAACAATTATGTAACTCTTACTAATAATTTATACTCTTGAGATGATAGATATTTCATTACATATTATATTGGACCTAATCACAATCCTCCATTAATTTTACTGCCCTCAACAACTTAATAATTATGTGCTCTGAATAAAATTGTAACTTAATCAACAATTACTTTTGATTGGTATAAAAAAGATTAAATAAATTAAGAAATGTGTTAGCATAACTAATAGAACCAATAAAAAACTTTAAACTCAAAATTTAATAAATCACTTTAATCAAGAGCTTAATGTTAATTAAAATACTAACTATTAACATTATTCCAATATATTAATTATTATTATGTTAACTATCCATGTGTTTATGAATTTATATAAAATGGTTTATAAACATCAATGATTAAGGAAAATTAGCACATCTTACAAATAGTTAGCAACAATTATTAAAATTGAAGTATTCAACAAATCCTTTAAATAAAAAAAATTATTTGACTATAACATTAATGAATAAACTGAACACACCTTTTTCACAACCAAAGTGAACAAGTCAATATTAATTAACATTAGTTATTCCTCATAATCCCATACTAACCTATGCTAGAGTTAAAGATGAGTTTGACAAGGATTGTCATAACTTTTAGTGGCAAATTTGGATGCCATAACTTGTGTTTGGAGGTCATAAATAACATATGACGAGCTTAAGCTATTTACCAAAATAAATAAACAATATTACCACTTTAAGGCATGCTTTATGTTTTTAATGAAAACATTTAGTGTTAAAAATAATACTTAATGAACATATTTAAATAGATTAATGCTTATTGCAAATAATATTAGCAAGTTTGAGAACCATTTTCTAGGAGGCAAAGAAACAGATGGCAATTATGTAGAATGATAATATTATTCCCATTTGACAAAGCAAGATAACCATTAATAAACTTGCTTTTATTAACATAAAAAATGTAAAAAGTCCATAATACATCAAAAAATATTAGCAAAGAATAAGAAAAAATTAGGAGACCAATGTCTATTGGAAAATCATTTAATATTGGGGGCACGTTGGTAGTGTACCTCCAAAGTTTCACTAACTCCAAGGTGATTACAAGTAATAAGCAAAAATTCCTCATAGAGCCCTAAGAGGCTCCTTTTGTGCAATATATTAATTCTTTTAAGCACCAAAATCCTTTCACTAGAAGAATGAGACTTTTTACGATATACTACACATTTATTAGTTAGTTAATTGTTACAATAAGCTATATATTGTACACTGCATCCATTAGACATATTACAAAGGCATAAGTCATGGTTACTTGATGTATGCTTATTTGTGTGAAGTTGATGATTCATTAAAATTAATGCCAAGTTAAACGCATTAGTTTATTGGCTTATCTTCTAAGTGCAACCTCATGTCATATATGGAACAATGTAAGCATGTACTAACATTATTTTTTTTAAGTTCCAGTGTTTGTAACTATGCTAAGCCATGTCCAGCTAAGTTATGCCATGTTGTAGCACCAATGATGTCCAATACATTGTATTTTCTATATTTGAAACTTTGCAAACATTCATACCTAGTGTTCGAGTGGAAAGCATTCCCTATAAAAGGAAAATAAGTTAGCCAACAATTGTAAATGTAGTATTTCAATGTTTAGAAAAGCCACTTTGTTTTTGCTAAAGGTATAAGACATTGAACTTGGTCCCCCAGGGATTGTTTAAGCTTTGAAAAAATGCCCAAGTTGTCAGGATCTTTAATTCAAGTCCATAAGACTATTTGGCTTTTTGGTTTCCATAGGTTTCCAAAACTTTTTATTTTTTGTATGCACAAGGCAATTGGAGCTTTTTTTAATGCTTATAGATGCCATAGTTTTCACGTGCCTAAGACTATCATGACTTTTTGGAATGTCAATAGTAAACCTAGGATTTGTTAAAAAAAATAAAAAAGATTTCAATGCTTTTCCTGGGACCTCCAAAATCTATATCAAGTGTTTTCCAAAGTTTTAAGATTCATATTATAAAGACTTGACTCTTGTTTGACAAGTAGAATCCTTAAGGAACATGGTATTTCAATTCACAAGAGTTTAGGTTTTCACTTAATTCGCTCACCCATGTTTTGCAATGTACTAAGCCACATGTTTCATACCATGAAGATTGAAACCATGTTTCCTTAAGCATAAGATAGTTCCAACTCATCACCTCTCTCGAGGAAAGATTGTATTCATAGCTTTAATTATCAAACATATATATAGCTTTGAATAGAAAGATAAGACCACTCGGCACTCTAAGAAAGCAAAGTTTAACTAGTCCATGCGTTTGTAATCTATATACACTTGGCTACACATCTTGTATTATAGACAGTCTTTTCTCATTTGGAGCAAGTCCCCTAGCTTGTCATACAACCAAAGGATTCCATGTTACGAAGGAACAAACTTCCCCTGAAGGAGCAATACCATTATGTGCTTATTATAATGTCTTTTGGTGAACAATCTTCTTCTTATAGATCAAATTACTATTATCTCTTAAAACATTAAGTCTAGGTTCAAGGTCTCAAATTTTTATTCTACTCTTATCTTGGTAAAATAATAGTCAAGCTCTACAATTATAATGCTTAGCTCCATACATGATTACAAAAGGAGTCACATCTATTGCCATACTCAGAGTTGTTTTCTAATCTTAAGTATACAAAGCAATTCATTCACTAACCATTCTTTTGCTTCTCCAAGAAGCAATCATAATATACTCATCCTCCTTTTGTTTGTTGCGTTGACCTACCATTTAGTATGAGGAGATGCAATGAGAGATACTCCTAATCAATCAAAGCAGTGAACCTAGATTTTGGATGAAAATCATAATAAAATTCCTTAATGTTGAAAAAAATTCATATTGTTTAGTTATCAAAAGAATTGCAATAGTATATAATTATGACCAAAGGAACTCCATCCATACCTACACAATATGCCTAATCATAAGAATTTTTTCAATTGTGAAACCTAAATGATGGTTAATGAATTAACTTCAATTTACTTAATCAAGTAAATATTTTCATTGTTAATAATCAGTCAAAAAAAGATCAAAAAAATCAATTTGTCATACAACAAATAACCAAGAATCTTCAATTGTATTCAATATAAAAGCCAATTGGAAGACAATATTCTTGTGCATTGCACATGCTATACATTAAAGCCAAAACTTTTGCGCCTTATTGATGTCAAACCAATCATTCCCTTGTCATATGACATGGGCTGCCATAGTGCTTCCTTTAGAATGGCCTCCATGTACTCCAGCATGAATAGTTTTACACAACTCTTAAAATTCAATCAATTTTAGATACACAAGGCTTAAAGGAAAATCTTTGGGACAAATGAACTTTAAAGAGCATGTGTTGCACACTTTAACAACACAACTTATGAGCATCATTGAGCAACTTCCCATTTAACAAAATTACAAATATATCCTTTTTTAAGATTCTTCTTTCTCAACAAGAACTAATTCAATATTGTAAATTTTGATAGACAAACAATGTTGCCTTTATCTCAAGTAACAACACAAAACCCTTCAGCCAATTCATCTGAAAGTTAGTTTTGCCCCATAAGAATTTGAAAGAATTCATGACTTCCAACTAGCATAAAGATTATCTATTTAGAACTTTGTCTTCAATGTCATACTTACATTTAACATGATTGAACACAAATGGTGAGTCGCTAAAGATTTGAATTCTTCTTATCCTAAATCCTACAATCAAAGCTTCATATTTTGTTTGGTTAAATAAATAAAAACTACGCCTCAAGGCATGCCTTGGGATGCCCTAAACAAAACTTTACCATACAAGACCAATAACATTGTGCTCTTCAAGTAAGTCTTAGAACTTCTCTATGGTATTTAGCAAGCAATTCTATAATGAGTTTTACCACAAAATCTACTAACACTACAAGGATATCATAACACTACAATAAGACTTGACCTCTTTCAATATCCTTGACCATTATTAGTAAAGGCATTTCAAGGATATCTTTACCTAATCTCAATTTGCTTGGATTTCTCTATTAAAAATGAGATACTCTAAGGACTTCCTTGATGATGACCCAAAAGTGCACTTCAATAGATTCATTTGTATATAGTATTTCCTTGACATCATGAAATTCTCTTGAAACCACTACATATGTTCTTTAGAATATAAACTTATCAAATGGATGTCATCAACATATGACTTTATATCATAACTACAATGCAGATATGCAATACGAATAAATCTCTGGCATATCATTATAATGCTCGTAAATCCAAACATAATTATGTAACAATTAGTGTAGTAATATTTTATGAAAGCTATTTTTTTGAATGCATGATTAGATGAATTTGATGATATTTAAACACATTCAAAGATAAAAGTTCTCATTACTAAATCTTGAAGAATCTATGCCCCAACCATTGAAGTGCTTTGTTGATGGCCAAGCATGACAAAAAATTCAGCTGGATAAAGGATGTACAAGGATGTAATATACTTGTGGGGCAAGCTTAAAAAAAGGATTTGAGCTGATCTTCAAGGATTGATGAAAACAACTAGCACCTAATCCCTTAAAGCAATCAAAAAGACTAATGATGCACTCAAAGGTAATAACATGATCTTGAGAACCAATGATCCCTCTGTAAGTTCTAGATTTGGCTACTTATAATTCTAAGTTGTTGGCCAAAATAGCCCACAATTGTGCTCTTGATAGAAAAAAACTTGGCATTCCTAAATATAATTTGATGATTACAAATTATTTTTATGATCTTATGGTTTACTTAGGTTATGCCTTTAGATCACAACTTAGACAAAAATAATCAACATCAGCCTATAGAGTTAAAGGAAGTTTAAGCACAATCTATAAAAGGCACGAGGTAGCATCAAATGAGCTCAAGGAAGCAAAATAATCAACATGGAACTTCAAAAAAACTATCGAGTCCATGATCAAAACATTAACATACCATTGTAAGGGTTAAATTACAGTCTATCTTGATTTGATCAAGAGCTACAAATGCACAACACTTGCATTCAATTGCCAAATCATTTTCATACATTTCAGACATTACATAGAATTAATATAAATGCCTAACTTGAGATGCAAGAAAATGTCATGACTAGCCTGATGGTTATTAAAAATATATTATCAAAACTAAATGCAAAGTGATCATGCAAATATCAAGTTAAGTTTATGAAATTGCATATACTTCCAAATCTTTTATTTCATGAAGCACAGTTATAAAAATGCATGTGTTTAGTTACATAAATATTTAAACATGCATGACATCAAATATGAAAACAAGTTAGATACAAGTGTTAAATATCTAGAATAGTCCATAGTCTAAAGGCTAACAATGTAAGTAAAACTTCAATATAATTACACAGGCTCATCACATATCATTTGCATTAATACTCTTAAAAAGTGAGTTTTTGACATATATTTCAAAATCACATTAACCACTCAGAGAATTTGACTAATCTAATCTCAAAAAGATAAAAAAATGCTTAAATTAGTTTAAAAAATTACTTAATAGAACAGCCCAACGATCAATTTGATGGCCAGTCTACAAGGTTCAAAAAAATTTTCTAATCAAAATCCATTAGAACATTTAATAATCAACTCAATGGTCAATCTAATCAACCTAGAGAAAATTTAAGTTTTTATCAAACGCTGATCAAACTATCCGATAATCAATCCGATGAGACCGAATGAATTGAATGGACCACCAGAAAGGGCAAAATAGAGCATTCAATGAGCACAAAAGGTCACTTAAATAGTTAGTTCAGAAATTATCTCTTTGGGTTGAATTGGTCAAATTAAGTTGATAAAATTTAACAATGTATATCTAATTCTAAGAAAAGCCTAATAGTCTTATTGCATCCATACATACCCATCTAAACCTAATAGAAAAATGTTAATAGTCTATTTGAAAATCTGCATAATTCTATTGGCAAGTTCTAAAAAGCAAAACCTGCATCCTTTCCTAAAAAACAAGCTGTTTACTGGAAATTCACTGCTGCTGCGTTCCTTCATTCATTTTTGGAAAAAGCCTGTGCATTCTGGAAGAGTTACATGTACCAATTGTATCCTTACCATAACACTCGTGTTTTCACTGAGATAACAATACTATAATTCATAGTGATTCCAATTGTTCTAGCTCTCAAAAGTTGTTTTGAGTTGCATTTGAATTTTGGAATTGCTATTTTGGCCTACTTTGAGCCTTAAGAATGTAGGGATGAGATAACCCATTTCAAGATCTTGTGTGAAGGAGAAAAAATTGAGCCTTAGCCTCAAGAAAGAGACTCAAGTATAAGTGATTTCATCACCAACTGCAATGAAAGAGAGGAAGCGATAATGCTAGGCTGAAACTTGTTGACTTAATGGTGAACGTAAAACAAGATTTAATGACTGAACCACTTGAATCTAAGAGCATTTTACTTTCCTACATTATTTTTTATCTTCGCTTGGATGCTTTAGTTGCTCGTCACAATGAAAAACTGCTGTGACACTCTGATGATAGCCCAATTCACCGCCTCCCCCTTTGCTCTTGACTTATCCAATCCATAAAAATAGTATCAAAGCAATCCACCAAACCTAACAGTTTGTATCAATGCATACAGCAGGATAAAAGTCCAACAAGGCTCTCTTTAGGCGGGGTTGTTGGGTTCATTTTTTACAGGTTGTTAGTTTCAAAGTTTACAAGATGATGAGAGAATTCCTCAAGGTCATAAAGAAAGATCTAGAAAATGATGATTCTAATTCCCTTTGAAGAAAAACAGTTATAGAAGCACCTACAAGAAAAAAGGTCCAAAACACTGGTGATATTGTCATTTTGGGAGGAATAAGTGCTGAAATGTGGCAATGAAAGCCTTACTAGAGACAACATTATCTGGTGAGGAGGAAGTTTGTAAAAAGTAAAATCATCAAAGGTCAACAAAAACTGATACCTATATCCATCAGGTGGTGGATATTGTGGATTCGTGCTGTTGATGGTTACATCACCAAGTAAAGAAGGTGAGTGTTGGAGCTCTATTTGAAGACTTCAACTAACATTTGTTAGTTGTTCCATCCAGCTTAGAATCACTACAATTAACATTTGCTCATGTAGTTGAACTGTAAAGCCCCTTGCTATGTGATTGAAACCGTGGTGGAGGTTACTTCTAGACATTTCTTGAGGAAATAGTTGCAGATTTTACAATAAAAGTAAAAAAAAATTATGGTACATGCAAAGCTCAAATCATTGTCGAAAAACACCAAAAAAGATTTAAAAAAACACAAAAAACAAAGAAATGAGAGACACATCTTATCATGAAAAACCTTTAAAATAATGAAAAATCAAGTTGATGGTATGCCACCAAAGTTCGACCAGCTTAGCAAGAGATTACAAGTGATGGATGAAAATTTCTTTCACACAGTTCTCACATCTTCCAATTGTACAATACAGAAACCTCTAGGGTTCCAAAATCCCTTTCTTGGACACAAAACCCCTTCGTTTATACAAGAGAGCTAGCCAAACCAAACAAAAACTTTCAGTTGAGTGAAATTTGTAATTGCTTCAACCATCTTTATGTAAGATGCCTTTTGAAGCCTCAAAGCCAAGTGCTAATGTTGACAAGTTTTTTTTTTTTAACCCTTTGGTCTTCAATTCCCATAAAATATAAATAACCACAATATCGAACAGCATAGTACTCTATTAATAACTGTGGGGTCAGAATAAACCTCCATAACAAAAAACAACTATCGATGGATGGTGCTTCTATAGGTATGAGCTATAACTTTCCATTTACAGTGCCAGAACTATAACCAAAACCTTACTCCGTAAGTCACCAAATCACTAATGCTTTCACCATCTTGTATGTAGGGCAGCTTTTGAAGCTTTAAAGCCAAGTGTTAGCCATGTCTTAACCCAACAGAATATTAATAATTACAATATTAAATAGTATAGTACTTTATCAATAATTGTGGAATCACAATGAGCCTCCTCAACAAAGCACTAGTATTGATGAGTTCTGATAATTCTACAAGCACTGCTATAATTTTTTATTTACACTACCAGAACCATAAGCAAACCCTTACTCCATAGTTCAAAACAATTATCATGCCCACTAGTGACAAGTAATATTCCGATGAACTTCAACAAATAAAAACTAGTATAATTTTTATTATTCGAATTATTAAGACCACAAGTGTCATTTTTGCATCAACACTTTTGTTATCGAACTCCTTTGCGAAGAAAAATGTTCATAGTATTTGCCCTAAAAGTTTATGTGAATAAACAAGCAATGACAAAATATAGTATCAACTTCTAAAATTTTCTCAATAAAAGAAGGTATCAATGATGGTTCTTCTGCAAGTTTTACATGAAGTTAATGGAAAACCAACTCTAGTGAAAGGTAAGATAAATGGTCATGCAATACAAATTCTTGCATTCAAAATACAAAAGATAAACTGTGACGAATGGCACCCTGTAAATAAGACACTATCACTAAATAACAAAAATTAGAAAACAGAGAAGTACTTACTTTGTAAACTTCATGCCCATAATAAAACAGTCTTCATTGTTTCCACCAAACAGGTTTTCAAAATCATCAGGCTTTGCCCTCTTATGAGGTTCCAAATTGACGTCAAAATTTTCATCATCTTCCTCAACTTTTCTCATGCCAAACTCTGCATTGAACCGATCCATATGGGCTACATTTCCCTGAGCATTATAATATAGGAGGGCCAGGATAGAGGTAAAAATATGAAACACTGTTTATCGCTAACCGTTCAATATGATAGTTCTCAAGGCAAATAAAAAAAGGAACTTCAAATTGTTGTGTTAGAATTGACACTAAATGGCCTGGGAGATCACGAAGGTCCAGGTTAAACCATGATCTCAAATTCTATAAATAAGAGCATGAAGAAGGAATGGTGCCATACAGTTAGGGCAACTCTCAGAAACTAGCCTGTACAATTTTGAAAATTTTCAATTGTTTGTTCATGCTTCTATTTGCTTTTAACATATCTACATCCAAAAATAATCCTAATGCATGCACTTACACTAACAAACCCACATAAATACTTGTTGAATAGGATACTTGAGTAAAGGAGATAAGCGTAACACCCTCTCCATCAAAGAAACAAATCTAACTTATCAAAACATGAAATCTATAACATGGGCTTAACATAACATGTACAGATCACAATCTGTGGAATTGTAAATGGCGAGTACTGTAAAGGATATTAACATCATACCTTGGAATAAGGGTTCTAATGTTGTTTATTCCACCCATTAGGAAGAAAAAAGATAAAGAAAAAAACAAATAAACAAGCACACAAAAGAACGCTTGCATTTAGCCACATTGATACCATGACATACAACACAAAGAACAAGATAATAAGGCATAGGAAAACAAAATTTTTAAGGTAGGAGAGAAGAAGAAATTATACAATGAAAACATAAACCTACAATGCTTGATAGTGGAGTAAGCTGAACAAGCCTCTTTACTACTCGAAATGCAATGCTTGCAAGCGGTAGCAAGAACAACACCTGTTCAAGTGTCAACTTTATTAATGACTAGAATAATGTAATAATAAAGGAACAATACAAAATGTATCACCAATAAACAACATTAACTAAGAAAATTTCAACCTATGAATTAGCAAATGCACCATAAATAAATCCACGGAAAAAAAAACAAAGCACAAAACTCAAAACATTAAACACTCGCATTATCCAAGAATACGTTTTGCATAACATAAAAAATTCCACCAGCCAATGAGGACATTCATAAATTAAATACTTTAAACATTTTTTAAAGCATAACTAAGAATACAAACGTGTCAGGATTGCTTGCCTATTTAAAACAAAAAATCAAGAATTCATTTCAAACAACTCCAAACCATGGAAATGCACAGATGGTTGTGAAGTCAGCTGAAAATCAAGCTTTTCCACAAAGTCGAACAAATTTACATATGCCCACCTAGAAAGCTGCAGCATCATACAAATTCAACCTATCTAAACAAGTTTAAGCACATATTTATTGCCTCCAATTGATTTACTGAGAAACCTACCAAAAAATTGAGGTTCTTGCAGTAGCGCATGCAGTTTGGGCCAAAAAGAGTAAAATTTAAAAAATAAAAATATATTATTTATTAGACAAATTCATTGTAAGATAATTGAAAATAATAATAATTTATTTCAATACATATGCATATATATATATATATATATGTGTGTGTGTGTATGTGTGTGTGTATCATAAACATAAGCTTAAAAGTCAAAGTCTATTTAGATCTATAAAGAAAAAATGCAATATATAAATTTAAATATATATTACTACATATGTTATTAAATGTGCAATAGATACCACATTATATATATAATATGAAATACAAATTATTGCTTCATATATATATATATATAACATTTTTTATTACATCCAAGTATTTCTCTCTCTTTCCCACTCAATGCACCCCACCCTCTCAAAAACCTCTCCAATTAATCTCCATTAACTACCCACTCTAACTAATGAACTATTTAAATCTTCACAACTCCCCAAGCATCCCACCACTAGCTCATTCCTAACTCCATCTTTTATGTCTCACTCATTCTCGATCTCTCTTTCTTGAATAACCTCCTAGCCCTTAAATTCCTTAAAAGAAGACCAAATAATCCCATTAAGCCAAATGACCATAATACTCATGAGAGTGAAATTATGAAATCAACACTCAAAAAGTTTCCTTAATCCTCTCAAGTGGTCATATGAAACTAATAAACGTATATACTAAACTTTGTTATGCTCTAAAACTTTCCAAAATCACTAATTTGCCATGATGGCTTTTCTAAATCCTAATGTTGTAGTAGCCTTCCCAAATTTAAAATGCCTTGATAGTCTACTAAAACCCAAAATGTCCTAGTAGCTCTACCAAATTCAAAATACCCCAATCACCCCTCCAAATCCAAATGTTCTTATGAACTCTCCAAATCCAAAGCATCCCAAGAACTCACACAAATTCAAAACACCCCAGTGACCTCTCTAGATAAAAATTGCTCTAGTAGCCTCTCAGAATCTAAGTTGAACCAATAACCTCTCCAAATTTAAATTTTCCCAAAAATCTCCATATAAACCGTAGTAGGTGGAATACCTTAAAGCTAACAATTAGGTACAGCACAAAATATCCAAAACATTCATATAAAACAACAAAATTCTTTAAAACTATTAAAAAAAAGAAGGCACAAGCAAACAAACTATACATGTAAACTAAATTGGGCAGAATTCCTTATAACAACCATGGAAGGCACAAATACCAGAATCAACTAAACAAACCAACCTAAGCAAAAACCCCGTAAAATTATCAAACTTTTTTCTAGGTCATATTCTTAGTAAACTCATACCATCCACATAAACCATATTGAATAGAATCTAGTAAAACTACTTTTCAAAGAGAACACAAATACACAAACCAATCCATATTCACTATTGAAACAAAACCAAAAAAACTACCAACCCGAGTCAGGTCACATCCTATATCCAATCTTCAAGTCTGATTAGCCTCTCAGCCTTATTGTAAAATTAAATTAATCATAGAACACATTTAATCACATAGACTTATCAAGGCTTCCCCAACTTAACTATTGATCATGTTTGACAACACTACTCCTACTAAGGGTTTTCTCCCACCAAAAATACAACCCTAAAACCTTTTCTCACACCAACATAACCACAATCATGCTAAGACAAGAAGTTCATCAAAATCCTCGATTAAACAATCAAGAAAATCCCTAAAATTCTAAATAAATGTTTGAGTAACATCTTTGTCATCAATGTCATGGATTAAGTAACAGAATGAACCATCCTCTGGATGCATAGAGCCTAACAATAGTGGACAATGGTACAATTGAAGCTATGTTGAAGGTGAACCTTACGAGTGATCACATTAAATCTCATTTCAAGATATCATCAAATTTAATTAAATATATAAATCATTTAAATAAGCTCTTCAAAAATGCTCTCTAACATAGCTGACATTAGACTTTTTAGTTATTTTCCATAAAAGTTATTAATAAAAAGCATACTTTGATGTTTATTAGGGCTATTTTTATTCGGAATAAGATATTTCAAGAATATGCCCAAATTTGATTTAAAGGTGAAAAACCTAATAGTAAAACTAATTAAAAGAGAAAATGAATTGATAAAAGATAAGAAAAAAATGTTAAAAAAATTTTATAGGATTTTTTCAAAAAATATATGATTGTGGTTTTAGAAAAAAAATAAAAAAAAATTTAGTATTTACTCTTCTTTTATCACATTATTATACTTAGATTATATAATATTGATCTAATATACGACATTACTCAAAAATATTTGCCTACATGTATATTATATTATTTTTGTCACTACGCTAATGACAATTGACTCAGCTTATTTTATGATCTAAAATTTCAAATTAAGATGAGATGCAATGGGAAACTCCAAGATAGAAATGAGAAATATAACACCATAGCTCATTTAGTAGTTGGTTTTTTTGTTATCATATTGTATGAGTTGTTGTATTAGCTTTTATGATTCCCTAGTAATGTTATTCCAATTGTTGCCTTCAAAAATTGTTTTAAATTGGTCTTCAACATTGAGCATGTCATTGATTCTAAGTTTATTCATTCCTGTATTTATTTTAAAAAATGATTTTTAGAATCAATAATAACAGACATCATGGCTGCACCCGAGAAAGGTGGCAAGGATGCCACAATACCCTAGGTACAATTAATGAGAAGTAGATTCTAAGTGATAAAAAGTACTTGAATAGCTGCAATAACTATTTATACAAGTTATCTTTATAAGTTATAGCTAAATTTGAGACATCCTAACTAAACAAAAGTGGTTGTTTCGCAAAAGGCTACAACACCAATGTAGTAATCGAGCTACTTCTACATGTAAGCCAGATGACAATGGTCAATTTTTTCAGCACCTCCTTGCAAAACTACTTTAAGTTCGTGTGACACAACAAATCTTTCAAATGATGGAGTTAAAGCATCACTTGTAGCAATAATGCAAATTAACATCCAATGAATAAAGGAAGAAAAATGAAAAATTAAGATGATTTGATTTATTAAGTGATGTAAAATTCAATTATAAATAGAAAACTACAAACCTGGCCAAAATTCTATTTCCTTTTTCAACATACTATGAAAAGTTGTTCAATAGAAGAGATCAGTTAGGAGGCAAAAGAAAAGATGCAAAAAAGATGATCACATTCATTCAAAAGCTAAAATATACATATGGAGAGAAGAAGCAAATTTACTTAAGTAGAAAGACCATAATTAACCAAAAAAAGTATCAAATCAATAGTACTAATGAGGCAAATTAAAAAATGGCCTAGCCACCACGTACAACTCATAGATGTTGGAAGAAGTTCCTCTATTCCACCCTCCTATCGTAAGTTTCCACTTCCCTCTTATTCATCCTCTAACATTAGGGATACTATTATTCTATACTCTGTTCTTTTCCCCAAAAGAGATTTAAAAGCTCAAAAACTATTGCTGACAATCTCCTAAGAGAGATCAAAAAGCACCAACACTATTGTCAAATCCAATTTAGTGTAATATGTGAAATATGTTCTATATTAAATTATTTGATTCATTACATCAATTGACTTTACGAATCACAAAAGAGATTGGATTCAATAAACATACATAAGAAAGATGACTTGCTTGCAATATGATATGCAATCTTAATAAGGGCTTTTCCTTGGTATTTTTGATAAGATTATTCAACTTGCCCATTTTTTTATTAATGTTATTTGTGTTATAATAGAGTAGAACCCATGTTATTTCCTAGTAGATATTATCATGTCCATTGTTGAAGGGGTAGAAAATATGTTATTTATAAAGCATGTCTTCACATGTCATCACCATAGACTATTTGTCAACTATACTAAGATGATTATGACAAACCATCATGAATGAATATTAAGATGATAAACCATTTAATGATAAAAATTGAGAAATTTATACAAAAAGGATGCTCTATGAGCCACACAACACATGACTAGCTTCTTCATAAAATAATTTTGATTAGATATGACAATAGATAAATCTAATTATCATATTTTTTACATCCATCCACATGAAATAAAAAGACAAAGAAAACTAATATAATTTTGTTTCATGCACTATTTCGTTATTAATCAAGAACTAGCATGCTCCACCCAAAGAGTTTGCTTTGCAAATCCAGTATTAATCCTTTTGCAAATCTACACCAATCGATAAACAAACATTCAAAGCATCACCAATAGATTAACATTGTCAGGGAAGAGCATTAGATTCTTCATTTTCTTTCAGTTATGAATACATAAAATCAACTTTTAGCACATTTCAATTGACTTTGATATTTGGTTATCTCATTATTACTGTTTTCAGTTTTCTTGTGACTATTATTTATGTTTTAAATGAAATGATTTTAGTCTGAACTTTTGTATTATTTTGTGTACGTTTATAAAAAACACACTTTTATGTTTGACAAAAAGCTGCTCCACGTAGCCTGGACTGCAGAATTATGCTGGTTGGCCTAAGTCTAAGTAACATAATTACATGCCATGCTGGTGCATGCCTTGTAAATCCCAGCATAACCTTAAGCATCTAGAAGTAAAACAGACCCAAATAACAAGTGTGGAAATAACATAAGTCGCACTAAAATGTTAATGGAATGTTATGAACACTTAAAATGTGCAACGATTACCAAAAAGATGAACTTAAGCTTGCTATTATTACGATAACAAAATGTCTCAATCGCCACATCATAATTATGGTTTCTGCATTCAGCTAGCCCAGATATACATATAACCTGAACAAAAGACAGCTTCCAGTAGAAGACCAAGTAAAATAAAGCTGAAGAGTTCATAGAATTAAAGATCAAGGTTTTGCTCATTTTGAGACGAAATCAATTTCAAAAAATTATTTCACCAACAAAACAATGTCATCACAGAAATAACGTTTAAAATGGATCATGACAAACCTTGGGGCGAGTAAAACCTTGGTCAAGGTAGCTTCCATCCTGAATAACCTCTTCGCTTTGACTGTTTTCATGCTCACTGAGCTTTGCATCATTACTTATGACTAACTCTCTTGTTTTATGTATATGATTCAACTGTATGATAGAAGAAACCATATAGGTAAGCCTAAACATGGCCTCATTCTAGAATAAAATCTTAAAAACCAAAAACAATGTCAAAAATCTATACGCACTGCATGCATAACATAAGCATCCATGAAACAAGAATCATCTGCTTTGCTTTTCAAGTAAAATGGCTGTTTTTCACAGAACATTACATCTCGATAACTATTGCCTGCATCAAGTGGATAAGAAATACATAAATTTATCTCAGATAATGGTAAAGCTGCGAGAAAAAACAAATATAATTCTATTCATAAAACATAACATGGAGACAAAAGTGATTAAACAGGTCAGTGTAAGGTGATAAGTGCTCAACAACTCGGCATTAACCACAGGATTAAAAGCATTACTTACGTTCAAGGCTTTGCTTTCGAAGATTCACATCTCCTTATATTATAGTAGTGATGACTGAATTGCAACTTCCTCCTAAACTTTTTCTAGCCTCAAATTATGCATCTTATCTCTTGAATATATTAACATAAATGAATTTCATCTATCATTGTCTACTAAATTATACATCAATGTTTGGTAACACAACTCTTAGATGTCATTTAGCTCAATAAATAAAAACTCCTACAAAAGCATCTTGTATCTAAGTTTCCTCTTAAAAATCTTACGCCATGTCTTTTTTCCTAAAAACATTCATCCTCTAATTTATCAAAACAAGGACATTAAACAGACATGAAATACTCCTTTCTAATTTAAAATGAAGAAAGACAAGAATTACTTTATCGGAAACTCCAAATTGCTCCCACATTTTAAATCTAGGTTAGCATGATGATTCTCAAACAAGCTCATAGATCCTAAAACAACTCCTACATGCACCACTATACCAAAGGTAGAAAGAAAATTCCACAAATGAAGTTGTTGAGACATAAACAAATAATTATATATCACTATAAAAATCATTAATAAAAATAATTACTTCAAAGTTTTTGCAAAATCGGACAGAAAAATTTTGATGGCAATTTTGAGTTTCTTTGACACTAGATTACATTCACTTAAATAAATAAGAAATTACTGATTAAAAAAAAGAAGTTTGGCTTGGATAAATGGCAATTCCAGAAGAGTCAATGCCAAAACGCTAATGAATAGAAAACAACAAAAGAGTACTCACAGAGTGAAAAGAACATCCTCCGCTTGAATGAACAGGAATCACTTGAATTGGAACATCTGAAAATGTTATCACAATGGTTATACAGCTTTGGATATACCCCACAGAACAGATCCTCATTAAGCTCCTACATAACGTAGAAGAAACCAGAAATGTCATTGACCTAAAATAAAACCCCATTTTCTAGTTAAAGACTTCCATTGATAGTGATAGAGCATTGTGCTAATTCCATAGGACAAATCCCAATATGAAAATCCAGACATCAAACAAGGAAAAACTATTCAATTGCTTCAGGCAAACAGCACAAATTAAAAAATTGACCCACTAATTAAATTAATATATATGTTTTCAATGGAATCTTCAATCAACGTAGTCAAGGATAACAAAGAAAAAATATGCAAGCTATATAGAAAAGAGAATGCAGAGCAAGGTTATCATTCAAAAGATACAATAGTATTTTTTTGAATGTTGATTGTGCTTTGTCAACCTAAACTATATTATGTGGTAGTACAAGCCATTGATCTATCTCAGCTATCTTATTAATGCAATTGGAAGAGGAAGTAGGGAAAAAACTTCGAAAAAACTGTGGAGAAAGACTATAATTGTATCATAGATGTCAAAAGTTCCTGCATCAGAAAGCTTAACTACTATTTCAAGAAAAATGCTAAAAAGAAAAAACAATGATTTACAGGGTTAAGAAGGGATGCTATACCATACTTAAATCTTCTCCAGTGCCCACCAACTTTGACAATGCCATTTCATTTGTAGACTTCTCCCATTTATATTTCAGCTTCTGTTTAACCAACTTATCGACCTCTTCTTTCGTCAGCACATGTCCGAAGTGTTGATGATACGAACTGCATGCAAGAATTGGTATGCATTGCATGATAAATGGTGAAAAGAAAGAACAAGGGCAGGCAAATAAATTGAGTCAAAAATTCATTGAGATAATTTAATCCAACAAGTAAAAAGAGAACAGGGAAATAAGGAATCAGTCACTTTATCATTTACATTTCAACCTAGGTTCAAAGAAAGAAATAAAACCACATCCTTACAAAATCAAATGCTTTGTATACAGCTTATCACAAATACTAAGTATGATACAATTACCCCAACTTTCACATAGCAACCCCTAGTGAGTGCTAAAAACAAAGATAGATGAAATGACGTCCTTGGCTTGAAGCAAGTTTATTTAGTATCAGCAAAAGTTGGAAAAAATAAAGCATAAGCACACTGCAAGATAAGAAAAAGCACAGATATAGAAACATCTAACTTCAAATGTAAATTTGCTCAAAATCATGTGCAAACAAGTAATCATTCACACAAAATCATGAACAAAAGCAGATTAAGAATGCATAAAATTATCTACAAATAAATAATTATGCCAAAAACTTGAGGAGTCATCCTTTACTTTCTCTTGCAGTGGCCACTGCTGCCATTCTATCCTCTGATGTATACTACAGGCCTTTTGCTAACACAGGCCATTTGGATCTACATAACCTTTGTCACTCACTTAGCCCCTCCTCTAGGTGAAACCTCCAATCACCTCCTTAAACTAGATCAAGGCCAATTTTGTTGGGTCAACTCATCCAAATGTTTATGATAGCATTGCCATTATTCTCCACGGCAGTTGTGGTTACCCACTAGGCACCAAATAGGATAAAAGTATTAACTACAATAACTCGAGTTGCTTGGGACCATGCCGCCTGGGAGGCAACAACATTTTCTAATTTGTGGGTTATTCATGCTGATGGTTCATGGCTAGAAGGCAACTCTCTCCTTACTACTGTAGCAATGCATCAAGACTTCTCTAGAAATTTTTCACACTTGGAGATAACTATCATATTCACTATTATTTTTCCTTTTTTGGTAAAGTTTATAGGGCTACTTAAAAAGCAGCATCTTTCTGGCCCAAAGGATAATCTTTAACGTTTTTTTCATTGAAATGGGGGAATGTCTATTTCAAACGAGTTTTCGAACATCCTCAATAATGATGGCACTTTTTGTACTTTATACCATAAACGTCACAACAATCTTGAAAAAGTAATCAACACAAATTAATGTCACTCTATCTAATCAAAGGTATAGCATTAATGGTACTAGGCTTTCCCCTAACAAAATATGCAAACATCGTTCCTTAATCCAATTAGGATAGCCTTGTAAAATGAGACCATAAATAATCCTTCTTAAACAACTACAAAAGAACTTATCATAACATAAAAATAAATGTAGGAGATCTCTCTCTCTCTCACTCACTCCCCCACGCTCTCCTTTAGAAACCTTTTGCAAATCCTAACACTCTTATGATCTTAAGCCCTTTGCAACTCCTTCCGTGTTTCTAATTTGAAAGAAATTCAATAAGGAAACCCTATATTGTAAATTTTGGAGAAACAAGTGAAATTTTTAGCTGGTGACAAGGTCATGTTTTTTATCGTTTTTAAGTTTTTTGAGCACCTTACTCGTGCACTTCCACATACTCTCTCATTAAAACCTATACATCAAGTTATGTACTACATTCAACTATCATGATAGGTATTTCAAAAATCAAACATGCATAATTAATTGTCACATCCTTAAACTATTCTCAACATCAACAAATAAGGATTAATATTTTCATATGTTAATTTGTATATATAAATGTCATACCACAAACATAGAAAAATGTTCAGATTATCGTAGTCAAATCAACTAATTACTAAAATATTTCGCTAAAACATAACTAAGAATATAAAAAGTCTTCATAATTAAGACAAATGCTTTGACTATAGAAGTAATGTTCGTTAACCCTAAAGCACCAACATTTGAAACTACAATGTAAAGATGTACTACTAAAATGAAATTATGGCCCTAATCATATTCTTCAACCTTTACAAATTAAAACTTAATAATGAAGATTCATATAGGAGACCAAAATAAAAACTTCAATGCATATTTAAAGATATTATGTGTTTTAATTGCTTTTGCAATTTTTTCCTCATCTTTTTGAACAAATAATTAATGGGTTCCATTTAAATTCATCATATAATGTTCATTTGTCCTCAAGACAAATGAAACCACCCAAGTGATTTAAGATGCTTAAGGAAAAAGTAAGCTGGCTCTTGAAAGGATGACAAACATGCCCTTTTCCACTCAAAAGTTGTTCCAAGAACAATAAAAAAACACACCATAAAATTGTTCCCAAACAAGGCCTTCCATTATTTGTTAACCAACACAAGATTTAAGTGAATTTCACAACATTTGTATTAGAAGTGTCTAAATTCAAGCAATTTCATAGATAATGTATTTTGAGGAAACATGCAAAATAACAACCAAATGACCACAAATATTTGTTGTGGCATTTCAACCTTCAATAATGCTATTGTTTAGCCTATTAGGTTGTGGATGCACCACATGCTTCATGTTATAGAAACAAGGTTAAAAACGGAGGATACAAATGTATCTCACCTCATGCAAACCATAAGTGAAATCAAAACACACCACAAATTCATTTTGCTTTTTATAAGATCAAAGTCTTGAACAACATGTCAGACCTAATTAAACATCAACTCTAACCCACAGTTTGATACGATGATCCTATTGTACACCCAAATGATGATATGGTCTTTGTATAAGAACCTAGACATTTAAATTGAAACTTAGCCCATCTATTAAGAATAGCATGTCATGTAACCCCAACCTCTGTGTTATTGAATTAACTAGTTTGAATGCTTCCTTCGTGTGCACTTCTAACAGTTGATACCGTACCATCATTTCCCTACGAATCAATAGGATTCATACAACACAGATAAAAGATGTGATACTTGATCCCTTCCTAACCTCTCACATTGTTACTTGGGTACATCACTCACACCCTCTCCCACACCTCTCACAAAGTTTTCTCTTGCCACCTATTATATTTCCAAAGCACTTGATATGCACAGATGACTGCTTAGTTTAAATAAAAGTGGCCACAGCCTTGTCATCTGCACATATGTCGTTTGAGATTCCAAATCTTCCTGCTGAATTCTGAATTGAGCCAAAAAGTGCAGGTGCAACATCAAGCATGTTCAGAACTATGGCACAAATACCTACAATAGTTCCCTAGAATTTACACATGGAATTGGCCGGACAAAAAACATGGACGATTTCCAGCTGTTTACCAAGAGATGCCTGCTTCCTGTTCCTGTCGCGAGCACAAGGAACCATTAATTTTGGTTATCAAGGACTTTTAAGGGCCAAATTTCAACCTAACATTAACATTTACAAGCCAAGGGTGACTAACAACAATTAACGGAAAAGAAGCCAACATAAACAAGAGGAACACAGATTCTTCAAATTTTCTGTGTGTGCCTAAGTGAGTAGTTGATAAGTGCAATGTCTATTTTCTATCAAAAACTCCTGTTATTAATTAGCCACAAAGCAAGCTGCAAAAAAACAATATTTAAACCTGCTCTGTTGTTCTTTCTCTGCCAGTTTAATAGCAGGTTCTCCTGCTGTGAATTGAACTGTATCTAGTTTTAGAGACGTCTCTAATGGTTGCTCCCCCAGTTCCTAAGGTAGAAAGACAAAAAAATGTTGTCATCAAAACCATTTTACACTATATACCATAAACATGAATAAAACTCAGTAAAACTACATAATTCAAATAACTTGGAAGAAAAGATAACATAAATAAAGGATGCTAAACAGGTGAAACAATATTGACTTTATCATTGTAGGATTTAATTGTGAAAACAATGTACCTTTATTTCTTCTTCAGTAAGTAAGTTACAGACATTTTGCCGTTTAGCTTCAGCTTTATTCTTCCATAATGAAGAACACATCTGCGGACTCCAACCTGAAAAAAGGAAAAAAGGATGATTCACCAAAAACCTAATTTGTCATGTATTAGACCCTTCAAAATGAGACAACTCTTATTGAATCATCATTGTAATAGCAAGCAGACGAACCTTCCTGGAATGCACCAATAAGATGTCCTTTACATTCCCCATTCCTCAACTGTATGTAAAGAACATTAGATTATCAATGGAGAATAATAACTGAAGAGCACGGATGATACCAAGGAACAAATCTCAGTAACTTAACTGATAATTGAGTGCAAAAACTCAGTCAATGTCACTCAAATTAAAATTACAGATAAATCTCAGTATTACTTTGACTGCAGAGCGTATAAGCTGATAAAATGTAACAAATTGAGGTATAGCACAGCAAAAGCATACAAAGAGACCAAGTTTGAATGTAAAATTAATGGGATTATAAACAAAGAGATATATTCACAGATACTAGTTCAAAATGTACGTAAAATTCTCTTTATAGACAGACAGAAAGGAGTTAAAAACCTTTGAGAAAGAAGAAAAAAAGATCCAGTAATCTGTTCTCTAAAGTCAAGATTGCAGTGATCTGTAAAGTATCAGGAAGTGCAAAAAAAATAGAAGAAAAAAATACATAAGGCACATAAGCCTAAGCTAGACATAATAAATTACATACATAAATTAAAAATTTAGTCAACTAAAGCTTCATGAAATTTATTTTATTAACAGCACAGCTGGTCTTCCCAAATTCTCAGCCTGAAGTTTTGATAGTAGATAATTTAGAGTCAATGTGAGCATCGGAGTTTGCTAACAATGCTTGAAATGTCAAGGATAGGAATCATCAAGCCGAGATTTTTCACCAACATTAACAACAATTCATAATCAACAAAAAAGCCAGAAAGGTCTTAGTGAATCTTTTTGAAAACTCTAATAAATAACCATTCTAAATGAAAGTATTCTTTGGTTAAGAAGAGAAAATCATGCTTTGTTCTTATTCAATAGTATTTAAACCAAACGCATCCCAATAAGAAAATTTACAATTGTTGAACCCTTAATTAATAAATGATTGATTTGATGCTAACAAAACCATTCTTTTGCTATACTAATACATTTTTTAATAGTTTCAGATCAAATATCCAAAGACTAAATAGGTGAATCGATTGGAAAGATTGGTCTTGACGCAAAGGCTAAGGTGGCAATGTTTGATGACAATGCAACTAACACCAAACACATTTGAAGAAAATGCTTTTAGAACCTCCTTTTTTATGTTAAGAACTACTCTTGAAGCACTCAGATAAATTGTAAGAATTTGAGTGTATGAGATAAAAGATCTTCTATAACTTGCTTTAAAACTTATTATTTCACACAACTCATCATAAATAGGTTCCTTTAAGCATGCATTCATATATAGTAAATATTTCTTTAATTATCAAAATGGCTTTCAAATGCATAAAAATGTTAGCTTGCATTAACTAAATTTACTTAAAATGTTTTGATTATAAAACTTAAACATTGGCCAAAATTAACTTTATCAAATGGTACAATATCCCTATCGTAATGTACATTTAGTTTAACCTCGGTAGTACATAGGATTAAGCGAGCAGTACATTGAGAGAAAAATGTTTTCAGAACTTATCATACTTAATGCACAAAACATTTAGTTCAACCTATTTCCATAAGATAGGAGGAAAGATAATCCATTGAGTGCTTAACGTGTAACATATATTACTATCATACAGTACGTTAACGTGTAACATATATACTTTTAGTTCAATTGAATGAAAGTGCTATAGTTGAGAGTCAATAAAAAAAAGAATTTCATACAATACGTTATATTACTATCATACAATACAATAAAGATATCAGGCCAAATATATTGAGTTAAGGGAAAACTAGAGGATTTTATAGGGTAAGTTTTTAGTTAATATATAGAGCGATCAAAATAAATTAGTGCCTAAAATATTGTATAGTCCTTGAAACATATAGTAAGTTGAATAAATAAAAACTAATTTGATCAAAATTTAAAATTTTGTAAAATAGCGTGGGAACCATCCTGATACTCTATAAAAGGCCTCCAAGTTTAGAGAAAAAGCTATTAAACTATTGCAAATTATTACAAAGCTTTTAAGCTTGAAAATCATTATCTATATTGAAAAAAAAGTAAGAAAATCAATGTTGCAATATTTAAAAGCATTCTTATCTTCTCTCAGTCTTCTTTCAAGCTCATATTACATTGAGCTAAATTAGAATTTATCTCTATATTGTTTTAACACATTTTTAGTGGGCCTCTTGATATTATTATTGGGTTATATAACTTTTGTATTTGAGTTTTTATATTGCACATTTTGTCTCATTGTTCAAACTTTGCCTTTTGGTTGTACTTAGTATTTTGTCCACATTTTTGGGACTTTTGAATCGATGATTATAAGCTCCTTTAACTTGCAGTTGTAGGCTATTTTGGGCCGATGCTTTGTAAGATCCTTGGCCTAATGCTTTGCAGAGACCTTTGGCTTAATATTTGAGGTATTCGTCTATTGATCATTTGACAAAAAAAATTTATTATAGTAAGCCTTTTCATTGGATTAAGGTTGGACATAAATCCAAAATATCTTGTGTATTTATTTTATTGCAATCCTCATACAAAAATTTTAAAAATAAAACAAAAATTTTTAACTATGGTTTATAAGAACAATTAAAAATATCAAAATTCTGTTATGATTTTACTTGTTATATTTAAAAATTGGATTTTTACAATTTATCTCACCTCTTGTGTGAACATCATATACTTCTATTCTAATAAAAATACTCCAAATGTATTGATAAAATACCACATAATATAGTTCTAATTATAAAATATAACAAAAAATAGTATCAAAGGAAAAAAAAATATAATACTCTATTTATGAAAAGTAACAAGCCACAAACAAAAGAATATGTGGCGAACAAACAATTAGCAAATTCACAATTTTAACAAAATAACTAGTATCATCCCCATGTCAATTTCCTTCAATATGTAGATTAGCTATAGTGAGAAGCCTCTTGGTAAACAAGATTATAAAGCACACTATTTAGTAGAGGAATCTTCTAATTTTAGATGGACATATCAAAGAAAAGCAAAACCTCAAAAATAAATAATAATACAACACTATGATTCACTAATCAACAAAGCAAGTTAAGTAACCACCATAAAAATGCTAAAATATTCATGCAAATCAGCTCATATTAACTTAATCAAGAGGTTGCTTGACCCAAAAATAAACCTAAGATAATGTCCCAAACCATCAAATAATGGCAACAAAAAAATAGGGTGGATCTTCAATACGTAATTGCACATCAACCTATTGCTAATCCCAATGTTAGCTTTCTTTAACTAAGTCGACACATTTTTCTATTGTTTCCCCCACACATAAAAACTACAAGCATTATAATAGAGCTAAGAGTTTGTCTAATAATGATACAATAACTTCTATTCTCTTTTATGTTGACTAAGATAAAATGACCACCTATCTAACATATGTGTGCAATCTCCTAAAAATGTATTTTTCTTATGATGGTGAGCTCACAAAGGACATAGAAAGACAAAATTGCGTTTTATTCACATTGTTTCATGAGTAGCATGGATCTCTTTGTTGGTATTTCTCTTATGGAAACAGACACTATCCATCCAATCGACCATTAAGCAGAAACAAGCAGAAAAATCTAGCACAATACATACTTGATTTAATGATAGCTCAACATAGTCTATGACTTCATGGTATAAATAGTGATCCACACTATATTATCCGTTGTCAAGGCCATAGTTAATGTGCACGTGCAGTGTACTTCAAATAATAATACATTACCTAAGAAAAATAGAAGAAGAAAAAGATCAATGCAACTAAGTACTTACAAGGCTGCCAACATCCGTAATGGCCTTTCTCTTACGAACCAAGGTATCCTCTCTCTCAACTGGTATATCACAAAAACCTAAACCTTCCACCTCCGTTGTCCCCATTATTCTCTTGAATTCTGTCTCCTTGCAAAAAAGAGAAAAAAGATGAAGTCAACCCCGTTTGGCATCAATCAAAATGTGATTCAGTTAATATGACACCTCAGGTCTAACAAACAATTTCCTAACCACATGAAGTATGATAAAGTATCTCAATATTAACTCAACTATACAATAATCAAGTCTAAGGTAACATAAACTTTGCATTATAATGAAAAAGCACAATGTAACTATGAAAAATATTAAAATAAATTCTACAAAAAGTCTAATAGAAAAATACTAATATTAAAAAATACTATTATTCAAACATCCAATCTTAATAGAAAACCACAAAAATGAAGAAATGAAAAATTTAACACCCATCTCACAATAATTCTACCAATATTGCCCTTATAATGAAGTAATTCTTATCAATTTAATAGAATCTAAGAAAATATAATAACAAGGCAAGCAGTTTGCAAAGCAACTCATAATTTTTTAAAACACCACATAAAGCATATGCAACATGCAATAGACATAATGTGAAAAATCAGATGCCATGATAACACAACATATAGAGAGCAATAATTACATGAACTTATCCAAATATGAATCCCAATTAAAATAATACTCATAATACCAAAAGGACTCATCTCATGCCATCATAAAAACTAATGAGTATAAACTTCCATAAGCAAAATCTATCAATCAACATGAATACATATATATGCATCAATAATATCATCCCATAATATAACTCAAATAATAACATAATTATCATGCTAGCAAAATATAATTGACTTGCTAAAATGCGCCGTCACGAAGTAAAATCAATAAAATTATCATTGTGCAAGCCTATCAACCAAACTAACAAATCATATCACATCTACAACATCACATCTCACAACCAATACTATAACAATAAACTAATAAAGTATCACCAATTATATCATCACTAACACAAACACCTAAACATATTATGCATAAAATCAATCAACATATAAATGATAGGAATGTGGTATAATATAAAAGAGTCATGAATAATTGATAATACAATATGCATCAAAAGATACCTAGTACAAGAATCATGCAACAAAGGGAACAAAATAATGCCCAAAGAATAAACTAAACAATAATAAGATGCACACACTAACATAGATAATTTTTACCAACATGAGGATAATACAAAAGCGATGCCCTCAACAAGCCATGTATACAAACCATGAAACGTCTACAAAGAGTATGCAATTAAAGAATTGCTTGGTTTTTTGACTTTTTAAATCTTCAACTTTTAAAAGTCATACTTGGTTTCCAATCTATTATTAGATTACATAATTTTTAACATTTTATATCTAGTGATGCTTTTGATCTGCATTGGTGACATTTGTTGTCATTTTGTTTTACCCAAACTTATAATGAGGTTAGCCTTACCCTTCATTGGTTGAAAGAAAGATATGGAGGCAGTGAAGATTGTCAATGACTATAACACATGTATACAAAGATAGCAACGGTGATACAAGTGGTGGTAATTGTCGACAATTTGAGTAATTGTCGACATTGATCGAGCCGATGACAATCATGGAAGGTAGTGATCAATAACAATGGTACGGTGAGCAACAATAGTAAGCAGTTGTGGGAACTGATGACAGTCAATAACGAAAACCCAAGATCGCGGGTGACAATCAAAGGCAATGATGATTGTATTTAGTAGCCACTAGTGGTGGTCAATAGTGGTTAACAAAAGTGGTAGTTGGCCATGGTCAATGTCAATGGTTAGTGGCAATGAAACCCAACGTTGGCAATGGTGGCATGCTAGCAAAGATAACATAGCAAGGGACAACAATGATAGAGGTTGAAAACAATAGTTAACAACAATGTTTAGCGATGGTAGAAGTCAGTTGTGGTGAACATCGACGGTTGGTGGCATTTGTCAATGATGGTGGGGACCAACTATGATCGACAACAATAATTGGTGACAGTTAGCGATGATATTTAGTTGTTGACTATGATGGTTGAGACAGTGGTCCATAGTGGTGTTCAAAGCCAATGGTCAACGATGATAATTAACAACAGTAGCCAATTGTCATAGTTAATGATAGTGAGTAATAACAATTATCTCGATTCAGTCTCACTATATCGAGATATAGTTCAATTTGGTCATATCATACCAATCAAAACAAGTTGTCTCCAAATGATACCTCAATATCATAAAATGAACATCTCCAATATAAACCACAGAATCATTTCTTTTATAACTGATATGCAATTATTCATACTTGTATCCCTTAACTAAAAACCAAAAAACCTCAATGTCATTTTATCAAGGACAAATTTCATAAAGATGGATTAGTTGCCCTCTTCAATCTTAAACCACTTCAATCTCAAAATTGATAAGATTGGATTCACAGAAGTCATAGAAGATTGTTGCACTGATTCATTTATAGTTGATTTCTAGAATTTTGATTCACTTCAAGATGCAAAATTGAATCAACTATTCTAAACCATGTCATTTAAACATCGATCTCTATAACTTAAACTGTTTTGATACAACCAATGTGACCTTCCTATTTTATTTTGTCACAAAACACTAATTTTTTTTTAAATTGAATTCATGCTCGGATTCTCTTCTAAATAAACCATGCTTTGGTACTATAGATGTAGTTTCTCTTATTTTCGTCACATATTTAATTAACTATCTCCTAAAATTCAGAATTCAGACAAACAAAACCTTCCCTATATTTTAATCATTTTCTAATTTACAAATATAATAATATAATATTTATATCAATAATATGATAACCAGTTTATGTCCATAACCATCAACTATAAACAACGAATCCAACAACTATGAACAACTTAACATCCACAACAATTACATATCACAATTTTCACAGTTCTTATAAAATTATATCAAATTTTCATATATATGTGTATATATATATATATATATATATATATATATATATATATATATATATATATATATATATATATATATATATATATATATATATATATATATATATATAATCTTGAATTTATCATATAATTTACAAATCATTCAACTCAGCTATTGCAGCACAAACCTTATAGTTTTAATTTTTCTTATAAGTTATTCTTATGAGAAATAATATTTATGTTAGAACTCCTATATACCTAAAATGTTAGTACCAAATAAATGCTAAACTAATTATTATTGATTTAAAAAAGCTATCTCTAATAAAAATAAATATACGAAATAAATAATAATTTAAAACAACCATATATAAAATCAAATCATAAACATCAATCATAACATGAAAATAAGTAGAGTCTCATTTATGTTAAAATATAAAAAAAATATGACATGTTATAAAAAAATATGTTATAATATCTAAAAAAAGTAACAAACACATGCAATTCTTTATTCTATTTTAATTTTTAATTCTTAATGTAGTATTACTAACTAACACCTATTTTACTTAACTAAGTAAACCTTATACGAACTAATCAATTTTCAGTTTATTTAGTTACAATAAAAACTTTATCTATTGATTTATCATATCATGTTCTCATACACAGTCATACTCAGTCTTGTCATAATTTTTTTGTATATATCTTTGCAAAAGATCTCAATGGTACGACTTATTGGCCACTAGCTACCTCATAACGACAAATCTTAATCTAATAACACACTGATCACTATGTATCTCATGACAGTAATGTCTTAATTTTGTGATACATTAGCCTCTAACCACCTCAGATGGTAAATATCAATCATATGACACACTAGCTACTAACCACCTCACGAATATAACATCAACCATATCAGACACTAGTCAGTAGCTATCTTACGGTGTCAATATCTCTATCTTATGACACAATAGCCACTAATGCAAAGAACAACACATAAATTTTAAAAAATTTACTATCCATTTGTGTCATTTAATATATTTTCAACTATTATTTCTTTAATTTATTTTAATATATTAAATCTTCATTTTTTTCATAATATTTAGGCATCAACTAATCAAATGTCGTGCTTATACAACAAATTATGAAACAATTTCACATTTGTACTTTATCAATATTAAAGACATACATCTAATTAAAAATACAAATTTTGAAAAATTACATATAACAATATGATATAAATACATCAAGATCACATGTACTGTATAAAATTCACATGCTAAATCTTAATTTCAGTAATTAATAATACAACAGATAAACATATAAAATATTTACATCAAAGAACTTATCTAACACATTTTTTTATTATTCGGAATAATTATGTAACTATTCAATTTTTTCTTTGTTATCAATTTAAGACTATGACTTATAATTTTCTCAAAAACTCAATTTATTAATTTTTATATAAATTAAAAATATCAAAATATCAATATAGAATTGCAAAACTCACTTTGTAAATTGTAAAAATAAGCTTTTTCTTATCACCTTTTCTCGGTTTTCCATTTTCCCAAAAAAATATCTTGCGAAACGGGATTTCAGACACCATCAACCCAATCAACCCAATGGCCAAATGAAACCCTAACTATAACCGAAAACAAGAGAAATCCAAATAAATAAACACACATGACGGGTTAGGAACTCACGGGTCCTTCCCGCCGCAACAAGCTCCTCCTCCTTCTTACTTTTCGTCGATGTTTAAACGGATCCCGCAGCCCTCGCCGTCGGTGAAGCGCGTTTCGGCGAAGCTCCCGGCCAGCCGCGCGAAAGTTCCCTGCTAGGGTTTGTAACGGGCACAGATGCGGGAGTTTGAGCGAAAAGGTTGTTTTCGGTAAAACCAAAAAAAATAATATCAATATATTTATTTATTTAATTATGCTAACTATCTTTAAAAAACTCGTAGATATTACAAATGAACTCCGATATTAACTAAACAAATATCGTTAGGTTGTTTTCGATAAAATCTATCTAATTATTTATTTATTTTATATATTTAAAAATATTATATTTAAAAATATTATATTTAAAAATATTAACACATTTTTCGAAATATTACGATTGATATCTGATTTAATAGAAAAAAATATTACACTCATATCAAATAAATATACATTGATTAGGGATGTCTTATCTAATTTTATAACTAAAATAATTGTAGTTTAGGTAGCTTGATTATTGAATTTTATAATCTTAAAATCTTACTGAAATTAAGCTAAAATAAAAAAAAAATATTGCACATGTGAATTTGGATATATTTGCACAAGTAGAACCAATTATTAATTTAATTGTCATTGTTGGAAGTTAAAATTTCATTCACATCTAAATTTTTCATAAAATACTTAAAAAATTTCTAATTTAAAAATTTATTCTCCAATAATTCGATTCTTTTTATGTTGAATTTTAGAAAATTATAAATCTATTATAATACAATTTACATTCCTATATATATATATATATATATATATATATATATATATATATATATATATATATATATATATATCTTTTGCTTAAGACAAAATTATAAAAACTATAAATCTATCTTGTGTGAAATGTTATGGAACATAAATAATACCAATTTTCTTAGCTATTCAAATTGAGTCTTACTTACAGCATCACATTTGTCACCGTCAATCTAGAATTGAAATATAATTTTACTTATTTGGTAGAGTAAATTAATCTATTATCATTATATTTAAGAGGATGAAAAGATAAAATTGAATTTATTTTATAAGAATATTGAGGATTAGATATTAATTTGAATCTTCCTTTTTTAGGATGAGATTAATAAGAGGTGAAATACAATTTATTAATAAAATAAAATAATTAAAACAGTAATAATAAATTTAAAGGAAAATCGACACCGCTTAACATTTTTTGTTGGGGAGAGGGGCAATCGTTACTGGCATCCAGGAAAGAGATGATCGTCGGTGGTAAAAGGGCTACCCTGAGATTGTTCGATGCCCATTGCCACCTCCAGGATCCGAGAATCTCAGTTTTGGCCCCACATGTTATCCATACGGCCGTGGAGGCTGGCGTCTTCCGCTTTGCCGTCAATGGCGCCTCCGAGGTACAGCGAGGGCATTGAGTGACTATTAGTTACGAAATCATGCTTTTATTTGAGTCAACGGCTATTTCTGCAGAAGGATTGGCACATTGTGAAACAGATGGGCGAGCATTACTCCTCACTGATTCCGTGCTTTGGGCTTCACCCATGGTAAATTCGACATTCCTGCTTTCTTGCTTAATCCTGGCAAACCTTTGATTCTGGTCTGTTTGGCATTCAGCTTTACATATGAAGGTATGTTATGGAGAGATCGCCTCTGTGGTTGCAATCAATGAAAGTTCTTTTTGCAACAGCAACTTTTGCTGCCGTTGGTGAAGTAGGGAGGTTTTCTTTCCTTGTATGTGTGCCTGACAGTCAGTTAACTTTGTGATGTTTTAGATGGATGGTGTTTTATGTGGCAGGCATTTGTTCACTGTGAATGATGTGTTATTTCTTTGAATCACTTGGATCACTTGCTCTCCAAAATGTTTAAGTTTTCATTGTGGCTAGTGAGAACACAGATCTTGAGAAGAGTTTGATTTATGCATCTCTAGATCCTTAGGTTCCTAAAAAAATGCGAGTCTTTCTTCCTAGTTAAATGACGATGATAAGGTCGCCATTCTTTATGTTATTGGAAAAATATAGCAACATGTTTGCTTTGAAGTTGTTGGGCATGGCCAGGATGCTTCATGGCTGAGCATCATCTCAATATCAAACTTGGACTTGTGCCATGTGAACTTTCGAAGAGGCCATTCAAGAGTCTTGTGGATGCAAGCTTCATTTGAACTGTACTGTAGCTAGATCGGCTAGCAAATGTGATTTTTGTGAATAATGCCAGTGAAACGTGAAGGGTCCGTGCTGATTTTACCTATCTCAAGATTGCCTATCTGTTTCATATCAATTCTCTTGGATGGATGGGTTGGTGGACTTGACTATAGGTTTCAAATGCCTTAGCTTCTTGGTTATCATTATATCAAGTTGGATGAGCCCAACAAAGAAAAACCTTTATAATTAAAAAAGACATTTTTTGTTATAAGATAATATTGTTTGTTTTAAAGAATGTACACAGCTTCCCAATAGGTTGTGAGAGGATGTTGAACTCCACCTTACAGAAACGAAGACAAGCGAGGTACAAAAATCGGTTGGAAGGATTTTCGACCTTAGTTGTTTCCTTTACTGGATAGGTGATTTCTCTTACGACACTTCAAATCCTTTTAAAGGATGATGGATTTTATGGAGGATCACGAATAAGCCTTTTAGTAGTTGACGCCATGCCTCATGACTACTCCTACCCTCGGTAGGGAGAAGTCCTCATTCTTGTCATCTTGACTTGTTGGTCAACATTATCTTGTTCTGTGCAGATAGTGATGTACAACGATTGATTTACTAAACAATGCTAGCCTTAAGGGACATAGGGATTTGATACTCATATGTGGAAAGGCTAGTGGTCATTGTGCTTGTCATAGATTCATAGATGCTCATGTTGTACTTCCAAGCTAGCAATATCAAATTGGTTATAGAAAACCCTATTTGGTGAACTTTTCACTTGATAGAGATTTGGTAGCCTTTGGAAGTGGATTGTGCTATCAGTCGCTTGACTAAGAAATATCAATTCGAGATATATTTTGGTTTCCAATAAAAAAGTATGGGCAATATATTATTCATTATTGATGCCATTTCAATTATTGAAGGACAAGGGCTAGTTAGATTGTAATGGTTTAAGATTGAAAGATCCATTGAGAGATGGAGATGCAAATAAAGAAATCATCATAAGTGTGCTTGGATTGGTTTGATTGATACCACATAGAAAGGTAATATAAAATAGTATATTTGTTTTGGCTCCACATTTGTAACGAGTGACTCAAGGATAAAGAATGCCAAAACTTGTTATATGCAATCATTTTTTGATTGTGAAGAAGGTCAACAGTAATGCTTATTACATAGAGCTTTTTGCTTACCAAAGATATATTGAGGTGAATGTTAAGAACCTCAGACTAGTCTAGCTTTTCATGTTGAGAAAAAAACTACGTGAAATGTTATTATCACGTAACAAGGATTCTTTGAGGAGCAAAGACCAAAGCAATCCCTTTTGTTCTCTTTTTAGGCTCGAGCTTCCAAGCCACAGGGCTTATTGTCCCTTGGATTGTGAGCACAAAATGTTTATAAGTGCTTTAAAGAAAGACGAAAGCATATAAATTTGACTACTTTCTTGTTAATCAAAAACTTAAATAAAGCAAATCATCAAATACTGAAAATGTAAATTTGGAAAAGAGTAACAAGAAAAAACTTTTGGCTTGTCTTGTTTATGTGATATGATAACTATTCATCACATATGAATAGTTTTGTTATCCGTTGTTTTGTTTATATGATATAATGTTTCTCTTATATTTTGTTTTATATATATGATATGATGGTTCTTTATTGTAAATGTAACAAGTTTTCTCTTAGTTTGCTAAATTTTGGGATCAATGTGCATTAATTTCACCAATATGAGGGCTTTAACATATTTTTATTCATTTGCTAAGGGGCTTTTTAGCTACTAAAATGGTTATATATTACTTGACTCCTTAATCGTGTGATGAATACAAGCATGCAAGTATTTGTAATATGTTTTGTAGTGTTAATAATAGTAAAGTTTATCTAGTTTTGTCTTATGTATAGATAGGTCTTTCACATTTTTAAAATAATAAAATCTTTATAAATTCATTAATGTAGCAGTTAGGTTTATAATTTTTCCCCTAAATTATCTTTTTTTAGAAGACTTTTTTGTACAATTATACAAATAATTGGAATCTAAATGACTATTTTTTAAAGTGAAGTTTAGAAAGAGAAAAAGGCTTGGGGCACTTGATTGCTATAGTCTCAAAGCTATAAGGATCTATTTGATTATTTTGAAAACATGAGGGACCCATTTGCACGTTAATACAAACTAGAGGGACCTCTCTTCTATTTACCTCTATTTTTTACTTGTGTTGTCAAATAAGGGATTACTAAGCTTGATGAAACCTTTATTTGATATATTGGAGGTGGGATTTATATTTATTCATTTTAATAGTTGCATTCAAATAGGTTTGTTTTGTTGTAGGCATATCTTATAAAATTGTCTTTATTCTTTTTAATTTGTCAATAAATTATTATAGGAGTTTACCATTGAATTATCAATTTATGTTTTGTTCTTTATTTTAGTGTAATTTTTTCTTAGACTTTTCTTTCTTACCATTTGTATATTTGAAAAACTATATGAATTATCATTTTACCTTTGTTATGCTAATCATGACTTTTAAATTATTTCTTTATGAGTAGATTGGTCTTAATAGGGGTTCACATGGGAAGAATATTGATTTCTCTGAACATGCTTGTTTTTTCGGTTTCGTGTTTGTTGCTACATCTTAAAACTTAAGTTTTTATGATGTATCTTGAACATTTTTGTCCGCAATTATTTCTTGATTTTAGTTGTTGATATACTTCACTCTGATACCATGTTAGTTAATATTTACTTTTGTGTATTATATAGGTGGTGATGTTATTTAAAAAACCTAAGTGGGTTTGATATTTAGGTAGTTAATATCCTTTCGGTGATCTTTGTATTTAGGTAGATGTGTTTCAGCAGCAACTTCTTCTAGCCAAGGAGTTAGAAAGACCAGTATCCATCCATTGTGTACGAGCTTTTGGTGAAATTCTTCAAATAATACAGTAAGATTCCTTTTGTTTTCTTCCACTTGATTGATATTTATATGATATTTTAACATTATTAGATGCTTTAAGGGTTGTCAGTTTCAATCTTATTGAAGGTGGTTTTTGCATTGTGATCACTTTCCCTACAAATGGTTTCAATTAAATTTGGTAAATCGTTTTGTGCTTGTTTTGCTAGCTTATGTGGGTCTAAATCGTTCGAAACGTTTTTCGACCAAAACAAAATTTGAACACGTTGAAAGAATTTGATAGGCTAAAGTTGTTTGATGTTGGAACTAGACTTTAAGTAAGAATGTCTTAAAGCAGAAATGTTAGGGTGAGAACAAGATGTCATAAACTAACCTTATTGTTGTTTAAAGCTTTTGTACACCCAAAATTATAATGGAATTGAGAACAATTAATTAAGAGTTTGTAGGATTTAATAGTCTCGAAGTGAAGATAGAACTCAAATCTCTATCTCTTGATCCTGGGATGATATTGGCCCTTCAAAAGGAAAGTTTGATATGTTATTCCTTCCTCAAGTGCTAGTTGATGCTCTTGGAATAGGCAATTGGAAGAACAAATTCCATTCTTGAGGATTGAGAACTCTTAAGTCTACAACTTAGATTTGGGAGAGTGTCTGACATCCCTTAGCCAGTGTTGGATTTTAGGTGGCGCTAAAGTGGTGCTATGGTACCATAAGCCGAGTTAGTCATGACATGACAATTATTACTGTAATTGTCATTTTCCAAAATTTTCAATGGTTTAAACTAACAGCCAAATTATTGTGAATTGAAGCTTTGAGAAACCTAGAGATTCCTTGTTGAATGTTAAAGAGGTGTAAAAGATGGTACTTGAGATGTCCATTCTGATATGCTTTGAATGGAGCAAGACATTTGGTCCCTTGATATCAATATTACTTGCACGAACTTGTTTATCGTTATTTCATGTTTAGATAATTTGAATATTCTTGATTGCTCTTTGTTACCAAGAAGCAACTACCATGCATTTAGGAATGCTTGCCAAGTGTCGATTATCTAGAGTTCGACTGCATCCAAGGGTTAATATCAAATTTTACACTTTTTAGCCTCTTTCTTGATCCCTCAACTATTCAAATTTTCATTTATGTGGGAGTTGAGGAGGTGCTTTTCTTTGGTTAATGACTATAAAGGGAATTATGTCATTCTTTGTCATCTATATGTATTTAACTAGGTTATTCAACTTCATTTTTTTTATAATTCATTCATGTTCTTTATGCTATTGTCTCCTTTGAGCTCTTCTTGTGATAATGGATTGCAAGAGCAAGATTTGCAACTTGTTTGTTGATATCTTTTTCAATGACATCAACAATGTTGCTTAGTCAAGTTTTGAAATTTCTTTCACCTTTGGCATCCTTGTCTCGATCTCTCTCTTTTCTTATTCAATGGACTAAACCACCAATGCAAGTTGCCTTTATTTGTTTGATATTAGCCATATGATTGGTCAATAGAGCAAAGTAGCATACGACTACTAGAGAGTGTGCTTGATCTTTTGAGGGAGGGAGCATCTTCTCCTAAAAGTGTGCTAATGCTCCACATTTTAATAAAAGAGAATGCCAAGATTAGAGTCTTGTTACTGCATTTGGGGAAGAGGAGTATGAAAAATCAGTAGTTTATCGATTAGTAAGAGGCAGAATTTTAGGCAAAAGATGTGGACATTCTTTTGCTAATCGCAAAGTTGAGGATTTAATTATGCTAAATAGATTAATCTAACTGGAGATGATAAGAAAATTGACAACGTAGTTTTAGATGGTGGAGGACTTGAGGTGGAAGAAGATAATTTGTGAGTTTTTCCAGGTGAAAGCATCGTAGAATTATGTGCCTACATGCCTTTTTGAGAATCTTGTTGCAAATGAATAATTGATAAAGTGGTTGACATAGGGGTTCAGGTTTATACATTGATTTAAGACTTATTTGAAAAGCTTTGTTAGGTTTGATTATTTAGTGTACGAAGTTTGAAGGGTTATTATGGATGGGCCAAGCCATTAGAAAAGTGGAGCAAACTTGGTGCTCAAATTCAGTTGAAGATTTGGTCATGATTATATCATTTTGACATTCATTATGTTGCTGGTCATGTAGGATTGTTAATGATTTAGTTTTAAGCTAAGTTAACTTGAGCTAGTTTTATCATGACTCAATACCAAATCTAAGATTTTTTGATGATTTCAATATAATTAAGGCATTGGTCTTTTTATTTTTGATCCATCAATTAGGCATGCATGACTTTTTGTTATTACTCATTCTTTGGATTGCTTAACATCAATGAATTAGATGAAGGAAAATGCTCTCAGACAGAGAATTCTATCTGTTGTTGTGTGAGATGGTGCTAATTGATGTTAAAGATGGGCTTAGAAGATCTCTATTATCATTTTAGGGATGGCTTAGATCAATAGTAGAAATGCACTCAAATTCAACAGATTGAGCTCTAGGTGTATAGGACTCCAAGGCAGCGACTAATTGTGCATTTCTTTAGTGTTCTTTGATTTGCCTATCATTCTTGTAGGTAATGCCATAAAATATTGATATGAATTTTTGTGGTAGGTGGGATATGCAAGGATTTAAAATAAGGGAACTTGGAATGTACTTTAAAAGCTAAGTTTTAGGAGGTGTGATGTTTTAAAGGCAAGTAAAAAGATAAGCTACAGCATGATATGAGAGTTTTCACATAGAAGACTATGAACAAGTAAATAAATGCGATGCTAAGTGTTGAACGATCCACTATCATGTTAGGTTATAGTTGGCTACTTGATAAGTCAATCTTTAGTATTTTTTAAAGTGGCTAGAATTAAGAGTTAATGCGAAGTGTGATTGCAATGAGTATATGATATGTTTTGATAGGCGACAGATAATTCTGAGGGGTTCACTTACTAATCTGGATCGGTAGAGTGAGGAATCTATAAGCTCATGGGTTGTCTTTATTATATAATTTGTTATGACGTTTACGGGGTGATGATGTTCTTGCATATCTCATTCTTTTCTTTTCTCCTAAGTAGTCTTCACACACTTTGCTTTTTAGTGCTAATGCTTGGTATGATTGAGTGGGACATGCAAATATTTGTGTCATAGTTGCAGATTATGGGGCAAGATCCATGATAACCTTCAAGATGTGGCAAGCTTGGTAGTAGCATGCCATTTTTCCTTAAACTTATGGATTTAGATTGCTGTTGTGGTGTTCTAGCTAATAGTGGACTAATGACTTGGCCATACAGATGCCGTCCGATTAAATCAACCGATGCAGCACCTCAATTATTTTGGGAAGATTTAACCGTAATCTCTCTAGGCTCTTTGCTTCTTGTTATGTGCTAATGCCTTTACTGTTGAGTTGAATCAAGCCGATGTACTGCTTAGGTTATTGGGCAACCCAGTAGCTTATAAGACTCACACAACACCTTTTTGTTCCATGATGCCAATTTCGAGACTTAAGATTAATTGAAAGATAAATTTCAAAGTGATAACCTATTAATGAGCTAAAATAACTCGAGTGTTATCATTACTTGAACATGTTAGATGTATGCCTTTAAATCATTGATATTTCTTTGGAGTCAACTAGTAATAATTCGACATACAATTTTTTTTATTATCAGATGTAATGGCCCTTTCCCATGAGTAATTTTGCATTCGTTTATGGGATCTGCTGAGATGATACCTGAATTCATCAAGCTTGGTTGTTATTTCTCATTCTTTGGTTTCCTAACATCAATGAAATCAAATAAGGCAAAGAAAATGCTCAAGTCGGTGAGTACACCAAACTCTGCTTTTTTTAAAAACAGTTCAGAGGTGACTCCTAAATTGTGTTTTAACTAATAAATCAACGACTGCTTAGGTACCTATTGACATAGTTCTATTTGAGTCAGATGCTCTAGATGCATTACGAAAGTACTACCCAGATTTTTCATTACTTTATACACTGGATAGCACTATGTTGCATGGTCATCAACACGTCATTGGGTCAGTTGATATTGATTTCAATCAACAATGGAAGGAGTCAAATCATCCTTCTAATATTCAAATTGTAAGTTTGAGGCAATTTTTTATTTGTTACTCTGATAGTTTATGGTTGACTTTTGGTTGAGAAAATTGTAGAGAACTTTATAGATTTAACAACATTAATACTTATCACAACATATTTCTTCTAGGAACATCTTTAAACTTGTTCAGATGGGAACTGTTTCGAGAGCAAATGTCATGGGGCATTTTTGCTGAATGTTTTAAAGCTCACCTGTAATGCCTCTGTAAATTTGCTGGAAACTTTTTTCCAACATAATCCTTTTTTTGCCAGAGAATATAGTTTTGGGGCCTGTGGCTTCCCAAAAGCAGCCTAAACTGACTGTCCTCACCTTGGCTCTCTCCATAAATATAGCAGTGGCTTAGCAAAACTTGTTAGATAATGCAGAAGGAACTTTTTCTAATTCGGTTTTTGCATTTTATTAGAGCTTTGTTGTTTTTTTTTTTTGAAAGTGTGAGGGGGTTGCCCATTGTATTAATTTAAAAAGTAATTACATTAAGGACCAAATGTTTGGGATCAAGCAGTTTGAAAATTTATGCCTCCCTAGAAGTAAAGACCAAAAGGCCTTTTATAAAATGTGAACTGTCATTCGTAGATATGACTGTCCAAAAGTAATAATTGACAAGAAAGAGGCTACCAAAAGTCCTATATGTATGTATAAACCTACAGCTCAAGAACAAATGTGACAAGAATATGGTTTAAAATATCTTTTTGTAAAAAGATGTGTGTAGGAACATGGTATCCATAAATTCTGGTTGGTGCCATGATTTGTACAAGCATATAATTGGTCTCTTAGTTGGAGAATACGGGCAAGGTCCATTGATGAGGTGGGTGTATAACATTCCAAACCAAGATGTAAAACAAGTAAAGTTGTTCCCATGACTAAACGAGCTAACAAATTAGATAGAAGCTCAACTCGACAATTATTCCATTAGAATTTTAAGAATCATAGCTCGTAGTACGAGAAGAGCATTTTTAGGGGTATTTTGACCATTATAATTAGTTGCATTACTCTCTCCAAAAATGAGATAGACCATGATACCCAAGATAATTTTAGTCCTGTAATAAGTGATATGTGATTTAATAAGCTTATTTATTGTATGATCCAGCAAATGGAGTAATCTCATAGAAGCAAAGAGTTGCAAAAGAAATCCATGGAGTAAGAGCACTCAAATAATGGATTTTTGTGTGACTCGATAAAGAGACTACAAAGCACTTTGCACATCGTCGAAGGCTTACCAAACCATTATTTTTAAAGTATATATATAAGGTTTTAGGCAATTGACGTAAACCCATCTAGAGAAAAATGTTTTGCTTTTTTTTTTCTATTTTTCAAATGAGATAAAATCCTTGTGATCAATGATTGGCATTTTGTGGAGGAGATAATGATAGATTAATATTAAAATTAAAATGGGAATTCTATATCGAATGAATATCATCACCCCTTAACTAAGTTAATTTATGTTTAATATATGAATTTGAACATCTTTATCAATAAACCAGATACCAATCTTCCAATAGTGGCATCTCTATCACAAGTGGATCATCAATGAAGTTGATGATTGAATTCCTAAAAGATGAAAAACACTTTTCCTATAAACCCATTGATGAAGAGGAACAAAAAACTTCTTTATTTGCCCCACTTATTATCAATATATTACTTAAGGTTTCCTATTGTTTACAGGATAGTTCCCTGGTTGGTGCAACCACTAGTGATATTTGTGCTTAAAAAATTGGTGCAAGCAATGCACTTAACATATTATTGTGGTTATACAATAAAAATGTATTATAGATTCAGAAGAGAAAATCTAAAATTCATGATTAATTCAGGAGTTTCTTAGTTGCCATGCAATTTAGCTCAACTAGGCTCCTTGAATGTTGGTTCTTTTTCTGTTTTAAATTTCTTTTCTCAAACTCAGTACACTGCAACTTGAGTTGTTGTTGTTGCATCCAAGTTCATTCCAGTATCATACTAGGACAGACTATTGAATGGTTATATGTAGTTCTTAGTGTGATAATTTAAATTTCATTCTATGTTTCAATCTTTTGTATACTTATTTCAATTTTATTTGATCTTTATCTTGTAACATCCTTTGAGGACAATCTTGTCAGCCTCTTTTATATTAATCCTATGAGTTTAATGCATGAGAAATGCTGCAAAACCAATTTGAAATGCTAATTGGTGGCTAGCTATTTGCATTTATTTAGTTTTTTCGTTCTCAAATGTTTATTTTGCAACGTATTCCTACCATTTTTTTCATATCTTCTTCATTAGTACATTCACCTCCATGTTTGCATTAGATATTTAATTTGGATATTATCTTACATCGTACCTTTTTTATCGAAGCTTGTTGCTAGTTATAAATAATTTAGTCTTATCCCCGCTGACTGATTTTGCAATTTACCAATGTTTATCGCCTATCAACCCATTTTTTCCTTGTCATAAGCGATATCAAACTCATTACCTTAATATTTTATTGTTAAATACCTCATAGTTGGTGTTCTTCCCTTGTATGAATTGGAGTGTTTTTTATTTAAGCACACTAATGGTTAGTACTTATGCTTATTTAATAAAACTTATGGCAAACAGTAGTTGGGAAATGTATGCTGTCAGTTTAATAAAGTAAATGATCAGTTTTTTTTTGTCACATATTTTGATGCACTAGTTGTTTTGATATTAATGCAAATCATTAATAAATTTACCAAATTTGAGAGAGCCAGGAATGTTTGAATTAGGAAACCTAGCCATTAGTCTTCAATCCAACTACTTTACTGAGGAACGTAGTTACAGGTGAACTTGTCAAAGTTGCATAATTGAATTTTTTTGAAAATGTATTTTTTTCTAAATCATAATTGCTTGTGGTCCTCTTTATAGTCTTTGAATTGGAATTGAATTGAAGGATTAATGTGATTTTAAGCAATCTTTTTTGTTCTATTTTTGTATTGATTGATACATAGGATGTATAATTGTTAGGTTTTTATTGATATTTGTATATTTGCAACAGTAAGACATCATCATTCTCATCAAACATATTATAATGAAACAAAAAGTTAACTAGCATGAGTATACTTAAAAAAAATTTTTGGCTATTTGAATGCATATTTCTCTTGATTTCAAGTAAATTAGTTTTTACGAATAATTTATTTGTAATTGAGAGTTGATTCTACAACTTGACATCTAAAATTACATAAAACCTTGATTTCAGATGTTGAAGTATTTTGCAACTTTGTTAGAGGTTTCTGAAGAACTTGTAGAAGTTATCGAAATACTATGTAATTGTTCTCTTTTCCTGGTTCCATAGTTATTGGAGAAACTTGAATTTCATAAAAATTATGGTGATATCATCATTGGAGCGATTTTTCTATAACCAAGTATTTTGTATATACCAATATCATTTTTACTTATTTTTATCTTGTAGTGTCTTCTTATTTTTGTTGTTAAATTTTAAGGTTTTGTCTCTGTTCAAGCACTTGTTGTAGATATAGCTCAAGGCCCATTCTTGTTGTAATCTAATGTCAAGGTGCCAAACATGAGCAAGAACTTGCAAAACTATTACAAACATGGCGTACTTTTGTGAATGCCATTTCAATTGGCTAATGTAATCACATTCATTCATTTGCAAACAAATAACATCCAACCAAAGAACAACTAAGATAAAACCCAATTGAATAACAACTTTAACTTTCTTTAATATCGTACAATCTAACCATTCATAGCTTAGATATGTACATAAGTTTTGCTCAGTTCATGATCTCGAGGTACAACAATCTTATCATAGATGTGGTAATGGTGTTTCAAAAGTGGAACTTATTTTATAACATCTAAATTTTTATAATAATGGATATGATAAATAAGATCAATGTTGAGAGATCTTCAGAAGATTGCACACATAGTACTATATCTACAATTTGTTTGGTTATGTTAATTTTTTGTTTTGTGCATTTTGAAAGGTATTTTAGGCTCCAATACAACTGGCTAATAGAAATGTACAAGTTTCTTTTGATGGTGCATAACTAGTTGCTTTGTAATGTAACTTGTAGTAACAAGTTCATAGAGTATCAAAGTAAGGTGAGAGATTTCAAGTCGAACCCTTTCCCTTTCTCCACAATGCAAATCTATAATCTTGACCATTGGATTGTATTTTGTTCTAATTTGCATCTAATTCTATAATCTTTACCAATTAGTTTTCTCATATTTGCTTGCACCTTTCTCCATAACACTAATGATTTATTTTGTTATAATATTTTTTTATAATAAAATGATGTTGAATCTATGTTCTTAGTTATGCCTTTTAATTGTACCATTAAAAGGCATAACTAAGAACTGTTCAATAATATCTCTTAATTTGAGCGTAAAATTTTCTTGAGAAATCTTTTTGAGCCTCAAAATTATCTCAAGCTATTGTATTTTATCATCTTTGATGATTATCACTCATAAAAATTATCTTTATGGTTTAGGCATATTTTGTGAAAGCTATATTTTCTATTGAAAAATATCGTTCTTTCCTAAAATATGCCTTTTGAATCTTTCTTTATATTGAGCCATCTCTTTTGATGTTCATTTTTCATCTTGAGAATATTTTGAAGATAATTCTCTCATTGATCAAATGACCTTTTCCTTTTAAAGCCAACATCACCTTCAAACAACCACTCAAGCAATGCTTCCACCTCAACCTTCTTCTAAAGGCTTCATATCACTTCTAGCTTTCCTCCCAAAACCTTTTTCCCAACATGGATGAACTTGAAGGGATGCAAAAGATTATAGATGCATGTTGTAAATTTATTATATGTTTTTTAATCTCATTTACTGGAAGTGAAACATCTAAAGAGAAAAACAGTTTCTCTTGTAATGGCATGCAGTCAAATTTCACCTTGTACAACATGTTTCCAAGGGTAAGCTAATGACCTTGTATTATCTTCTTTGAAAGCATCTTCTAAAATTTGTGCATTAAACTGTATTGTTAAGTCATTTGGAAAACTATGAAATCACAGAGCTTATTAACGTTATGAATGTTTTCTCGAATGATTAAAGGCCTTGGTAGGGTTTTGCACAAAATATTGGGATCCCAAATCACTGTTTTCTGAATTCGAACAGGATACCATGATTTAACAACAACGCACTGCAATTGGGTATTTTTCCCTTTGGATTCTTCGTGTTTGGATCCAACTAGTGCATTTGGTACAAAGAAAGACAATGTTATAAAGAAAGCTATCTCTTTGAGAGGACTTCTCTAAACCATAAATGAGTCTTAGATATTTTAATAACTTTTTCAACATTAAATAATGCATACATGATAATTTTATGCTCACATTTGATTACAATCATGACTTCACAAATACAAATTTGTTTTAATGTTTTGGATTTTGAGGTATAGTATTTTATTCAATAAAAAGTAAATTGATATATAATTTCAAACTTTCAAACTATAATTACTTTTTTTTTTAAAATTTAAAATTATGAAACTAAACAATCTAATTCAAATATTTTAATTGGGTATATTATTGTTGAGCCCTAACTTTTTTGATAATCTTTTTTTGTTGTTCATATCCATTACTAATGATCAAAACAAGTTTAGCATTATAGCATCAACTTCTCTTGGATTATAACAAGAACAGTTGAGAATGACTAAATTAGTATTTTCTTCTTGCTTAACTTTTAAAGATAGTACTCTTACAAAGAGTACTTGAAAAATCAGTTCAAAACCCAAAAGCAAGTAGGTCGAGGATTGATAAACATAATATTATTTTGAGATAAAAAATCATCAATATATAATTTTAAACATGTTTTCTTAAAATTGTAATTTATTGAATAGTGTATGGAACGCCTATTATTGATAAAAAATATAAAACAAACTCTAAAAAGAAAAACTTAATATTGAATAAGTAATAAATCTCGCATCGGTATATCTATAAATATAAAAAATAAAACAAACTCTAAAAAGAAAAACCTAAGATTGAATAAATAATAAATCTCGCATCGATATATCTATAAATCAACTCTATTGCCACTTGTTAACTTATAAATGAAATTAATATAATGTTAAAACCCTATATTAAAACACATTATTTTTAATCATATTAGAAACATCATTGCTTGTAAACTATCTTATCTCTCAGCTCATAATCATTAATATATTTATTTAATATTAACTCATTAATTAAAACTTAGACAAATTTACATGATACCCATAACTTGTTAATAATTATCCATTTAGATGTATAAATATTTTATTTAATTTATGACATGTAATTGAATAACTTTTAAAATTAATTGGATAACAAATTGATTTAATTCTTTCATCGACCATACCAACACTACCTCCACCAATCATCACCACTAATAACTAATATTTCATATCTCAAAATTTCTGGATGTGAAATATATCCAAATAATTTAAATTTCTACAAATAAGTATAATAAAAAAATATTACATGAAATATTTGTAACAATTTCAATTTCATGAATTTAATATTTCTACAATAAATCATACCTAATAATTTGTTCAAAAAAAGTCACTAACACTCTTCTACAATACACATGGTAACACAAGGTTGCAATGACTTCTCCTTTGCTTCACTAGTTTCTTACTCTTGGAACTTCTTTAATTTTAATTGATCTCAATTGCAAACCACATCCTCTTTTTTTTTCTCTTCCTTTCTTCTCACAACTAACTCTTTTCTTCCCTTTATTCTCTTGTTCCTTTTGAAAACTTTGTTTCTTTTCTTTGCAACCTAATTCATCACCTCATCTTCTTTTTATATTTAATTCATTCCTTGCTAATTTATTTATCATAATTTTTTAAATTTTTATTTAAAAAATTTAAAAAAATATTTGATCTCTAAAATTTAAAAATAATCATTATTAAATTCCTCTTAAAAAACTATATTAAAAATATATTTAATTTAAAATTTTAATAATATTTTAAAATTTAACACGTATTTTGATAATCAAATACTAATATTTTTTTCATAACAATCAAATTTAAGAATACTAATTTTATTATCTCAATGTATATTTATATTCTTCTTACATAATGAAAAGGAACTTTTTTCTTATTTGAAAAATTATTTTTTACTTTTGAAATATAAATGGTGTTGCTATTAATTAAAAACATAATTATGTCAAAGATATAGACAATAACAAAAGTTTATAGATCAAGTAGTGAGAAAAGTTTTGACTTCCTAGAAGCAAAAACCAAAAAGCCTTTTCTAAAATATGAACTGTCATTCATAAGTATGATCGCATTGAAGAATTACAATCAAAAAGGTCACGAAAAATCTTATTTGCATGTGTGCATCATCAATACTAAAACAAATGGAGCAAAATTATTTCTCATAATGTCTTCTTGTAAGAAGATGCATGTGTGTAGGAACTAGGTATCAATAGGTATTGGTGGGTGCCATGATTTGTACGAGCATATGATTGATATCTAAGTTGGCGAATTATGGTAATTGATGAGGCAAGTGTACAACATCTCAAACCAAGATGTAAAACAAGCGAAGTAATTCCCATGATTAAATGAGCTAGCCAAATAGATGGAAGCTAGACTTGACAATAGGCGATATGCTAGTTAATCGGCTTATTGATTGTATGATCCAGCATAATGGAGTAATGTCATAGAAGCAAAGAGTTGCAAAGGAAATCCACTGAGTAGTGGCACTCAAAGAATAGGTTTTCGTGTGACTCAATGAAGAGATCACAAAGGACTTTGCACATGGTTGAAGGTTTCCCAAATCATTTTTTTGGAAGTGTATATGAGGCCTTAAGCCATTGACGTAAAGCTGTCCGAAGGAATCATGATTAATTCAAGAGTTTCTTAGTTGCCATGCATTAGCTCAACTAGACTCCTTAAATGTTGGTTCTTGTTGTGCTGTAAATTTCTGTTCTCAAATTTTGTACACTGCAACTTGAGTTGCTGCTGTTGCATCCAAGTTTATTCCAGTATCATGGAAGAACATAATTATTGAATGGGTGTATGCAGTTTTTAGTGTGATAATTTAAATTTCAGTTCGTTTTTCAATTTTTTGTGTACTGTTTTATTTGATCTTTATCTTGTAACATCCTTTGAGGGCAATCTTTTTGGCCTTTTCTATATTAGTCCTGTGAGTTTAATGCATGATAAATGCTGCAAAACTAATTCAAAATACTCAGAGATGATGCAACCATTGCAAATCTGGCTAACCATTTACATTTATTTAGTATTTTCGTTCTCACTTGTTTATTATGTAATATAGTCCTACCATTTTTTTTTTCATATCTTCCTCACTAGTACTTTCACCTCTTTTCTGCATTAGATATTTAATTTGCATATTGTCATACATCATACCTTTTGTTTAGTGAAGCTTGTCGCTATTTCTTATAAATAATTGAGTTTTGTCCTTACTCATTGATTTTGCAACTACTATCAACCCATTACCATATCTTGAATTATTGCCTTTTTCATAAGCTATATCAGACTCATTACCTTAATATATCTTATTGTTAAATACCTCATAATTGGTGTTCATCTCTTGGATGAACTGGAGTGTGTGTATCATTTCTATTTTTAGGTACACTAATGGGTAGTACTTAACACTTTTTTTTAATATATATTGTAAATAATAGTTGAGAAATGTATGCTATTAGTTTAATAAAGTAAATGTCTGATTGCTTTTTTCTCTCACATATTTTGATGTAGTTGTTTCTATATTGATGCAAATCATTAATGTGTTGATCAAATTTGAGAGAACCAGGAAGCTTTCAAGCAGCAACCCTAGCCATTGGCCTTTAATCCAACTGCTTTACTAATGAACTTGGTGATAAGTGAACTTGTAATAGTTACAGAATGGGAATTTTTTTTTCGAAAATGCATTTTTATCTAAATCATAATTGCTTGTGGCTGTCTTTATAGTTTATGAATTGGAATTGAATTGAGGGATTAATTTGATTTTAAGCCATCTTTTTTGTTGCATCTTTGTATTGATAGATAAAGAGCACATATAATTGTGAGGTTTTTACTGATACTCATACATTTGCAATAGTAAGACATCATCATTTCAAACAAAGTTGTTATAATGAAACAAAAAGTTAACTGCATGGGTATACTTAAGAAGGTTTTTAGGCTATTCATACATAAGTTTTGGTTGATTTCAAGTACATTATTTTCAACAAATCTTTTGTTTGTAATTTGAGAACTAATTCTAAAACTTGACATCTATAATTGAATAAAAACTTGCCTTCAGGTGTTTGGAGATGTTGCAACTTTGCTGGAGGTTTCTGAAGAAGAACTTGTAGAAGAAAGTCGTCAAAATACTACACAATTGTTCTCTTTTCCTGGTTTCAAAGTTATTGGTGAAATTTGAAGTTCATAACAATTATAGTGGTATTATTAGTGGAGCACCTTTACTTTAACCAGATATCCATTTTTATTTTTTTTGACCTTGTAGCGTCTATTTGTTTTCGTTGTTAAATTTAAAGGCTTTGTTTTCTATTCAAGCAGCTATTGTAAATACAGCTCATGGGTCATTCTTGTTGTAATCTAATATCAAGGAGCCAAACATGAGGAAGAACTTGCAAAACTATGATAAAGATGGTGTACGTTTGTGAATGCTAATTCAATTGGTATTATCTTCTTTGAAAGCATCCTCTAAAATGTTTGCATTAAATTGCATTGTTAAGTCATTTGGAAAACTACCAAGCAAATTACAAAGCTTATTCATGTTATGAAGATTTTCTCCGGCGTTATTTTTGCACAAAATGTTGAAATCCCAAATCACTTTTTTCTGAATTCAACATGATACCATGATTTAATGGCAATGCATTGCCACTTGGTATTTTTCCCTTAGAATTCTTCATTCTTGTATCCAACTGGTGCATTTGATACAAAGAAAGACAATGTTCAAAGAAATCTATCTCTTTGAGAACTTCTCCAAACCAGAAATGCAACCTTCATCCTAGTTTCATTACAGCATTATTTGTTGGAGCTCAAACAAGTGTTTTGCATTTCATTGTTTGCAAAAATAATAGCAAAGAACTTAAGAGTCTTGGTTTTGCCAGCACCTGGAATGTTTTGAATCTGATTCAGTCGATGTTGTGCAACTTAAGATTACATCTATCTGAGAATTGTTAAGTCTAAACTGGAAAAGTTTGTCATCTAACCTTTGAAATTTCAGATCGAAAGAATTTTTAGCTGAGATGGTATTCTCTTGATACCAGTCACAAGATGTTACATACACATAATGATCAACTGGATTTTAGCAATGGATGGAAGAAAAAAAAAACCGTAGCATCTAACAATAAATTTTTATATTAGTCTCAAGAGCTGGCTGCCATTTATTAGAACCGAAGACTTTATATTTATACAATGCAATATGTTGATTTATAAATATATAAATTATGCATGTATAAATAAAATGATTTTAAAAGTGTATTGTTTAAGTTAAGAACAAATAATAATTTTATATGCTTAATATTACATAATATGTATTTAAATGATATAGCTAAAAAAGTTAGAAAAAAAGAAGAGGCTAGGAGAAAAAGTAGTGTGTAGTTGATATGCAATAGGGGCATTCTTGTACCTCAAATTTGCTGATCTGCATTGGTCGTGACAGTTCTTAAAACACAGCAAAACACCCACATGTCTCTGCAATTAGATTTTTGGAGAACATAGAATAACTGCCTTTTCAACTAATCTTTTGTTGAGAATAAAATCCTAAAGTCCATAGTTTGATTTGCATTAGTTAGGTTTGAAAGTTTTTGTGAGAGTATTGCTTTATTCCCATGTCACAATCAAGTCAAATCCATTTGGGCCATTCTCCCAATTATATTGGAATAACAACAGTAGCCTCCCTTACATCATAAGATCAAGCATTTGAGTTTAATACAAGTTTGACAATAATACATGTAGCAGAATTTCCGCTTTTGGTTCACTGTATTACATGGGCATGTTGAGATCAAGTGAATCATATCATTCCTGGTTCTTAGCTGTTGAAGGCCTTGGGAAACTTCCAGATAAGAAAATTATAGAGTGCGTCCCTTTGTTTCGACTATGAAATAAGCAGCAAATATTGCTGAACCGGTGGAAACTGCTCCGAATGCACCATATACAGCTGCTACAGCAAAATTTTCGACAATGTTCAGGAAAAACAACCCAACCAAGAAGTTGCATATCTGAAACAAGAAAAATTTCAAAACAGGTATGAGGGAATAAGGGATTAAGAAGAATTCTTCATGGATGTTAGCTCTATGTGCAATGCTAAAAATAAATGACAGGAGGAATGGGAGCCAAGTTTAAAGTTGAGATTTTACAGCATTTAAATTTAGAGGTAGAATATTGCTGAAATTATCTAAACCAAAGCTATCAATAATAGAATATGTATGCAAGATTGATATATTTATTACACAATCAAAAATGAGATTTAACTAAAACATGAACAGCCATGGTCCAAACATACCCAACGTATTGAAAGGCTGAAGCCCATAATTTTGGACCACATTTGAGCACTGCTAAGCTCTGGAATTACTAAACCAGTGACTGGACCAGCGCCTAAAGCAAATGTAAGTATATACCTACATGTTGAATTTAAAATGTTAAGTTTTAAAGTCAATAAAATTACATGGTTTGTATGTAAATTATTTCAAAACTAAACATAGATATGCCAATCAAAATAAGGCTAAACATGTGGAGGAAAAGTTTATATATGTTTTGTGGTAGATGCAAAGATGCTATTCAAATGTCATATACAGCTAACTTCATCCACCAGAATTGGAGGAATCAAAATGCAGATTTCAGTTTTTCCTTTCATATTGATTCATGTATGATACCAATAGCTTTGCAATTTTTCTTTTCTTTTTGGATTTTCAAAATGGCATTGCTAAGCCTTCGTGCCGTGAGCACTTATTTTTTTGTAGAAGTTGGATATTGGGATCAAAACAACTTGTTGTAGCGCTGATTTGGTAGTCTAACTGCATATGGTTAGTAGGAATCAATTGAGCATTCCTCTAGCTAATGATCCTTGGAGAGGGACTATAGGCTCCATCAAGGCATTGGCTGTATAGGAGGCAATTGACTTGATGATACCATGGAACACATTGATCACATCTTCAAAAGTAATTCTAGAACTTCTCTATTTTGGGAGGGTTTGAGGTTCCCTGTTTATATCCCTTCTTCATGCATTAACCTAACTGGAAAGAAGAAAATGTTTATGAAATTGCTGCATATCCATAAATCATTTAAGTTTGTTAGAAGAGGTATTACCTTATGTGATGGAGAATATAGCAAAAGCATTTGTAATTTAAAAAAAGATCAAGTTCATTTTCCTGTCCTTCAATAAAAGAAAGGTAAACATTCTTTTGGTAGTAATTGAGCATCAAGGAACAGGCGTAAGAGTTCCAATGATCGCTAACACGTGGCTAAGGTCTTCATCTATTGGAGAAATCACAGCAAGAGCAACAATCAATATCGACAGTCCCTGCAAAAGTTCAGTTACATTATAGCCATCCATCATACATCATAAAAGTTAGAAATAAGTGACTTAAAATTCAATTCTTTCGAATAATCAATTTCTGAAAATTGGAGAATAGAATTAGCTTGATTAAAAGATAAAAGGAAATGACGTTTCGAGAGATTAAACCTAAGACTTCAAGATAAAAGAAAATGACGCTCACGGTCTAACTTGATGAGATTAAACCTCTAAAGAGAACTTGAACAATCCTAATTGTTCAACTTCAAGATTTGAGAATAGACATAATAATTTCATTTACATTGTCTATAACAATTTGTCCTTAATGCTTTCAAATTGTTTGATCAAAATCCTTAAGGCTTTCCTTTATCACTATTCCACAAAGTGAAGAACTTCAGAAGCTTGTCCTTACATACTCTCCAATCTTTTGATTCCTTAATCATTGCTTCATCATGTAAAATTCAAGAGGCTTGTCTTTACATCATCCACAATCCTTTCATTCCTTCCTCACATTTCGATCGTGTGAAGATCTTGATAGATATATCCTTATATTCTCCCCAATCATTTGATTCTTTCATCATCATTTCATTATATGAACGTCTCAAGAAGCATGCCCTTACATTCTCTCAAATCATTTAATTCCTTCTTATTGTTTCATTTGTGTAAAGATTTTGATAGACATTTCCAATTCTCACTCATCTTTAGATTCATTTATTATCGTTCTATCTTATGAAGGTCATGACGGACATATGCCATTATCTTTAATCATTTGATTCATTAATCATTGTACCATCATGTGATGGTTTAAATAGATTTAAACAGATATGTCCATATATCCTCTACAATCATTTGATTCCTTCATTATTATTCTTTGATGCAAAGGTGTATGGAAGTACATCATTACAAACTCTCCAATCTTTTGATTCCTTCTTCCTTACTTTATCGTATGAAGATTTCTAGAAACATGTCCATAGGTATAGGAGCTTAGAAATCATGATTGTCAGAGCAATTAAACCAATTGAATAACATTCAAGCATTTTCAAGATCTCAAAAGTTCTGTTCTATTTTTTTACTATTTTTATGATGCAGAAAAAACAAATTCAAACTCTGTATGAATCCATTAAATTAGATGTAAAAACCAACAACAAGAGTATGGAAAAGGCATAATTGTTTGAGCCCCTTATCACAAATTACTCATAAAAATTGCTGCAACCATAGAAATTAAACTCTAAGTCGAGTTCACTCATTTAATTGGTGCTGAATTAGTTGAAGTGAACCACATGAAAAAAATATGATTTTGCATAACATTAGTTTTCTATAAAATTAGAGAAACTATGAAAAACATACCAATTGATTAAAATTCAAGAATATATCTCACCATTCCAAGATAGCTTCCAATGAGCAACTTTTTCCTACCTTGCTTATCCATCAAGTACATGACAGTTAATGCCCTTAATATTAGCACATTGAAAACACGCTGAAAATTTTTAAATGGATAAAATACAGAATCTTCATATCAAAATTATCACCTGCAAAATTGGTAATTCCAACCTACAAGCTTGCCACTGATGCATTAGTTATACTAATCATTAAAAGTCAACGATAAGAAATACAGAACTCCATTTATACCTGAGAACTGTTGAAGCATAAAAAGAGCTCCTCCAATGAAAGCAGCTGCAAACGCAACTTCAAATAATTCGCAGATTGTAATATCCAGGAAACAGTTAATGAAAAGTTGAACAGACTCAAACCAAAGTTAAGAGAAAAAATAGATTGGATGGAACCAAAAAAATAGTGTAGTAATGAGAATTTGCAAGGCTAGAAACAAAAGATAATATCATACAGCAATAGAGAGCAACACTTCTCGTATCACATAATGAAAAAGGACATTAATACTTTGCTAAACATAGTCTCCATGTGACTTGAAAGTCATATGTTCAAATATTTAAAACAGTCTCTTACAAGATGTACTATAAGTCAGTATATAACAAATAATATTTTGACCCTTAAACACCATGTTCTCACTTAGTCACACCAAAGTGCTCAGCGATTTCACAATTTCTCGATCATTTCAATCATGCTGGAGGCTTAGGAGAATTAAACCATAGAAATACAACATTATTTAGCAATTTGAACTTTCACACTTCAAACTTGTCAATATAACAAAGACCTTTGTGTTGACTAGAGAATAGATGCAAGTTGCCTAAAAATGGTTCCATTTAGGGGAAATTGATCAAGAGATCTCAAGATCAGTAAAAAAAATCTCAAGGAGCAGTGATCAAAGGTATGTGTCAAGGAAATGAAGATAGCCTATGTTGAGGATTGAAAAGACATTGAGCATAGAGATGAATCAAGCAAATGGTTAACATCACCCTCATACCCTCGCACATGGAAAGTCAATGAAGACCATTCGAGATTGATGCTACGATGGTTCTATGAACCTATGAAAGTGAACGAATCAACTCGAGAGACTTACACGTTTTCTTTTTATGGATGTTCATCTACTAACAAGGTTTTGATTGCCTAATTGAAGTTGATGAGCCATGCCTTTGATAAAGGGACCAAAAGTCAAAAGAAAATGATCTAATACCAAAATGATAAGAATAAAATACCTTAAAAAATGTTATTGCTGCCAAACTTGATGTGGTCAAAAGGTACATAGAATCCTAAAGATGTGAAAGCATCTAGCACAAGTATTGCACAAGTAATAGTTTAGTTGAAAACAACATTGAAGGTTAGAATGGTAATTTAGTCATAGTTGAAAAATATATGAAAAAAAAATTAATGCATCATATATTCCTTATAAACTCGATTATAAACATTTCAATTGAAATTTAAGGGCTTGTGACTCATGCATAGCACCCAAAAAAATCAACACAAAGGCAAATCTAGACAAGACTACATGAATCATCAAAAAGCCATTGTTGGACCGCCTCAAGTGGGATGAAATAAAGGCCTCAAATGATTTTGACATGTTGCCAAAAAAGTTTTCTTATCAGCAATCCGTCGTATAAATTGACCCATAGAACAATTGGATCCAAAGCAAAAAAGTTCAAATGATGCAAACGACATGTGATCCAATATAGACACATTCCATGAAATCACAAGGGTCCATCAAACCAACAATAAAAACAATAAATTAATAAGTGAACAGCAAAATTAGACTCTAATGCAATAATTTCCAAGGTTTCATTGTACCATTTCAGTAGTGGCATTGTGAAATGTCCCTTTGCAAACATGTCCAACGCAAGAAGCGTTGCAAAGCAAATTCAAGAGATTGAAACGATGAAAGTTTTACTAAATGGTTATCTCATGAGAAATGGCTTAAGAAACATAACTTGTGACATAGGCAAGGCCACACCATGCAATTATACATTAAATTCTAGTGACTGGTACTGACGCTTATTCGCTAAGAATGACAAAACATACCTCATAATTTAATTACCCTATCGAAACCGAGCTAGACTTATTTCCTTTTAACTATTTAAGTTAAACCAACTTTTTTGAGTGATGCTTGAGAAAAAATAAAAGACAATTGGAGAGAAATTCGGCAATCATCATAAAAGATGTTGCAACAATCAAGAAGGGTGAAAGATAATAGAAACAAAGTGGCCAAGACTAAACCTCTCTAGCATTGTCTCCTTATTATAATGCAAGTTTAGCAACGATCCATGTCAAAATATGTCCAAGATCCTAACTTTATGGATATAATAAAGGGCTTGGAGGCTAAAAAGTCAAAAATTGCTCCTAGATAAAGGACTATTATACTATGGAGAACAATTTAAATGGATACGAGAAATCCACTTCCATAATCAAAAGCATCGTGTCAACTTAGTTTTATTGAGACAAATCAAAATCTTATTACAAAATATGTCAATTAGAAGTAAAAGCTATAAATGCCACAACCAACACCCAAAGTGTTGTGTGAGAGCAGCTCAATGGCATTACTATTAGGGTTTCTAAAGAAAATTCGAGGTCTCGTTGTCAATTGACTCTCAAAGAAGGCATCACCCAAACCATGTTAATAGAAGTCACAAATAAATAATAACAAAACTTTCTTCCAACATATATAGGTATGCTTTGGGTTGCCTTTATCAATAATATTTGATAGGGATACTAAGTTTCTAAGTAGATTTTGATAACCTATATAGAGTATACTCCCAAGTCCAATTTGCATGTAATAGAGCTCTCCATGTATCTACTAATTGGAGCACATTTAAAATGTGCATGGGTTATAAGCCACTTAGTCCATTTGATCTGGAGTAACAAGTTGAAACGTCATAGATTGTCAAAGAATTCACACAGCAAGGAGCCTAAAAGTTTCTCAATGATATTTAGATGATTTATTCTACTATGAAGAAGAAAATAGAAGTATCCCATAAAAGCAACACAAAACAACACAATAAGCATCATTTTGAGTGTCCAATGTTGAGCTTGAAAATCTCATATATTCACATTTAAGTATCTTTTCAGTTTTTGCTATCATAGGGAATGCCAAACTCAAATTTATCAATCCGCATGACTAGATAGCTGAATAAGAAAAAGAAGGAGCGTGTGGAAAAATATGAAGAATTTACATGAAAAATCCTTTAGAATGATGAAAAACCAATGAGTATCTATTTTGATGGAGATCTTATTGAGTGCATGTTAGACAATTTCCATTGTCTAATCCCCAAACTCCTTAAGGACCATTAGGACTAAAATGATTAAAAGACACAAGACAACTACTGCCTTTAATAGATTCATCAATCCACAAACTAAGCTTGTATGGATTTTCAACTTCAAAATGGTTCTTAGCACAATCGATTACTCCATAACAAACAGTCTTTCAACGATAACCTTCTCTAATTAACTTGGTTGACAAAGACTTTTTGTAAGCATGATTTTCACATTCTCTTGAATAAATTTCTTAGAGAATCAAAAAGTTTTTATAAGACAAAAGCATGAGTAAAAAATGTTGCAAGATTTTAATGTGAAAAAATGTTGTAAGATTTTAATGTGACACATCATCCATAAAAAATGCCTACTGGCTTAGTGCCTAATTTTATGAGTTTCAAGTTGTTACTTTGAGAGCTTTATTGACTTTAGGAGTAATTACCTAATTAATGCTTTTATAGACTTCTATCACCTCGGGAGTTTCAATATTGAAACACAAAGGCCATCAATTGGATATCCAAATTATGCCAAGGATGCAACCACTTGATTTTTGATTATAAAGATTTGTCAAAATTTGATTGAATAAAATTTCTTAACACGGTCTAGACTTTTAAAAATTTCTCAAACTTTATTCACAAAAAGTTGGGAACATTATTTATGATTAATCTCTTTGTTCGCAATTATAGGAAAAACTTTTATTTGACAAGCAACATGTCATTTTTAGCTTGATTATTGATAACAACGATTAAAATCCAAATTGTTAGTCAAACAATTACTCCTAGGCTTGTTAGACCTACTCTGATGTTGTTGTTATGTTCGTCGTAGGCTCTACCAATGAACAGTTTCAAACTATGAAGATGACACCAACCTTGAAAATTAATAAGGGCACTCTATCAAGAATAAAACCCACAAGAGCATATGCTCAAATAATACATCTTGAAATGAAAGTAAGGTACAATTTTCCTTGTTACCTGTTTTGAGTCCAATCCATCTTGTATAGTTCCAAGACATAATGACAATCAAAACTAATTTCTATTGAGATGTAAATCGAGTTATTTTGAAGGTTTATCTTTTTTTAGAAAGATTGGTTTTATCTATAAATGTCAAAATTATAATTAACCAATCCTTAATAAAATACATGAATCACAATTAAAAAATACTAAGCATGTGAGGATGTTAATTTGTTAGTTAAGACTCCACAATATCAATCAATTCTTTGTTATAACTAAACTTATTCTCAAGGCTCTCACTTTCAAAGAGAAGAATATAAATTAAGTTGTTCAAAACTACAAGACATGCACAAATCACCTACGATCAAGGATTAACCAATTTGTGAGCAACTATTAAACAAATACTATCTTGATGACTTCAGAAATTATCTCTACTTTCTGGTAGAAGTTTTAGAAAACAAAAAGAAAACCAAGACTCTTTGTTTCTCCTTTCTTTAATATATTATTATGTCATAGATAATATTGTTTAATATGTTTCAATTCATTTATATGCACGTAAAACATATGAATTAAAGAACCAACTCTATGATAATATTGTTTACTATTAACTATGATCTCGACGTGCGAATCATTAACGGCATCACAATTCGCATTAAGAAGCCATGTCCCATTGCATTTGGTCCTTGTTCATAAAATGGTTTACAAAACTGGTATGAAAATTTTGAAGGCAAAATAAACTAAAATGATTTAATCAAAAAAAAAACAAGAAAAACAAAGTAAATTGTTCACTTAACTTCCACAACCAAGTCATGCTCTAAGATAGTACCACTATCCATCAGTTTGACCAAAAAGTTCTTGAATGTTATCATAAACAATAAACTCAAAAGTTTCATTCCATTTAACACTTCCTTTGCATCAACATGAGTTAACAAAGAGAGGAATGAAACAAGGAGAACCAATGATGCTAATAAGACTTCACTCAGCTTAAATAATTAAAATAAGAGCATTGTTTTATTAAATCCATGAAATAATTTGTTTTATTTAATACAAGTCAGATCATACTCTCTTTATAGGATGAGAGAATCAATAAATGATAGCATGTGCTATATAGGAAGAGGATGAAGAATTAGAGAAATTGAAGTAAGAATTGAAGGTGGAGGAGGATGAATTGGAGGAGAAATTAGAGAAACACGAAGAGGAATGAGATGAGGAATTGGAGGAAGAATGTAAAGAAGAGAATTAGAGGAATGGCAAGAGGAATTAGATGAGGAATTGAAAAAAGAATGAGAGGAGGAATTAGAAGAGGAATTGGAGGTGAAATTGGAGGAGGAATTGGAGGAATTGGGGGAGGAATTTGGTAAAGAATTGGAATAATTGGAGAAAGAATTGGAGGAAAAGGAGAAAAAATTGGAGAAATTTGAGAAAGAATTGGAATAATTGGAGGAAAGGGAGGAGGAATTAGAGGAATTGGAGTAATTAGAGAAGGAATTAGAAGAGCAATTGTAAGAGGAATTGGATGAGTAATTAGAGGAATTGGAGGAAGAATTGGAGGAAGAATTAGAGGATTTGGAGAAATAATTGGAGAAGAAATTGGAGGAGGAATTGGAGGAATTTAAGGAAGAGGAATTGGAGGAAGAGTTGGAGAAGGAGTTGGAGGAGGAATTAGAGGGAGAATTGGAGGAGGAATTGGAGTTGGAGGAGAAATTGGAAGAGGATGAAAAATTGGAGGAATTGGAGGAATTGAAGAAAAAATTATAGGAGGAATTGGAGGACGAGGTGGAGGACGAGGAGGAGGAATTGAAGTAGGAATTAGAAGAGGAATTTAAGGAGAAATTGAAGCAGGAATTGAAGGAATTGAAGAAGGAGGAATTAGAGGGGGAATTGGAGGAGGCTAAAGAGGAATTTAGAGGAGTTGGAGTTTGAATTGGAGGAGGAATTATAGGAGTTGGAGTAGAAATTGGAGTAGGAGGAATTGGAGAAGAACTCTGAGGAATTGGAGGAATTGAAGGAGGAATTAAACGAGGGATTAGAGGAGGAGAATGAGGAATTGAAGCAAGAATTAGAGGAATTGGAGAAAATGGAGAAATTGGAGGAGGAAGAGTTGAAGGAGGAATTAGAGGAGGAATTGGAGGAGGTCGAAGAGGAATTAGAGGAGGAATTAAAGCAGGAATTGGAGGACGAATAGAAGGAGTTGGAGGAGGAATTGGTGGAATTGGAGGAGGAATTGAATGAGGAATTAAAGGAGGAGGAGGAGGAATTGGAGGACGAATTGAAGCAAGAATTGGAGGAGTTGGAGGAATTGGAGGAGGAGGAGAATGAGGAGGAGGAATTGAAGTAGGAATTGGAGGAGGAATTGGAGGAAGAATTGGAGAAGAAAGACGAGGAATTTGAAGAGAAATTGGAGGAGAATTTTGGAGGAGGAATTAGAGGAGTTAGAGGAGGAGAAATTGGATGAGATATTGGAGGAGGACAAATTTGAAGAATTAGAAGAATTGAAGGAATTGAAGGAATTGAAGGAAGAAGAATTGGAGGAGGAGGAGGAATTAGAGGAGTAGGAAGAATTAGAGAAGGAATTGAAAAAGAAATTTGAGGCGAAATTGAAGGAGGAGGACTTAAAGGAGAAATTGGAGGAGGAGGAGGATGAAGAGGAATGGAGGAGCAATTGAAGCAGGAATTAGAGGAATTAGAGAAGCAATTGAAGGAGGAATTAGAAGAGGAGGAGGAATTGAAGTAGAAATTGGAGAAAGAATTAGAGGAGGAATTGGAGGTGGAGGATGAGGAGAACGAATTGGAGGAATAATTGGAGGAATTGGAGAAGGAATTGAAGAAAGAATTGGAGGAGGAGGAATTTGGAGGAGGAATTGGAGTGCAAATTGGAGGAGAAAAAATTAGAGGAGTTAGAGGAATTGCAAGAGGAGTTTTAGAAGGAATTGGAGGAGGACGAAGAGGAATTGAAGGAATTGATGCAGGAATTGGAGAAATTGGAGGAGTTGAAGGAGGAATTAGAGGAAGAATTAGAGGAATTAGAAGAGAAATTGGAGGAATTGGAGGAGGAATTACAGGAGAAATTAAAGAAGGATGAGGAATTGGAGGAAGAATTGAAGCAGGAATTAGAAGAGGAATTGGAGGAGGAATTAGAAGAGGAGGATGAGGAGGAGGATGAGGAGGAGGAATTGAAACAGGAATTGGAGGAGGAATTAGAGGAGGAATTGAAACAGGAATTGGAGGAATTCGAGAAATTGAAGGAGGAATTGGAGGAAGAGGATCAGGAATTTAAAGGAGGAATTGGAGTAGAAATTAGAGGAGAAATTGGAGGAGGAATTAGAGAAGTTGAAGAAGGAGAAATTGGAGGAGAAATTGGGTAAGGAGAAAAAAAAATTTTGAGAAATTGGAAGAATTAGAGGATTTGAAGGAAGAGGAATTGGAGGAGGAATTAATGAAAGAGAATAAGGAGGAATTGAAGAATAAATTGAAGTAAGAATTGGAGAAAAAATTTGGAGAGGAGTTAGAAGAAGAATTAGAGAGGAATGAAGGAGGAGGAGGAGGAGTTGGTGGAGGAATGGGAAGAGAAGGACAAAGAAGAATCGAAGGAATTGAAGTAGGAATTGGAAGAGGAATTAGAGGATGAGGAGTTGAAGGAGGAATTAAAGGAAGAATTGAAGAAATTAGAAGACAAATTAGAGGAATTGAAGGAGGAATTAGAGGAGGAATTGAAGGAAGAATTGGAGGTGGAGGAATTAAAGAATAAATTGAAGTAAGAATTGGAGAAAAAATTGGGAGAGGAGTTAGAAGAAGAATTAGAGAGGAATGGAGAAGGAGGAGTTTGTGGAGGAATGAGAGGAGGAGGACAAAGAAGAATCGAAGGAATTAAAGCAGGAATTGGAAGAGGAATTAGAGGATGAGGAGTTGAAGGAGAAGTTAAAGGAAGAATTGAAGAAATTAGAAGACAAATTAGAGGAGAAATTGAAGGAGGAATTAGAGGAGGAATTGAAGCAGGAATTGAAGGAAGAATTGGAGGTGGAGTTGAAAGAGGAATTGGAGGAAGACTTGGAGGAATTAGAAGAGAAATTGGAGGAAGAATTGGAGAAGGAATTGAAGGAGGAGGAGAAGACAGAATTGGAGTAAGAATTGAAGCAGGAATTGGAGGAGGAATTATAGGAGAAGTTGGAGGAATTGGAAAAGGAGGAGGATGAGGAAAAGGAATTGAAGGAGGAATTGAAGGAAAAATTAGAGGAATTAGAAGACAAGTTAGAGGAGTAATTTAAGGAATTGAAGGAGAAGAAATTAGAGGAAGAGGAATTTGGAAGAGGAATTGGAGGGAGAATTAGAGGAATTGGAGGAGGTAGAATTAGAGGAGTTGGAGGAGAAATTAGAAGAGAAATTTGAGGAATTGAAGGAAGGGGAATTAGAGGAGGAATTGAAGGAGGAATTGGAGGAAAAATTGGAGGTAGAGGAGGAATTAGAGGAGGAATTGGAGGAAGAATTGGAGGACAAAGAGGAATTGGAGGACAAAGAGGAATTGGAGGAGGAATTGAAGCAAGAATTGGAGGACGAATTGGAGGAGTTGAAGAAGGAATTAGAGGAAAAATTGGAGGAATTAGAAGACAAATTAGAGGAGTAATTTGAGGAATTGAAGGAAGAGAAATTGGAGGAAGAGAAATTTGGAGGAGGAATTGGAGGGAGAATTAGAGGAGGAATTGGAGAGAGAATTGGAGGCGGAATTGGAGGAGGTAGAATTAGAGGAGTTGGAGGAGAAATTGGAAGATAAATTTGAGGAATTAAAGGAATTGAAGGAAGGGGAATTAGAGGATGAGGAGAAATTGGAGAAGGAATTGAAGGAGGAATTTGAGGAAAAATTGGAGGTAGAGGAGGAGGAATTGGAAGAGGAGAAGTTGGAGAAGGCATTGGAGGACAAAGAGGAATTGGAGAAGGAACTGAAGCAGGAATTAGAGGAGTTGAAGAAGGAATTGGAAGAAAAATTGGAGGAATTAGAAGACAAATTGGAGGAATTGAAGGAGTAATTAGAGGAGGAGGAATTGAAGCAAGAATTGCAGGAGAAATTGGAGGAGGAGTTGAAAGAGGAATTAGAAGAGAAATTAGAGGAAGAATTGAAAGAGGATGAGGAATTGGAGGGGGAATTGAAGCAGGAATTGGAGAAAGAGGACAAGGAGGAGGAATTGGAGGAAGAATTGGAGGAGGAACTAAAGTAGGAATTGGAGGAATAATTTGAGGAATTGAAGAGGAGGATGATGAATTTGGAGGAGGAATTGGAGGGGGAATTGGAGGAGGAATTAAAGGATTTGGAAGAGAAATTGAAGGAGGAATTTGAGGAGAAATTGGAAGAGGAGGAATTTGGCGAATTGGAGGAGGAATTAAAGGTGGAGGATGAGGAGGAATTGGAGGAGGAGAAATTAGAAGAGGAGTTGGAGGAGGAATTGGAGGAGTTGGAGGAGGAATTGGAGGAGGAAGACGAAAAGGAATTGGAGGAGGAATTGAAGCAGAAATTAGAGGAGAAAGAGTTGAAGGAGGAATTGGAGGAGGAATTAAAGGAATTAGAAGACAAATTGGAGGAGGAATTAGAGGAATTGGAAGAGGAATTGAATGAGGAATTAGAGGAGGAGAAATTGGAGAAGGAATTGACACAGGAATTAGAGAAGGAATTGGAGGAGTTGAAGCAATTAGAGGAGGAGGAATTGGAAGAGAAGTGTAGTAGGAATTGGAGGAGGAGAATTGGAGGAGAAATTAGAGGAGAAGGAATTTGAGGAATTGGAGGAATCGAAGGAATTGAAGGAATCGAAGGAATTGAAGGAATAAGAATTTGAGGAGGATGAGAAGGAATTATAGAAGGAATTGGAGAAATTGGAGAAGGAAGAGTTAGAGGAGAAATTAAGGAATTGGAGGAGAGGACGAAGAGGAATTGGAGGAATTGAAGTAAGAATTGGAGGAATTGGAGGAGAAGGAAGAGTTGAAGGAGGAATTGAAGGAAGAATTAGAGGAATTAGAATAGAAATTGGAGGAGGAATTGGAGGAATTGGAGGAGGAATTGAAAGAGGAATTAGAGGAGGAATTGAAATAGGAATTAGAGGAGGAATTGGAGGAGTTGAATGAGAAATTAGAGGAAGAATTGGAGGAATTAGAAGAGAAATTGGAGGAGGAATTGAAGCAAGAATTAGAGGAATTAAAGGATGAGTTGGAGGAATTAGAGAAGGAATTTAAGGAGGAGGACGAGGAGGAGGAATTGAAGTAGGAATTGAAGGAGGAATTGGAGGAGCTATTGAAGCAAGAATTGGAGGAGGAATTCGAGAAATTGAAGGAGGAGAATTGGAGGAGTAGGAGGAGGAAATTGGAGGAGAAAATGAAGGAGGAATTGGAGGAGGAAATGTAGGAGGAATTAAGGGAGTTGGAGGAGAAATTGAATGAGGAATTAGAGGAGAAATTGAAGGAGGTGGAGGAATTTGAGGAATTGAAGGAAGAGGAATTGGAAGAGGAGGAATTAGAGGAGGAGTTAGAAGAGTAATTGGAGGAGAAACTAGAGGAGGAGGAGGAGGAGTTAGAGGGGAATTGAAAGAAGAGGATGAAGAGGAATTGAAACAGAAATTAGAGGAGGAATTAGAGGAGAAGAAATTGAAGGAGGAATTAGAGGAGAAGAAATTGAAGGAGGAATTAGAGGAGAAGAAATTGAAGGAGGAATTAGAGGAGGAGGAGGAGGATTTAGAGGAGGAATTGGAGGAGGAATTGAAGGAGGAATTGGAGTATGAATTGGAGGAGGAATTGGAGGAGGATAAGGAATTTGGAGGAATTAGAGAAGTTGAAGAAGGAGAAATTGGAGGAGGAATTGGAGAAGAAGAAGAAATTTGAGAAATTGGAAGAATTTGAGGAATTCAAGGAAGAGGAATTGGAGCAGGAATTAAAGGAGGAGGATGAGGAGGAATTGAAGGAGGAATTGAAGCAAGAATTGGAGGAGTTAGAAGAGGAATTAGAGAAATTAGAGGAGGAATGGAGGAGTTGGTGAAGGAATTGGAGGAGGAAGACGAAGAAGAATTGGAGGAGGAATTGAAGCAGGAATTGGAGGAGGAATTAGAGGAGTTGAAGGAAGAATTGGAAGAAGAATTTGAGAAATTAAAAGACAAATTGGAGGAGGAATTGAAGGAGAAATTAGATGAGGAATTAAAGTAAGAATTAAAGAAGGAATTGTTGGAGGAGTTGAAGGAGGAATTGGAGAAAGATTTGGAGGAATTAGAAGAGAAATTGGAGGAATTGAAGGAGGAAAAGACAGAATTGGAGGAGGAATTGAAGCAAGAATTGGAGGAGGAATTAGAGGAGTTGGAGGAATTGGAGGAGGAGGAAGAGGAGGAATTGAAAGAGAAATTGAAGGAATTGAAGCAAGAATTGGAGTAATTTGAGGAATTGAAGGAAGATAAATTGGAGGAGGAAGAGGAGGAATTTGGAGGAGAAATTCGAGGAGGAATTAGAGGAGAAATTCGAGGATATGGGATTGGAGGAGGTAAGATTAGAGGAGTTGAATGAGAAATTGAAAGAGGAGGAATTGGAGAAATTAGAGGAGGAGAAATTTGAGGAATTGAAGGAAGAGGAATTAGAGGAGGAGGAATTAGAGGAGGAATTAAAGGAGGAATTGGAGGGTAAATTTGAGATGGAGGAGTTAGAGAAAGAATTGGAGGAGGAATTGGAAGAGTTGGAGGAGGAAGAGGAATTGAAGGAGGAATCGAAGCAGGAATTGGAGGAGGAATTGGAGGAGGAGTTGAAAGAGAAATTGGTGGAGGAATTGAAAGAGGAATTAGAGGAAGAATTGAAGTAAGAATTGGAAGAAAAATTGGAGGAGTTAGAGGAGGAATTGGAGAAATAATTAGAGGAATTAGAAGAGAAATTGGAGGAATTGAAGGAGGAGGAGGAGCAGGAGGAGAAATTAAAGCAGGAATTGGAGGAGGAATTGGAGGAGGAACTGAAGCAGGAATTGGAGTAATTTGAGGAATTGAAGGAGGAGGATGAATTCTGAGGGAGAATTGGAGGGCGAATTAGAGGAGGAATTAAAGGATTTGGAGGAGAAATTGGAGGAGGAATTTGAGAAGAAATTGGAGGAGGAGGAATTTGGGGAATTGGAGGAACTAGAGGAATTGAAGGAAGAAAAATTGGAAGAGGAATTAAAGGAGGAGGAATTAAAGGAGGAGGATGAGGAGGAATTGAAACAGGAATTGGAGGAGAAATTGGAGGAGGAGGAGTTAGAGGAGGAATTAGAAGAATTGGAGGAGGAGTTGGAGGAGGAATTGGAAGAGGAAGACAGAGAAATTGGAGGAATTGAAGAAGGAATTGGAGGAGGAATTGAAACAGGAATTGGAGGAGAAATTGGAGGAGGAGGAGGAGTTAGAGGAGGAATTAGAGGAATTGGAGGAGTTAGAGGAGGAATTGGAGGAGGAAGACGAAGAGAAATTGAAGGAATTGAAGTAGGAATTGGAGGAGGAATTGGAGGAGGAATTGGAGGAGGAAGAGTTGAAGGAGGAATTGAAGGAATTAGAAGACAAATTGGAGGAGGAATTGAAGGAGGAATTAGAGGAGGAGAAGGAGGAATTGACGTCGGAAATAGAGGAGGAATTGGAGGAGGAGTTAGAGTAATTGAAGAAGGAATTTGTTATACCCGGTAAAAATTATATGTTTAATCTTCAATAATTAAATTGTGGCTTGGATGATTTCAGATCGACAGTAGGATGAGCCAGGAGCTCAATTGGAGGCTATTGGAATTTCTGAAATTTTCTGGGGATTTTTCGGAGCACCGAGGAAATTTTTAAGTAATTTTCCCTGTTTAATTGGATTTATTGGATTTTTGGAAATTCGAAAATCTAGTTAAATCGGTCTATTAGATTTTTTTAAACCGGAATTTGGTTTTTACCGCGCGTGAACCGGACCGGAGCGGTTCAGCGAAGGCGGGGTACGGTTCGCCGAGTGCGTTTGCGCGTGCGGTTAGATAAGCCACAGATAAGCGGATCGGACGGACGAGATCAGCGGTGGAGATTAACCGGCTGATCGGGTTTAAGCGGCGTTATTAGAAGGTCAACCGGCGCTTAATGGGTTCTTAACGGGTTATTACCGGTTTAAGCTGGGTATTTAACCTGATTTGTTCGGCTGTTAGGGTTTCGAGCGGTGGCCGGAGACGAGGTGTTCGCGGCGAACGACGATACTTTCCGGCAGCCTATCAAGGGGCTTTTTGTACCTGGAGGTTCGCGGGACCGAGGAGAATCGATTGGTACCGGTTTCATTCGGCGAGGAGCAGCGGTTGGTCACGTGCGAGCTTCACCGTCGCTGGAGAAGAAAGGTAGGAAATTCAGATTTTAAATTAGTTATTTAGCAAATTAAAATATGGATTATTTTGCAAATAGCTACCGGAGCATGCGAATTGTGGTTTTTGGAATTGATTAATGCAAATTATTGATTTTAGCATTTTAGGGTTTTTCTTCGGAAAATTATAATCGCCGAATTTGGAAATTTTACCAAGCATGTGTTGATTCGATTATGTGCTTTAGTCATGTTAAGATAGTATCAAATGCTGAAATTTGTTTAATTTCATAGATTGTTAAAATTGGGGATCGGATGAAACTGTGGCGGAAATTTTGATTGAACCTTAGAAATTAGTGGCAATTATTGAAACATTAGGATAGTATGAACATCGAATTTTGTTTCTCTTTGATCTCGGTCGCCGGAAATCGACGGGGAAAACGAAATTTTCCGGAGGAATCGTCGGCTAGGGTTTCGCGGGCGCCGGGCGGAGGAAGGAGATGGATTAGATTAATTTCGGTTTAGTTAATTAAGTAATTGTAATTATTCAATATTTATTAATAATTTAAATGTTAAACGTCGGCTGAAAATTTGATTTAATTATTCGGCCGGTGGGTTCTCGGTTCAGCGCGAAGGCCGAACCGGCAGCGAAAACCGGTTCAGCGGGATTCGGCGCGGACGAACGGCGCGAAGGCCGAACCGGCAGCGAAAACCGGTTCAGCGGGATTCGGCGCGGACGAATGGCGCAAAAGCCGAACCGGCAGCGAAAACCCGGTTCAGCGGGATTCGACGCGGACGAATGGCGCGAAAGCCGAACCGGCAGCGAAAACCCGGTTCAGCGGGATTCGGCTGCGAACGAACGGGCGGAGGAAAATTAATTCGGAAATTAATCCGAATTTTCGGAAAATGGATATATGTGAATTTAAATTTTAATTCGAAAATTTATTCCGAATTTCGGAAAATTGAGAAAGGGCAGAATTTGATTTTTTTTGGAATTTAGAAAAAAAATGCAGTAATTAGAATTCGGAATTTTTAATTTCTGAAAAAAAAAAAAAAATTCAGAAAAAGAGAAATTGGGATTTGAGCAATCTCGAAAATTCTGGAGATTCGTATGTAGAGAAAAATTTCCTGAAGTAGGGAAAAATGTTGTCAGTGATGACAGTACAGTTGAAACAGTCAGACAGAGGTATGGTACATGGATGCTACCAAAACAGTCAGTAACTGTTACAGTTGTGTTGCTTGGACGGCAATGGCATGGATTGAGTCAGGTTACTCAATGTTGGCATATTTCACGGATTGGCATACTGGATCGGACTACTATAGACCCTATATGATGTTTTAGGGTGGTTGTGGTAGGTAACTGTGCGGTACAGACTTAGCTTCCACAGTATATATGTGGACTGGTATGCGCCTTGTTGTATCTGGACACATGTTGCCGAATCTTGGAGTTATAGCTTGGCAATGACTGTAGGGGCATGGCTTCTATGGAAATTGTTGGGAGAGGACTTCTTGGGACGGTGGCTGAGTCGGTCTCTTCTGGTCCATGAGTGTAGGCCTGCGCGCCTGAGAGTGGCAGTGGCAGGGGTGACTCGCCGTGGCTAGCCAAGTGTGTAGGCCTGCGTGCCTGAGGGTGGCAGGGGTGTCTCACGTTGGCTAGAGATCTATGTGACTGGTTCTGTCTATAGTCTCCAGAAGATTGATTGACGAGAGACGCTGCGGTGTCGGGTGCTAGGCGTTGTGATGCGTGCGCAGAGATGGGCGTGTCCCGCTGGCATGCTTTGTCTAGGCACCATGCGTGCGCAGAGATGGGCGTGTCCCGCTGGCATGCTACCTGGAACCCCAGAGGAGAGCTACTCTGGTGTGACTGGGGTGACTGTGGTTGGTCGGAGTCTGGAACTGAGAGTGCCTTTCCACCTTACATTGTTATGCTGTATTCCTATACTCTTGCTATTATCCTTCTCTTGCATGTGAGTTTTTACTAGCTGTCTTTCCTACTGGGCGTAGCTCATTCCTTTATTATCTATGTTTTTCCAGCGGCTCGGCAGACTTGACGCCACCCAGATTAGGTGGGATCGTGGTCAGCAGGCTAGTGGAGGATATCTGATCTGTGATTTCTGAGACATTTTGGTTAGTGTGATTGATGCTATTTGATGTATTCAATGAGACTATTATTCTTATGTCAGGTATTGTGTGAGGATGAATCTGACTTATGTATCTGGTTGGATGTTGCACTTGTTGGACTTGGATCTTATTCTTGTGATGTAGTTTCCATTCACTGTCTTACTTATTGTTTTGGTGCTATAGTGTGTGGAGTGCTATATTCTGTGGATGTTATATATTTTTGTTTTGATGGTGAGATCATTACATGACTATGGAACTTACCGTGGGGGTTCAGACTTCTATTAGATCGGTTCTCCTATCGGTATGGGATAGGAGTATTGGGTCTAGTAGGAGTAACATTGCGCGAGTCCATCTGTTAATTCAGGAGTCATGAATCCTGAGTTGACGGTGTACCCGGGAGATGGGATCCACATTGTTAAGGAAAGTAGGTGTGTAATGATGTGTTATATCCTATGTTTTTCGTAGGCTACTCAGGTTGGTATGAGACGATCTGAGCTGTCTATATGTAAAAAAAAAAAAAAAAAAAATGTATGCCAAAAATCAGCCTAGGAAAAATGGGGTGTAACAGAATTGGAGGAAGAGGAGGACGAGGAGGAATTGGAAGATAATTGAAGTAGGGATTGGAGGAATTGGAGAAGGAATTCGAGAATTTAAGGAGGAAGAGGAGGAGGAATTGGAGGGGGAATGGGAGGAGGAATTAGAGGAGTTAGAATAGGAGAAATTGGAAGAGAAATTGAAGGAGAAATTGGAGGAGGGGAAGGAATTCGAGGGATTGGAGGAATAGGAGAAATTGAAGGAATATGAATTAGAGGAGGAATTAGAGTAAGATGAGGAGGATGAGGAGGAAGTAGAGGATAAAAGGAATTAAAGGAGAAATTGGAGGCGGAGGAGTTAGAGGAGAAATTAAAAGAATTGGAGGAGGAGTTGGACAAGGAATTGGAGGACGACAAAAAGGAATTAGAGGGATTGAAGTAGGAATTGGAGGAATTAGAGAAGAAGTTGAAGGAGGAATTGGAGGAAGAATTAGAGGAATTAGAATAGAAATTGGAGGAGGAATTGGAGGAATTGCATGAGGAATTGAAAGAAGAATTAGAGGAGGAATTGAAACAGGAATTGGAAGAAGGAATTAGAGGAGGATGAGGAGTTAAAGGAGGAATTAGAGGAAGAATTGGAGGAATTAGAAGAGAAATTGGTAGAGGAATTGGAGGAATTGGAGGAGGAATTGAAGGAGGAAGAGGAGGAATTGGATGAGGAATTAAAGCAAGAATTGGAGGAGGAATTGGAGGAAGAGTTGGAGGAATTGGAGGAAGAGTTGGAGGAACTGGAGAAGGAATTTGAGGAGGACGAGGAAGAGGAATTAAAGGAATTGAAGTAAGAATTGAAGGAGGAATTGTAGGAGGTATTGAAGCAAGAATTGGAGGAGAAATTTAAGAAATTAAAAGAGGAGAATTGAAGGAGGAGGAGGAGAAAATTGGAGGAGGAATTGAAGGGGGAATCGGAGGATGAATTAAGGGAGTTGGAGGAGAAATTGGAGAAGGAGGAGGAATTAGAGGAGAAATTGAAGGAGGTGGAGGAATTTGAGGAATTGGAAGAATTGAATGAATTAAAGGAAGAGGAATTGGAAGAGGAGGAATTAGAGGAGGAGGAATTGAAAAAGGAATTTAAGTAGGAGTTGGAGGAGAAATTGGAGGAAGAAGGGGAGGAGTTAGAGGAGAAATTGGAGGATGAAAAGGAATTGGAGGAAGAATTGAAGCAGAAATTGGAGGAGGAGGAATTAGAGGAATTAGAAGAGAAATTGAATGAGGAATTAGAGGATGAATTGAACGAGGAATTAGAGGAGGAGGAGGATTTAGAGGAGGAATTGAAGCAGGAATTAGAGGAATTAGAAGAGGAATTAGAGGAGGAGGAGGAGGAGGAATTAGAGGAGGAATTGAAGTAGGAATTGAAGAATTGGAGGTGGAATTCTAGGAATTGAAGGAGGAATTGGAGGAGGAGAACGAGGAGGAATTGGAGTAATTAGAGGAGTTGGAGAAGGAATTGAAGGATAAGGAATTAGAGGAGTTGGAGGAGAAATTAGAAGAGGAATTGTAGGAGAAAGTTGAGAATTGAAGCAAGAGGAATTAGAGGAGGAATTAAAGGAGGAGGAGGGGGAATTGAAGGAAGAATTGAAGCAAGAATTGGATGAGAAATTGGAGGAGTAGGCGGAGGAATTAGAGGAGGAATTAGAGGAGGGGGAATTAGAGGAGAAAGAGGAATTGGAGGTAGAATTGAAGTAGGAATATGAGAAGAAATTGGAGGATGAGGAGTTGGAGAAATTGGTGGAAGAATTAGAGAAATTAGAAGAGAAATTGGAGAAGGAGGAACTAGAGAAATTGGAGGAGGAATTGAAGCAGGAATTAGAGGAGGAATTGAAAAAGGAATGGAAGGAGAAATTGGAAGAAGAATTTGAGGAGGAATTGGAGAAATTGGAGGAGAATAAGAAGGAATTGGAGAAATTGGAGGTGGAATTGGAGGAGAATGAGGAGGAATTAGAGAGGAAATTGGAGGAGAAAGAGAAGGAATTGTAGGCGAAGGAAATGAAAGAGAAATGGGACGAGAATGAGGATGAATTAGAGGGAGAATTGATGGAGAAAGAGGAGGAATTGGAGGAGGAATTAGAGGAGGAATTGGAGGAGGAATTAGAAGAGGAATTAGAGGATGAATTAGAGGAGGAATTAAATAAGGAATTAGAAGAGGAATTGGAGGAGGAGGAATTGGAGTAATTGGTGGAGGGATTGGAGGAGGAAAGGGATGAGGAATTGGAGGAGGGAAGAGGAAGAAGAGGAGAAGGAATTAAAGGAAGAAGAGGAGGAGAAGGAATACGAGGAGGAGGAATTGGAAGAAAAAAAAGTAAAAGGAGGAATTGGAGTAGGAGGAGGAATTTAAAATAAAATTGAAGAAGAATTAGATGAGGAGGAATATAAGGAATTGAAAGAGGAGGAATTGGAGGAGAAATTGGAGGAGGAGGACTTGGAGGAGGAATTGAAAGAGGAATTGAAGTAAGAATTGGAGGAGAAATTGGAAGAATTGGATGAGGAATTTGAGGAATTAGAGGAGAAAGAATTGAAGGAACAAAATATTTATTGCAAATATAATTAATAAATAATAAACACTATATCTTAAATCTTTACCAAACTTTTAATCATGAAACAAAATTAATTACAAGATAATCAAAAAGAATATAAAACAGATTCTCTTAAAGTAGTTAACCAAATTTCCTACCATTGTTCTATAGGATGCTTATACAAGCACAAATTTTACTTTTTTTGATTGATAACAGTGACTAAATTCATATAAAAAACTGTATATAGTCAATGGATGTTCTAAGCATGAAAATAAGTATAAAACATATAAAAACATACATAACATAATTTCTATCAATTTCTATATACTTTCAACAAAAAAAATTATATCAAAATAAACAAATATTAGATACCAGATAAAAACAAATATTAAAATTTGACTAACCTGCTAATATTCCAATTTAAAAGAAAGCTCAAATGAACTTAGGAAAAGAAGTCTTTGATATGGTTGCACTGCTTGAAGAGTGACAATCTTCTTTATTTTATTAAGCATTAGATGTAATGTAATATTTATAATCTATAAGACACCAACAAAATCGATAAAAAAAAATTCAAAGAGCAACAAAATATAATGTGACTCCATTAGAAAGCTTAACAAATAAACATGAAGAATCAAGGGTATTGTTTATAATATTCAAATTATGAATCAAAGCAAAGGCATAAGCAATTAATTCCCTAAACTAGGCAATACTTTGTAAAGGTAATAAGTAAAATGTTACATTACTTCAAAGCTCTAAGTCAAATTGAGATTATTGACTACTAGAGAAACTTTTGACAAGCCAACATAAAGCAACACATGTTATACTAATTAAAATGTGAAACAATTAGATGTAATTAAAAGCATTAAAGGTTTTGAAATCTTTAATCCTATTTGTGATAAGACTTTTGTTTAATAATTTAAAGATAATCTATTATACTTATAAGCTATTAAAAATTGATTAACTTAAGTTTTTATTTTAGATTTTAATTGTCTAATTTAATATCTCATATTAAAGATTAAGTATAAGAAGTAAAGTACTAAAATCTTATAGTTAAAACGATTTTGATTTTCTTATTTAAAATTAATTCAATATTAAATGTTGACTGTTGTCTTGTATCTTCTCCACCATGTCTTGTTTGTATCATTAGATTATTAAGTCATGTTTGATACTAATAAATTTACATCATATTTTTAGCTAACAATTTCTAAATATAATTTTAGAAATTATATCATGCAAAATTACCACAAATTTATAGACTATTTACTTTTATAAATAATAAGAATGACCATTTCGAATACTCTAATAACAAATATCAAGATCAAGTACAAGCAAGAGTTTTACACATCCTAAGAATATATAGCAAAAGTTTTTTTTTTTTTGATAAGTTAACATACTCAAAGAAACATTATTATTAATATTTATATTAAAATTAAATGTATAACTAAAATTATTTTAAATTTTCAAATTATATTTTTCAAAAACATTTATAATTTCAATTTGATTTGAAGTACCAAAATGCTTTAAATTTTTCATTAAAATTATAGTACCTAAAAAAAACTTTAAATGTTTCATATTATTAAAAATTATTTTTAAAAAAAACTCTATATCAAATATTACAGTAAAATAATTCAATAATTTGATCAAATATTGAACAATCTATTATAATAATTTGAATTACCTTTCGACTTATGAATATTTTATATAACTAAACATTTCGATAAAATAACATGATCGTGAAATCTATAACAATATATATCAAAAGAAAAATAAAATATTTAAAATTGAACAATTAACTCGATTTATGAAATCATTAATATAAAATTTGAATTTTATTATGTTATATTTGTAAATATAAATAAATATATATATATATATATATTTATTTAAATACTTATATGTATCGATATATATATGTATGTATATATATATATAAACAACTCTGTGTGTAAATGTATATTTACATATTTATAAATATTTATTTATGTATATATATATATATTAAAAAAATATCTTTTTATACATATCATATAATCAAATTAAAATTATATAAACTAGTATAAATATAAATATATGTTTATATATATATATTTATATATGTATGTATGTGTATGTGTATGTGTGTGTGTTTATATATATATATATATATGTGTATGTGTGTGTGCTTATATTAATATATATATATATATATAAGTTTATTATTATATATATATATCAATATATGTATAGATATATATATATATGCACATATATATATATACAACTATATATATAAATAAATAAAAATATATATAGTTGTACATAAATACATATATGTTCATATATTTGTAAATATATATATATATATATATAAATAACTTTATATACGTATGTATCTATAAATAAGCATATGTGTTTAAATAAATATATATACATATATATATATAAATTTATTTGAATATATATATATATATAACTGTATATAGGTATATATATAATTATAAATGTGTATAGATATATATTTAAATACTTGTATATATGCATACATATATATAAGTATATACATTAAATATATATATATATATGTATATATGTAAAAATATATATATAGATGTGTATGTATATGGATCAATATATATATACATAAATAACTATATATATGCGCATGTATGTATATATAAGTATATATATTTATATAACTATATATATATATATATATATGTATAAGTATATATAAGTATATATATATAAACATGTATGTGTATAAATATATATGTATGTATACATGTATATAGACATCTATATATAAGAACATATAAAAATAAATATATATATATATATATAATATAAATAAATACATAAGTATATATACGTCTAAATATGTGTATATATATATAGATGTATAAAATTATGTAAACACATAGATATATACATATAATATAATCAAATTAAAATTATATAAACTAGTATAAACATAAATATATGTGTATATATATATATGTGTGTGTGTGTGTGTGTGTTTATATATATATTTATAAGTATATATATATATATATAAATATATATAGATATATGTGTATATATATCAATATATATATATAAGTGTATTATTATTATATATATATCAATATATGTATAAATATATATATATATGCACATATATATATACAACTATATGTATAAATAAATAAATATATATATAACTGTACATAAATACATATATGTTCATATATTTGTAAATATATATATAAATAACTTTATATACGTATGTATCTATAAATAAGCATATGTGTTTAAATAAATATATATACATATATATATATAAATTTATTTGAATATATATATATATAACTGTATATAGGTATATATATAATTATAAATGTGTACAGATATATATTTAAATACTTGTATATATGCATACATATATATAAGTATATACATTAAATATATATATATATATATATGTATATATGTAAAAATATATATATAGATGTGTGTGTATATAGATCAATATATATATACATAAATAACTATATATATGCGCATGTATGTATATATAAGTATATATATTTATATAACTATATATATATATGTATAAGTATATATAGGTATATATATATAAACATGTATGTATATAAATATATATGTATGTATACATGTATATAGACATCTATATATAAGAACATATAAATATATATATATATATATATGTATATATAAATAAATACATAAGTATATATACGTCTAAATATGTGTATATATATATAGATGTATAAAATTATGTAAACACATAGATATATACATATAATATAATCAAATTAAAATTATATAAACTAGTATAAACATAAATATATGTGTATGTGTGTGTGTTTATATATATATTTATAAGTATATATATATATAAAAATATATATATAGATATATGTGTATATATATCAATATATGTATAAATATATATATATATATGCACATATATATATACAACTATATGTATAAATAAATAAAAATATATATAACTGTACATAAATACATATATGTTCATATATTTGTAAATATATATATAAATAACTTTATATACGTATGTATCTATAAATAAGCATATGTGTTTAAATAAATATATATACATATATATATATATATAAATTTATTTGGATATGTATATATATAAGTATATATAGGTATATATATGACTATATATGTGTACAGATATATATTTAAATACTTGTATATATGCATACTTATATATAAGTATATACATTAAATATATATATATATATATATATATATGTATTTATAGATATGTATATATGTAAAGATATATATATAGATATGTGTGTATATGCATCAATATATATATATAAATAACTATATATATGCGCATGTATGTATATATAAGTATATATATTTATATAACTATATATATATATATTTATATATATATATATATATATATATAAGTAAATATAGGTATATATATATAAACATATATGTGTATAAATATATATGTATGTATACATGTATATAAACATCTATATATAAGTACATATATGTATAAATATATATATATGCACATATATATATACAACTATATGTATAAATAAATAAAAATATATATAACTGTACATAAATACATCTATGTTCATATATTTGTAAATATATATATATATATATATATAACTTTATATACGTATGTATCTATAAATAAGTATATGTGTTTAAATAAATATATATACATATATATATATATATATATATATATATATATATATAAATTTATTTGGATATGTATATATATAAGTATATATAGGTATATATATGACTATATATGTGTACAGATATATTTTTAAATACTTGTATATATGCATACTTATATATAAGTATATACATTAAATATATATATATATAAGTATTTATATATATGTATATATGTAAAGATATATATATAAATATATGTGTATATGTATCAATATATATATACATAAATAACTATATATGCGCATGTATGTATATATAAGTATATATATTTATATAACTATATATATATATTTATATATATATATGTACAAGTAAATATAGGTATATATATATAAACATATATGTGTATAAATATATATATATGTATACATGTATATACACATCTATATATAAGTACATATAAAAATAAATAAATATATATATATAAATACATAAGTATATATACGTCTAAATATATATATATATAGATGTATAAACATATATAAACACATATAGATATATACATATAAATGTAAACATACATATATAAATATGTATATAATTATTTATATATTTATGTATATGTTTATATATTTATATTTATATATATTTATGTATGTATTCATCTATATATATATTTAAGCATACTTATGTGTACGTGCTTTTAAATATAAACATATATATAAACTATTATATATTTAAATTTTATAATAACATTTTCATTAGTAAATTTATCTATTTAATTTTTAATTTTTAATTTTTAATTTTTAATTTTCTTTCAATACATGTTTATAATTGTCACGATCCATTTTTTTATCAAACTATTTCATTATAAAAAATAAGCATAAATTGATAGTTTCAAATTATAATAATAGATTATTAAATACTTATTACAATCGTCTAATTATTTCATCGAAATGTTTGATAAATGTAATAAAATTCAAATACAAAATGTTCTATACTATTTCAAATTTTAAATAATTTTAATTATATTTTTTAAAATTTAAACATCATTAATAATATTCATTAATTTATTTTATCTTATCAAAAAAATCTTTACAATATATTTTCAAGGAAAAAAACTCTTTTTGTTTAAACCTGTCTTTAATATTTGCCCATAGAATACTCTAATTGGTCATCCTTATTCGTATATATGGTAATCTTTTTTTACGTTATTGTTTTAAATTGTTCATATTGTTTGTTATAATCAACTATAACATATCTATCTTATTGCTTTAAAAATTACAACACTTAGTAAAAAAGATTATGTGGATAAACATAAAGATTAAATCTTGAACTAATATTTAAAATTAAAAAAATAAAAATCTAATTAATTAAAACTTATTTAGTAATTAAATATAAATTATAATTAATTATATTAATTTCTTTACTAATAATATATTATTATGTTAATTAATATACTATCAATAAAATAAATTTTTAAAATTAGAACTTTAAAGTTATAAACAATAAGTAAAGTTTCATGTATAAAATTATAGATTTAAAATTATTATGCTATTTTTGCAATAAGATTTTGTTTACTAACTTAAATGATTCCAAGTTTTATTTAATTTCAAATACAATGTGTCAATATTTAATTATTTTGTTATTAACATATTTTATATGAAACAAAAATATAATTTGATATTAGAAAAATTTTATCTAGTGCATTGATATTTTTTTTTATTAGATTTTCATGATTAATTTTGTGTTATTGTGCGTTACTTTTTTCTTTATTTTTTGTATCATTTTTGTGAAGTTTCTATCTTCCTGTTTGTTTTTATTTCGCTATAATTTTTAATTGTGGAAGAAAGTTATCTCCATTCTTCCTACTTTGTGAATTAACTTTTCTGTTAAAACGACTTCTAAAATTTCTCTAATTATCAAATTTTGCTAAATGTAAACTCAAACTCACTAAGTTAAAAATTATTCTTACCCTTCTAATTAGATTTTGGTACATTTAAATATAAACTAATTTTATTGATTATTATATATTAATTTTTTTAATAATATCCAAACAGTGAAGAATTTATCCAAAAAGAATATATCAAACGATACATTGAAGGAGAATTTGGATAAATATTTAAAAGAAAATAAGATATTAAAGAAAAATTTAAAAAAAAAAGGAGTAACTATTAAAAGAAGAATAAAAACAAAAAAGATAAGAGAATATAGAAAAAGAAGGATTAAAAAAAACTCATACATAACTTAGCCAATATGTGTACAACTAGCCTCAAACTTACACATATACTACACTTGAGCAAACAAATTGTTGCTCAAACCATTGCATATAGTCATCTACAATTAATTTCATTGATTATTATACATTAAGTTTTTAATAATATCTATACATTGACAATTATTCCGATCATTTCTATTGAAATTTTTGTACATCTATTGCAGAACTATGCATACTAAACATGTAAAAATTGATTCATCTGGGTACAAATGTGCATCTATACAAGCCAAGTCATCTACATTTCTCTTTCACTGAAAACTTTTATATGAATATATTATTTGTACGACAAAAAAAAGAAAGACAAAACCAATAATTAAGAATATGTCACCAATTTAAATTAACAAACTAAAGCATACTATAAAGCAATGTTTCATATTAGAACATTCAAGTTGTTTAAGTTTGCAAGTATTATTAAAATGATATATTGAAGAAAAACAATATAATATCAAGAATGAATGCGAAAAAACAACAAATAAAAACATTTTATGTGGTGAAGAACACGTAGAATAAGTATTCTAAACTAAAAAAGAAAAGCTATCATTTTTAAATAAAACTCTAAATCAAGCTTGGACGATAAAATGTTAGAAAAAACAACTATTCATACATACCAGTCAAGATTAAATATGAAAGAAATCAAGAGAACCTGACGGGCTTGCGCTGACAACTTGTTGGTCTATCAGATTCCCAACAAATCATAAAAGTTCCAGTACGGCAAACTTGGCAATACGTCAACGATAGTCGGTTTCTCGCAGCCATCGATGCTTTGTTTATCCAACGAGGGCGACTGCAAAAACAAGAGAAAGGAGTTTTATTGTTTTGATTATTTTAATAAGCTTTAGTGATCGTTTTGTTTAAACAAAATATTTATCATAATTAGTTTTATTTTACCCAAATATCGCACTTTTGCATAAAAGATTACACGGCAACTGGCTTATTAACAGAATGAGACACGTCGGTGTTAAACTGCCAAAGAGAAAACAATAATTTCGCTTACATTTAGTTACATTGGCTATCAGGTGATATAAATACCAAATAAACATGCCAAAGAAATGTTTGGTCATATTCCCCATATGAATAAATATTGAGATACCTCTAAAAAAAGCTTTACTTGATGCATTTATACTTCTATTATTCTGTAAAACTTACACCATCATTCCAACAAATCAAATGCATTACTTTTCTAATAAGCTTTCAAAAGATGTGCAAATCAAATGCTCTCTTTGTAAGAAAATATACTTGTTTTGACCATGGTGCAGGCATGCAAGTAGGAAGAAGTCAACAAACCTCAATAAGTCTACTTTGAAGTTTTGAACGCTTATCAAGCAAAGGCTACTGACATAAAAGATCATTTTAAATTTTGCAATATGAAAACATATAATTATTGGAAAATTATAACTACAAGTTCTTTTGCACAAACTCCAAGAAATCATATGAGATGATACTTGGTGACATTAATATTAATTTATTAAAGAATAGCACCATAAGTAGGAAATCAATCCAAAAAAACAAAGTCGATATAAGATAAACAATAAAAACAAAAATCAAAATGGGTAAAATGCTGAGTTTGTGCGTAGCATGAATGGTGCTTTGACAAACAAGAGATAATACAAAAAAATTTATTACTTTCACTGATGAGTTTTCTAATTTTTTTAGCTTAACTAATTGAATATCACTACCATTAATTAAGACTGGTCATCTCTTGCTGAAGCATATGTCGCTAATTAGAATCTAGAGGTATCACAAAACAACTTCTTTGAATAGTTTATATGATATTCTAAATAGAAACTAAGGTTGGCTAATGTTCTCATAGATTTGCTAGTTTGTAAACTGGTTTAACAAAGATAAATTAGATCATGCGTGCCAAAAGCTCAGCAAAAACGTTTTCAGACACCCAAAAAAAAACTCATTTGGTCACTAATATAATATATTATGCAAGATGTTATAGTTGCCTAGCAAAAAATTACTATTTAAAAAAAGATGTGAAGATTTTTATAGCAACTCTCCAGGAAAAAGAAAAACAGACATGCCTTGGCAGCTTTAAAGAGTTCATCAAGGACTTCAAACAAGGTTGGATGAGCATGAACAGCAAACTTGATGTCTTGTAGGAGGTTAAAAAATGGCAGAATAGCCAAAGAAAAGTCAAGTAAACGAAAAGACTGATCATATTCAACATAAATATGCTATGCTTGAAATATTAATCTATTGCAGTAAAATATATAGGGAGTATATCATTATTATGAAGAATAGGCACAAAAAAAAACTCACAATACTTATGTACCTTATTAAGCACCCATCGGATTATGCAGAGCAAAGAAGAATAGCGGCAATTTGGAGGCATTTGTCAAACACGTCAAAACACGGCTATAAAATAGCCATCTCCTTGGTCCAAGGGCATTGGACAATAGAACTCCAAAGCTTTTTCCCATCTCCGGTACGGCGAACTCGGCAATACATTGATGATAGTCGTTGCTCGCAACCATCGTGCTTCGTTTAGCCGACGAGGGTGACTGCAAAAACAGGAGAAAGGGTTTTTGGCTAACGGCAATCTCGTATTTCTGGAAACCTTATTATGGCGCAACGGTACAGAATTTGGCTAACGGCGCTTTCTTATTTTCTTTCTTCTATATTGTAATATTAAGATACGCATTGAAAGATTAGTTTTATTGGCTTTGATTATTTTAATTAGTTTTAATGATCGTTTTGTTTAAATAAAATATTTATTTAACTGTTTATAAATTGAGTTTATTTAAAAAACTTTAAAAATTTCTTGAAATAATTGAAGGAAATTTTAAATAATATAAACCAAAAATTAGTTTAAAATATTAAATTTTAACGAATATCATTTTTACTGTATTTCAAATTTATATCTAATAAATAAAAATTAAAATTTTAATATAAAATATGCAAATAATCTTTTTGAAGTATAAGACGTATCATTATTATGAAGATGAAGCAAAAAAAAAAAAAACTTACAATACTTATGTATTTTATTGATTATTGACATTTTGACAGTCTTTCTCAAACACGACTATTTAATAGCCATCTCTTTGTTGTTCCAAGGATATTGAGCTAACCTTCCCCATGCCATCGAGCTACAATTTGTCCCTCCTGTCATCAATCATTCTCTATGTTTCTCTTATAAATGCTTGAACGTACTCCATTCATGGATTTTTAAGCTTCATTTTCATGAATTTGTCTTTTCACCATTTCTCTATAAATAGGTATTCCTTTTCGAACAAATAACCCCCAAGCTAGTTGAAATTTCGAGGCACATAGTTTTGCAAGTCTTCTAAAATTTTTATTTTTTGAGTATTGATGACAAGAATTTTAGAATATAGTTTTTAGAACCTTAAGGCCAAACTATCCTTTATTAGAGTTTTTAAAACAAACTTAGTTTTTTTATTATTTTTCCCCTCCAAAATCTATTTTTGTTGAAATTTTGCAAATGATTAGAACTCACGTTGACTACAACTTTCAAGTTCATAGTTTCATAGAATCTCACTCCTTTTATGTACATTTAATTAGATATATTGAATTATTTCTCCAAAATACTTCTCTCAATGACATATCATATACCTACTTCAAGTTAATTAAAGTTAAAGATCTTTTTTTGTTATGAGCAAAGATCTTTACAAACAAAGAATAGTTGATCACTCAAGCATAAACAAAATTAATTGTGATATATATTGCTCTCATATTGCTTTGATTTGTTCTCTCTTACAATTTTTTAATTGAACATTAAAGAAAAATAGTTATGAGAGGTATATTTCATTTTTCTTATAAGTAAATAACCAATCTATAGTCAATGAAACAACCTTTTTGGTGCTAAAAGTTCAAACTTTTTTCTTGCATGAGAGAACTCTAGGAAGATCATGTTTTTCAACACCTCTGATAGGAGATTATAGAAATCTTATAAGGTCCTGCTATACAAAATATTTTAAAGAAGTGTAAATAGCTTTGTGAAATAAATATTTAGTTCAAACAATTCCATTTGTTTCATGTATATTACTTTTGTCAAAAATTATTTCTCATAACATGTTAATTTCCAAATGATCACATAATGATAATTCTTAAGGCATTCAGTTTCACGAGAAACCTTTAAAGTTGACACTTGTCATAAAAATTGTAGAACCTAATATGATATGAATTCTTCCTAAAATTGCATGCATAGTTTGGTTATTTAAGTCTTTTAATAAATTAAATTGATTATCTACTAATTCATCTATTTTAAAAGATGTATCTCAACATGGCGATGAGAATCTTGTGGAGTGGTTTCTCATGAGGTTACATCGATATTATATGAATCTTTTTTTATATTTTTATGTATCATGCATAATATTTTTTTAAAGGATTCATTTTCTAGTTTGGAATTCATTATCAACTTTATCAACATTATTGTAGGCTTTCTTATGAGTGATTCCATTGACATTGAATCTTTGGTTTTCATTTGTCTTCAATTTTGTAGAATTGATAAAATGTTAATGAAAGTCATATTATGTGATTTGAACATTCGATATTAGGCCAAACATACAAAATAAAGACATCAAAAAACACATTCAAACATAGAGCTATCCAACTTGGCTTTTTTAAGGGTTTTTTGTTGCTTGCAAATTAGAAAGCCAAAACTTTTTAGTTTCTAAAATTCTGTTTGGTAAATTTTCAAAAAAAAAAAGCTTGAATTTCAAAAACAAAAAGATCATAAATATAAAAATTAAGAATTAAGAATTCACACTCGAAATGATCAAAATTTTTTGTCATGTTAACTATAACCAACTAAATAAATATAATTAATTTTTTGATTATCATATCCATAGACCATTAATAATCAAAATTGTAATTCCTAGTTCAGCAAAATAAGATAACATTCTTTCAAAAAAAAGCCAAATATTTTACTAACATAAAAGCCAAATATAACTTGGGAACTCATTGTAAGAAGCAATGATGATTATCATATACTTAAATCATTTAGTCGCAGTAAATTGAATATAAAATCTCTGTTTACAGAACATAATTATATGTGCACATGATAAATATGAAATAAAATAACATAGGCAACATTAATGATACTTAACACTGCAACAAATTCCAAAGTAAATACATACTTCAAAAAATTCATTCAGTATGCCTTTATTGTGTAAATTAGTAGTTTGGCACAATATATCATTGTTAGCAACTGTTTGTTCATTGAATGTAAATGTAACTATCCACTCGAATACAAATCAAAAGGTTGTGTTAGACAAAAGACCTTAAATACCTAAATAACTAAAAATTAAGTAATAAATGACATAACTTATGAGCAGATTTACCGAATAAAGTGGTATAACTACTTGGTGCATAAATTGTATCGCTAAATAGACTTTTTGATGATTATTCAGCTGCACCAATTAAAATTCCAAATGGGCTCTGTAAGCAATACACAATAAATCTTTAGCTTTGAATGAATTCCAATACACAATAAACCTTTAGCTTTGAATGAATTCCAATACACAAATGTCATCCTTGAAAGATGAATAGTCTTAAACCTTTATAACACTCCTATTGGAATCTAACATAAAATATTTAATACCTAATACAATATTCCAAGAAAAACCTAATGGGTTTCCAATTATACCCACAAAGCCAAATAGTTGCAGATGACGGCATAGACCAACAGTTAAATTAAGAAAATTCAAATAAAAAATAAAAGATGAAATTTAATATTTGGAATCGATGGCCTTAATCTTTTTTATGCACCATTGGTCTATTGAGTGCATAATTCCAAATAAAAAGCAAAACAACAATTCAATGGAAAACAAGTACAAAACCTTTGTAATTTCCTAAATATTAAAGCCCGTCAAGGAGCAAATAAATAAAAAGGATTACAAACAACGCATTCTTTGAAACTAAATGGTTCGAACATCCATAGTATGATGGAGAAAACTACCAAAATGTTCTCCACCATGGACCAAAATAGAACCAACCAGGCGAAATTTAAGTTATATCAAACTAGTTTCAAATTTTGTATCCAAATACTTCATTTTAGTTTCAATAAAGCCACTTCAAGAAGAAGAAGAAGAAGAATAAGAAAAAAAGGAAGAAGAAGAAGAAGAAGAAGAAGGAGAAGAAGAAGAAGAAGAAGAAGAAGAAGATGATGATGATGATGAAGAAGAGGAAGAGGAAGGAGATGAAGAAGAAAGAAATAAGCTTTTGAGAAAATGACAAACTCTTTGAATTTCGCAAGGATTCAATAAAAATCAACATGAAGTTATTTGGCTCTTTTGGGTTATTTGTTTAACATTTTGAATCATGTTTGCAAAAGTGTTTTGCCTACCTATCTTTTGATAAAATGTGACTAATTTTAATAAGGTTGATTTTTTGTGATTAGAGGTGGACATAAGCTTGCATGTTTTTTGAACTAACTAAAAATCTTTGGGTACCATTACTTATGCTATTAAAACACAATCATTTCAATATTAAACAAGATTTTTTTAAAAACTTTTATATTTAAGAAATACATTATAATTATTATGTACCTATTAATATTATAATATTCAACCTTTTATATACTTTTTGCCATAAATAGATTATTAAATAATGAAAAACAACATAATGCAAAAAATTTCAATCTAAGGGATCGATTTTTCTATCAATCTTGTGTAAAAAACCTCCATCTTTTTAGACCTTGTGAATTTCTTTTTAAAGTTATTGTGCTCTAAATCTTTATTTCTTTAACTATAACTCATTGGTAACATCTTTTCATATTTATAATTAGTGTACCACTTAAGTATTGTACTAATTACAAGTATTTATTATATAAGTCTTATTATTAAGAAGTTTTAGTTTATCATGTCTTTGTTTCCTTATATTTTTTATAATATTGATTGCAAAATCCACATTTTATTTGGCTCTTTTGGGTTATTTGTTTAACATTTTTAATCATGTTTGTAAAAGTGTTTTGCTTATCTATCTTTTGATAAAAGGTGACTAATTTTAGTAAGCATGATTTTTTGTGATTAGAGATGGGCATAAGCTTGCATGTTTTTCGAACTACCTAAAAATTTTTGGGTACCATTACTTATTGTATCAAAACATAATCATTACATTATTAAACAAGATTTTTTTTCAAAAATTATTTATTTAATGTAGATAATATTAACCACAAGAATTCATACTTGCATTAAGTTTACTTGTTTCAATTTTAAAACTACAACTCATGCTTACTCTTATGTGAATGTTATACTTACAAAGAATAGATTGATGAACTTGCAAAAATATTTTAAAACTATTTGAGAGTCTTATTGCATTATATTCTACATGCATAGATATTATTTTGTGAGATATAAGTTAAAATCATTTTGGAGATCTTCCAAGTCCATACAAGAGAGAGTTATCAAAAACTCCATCACTTCCATACCTTCATCAAGGCTTTTTTATTTTTTCAACATTATCCACGCACCTTCATGTGATAATATCTTTGTTATATTTGGTAACATTTTTAGTACATCTTAGAGCTTTATTTATATAGTTATCTAATTATAGTTAGATTGCGCTTTGTAAGCTTGCGTGTTTTCCTCTTAGCCCAGCTCTAGGTAGTTTAATATGGAGTGGTTTGCTTTGGACTATTTAATATAGAGAGATTTGGCCAAACTTATGAATATTTAATATGAGCTATTGGTTGTACCCAATCCATGGGAAATACTTGTTTGTATTAGGTTTCTACACTTGACTATGATGAAAGAGTAACTTGAGTGGTGCTCAAGCTTGCTGGTTTTAGGTTTCTTCACCTTATTTACTTTTTATTTACATTTTTCTTTTGCAGCCATAAATTACTTGAATATTTGTAAAAAAAAATTATTTTTTTTGCATTTTGAAAAAAAAAAAAGAAAATCTATATAGCCAATTCACCTACTCTCTTTTAGTGTGGATCCCTAAAAATTTTTAACTATTAATTTTTATAATTTTTAAAATTCATTTAGAGTGGATCCAACTTGACCTAAATGACCCAAGTAAATTCTAATCTATTAGTTAAGTTATAGGATGATTTGGTGTGTAAAATTTATAACATACATAAAATATAAAAATATAACATGCTTTCAATGTGACATTGGCAAAACTTGTTATGAAAATAAGTGTAACTTGCACAAATAAGGTTTGGGTTTGATGAGAAAATTTGGTCTATATTAGTTCAAGGATTTGGTGAAAGGGAGGTTAAGCTTGTCCAAGGTTATGGATATCTCAAGATAATATTTGGGAATCAAGCATTCAATGTGATCGATTTAGGTTTACACAAAAACCTTGGACAAAATCGATGTGGTCAAACATGCTCGAATAATACAATTTAAATACCCATCATTCTCCTCTATTTGCCCTTTCTTCTAAAAACTTGTCAACTCTCAAACCCCCTAGCATTCTAACAAAATCTCTTCTTTAGCCTTTATCGAAATCCTAGTATGAAGCTTATAACTGATTCTCTATCAATATTCCCTTTTTATACATACAACATAGGGAGAGCTCTTTTTTGTCATTGCAAATGCAATTTTTATTCTTTTCATAATTTTCCACATTGTCATATCATGAATGCACAATAAATCTAACATATATTCTCAAAATTCTCCTCTCATTTGAACAACAATCATGAGTCATAGATTTTATCTAATTGTATCTTGATCTGATTTTTAATATTCTATCGGAGACAATGAATGGGTCAATGTTGACCATTTTTGGGTTCAACCCATTCATGCCTATGACTAATGAAAGCATTTAAGTCCTAACCTCAACAAAAATCACTTTGGCAAAACTATGAGATCTAAGTTGGCTCATCATAGGAAGGTAAATTAAATTGGCTAAGCACTTAAGGAAACAAATAAAATAATGTTACCAAATTAGAAAGCTCACTTGTTTTTTTTTTTTGAAAATTAAAAAATTAAAAAAAATCCAAAAACAAAAATATCTTTTTAACGTTTATCTGCTCGAGGCGTTTTCACTCAAAACAAAAAACGGACTTCTTGCCTCTTCGATCCCTCCGGCCTCCATTTTGCTGTTTGATTGCTGGCGAAGTAACTTCTTTGATTCCAAACGCCTGGTTTCTTGTATCGACTCGTCTGCGTCTCTATTTCTTCGCCTCTTCGATCAAACTTTTTCTGCTGCGAAGTTCGGAGATGCGGCTCTCCGCCGGTCAAGCCTCGCCGTCGGGAATGGAAGGAGGGCGCAGTGGGAAGAGCAAGGACGTGATTCGGCTGCAGCGGGAGTCTGTCATTCCCGTCCTGAAGCCCAAGCTTATCATGAATCTGGCTAACCTCATAGGTAACCTAACGGTTGTGCTATTGCTGTCGGAGTTGTTGCTGTTTTGTTTCTCGGGTTGGACAGGAGTTTTGATTCCTATGCAAGGGCATTGTTTAGCTGGTGCTACTAGCCTCTAATCTCGGCTTCTTAGTTTGCTCTTGTGTTATCGGGTTGGGGCACCTCTGTGAAGCATTCAGATGCCAAAACCATTGGAGAAGTATTTCGTTTACATAGTTAATGTTGTGACGTCGTGTAATTCAACACCACATTGGTGAAGCATTCACACAAACTATGTGCAGGATTTAGTTAGAATTGTACCGATTTATCCCCATGCGTGGATAAGGAAAATGTACCTTGATCAAAGTTAAAAGGCTTTGTGCAGATAAATATTGTTTAGATCAACAAAAAGTCAAAATTCAAGCTAAATATGAACTCCTTCATGTTATTTTTGTAATGATTATTTTTTATGCCAAGGTAATTTAAATACGAGTCAACATTTTGGAAACTACATGTTTGGGAAAATTGGGTTTCCCAATGTGATGGTTGTTTGGCTTGTCGGGTTTGGAAACTAAAATTAGTCCAAATGGATGGGATCTACATCATTTATTGATCTGTATCATTTATTGTTTTATACTATTTTGGAAGTACAAAAGTTCATTTTGTTCTAAAAAATATCATAATTATTTTTTATTTTGTTGTTTTCCATAAAAGTTCAAAGAACTATTTGATAATCACTTAACAAACTAACCTAATAACTAATGTTCAATACTGGAATACCAACTATGTAACTTTTGAATAACATTTAACATCAACACTTTTGAAACTTATTATTTATAAATTAACTTAATATCTAGCAACTGTTTTGTCAAATGAACCCCAAAAGTGTATTTTCACCAAATAATCCCTTTAATTGTGCAAGATTATGAATTCACTGATAAATACACATACATAGGTGCCATGCGAGACTACTTGGCAGTTGACTGGAAATCTGAAATATATAATCTCTTTGCAGTACACTTGTCAACACAAAATTCTTTTCTAGGCTCGAAATTTTCTGTTTTTGATATATTGTGTACTATGGTAAGTAATATGACAAAACATAATAAGCTAAATATTTTGATTAATTAACAGACATTGTAAATGACCAATCTAATTATAATATATGTTTTAAGATTGTAACCTGAAAAATGAAAGTTTTTTAATATTTTTGCTAATGATGTTAAGAGAGTGGAATTTGTTGTTGTGCAATATATCTATCAAAATATGGTTTTCACTATCTATATAAGATAATATTTCTTTAAGTTTTTTCTTATTTGGGCATAATTCTTGAAGAACTACTTCGTTTATTCCAAACCATATTTACGTATTTATTTTGTATAATTCAACTATACCATTTTTCAACATTGCAAATATTTCATTTTTTAACAATTCCTTACAGTTTAATGGCAACCATATTTAGGCCTATCAATGATATGATCTCAAGCTAGGCTGACTTAGCTAAAGATAAGCTTGAGGATGTTCAACTCAACTTCGATTTGATCTAAGTTTTGGATAGAAAGCATTCGATTCAATCGCGATTTAAGGTAGGCTTGACTTGTAGGCCATTAGTTTGAGCTTGATTTGTGCGATAAACAATGTGATTTTTATTAATTTTGAATATTTCAGTTTAATTCTTTATTATGAATATTTTTACAAATTCATTTATATTAAATATAATAAAATATGATATTATACTTTTATAAATTTATTAAAAATGATACATTTGTACACACACACACACATATATATATATTTATATTGTTAAATTCAAATATAAATTGTACCTATCTATCATCACATATGAATTCAAATAAAGAGTTTAATTTTGTTGACTTCTAGAAGATAATGAAATTATACAATTATTTAAAAACTTAAAGAAGAAAATTATGATTATGATGGGCTAACTATGAACATAACTATAGCATTAAAACCTTTGATATTTAACATGTATCATTAATAAATATCATAGAGGTCATAAAAGTATAAACAAGCAAAGGTCAGAACAAAAATGTTCTCTTAGGGAAAAATTTGTTTTGATTTTTAAGTTTTTTATTTTTTCAATAAGAGATTTTGTTTTTTTTTATGAGAGAGTTTAGTATTCATACATGTTTGTATGATTAAGTTTATTTAAGTGAGTTTATTTTATTCTTATGTAAGTTTACATTTTATATTTATGACTTTGACAATAGCGGATATTCTCTTTTCTTCTGTGGATGGATGTTGGTATAACTTGAGTTAGATCATGTAAATTTGGTCTCTATTTTTTTCTTTTATGTCATTATTTTTCTTGTCGATCTTATTTCTGCTATATTAGTATCAATTGTGTAGGATTAAATTCTAATAATTTAATATTAGATCTTTAGTTGAATTTCATGGTAACAAAATATAATATTGAGAAATTTGATAGATTTAAAAGTTTTATACTATGACAAATTAAGATGAGTGGGATGCTATTTCAACAAGGATTTGCAAATGCTTCTTTTGGGTGATAAAAATGCTTGAGATAATTACATAGCAAGAAAAGGAAATTGATTTAAAAGCTCTTACAATAATGCAATTAGTTTTATCAGATAGGTGTTGATCGAGGTCTTCGAAGAAACCATTACTACTGGTATATGTATCATGTTAGAATCTATCTATATGATTAAAAAAACCTCTCCAACATGCTTTATCATAAGCAAAAGTCTTATTTATTTCATATGCAAGAAGGTGCCCCTCAAATCTCATTTGAACCAATTCAATTCAATAATTAGAGAATTATATTATTATTATTGTGGTTTTTTACAATAATATATTAACATTTTTATGATATTATATTATATGATAAAGAAAATGCCACTTTGAAAGATGTAAGAAATTCACTTCTTTTAAAGGATGTTATGGCTAAACTTGAGAGTGTTGAAAATGAGAAAAAATAGGACGATTAGTAGTTAATAAGAGATCTATAGAAAGAAAATTTAACTAATCTATTGTAAAAGTAGATCTAATACAAAATATAAAAATATGATTTGAAACTATTATAATAAAATGACATAAAAAAAGGCTAGTATGTTTTAAAAAGAAAGAGCAACATGTTATTGCGAACCAAATGATTGATAAGTCAACATAAGATTGTGTAATCTTAACGAGTCAATGTAGAAGCCTTGGCATATGTTTTTTTTAGTAGCAATAGAAGTTAGAAATGATGTTAACTCTATTTGTTCGTACTACATGTGTTTAATTAAAACTTGATTCTCATCTTATGGGTCATATGATCATGGCAATATATATATAAGAAATAATGTTATGCACAAAACTATTGGTCAAGCACAATGAAAATAATGATACATGATGATATTATAAGCATATGAACTGATATTAAACATTTAGAACTCATGAAGAAACTCGTTTTATTGGGAATATTAGGTTGCTCTAGTTGTGCATTTATTAGAAATGATAACATGCCTAAGGTGAGTCAAGAATCTTTTCTTGTTATGAAAGAAAATAGAATTGTTATTTTTATATGTTGAAAGCAAAGAGCATTGATAATTAGTGTTGCATTAGCTTCTGCATCTTCTTTGATAGAAGAGGCGCCATCTAACTCTAGTACATGATGTTGGGATATATTAGTGCAAAAGGTCTAATTTTGCTTAGCATGCAAGATTTCTTATATGAGTAAAGTAAAATTGATCTTTATAAGTATTGTGCTTTTCAAAAAATAAAAAAGAACTAGTTTTAACGTCGTCATTCAAATCACTAAAAATATATTTGATTATATCCATTCAAATTTGTGGGGACTGTCTTTAGTTTCATCGAAGGGTGATACATGATACATGCTCACATTTATTAATTATTAATTGTTTTAGAACAATATGTGTGTATATCTTAAACGATGAAGATTAGATATTTTCTTATTTGATAAGAATGCCAAAAGACTGAGAATGGATAGTGACTAGAATTTTACAATAAATATTTTTTTAATAATTCTACAATAACAAAGATATTCATAAGCATAAAACAATTGTTCACAAACCATGATAACATGGTGTAGCTAAGAAGATGAATCAAACACTTTTGGAGGGAGCCAATTGCTTGGTTTTTTAGTTAAGCTTAGTCATGGATTTTTAGACAGAAGAGGCCTTTCCAATAACTTTTCTTTTGAATAGATCTTCAAGTACAAGTATTGGCTTAAACACTTTAGAAGAGATGTGTTTAGGATATTCAATTAATTATTTAGTCCTAACAATAATTGATTGTCTAGCTTATGCCCATCAAAATAAAGGCAAAAAGTCATGAGCTAAGAAGTGTATTTTATAGTTTGTGAACTAGTTGTAAAAAAATATATATTATGTTACTTGGATCTAAAGTTACCTAAAATTATTGTTAGTAGAGATATAACCTTTGATAAGTATTCAATACTGAATGCTACAATAAAAGTTACATGAAAAAAAAAGAATCAACAATTTGCTAATTATATAAAGTTGAAGGTTGAATTTGATTCGACTATAGAAAAGTAAAATTATAAGAGTATTGAAGAACAAGATGTTAAATGAATTCAAGAACAAGTTCATACTATTGTCATAGATAGAATGAGAAGCATATATGACCAATACAAAGTTATGAAATTTTTGTGATTTATGCACTTTCAATTGTAGAGGAAACACATATGCAAGGTGAGTATTTCAATTATTTAGAAGTAATATTTGATATAGACACTAAAAATAAATTCTAGTAATATCAAAACAATGAAATCAATTATTAAAATTCAAACTTAGAGACTAGTAAATCTCCTTCAAGGAAAGAAAGTTATTCATTGCATGGGTTTTTAAAGAGAAATTTGAATCATAGATGTAGAAGATGCAAAATATAAAGTACAACTAGTAGCAAAATTTACCTCAGATAGAGGGAGTAAACTATCATGAGATATTTTTACTTGTTGTATTCATTGATTCTTGTTTGTAGTCTATAGTAGCAAAATTTGAGTTGGTGTTAAAACAACTTGATGTTAAAATTGCTTTCTTGTATGAATAATTAGAAGAAGAGATTCTTATGCAACAAATATAAGACTTTGTTAGTCAAGGCAAAAAAGTCCATGTGTGTTTATTTGATAGATCATTGTATTATTTAAAGTAATCACCTTGATAATGTTATAAAAGGTTTGATAGCTTTATTTAACTATAGCCTAATGACATTTTAAATATAGGACACAATTATCTTATGCTAGTACAATGGATAGTCTTATATATCTCATGATTTTGATTGGTTTAGATATTGCATAGGTTGTTAGTGTTTTTAGCAAATGTGTGATTGATAAAAAAATTATATTTGCAAGTAGTGAATAGATATTATGATATTTAAAAGCTACAAAAGTTGTTTCTTACTATTTAGTAAATAATAACTCATTTTTTAGATATGTTGATTTAGATTATGCTAGTGACCTTGATAGGGGAATGCCATTAATCGTTGTGTTTATGCTTGGAGGATATGTAGTTAATAGAAAGCAATATTTGTTTGCTTTATCAATTATTGAAATTAAGTATATAACAATCATAAAAATAATCTTGAAACTTATTGATTAAGAGATTTAGATGATGAGGTTATAAGAACATTAAACACTATTATTATTTACACTCTCAAAATGTTTTCTTAATTAAAGAACAAATGTTTTATAAGAATATGAGTTATTGATGTTAGAAATGTTATATATATACACAAACGCATACTTGAAAATTGTTTGAGCATTTTACCTGAATTACAAAAAGTTATATCCACAAACTCTATACTAGTAGAATTAGAAGAGCTACTGCCTCATCCAAAGTGCTGGCTAGCAATAAATTATATGACATATAATAGATATTTCAACCCCAAGTTAGTATTTCCTTATACTATGTTCTTAACTTCACACCAGTTGGGCTCTTATGCATAGTGTAAGAGCATTATTATAAAATTTCCAAGCCCCTAAATGACAATGTTATCCATTCCTCTTTATTGATTTGAATTCAATTAAAAGTTGTGCAAACTTGTTTATTGTTTTGATGGGCTGTTTGCATTTTCTTTTTGCGGTTGATTGGTTTTTGGTGTGCTCAAAGAGTTAGTGTGGCTGGACAAGAGGCTAAATATGTTATTTTACTCCATCTCACTCATAAATTTTTCAGCACATTCCTTTTATTGTACAAAGCAGCTGTTATTGTAAGCTACCTTCTTTATGAGTATGGATTAAATTTTATCTGTCCGATGGCAACAATATGAAAGGCTTTATTGATAGTTGACTTCAAAGTTACATGGTGACCAGCAAGTTTTGTTCCTTAATTAGTTAGCAGCTTCCTGAAAGAACTTTTTCATTGATTCTCATTTGAAAAATTTTTGCAGAGCATGGTACTGATAGGGCAGAGTTTTTGAAGTTGTGCAAGAGAGTTGAGTATACAATTCGAGCATGGTATCTTCTGCAGTTTGAAGATCTTATGGTATGTATTACTTCATTGTATGTTTACACCCATAGAATGAGCTGTATCGTGGTTCACCGTAAATCTTTTGATTTATTTCAACTAGACATACAATCTAGAATTATAAATACAATTGTATTGTAAAAGATCTTCGAAAATATGTTCTTAGTACACCAAATTGACTTTCAGAACTCCAATTCCTAGAAAGTCAAAAGATCAAGCAACCTTATTGTTTCCATGTGAGCATTTATCTTTCTCTCTCATGCGCACATAATGACACATGTACACACACATGCATAAACATTCTTATATGTAGACATATTTGTTGTTAGGAAAATCAATAATGAGGGGACTTTGATTAGTCATAAGGTTTTGGGCAGGGAATTGGATTTGAGCGGAGAAGTCAAACCTCCTAAGTTTATCTAATTGAAAGATTGCCAAAGCTATCTAACAAGCATATGAATGAGTGGAATGCTTTAGTTGATAACTTGTGCTCAAGTTAGAGAAGAGGATATGCAGCATTCAAATAATGAAATAGAGTTGAAAAATAATTTTTTTAGGATGCTCAACTTCTAATCTATTTTACATTGGCCTTTCAACTATTGTTGAGACTTCCACTAGCCTTGGTGAGAAATACATTTTTTTTAAATTATTCATTTACTTTTCATTTTAGGGAGAGATTTTTACTCTCTTTTTGTATGGTCAAAGCTCAGAAAACAAATGAACGATTTTCAAAGAGATTAAAGATAAAAAAATTGGCCCAACTTCAATGGGTTTGACCTAACATGATAAGACTTATAGTTGAACATAAATGATTTAGAAAAATAAGGAGTGTTATATTAATTGTAAGGGCTTTTGGGTAGAGAATTGGATTTAATGTTGTGAAATTGTCAAAGTTTTTTAGTAATGTATGAATGAGTGGAAATGCTTCAAATGCTAACTTATAAAATCTCTATATTTTCCCCTTAGTTGATCATTGAGAATTTTGTGATTCTTAACGAGAAATATACTTATTTTGAATCATGTATTTGATTTTCATCTCCTTAAGATGAAGAACTTTTTGCTATCTTTTTGCATGCTCAAAGGACAAAAAAACCCAAGAAAGTTTTCTTAGGAGATTGAATATGCAAAATTTTATTGACTTTAGGTTGACATGATAAGACTTGATAATCAAATATAAGAAATGAGACTACTCAATAATTTAGTCATCAAAATGACCTAAAGTGATAGTTTCAATCTGAGCCTACACTAGAGGGGTGGTGAAGGTCAACATATTCGCCATGACGTCTCATCTATCAATCCAAGAGCATCGTTATGTTAAGGATATTATATTAAAATATCCACATCTTTTTTCCATAGTGCTATAAATGTGTGGAGATTCATCACTTTATTATTGAGCTCACCCTTGAGACATCTATGTCCTAACTTATTTGTAAAGGTCTTAGCCTTTTCTCTACACGAGTCTACCATTGTACACTCATTTATGGATCATTTGGCATCAGTTAAAGTTTTTTCACATAAAATTTTTATACAACTATTTCTTTTGCTTGCAATATGTTTTTTTAGTACCAAACATTTTCTAAAGCACACAATTATCAACCACTCTAATTCTAGGGTATGTATATTCTTACCATTTCCACCCTCACAAAAATCCCCGTCAACTAAGATCAAGACCAATCTTTCGTATTAATCTCAAAACCTAATGTCTAGCTCACAATCAATCATATCATCACTATTAGTTGAATTGTCTTGTGTTGGCAGTTGTGCCCAAAAATCTGGGAATTGATCATATGAGAGAATTCTCCAATATAGGAAGTTTGTGGTTTTTTCGTTTTTACATTTTTTAAATCATAAGCTAGAAAACTCTTTGGATTTTTATAGGGTGTGGGCATATAAAGGGGTTGAAGTTCTTATTCAAATTAGAATTTTTCCCAAGTGATAAATTGTCACAATTTTTAAATTTAGTAGAATGAAAAGGTTATGGTACTTTTTGCACAACAATGAAAGCCTCAAATTGTGACCATATGGTGACATTTGGCCAGTTTATTTTCTTTAAAAGGTTCTTGAGTGAATTATGTGGATCCTTCCTTACCAAGTAATGAAATCCTCTCTCACAAACAATTATATCTACTAATTTCTAATAGAAAAGCCGTCGGCCAAACTTGTCACCCCCTTTTTTAAAAATAGTTTCTTGGTAAGGTTCAGTACTAAGGATTGATTTCTATGATTCTTAAATGTTTCATTAGGGAGTGAAAGCAAACAGTTAGGCTTCGCCTTTTTTTATTGTAATATTTTCTAAGCAAAGTTGTTAAGAACCTTGATGAGATGGTTATATATTTGAGCAGAGATTTTACTTTTGTGTCTTGTCATAGTGTTGATGTATGGGTAAGTTTCTTAACCATGCAATCCTAATGTTGATTGGCAAGGATCATGTAAGCATAGAGATATTTTTCCAATGATTTGTACTTATGAGTTTATTGTGATTCATCATTGGAGCTTGACATTCACCTCATGTGCCTTTACTCCATTATAAGTTGAGACAATTGAAGTGTTTGTGCTCATCAAAATCAACATGGGCTCAAGAATGTGCATCATGCAATTCATGCAAGTGCATGCACATTCCCTTAGAAACACAATTTGCTTGCTCTTTAAACTACGACTTTTACTATTAGCCCTTTACATCTTCCGACATCCACTTGATATTGCACAATAATGTTTTTCGGGGGAAGTTTTTGTGTGAAAATCAATATTTACTTTCTAATATGAAACTTGTTAATGTTCCAAGTATATTTCTTGCTAGGAGCTTTTTGCCAATTTTTTCTTTGATGTCACTTTGGTTTGAAGCCTTAAGTTAGCCTTAGAGTTTGTTGGAAAAAAATTGATATCATAGTTTTCTTATGCTTTGGTTTGAAGCCTTAAGCTAGCCTTAGAGGGTGTTGGCAAAAAATTGATATCATAGTTTTCTTATGCTTTGGTTTGAAGCCTTAAGCTAGCCTTAGAGGGTGTTGGCAAAAAATTGATATCATAGTTTTCTTATGCAAAAAATGTGCAAATACTAGAATTTAAATAGGTATATTTTTTATTTAGTCTCTTTGAAAGTCATCCTTGTCAAGACTCCAAAATATTCTTAAATCCTACCTTTTCATGAAAGCTATTTATTTTTTGTGTTTGCTATGATTGTCCATGTAGTATTGGGAATGATTTAATATTAATTGTGTGAATCTTCAGTTTAAATATATATTCTTCCGTGTTGAAAACATTTAACACAATTAATGAATTATGAAATTATGCCTCCATAACTTTGTTTAGATATGAAGGGTAATAATTTACTTCTTTTATGAAATAATGTTATGGTTCAGTTATTCATTTGCTTTCATCCGACTGAGTTGGCTCAATGTATAATCTTGATCTTTGCTTCAGAGAATTCTGCTAATCATTGTCTTTTGTCAGCAACTGTATTCTCTATTTGATCCTGTCCATGGAGCTCGGAGGTTGGAACAACAAGATTTATCTTCTGAAGAGATTGATGTTCTTGAGCAGAACTTTTTAATATATTTATTTCAGGTCATCCATCTTTACCTCTTTTCTGATTTATATTAAGAAGGTTGTCTATGTCCAAAATTCCTAGCATTGTTTTAGTTAATGCATCTATTTAGGAAATGGAATTTTATGTGTTCTTTCTTAGTATATTGAAAGATGGTTGTGGTTTCAGCTTAATTAAAATTTGCTATAACAAAGGTAATCGAAAATATCTTGTCAACGACAAAGAAACTAATAATTTGTTCACCACAATCTTATCTAACTGCATCTTTAGAAGTGCTTTTTTTTTCAAGTACTGTTTATATTGAAATTAAGTTTTTGGTTATTTGATTAATAAGTGAATAAATTGACATGTTTAAAATATTAGTTGGCTTATGAACAAAGTTTTTGAAGGTTGATATATAGGGTGGTTGATTCCTTTCTTGGGTTTATCTGTGTTTGTTTTTTTTTGTTTATTCTTATAGATCATACTTTGGGAACTAGAAAATTTCAAAAACGAAGAAATTCTTAGAAAATGAGGCTCTAATTGGGTCATTTAGAGCAAAAAAGATCTTTAATGGAATTTTTTGCTTTGGTTTTCCCCATTTGCAAAAAATGGCCATCATTGCAATACTGGTAATTTCAGCATTAATTGTTGATCTAGCTGAACTTAGGAATTCATTGTCTGTTTAGTATAATTTTATCTCTTATATAAAATCCCTATTAGATTTTGCTAATGATTTATTTTGGTAATTGCTTTGAATCTATTGATTAAGCAGGTTATGGAAAAAAGCAACTTTAAAATAGCTACTGATGAGGAAATTGAAGTTGCCCTGTCCGGACAATATCTATTAAACTTGCCGATAAAAGTTGATGAATCTAAGGTTTGATTTGAGCTTACGTTTTGAGCATTGGATTCTGTGGGTTGCTATTTTTGATAGGCCATACATCTCTTTTTTGGCTTGCAGCTTGACAAGAATCTTCTGTCAAGGTATTTTAGAGACCATCCTCTTCAGAACCTTCCAGAATTTTCAGATAAGGTGTTTTATGTAGTTGTATGTTGATATTAAATTGCCTAATATTTAATTAATATTCTTTATTTTGATTCTTAAGTTGTTATTTTCATTTATCAAGTTTCTTGAAATCCTCCAGATCCATCAAATTTTTTCCTACAGATAATTTGATTTTCTTTGGATTTGAGTTAGATTCTTGGCCTTTTATGGCTTGAAATACCGACTTTTCAGTATTTTATTTTATTTTAATTATTTTTACTATTCCATTTTTTGCATCAAATTTTTGTCGTAATATTTTGGTGGGCAAACTGCATTCACAATGTTAAGTTATTATTTTTTTTGTACAACTTGTGGAAATGTTAACAATGACGTAAAATGGAGGTTTCTCGATGCATACTATTTTTGATGGCTAATTTCTGATTGTGAAGCCTTTGGTAAAGCAATGGAAGAGTTTGAAGATGGGTGGAATTTTTAGTGAATAAGAGGCTTAGAAAAAGGAGGACAGAGATGAAGATATGATATGGCATTTTGATGCATGTGAAATCGATAGAGTATTATCAGCCAACCCTGTTGAAGATCAAGTGAAACTAAATGTGGTTGATGAAACTCTTTAAAACATAGAAAAACCAGGAGATAATTGAGAACTTGTCTTCTAGAGTTGAAAAAATGTGATTGTTAAAAATGACTATGTGCTAACATATATTATGTAAAAGGTATATCTGGAAATTTTTTTAAGGTAATTTTCATATGAAGATTGATGGACATTTGAATAGACAAAATGAAGCCATTTGGTTAAGGCATAAAAGGCAGAGGTTAAAATGTACAATAGTGAGTTGAGTTATATTTAACGTGAAAATAATAGAAAGAGGAGGGCTGGCACAACATAACATTTCCAGAAGTCGTGTTTTAAGTTTTGTATGAACTAGCGTTGATGTTTGATGTTGTCTAGACATGGATGAATTGAAGAGGGTAAATAGCATATTTAATAATGACAATAAAAGTTAAATCCATTTTGACATTGGTAACTGGTCAGACTACTTTATGACGAAGCACAACTTGTTACCTGACAACATGTACAACCTATTCAAGAGTCCTTTGAGCATGGTTGTCCATTTAGAACAATGAGGAGAAAACTGCTGATTGGCCGGTACCCTGGCCTAGTTTACCCTGATTGTATGTTATATCAAAAAATCGCCTCATTTGGTATAGTAAACTCCATGCAGAAATGTCTATTAAGATATGTTGTTGTTACTCTCACCTTACATGTTGGATAGATCTCCAATGATAATGAACTATGGCAATTTATCAGTTCAATCCACCTAAGTTTTATGATATCTTTGTGCTTCAGTTTCTCAGATTTATTTCATGAGATTATAATGCCCAAATTGTTGGAAAGATCAAATTTTGTTTGCCACTTTGTTCTGTTGATTTCCATTCTGTCTTAAATGGTTTTGGTAATTGTTGTCGTGTCTTACATTTGAATTAAGTTTATTGCACATTGCACAGTATTGTATTACACTACAATTGCTTTGGTACTTTTACACAGGATCCGTACATGCCATTCGGTTTGTAGATGTATAACAATATTATTAATAGAAGTCTATACTACTATGAACCTTAGGATAGGATATGGGTGCAAATATTAAGCAGCCTAGTAATTTTGTTTTAATCTTTGTCAATTCAATGAGAAAAAGCATATTTGCCATCAAAACCCAAACAGTTGCTGAGTTATTTTACTCTGATAAATAGGAAAACTTAGGTCTTTGTGGCACTCTCCTTTGAATACCATGTCTCTTTTTCTTGCGTAGTTAGCATTAGAGATTGCAAAACTATAAGTGTCTTTTTGATTCAATAGTTTTTTTTTAAATTTCGTTTGGTTTGACATGCTTTACAGCTTGCTGGCAAATAACAAAAAATGACTTTGATTTATAGTCAAATTCAGATATGCAATATATTGTGGACAGAAGGTACAACGTTTCAATAGAAAGACTAAAAGCTGTTTTAAAGCTCTGATATGGAACCACTGTGTCAATTTAGATTCAAATTGAACATGTCTATGGGCGAATCAAGTTAGACCACCAACAACAATCAGGCTTCTCAGTAATCAATTGTGCCAAAATATGGGGATCTTAGTCACAAAAGCACTTTTCTGTGCTTTTACACTTGAGGACCTTTTAATTCCTTATGAAGCTTATGATTTCATAGTTGTTATTTTTATAAAATTATAGTTTACGTTTGTACTTTTTCTATGTCTCTTCTTCCATTTAGCAATTTCAATTGACCTAAAAAATCTCCTCTTTTCTTTTGAAGCATAATATTGTTGCCTCAAGTTTTGCAATGTATTTGAGCCTAAATTTTTTATGACACATCTAAAGATAAAGCCAATAAGCTTCATTTTTTCCTGTGATCAGTTTTGATGCATATTGGATATTGACATGTAAGAACTTTCATTCATTTTGGCTAAAGTTTATACCTTCTTTGGGACGAAGGACATGATGTTCCCTCTTTCGTTATGAAGTATTATATTGCTGCATCTACTTTAACTGTAGCGTTTTAGCATATTAATGACAAATCTAAAGATAAAATTCGATGAGCTTCATTTTGTTGTAATTAATTGGATTCATATTAAGTATTGGCATTGAAGAATTTTGATTTATGCTGCCTAAGTTTATACTTCATTTGATGTGTAGTATGTCATCTTTCGTCGGGGAATTGGGATTGATCAGACAACTGATTACTTTATCATGGAAAAATTGGACATGATCATAGCCCGGATGTGGTCAAGTCTCCTAAAAGTGACAAAGTAAGCTATTCAAAAGTATCTTGCTTGTAGCCTTCTAAATCTTGAATTACTAGCTCACATATCATGATGATTATTTCAGGATTGAGAAACTCTTCTCCCGAAAACCAAAGACAACACAAATAAGAGATGCAAAGAAGACTGATGAAATTACAACTGAAGAAGAGGATGACCTATTTGTGGAACGCATTCGTCTTGAAAAACTTGACCTAAGGTAGTAATCGTGTTTCTAGTATTTACTTTATATTGCAACTTGAAGTCCCATCCTCTGAATTTTCATGCTGGTTACAGCATGAGGAATTTGTTAGGCAAGATCACAATTCAAGAACCAACGTTTGATAGAATGATCGTTGTGTACAGGTAACAAAAAGTATGCTTTGTTCCGAGAGACTAAGTTTTAAATTACCTTTTTGTTTTTATACATAACCTGTGTGTGGTCTCTTCAGATATAGCTTCTTTCTTGTTTTGAATATTGAGAAAGTTCGTATTTTCTAATATTTAGCAAAAATCGCTTCTGATTCTCAATGTCCTTCAGGCGTGCTAGTACTGGGCCTAAGAAGGACAGAGGAATCTATGTAAAGCATTTCAAAAATATTCCCTTGGCTGATATGGAGTTAGTTTTGGTGAGTTTTGTTTCTGGATTCTTACGGTGAAAAAAATTCAAGTTTTGTGACAGAATCAAACTTCTGCATGATTGATTTTTGCAGCCTGAGAAGAAAAACCCAAGTTTAACTCCAATGGACTGGGTAAAGTTCCTTGTTTCTGTCGTAATTGGGCTGGTAAGTTTTCTGTATGTTAATAAACCTCAAGTATTGATGTTTCCCCTCCTGATCTAACTGTCGGTTACTTTATCCAGGTTACCCTCGTTAGTTCACTTGAAATGCCTAAAGCAGACTTTTGGGTTGTTGTAGCTATTCTCTCTGGTGTGATTGGTTACTGTGCTAAGATCTACTTCTCGTAAGTTTTTTAACTTAGTTTTGGTGGTCAGTGAAAAGAAATTGTTCACGAACTTCAGTTTGAACTGACCTCATGAGCATGTTAGCTAAATTGCTAAACACTGCAGAACAAGTTCTTGACTTGTTTGTGATCATCACATCAGTCTTTTTGCAAGCTCTTCTTTAACTGTCGAATTTTAAATATTTCAAATGCATGTTGCTGATTTGTACTTCAAGCTGCACTAGTTAATAACTCTTGTCTGTTGCATGGGAATGGTTTAATTCCTTTCCTTTTTTAACTTTGTTTTTTCATGGCATTTAACAAGTTCTTTTCTAGTCGTATTCTACTCATATAAAGCCACTCAGCCCAGATCTTTGAGCGCATCATGATGACCCCCCACGTTGACCAGCTGCTTGCCATTGTTCCTCTTTTGCGAACCAAGCCACTGATTGAGTGGCACATTGGGTTCATGTAGAAGTTTGATTATGGCACCATTGCTTACAGTCTAAGTTTTGATAACATTGCTTTTCCAATCACCATCATTATAAGATGCTAACCCTTCTAGATTTTGTTTTTTTTTTTTTGTTACTATGTTAGGTCACATAAGCCACTGGGAATTTATTCATATTTTTTTTTCTACCGTTTGAATCCTTATCCTGCAGTTTTCAGCAGAGTATGGTTACTTACCAGAACCTAATAACACAATCCATGTATGACAAACAACTGGATAGTGGAAGAGGGACTATTTTGCATTTATGTGATGATGTAATTCAGCAGGAAGTAAGCATCAAAACAAATACATGATCGATTATTTTAGTTCTGGTATCATCTTTTCCCCTCTTTCACCAGGTAAAAGAGGTGATTATTTCCTACTTCATTCTTATGGAACAAGGAAAAGCAACAATGGAAGTAGGATTCTAATTCTTCTTTGTTGCTTGTGAGTCCTCTGTTGGCATTTGTAATGCATATTGATAGCTTTTCTTTTCATGTGTGGTCATGTAGGACTTAGACCTCAGATGCGAAGAACTAATCAAAGAAGAGTTTGGTGAAAAATGCGATTTTGAAGTCCATGATGCTGTCCAGAAGTTGGAGAAGCTTGGCATTGTTGTTAGGGTGAGGATTATATTCTTCTTTTCTCATCTTTTTCCTACTACATAACGAAACATAGCCCATAAACTTTGTCGAGTTTCTATCATTGGAAGTTACTACCGGATACAAATACAAAGTTAGACATAAAACAAACTTGGTTTCAAGCAAAACCCAAAAAGAGAATCACCAGTATGTTCTACAACTCTTTCAATGCAGGATAGTGTGGGTAGGATCTTCTGTCTTCCTTTGAAGCGAGCCAACGACATCATTGGCCCGACGACGGAGGAATTAGTTCTCAAGGCCAAGCAAGGCTCTTCTGCCTGAGTTCTCCAAGGTTAAGCTTCCGTGCTCACTTTAAACGTATCCTAAAACACTCTTCTTTCAGTACTAACAGCCTTACCCAAACCCATTTTCATTGCAGGATTTCAACTTATTACAAGCATTCAAGCATCAACAGGTGAAAGATAACCTCCAATTCCTATTCTTTGATGCCTTTCTTTTTTTTTTATTTTTCCTTGAGAAATACTTCAAGTTTGCAATCCAAAAAGAGAAAAAAAAAAAAAAAAAAAATCAAGTGCATGTGGTATATTTCAAACCTTACAACATGTTTTCTTTTGGGCGATTGTTGATGGTTGAAAAGCTGTTTGTAAATAAGTCTTTACAAAATTTGATCACAAAAAGGTTAAGTATTCTTTTTGTTAGAAGCCATTTGAACTCAATTTTGTTGTTAGAAAACCGGATTAGATCGATTAGTTCATTTGGTTTGATAGTGATGTTGGTTGGATTTGTTTTGAATCATGGTTCAAATGGAGAGTCAATTGACTAAATGGGTTGGAGTCATAAGATACAATTATAAAGAAAAAAATGTAAAATACAAATTTGAAAATTTTGATTTATTTGAACTATTTTGTTTATTATAATTATATTGATTGGTATTGTTTTTCAAATTTTATTGTTAGAATGTACGATGTGTTTATATTACTATATTTTATGTTCTTTAATTATTAATCTATCTAAATGCAAGTTACCTTTTTGTTTTTTTTAAAGAAATGAGAGATTATTCTCCTCTTTCATATTTCATTTATAAATGCAAATTATTCAAAAAAAAATTGATAACTTATATTCAATGATGCATTGTTCATCATTTTAAAAACTAATTTGTTCTTTCAAAAAAAAAAAAAACAATAATACCGAACGAACTTCTGTTGTATTAATAAATTTAATAACTTATTTTTAATAATATTTATCAAAAGATGTTGATCACTTTAATAAAAATTATTTATTTTTTATGGTAAATTCTAGTTAAAGTAATCATGATAAAAAAAAGTAAGATTTTGTTTTTTTTCTCATTTAAAAAAATTATTTGAAATATTTTATAGAACATACAAGGCATCGTAGTATGGGAAGGAAAAATGATAGATAGTACTTATCCTATCGAAGATGATGATAAACCAAGCTGAATGGACCCAACCATCATGGACACAAGTCGTTCTAATTTGATTATTTTAATAGAGGGCAATGAAGGCAAATCACAAGTCACTCAATAGTCCTATCTTTCTTCATCATGATCATGAACATACAAACTTATGTTATATTTTGACTTATATATCACATTATTAGAACAAAATTATACCAACAACATTAAAATTTTATGCACTTTTCTAATATGCCTTCAAAATGACATGTTCTTGTAAGCAATGTATCAAAACTTTGTAAAAAAATTTAATAATTTATGCATTAGACTTCTATGAATTTCTCATAAGATTGAAATTGTTCGAGCTTAAAAAAACAATATCATGGGTTATATAATTACAAATTTTGAAAAAAAAAACTTTGGTTTAGACATTTTCTCATGATTGAGAACATGTGATTTAAAAGATAATTCAATTTTATAAGTTATATATGTATCACAAATTAAGAGTAAAATTGTTTTAGTTTGTATACTACATTTTTTATGAACTTCATTTGCAAACAATATTCAACTATATGATCATTTAGATTGTGTGAGTTATGCATATATATTTTTGAATAAAATTTGTAACATTAGAACAAGGCCTCTTGTCATCAAGATCATAAAACTTGAAAACAATCTAATTACATGAGATGTAAATAATAATTTTTAAAGAATTTTCTACAATATAAATAATTGACTTTCATGAGCTTAATCAAGATTATGTCACTTTCAAAATAATTTAATTTTTATGAGCTATATATCATAATTTTGAAACAAAATGTATTAATTTGAGCACTCAAATTTTATAAATTTCACTCTTGATTAAGACTATATGACATTCAATAAAGCTTGATTTTATATGTTAAATTATAATTTTAGAATGATATCATCCAATTTTATTATAAGACCTTTATTGATTTCTCAATATTGATGCTATGTGCCATTAAAAACAATTTTTTGCAAGTTATATGTCATAAATTAAAACAAAATTATCACTTTTAAGTTCTAAACCTTTATGACTTGTCCCATGATGAAAGTCACGTGGACTTCAAAATAATCAAATTTCATGAGTTGCACATGATAAAGTTGGAACAAACTCTAGTGATCTAAGTTGTGCAATCTTAAAAATAGCACACTTCTATGAGTTTGCTAAATATCATTTTTTTGAAACCAAAGTTCTTAACTTGGGCATTGAACTTTTATAAACTTCACAAAAAAAAAAAGATCATTTGACATTTCAAATAACCAAATTTCATGAGTTATAACACAATATTAAAATAAAATTATACATATATGATACTAAACTTTTTATAAACCTTTCTCTTGATCAGAACTTCTTACATTCAAAATATTATGATTTCATGTACTATATATATAACAAACTTTACTTAACTAAGTATTTTATTTCATGAACTTCACATGATCCAATATTAAAAATTAGAACTATATAAATTTTCATCATTATTAAAATTATGCAACCATAAACCAATATGTTTTTATGAGTTATATTTCATAATATTGAAAGCAAATACTTTAGCTCATGTAGAGTTTTATATTATTTCAATATAATTAAAATTAAAAGAATTTTGTTCTAATTTTGATAATCTAATTTATATACATTCAAAATTTAGTACAGAATTATAAAACTTGAGCATTAAACTTTTATTAACTTCCTTCTTGATTGAGACTATGTAACCTAAAATAATATGACTTAGCTAAAGTTCATTAATTTTGAACAAAATTCACTAGTTTCGTATTAGACTTTTACTAGCTTCCTTAGTGACAAGACCATAGGCTTAAAATTGATCAATTTGAGCTATACATAACAATTTTGGAATAAAATTATCCAATTTAAGCAAAAGAAAATTTCTTTTGAAGATGATTTAACAGCAATTTTGTTAGGAATTGAACCATACATCTTGATCATGAGCAAGATTTTAAGACCTTTATAATAAACCAAATTTTTGAGTTATACATCGTATGTTTGAATAAAAAAGTATATATATATATATATACACCCTACGATTTCATGAATCCTCTATAGTTGCATGAATCTCGCCAATTTGCTCATCGTTAAGCAACAAAAATTCAAGTGAACAATGTCGTGTTTTCCCACAAGTGCTCAAAATGACACATTTCTTCATTGTGGTACTCTATCAAACATTTTTTTGAAATAGAAATAAATATTGAATTCATGTTTTTTGTAACAACTATCAAGACCTCTTACATCTAAACCACAATGCAACCAAAACACTCAAATTATACTTGTTCAATGTATATCTAAACCCGATGATACACATCACTAGTTCTATAATTTTTACAAATATATACTATGATACTTCTCATATACAATAGGGTAAAAACATACAAGCATAAAAACAAGACTTTCTATATACATTAGTTATTGAAGCTAATGGACACTAAGAGGAAGAAGAGAGTAGCAGAGCTAACTTCTTGAGATGAAATGCTAAAGGGCTTCATTGTCATACAAGGACCGCATGTCGAGTTCCTTGGAGGAAGAAGACAATGTCATAAATGCAACCACGATTGATTGCATACCAAAGCTAACTTCCTGAGATGAAATTCTCCAGGGCTTCGTTGTCATACAAGGACCCCATGTCAAGTTCTTCAGAGGAAGAAGACAATGTCATCAATGCAACCATGATTGATCGCATGCTAGGTCTCAACTGGGGGTTCTCATGGGTGCAAGCCCTAGCAAGTTGGGCCATCTACGAGAGATAACCATTGCAATGTGATATTTGTCAATCAAAACAAATATATAACACAACTATTATAACAATGGTGTTAACCTTAATGATCGATTCAATTGGGTAGCTGTCACCAAGTCTGACATCAACTAGAGTTCGTAGTTCATCCCTTGGATCTTGGTGTTTGAGAGCACCTTCAAACTATGTTGGTAAATGCAATGCAATTAATAAAAAGGAAATGCCAAGAAGTAATTTCAAACTTAATGTAATAATCAGATTTAAAGGTTATGTTATGTAATATTAACCAAGGGGAGTGTTTAGTTAAGCAACATGTAACATGATATTATTTTAAAAATATTAAATATAAAATATGATGACATTATAATATTATTAAAAATTATAATTTTAACATTAAAAAATAACATGAAAAATTCATCCAAATTTAAATGACATTTAGATGTTAATCATCTTAATTTTAAATACAAGAATAAAAGATTAATTAAATAGTATTGCATCAAATAATAAAAATATATCAACAAGTTTCATATAGAATTGATAACAAAATAATATTATAATTTAGATGTCAATTTTACTCAAATAACACTGAACAATATATCCCCTTAACATTTTAAGTATTTTTGTTTCACATCTTCTTTAAATACATCACTAAACTACATGATTTTACCAAACAAAGTTCAAACAACGTCTAGATGTTATATATCTCAGTAATGAATAAAGAAACAAGAAACTATTTAGATAATATTAAAAAAATATATAATCATCATAACCTATTACTACTTGATCTATAGACTTAAATAATTTTTTATGAGAGATGGAAATGAAAAGGAGTCATGACAGGCGGATTGTGGATAAGAAAACCTACCAAAGTTACCAGGCTTTTGGTATCATTAGAAGATCCATTTGTCTTGATTATAGCTTCCTTGGCTGAAATAAGCTCATAAAGTACAACGCCAAAAGCATAAACATCCACCTTAGGAGAAACATCACCATACTTGGCATATCTAAGAGAGTAGAATTTGATGGTCATTCAACCCATATGAAAATTGAGTTATCAATATAAATAATTTGTGATCTACTTGTTTTATTTATATATATATATATACTCATAATAGATGTGTTCAGCCTTCAAAGAGTAGCCAAAAAATAAAAATGTTTTCCAGTCATTTCAGATGTCCTAATGATATTATCTCCCTATTCAAGTTGAAGTCACAATTCAAAACTAAATTTTTCCAGAATTTAAGTTTTGGCTTAGGTACATCATCTGTCAAATAGTCTTAACAAATGTGGCATGAAATAACAGTTTGAATGGTTCAAGATGGAACTAGAGAAATACAGTTGGAGTTAGGTTTGTTGATCCCTTAAGAACAAAATAATTTTCCTTGTAATTCTAGGTTAGTTTAGGTTTAAGGCATCAGGTTCAACATGCATATCCACTGAAGCTTTGTGAGCAAATAACAGTTGGGCGATTTGTTGTTTCAAATGAACAGGTTGGATGACTTATAGAAGAAGTAGAAGTGATTCAGTGAGTTTCTTACTCTGGAGGCATGTAGCCAAAAGTTCCAACAAGCCTTGTCTGCAAGGATGTACTTCTAACTTCAGCAAGCTTTGCTAATCCAAAGTCTGAAACCTGCAATGTTTATGTTACATCAAAATCAACTCACAGCCACATAATTCTAATAATGGTAGTTACAACCTTTCCATGCAAATTATTATCTATCAAAATGTTCTCTGATTTGATATCTCGGTGTATGTACAATTGAACAGTATGTTCATGGATGTACTCGAGGCCCCTTGCTGAATCTAGGGCAATTTGCACTCTAGCAGACCATGGCAGAGGATCTCTTCCTGTAGATAATTGTACAACAATCAGAGCATTCAGAAATTTGAAGGACAGCAAACAATGAATAAGCTTCATTTGAAAAATATGCCACCAAAATTAACAAATGCTTTACCTTTGGACCCACGTAAATGTTGTTTCAGGTTTCCATTCTCAATATATTCATAAACAAGGAACAAAGATCCCTCCATACAAAACCCAATGAGGCGCACCTGCACCCATTGGCAAAATTATTAGTTCTTTATAGGAGCTTGCTTATTCTGTTCAAAAACATCACCATCAGAGGATGCAAAGCTTTGAAACCATGACATTTTTACATTGGATAACACTTTTAGAAGGGGAATAATGTTGTTCATGTTGGCGATGACAAAGGGTTGGTTTGGAGCAGCTGTTGCTCAATATTATATCCATTAATTAATAAGTTGTCTTAAAAAACATATGTATGCTTGATAAATATGTTGTCAAATATCATTTAGTGAAAGAACTACTTTTTAGTAAAAGAGTAAAATGAATGTTTTTAGTTTTATTTTGAAAATCAAAATACGTTTGCATTTAGCATTTTTTTATGTGAAATTTGGATTGATAAAATGTTTCAAAACATAATCAGACAAATGTCTGATCATATTTCAAAACTCGCTTCTGAAAAAAAAAATGTTTACAAAAGGCATGCCAAATGGAAGCTAAATTTCATAAATGCAGAAACGAAATAGTAGCTTACCAAATTTGAGTGATGAACATGAGTTAGAACTTTTAGTTCAGCACAAAATTCTCTAGATGCTTCCATATCCATTTTCTTGATAGCAGCTTTCTGCAAGAACGAAGTCATGAATATTTAAAGAATTGTATTGATTATGGAGAAAAGAAGGGGATACACTTACAGTAAGCATCAATTAAAAGATTACATACAACATGGGTAGCATTCAAGCATATTATAATATTCTATAATTCCGTGGTGAAATATACCATACATGCAACTACTTCAAAATGAACATGCAAAACCCAAGTGGCGGCTTATACTATAATACAAAAGAAAACATAGAAAGTCATAAGCCATTTGTCTACCTCAGCCTTCATTGCTAAATTCCAAATGCCTATTTTATCATCTTCCATTCCTTGATTATCTTCTAAAATGTTAATCACCGAATCCAGGTGAAACATACAGCTTACATATAACAACTTTGTCAATGAACCATTTTTTGGTACCTAAATTACCCTTCAAGAAAAGCCATATTAGTCCCTGTAGTTTGTATAATTGTGCAAATAGGTTTTTGCACGAAATGTAATTGAAGTAGAAAAAATATTAAAGTAGCTAGGTACTACGTTTATGAAACCATAGGACCAATTTGACTATTATACAATCAAACTACTTCCACAACAAGACAAACATAAGAGAGACATCTACAATTAACCCTGATTTTTGTAATGAGAACTCATGAAGTACCAAAAATTATTTTGAATTTCAGGTGAACTTCAGAACATCAATTCCTCTTGCAGATTGAATGGAAAGTATGATCATTGATCACTGAGGACATTTATACAAGTAGAGGGAAAGCTCAGCCATCTTTTACTAGAACTGGTACAGATCTTGAATACCTGAACTACAAAACCTAGAACTAGGAAGAATCAACGATTATGCATGCTTTAAAATCCTATAATATAGCGCTTAGAATGAGGAAGACTATGGTTATACTAAACATTTTGAATTTTATGAAACATGAAATCAGTGGGAAACTAAATGTTTCTGAGTACAGCTCATGAGATCTGGAAAGGTCTACCACACCTATTCTAGATGCTAGATGCATATTTGATTATGAGATCACACTGCAAACTCTTCTAGCTAGTAAGGTATAAATTTAATTAACTTATAAAACTTCAATTTCAACTGCAGTGAGGATGCAGCAAAGCTCACATTTATGGAGTTTTTGAGGTCATCACTTTCCTCGAAAAGCCACACTTAAAATGGAGGTTTTAGAGGATAACAAGGTCAAGCAAAGTTCACAAATGGTAATGAATCGAAAAGAAGTATACAGCACTGTTGAAATGGGAAGATATCATTCTTTCAAACCACACTAGATGGCTTATATTGTTAGCATTGCCAGTCAATACAAGCTGTTCATAGGCTCTTCACTACATTAAATGTTACATCAGGAAAAAACCCTATTCAGAAAAAAGAGTCAGAGCTTCGTACCTAAGTTCATGCAGATACAAATTATTCCGGGAGATAATATTGTGATATGAAAAAAGAATGAACGATTGTTGAGAACAGCTGTTGCAGATAGAACAAGTGTTGAAACCAGATAATCCTTAAAATGAATATCAATAGGAAGGAACCTATAAAACTCTGATGCAATAACAAATCTGACAACTGCATTACAAATGATCCAATCAACATGACAGCAGAAAGACATTGAAGCGAATGGGTACTTTGTGAAGGAAAAATTAGAATTTCTTGATCAGCTGTTCTTAACATCTTGAACGCCACTAAAAAATGTTCTGACCAAGGGAGTACCTACATCCAGATGTCAGGAAACAGTGAGCAAGCGACTCCAAAACAGACCAGCTTGCGGGGAAGTATAAATGTACCTTCCAGCCTGTACATTGATTTCTTTCGTATTTTTTTCCTTGCTTAAAATTTCAGATGCTTAGGACTTTCTCAATCCTAAGAAATTAGTTGAGAGGTCAAAATCTTCCAACTTTGGAATCTATTCCTGCAAAATTGTACGTGTTGCTGTTTATATTAGAAGGGCCAATCCCTTCCTGTGGTAAACCAAACCAGCATATACAATAACGGCTTCTTTCTTATTTTATTCCTTGATTAAAATTTCAGAAGCTTAGGATTTTCAAACTCCATAGGAGAGGTCAAAATCTTCCAACTTTGGAATCTCTTCCTGCATAAATAGTATTCACACAGTTTATATTATAAGAATAAATTATCTCAAATCTCTTCCCTATGACAAACCAAACCAGTATGACAATGAGTTCTTTCTTATTTCTCCTTAAAATTTCACGTGCTTAGGATTTTCTGGATCCTTAGGAGCTAGTCGAAGGGAAAAATCTTCCAACTTTGGGATCTCTTAATGTATAAATTGTACCCTATGCAGTTTATATTAGAAGGGTGAGTAATCTCAAATCTCTTCCTGTCACAAACCAAACCAGCATGTACAACAAGTTCGTTCTTATTTTTTTCCTTGCTTAAAATTTCAGATTCTTAAGATTTTTTAAATCCTTAGGAATTAATTGAGAGGTCAAAATCTTCCAAATTTAGAATCTCTTCCTGAACAAATTACACCTCATACAGTTTATATAAGAAGGTTGGGTTATCTCAAATCTCTTCACAATTTTGCATTAAAGTATTTTATTTTAGCATCTTCTGTATTTTTCTCAAGGTTGAAATGAATTCTAGCATACAATCATCCTTTACTATTTGCATCCCAATTGAAAAATTCCACTAGTTTAGCACTGCTGCAACTGCATGTCATCCAAACCTCTCCTAAGGTCGGCCAACATAAGATTCTTTTGGATGCCATCTCTCAGTTGGTGACAATTACCTCCAATGCAACATTAAAAGTTTGCTCATCTGCATTTGGATAAGCAGCACATGCATCATTGAAGTAGACAAAGGAAAAGGTCCATTCTAAGTTTTGAAAGATCTACGCCATAGTGAGAGGGCTCTTTTGAAGGGCTCGATACAAGTTTAATTTGCTAGTGTTTTTTGCTTCCCTTTTGGGGGCGCGGGTGCTCCATTTCCTTCATGAAAATTTGTTTTCTGCCACTAGTGAGCCCTAAGTGATATCTTTAATTCCCTATGTATCAGTTTCAACCTCTCTTTTCTTGCTCCCCTTGCTACTACTTCCATCTCAGTGGAAAATGTATGCCCAAAGGGACTTGACGACCACATGTCACCTTATCATAATGTTTCTTTTAATACTAATGCCTTGTAGCTTTCTATATAGGGTGCGTATAATCTTGTGATGCCCTTCTTCACTTCACTTTGATCTTGTTGTTAGTGTCTCACCTTAGGAACTCTTGCTAAGTGAAGTTATGGCAAGTATGCCTCCAAGAGTCGGAATGCAGGTACCTACCATTGAAGCAAATCCCCCTTAGCATCCCATGATGGCTATCATAAGGAGGACTTCTCCAAAGATAAATTGGCTATGATTACATTGTGCATTTAATTTCTTGTCTTGCTCTTCTTATTGTTGCCTTGGTAGACCTTCTAGAGCTTCACAGATGAAGAAGCTCATCAAGCACGAGCCACAAGGAATATAGCCACTAACCAAGTAAATCTATCTTAAATGGTCCATTAGGGGTGAAATTTTTGTGAACTCTAACATTAAACCTTTTTTCTTTATACATGGGGTTAATGTGGATAACTTTAATGCTCTTCATACAAACCCGAGCACATGATGAAATCTAATTAGTTGATTCTTGCCTTACTTTTTTGTGAATGTTCTATGGAGTTCTGTGTAAAATTCATTATGGGGTTAATGTGGATAACTTTAATGCTCTTCATACAAATGCGAACACCCATGAAATCCAATTAGTGGATTCTTGCCTTTCTTTTGTGAATTTTCTATGGAGTTTTGGTAAAATCCATGTTGGGATTTGTGTGCACAAACAATGTGTCTATGAGGAGTGGAGATAATGACAAGATTTGCTATAATGAGGTGAGCTGCTAGAGTTCCTTACCAAATCCCTAATTCATGATGGGGTTAATGTGGATAACTTTAATGCTCTTCATACAAATCCGAACATCCATGAAATCTAATTAGTGAATTCTTGCTTTGCTTTCATGAATGTTCCATGGAGTTCTGTGTAAAATCCATGATGGGATTTGTGTGCACGAACAACAAGTCTACGAGGAGTGGAGATAATTGCAAGATTTGCGATAATGAGATGAGCCACTGGAGTTCCTTACCTCTTGGTCCTAAGGATGACATGCATGTGGATTCTCACTCTGATGCCTCTTGTAAAAACCATGATATGGTGTTTTCTATGGATGGCTCATCAGTGATCTCGTCACTAGGCAATGACTATTTTGAAGAGCTAGAGCTCAAAGAGTAGCTACACAACTAAGGATGGAAGATTCCTACAAAAAACTAAGGCAAGCAAGTGTTAGGTACGTTGGGTGTGGTGTGATGTGTGTTGAGTTTAGCTTTACTAATCTAAGTCACTCTGAGGGTGACCAGGGAGTGTACAATGCTCCTATTAGTCTTCCACCTTCCTTGCATGTAAGTTTGAAGTCTATGTCCCTTAGGGACCAACTTGAGCTTACATTCTTCTTTGAGATCAGTTCAAGCTAGAACATGGAGTAAGCCAATCATAGGCAACACACATCAGCCATTGCCTAAATGCTTGGTAGATATTTAGGCTAGTTAACTTGTTTGAACTTTTTCTTCTCTTCCATCAACCAATGTATAATTGTTCTGGATGATGATACCATTGAAAAACTAAGGCCCAATTTGAAAATATGATTGTGCATTAGATCTTTGGGAGAACATTTCCTTTCCATTGGATTTTAACTAACTTGCTATGGAGGTATTGTCACTTTAATAGTTTTTGTGTGGCAAACCATGAAATAAATTACTTTTTACTTCACTTCAAGTTCAGTGAGGATAGATACTAAATTTGTTTAGTGAGTTCTTGGTTTAGCACAAGTTAGGTACTAAGCTTAGATAAATGTTCACGCAACTTCTCCTTACCCAAAGCTGCCTTCATAAAAATTCACATCTAGCTTTGCTTTCTTGGCCTCCCTTTTTATTTTATGCATGAAATAAGCCTATGCTGAGTTGCTCAAGCTAACACACTTATTTCCTATAATGTTGTAATGCATAGACTAAAAAGGAATATTTTTTTGAGTCTATGTCAAAGTCAATTTGAATAAGCCTCCTCAACTAAGGATTTCAATTAGTGCAAAGTATAGGAAATTTTACCGAATATTTGATTTCAAAGGTGTTACTATTATTTGTTATTTGCACAGTCATGTTGGCCATAAATCTGATTGTTTTTCTCATAATCTGTCACACCCTTACAATATTAATTCATTTAGACTAATTGATGTCTATCGAGTAGCTCAATGCAAATGCTACTACCAAAGCCTAATTCAGATAACCCAGTTTTGATGATGCCAAGTTTAGCACCAATACTATTCCCTTGCCTCACACCATAAAGTTTTCCCCTCTAGAGTACTTGTTTAGACAATACCTACCTTTTGGTTTAGAACCAAATGGTCTTCAATCTAGGTTTTAAAGTTATTTCAACACAACTCCCTCAATGTAGATAAGGTTGGCCCATGGATTGTTGTTGCTCCTAAGAGGAAGAAAAAACCTATTTAATGCAATCTCAACTTTGGAGGTTAGGCCCCAAACCCCCTTAAAGACAAACCCAATAAGCTGGCTCATAATGGGTCATCCAAAAGCAAGAAAACTATCACCTCTCCTCTCATTATTTGTAAACACGCCTTGAAAACATACAAGTGGACTTTTAAAAACCAAGCTTCCTTTGAATCTACCTCTCTCTTGTGGCTTCCTCCTTCCCTGAAATTGCTCAAGGAACCTTCTAAACTCTCGAGAATCTCTTTGGCCATTTCTATGATTGATAAAGGTAATACTCTAGTCTCTTCTCTATGAGCAAACCTCCTTCCAAAGACAAACCCAATAAGCTAGCTCATAATGCTTCATCCAGAAGCAGAAAAACTATCGCCTCTCCCCTCATTAATTGTAACCACACCTTGAAAACTTCCATGTGGATTCTTAAAAACCAAGCTTCCTCTAGATGTACTTCCCTCTTGCACCTTCCACCTTTCCTAATATTGATCAAGAACCTTCTAAATTCTCAAGAATCTCACTAGTCATTTTTGTGATTGATAAAGGTAAAGCCCCAATCTTTTCTCCGTGAACAAACTTCTCAGTCCTTGTGTTCATTGATGACCCTTGACTAAGCATAAACTTAAGAAGACTAAATCTAAGACCTCTATTAGGGAATTTTGTCCCTCCTCAACCCACAGTTATGATCAATGTCCTATTCTGGATCTATCAAGGGGCTAAACAGGCTACCTCACAGAATCCCCAAAACCTCCCTTTTTAATTTGTCTCATTTAAACCCAATTCTAGACATTCTCTTGCTAATAGGTTGATTTATTGGTTGGTTGTAATTGGGATATCACTCTCTGCTTTAGTTCACAAGTAGTAGTATTCTTTTGCTTTGGATTCCTAACCTTATTACCCCTTGGGTTATTCTTTTGACTAAATAGGCTATTACTATTGAAATCTCCTAAGAGATATAGCCTAAGTGGATTATCACAACGATTTATGCACATGATGATCCTTACGCTTATCAATCCCTTTAAAATGAACCTATCTCTATCCTTTGATGGCTCCTAAATAATTGTGGAAGGGATTTCAACTATGTCCTTTTGCAAGTTGAGTATAAACGTGGAAAACTCCTCTATTTTGATACTACATAAGTGAACTTTTCCTACTTAACATTTTGGACCTATATGGCCTGCTCTTTAAGAGGCCCTATCTTCACCTTCTATAACAACAAGGGTTCCTAATGTTTGGTCATACCTTGATCAAATTCTCTTGAATTCTAAGGACCTTCCCAAGCTTCCAAAGTCAAAGGTCTATTATGACACCTACTCTGGGTTAAATCACTATCCCTTTCTCTCCAACTCTTGAGTCTTTTCTTTAGAGTTCACTCTTGCCAACTCAAGTTTTTAAACATTTGGTTATCATTCTCTCAATCTAAGAAAATTATTTCCCAATTTAGGCCACCCCTTCCAAGGGATCTCCTATTGTCATGCTCACTCATAAATATGCTAGAACAAAATTATTTCCCAATTTAGGCCACCCCTTCCAAGGGATCTCCTATTGTCATGCTCACTCATAAATATGCTAGAACTCAAAATTGCCTCCATTGTTGGAGTAAGATAGGAATTGGAGATATTTTCTTGTTGTTCAACCACTTAATAGGCCTTTTCTTTAGAGTCCACTCTTGCCAACTCAAGTTTTAAACATTTGGTTATCATTCTCTCAATCTAAGAAAATTGTTTCCCAATTCTAGGCCACCACTTCCAACGGATCTCCTATTGTCATGCTCACTCATAAATATGCTAGAACTCAAAAGTGCCTCCATTGTTGGAGTAAGATAGGAATTGGAGATATTTTCTTGTTGTTCAACCACTTAATAGGCCATATTGATTCACTCTAGCTTAACAAGGCCAGCGATTTGGGGCTTTTCACGATTGAGTAGAATGAACTGCTTGTTCGCATGCCAACTATAATTCTTCACTTGCCTACCCTAAAACCAAGTGGGGTGACGGAGGGCCAAGGTCCAATGGCTCTCTCGTAGGGACGATAATTCTCTTTTCAAAGCTACCAATGCACATAAGCAAATCATCCTTGTGAAGATCAATGATGGTTCCTAATTTGCCTTATAGCACAATATGCTAAATATTTTTCTCAAATTCTTCCATTAGAAATGTATGAAAGACCCACCACCTCTCCATTAACTTTCTCTTTCTTAGGCATTATGGAGTGTTGTCTAGTGATTAAGTTGATAATCTTTATGCTGATGTCACCAAGCACAAGATTCTCCAAGTTGTCAAGTTCCTTGCTCCCAACCATGCCCTTGGTAATGAGGAGATTATTAAATCCTTTGTTAAAAATTATTAGATATTATGGGTTTTTATTTTATTTCTTCCATTCATAACTTCTTTTGTAGTAGAGAATGTCACAACATTGGCAAGACACAACAATTGTGCTTCTCCCAAAAATAGATGGGGTAGTCAAACCTAATTAGTTTATGTAACAAAGTCTATAAAATAGTTGTGAAAATCGTTGTCCTCAAAAAGAAGTTGTTTTTGGGCCAACTAGTTACCCATGAACTTGGCTTTCTTCCCCAAGAGATCCAATGCCGATAATTGCAATATTGTCAAAAAACCTTTTCATTGTTTGGAATCAAGTTCCTCTTTGGTTAGTCTCATGTCTTTGAAGGTGGGCATGGAGCAAGTTTTTAACAAGGTTACCTGGCCTTTATCTTCCCTAACTAATATTGCAATTGGAAAAGTAAATATCCTCCTTCCTACTTATCTTTGTGCTTCAATGGGGGAAGAACTGATTGAATTCTTAAGAAAAAAGGGCTCAAACAAAAATAAGCTGTTTCTCTGTATCTTCTCATTCTCAATTCAAAGCCTTATTATTAGTGTAGCAACTCATGAAGGTTGGGGTCGTATCTAGTATTCGTGTTGCTCCTTTTCCCCCCTTATTTAACAAGCGCTATTTGCAAATGATGTCCTTCTTTACTCTATCACTTGCTTTCAAGTCAAGGAGCTATCAACCAAAAATTGACACTAAGAATAAAAGGTCAAGAAATCAAAATTGTCACTGCATTTTAACAACAATCATCAAAAAATGAAAGAAGGATTGCTAATAACTTTCACATATGTTCCTAATTAGGAGATAGGTATCTCAGGAATTCAACTCACTACCTTTTAGCCTTTACTTAAGGATTGTGCACATCATTGATATGATCAGGTCCATACTTATGTCTTAGGGGGCTCTGGCTTCATTTTTTATAGGCCTTTTTGACCTCATTAAAAGCACCCACACCACCATCCTTATGTACTCCAAGACTTATTGTTTGATTCTATTAAAAACCCTAGAAAACATTAAGATATTGGCTCAAAACTTTCTATTGGATGGCAATAAATTCTAATCATTCTCTTCACTATCTTGCATGAAAGTCTATTTACAATCCTAAAAGAACCATGATAGTCATGGTAATGATAGACTTAAGGATTAGAGAACCATACTTATGTCCAAGCTAGGCTTCTTGAAGACTCCTTTAGCTATGGGGCCCATTTGCCCATGATAACTCTATATGCAAGCAAGATAATGGTGTGGGTTGGCATATTTTGACTATTGCTCAACTTTATTTACAATGGAGGCTTCTTGGTCCACCTTGTGGATAATTGACATGTTTTCTCATTTTTTTCATAGTTAAATAGCAAAAATGATCCTATTGCTTGACCAGACCTTCTTTGCTAAGTGTGACACCCTCACTTGGAGTTAACAAACACTAGACATGCCCTTACTTCAATGCTCTACAACAATCCCTTTGTTGGCTCCTTAGCAATTAACAGTTCGGTTTGAAAATTCAAAATGCAACCTCGTCATTGTACTTCTCTTTGGTTGAATTTTCACAAGGCATGGACTTTTCAACTTAAAAACTCCTTCTGCTGTGGGGCCTATTTGTACCTGGTAACTCTATGTGCAAAATAGAATGCTACCTTAACTCATTTTAAACAATTTCATGGTGTGGGTTGGCATCTTTTGATTATTGGTTGACATTTGTTACTATGGAGACTACTTGGTCCAACTCTTGGAGGATGAACGAACTTCCTCATTTCCTTCATAGGTTAATAGTAGAAAGGATCTTTTTGCTTGATCAGATCATTTTTATTGATGGTAGCACCCTCACTTGGAGTCTAACAAACACCACACATACCCCCCCACCTCATGCTCTACAACAATCTCTTTGTTGGGTCCTAACAATCAACAACTAGGTTTGGAAATTTGAAATCTAACCTCGTTATTGTACTTCTCTTTGGTTGAATTCCCAAAAGGAAATCTAGACCTTTGATTAGCTTTATAGGTGATACATCACTCCGAATAGTCTATGTTCTTAGGGATGCAATGTGATTGAGATCATTGATCATGCATTTTGTTGGTCCCAAAGGCTTCATAGGTTCTCTATGTTATACAAACATTTATTCTTTATCATGTCCACCACACATGCCCCCACCTCATGGTCTACAACAATCTCTTTGCCGAGTCCCTGAAAATCAACGATTGGATTTGGAAATTCAACATTCAACCTCGCTATTATAGTTCTCTTTGGTTGAGTTGTCACAAGGAAATCCCGACCTTTGACCTCGCCATTCATCATGTACTTTGTTAGTGCCCAAAGGCTTTGTAAGTTCTCTATTTTATACAAACAATATATTCCATATCATATCTACGTAAAAGTATTGTACTTCCTTTATCTCTTTCACAAGAATAGACACATAACAACAAAGTTAACTTGCTTATAATTGCCATTGCATTAGCATTGTATTACATTTCGAAAAACAACAATGTGATAGTGCACTTTAACCGAACTTATCCTCTTACAATTGGTGCTTCTTTACTCGTGTTGCTGCTTCCTATCTCAATGGTATTTTTTAGCCAGGAGATCTTGAATCTAATCCTATGGGCTCCCCCCTTTCCCGCCTCCCTCACTCCCAATTGAAAGCTAGCTTAAAGCGAATTTTAATATGATTATATCTCCATTAGGGGCAGTTGTTGCTCACAATTACACTCCTCTCTTACCTTCATCACTAGTCAATGACTTACTACCTTTGCAGCATCTTTTGCAAAGGCTTATGCTTCATAGATTATAGTCTCACTAATTACCTCTTTTTCTAGCAACCTTTATAGAGTTTGGTTTGATGGTGATTATTCATTTATAGCTGCTAAGCTTTACTACGATCATTTAGAGCCAAACCTCGACTCCAAATTTACATAACTTGTTGGCTCCACTACTAGTTTTCCTTATATTAGTGTAACTCAAGCCATTATATGAGCGAAAAACATAATTGATTTTTACATCCATAAAATAACTTGTTTGAACTTTAGGTGGGAAAGGGTACACCTCTTTCCAATTTTTTTGTAATTCTTGACAAGGTTGGAGCTTAGAAGTAATTAATAAAGATCCCTCTCCCTGAGGTTTACATACGAAATTTCTATTATAAAAATTGTTAAAGCCTCAAAATCCTTAATACATATCCTTCTTTTTCTCTTTCAATGAGTCGACTTGGAAGGTTTTTCCCTCTCACATTATTATGAGAAGTGGTTTAATTAGATGGAAACAAAGTCTCTATTTTTATGAAATATATGCATGCTTCTCTACACATTAAGTTGGCTAGATGCCAAAGTTGATGAAATTTTGGAATGATCCTCCACATATTGGTTAGAAAATCTCATCACTCTATGAGCTCCTTTTAGTGCACTATGATAATCAATCCAAAAATAAATATTAGTAATATGATTCCTTCTTATAATAGTGATATTATTAGCACTACTATTATAGGAATTTTCATACCAATGATTATCTGGCCCAAAGATAGAATCAAAATGATCATATTGGAATATAATGAACTTAAAAAGAAAATTAAAACATTATGATTCATTCATTACCAATGCACAATACCTATTACTTTGAAGTGTATCAAAACACCTAAGAGAATTTTGTGTTTTAAGATAAAACTTATATCATTGGCAAATATAAATCTTAGGTAGCCTCTCTCTCTCTCTCTCTCCCTCCCCCTCCCCCTCCCCCCTCTCTCTCCCTTACCCATCTCTTCTTTTCCTTTCCTCCCCACCCATCTTGGTTTTCCCCCACCATTATCAATCTCTTCCTTTTATATATGTCTATCAACATTGAAAAGCCATACTTTTATTAATAAAAAAATATTATGAGATTATTATCATGCAATACAAATTACAGATCTTGTAAGTTCTTATAGATTGATAATGTTAGATAAACTTGCACTTGGTTTTATTGTTACAAAAAAAAAGTAAATAATTGTCCTCTTTCTCAATAACAATAAAAAGGGTGCTGAACATGTAAATACCATTATATTTAATGAATCAAGAAGTAGTACGTTCAGTCTCAATGTTGGCCCTTATGCAAACAATCTCAAGATACAATAAGTTTCTTTATGCAAAATTAATTCAATCTATTGATGGGATTCAAATTAAGTGGATCATAAAGTTAAAAACAACTGCTAAAAAACCAAAATATTTGAAGATATTAAAGTAATAGATAGAAAAGCATTCATGTGAACAATCATATGACATCAAGAACAACCTCCCCTCTTAGTTCAGCATAATAAACAGCTCCAAATCCACCTTCACCAATTTTATTAGCTACATCAAAATTGTTTGTAGCTTTAGCCAACTCTTCGTAGGAGAATTCCATGGATTTGTCAATTGCAATGCCAATAAGTGGATCGCTAAAACCACCAAGAGGTGTTAAAACTGGAATTCCTGTCATAGGTGGTTACAATTAATCAAAAGAATAATTAATATTTTAAAATCAGAAATTTATATCATTACATTCTACTTGTGAAGACAATCTACAAACCTTGGTGAGCATGAGAAATACAAAATAATAAAAAAATATTTTGTGACAAATAAAAATAATGGTTTAACATGTGAATTAATTCAAGACTAAACTCTAATGGCAGACTTTATCATAGTTGTTCAAAATCATGAACAAATGATTTAATGGAAACATTAATAATATTTTGACAAGAGTTCAAGGAAAGTTAAAGGATTATTTATAGATGATTAAAAAAGCATAATCTAATGAAGAAACTAATTACTTGAAGTTAGCTAACAGCACATTTGCTTAAATAATCTCACATTGACACACCAACAAAAGATAATAAGAGGGAAAAAAAAAATCTTAATGAAGCAATTACCATAATGTATATTTGAGACATTTTCAGGTTGTGACACAGGTAAGGCAACCTGATTTCTTTTCTTTTTCCAATAAAGCAAAATAAATAAGCAAATAGCCACCAAAATCACAGTTGCTCCTGCTACACAAATTCCTAAAATGGCTCCACTTGATATTCCTGCTTAAGCTCACAGAAGAAGGCTATGAATTTTCCCAAGTAATCTGCTAGAATGACATGAGAACTGAGAATCGATGACCAACCAGATGAACTGCTGCAAATCACATCAATCAAGGCATATCAGAGTCAAAGATGCTATATAGCATGGACAAGAAATTGAGAAATTTTAAAATGGTCAGTTTACCTTGAAGTGAGAGGACGATAGCTTCCAGATAAATCTGCAAACAAGAAAAAAGGAATTGCTATAAAATTCCTAAACAAAGGAATGATGACAGCTCTGCATATGCAGCACTTAGAATATATGAAAAAGAACAAGTTAATAGCTTCAAAGGATGCACCATTCACTCTCAGAATCGATCATTCAATAGATACCATGCATTCTCAGAATGGATTGTTCGATAGAGGAGTTGGAAAGGTTACTAGATATTTCATAAGCAAAATTCATCTTTATCCATATTTATGATGGCTATATCTTACATTGAGGATATCAATGTTACAATAAATAATAAATAATGCCATGTCAATTAGCCTACTTATTTAGGCATTAATTTGATCAGCAGGGACCAAAGTCAGCTTATTTCATACTTAAAGTGGGCACCATAAACCAAAAAACATAAGCTTATTTATGGATGCCACTTAATCATATATTAAAGCTTCTAAGTTACATTCAATACCAAATGTGAAACTAATCTAAATCTCTGTTATTTAACAATTATTTTCTCGATTAAGAGTTGCATCTACATAACCCAAAACTCCGATTGATTATAAAACTTCCAAGTAACCATTGAGTATCACGTCACCCATTAAAGATGTCAATGCATTAACTTGCCTTCTATGCTTTGTTGACAGTAATCCAATTACTCACACATGGATAGCCACTCTATGGGAACTACGTGTCGATCACTTGAACCAAGCATAAGTGGCTTAAAGAAAGTTTACCAAGAAAATTAAATATCATTCATGCTACAAGCCACCAAACCTCATCAAGCATTCTCTAAGTTTACCAAACTTTTGTTGAACCATATTAAGACTCCATATTATGTTTAACTTTGGGCTAATTATATTCTTGTTGCAATCAACAATCTCAATCCAACTGAAAATCCTATACACATTATCAATCATACTCTCCTTAAATTTGAAAATCTCCTAACCAATGAAGGTGAAAATCATATTATAACATTATTAAAGTCAACTTGTACCACCACATCTTTTACATAACATGTGATTTACACTTCAATTATTCTATCATAGATGACCAAACCATGTAAACTATGAAATAGTCACTTGTATTTACACGATTCAATTAAAGTTTATCAATAGCATAAAGTACCATATGCACCACTTGAATCTACAAAAGTTCTTTCAATTAGCTTAGCCATGGAAGTGACATCAAAAGATCCGCAAAAGCATTATCACAAGAATCACTTAGTCCAACCAAACACAACATTGATGTCACCTATTAAGAGAGCTTAAGAGACCCAACATTATACCCTAATACACCCTTAAATAGATATCCATCAATTCAAAATTTAAGCCTATGAATAGTGATCATTTAATCATATTTTGAGAATCTAATACCATGTTTCATTTTCACCATAAAACTAATCTACCTATAACTTGTACTAAACACAAACCCTCCTCTCCCTTCCACTTATCTTAACATATATAAACCTTAGTGTACTACACAATAAGATTCCTATTGAATTTTGCAACAACAATATGACATTAAGCCATCGAAGTAAATATTGAAAACACTTATTACTATATTTTTGAAATGGCAGCAGCAAACTGCACCAATATATCAAGAGAAGCTAACAAACCTTTAGTGGGGATAAACACAAACCCTTTCCCGGCGCTAAAATTCTTGCCAGGATTGTACCTTTGCAGCAAGTCTTCTTTCCCCAAAAACCCATACCCGGCAGCCAGCGATCTGAGGCTATCTTCACCTCTCAGTGGGTACGTCACAAACAATCCATAGTCTTTCGACACTGACTCGTCTCCGCAAAAGCAAGTAACAGCCACATTGACCTTGGAGCCACTAGGCATCCCCGTGGGCGGGTACCTGTTAAGCAAGGAAAGCACATCGGAGTTGCTGAGGTTGGCGTAATCATAGCCGGCAATACGGTCATAGTTTTCCTCCCCAACGGTCACGTAGGAGAAGGTACGGCCGAGGAAGTCACCGTTGATGCAGTCGCAGGGGAAGGAAATATTGATGCGGGAGCCTGTCAAGATGCTGCCTCCATCGATGATCCCATCGTTGTACTGGAGGATATCGCCGTAGGAGGCGTTGCCGAATATGGAGGAGACGTGGGATAGGGTGGTGTTGGGGGAAACGTAGTAGGAGGCCAGGGCAAGCTCGCATCCCCTCGAGCAGGTGGATTCGGTCAAGGACAGGATCGATGCGAGTAAAGGGAGGAGGAAGAGATATCTGGATGTTGGCATCTTCTCAGAGGACAAGGGGAAGAGATCGAGAACCGCAACCATATTTTTTTTTTACCAGGGTGGGGTCCAGGGAAGCATCCTTCCGCCGTCGGCCGAGGAAGACCAAAAGAGGAAGACGACGGCAATGCTTAACTGGAAGCAGGAAGAGGAGAGCTACGGTGGAGCAGCCATATGTGGCGAGTGAAACGGTTAATCCACACACAACGGTCCAATCCGGTGTATTTTCTTTGAAGATATTAAAAATATATTTTTATTAATATTTTTAACTCAAATTAATATTTGTTTAAAGTTTAGAATGTGTTTGTTAATAAATTGTGAATATATAAAAAATGATTAAGACGGATTATATGTCAAGCTAATCATCATCACTGCTGACGTGTGATTAAAATGGTCAACCTTTATGTTGTTAAAATTTGCTCCATGCCACTCGTGGTACCAACAACACAGATTTTAGATTTTATTTTTTAAAATATTATGTATGAAGAAAATAAAATATATGAATATAATAAAAAATATAAAAGTTTAGATGAAATAAAAAATTATATAAATTTATAATATTTAATCTTTAGTATTATATATCAATTAACGTTTAAAAATATTACTGAATAATTATTTTTTAAAAAATAACAATATTAGCTCATAAATTAGTTAACCAAATTAGATTAGAATTTTAATTAAATATATTACTTGATAAAAGCATGAACAAAAAAATAAAGAGAATAAATTTAGATTAAATATAAATTATACTTTTGAGTTTATTAAATCTTATTTTTTAAATATATATTTTTTTATTTTTTAATAATATATATTAATCTTTAAATAATATTTTAAAAAACTTATTTTGAATCAAAAACATTGGCTAAATAATCTTAATAATTATTAAGAAATAAGTTCTAATAGTTATATATTAAAATAATTGTTTAATAGTATTATAAGATTTGAATATTATGTAAGAAATATTAAAAAATAAGATGTTATACATAGAAGAATGATATATTTTAAATTTTAAACAATTTCATAAATAATGAAAATTTAAGTATATTAATAATATGATTTTGTTCATAAAACATTTTTAGGCTTAACTTCAAATTAGCCTAATTCATATTAAAATACAAAATTTGGCCTTGAACTATAAATCTTGTAAGAAAAGAAAGATCATGATTGATTGACCCACAATGACCACATGGGATCCAACAATAAGAGAACTTGATCATGATGCACATGGACTTTCACAAAAAAAATTCAATTCTGTTTCATCTACATGTTAAGACATTCATTATCTCTCGTTTCTTGTTAAGAAACCTAATAAGTTTTGTCCAAAATGCCTCATATAGAAGACTCAATCCCTAGCCTAAGGTTCTTTATCAACTTGAATAAGCCCAAACCTATCAATAAATTTGATTATTTTCTCTAGTATTCGATTATTCATCAAATCTTTTAGCCTCACTTTCAACCAAGTCCTAACCTTGACCCCTTCGATTCAAGAGAAAATACCAAGTTAGTAATTTGAACCAACATAACATTCTAGATTTTGCATGATTCAACATATAATGATTCATAAATTGACAAAAGAATACTCATTGCCCTCAGATCTAGTACATGCTATAACATTAGTAAAATTAAGGCTTGCATTGCATAATAACTCTCAAATGAAGCTATTATTTTTCTTCAAACCTTCATCAACATTGCTTTTTTTCGTAAGTCTAAGCCATCTTACACGTGTCATTGTCCTTAAACTAGTTGAAGAGTCTCTTTATAACATGAAAGAAAGAGGTCCCCTTATTAGTTGATTAAGTACTATAGGAATTTTCGTAGTTATTATAAAGACAATGACTTTTCTCCATTGGAGATGCTTGTCAACGGAAGAGATCTAAACATAAAACATGTTGAAACACCATGCTTGTCCTTATCGATTTTGTTTCTCACTGCAAGCAAGATCAATGTCTCCTCAAACCATTTTTGTTGCCAATATCAGACCTTGTAATAACTACAAAGGTACACACTCCTTAGTTTCCTATCTTTTGTCACAATACTTGCAATAATAATTGAAGATAGGAGTTGTGATATTTTTACTTATGGCTAATCATAGTCCCATAACCACAATATATCTAAGATGAATTGAGGAAGCAATCGAACACAAACCACATTATCACAAGATAGTTAAATTCTAAGATCGTCAGTTATTCTATTAGGTTTTGATAGCCTTTGAGAGTACTATACAAGCATACAAGTTGTTGCCAAACCACATAGGCTATCAAGAATGACTTATGAGCACATTGATATGCATATTGTTATTCTTTTTTTTTATTAAAACTTGTGAAAAACATGAAAGATTATAAGTAAACTAACATAGTAGAAAAAACATATATACATATTAGTGTTGTATTAATGTATTATTTCTACAAATAAAATGTGAATATAATATATAATTTATTCATTAGGTAATTCATATATATGTGTCTAATTATTTATTACAAAAACACAACAATAAATAAGTAAAATCTTAAGATTAGAGATGAGTTTAACCCTAGTTATGACATCTCTAAGATGTAATTATTATTTAAGATTAGATTTATAAAATCAAATATGTATTCAATTTGTAAATAACCAAGAAAAGCTCACATTTTGAAACCAAAATATAATGATATTATTTTGATATAGTCACGAAAAATAAGAAATTTTGTAAAGTTACATCAAATATCAAAGTAAGCCTTTCAATGTTTATCCTTATTTGCACTATAGTTGTTGCAAGTGATCCCAAAGAATCCTAAAAGAAGAATTCGAGGAAGAAATTCCAAGGAGAGATAAAGAGAAAGAAGAAAGAGAAAAAGGAGAACCAAAGGGCTGAGGTAGAAGTTGGAGAAGGAAGAGACAACAATAGAAAGAAAGTGGTAAGTTGACTTGTAGTTGAGCTTAACCTATCAAGCAAAAGGAGAAATAGGAAGAAGAAAAGTTTATGAAAAATATCATAGAATAGGTATGAATGGAATTGAATTTGAATCCAAAAGAACCTCTAGCAATGTGTTTGGTTCTTAGAAGACCATATAAGTTCATCGTATCATTCTTTTGAAATTAAGTTAAATCTCAACAAGAAAGGAGTGCGTTAAGCTTGAAAGATAATGTTTTTGGAGTTAACATACAGTACAGGTATGTAATGTACATTAAACTTAGTAAAGAAGAAATCCAATCTTCTCTAAAAGAACATACAATTAATGAATATTTTACATATAATGTGTTCAGTTCAACAAAGCATGAAATAGTTTTCTCAAAAAAAAATCATGCATTATATAAGTATTATCTCATATGATACATTTAATTCAAGGCTAAAGTGTAGATAATAAAAGGATAAGTTCCACTAATATGAATGTAAGAGATTGAACCTCAACGTACCATACATATTTAATTAAGAACAATCCATTAAGGTTAAAGAGGCAAGGTGCAACTAAAATAAAGAATTATTTATTTAACTGAAACCTGTTTTTCCAAATATAACTTTTTGTGTAATAAATAACATATTATATGTTGAGCTTAGTCAACAATTTGAGAGAAAGATCAAACAGTTTGTCAAACAAAAAAAAATCTTAATATACAATAATATCTACTAAACATATAACACATTCAGAAGAAAAAAAGAAATTATGGAATGAAAGAATAACAAAAAATGTATAAACTAACTTGATATTAATCACATGCATTTGATTTGCATTATAGGTATTAAAATAGAAATATTAAAATGAAGTCCATCTTCATGATTTTAAGTAGATAAATCTAAAAGTGGTAATTGAACCCAAAAAAATAAATTAAAATGAAAAAAAAGTATTAGTTTATGCATTTAACATGACATTATGATTATATGATGTAAAACATATGATAAGATTTGATACATATTTGTGTGTGTGTGTGTGTGTATATATTCAAATTTTAACATTATTTCAATATATTACTATTCCTTGCTAGTAAGGATGCAAACAAAAAGATAAAGAAAAACAAAAGTAGGATAAAAAAAAGCCACATGCCAAAGGAAAGGAATAAAAAAAGTAAAAAATTAGTTTTCTCCAGTTATATTATCTTATAGTTGATGGAAGAAAAAGAAAAAAAATAATACTAACAATAAACTAGGCCATAAAAAAAGAAAAAAAATGATGCTAATAATAAGTTGAGTCGTCAAACAAAAAGAAAAATAACATTGACAATAAATTAAGTCATAGAAAAAAAAAGAAAGAAAATAAAACAATACTAATAATAAACTGAGTCATGAAAGAAAAAGAAAACGATACATAAAATATAAGACATAAAATAACATTAACAATAAACTAATCTAAAAAATAATAAAAAACATGAGATAATAATATTAAGGTTAAAAATAACATTCGTAAAAAGAAGAGTAAAAATATTGAAAGGTAGAAAGAAAAAAAAAGAAAAAGAAAAGGAAACAACTAAACATAAAAAAAAATAAAATAAAAATAAAATAGCTATAGATTTTATATGTGTGTGAGTCTATATATTATTATATAAAGAAAAAATCATCAATAAGAATAACTAACATAAAACTTTGTTAATTTAATAAAATATTAGTGATCTTTGGATAAACATGAATACATTATACAATTGATGTTATGATGTTATTTTATTCAATTTATTTCATATTTATTATACTTATTAATTTCATTTCAAGATTTATTTGTTAGATTATTAGCTTATTATTATTCTACTCATATTACATGTCACCAATACACAAAGAGGGTATATCAAGATATCAACGAAGATAAGGAGACACCTATTATGAAATCATAAGAATTATGTATATATACATGTTTGCATGAATAAAGACTTGATAGCTTTCTCATGTACTAATTAAAATTATAGATGCTGGTATTATAAAGGTTATATGTTATAAACTAATTTATAAAAAAAAATTAAAAATTAGAAATAATAAAATCACTTATTAAAAAAAAATTGAATGTCTTTGTATTTTTCACATAATTACTCTGCTTACTAGGTAATTGATAATTGATAAAAGTGGGTGTGACATTAGTAATAAGAAAAAAGGGAACAAAATAAAGAAGATAATAATGAGCATTTGATTCAAATGCTTACTAATTTTGTTCATGTGACAATAAATTGGCGACTACTTTTACATGAGTAAGAAATTGTTAGTTATTAGTCATTTATAATTATGAAACTAATTTAGAGAATGCATCCATCACATTTTTGGTATAATGAATTATATTGTAGTCGAACATTGATTAAAAAGAACAAAAATATTTAAAGGAATGTTGTGCGTGATTAACAAAAGAGTAGTCTTGATTATTCTTGTGCTAAGTGGTGGTGTTGTTAGCCATTAATGAGAGGGGCAACAAAAAGATTTTTTTTCAAGAATTGTGTTACTAGTAAGAGATCCTTAAAAGTGTTATGTGATGTTTTGAAAGAACAATTCATTTTTGAGCCATACTAGAAAAGATAAGAGATGAGTTAGCAAAGACTTCAATAAAATAATATGTCTATAGCTAAATATGAATCAAAGATTTGTAACCTCATATAGAATTAATATTGAGACTGTATTACTACGAATGTAGAGGTAACATCAAGTCAAAAGTAGGGCTAAAAGATTTTATCACATTGTGAAAATACCACCTCAATATAAGTTTTATAAGGAGCTAATATAATTGGAGCATAATATTTTAGAATTTAGAAAAGAGGATGGGAAGCAAGAGTATTGGCATTTTTAGAAAACTACATTAACCAAGAAGTTGGCTTCAAGTGGTAGTGGTTCTTGAAGATCTAGTACCAAATCAAACTTTTGAATCAAGACAAATACCTTATCGTCTAAAGTATGGAAGATGGTTTTAGGGTTGTTGCCAAAGTCATTAGAACATTACTCTGGTTGTAGTGAGCCTAAGAATTTGGCTAATCACTACTGAATTGAAATGGATCTTGATAGCTTAAAAAGTGGTGTTAAAGCCCAATCTTGAGTGGTTTTAGTTGTAATAGAAAATTTGTTATTACAAAGTATGAATGCTGCTCTTTGATTAATGCTGTTGTATTTTATACCTTTATTTTTGTCTTTATGATGAGAAAGTTATCTATCAAACTACATGAATTTAAGAAAATATTTTTAGTTAGATTTTCTATTGGGGATACAACTAAAATAAGTGTGTATGATAATGGAAGTACAGAATATATAAAGGAAGCTCTTGACTCAATTAGTTGTTAAAAAAGAAAGCAAAGATTGGGACTTCTAAGACATCAAAAGATGTTTATTTAATAAGGAAAAAAATTAGTTGCACCTATGCTAAGCCAACAAAGTGGTTAAAGAAAGGTATGTGCAGCATACTCAGCATTAGCAAGTGATGTTAAGAAAAATCATTCAATCTTCAAGATACTATAGTAAGTTGTTGATATGTTGATGTGTCATATGAGATTTGCCAAGGTTGTCACTTGATCATAGAAATTGGGCCCAGATTAATGTAGCTCCTGTGATAAAAATGTATATCCCAAGATTTCTTATTAAGTGGCATTTGTCAAGTTTTTGAAAGTGAAGAGCTAATTGCAAGAGTTATTGGATAAAGGAGTTTCTTTAAGTCTAATCTGCCCCTTAGAAAGAACTAAATAGTATGAAAAATCTATGCAGGTGCTAATATAAAGAGTATTGTTACAAAGGATAATGTGGTATATGATATTACAACTAATAGCAACTATTTTAGCCCAAAATCTACTTCAAAATCCGATCAAAATCTCCTAAAAAGCACTTAAGAATGCTCTTTTTCTCAACAGCTCGATGATAAGTAGGCAAGTTTGTTCAAGCTAGCAGGATCTAGTTTGGACTGGCTTGACTTGTTGGCTGCACCATGTGCACACAAAAGTTGGTTCAAAACCTTGGGGTTTTGGGAGGCAACACATATGGTTTGTAATGATCAATGAATCTTCGCAATAGGGGTGCATCAGGCCACCGTAATCAAAATGACTAAGTGAGTACCTAAAAGAGAGGAAGGATGGAGTGGGTTCTGCAAAGAGGATCGAGAATTGTAGTGCAACAATAGAGTAGAGAAAGGCAACTGGTTAGTGAGGTTCACAATACAAAGCATTGATCAATTCTTTAAAGCTACAAGGATGCCAACAAGGGGATCACAAGAAAGTAGTTTGGGTTCAGTTCGAGAGGAATAGGGAGGCCTGTAATCAACAAATCTACTAAAAGTAATAGGCATAGAAGAGGAAGCATGCGATGCTCCTACTAGCTAAGGAATCACTAAAGTAAAACAAGTGATGAAGTTCAACGTTATTGCAACGAGATTCGACTATTTATTGTAGCCAGCTCAAGGATTAAAAGGCAAAGATAGGAATAATTCTAAGTCACACCCACCAATGCACACGTGCATTACAAGAAAATCTTGGTTCTTTGTTGAAAACAAAAATCAACCAAAACAAGTCATATCATTTTCATTTTATTGTAATATATAAATATATACAAGAAGTAACCTTGGGTTAAAATAAAAAAACAAGAGCACGCCTAACATAATATAATAATAATATATGCAAAGATGAAATAAGATATATAAAAAATTAAAAATAAATACAATATAATCTAAAAATAATAAAAAAATAACAAAACCTTTATACAAACTATTTGTGAGCCCTTATTTGGATTTAGTCCATGATCTATCATAAAATTAGACTTTTTATATCATGGGTTTCACTAGATTAACTTAATGTTATTCTCCTAATATAACATGTCTTACATCAATCTATCTTATCATAAAAAAATTATCTTGTTACATTATACTTCAAATGAATATTCATTAGACTCAATACCAATTTCTCCAAATCTATGATAAATAGAACATCAAATGGATAGTCTTTCTAATATATCTAAAATTTAAAAAGAATAAAAGAACTTATAATAATGGTATCAAATAAAATATAATAATCAGAATACTTAATTAAAAAGAAATTCAAAACCTGTTTAATAATTTTGTCACTAATAAATTTTGTTTATAATTTTTATGTATTTATTTTTTATAAAATAGATAAAACTTAACATCAAAGATGTATTCATGACTCTCCATATTTCAAATTTCAAATAAACAAAAATTCTTTCATAATTTGTTCATTTTTTTATATACATATATATTAAATATTATTACAACATGTAACGTCTTACATACTTATCCACTATATATCTATATAGATAATAACCATACATCTACAACGTAATAATGTTTTACAAATCCACAAGAATAGTTTTTATTTATTATATGAATCTTTTATATGTGATAATAAAACTAATGTTTTATTGCGTTTTTTCTTCCCTATATTATAGTCCTACATATCTAAAATATTAATAACAACAAATAGATTAAACCATTATCATAAGTTCAACAAGTTAAATCTAATATAATAATTATGTACAAAATAATAAAATATTTGAATCATACCACTACAAGATCTATATCACATAAATTGAACAAAAAAAAATAATCAAACCCTTCATCATAAAAATTAAATAATATCATAAGTCTATGTGTGTCATCGCGATCAAATAAATAAATATATGCAAATAATCTCATTATTATTATTTCTTTTCTTAATATAATTTTATTTATAAGTGTTGTTCTCTTAATCAAATAAACCTTACAATGATCGTGTTTCTACTACTCATTTTTATAGATAATAAGTCAATATTTATTTTTTGGTTAACTATAACAAATATCTCATTTATTACATTTCATATTCACATACACTTACAACTCCATAATTTGTTTCATTGCGAACTCCAACCAGTTATTTATCATGTTTTTTAGTATTTTCAATCATGTGATCCAATAGCCACTAAATTAATTTCTATTGCCATTTTTAATCTTTTAATTCATATGATTGGAAAGTCATTATATATCTTTTCTTGTCTTTTCAATATTAAAATTACACATTTGCTATTTGGGATCATAAAAATTAGTTATATGCTATTTTATTCTCATATAAGTAATAAGATACCAATAAAACACTTGCATAATCATAATATCATCATGCTTATACACATATTACGCATGTTAAAAGTAATTTATACAATATATCCTTCGATACATCATTCATTTTTTACATATAACATGCGATCTAATATATGCATCACAACAATCAACATCATTGACTTATAACACTAAACATTTTCATTAAAACTTAGTATACATACACATAATAATGGTATAGTTAGTTTATTATTATAATAACAACACTATATCACATATGAAAAATGCCTAGACTAGGCCATGTTTATCATTTATAAGTGTATCAAACATATACACGTTACACCTCAAATATCCATCTTAAAGTTCTATTCATATCTCTTTTACTCCACGACTTTTATACCCAACTTTTCATAATTATTGTTAGCTTCTTCCTCTTCCTCATATTCAACTTATTAGAAGTCTCACTTAACTTATTTTCATTATAAAATAAAATAGTAAATTAAACATAGATAAATAAATATGTAAGGAGTCACCGATAACTAAGATTGGGATTAGATAGTAAAATAAATCCAAAAATCAATTTCATATCAAAATATTTTCACACAAATTAAACTACTAATAACTAAAATATCTAAACAAAAATCTAATTATAAAACTCATTAAAGAAACCATATCAAATAAAAAGATATAATAGAACTTGAAGTACTTAAAACCTATAAATACACAACCCATCAAAACATCTAGTAAGTAATATCCTCATCCATAAACTCATAATTCATATCTTTATAAACAATGAATGCATGGCTTGTGATATAAATATTAATAAATCTCTTTAGAACTCAACAGATAAATTAATAATATAACAATATATAAAAATGATACAACATAATAAACTAATATAAAAATTAAAATATGACAATTAATAACTATGAATAAAAATTATTAAGTATACATGATATTCTATTTCTCAATAATTATACTAATTTTTATGTTTTTACTTCTTTATAACATATTGTTTATTATTATCTCCTAAATCTAATAATAATCATATTTAATATCATATGAGATATTTCTTTAGACTTAAGCCTAATCACTTAACACAAAATATTAATTACATATCCAATAAAGTCATATCATGATACTAATATTTAATAAATTATAACCTCTAAATCTATATCCAGTTACCTTATACATAAACTAATAACATAACCATATAAAATGAGAAAGATGTCTAAAAAACCTTAATTTATTATTTACATTCCATTTCCAACCTTATTTCAAATATTATGCTATAATCCATATTAAAATTTAACTTTTCCTTGCCAATATAACTAATTTTCATTGTTTATGAATGATTCCATATATACACCATATATGTTTTAAAACAAGTAAACAAAAGATTCACTATGGTATACAAATCACGAGTCAATGGAACATGAATATTTTCACCCAAATAATCATGCTAGATATCTTAATGCACGATATAAAATAGCATATAAAAATAACTCAATTTATGAATAAATTATGAATTAATTTAATAATGTATTTACATTAAAATTGTTATATTTACTTACATGAAATCGAAATGAAATGACCTTTTCCAAGCTCGTTATTTTCTTGATTTGCTACAATGTCATACATGCATATAATAATAAACTCACCAAATCTTGAAACATGCCACATTTAAGAGTTATATAAACTCATCAAATCCTCCAATTTGTGGAGAAACAACTTGAATTACCTTCTCTCTTTTCTTATTCCTCCTCTTCTCTTTCTCTCTCCTAAATTCTTTCTCTTTTCTCAATTAATTCTATGCCCTAATTTTTCCCTTTTTTTTCCAACTTTCTCTTTACATTTTTCCTCTTAGACTCTCTAGATCTCACTCCTATTTCTTTCGCACCCCCCTTCTCTTCCTCTCACATCAAAGCATTCATCCTTTCTCTCACTTTCTTCCCTTCAACTTAGGGCTCAACTCTAGCTAGACTAGATGAAAGCAAGGAATATGACAACACCTTCGCTTCGTCAACAATCGAAACATGGTGACGTCAACGATGGAAATAAAGTATTAAGGTTATGGTTCCCAATAGAAGCAAGGAAAAGTTGACTAATACGTGAGAGAAGAGGATCGAGGGGTCAAATGCACAAAGTAAGGACTAGAAGTGTTTGATTGCTTACAAATCCCTGAGTGATTTTTTATATTTAAAAATAATAAATTAATTAATTATTTACGTATTTAATCTTTAAATTTCAATAAACTCTAATGATTCCGAACAAACTTTGATTTAGACGAAACAAAAATCAATGGAATTGTTTATTCAAGCTCCATACAATAGTAATTTATTTTTATATTTTAAAATACTTTATTTTAGTTAATCTTTATATACTTTTTGAGACATTTTGTATACTTATAATCTCATTCCAAGATGTTAAAATATTTTATTATTTTATAAATTTAATAATGTTATTAGATTAATTTTTAACTATGGATAAGCTAGATGCGAAAAAATGGGTCTGACATTCTAACACCTTTCGGGCGAAAAAACTTTTAATATTTAAAGCTAAACTTATAAATATTTTTTTTGATAATCATCATTATGTCATTTAGAATAGTATTTATCGCTTAATAATTCTTATATTTTCAAAAATGACTAATTAATTTTAACTTAAAAAAATTATTACTTAATAATCATCCAATCATAATAATCAAATTGTTAAAAATACTAAAGAAAATACTAAATTAGTGAAAGAAATACATCTTTTGTTCATTATTGTGTAAGATTGTGAAGAGAACACCAACTACTCTAGATGAAACAACATGAGCAACTTGAGGAAAGTGACCACTATAATGTCCATGGACTTTACTTATTAAAGACATGCCAAATGTTTCATTCAAATGCAAAATATGATAGATTTTAGGAATAAACTAGTTGCTTATCGATGCACAAAGAAATATTTGTTGCCAACAAACAAGATATTTAGAGATAATACATGTGTAAAGTTATAATTATTACACTAATATTTTTCATAAAAAGGAATCTATTGTTATACTAGAACCAACTATGATGTGAATCATTAGGAACTTAAATCGATTTGCTTTAAAAAAGAAGATATCAATGAATTTTTATAAATGATTTCATAAGATCCAACAAATTGTCTTACTTGTCAAAAACAATTCTTTGAGATCTAAAACAAGAAGAGGAAACAAAGACATGAAATATTATGGAATTGATGGCCATTAGATTATTTGATCCTTTCAAAGGAAATGAAGAGGTATGCTTTTTGTATAATCCCCTTTCTAAGAATGTTATGTGCCCATTTACCTATTTTGGGATTTCAATAGAGCTTTTGCAAGAGGGGTCACAATGTAGGTTTATTACTCATTTGAAAACCTCTTTTTGTGATGTGCATTTGTGTAATATCTAGGGCGTTTGGCATGGTTGCCTTTTATTGGTTGTTTGGTTGTTGCATGTTCGAGTTATTAGGCATATAGGATATATGCTTATGTGCGGACAAGTTGTCTAGATATGCCAATATGCACTAGGGCATGGTTGGGCTTTCACTTGCTTTATGCATGTGGATGGTTAGGAGACCTTGGATGTGTTCAGAATGTGGCAATTTCATACAAGCCTTTGAAATGAAATAAATGTTTGAATTGATAAAGCAAATTTAAAGTAGTTTGTATCATGTTAGGATGACAAGCATAGCAGTAATCAACTAGAAAATGTGGCAAATAATTCAAATTTGGATTAGTATTTAAGCATGATTGAAACCTCAATTAAATATTTCATCAGAAAAACTGCTGTATGAAAATTTTACATGAAAAATGCTACATTTTTCAAAAGGTTATAAAAGTCAAATGAACATTACCTAAAGGTTTTTACAATAGCAACATGATTTGTTAAATAATGTGGAAAAACCATGGGAAAATGAAGAATAGGCCACATCAAATTGGCATGGATAAGAACTTTTAAACTACTATGTTAACATTTACTTCGAAACTGACCTAAACGAAACAGCCAACATTCCAAGAAGGAAAGAAAGTTCAAAGTAAATGGCACACTAGATCCACCTATATACAATCATTTACATGCATGCAAACCACATGCAAATGCATAGGCTAGCATCCATTCCTGCATGCACACAAGAAAGCCTTAAATCTACCTAAGATATCTTCAAAACACTTGACATTCTTATGCACACACATACAAAAGCTCGTGCCACACCCATGCACACCAACACCTTTCACATATCGAACAAAACCCACAAAGGCCACTTGCCTACCAATAATTGCACACAAACGAGCAGAAAGCCCGCACCATCTCAGGACAATTTCTCCACATATTTGCATTTCCCACACCCTAAATAACTCCCAAATGCAACCACCAAATACCTATGGACAGCATGCCAAACACCAAACAACCCAAAGAAATGAGCAAGATAACAAAATGGGTTTCAAAACAAAGACAACATTTGCTGCATATGTCTCACCTCTGCAAAAACACATACCCTAAAATAAAAACAGCAGGCATGCACATAACATACCAAAAGAAAAGAAAGCATGGCAAAAAAAAAAAAAAGAACACTTACCTTCTTGACAGACAGTCCCACGGTTGTTAATATGGCCATAAGCATTATATATTGAGAAGACCACTCATTCCAATGAAAGAACAAAGTTGCTTCAGGATAAATCCATTATCCATTGCCCCTGCAATCTTACACATAAACCCAACTTGACATATAGCATAAATCCAGCCATCTTAATTGACCCTTCATCCAACAGCAATGATTTCAGAATGTCCAAACCAGGTCCAATAAGCATCAAAGCTTCTTTTGCAGTTATGAATTCTGCCTCCATGACAACGAATCATGGCATCCAACCATTTTTATCAACCATTTCCAAAGAGCTATTCTATCTTCATCTTATTTCAAATACTCTACCGATTCAATAATCCAAAGAATGCCTACTAATAAGGTTCAGAATTTCATTCATACTTTCCTCTTGATAATGTAATGTATTGGCAGCTAAGAACTCATAAATGACACCATTTAGTTCTATGAAAGAACAACCAGGCAGCTTCTGGATATTCCAATTATTCATTTTCCTCCTCACCCTGCTAGCATCAGACCACCTCAACAATGCAGCATAAACATTAGAAAGCATCACATGACCTCCACACTTTTTTGGCTCCAACTCAATGATTCGTTGAGCTGCAAATTCTGCCATCCTAACATCTTCATTCACCCTGCATGCAAAAAGCAATGATCTCCAGATTACGGCATCAGGTTCAATAGGCATTTTCCTTATAAACTTCTCTGCCTCTCTCAATAAATTTGCACGGCCCAAGAGATCAACCATACAACCATAGTGTTCTAATCTGGGTAACAGTTTATAGACACTCCTCATTTGATCAAAGTAGTGATGTCCTTCCCACACCAATCCACCATGACTACAAGCAGTTAACACTCCAAGAAATGTAATCTCATTTGGAACAACTGCACGAGATTGCTCCATATTGGAGAAGAATTCCAACGCTTGGAATGAACTTCCATTCATTGCAAGCCCTGATATCACTGTAGTCCAAGAGAACACATCTGGTTTATCCAATTCATGAAATATGAACAAAGCTCTCTCAATGTCACCACACTTTGAATACATATCAATCAATGCATTCTTTACTGTAAGGCCCATCCCTATGCCATTTACATCGCAATATGAATGGATGTACATTCCCTGATTCAGTGCCCCCAACTGAGCACAGGAGGACAAAACCGATGCAATTGAAGCATCATCAGGTTTCACTCCCACAGACAACATCTCCCTGAACAATTCCACAGCCTTACCAAACTGGTTTGAGTTCGCATTTCCAGAAATCATAGCCGTCCAACAGACACTGTTCTTGTCAGGCATTCTGTCAAACAGCCTGCGGGCATCATCCAAAGCTCCACATTTTGCATACATGTTGATTATAGAAGAGCCCAGATAAACATCAATACCAAAACCTGCGGTTATAACGAGTAAATGGACCTTCTTCCCAAGATTTAAAGATCCAATTTTTGCACAAGAGCTCAGTGCGCCAACCAGCGTGCTTGAATCCATAGCTATCGAATTTTCTGCCATCTTCCAAAAAATTCTCAAGGACTCCTCGTAAAGGTCATTCTGAAAGTATCCAGATACCATGGTATTCCAAGAAACTAAATCGCGAGCAGAACTTGGAGTTAGATCAAAAACCCTTCTTGCTTCACAGATAAAGCCGCAGGTAAAGTACATGTTGATAAGCGAATTGAACACGAAGGTATCGCATTCGAGCCCAAGTCTAATGGCCAGAGACTGGAGCTCCGTTCCCATCGCGTGCAGTTCCAGCCGGCATGTTGCCTTGAAAGCTGAGGTTAATGTGTAGCCATCCACGGCGACGCGATGAGAGCGGATGACGTCGAAAAGGGTGAGGCATAGCGAAGGAGCTGGGCCGCTGGAGAGGAAGTAGAGGAGGGAGTTCCAGATACGGAGGTGAGGGTTCTGGAAGCTCAGCCCGGAGGTGGTTGAGCGGCAGAGTAGTTGGCGGAATTGATCGGCAGAGGAGATGCGATCTGGTTGAAGGAGAACGTGCCATTCGAGGCCGGCGTTAGATCTTTGGCCCGAGGAGATTGATCGGAAGAGAATTTGGAAGACTTGACGTCTGGAATGGGGAGGCAAGAGCAGCAGCGATGCTAGGAAGAGGCGGCGGAGTGAGAAAATGGCCGCAACCATTCATCGCCCGCCGGCGGGAACAGGCGGATCGCGAAGATGCATTTATCCAAAATTGTTACAGGCTCCGTTCATCAAATTAGCTACTAAAGAGGCTAACTATCCTTTTTTTAAAAAACAAATTGAGTTAAAAAAAATAAAATATTTCTTATCTTATAAAATTTGAATATAGTGACAATTATATAATTGATATTATATTTTAAATACTGCATTTTTGCAATATTATTTTGTTTGTTGCCAAATTTGTGACAAGAAAATCATTATTATGCTGCCACTTTTGCATGATATTACTCAATTTGTTTTGATGAATTACAACCACTGTTATTATTGACCAAAACTCCATCTTTATTGACAAGTTTTTTTATAATTAAAACTTTTTAGTTAATGCAATTGGTAAAAATGTACTTCTATGGACAAAAATACTTGGTAATAATAATTTTTTTAATTTAGTAATCAAACATTTAGAAAAAAAATTATTAAACTATCAACTATGTTATTATTGATCTTAAAATAATCAGGTAACAAGCCCAATTTTTGTTTTTATTTTACAAAATTAAAGAATTAAAAACTAAATCAGCTTGTTTTAATGATCACCATTTCTATTGTCACTAAAACACTTAGTTATATCCTCTACACCTTTTTTATTCAAATTTTATTGTAATAATCATATTTTCTATCTAAAAAACTTTAGAAATTTCTTAACAATTCATTTCCTTCTTAAATTTAGAAATTTAGCATTCTTCATAAATTTCTCAAAACACAGCAGCTAAGAGTCATAATGGATAACACAAACAATAATGCAAATGTCCCTTTGCCTACTTTGCAGCCTTCGACGATTCCGTCGTCGTCGTCGTCGTCGAGCTTTTGCTGGCCCAAGCAGCTGTATCCCTAGCGCACTGTGAGACATATGGCTTTAGCTGCAATAGAAATAAACCAACAGTTAGTTTAGATTAGTTTATTTATGTATTAGAGAAATTATTTTCACAATAAAGTATATCTCTTAGGCAACTTATTGTTATCATGTTTTTAGCTTGTAGGTATTCAATTCAAATATGAAAAGGAAAAATAATCTCTCCCAGAAAATAATCAAAATCCAAGCTTAAACAACACTCTGCCCTTGAAAAAAATTTTATTTTGACACAAAGAATTAGTCATTTTAATATGATATGCTATGAAGTATTCCACTGTTTCCCCTTGTTAATTCTTCTAAAAAAACATCCTTAAACTAGTTGAAGCCCCTTGCATTAACACTTAAACTTGTATTCTAATATGCAAAATGCAATAGAAGACTTGATTCTATTCCCATACCTTTACACTTATAGAACATTATCTTTAAATGTTTACATCCAAAATTATTTGAACTCCATTTCAAGCTCAAATCTTACCCAAGTATGAACATTTGAAGACTAAACTATCAATTTATATAACCTTCTCTCCCGTCTATTTGACTTATGTGCACAAAATATATTTCATCATTCCTTAAAACCATCCTTCTTGGTACAACATCTAGATGCAGAGGTAAAACTTTGCTCCTTCGTAAGGATAAATGGCAACACAAATAAACAATCTTCCATTGTCTTAGTTGATAGTGTTAAATTTGAAATGGTAGTTTTACTATAAAAACTATATTTACAAAATTTTCTTAGGGCACAGAAATAAGGTTAGTGAATGAGAAGTGTTTATAAGGTTGTCCTTTATTTAAATGGATTCCTTGAAACAAAATTCCCCAAGTAACTATCATGGACAATTCACCAACTAATTTACTTAGTGATCTTTAGAAATCATATTGCCTTCTCTCTGAGTCAAACTACTATAAGAATTTATACTAGAGAAAAAATAAATTGAAAATGATAATTGTCAACAAAGGCATCACCTTAAAGTCAGTCAGATCAGGGACAACATAACGAGGCAACTTCTCATCCTGCACAACATAGCCACCTGCTCCAATGGTTGCAAAATTTCGATTAATTAAAAACAAATTTCAATTAAGATTACACAAGTATGCAATAATTTGACAAATCATTTTTTCTATCATCCCAAATATTGTACACAAAAGTACAAGAAATAGATACCGTCAGTTGTTCCAAACTCTGCATAGCCAAGTTAAGAAATGTTAAAATGCAATTAGATCTCTTTAATTTGATCCCAATTTCAAGAACTTATCTTTCAAGTATAGAAGATAGATATGTGGATTAGTCTATTTTGGTTTTTGTTACATAGGACCTAATAACAATGATCAGAAAAATTAACGATTTTTCTAATTGATTTGGAATTAAACATATGCTTACTAATAATATCACTAAATACCATTGTTTAATTAACTTTTTAAGTTGTTATTCATCAAAATTTATATTGTTGAAACTTCTCCTACCATCAACTACCCTAACTTTTTCATTCAATAGTCCTAACTGCTACCTCCAACCTCTACTGCTCCTACCACCAATCAATCTTGCTCCAAGGACAAAGCAATGGGAGTTGAAACTAAAGATAAATACTTACGTTGGCTTTCATCTAAATCTCATCTACACTAAACACATAGAAGGTTTCCCTTCATTCGTAGCAACAAGAAAAATTGGGGTTCAACACTTGAGGGTTGAGTAAGACGAGTGTATTGTTTAAAGGATATCAAAGCTAAAGGCGTACAAGTCGAACATACAACTAGTTAACACCATCTATACAATAAGAACCTACTTGCATCTATCCACAGAGGATAAGGACCTAATTGTCTATTTTCTATATTTAAAAGAGACCTACTAGCAACAAAACCCAAACTAGAAGAACCTGATTGAAATTTAAACTAAAATATGTCGGCATCTAGTCATGAAAATAACAAATGTAGTTAAAAAATTAATATTGTGAAGTTGAAGTACTAAGCAAGTAAAAACTGAAGAGCAAACATCAAAAAAAAAAATTAAGCACGGAATTAATTGAACTACATGATTCCAACAGGACAGGCTCATCATAATGCCCATGGCCCCACCATTGATCACTACATGTTTCCTTTTAACCAAATCAAATAGTCTTAACCATCCTACACAAGCAAACTACGTGTGTAAACCCATAGAAATAAATAGGAAGACGTCTTCAATTTCAAGAACAACAGTACCAAGTTATTAAGGACTAGTTCATTTAGTCCAGTAATACTATCACCGCCAAGCACTTGAAATTTTGTTAAGTGTCAAAATGGATTTCAACCAAAATTTTTGACATCATCTTTCCATATAAATAAGTCAAAACAAAGGTTTTATTTCAAGAAATAATTAACACACACAAGACTTAAAATTAATCCATTATAATGAATCATGCAAGTCAGAAAATATTCATCAAAATGTTCAGTAGTAAAGCACACGATAAACATTAAAAGCTTAAGCCCAGTCAGTTATACTTCCAACCCCAATTATCCAAGTTTCAAAAGAAAGACAATAAAAAGAAGAACAAGCCCTAGTTCCATTAAATGTGAGGAGTTACATTAATCTTCCATCTTAGAATACACAATTAAATGACCACCCAATACTAAGCTCCAATATGTATAATCGTTATTCTTTGTTTTTTATCATGGCCATCATCTTCGACCATTTTCTCTCTCCTAATACACCAGAATGCACTCAAGTCTAATCCACAGTAATGATCCAAATATTTAACCAACATAACCCAAAACTAGTCCAAAAAGATAATAACCTAAAACTAAGCCATGATTCAACCTAATTGTGTTGAGAAAATATTTGGTCAATTCCTTAATAGTACCATAAGACTATAAATTTGTTAAGCATGCTTTTGAAGGCTTCAAAACAGACAATACTAATAATTTTCTTTCAAATAACCTCCAAAGCATTTACCTTAGGACATTATCATACACCTCTCCTAAATCAACAAAAATCAAATGAAGCTCAAGTTTATTTGCTAAACTTTCTACCCAATCCCGCAACAAGCATACATCCACAATTGTACCTATATGACTAAATTTATTTAAGATACAATAGTATGATATTATAATTTGTGCTCACTCTCTCATACATTTTCAAAGTTTCATTAACCTAATTCCTTGGTAGTTTGTGGAACTCAAGTAATAAAATGTCAATGTAAATTTGTAACATGTCATGTTTTATCCAAGTAATTAGTCTTGTTTTAATCTTCAAGATCAAATTAGACAATTTATTATTTCAAAAATATTTATTCCATAAACTCACTAAGGATGTTTGGTGATTACAATTTTAAAAATAATAGCTTTAATGCTAGAATTTCAAGATTGACCCTAAATCGATCAAATAACAGACACAAACCATGTACGACCAAAAGAAAAAACTTTGGAGATTATAAAGCGAGATCAAGTAGACCTGTCATACGAGAGGGAATGTTGCTCCTCCTAAAGAATCATAATATGACAACTTATTTTTCGTTTTTAGAAAACAACCAATGCCTTGAATTTTTTCCATAGAAAAGATATTCAAGCTCATTAGTCTATTTTCACTTCAATATATGGAAAAATGTTGCGGCGTATTATATGCAAAGATTGTAAGGAGCCCCCCGTTTAAAAAGATTTCTTCATACTATTGTGGTGAACATTTTGATCTTACTTAAGAGGACCTTCATGATATGTTAAAAATACCTTATGAGGAGCCCTCATATTTAACTCTCCACAAGAGCCCAAAATATGACTAGACTTTAATAAACGGTGCTTTAGGGTCCATTATTGGAGATTATCATAATAAGAAGACCAAGTACTATTATGAAGCTTAAAGTATTCAGTCATTCATTGATATTATCTTGATTCCAAAAGTCAGGGATAAAAATCACATGGCCTCACTCTTATCAACTAATACAAATTATGTACTCACTTGACAAACTTTCCATGTTACTTAATGCATCCTTTGGTCAGTTAGCACTCAACTTCCTTCAAGGTCATTCCTCCACAAAGAATTTCAATCTTTGCTACAAGCATGTCATTCTCTGTTCTACTCAACAAAATGTCAAAGTTGAGTTTGATGGTGATGTCATCCATAACACACTTCACACAATAAGATTTAGCATATCTTGGAGGGACAATCAAAACAACACTACAACCACCATCTCTACCTCTACCACGATTCAACCATCCCAAGGAACAACAACATGATGCACCAAAGCTCAAGTTTCCTCTGATGTAGTTCTATCCATAGTCACTAGGCTTCTCAGGCAACGATTAAACTTCTAAGTATCAAACAATTACATTACTACCAAGTTCCTAGAGTGGAAAACCTATCTAAACACCAAGCTTGACTGATTGCAAGGTGAATTCAAGTAGATTCACAAAGAGATTCATGATCATTGTGCACACGGTGACGATGATGATATGTGAGTTTCTTTTGTTGATAAAAAAAATAAGAGTCTTAAAAGGAAAATTGATGATTTTTATGTATTTTGGGATTTCTATGTTGGTGGATTATGTTCAGATTTCATGTGCTCTCTTATGTAATCATTATGGTTGATTAGAAGTGGTGGAATGCATGTAATTTAGTCATTGAACTCCTATGATATGAAATTGGCATGTAGTTTTCAATTTGAGCTTGAAATACATGTAATGTAATCATTGAACTCCCAATCCTATGACATTGGCAAGTATTTGTCATTCAGAAATTCAAAGATACAAAATTGTCATATGCAATTCTAGATATGCTTCGTTTGAGGGATAATTTATTCTTTCTATTTTTTTTTCAAATATGCTCAAAGTAAAGAGTATATTTTTCACATATCTATTCAAATGGAATTCAAAGTTTTCGTGTCTACATTATTATAAACATTTTTAACTCTATTACCATAGAAAGGAAGAAATTGTTGACCCATTGAATCCACTAAAAATATTTGGTAATTATAAACTTAAAAATGATGAAGATGTAAATTTAGCAAATTTTAGGATTGATATTTGAAAAAGAACAAATCAATTTGGTGGCAAATTTGAACCATGCATAAATTGGATAGGCTTCTACTAAGCAAATTATAAAGTACATCAAATCTAGTTGTTTTACAACTACCAAAATATAGATTGCTTTTCATTTTGTGTAATGAGGTCTTAAAATAAAACTAACTTAACTCATTTAAAAAGTTTTTGCATGCATAAAAATTTGTTTTAATACAATTTAATTTATTAATCATGTTATGAAACAAGATGTATTCAAAATAAATTATCATTTATCATACTCAAAAAAATAATTCATAAGTTCTTAAATAAAACATTATAAATCTTTCTCGATTTTAATGATTTAAAATGTTACATCTAATATATTTAAAAAGATTATATAATTAAGTTCAGCAAATGCATCAGACAATTTTCTTGAGATTTGGGACCAAGAATATTTTTTTTTGAACGTCATCATAAAGTCAATTATCAAATCAAATGGTCCAATAGAAAATAAGGGCTTACTTGTTGAATACTTTTAAACGTCCGTCAGAGAATGAGGGTTTATTTCTTGATTTTTTTTTGAATAATCTAATTGACCATCAAATGACCCACCCAAACTAAATGAAAAAAATAAATAAATTTTAAACATATCCTCCAAGTGACCATCATATAATGAGATGGCCCTGGTCAAATAGCCTACACAATCAATTGTCAAATGGTCCATACAATCAATTTACTTATGAATTTATGGTTGATCAGAAGGTCTGATTTATCGAACAAAAAATTTAATCTACATAATGAAAGGCTAAAATGATAGTCCCTTGGCTATTTTAAGATTTTAGTGCTTAGGTAAATCCTTAATACTTGTTCTTAATCAGATTTGAAACTAATGAAAAGATTTATACTAAATCAACAATTGGCTTAAGTGCTCAAGTGCTTTCTAGTCACCAACAACAAAATCTCTACAACTCTTGATTTCAAAGAACTTCATGCTCCAAAAATGCAAGAAATCAAGCCATACTCATGCAATTCAGTTTGTAATCATAGATTGTTCTAGAAGTTGTAGTTTCATGTTTTTTCTAATAACTCTAATACAAAATTTTGTTTTTTGTTCACTAAATTTGATTCCTTCGAACCAATTCAAAAGTTGGGTCTATAAAGCTCTTTTAGGCAATGTAGATTCTCTTGTAAGATCTTATCTTGTAGAGTTCTTTTGGAGTTAATGATTGAAACATTCTAGTTCATCCTCTTTTGAACAAAACTTGAGGTTAATGTAATCCTAGCCTTCACCCTAATGGTGCATATACACCATCATTGGAGGAATTATGTAAAATCATAGTTTCTTACACTTTTATCTTTTATTTATTGATTGTGTGGGATCCACATAATTTCATACAAAATTTTTCAAATTAACAAGAACCTTTCTAAAAAACATAATGTTATGCAATTCACCTTCATCCTCTTGTGCAAATTAATTTAAATATATAATCACATTGAAATTTTGCAATGAATGCCATTTTTTCATACTATCATTTTCCTTTACAAGAAAAATAGCATTCATTTAAATGCATTAATCCTAATATTAATCTAGTGCCTATTCTTAAATGGGTTACATGCCTTGATATTTTATAAGTTATTAATAAGAAGAGAATAGCCATCAACTATTTTGTTGTTTAAAAACTCTAGTCACAATTGTTTTTTAGATCCTTTTCCAGTTGTGCTTGGTTCAAAGGTCTACGAAACATGTTTCAAGGAAGGTGGACGAACTATATCAAAAGTAGCAAAGAATCACAAACTGGTGCAACAAAGGCATGATCTACATTAAGAATAATGTTATCAATGCTACTCCCTCCCAACCTTATTCTATTGCATTTAATCTTAATTAATTGCAACTTCTTGTTTTTTTTTTCAATATTTTCTTCAACTATCAGTGTTTATTTTAAATATTGATTTCATTAAATTCATAAAATAGTATAATATTTTCATATCATCATTTTTATTTTAAAAAATGTCTATAGAGATTTCATATTGTTATGACAATGTTAGGCTTGACAAATTCATTCAACTCTCTTTAAAAGATGACAAAAGACAACTCAATATTGAATTACATGATAAGATCTAATATTTGCAGTTTATAAGCAAAATTGATCAGGAGATCAAAACCCAAACAAATAATGAAAAAAAGGGGAAGGGGGTCACGCATTGGCACAATTGCAAGTGCACAAGCCCCATGCATGACGTCTACAAATGCACGCGCACCAACATCGGGAACCGTGCAACCAAGGCAAGGGCTCGACTTCAAGCTCTACAAAGTGCAAGGCAGGAGCCTGACTTTGGACGCTGCAACTACACGCGGCACATGCACCCTCCATTAGGCGCCACGCACATTCCCGAATCGGACGTCATGCATTGATCTTTTGTACGGACAGTTTTGCCCCTAGCACGTGCAGAGCACATAACAGGGCAGATGGGGTTGGATGAACAGAAAACGCTCAAGCACGCAAGACTAGGCTGGCCAAAGACACGAGCAGCAAGAGATCCGCACGGGCGGTTTACGGGTGGGGGGGTTTGAAATTTCTGAATTTGGTCAAAGGCAATTTTGTCATTTTGTAATTTGAATAAGTATTAAATTATTGTATCAAGGCTATATATAAAAAGATAAGAATCCTGAATGAAAAACTTTTGAAGGATAAATTTCTAAGAACATTTTGGAAGGAATTTTCAAATGGAAGAGAACTTTCTGAGAAGAATTTTCTAAGAAGAATTTTTTGGAAAGAACTTTCTAGAAGGAATTTTCAAAAAGAAAAGAACTTTCAAAGGAGAGTTTTTTAAGAAGTTTCTAAAAAAAATTCAAAGAGAAGAACTGAAGATCAATCTAAAGAACTCAAAATAAATTCAAAAAAATTGAAAAAAAATCTGAGAATCAGGATATTGTATAAAACTCAGAAATCTCTTAAAAAGAATCTTCTTGGGATTATTATCTATTTGTGACAAAAGTAATCTTCCTCTTCTTCTTTATCTCTTTACTCTTAACCAATTTCATGCTTTCACTTCCGCTACATTTTTTACACTTCTCAATTACATCTCTGCATCTACATCCTAAAGACGAGATTTGTCATGCTGGCATAAAAAGAATTAAGTGGGGAAAGCCATTCCAATATAGCTTGACCACTCATTTCATCTCTGAATCATGTTTTCAGACTAATCAGTATTTTTACTGTCTATAAATAATATACAAGTATAGCAAGGCTGCAATTAGCACATATAGCACACCACAAAGGAAGCATGCAATGTTATTAATTTTTAAACAAAGAAAAGAATTACCAAAATCATCAAGAAAATGTGAGCTTAGTGTGCAGCAACAACTCATTTAAGATTAAGAAACAGAAAATTGTAGATAGAAAATCGCCCTTGAAGTTATAGAAGCAACAACCTTTGCGAGTATGGAAACCCGTGGGCTTGCAGTTCTTTCCCTTGTAATAATCCCGAGGTCCTCTTTTTGAAGTCAATATACTCAACGAGGATGTTCTTTTTCTCCTCATAGCTCTTCCCAATCCTATTATCAGACCGAGAGGCATCTTCTAAAACCAGACTCAAAGAACTATGATAGAAAGTAAAAGGTAAACTGGTAAATGTAGAATATAAAACAATGATGTAATTCAAAGAACTTCATTAATGCCAACTACATAAGAGCATAATGCATTGAACAAACATAATTTGCATTGAGTATATAGCAACAAACACTACAAATATAGACAATGCATTTCAAAAATTCAAAAACTTCATCAAATTTGTTAGATTTAAGATAAGTTTCATACAAACATTCATCAAAGAAACTAAAAGAATCAGGAGCTGGTTCAATAAGCTGGTTAAAAGCCTTGTGACTAGGCTCATGATATTTAAAGCATAAGCCTCCACAACAACCATTGTAACAATTACAACAATAAGTACATCAAGTTTTGCCATTAGACCTTTGACCCTGAAAGTAGAAGTATGCATCTTCATAGCTGTGCCTCCAATCTTAGGAGCAACCATAGCCTTTCAATTATAAACAATACTCAAGTTAAAAGTCTGCAAAACAAGCTTGGCAAAAGCAGCATGGCCCAAAGTGTCATAAAACCTACTGCTAATAAGAGAGAAAGTCTTACTAAAGTTCACCCAAAACTCCTCCAAGAAATAGGAAGCAATCATATCTTCATCCCAAACCACATAAAGAAGAAACTTGATGATCCACTCCACTAATGCCTCACAACAGCAAATCATTGAAGATCCTGGTGCAATCTACTCACATCATCAATCCATGTCTTCCACTTCAATGGTGGAAACAACATAACAAGAACTACAATACCAGACTGAAAGGATTTGTGATGTTCTCCTTTAAACAAATCATCAACAACTTCTCTAAGTTGGAAAGAAACCATACATACCTTGCACTCCTTGAGATATTGCATCGCCCTCATATCTTCTCGATGTACTCAAACCACGCACTAAACTAAGAAGGACCCAAAGTAACATTAAGGCTAAGACATTTATCCATAATATGGCCATTTCCTCCTTTATCATCCTGTGTGGCTAGAGGAAAGCTAGTTGTGGGAGTCTACACAATAGTCTCCATGGTAATCACCTTGGCTAATATGGCAATTTGAATGCTTGTGTGGCATGTTGCATGGTAGTCAAATGAACCAGTTTTGAATAGCAATAGTAAAATGAACACCTACATGCCATTATGGATCATGATCTCAATAATGACAGCAAGATCAATGTCTTGAATGCCAAACCAACTCCACATGCTCCACCATGTTCAGTCTTTTGAGGAAAGCCATGGGTTCATGAAAGGTTCTAGGACCTATAGGCAAAGGCCTAAAGCCAATATCTGGAGTTATCTTGCTATTATTAGCATCAGCAGAAAAAAAACACTTCTTTGCACCCTTTATTGTAACCTGAAGGGGCATCAGCAGAAAAAATACACTTATTTGCACCCTTCACTGTAACCCAAAGGGGAAGCACTACACGAATTACATATTCAGCAATTTAAACCATAAAATAATCAAAGAGATGGGAATTGAGCACATAAAAAACGTACATCAAGAAAGAAAAATATGCCAAACAAGTCCAACATAAAAAGTATTAAAATAAATTAATTATGTAAAACCTTGCTCTAATATACCTCTACCAAAGCCTAAAACCAAAAAGCTAACTACTCTAACAACCTCATACAATGAAAGGAACATAACCAACACAAGTTGGAAATCAAGGCTAATTGATTTTAGGGAAAAAAAGAAACAATATAAATAGCATGAGGGAGATTTAACAAAAGAAGCAAAACTAATTTTTATTTATTCAAAAGATAAATTCCAAAATATCGAAATCTAAATTGACGATCATATGCTAAAAACAAGACGTGCTGATCACAAAATAATTTCCAAATACAACAAGATAAAAAAAACTAAAAATCACATAATAAAATTACTCAATATAGATCTCAAAAAGATAACCAACTATTGACCTTCACGAGAAGAAAATTTTCCATTTAGGAAGGCTAGTATTGAAAATATATATAATGATCATGCTAAACTAAGAATGAAAAAAAGCAGGCCAATATTATGCATAACGAATAAAAACAAGTGCCTAGGCATAAAGCAATATCTACATAATCATATTATCACAATCCCAATCTTGTGTGATAACAACAATGCTTCCAAAGCATTCTTTTGTAAAAATCAATAAACAAAAGCAACAAATATGCATATGTCACCAATAGAATTAAAGTACAAACGTGAATATGCACCATAAGTATAATGCACACGAACAATAAAAATTGAAATGTGCATTAATCATAATGTGTCACACATAAAAAAATGCACATATCTAAAGTATCAAACATTATCCATTCTACAATCTAATAATATTACTCATTTTGGTATATTAGCCATCCTAAATCAAAAGAAAGGCTCTCACCAACTAGAACCGAAAGTGTGTCCACTTTTGCCATTGGCTCAAAAAGCCACATTATTAGAATGGACCATCACATCCATCATGCAATCATATTCAAACACAATATATATGCAAATACATACATGCACAAATATATATATATATATATATATATATATATATATATATATATATATATATATATATGTACAAATACATATGTATGTATATAGATTTAAATATATAATCACAAACCTATCATGAATAATATAACAAGGACATGGAACATGGTTCTCACATGAATCAACAAAAATATGAAATATAAACATGTCAAAAGAACTACATAAAACTATGAATACACATAATAGATTCATGTGTATATATTAAAATGCTAACAATCAGAAAGTCACAATGTCACCTTTTCCTATCCTATCAAGATCATGAAACAATATCAAAAAGTATATTAACTATAGAAAACTTAACACTTACTCTATAAATCACATTCACTATAAATGACTTTTTATAGTGAAACGAGATATAAAAATAAATCACATAAAAAATTCAAATTAAAAAAATCAGTTAATAAATAAAAGTCTATAAAAACAAATGATATGCTCATTCTCTAGTAAGAGTCATTTCCTTCAAGATGTGCAAATTAGACTTGAGAACAAACAAGACCAACACAACGACCAGAATTAAAAACGACTCGAGAAATAATGTTCTGGTCAAGCATGCATTCTTCATAAGCAAATTATACTCATCCACATAATTTAAAATCCTGCAACTTGATTTATTGAAATTGGCAAACAAGGTGTGCTAGCATTATCTAATCATCTAACTTGATTCATTGAAGATGGAACACAACACACTCCCTCATGCATAAAATTAATAAACAACTTACACAATACTTATCCAAATAATGAATAGAATAAAATTTTAAAAAATAACAAAAAATTTGAGATCACTTTTGACAGTGAAGAGGTAAGAGGAGCAAGACGAGAGAAAAGAGATGGAAGCAACCACATACCTCGGAGGGGAAGTGGCACGTCGGCGACGACAACCGCCAGAGACCTCCTAGTAAATTTGACTGGAAAGAGAAGTAACAAGAAAGGATTGCGGCAGATAGGGTGTCTTCGCCGGAGGAGACGACGAAAAGCTTCTCAAGCCCGGAGGAGTGCAACAACCATGGAGCTAACTAGGGTTTAAATCAATATTCCATAAAAGCCCGCATCTTTTGAAAATTAACGATAATTTGATAAATTGCACTTGTCAAAAAAGAATTTTTTTTATTTATATTATTTATATTTATCCCCTTAATATGATTTTTGCATTGCAAAAACAGTAATTTATGTGGGAAAATATTAATTTATTTGGAAAATCACCCAATTAGAGTGCGAATTACACCTTCCTTTTCAAATTACTATTTGCATAAAAATAGAAAAAACTTGAATTAATTATCTATAAATTATAATTGTACACATGCTTATGTCCTGAAATCAAAATTATAAATTTTTTAATTTTAAATCCAATCGATTTCTTTAATGTCTTAAACTTCGTTATTTTTTTAATTAAAAAAACAAAAACAAACAAAATAATGATAAATCTCTTAAGAAATCGGATTTTAGCTCACTAAGCTATTGTTATTGATGAAATTATGGTAAGTTTATTATTCTCTTTTGATACTTTAAGGTAAAATTACAAAACTTTTAACACTTTTGTTTGTTAAGTTGTTGATTATATAAGAACATGTGTATAGATTTAGTTAACGAAAGATTACAAAAACTTAATTAATAATTTGAAGATTATTACATTATTTTACAAACATAGTTCATTATTATGACTCGTATTTTTAGGTTTAGTAAACATCCACATTATATTAAATTTTATTTTATTAGATAACTTTGAAATAATTTTATTTGATATCCTATCATAATGTCTCATAGATTTGATTTATAAGTTGATATGAGAGCAAGTTCAAAATATTAATGTTTTAATAATATTAAAGTCTTATTTTTGTTGTCTTGATTGGTCACTTATATTACTTTTATAATACATTATATTATAATGGCCTATTGAGAAGGCTAATCATGACACAAGTTTTCAAGTTATGCATTTAACTATATTTATAAACTTTAAAAAACTAATTTGAAATTTATTATTAAATTTTCTAAAATATATGTAATCTGAACATAATAAGCTTATTGTTATCGACGTGAGAAGATCCTCATGGGTTGCATAAACAACTTATGGTTATATCAATTATTTAGTTGCAAGGCTTCATTAATTTAAATGATCACCTAAATAGATTAGCCACTACATGGTCTCAATTGAACTATTTTTATCTTATTATTTTATTGTCTCCTTAAAATTTAAAAGCATCTCAAATGTGTCAACTTGTCGAGAAATAATTCATGTTGTAGAGCGATATCTTAAATCATTCAGATTTCATTTTTTATAATGAAGTTACAAATTAAATATGCAAATTTATCATTAATATTAAGAAAGTTATTAATTTAGTTAATATTTTGTGTTTGGGCAATACTAATATTATTATTATTATTACTTATTCTCATGCTCATAAGACTATCCTTAAAGATCCCATCCTTATTTATATTACATGATAATGTCATATACTTGTGCATATAGAAATCTACTTAGATTATGTGTGGGATAATGCCCTACACTTGTGCATCACACACACTATATTGTGTAGACATTATATTGTGGTAAATAGATACTTTTAAATGTGGGAGACAAAAACATTTATTCATTTAAATTCAAGTCCAATAATGTTATGTTTATGTCATGTTTTGGTTTTAATAATTTTTAATTTCACCACTTATCAAAACACTTAAATTAAAAATATGATGATATACTTTTTCAAATGAAAAGTGACAATATTATCTCTATTTTTATTCTAATATAAATTATAATTTGATAAATCACTTCTTCATAAGCATAATTTTAATTTAAAACAATAGTGAAAGTAAGTTATTACTTTTTATTCATGCAAGCAAATCTATATACTTGCAAACTCTCCATTATTCTATAATAGATGTTTATTCATCTTCATTGTTATTCTAATCTATCTCTCTCGATGTGAAGATGACATATCCTATAATGTAAGCAAAGTAATGTGAATAAATTGCTTAACAAATAAATTATAATATAAATAACATTAAAAAAATTAATAATAATAAAATTTATATTTAAAATAAATAAAATATGTCATGACATTTATAGCTCATTTAAAAAACAAGTAAAATTAATAAAAGATGACCTCTTATATGATTCTTTCTTCCCATGCAATGTATATAAATATATAAATATATATAATTATTCTGTCTTTATTAGGTTTATTGGTTTTTTTTTTCTTTACTTTTTCAAAGGCATTTCTTCTTATTTTTTAACAATTTTATCCTTGTTTATTCAATATCATGTTTCTCTCTTAATATTGTTATCTCATAGTTTCTATCATTTTGATATAATATATTATCAATATTATATTCTTCTTTTTTTTATTTTTGTCATAGTTTATTACTAGTTTCAATATTTTTTTGCTTTCTTTTTATTCCTTAGTTTTCTACTAATGCTAATATTCTTTTCTTTCTATTATAGGACAACATATTTAGGAAAAATTATAATTTCACTTTTTTATATATTTTTTTAACCTTATGACTTGATTAGTCTATTTTTATATTTATTTCATTTATTTTCTCCTTTTTTTAGTTTTTATTTTTATGTATTATCTTACATAGTAAAGAGTTTAGTAATACATTCAAATATCATATATTATATATATATATGTATGTAAATATGTATATGTATATATGTGTATGTGTATATATATATACACAATTATATTTTATCTCACGTTCTATACTTTGTATTTATGATGTCATACTATATGCATATGTCAATAACTTTTTTTTATTTTAATTATTTTTTACTTACATTACTATGTTACATTTATTCATATAAATTTTTGGAAATGATTTTTTTAAGATTTCTTTTCTTTTTAATACATGTATCATAAATTAGTATAATTAATTAATACCAAATTATTTTAAATTACTTTTGTTATTCTTTCATTATATTATATTTATCTTATTGTGCTTTCTTAGCATATTGTATGATGGATTGGTTGCATCGAACACTAAGGCTTTTATCTACACCCAACAAGTTGTTCAATTCCTTTACAAAACTATTGTTGATTAAAACATATTACGCATTATTTATAACATACCCTTCATTAGCCTTGCAAAAATAGCACCATACTAACCAAACAATCTTCTTTTTTTTCATCACAATTTTTCTTTTTGACCTTAGAGGACAAATTTGTTTGTTGAGTTGATTGTACGATTCGTTCTTTATTCCCTTATCGTATAATTTTCTTGAAAATTCTAGATTCCTAAACTTTTGAGCTTAACATATGATATATTGCATGCTAACTTACTATATGTTAATCCTAAGAAAGTAGCTATTTAAGTTGAAATATTGTATTTTCTTATTAAATTTCAACCAAAAACTCCAAAAGAAGCATAAACATTCGATAGAGTTTTATAGGAATCAAAACACTACTCATATTGTGATTGAGAAGTCAAAACACAAGCTAGCACATTTTTCATGCTTGTCTTAATCTTTTCATCTTCTTCATGTTACTCAATTTCAATTGTTCTTCCATCCTCTACTCTCTATTCATTTACTCTAATCTTCCACATAAGTTTCTCTTTCTCCTCTTTTTACTTGAAGCTTCCTTAAAACTCTTTCTTACCAATAGCCATGATAAAGACTTGGATAATCATAGTTTTTTACACACAAACACACGCACACACATACTATAACATCGTCGATCTTCAAATCAAATATGAATCGAAATGTCACTAAAAAAATGTCAATACACATACACATAAAAAGTCTCTATTTTTCTTAATTCACAACAAATCTGGTTGAGTTTCAAGACTTTTAACTTTACAATCAACAATTTTCTTTAAATTAGCTATTTTTAATGATATCTTTATTTTAACAATTGATATAATTATAGACTATTCTAGGATAATATAACTATGTTTTAGTCTCAAAATATAAATTTTACTTAGTCACATAATAACTAATTATATAATTAGTATAATGTTATAGGTTTACATAATAATTATATCTTATGAATGTCACAATTTAACTTTTCAAACCTAAACATGTATTACGACAAGAACAATAGAGAATTTTAGGACTTTCAGTACCTTTGAGACCAAATACAAGCTTCAAGGATTTGAGTGTTTCCATTCCATAACAATTAGTGGCATCGATGTCTTCCTTACTAGTGATTACTTCCCTTCACATAATCTCTATATCTTTAATCTTGTGGATGCAATGTAACAAAATTTAAATACATGTTTTTATGATGTAGTCAAATAAATAAAATATATTTGAAAGCCTAATTTTTATAAATTATAAGCATTTTTATGAACTAAGAGTATTTTGATAAATAATTTGTGATGAATATAACATATATACAAACCTTAAAGGAGGAAGAAAATGATATAACACTATAAAGAAAAATACCTCAAGCCTGATGAAACTAATTTCATAAAAATTTGAATTAACAATTTAATCAAATGTCGAAGTTTAAGAAAATATAAAACCTTTATAAACAAATTTATAAAAATATATAATAAAAGTCTTAAACTAATATATCAATGGATAGTTACTACAAAGTTGGGGGAAAGAGGATCGAGAAAAAATTCTTGTGATCCTAGGTCTAGCATCCCAAAAATATGAAAATGATTTTATTAGTTATTTCAAAATTTTGAAAATTTATTTAATTTTTCACAAAAATTATACATCATTAAAAAAAATGTATGACACCTAAAAGAATGAAGGCTTCAAAAATAAGAGTGTTGATTATTAGAAACATAATGGTATCAAGATAAGAGAAATCAAAAGTGTCTAGAATATAAAACAAAATATCATAAATTGTAGGAAATTAATAATAAGAAGAATTAAAAAACTAGTACAACTCATAATTATAACAAATATCAAATGATATTATAAAATTTTAAAAGTATGTTCAAATATAGCTCTCATAGATACGCTTATTTGAAGTTAACTTAATATAGATAAGATGTGTTGTGATCACAAACCAAAGGGCCAAATATTTATGAAGGAAATTAATAAAATACTTATTATAAGGTTGTTAAACAAAAAGTGTCAAAATATCAAATGATGTTGAAAAATTATGAAAATTTAAATAGAACTCATGAAATTAGTTTTATATGAAGTTAGTTGAAATTTTTTTTTTTAGATCAGTTAGATAAAAAATTATTTAAAAAATATTTATAAACCTAAGTTTTAATTAAATGAATTTTTTTTTTAATTTTCTAAAATATCCCTAAATCCTTAAACTGTAGAGAAGAGTCAAGCGACTTGAAATGAATATCATATCTCGATAGTTGGTATGTGACTTGGTGAATATGCAAGTGACATGATTGGAGATGGGTTAAGTCTTGGATTATGATCCTTCTCTAGATATAAATTTATGAAACGGCAAGCGGCACATGATGAACCTATAAAATTAGGTTTTGGATGACCCTGAGGAGCATTGGAAAAAAATTTAGAAAATCTACTCGAGTTGCACCCTAAGAAAAAGAGAATGAGAAGAAATTTGAGAGAAAGCTTTAGATATTTGAATTTTTGGAGGCCAACAACCACGCAAAAGTATCGAGCAAGGAAGAAAAGAAAGATGACTCAAGTTCATAAGGAAGCAACAACTAATATCAAATTTATAAGGCATGACCAAATTTAAGAGAACAAAATAGCCATGTTATATAACCTATGTATATATAGTTGATGTAAACATATACTATAATAGAATAATCTTTTTATACAACATGAAACGTCATACATTGAGTAGATTCAAAATTTTAGTAGTTAGGAGACAAAATGATTCATATGTCACATATGATTGATATTAAGATTTGGATGTATTTTTTTAAGAGTTTATAAATATGACGTCAAACATTTTATTTTATTGTAGTTTTGTTTTTAGAGCATGATATACAAGCCAAATTGTAAGAATTTGAGAAAAAAAATGTTAATTGTAATTTTATTAACATTAAGTAATTAAATCAATTTTATTAAAAGGTAACAAAAAAGAAATGGGGTATGGATAAAACAAGTTTTAGTTCTTCAATTTTAAAAAAAATCATTAGATGTCAAAAGTGGGTGAATCTCAACTCATAAATTTTCAAATGTCTAATCTAAAGAGCCAATGATATGACGCATTGACTTTAAAGAATAGTCTAAAGAAGAAACCTAAAAAAAATACCTTAAACCTTTGTTATGGAAATATAAAATGATTTAGAAGAGGTTATTCAAGAAAGGGTTGGATTTAAAAGGTTCAAATTGAATTGAAAAATGGAATTGAAAAAGATATTTAAAAGATGTGTAAAAGAATTTTAAAGGATTTATTTAATAAAATAAAAGCACTGCATTGTTATGTTATTTTATATATGTTATGATATAATTTTAGAGTTAACATACAACATAGTTTTAAATTTATAATTTTTTGTATGTTTGTTATATAATTTGTGCTCATTAGACTATTCTAAAACCTAAAAAAATTTCAAAAAACAAAATATGTTTCACGAGATTCCAAGAATAATATAAGAATGATTGATAAACTTTTCATTAGCTTACATGAACATAAATGGTTGTAATGATCTTATTTGATGCAGTAGAACTATTATGACAATCATAAGCTATAGTTCGACATTAGATAGGGGTGTTATTTGTGATTTTGATGCATTAACTTTTTTAAATATGTAGACTTTGCTAGGGGTGTAACTTAACTATGTATGTGATCATTTATCTTATGTTAATAAAGAATTTTTTTTATAAATAAATATTTTGTTTTGATAAAAAATGATTTAAAAAATCAATAAGATTAGTGGCTTCACAAGTTGGACATCATACTAAAACACTACCAATGATAATGAAAAGAAGAATATTTATGCAAAAGAATTTGTTTTTCAAATTGAGGTTAATAAAAAAGAATTTTTAGATAGAATGGCTATTTTAGTAACAAATTGCTTGGGGATGACAAAAGTTTATATAGAAAATTTTTATAATATTAATTTAAGTTTTAGAAGAATAGAAAATCAAAGAAAATCTCAACTATATGAAACAAAACTTATTATTCTAAGTTTTTATCTGAAGATCTTATCAAATGATTGAATGATGTTATAAAACATTGAAGAAAAATAATTACTTCATAGTGACATACAAAGATCCAAGATAATAATAGAAAAAGTCTTGAACTATTTCAACAATACTAAGTTAAGAAAACAAATTATAAAAAATCATGAAATATGCTTTAATATTTTTCACCTCCATCAAAATAAATAATAAAGAATAATTATTAAAAGTGTTTCTATAAAACTAAGTTTTTGATCATAAGAGTGACATCACCTTTTTGTTTAAAGGGTAAAAAGTTAAATATATTTAATAAAATGAATGATAAAAATCATGCAATATTTAAAATAACCAAGAGAGGAAATGGAAACTTTTACCTATATATCCATGCATAATAGTTCAAATAGTTTAATAATTTGAAGGGAATGAGGAGACAAATGCCATAATATTCTAAAAATTAAATTAAAATTTAATAAATAAACCTAATCATATAATTCATAAACCTTCCTCTAATTCAACTTGAAAATTAGTCACATCATTTCTCATCCATCATCTTTTTCTGCTAAATATACAAGATCTCCTTAGGTCAATCACCTCTGTACTATAACTAAAAAAAACCACCCAAAACAAAAAAAAAAAAAAAAAGAAAACCCTAAAAAAAATTAAAAACAAAAACAAACAAATCAATGCTTTCAAGGACATCTCAAGTTCCTCCCTGGGCCACCATAATAGATATAGTTCCCCCACACACGATTAACACCTGCTAAGACGTCATAACAGGTCGGGTGATCCGCCAGGACACGAAGATTCGACAACGGAACCAAACTGTTTCCCCAGTCCACCACCTGCAGGTTCCGGAAATACGCCGCTCGTCGGAACCCCTGACCCGCGAACCGCCCGCTGCCCATCTGGGTTGAGGTATGAAACCCGCCCGGCCGCGTGTTCACGATCTCTCCCCCAAACTGAACCATCCCGGCCCGCCCGGCCAGGTGGCTGAACAAACTCGACGGCCAGTACCCTACCAAGATGCCCGACCCGAACTCGAGCCACCAATGCCCATGCTTTGGGTCCTACTCATTTCAAACCATTTTCCTTCTTTTTAATCAACAGATAAATCTATATACATATATAAAATAAATTAATATTGAAGAAATTTACCTTCCATACTAAAAGAGTAATATCAAATTGCCCTCTTCCATAAACAGAGGTTGGAGAAATTGCAGCCCCAATAGCTATCTTATTAGTTGTTTGCACAAACCCTGAGCACAAGAGATTGTAACATCCAGTCTCTTGATATGAGTCACTCTGCCAAAAAAACAATTTTAAATTAAAAAAAATGATTTTTTTTTAATTTTTTAATGAATAAAAATGTGAAATACATACTGTCCAATAGGTGAAGAACCTTGGATAACTATCACCATACAGCTGTGGGCTAACCTAAGAAGAAGAAACAAAAAAAAAAAAATTCTATCTTGATGGGTTTTAAGCTAAGTCGTTAAGCAAAGGTGACACCTTTGTTTAATTTTCTCACCTGCCAACCAGCTTCAATGGTGTTTAGGTCACCACCAAAGGAGCCCGAGATGACCCAAATCTGAGATAAGCTGAATTCTGCAGGGGTGGCAACACTTGGAGCCCACACGCTTAAGCTTGCCTTTGCTCCATAGTACGCTCCATTTGCATATCCAACAGCATGCTGTCAAAAGCTTGCAAGAGAGCTATCACCATTCTAACGAACAGCTTTTTTGAACACTTTTTTCTCAATTAAAAGATTAAAGATGAGAACTTTCTAAATAAAAACTAAAATTTAGCTTATTGGTCATGAAGAGAGAGGTAAAGGAATCTGCTTGTGTAGTGTTTTCAACTCCAGATGAAGAACTGTGTTTAAATTCTTCGTAGAGATCCGACAGAGAAAAGAAATTACTTTTTTCAGTTTATTTGTTTGAAAATAGTCGTCTTTGATGAAAAGGATGAGACTGACCTCATGGTCGCCGCCGGCAGAATTCCGCCGGGCGATTGCGGCCGGCTTGCGGCCGAACAAGCGAAGCGAATTGGCTCTAAAGATGTCCTCTTTTGAGGTTCTTCTTATAGCGACGGTACCGTCCGGGCAGCCCTCGCCGGTGATTCTCCATGTTTGGATCTCCTCCGGCGGGTCGCCGGATGGGACGTGGCCCTTGGGCCTCTCCGGAGGATCCTGCAAACAAAGAAGCATGCTTTCCTCAAGCCAAGTTCGTGAGAGAGATGAAGAACGAAGCTTTCGCACCAATGGTCCCTGCCATCTCAGCTTCGGGTGGTCAAACGCCGGCTGGAGATGAAACGGCACGCAGTCGATGACATCACCGTCGGGACTCTGCATCGAAACAGAGCACCCATCGCCTCAAAAAGCAGAGAAAGAGGACGGAAAACAATATGCGGGTTTCGAAGATGATTCCTGAATCGTCTTGTTCCATGGCTTGTTTACCCTTCTGAGCTGAGCGGTGATCCTTCTCCCGTCTTTGTCGGAAAACAGACTGTTGTCTCTATTCCCCCAACCGGCGGCGGCGGCGGAGATCCGAACGGGGAAGATGACAAAGAAGGCAATGATTGCAAGTGACCTGAAGTAGATAGAAGCCATACGAAAGGAATTTCGGAGGGCGAGGGAGTCTTCTACGAGAGCTGTCTGCATCTGTTGACATGGGAGCTGTTGTCTTCTTCTCCAGTTACCATATGATCTCTCCCTAATTAAAAACTGGGTCTTTTACCTCAGGAAATCCACGTTCTGCGTTTCTGTTAGAGCTTCCCAAACAAGAAATGAGTACAAAAATGGCGTCTTCATCAAATCAGTGCGGCTTCTTGGAGTGATCTCCATGTGGGCATGGGCGGATTGATGGGATGCTTGAAGGAGACCAGATGCTTGTATTAAAGGAGCTAATTATGGGTTTTACTGGTAGCTGTTGCCATTATTAAAAATAATTAAAGTTTTCAAAAAAGTGCTTTTTTTATTATTGTTAAAATTGTTTTTTTTTTTGAAAAAAAAAATGATTTTTGTGGTTCAAAAACTGATCTTGGATGTAATATATTGAATATGTTTTTACATTGAATTTTTTTATTATTGCTTGAAGAAGGTCGGATGCTTATATTAAAGTAGTTGTTGTCATTATAAGAAATATTTGAAGTTTTGAAAAAAGGGTTTTTTTGCTGTGGTTTTTAAAAAAAAAATAATTTTTTTAGTAAAAAAGTGATCTTTGATGTAATTTATGTTATTGGGCATATTTTTATATTGAATTTTGTATAATTTTATGGTGCTTTTGATGGGTCTGAAAGGCTTGAAGAAGACCGGGTGCTTACATTAAAGGAGCTAATTATGGGTTTAATTGGTAGGTGTAGTCATAATTAAAAAGATTTCAACTTTTGTCTAAATCAATTTATTTCGTTGCAAAAAGAGTTTTTTTTATTGTGTTTTTAAAAAAAAATTATTTTTTTTTAGTAAAAGAGTGACCTTGTATGGAATTTATTTTATTGGGAATATTTTTATATTATTTTATTATTATTTTTTTATTTTGCTTTGGAGGAGTGTGGGGTAGGGGTCTTTCCTTAAAGGCTTCTTTTCACTACTCCCTAGAAGTTCTTTGGTCAGGCTTGAGGTGTGGGAGGAATAATCAAATAACATACCAAAGCTGTCATTTTTCATTTTTTTAAACCAACAAACAGTAGCCTCAAAGCTCAAGGCTTGTTTTGTTTGAGCTTATAGTTGAAGAAATTAGTAATAAAATTAATAATTTGTGAAAAGTATATATATTTGTAATTAATTACTTATTCAAATAATTAATTTATCATGTTTTTATCTTGATTAATTGTTTATTAAATAGTTTTGGAAGTAAAGAAGGCTTCTTTGACTTTTTTTTTTGCAATAATTTTATTTTATAGATTAATTTTTAAATAACTATTGTGGGGAGATAACAAAAAAAATTCTAAATAAAAATTAATGTATTGATAATGTTGAAAGAAAAAAAAAAAGAGAAAATAAGAATTTAATGAAAACATTTTTTAGGAAAAAAAAAGATGTACATGTCTTATTTTGAGATTCAACGTTATATAATTGAATAAAAAGTCTCTTTTAAACGACATGTCACACAAAGGTTTTGCTAATTCAAGTGATATAATGTTTGAAGTATTAAATGTACAAAATAAATCATAATATCTTACTCGTTTTTAACATTCTAGAATTATGGTTAAGAAATTTTAATAAATTCAAATCATTAAATATAAAAAAAATATTAGAGAATGGTTGATATATATTTTTAAAAAATATATATATTTTTAAAATTTTTTAAGAGTATTTCAAGACTTTAAAATATTATATAATATGATATCATAGAATCATATAACATAATCAAATGAGAGAATCAAAATAATTAATAAAATTACAAGATAAAATTATCATATAAATATAATTATGAAAACATACAAGTATGATACAATATAGTTAATGTATTGTAACTATAAACTAAAGAAGTCTTATAAGATAAGAAAGTACAATAATAGAGTATTGTATGATACGATCAAGTAATAGAGAAATAATAAATTTGAAAGAAGCATAAACATGCATAAAACTAGCCTGAAACTTGTACACGATAACCAATTCATCATATTATGATATTAATGTCCAAGAACAAATGACAAGTATAAATAATAAAATAATGTTTAATACTAAATCAATTAACATAAAAAATACAATTAATTTGAGAAGAAAAAATTAACTAATTATTAGTCTTCAATGATGGATTGACAAATTATACAATACAATAAATAATTTATATATATATATATATAATATGATGTATGATAAGCATAATACAAGGGAATTACCATGTTTCAACATAAGATGAAGGATATATCTATAAAATGGTAGTGTTAATCAAACAATTTGATCAAACGAGAGATCAAAGTTAGAAAAATATCATATCATTACATTTATTTTGTCATATAAACACAATAAAATGTGTAACCCAACATCTTGTTATATAAGTGTGACACGACAAAAGTATCAATATGACAATTTGTACTCAATGTGAATCCATGAAAATATTAAATCATATAATATGATAGAAGTATATCAAATCATAAGATAATGTAATAAAAAATAAAATAAATTATATTATAAAGATATTTAAAGAAAGATATTTATATTGATTATACAATATGTTAAACAAATTATATCAATATAATCATAATATAAGAACATAATATATAATATTATAACCAGTTATGACTTAATAAAAAGATACAGAAAATTGATCTATAAGCACTCTAAAAACATCATATTGTATGACGTAAACAGAGAGTGAAAATAGTTTGTTAAAATGTATAATATAATATGGTGAGCAAAAATATACAATATAATAATTTAAAAACTAACAATGTAAATGAAATTATTCATGTAATATAAGATAAATGGGGATATTATATGAATTCGATATTAAGGTCGCAACAGTACGATAATAAGAAATTAAGACAATTTTGAACAATGTTGAGAATCTTAAAGTATGCAACTAATGATCATAATTATATTATTAGTAAAAATTAAATAAATATTAAAACCCAAAACAAACAGAAGATGAGAAAACCAACACGAGTATATGTAACGATATTGTGGATTGAAGACATTGATGATTGAATGAATGATATATGAAATATTAATTGAAGGATATTTGTTCTATGTAATTTACAATAATATATTGACATGCTGATTTTATCAAAATGATGAAATATATCTTATTTTAAAATTTATTATTATATATTTTGTATGACATCATTTTAAAATTACATATTATATAAAACTTTAATACTTCAAGTGATATAAAGTTGGAACTATTAACTGCATATAATATATTGCTCTTTTATTCTAAGGCTTAACCCTAACCTAATTTCATGCGAGTAAAAAGCCATCACATTATATGCCATAGTAAAGATTTCATTTGTTTTAACATCTATTGTTTGAGCACAATAAAGTTAAGAGAAAATAATTTTTATAATACTTAAAAATTATCATTGAAAAATACAAAATAATCTTTATATAAAATTATTTCATAAAATTAACAATATTATATAAGAAATTGTAACATTATGCAAAGTCATTTATAAAAAATGGTTAATTAAATAGTTGTAATATGAATGAGCTTTATACAATGATTGAGTAAAAAATGATTTAAAAAATCATATTTATATAAAAAAATTATATAAATAATTCTCATATAAAATATATAGTGCCATCATTAACTTTTTATAATGGTTAACTAGTTGATTGTTATATAAAATTAACTTTTAAAATAATTAAATTGGTTAATTGTTATATAGATATTAGTCTTTTTTGAAAAGCAATCAATGTTTTTATTTATCAAATTTACTACCAATACAATACAAAACATCATTCAATAAAATTTTTATTTGACACATTTTCATTAATACATAATTATTGATTTTCTCTATATGTATATAATTAATGTCTCAAGAATTTCATTCAAAGTGGTAATATTAAATCTACTTTTGACATAAAAAATTATGCATTAAAAGAAACATAAATAAATTATTATAAATTTAAATATTATATGTTATAAATATAAAAGCATATTCTATGAAAGAATTAAATCTTATATACTAGATATATTTTTTCTAATTTTATAAAGACTAATTCCTCTATATAATTCAGTACAAAAAATTCACACTAAATACTATCAATTTATTTTAGACATTTACTAAAACAAAGAAATTATATTATATATTTTAAAAAAATCAAATTATAAATTAAAATCTAAACATTATATAATTTAAAATTTTTAAAAAGATAATAATATTCACATACCCATACAACAAAATCTAAGAATAAATCAAGGCATCATATATGCCCCACAAATATCACTTTAAGTGGAAGAGGAGAATAGATTCACATCCCACTAGAGATAAGAAAAATTATGTAATTATTCATTCCACCAACTTGTATTGGCCAAGAATCTTCTCTATCATATTATTATTTCATATCAATAGAATAAAATACTTATAACTTTGTGAAGTCATCAATTCATCATATAATTTTTCTTGTATGTCATGCATCTCATTATGTGACATTCTTTTGAAAAGTCATGTGTCACTAATATTAAAATATTATCATATTAATTAATATGTACTTTATATATAATCAATTTATGATGTTTATCAAAATTATCTATCTAATAATTAATACATCTATATAAAAATTATTACTAATCTAAATAGATATTAAATAATAAGAAATTTAAGAAAAAATATATAAAATGTTTGAAATAAAAAAGAGAAATATTATTATATATATATTTTTTAAGGTTTTTTTTAGTTTACTTTCTTAGGAGAGAAGAAATCATGGGAAAGAGTGACGTAACATAGATTAGGAGAAGAAGCATTAATGGAGGAAACTTAAAGCTTGAACAAGTCTTGGAAGCGCGCGCACGTCGTGCATTTAATTGTTTGTTTTTTCTTTACGTAGAAGAAGGCGTGCGGCACGGATCCATCCGTTGGCTTTAAGATTATAAAAACAGTTAACTTCGTTTTCAACCTTCGCGTCATTTGAGAAGCACATGCGGTAAGGCCCACCCACTCAAGTTTTCCTTGTTCTTCACATTAGAGAAAATTAACATTAGCATATTTAATATAAATCAAATGTATAGAGATGGCTTAAATTCTAAAATAATATATATCTTTAGAGTTACTTTTAATTTTTCTAATTCAAATAATACTTGAAAAAATTATTTATTTTGTGAAATACTACAAATATGTTTTATTATTATGATTAAAAAAACTCTCTTTTAGTTGATCATTTTGTTATTTTTTTCATCTTGTGATCTTATTTTTTCACAATGTATTTCTATTATCAATGTCTATAAGTGTAGTCTAAGATATTTGAAAATTATACAAATTATTTTGCTTTTGCATGTGTTTATTTTTTTATTATTTGATAATTGGCCTTCAAAATCGTATATTAAGTTATATATTTATATATATGCATGCACTTAATCACATATGTTATGAATTAAATAAGATAATATCATTTAATGTTTAAAATTAATAAGAAATATTCATAGATGAAGAAATAGTACAATTCAATTGGCATTAAAAGTTGTGTTAGCAAAAATAGACAATAATGGTGATAAGTGATTTGGGAGTAAAACAAGGTGTGTGCCCTTATAAGAGAGAACAAACTATTAAATATTTTAGTTGAGTTGAAATTATAATTTCTTATATGATCTATTATGACATTAAGAGTTGTGAAAATCTTCAAAGTTTTATTTTGGATTTTCTTAGATATTATCAAATCATAGTTTAAAATACTTTTTTCAATTTTAAAAAAAATAAAAAAAATGTTTATGCCCTTTCAAAATAATATTAAAAAAGATACTTATTTCATACTTTTATCAAGAATCAAAATTTATTTTTATTATTTATTATAAGAATAATCTCATTAACTATTATTACCATCAATGACTTAGTCATCATTCTACTTCTGAATGAAAGCATGTATGATTGACACAAGAATAATAAATCAACAATATAAAAAGATTTAAGTGCCTCCATGGGTAAGTTGGAGTGATGAAGTGAAATTGATTCATCATGAATACTACTTTGAATAGCCTAAGTTGAAAGAAGAGGAAAAGCCATAAGCTTCCCTTGTTTTATTATAAGGCTGATGAGGAAAGGAAGAGGAATTAAATGAAGGAATTGAAGCACAAACCAAACACATGTTTCACTTGTTTGGGAAGAAATTAATCAAGGTTGCAAAGGTCTTTTCATTCCCATTTGGGATAGCTTTTCTTTGGGGAGAAGAAGAACATTTCATCCTAAGTGATGTAAGTTTTCTTGGTAAACCATAATTATCGTAGCAACATTACCAAATTAAGGACTTGTTTTGGCTCAATTTGATGAGAAAAAAGTGCTTTTGCTCAAACATAAAAAATGTTAATTTAATAATACATTGGACTCAATTTTAGGTACCTAACGAGTTTCTCATGACCCCCATTAGGGTTCTGGATTTTATGTGGTGAACTCATACATAATATTTAGTATTTGAAGGCTCATGTTGAGACACTCAGACTTAATTTAAATAATCAACTCATGACTTTCATAGATTAGTCATCCATGATGAAATGATAAAAATGTAATTTAAAAAAATGCATAGAAATAATTTTTTATAGTTTCTAGAGCAACGGGCCCAACTGTTGCCCTCATTCCCAATGATAGATCTATATTCTCTTTAACTCTATCATTAATTACATCCATTCAAAAGTCTACTTAGAATTATATGTGCTCTCTATTAATATGTTTAGAAAAAAATCAAACAAAAAAATTATTTTGTCCTCTACTTAATATATTATTTTTTATATCATGTCTCTCATCTCAAAAGTTAAGAAATAATTTTTTTTATTTTATTTATAATAATATGTTTTAATCAAAGTTTGGAGTTGATTTAATCATAGTTTGGAGTTGATATTGTTAATTGCATTAAATGTTCATCATACTCTTAGAATTTAATTAATCAATGTAGCTTTCAAGTCAAAGATATTTTAAAAATTATTAGCGATTGTTATGACATTAAGGGTTATTTTTAGTTATTAAAGTCTACTCTTAATGGGGAAAGTAATTGTGGCTCTAATATCAAAATTTGATAGAATAGGTATCGATGCTTTGATATAAAAAATTATGAAAAATATGATGCAATAGCATTCAGTAAATCACATAGAGATTCTATTTGGGTGGAGAGAATGCTAACTTATGTCTTTTCTAAGAATCTTAGAACACATACACATATATCTCACAAAAAAGTTCATTGTCAATTGAAAGCAAGATCCAAAGTTCAAAGTAATTAAATTAATTACAAAAGATACTCATATTAAAATTGTAAAGACTAAAATATCTCTTGAACTAAAAACCAATTAAGTAATAACAAAAAAATGTTGTATCCTCTTTTTTTTTATAATAGTTAATCAATGTCACATTGCGAAATTGCTGTATTTTTGAATTATTTATTGTATCTTTCTATACTTTATGTCAATTGCATATTTTATCCCTTAAGTCAACCCATGACTTGTCCAAGGGAACTATGGTTTATTTGGGTCATTTTAGTCGAGTTGGATCAATTTGTGGTGTGTTTTCTTGGGTTCATTTGAGAGCATATGACATCTTATAATTGCATAATATGATCACAAGTGAGTTATGACTAATTACATAGAGTAATTATTCAACCACATTCGTTGACTAGACCATTGTAATATCCAAAAAATAAGGATAATTATTTAAATAAAATTTTAAATATTTTAATTTGATGAGATGTTTATATAGAAGAAAATATATCATTATTTAGAGATTTTATAAAAAAGAGAGACTTTGTAACATTTAGAATATAAAAAAAATAAGTTTTAAGATTTATTTTAAAAATCCTTAAAAATATTATACACAACTAAGAAGATATATGACACCATAAAAAAGAGAGTAAATTAAGAAACTAGAGGTGCAAATTATTTGAAATTTAATAGTATTAGGCTGATAAAAGTTATTTTTTTTAATATTGAAATGGAGAATTGAAGATTAATAGAGATTTAATTACTAGCTTAGAAAAATCCTAAGAATTAATAAAATATTGATTGAACTAAAATAATTATTAAAAAATTACAATGATATACAAGTTAAAATTTTTTAACACAAAAAAGTTGTATTAAACATGGAATTAAAAGTTGAAGAGAATTTTAAAAAATATAAATGATGATTTTTAAGAATTTTAAGTTTAAAAAATTATTACAAATACTAGATATTATTAAAAAAATATGTTATTTGTTAAATAATTAGATTTCTTTAAGACTAAATAAAGTTGGCAACAAATATTTAGAGCTCGAATTAATCTAAAAATATAAGGAATGCTAGAAATTCCTAAGTTTATTAAAATAAAAATTGAATGAATTAATTTCTATTTCTATATTTTACTAACCGAAACCTAACACACTAGCAAAGGATTCGAAGCTAAAACAAACTCAATTAACGAGGACTTGTTGATCATCTAGAAGTAAGAAGATGGAAAGGTTTTCATATGAAAGGTTTTAGTTGTTTGCAATGAGATAAAGTGTCACAAAGAGGGAATGGCACGAGACGTGTATAAACAGGGAGGTAGAGATTGGTGAGGTGATTTTTGAAAATTGGAGAGAAGAAAGATCTCAATTGAGGGCTTAGAGAGAAGATGAGAGAGAGGAGTTGCTACCAAGGTGTTGAAAAAAGTTTGCAAAAAGATGAGCAAAAGATTGAGGAGAAAAATCTAGAAATTAAGATAAATATATTATATCAATTGTTCTAGTAATATGCTATAGCACTCTATGATAAACAAGGAGAAAAGAAATGTAAAAAACATGTATTTTGATATCCATTTTAAGACATGATCACTATATGTCAAAAAGAGGTAGACATGTTTTATATTATAGATGTATATGTTTGATATACTATTGAAGTGATTGTTTAGAGGTCATGTCATCAAAAATTTATGTTTTGATTAATTTAAGGATGAATTTTTTTACTTTTATATAAAGTGTAATATTTAATAGGACATGCTATATAGAAACTAATTGTTTCTTATGGAAATTGCAATAATATGCTTTAATTTAATACATTTATAATTTAGAAGAAAAAAGAAAATTTGTTTAATAAGTTGTTTTTGGCACACGCGACATTTGGTATATTTTTAAACTTATTTATGCAATTTATCATCATGATTTTAGGTATAATTTTATATTTATTTATCATGTTTATCTATTTATATTGATATTTCTTTTATATTTGATTTATCTACTAAAATTTATAAATTTTATTCATTTTTACATCATAGATCATATATAAAAGTCATGCATTCATTATATCGAGATTTCAAAATTTTGATGTAATGAGGGATGACCACACTCTTGATAATTAAGAGTGTACAATATTTGATGTGAGTTGGGTGATTGATAAAATATTAAATATATGTTTGAGTTATATACATTTTTATATAGTTTTATTTTTAAATTATTTTATTATATTTATATTTTGTTTTTATCATATGAATTCATTTAGTTAATATTAAGAAATTTGTGATACTATTAAGTATCAATTAGAGTTTTATATTATCATTTGATATTTTATTTATAAATAATATTTAATTTCCTAATTTATTAAATAGATAGTAATGTGAGACTTTGACATCATTGGCCTAAGTTTTATATGCATATAGACTTACAATTGTTTATACTTTGCCCCTATGCTACCTCTTGTGAATCCTTTTTACACAATAGTTTTTCACAAGTTTTCATCATCTTTCTTGTTAGATTTGATTTACTTGGTTAACATTGATATATGATTTATAACTTTTCTATATGCCTCTTGGTTATGTTGGTAGTCCAATCATATGATATTTTTACAACAATCTAGTTTTTCTAATGTTAACTAGATTTGCTAATTTTTATTTAATGTATGTTTACTTATAATCATAGCTAAAATAGTATGATGACATCCATAATATTCTAATCATCTAGCATGTTGCATGTTATCCTATTTCAATAATCCTTTTAAAATCATTTTAATGACATTTTAGTTGGATATAACTTCTTTTAATAAAGTTCAGTTTGAGATATATTGAAAAGTTTCTATTTGACTTAATTTTGAAAGGACTTTTCACAAAACTCTACTTACCTTCATCAGTTATGCAAATTGTGGATGCTAAACACAAGAGAAGATTAAGAGAGCTGAGAGTGAAAAGGCCAAACATACTTTGTTAAGACTTGATGGTCTTGTTGAATATTGAAAATATTTTAACACCACTCCCTTAATGAGGCTAGATGGTTTTAAGGTGAGACAAGTTAAATTGGGTAAGAGCAAGAAAGCCTAATAAAAGCCTAAGAGCTCTAAATGTTAGGTTCTCGATAAGGCCAGGTAGGCTAATGCGAAAGAAGGCAAAATTAGGTAAGGGTTGGTTGGTTATGGATGAAGGAAGGTGGTTTAAGTGAAAACAAGTGGATTTGATGAACATAGGTAAGAATGATTAAAAATCTCTAGATTCGAGCTCAATATTAAACCACATGTGCCCATGGATTTTTTAAGGGCTAATGGGCTCTAAATAAGATTAGAAGGGGCTAGTAAAAATCAAAAGAACTTGACATTGTGCATTGAGAGAGATCATGTTAATATTGTGCCCTAAACTAGGTCAATTTGACCTTTTATATAGTCTAACATGTAGTGCTTTTTTACAACAAATAGATTATGAGCCAAGCCAAACAACTCTTGAAAAAGGAGGCTAAGTAAGCCTAGAGAAGCTATGTTGATAATGATGAAATGTAATGGGATGGGAATGCAAAGTACTTGGATGAGTTGGAATGTTCAATCTTAATGTAATTTCATTTTGTGAGTTATGAATAGAACATGACATTTGAAGCAATAACTTAGCATAAACATATAATTACTTGTTAAATTTTTATGTTAAAAGTAAAACAAAAATATAATATATGTATAAACTCAGATCATATGAGGCTTAGTATCTCACATTGAAGTATAATTTTTTAACTAATTTGCATTCAAGAGTGATTTTGGAAGGTTTAAAAGTTGAACAAATAAGACCTAAAGTTTCTTTAATAACTAATATTAGTGTGAGCAAATTATGGCCCACTTGCACTCATTAAACACTAAAAGAACTTTTCAAATTGTGAAATTTTAAATCCAATTGGAGTAAAATGCTTCTCCTTTGGCAATTCTACAAATTTGATTGCATATAACGAGTTTGATGTGTCACTCAATCTATTGGCCTCCAAGGATGTTTTTTGTTTATTAGCATCTAATTGATATTGAGGGATAGTTTAATATATTAATCTCATTAATAAAATATTATATTTAAAAATTAGTTTTATTAAGTGAAATTAAAAAAATATTATATATTTATTAATTAAAATATTTATTTTAAAAATTTTGATTAAATTATCATTTGATTAGAAATAATAATAATAATGACCTTTTATGATAATATTTTTAATTATTAAAATAATATAATAAAAAATAATATAGACTTTGAGAAATAAATAAAATTTCTTCAGTTGTTTGTCACAATTAAGAATAATTTGCTATTGAAATGAACATTTATTTATGCAAAAAAAATTGAATTTTTAGCATAATTCAGTGAAATATAAAATTAGATTGCAAAGCCTTTAGACACCAATTCGAGCGAAGGAAGAAGGAAGATAAAGGCTAAGAATCATATTTTGAGCAACCCCATTCAACGCAACACTCGGGGCCTAACTTGAGGACATATTTGGTCATGAAGAAATACCTCAAACATTGTAACTACTCACGGTTCTTTTGGTCAATTGATCTTCTAACATGCTGGTTTCAACAATTTTTGTTCTCGATACTTCACTTCTTCCTGGTTGCTCAGCCTGTAATGGGTATTTAGTTCCCTATGTTATGTCCAACATAATATGAATGAATCTATTAATTTTCATAAATAAGATACTTTATAACTTCTTAAATCTATTATACCCTCTTACTAGCATCCAACTTCCACCTACAATTATGTCTCTTCATCATCAACCACCATTTGTTGCCCACCTTTCAATAATGGTCATCATTAACCATTATCAATCATGTTTTGCCAACCTTTGCCACTCGTCACCCTACTAGCCTCCATTGTTTGCTTACCAACGATCTCTACCTACCTCTTCTCAATCTAACATCTTCTATCACCTATCTTCACCCACGATCAATTGCTACCCACCGAGTAAGACCTCTACCATCTCTTTTCCATCACCACCGTCATTTCTCGTCTCCAAGTATAGGAGTAGTCTCACTACAAACACAACATAAGAAAACATAATCATAGATGTCATAACTAAAAACAACATAACATGTTAACAATGTTCTAAGTATTCTAAAATCATCAAATCAAATAACAAGTCTCTAAAGGTCATCCAATTTCTAATAACCACGCATTTTCTTACCATATAAGAATCTTGCAACATAAATGCAGCATATCAATACTTATTGGAGGACAACTCAAACATCCACAGAGCTGAAAGAAAAAATGGACACTTTATTGCTTCGGTTGAGCTCTCATTGATGTTGAACCTGGCAACGAGGAAGATGACATTTCTTATGCTGCATGATAGTTAATGGAATAGAGACCCCACTCAGGGCAGCATGCAGAAGACTGTTGGCTACACAAAGAACATTTAAGAGGGTGAGAGAGAGGACGAGGCATCTTTAAGGCAAATAACAGGAGAAAAGTGAAACAACCATGACTTCTTTTTCATGAACCACTACAAAAAATTGATTGCTTTCCAACATTTAGGCCCATTTCTTATTAATATGTAAGTCAAAAGTAGGTATGAGAGCTTGTTTAATGATTTATGAAAATGTTTTTTACTTGATTTTTCATAAAACATGTTAAAAATGTGATGTCAAGAGTTCTTTAATGTTTACATGAGTTATATTCTCCAAAAAAAAATAACAATCTTTTTTATATTTCTTTGTTTTTTTAATGATAAAAGCTTAGGAGATATGGCTTTTGTGGGTAAATGGGATGATCAGATTAACTTGTCAATCTTAAACATGATAGTTCTTTTATTGTATCTTCTTAGCAAAATTTGTTTGATTGAATGTACATTTTGGAATGAAAAATTATATTAAAAAAGATTATCATTAAAGTATGATCTTGATCAAATCCTAAAGTTTAATAAGGAGTTGGGGATTATCATTAAAAGAAGTACGAGAAAATTGGTTAAAATATTAACAAGCTAAAGTTATATGTCATTTATGTTGAATTGTTGAATAATATGTGTGAATGTAAAAATAATAAAATAAGAAGCAATAGGATAGTTAGTACCGAACCTTGTCAAAATATTTTTTAGTAAGGCTTATCACATGCCTTTCTTTGTTGCTAAAATTGTGTTGGATGTAGGCACAATCAATAAAATTTTTAAACACAATCTATATATATATATATATAAATTCAAATTCAATTGCATTTAAAGACTCATCATCACTTTGCTTGACTTCTACATGTAAAAAAGGCCATTAGAGATTAATATAATTGTTTTTAATAGATATCATCACTGGTCATTATTTGTCATCATGTCAAAAGTATTTGTATTGCATTCCTATCTTTACATGCCCTCAATGATGTCTTCAATATTTAAATATGTATCTCATTTTTGTGATGAGAATTAAGACAAATGATGATCATTATAACTCAATTTTAAAATATTAGAAATTAATTAATGTATAGAATATCAAAAAAAAAATAAAAAAATAAAATAATAAAATAAATTTTAGAATTTCTATAGGTTTAAACAAAAGTTTCTAATTTTGATCATCATTATTAATATTTTCCTATAATTGAAACTTCTTTGAAACTTTGTGTCACAATTCTATCTAGAAACATTTTGATAGTTGTTAAAATTTTTTTCTTCTTATCATCAACTCAAAATCATTCCAAAGATGTCTTAATTGTCATGCATAATCATACCAAGTCATGTCGATTTCAATGCTTGGCATCTATTAACTAACTACCAAGCATCATCTTAGGTGATAAACCCTGATGACACCATCGAAAATTCTATCATCATCAATATCTTCTCTTCTAAACTTATATGCTATCTGTAAATATAAACATAGTAAACCAAAGAATATACCCAATGTCCAAGAGATTTTAATTATTGTATTTACCAATACATGATAATTTATTACAACTCGATAATTTATTACAATTCAATAATTTATTACATCTGTGGTCTTGTTTGGACAACATAAATTTTGCCATCCTTGATCACTCCTTCAATGTCTTGTGGGGATTTGTAAAGCTCCTCGATGGCCATTCCGGCACGAGCAATGCTCGACAAGATCGATCGGCGAAATCCCCGGTCGGTGACGAGAGGATCGGACGTGTAGTCGAGAACAATGGCTTCTTCATCATCCATTGGAACACTGTAGCATTTCGAGTAGATCTTGGTCAGGTTCAAAGAAAACATGCTTTCAAGGTGCTACAAACTAAAAAGGACACAAACCCAGTTCAGTTTTTGGAAGGTTACAATAGAATGCCTGAGCTGAAGTCTTTGATTAACAATTATTTTTTTAAAATTAAAGCTCCTAGACACAAGTCAATAAAATCCTAAATATAATCAAAGATATATAGTTATTTCAATTTAATTTCGAGCTGATTCAATGCAATCGACTTGTTATATTTTGATTCAAGCTAACTTAACAACCCTAATGCAACTTAATCTCGTCATTTTTTCTATATTGATATCCATTTCATCTTGCTTCTCTTGGCATTTATATCAACCTTTGCCTACATTTATGTATTTTTTTTATTATTGATCCTTTAGAGATGATTTACTTATTCGTTAGAACTCTATCCAAAAATTTGATCTGATATTATTTATACAAATAAATTGAAAGGTCTCTTTCATTTTGAAGATGACAGAAGAACCTACATAGTGCATGAGAAGAAATCAAATCATGACCTTGTAACAACTCTCCAATTGCTTTAGTATTATTTTTCTCAACGAATTGTGCACTCACTATCTTAGACAACTACATTAACTTATTCTAATACAACTTTATAGATGCTTTAATCGATTTATCATAAAAAAAAAATTAAAATTGGAGCTCAATAATGCCATAGCATGCATATAAAAAAGGAGAACCCCAACAAAAAAGAAAGCAGAAGAAAACAACTTACCTGTCATATAAGCCTGCACCAGCGTAGCCTTCTAAATCTTCACCATTTGAATCAGATCTAAATATAATAGACCGTCTTATAAAGAGACCAATTGGTTTGCTTGGAAAACCAAGAACCTGGAACACAACAACATTTACAAATTCTAATTTTGATAAGCAAAAAAGATTTGCAACTCCAATCAAAACATACCTTTGGGGAGTCGAGATCCTTCTTCTTACAGACAAAGCTAAGAGCTCGACCGGGATATGCGCCGACCAGGGTTTCACCTAGCCCTTTTACCACCTGGGAAAGGGTCATTCCATGGTTGATGAAGGCAATTGAAACAAAGAACGTTTCACTTCATAGATTAATATTACCTCAGCATAAATCTCTGATGAATCCCTAGATGATGGGTTAGTTGTGTGGATAACAAATGCATAGTCGGCATTAATGATTTCTTGGATGAGGACAGCCATACAAAGATGATCATGATTGAGCTTTGCTTTTCGTGTGCTGACATATGCTCTCTCATTCCACTTTGATGCCCAAACCTGAAGAGCAAATAGATGAAAGCCTATTATAGTAGAAAATATTCATAAACTTATACTGGAGACATACAAAAGATGTGTGATATAGATACATTAAGCAATTAAATATGATAGAAATAAGAAATTTAAAATATTTTCTCCCCTTTTTGGAAGTGATGGACATGCATGGAATTCTCTAGTCTTAAACAAGAATATTTTCTAATGATTATAAGTACTATAATCAAAACCCTTAAAAATCAAGTTGCTTTCTTCTAAACAATAATGCAAGTGCAAGTTCAAAAAATTTACCATAACTCTAGTATAAATATAGCAGTAAAGATGATGCTAATTATTTTTTATTCAAAAAATGTTCTTTACAATGAAGAGAGACGTTTAGGTTTTTAATATCAAACAAGAATTTTATGCACTATGTTATATTTATTATATTTTACTTAACACTATTATATTGCATTGCATATCATACATCAAATGTGGTATGGTTAAGTAGTATCTTACAATAAGCATAAATGGAAGTATTTGAAAAGTATCATGGAATATTGACCCGCTTGAAGTTATGTTTTATATCCCACATGTTATGTGGGGAATATCATTAGTATATATGTATTTAATAAGGATGCATAAACCAAAGAAGTATTAGTGCTTCAAATACTAATGAACACCAAAAGAAACGATCCTAACAATTTGATTTCAGGTATATTTGGCTAAATATCTTTGTCTTGATTGGTATGGTTCCACAATTTTTTTATCAGCACATGTTACCATGAATAAAAAGAGATTAGTTCTAGGAAAGCTACTTAGTAAAAAAAAATCTTACCTTCTTTATAGCATTCCATGCTTCTTGCCAACGATCCTCACCTTCGTCCCCAGGCCAAGGTATCCCAGAAATTTTCATTTTCTCTTCCAACACTTTCTCCTGAAACAAAGTAATCAAATGAGAAAGCATAAACATAAATAACTCTCAAGAAAAATTACCATATAAATAATAGGATCAATGCAAATGGTTACAGGAAAGATGCCTCTTAGGCAACAGATTAGGTAAATTGAAGACCATGATTACCTAGATTAAGCATATAAATAATTGGAAAAACTAATTTCAACCACCAATTGTCAAAATCAACGTAGAAAAACCATTGAAAGAATGAAATACACATCCAAATTGTGAACACTATTATAGATAAATAAGTTTGTGAATAGATGACACATGAAGATATTCCAACATATTTCACCCTACAACAAAGCATTTTATAGATGCAAGATCACAAGTTTCTGATAAATGCAAAATCCTATCATCAATTAAACATTCACGAAAAGAAGGGAATGCCCAAAAAATTGCAAGAAGATTAATTGTAACTTTGGAGCAATTTATGAACTACGTACATAAAGGGAGGATGAATGAGCAATGCCTTTCAAGTACCCATTATTCCATCGTTTATTTTTTGTTGAATTTGAGTATTGATCAGGTGACAAACTGTTATATAGGTTTCATGACTCCATCATTCATAATTAGTGCGAATAAATCTTGTTAACTGATTCCATCATTCATAAGTTAATCTGATCTCTAGTTTTTGGTCCTCAAGGAGCCTTCACTATGGCATTAAGTTTCATAGTAGTCATGTTTTCTATTATTCAAGGGATTCTCAAAAATGATTTATAATGGAATTTCATTTGGTTGAAGTTGATTTATGACACAGCTAAAACATAGGTATACATGATTACAAGATTTCAAAGATTGACATACTTCAAGAAATATCAAAAATGAAAAAATAAAACAAATTAGTATAAGATTAGCCTCAAAGACGCCAAAAAGCAAGGCTCAATATCCACAAATGACAAATTGACAAGATCAAAAGGATATTTTCTGTCATAACAAGAGGTTAACCCAAATGCCAAAATCAACAGCCATAACATAAAATGAGAAAAGGACCTCCAAAATGAGCAAGTGCAAAATAAAGAGTAAAAAGGACCAAAAAATGCTATAGGTGAAGGCCATAATTTTATATATCAACACAACTTGTCGAATATCCACTATGAAGCTATGCTCTATATATATCTTAAAAAGTCTTCCCCCATCCCATGCGAGTATCCCTCCACAGGATTGATCATGTACACACACCATTAGTTCTATCATCCTATTGTATTTGTCACATCATCAGCCTTGACTCTTCCAAACTATTGTGTACCAACTTTGCTGAACCATCACATAACGGCTTTATATAATCATCGCACATAGGCTCTACGTCCCTGTTATCTTTGTCTCACCAATTCAAATGACCTCTACTAAATCAAAGCAAAATCAGCTCTGCCACACTATCAGCTTCATCGAACAACTGCCTTTGACTATAATATGCCATATTGGCTATAGCAAATCCTTGCCTTCAATTTTGCCAAACTGTTAGCACATTACACTTTTTTTATCCAATTGAACCATGCCTACCTCCAATACCAACTATAAAGGAGAATAATACATTGAGGGAACAAGTTTGTTCCATACATAAACGTCATCTATCAAATAAAAAACTAAACTATTAGATTAAGGTCATCACTTGTATATTAATAACATAATGTTTTTATTAAATATCCAATGTGAAAATATTTTTTATTTATATCTCAACATTAACAATTTTAATTAGTTTATTTTATAAGCTGCTTGTTTCTTACTATAAAGATTGAAAAGTATTAAGTAAATATCTCCACTAATAAACTAAACTACGATTTTTAATATATTTGACATGATAGACAATACTAGCATTTTTTGACTTAAACATGAAAGCAAATATTCACCACATAAGTAATTTGCAAATCCACTTAGATCAAATCATCTACCTTTTATGCAAAATTTTACTATTAACAAAAAGTCAAGAGAAGTGATCCAGGATAAAAAGGACAAAGAGATTCTTTTCTATATAAAATAATCAAGCAATGGGCAAGAGAGTGGACTTACATACATTAAACCAATACCAACTAACCAACATACAGGACATATAGCTAACTCCATGTTTCATGCCAAAAAAGACATCTGAATAAATAACAAACTAAGGGTTGTCAAACCAATTCTTGTGGAGGTGCTAGGCGAAGAACTGCATTGCGGATTTCACCAAGTGCACTTATATCTCCACCTGCTAACCTTTTCTTCAGTGTACTCAAGTCATCAGCTACATCCTAAGAGCAAGGAAAAGATGGAAACTGTAATCACATGGCATATGGAGTGCAGGCCTCTTAAAATATAAGAGCAGAGTAGATGCAGAAACAATACAATGCATTGTATGACTGTCAGAGTTGAATATGATATAATAACACAAGGTTCATAACATGTTCAGATGATAGATCCCACCTTATTTATGCTATTATCAGTTAGAACCTTCTCAAAAACTCCAAATGGTATAGCAACGGATGTTGGGATTCCAACCCAAGAAGGGACCTTCCCCCTGAGATATGATATGTTACGTGATTTAGCTCCAACCTAAATGAAAAAAAAAATATTTCGGTTGTTAAGGTAACTTTGCAAAGCAAACTATGATCCATAAGAGATCTAAATAACAAAAATATTCAGTCTTCTCCATGAAAGGTACAAGGTAATCAAGAAATCAGCAATAGGTACTGAGGGCAAAATATCACTCAGGATGCCTAGCATTACGAACCATTTCACTAGTAAACTCTTCGGCCATTATGGCATATCTGCCAGCAAATTCCTTTTGAACTACAGTCAGCCGTGGAATTTGTCTTTCATCCAAGTATTTGGAAGTTGCAGTCCTTAGTTCATCCTCTGATATCTCACTACAAGAGGGAAAAAGATGCTGAATGTCATATTTCCAAGTAATTTAAAGAATTAAAACAAAAGAAAAACATCTTGTTAAGAATTTCAAACATAATGAAAAACTATAACAAGGATTTAGAATCATTTAGGTATAGTATCCTAATTTGAGAAAGAAAACATCGAACTGAAATCTTAATTAAACAGAAGATGTATTGCTTACCTGAAAATGATATCCGCAGAAGTAGGTTTTAGGGAAAATAACTTGCCTTCATTTCTCTCAAATTCAGTCAGAATTTTGGGATCAAAGCAGGTGGCAAAGCAAATCTGAAATTACAGTGTAAATATATTTGTAAATTTAAAACAATAAAAATAGTATCAAAGACAACACATTCATGCTGTAGACACCTAAACCTTGCTATTTCTTGCTCGCACTGAAACATGAGAAAGGACATCAGGCTTATCAGGTGTTAGTACAGCAACTGTGCCATCTGGAATTTCCTCCTCCCCCTTTACATTTTTGGCCACCAAAATGGTTGGACGCTCATAAGATTTGTTCTGGACAGAAAGCAGCTCATTCACAGAAACTATGTAACCAGTAACTTCAAACGGACTTATGACTTGCCAACTGAGAGAAAAAAGTCAATTAAAAGCAGCTTTTGAATCAAATTTAGCCAATATATATATATATATATATATATATATATATATATATATATGCATTCAAAGAGAGACACCTTCCGAGGTGTGCCACCTTCCTAAGAACAGGATCAATCCTGTTAAGCAATGCTGATAACGAAGCTGCTGAGCCAGCACGAATAATTTCTTCAGTAAAAATGTTCACCTACAAAAACGGGAATCTGCATTAGGAATAGAGAATGGGGGAATTCAGTAGCTCTATCGCTTGTGAATCCAAATTAGAAAACTTAGAATGCATTATTATCATACTTACAGCCCACTGGTCTACTCCTAATAATGATCCAAGGTACTCAGCTGAAGGTTGAAGAATTTCATGGAAATATTCAGCCTTGCTTGAGAGGGCAAGTTGGGTCCTATCAAGAAATGACTTTGCAAGTAATGCCCATTCATTATCATTTTTTTTGTACAAATCCAATGCATGTTTCCATCCCTTCACACAAAAATACAACATAGTAAGACACGACACTAACTATGATAAAAAAATATAGCAGTGACATGAGTCTGAGAATCCTTTAGTTGGCTTAATAATGGCATCGTCTCAATGGTTCGGGTCAATTAAGATATCAGCAGCAATCCCAATTAAACATCAGACCGATTCAAATGACCTCAAAACATTTAAACAAATTTTTGAGTATAAAAAGTTCTGAAGCACAAAAATTTTACAATTACCCTTTTCTAGCTAAAAACCTTAAGTTTACATGCACATTAATACCTTACTGTTTTTGTTCAAAGGAGCTTTTACACATTAATGAGTTATCATTCATAGGTAATATTCACAAGATTTGATTCAGCAACCTCAAGATTTCATTTTACACTACAAAAATCCCAAATATTATTTAAGATATGGTAATCACATTAAGTGATAGCTATGAAATTCTTAATAACCTGAACAATCTAATACCAAAAAATAAAGAGCAAAGGAAGATTAGTCTAAGCTCGTAAAGGAAAAAAAGGTCAATATGTGGTGTGCCATCTATCTCACAGTCAAAATGTGCACTTATTAGTCATCTATCAAGCACTTACAGGGCCGCCAGAAGTATCCGAGTGATAAAAAAATCAAGAAAATTCAATTGCACTGTGATGGGGATTTTCTCATTCCACTTCAAGTTAAAAAAGAAATGCAAAAAGCAAAGTATCAATTTCGTTATGTTTAAGGGACATTTATTAAGAGAAGTCAGTTGATGCTAATGCCAGACTGACCATTAGTCGTTGACAAGAGGCTTATCTGAAACATAAAGCAAGATATATAACAGTTCAAGTGACCATTTTGGAGATGAAAAAAGGACAGTTTATGTATAAAACATTGAGACAATGTGACCTACAGTGCATAAGCATACCAAATGCTTTGCATATTAACCAGGCTGGTTACTAGGAGAATTATGTGAGTAAAACGTATCCAAAATGAAATTTCTTTGTTTGAATACACAAAGATTCCAAAGAACTCTACTCTTATAACACCAAAAAAAGAATATGTAAACCAAAAGTTCTGATAGCACAACTTGTTAAATTATAAGCATCTACAACATAATAACTGCATGCTAAGTAAACCAGAAAGGTTTTATCAGAAATTAACAAATCGGAAAGGTTTTACAAGAGATTGACAAGGTACCTTTAGGCAAAATACAAGGTTCTCGTTGTCAACTGAAGTCAATGCAAGATTTTGAAGGACTAAGGAGATGAAGTACATGATTTTCTGCCACAGAAACAAACAAGGTTTACTACAAGAAAACGATCATAACATTTAGCTTCACAAAGATAAGACAAAATAGATAAGAACTAGCAAGGAATCTATTAAATGACAGTAACAAAATCACCAATAATGAGTTGTGAACCATGTGGAATTGGCCTCGTCCTTTATAGATGAGGTTCCATTTTTGCGCATAACTCTCAGCTTCCTTATTTAAAATAAAAAAAGTAGCAAAATCCAAACATCCTACCTGAGGATCTGCATTGTTAAGCTCCTCGTATCCCCTCTCTACTGTAGTCCTAACAGCAGAATCAAGGGCAATATCAAGGAAGATGAGATCTTTGAAACGCTCATGGGAGTTGAGCAGCAAAGGATGAAGCTCTGCTCGTGCCTCCAACAAACCCTGAAAGATAAAATGTTTCTTTAGAAGCATTAAAATCAAAATAAAATCCAATAATCCTTTTTTTAAAAAACATATGAGAGCAAAAACCTGATTATCGTGAGAGTGAGATTCAAAAACTAGAACATTAACAACTACCAAGGTAGTTACCCCCAGCAAACACTCCTCTTTCATCTTCACTTATTAACTAACTATAACTCAAAGATGATAAAAGAAAGGAAGAATGCATAGTTTGCATACAGAATCCTAAGGTAACATTTTGAAATAGGTAAAGGGCAAAATCTGAATAATATGTAAGCGAGAATCAAATACCAGAACCTTAACAATTACCAAGGTAACAAGCACCCACAGTAAACAATCCTCTTTATTCTTCACTTGACCATACTTTAAAGATAATAAAAGTATACAGGAAGAATGTATTGTTTGCATACTGAATCCTAAAGTAAAATTGGTGTTGAATCAATACTCACCTCAAGCAGTGGCTCTACCACTTTATCCTCAATGTGATCAAGGATAAATTCTAGCAGCTCCTGATCACAAGCACGAAACAAATGCACAAATATTAACCAAGAGTCAAAGATCATGTGTGATATTAACTAATATGTTCAAGGAAGTTACTGGAAATCCAGATGGCAAACCACTAATAGGATTTATTTGAACCCCCACCATAAATCCTTCACCCTGTTGAACGGCTGAATCCACATGAACATTGTGCTAAGGACTTGCTAAAAAAAATATATCAAGAGAATTTTACCTCAGATTTGTAACCTAGGCAAGTTGCAATGGCAGACTCAAGATCAGCACCTGAATGTACTGCCTGCACAGATATTATTAGGAAGCTGCCATTTACCATTTAAGCATAACCATAAAGTTCTCACAGCATCCAGCTATGAAATACGGAATTGGTACAGGACTTCCAAAGAAAAATGGCAAATACAACACTTACAAAACAGCACTCAAAGTAATGCTTGTAATGTATTTCACTTCTATATGCAAAATAGTAAAAAATGTATGGTTTCAGTATAAAAAGAAGGATACTAGTTCATTATAGGGTAAGTTGAGATTATTCCATAAACAATAACAAGTCAAAAACAAAGCTTAGAACTAAACATAGAACTGCCATTTCTCAATTGGCTGAAAAATGGAAAAAACGTAACCACAAAGTATTCACAACATCCAATAATGAAGGCATTGGTACAGAACTTCCAAAGAAAGAATATCAGTTTATTATAAGGTAAGTGAAGACTATTCCACAAACAATAGATTAAAAAAGCAAAAAACAAACACAATTACCATTTCTCAATTAGCAGAAAAATGGAAAAATGTATAAGAACATGCTATCAAACAGTTGGACATATTGTTTTTCGAAAAGTCATTGCTTGAAAAACACCTTTATTACGTTCACATGGATACATAAGAAAAATGTGTTGCACATGATAGTGATGTTATGAAATATAGAAGTGTAATTTAAGATTTCTACTTTGCATTTCAGGCAGATCTAAATTAAAATTTGCAGATTTTATGGTAAAAGATAGGCTATAAAAATGGGAAAAAAAGTCGGGATAAACATAAACCTAGTGCGTCTCCTTGTGCACAGCTCACCTTAAGAGTCTTCAAGTAATTTTCAAGGTCACGTAGAAGCCCCTCTTTCTGGTCAGGCCTGAAATTTGGTTCTGAATGTATAGCCCTGTCATAGCTTAATAAACGCTCCTTAGTTATGCCATTTTCATTCAGGGTCTTCCAGTAAAAGTTGACATCAAAGTTGTTGTTGACGTAGTCAATTAATGCCTAGAAAAAGCACATATGTTAAATGGTCCAAAGCACGGATATTGATCAGGTTCCTGTCATAAGCACCTGGCAAATCACTACATCATCAGGGCTAGTGTTATTGTGCAACTTCTGATGCCATTCCTCCATCATTCCACCTTTGCAGTCATTGTTCCTCTGCCGGTAGCAAACATGAGAACATCACATCAAGGAAATTTTCCTATTGAAGAGTAAATTTACAGACATCTGCTGTTAACACCTAAAAATCTTTTTCAAGATATTAAGACAGGTGCAATCAGAAGTCTTGAGAACATATTTTCAATTAGAAAACCTGGAAACTGCAATAAATACCTGTATAACCAAAATTTCATCCCTAATACGCTGCCCCACATCACCTTCACCTCCACGACCAACAATAGACATGATAATTCTCAGAATCTCTCTATATTGAGGGAAACTTCTATATGCATCTCCAAGCAAATCATTAAGCCTATCTTGTGCTTTACTTATCTCACTGCAACAATGCCAACAATTTATGGTAAAACGGGTTAAGTAATTACAAAAGATTTGCAACAAGGACAAGTATTATATTTTTAAGTTGAGCAAAAATCCTCAATATTATGTGAGAAGGGATCAAATGTAGGACGTTGTTAACATCAAAAGTATTATTGGCTTATACTTTTCCTTAAATCTCAAAAAGGATGCACACAGGAACTAACAAGTGTAATATGGTTAACATGCAGATTTAGCATATGTTTTTTCTGAAACTATCCAAAGCTGCATTTCCTTACTTGAGCGAAGAAGCAGCAAAGGAAGATGCAATAATGACAGCTGCATGATGAAGGTAGAGGAGAGGTAACAAATGACTGCAAAGACAGTTATGATGATATATGAAAGCAGAGGCAGAAAAGGAGATGGGGGGAGTATAAGAAAAATATGCTGAAATGCTACTGGTGATGATGAAAAAGGATGATCTAAACAGGTGGTAGTGTCGGTAGTAAGTGGTGGCTGAATCGAAATACATGATAAGATTACTGTAGAATCAAAGTATTTAACTGCAACATATACATAATTAAATGACCAAATTGCAGGCGTGAAGGAAATTTCAACATTTTACAAGACGTGACAATGTTGAGATGAATGCAAGTTTCACAAAACATAAGAACCTATTTGCTTATTTTTGCAACTAGGGGAGCCTTATTTCATGAAAAACCAATATGTATTTTCAAGAACCTATTTGCGCTAAGGAAATTCCCATAGTTGGTCATTGGAAAAATTCAAAGGTTCAAAGGCAGTTTTGATATCATGCTGAAATTTTGGGAATGAAAGAGATGATTCTCATTATTGTTTGATGAAATTAATCATCAGACATGTTTCCCAGTTTTTTTAGGGCGAGGCAGTATTAATAGCTGTTTTTCCAATAAACAAGACATCCTCTAGAGACTTAGACTTCTAAACAGCATATCAAACCCTCCTTTGCTCATTTCCCAATACTCGTATCTTCTTCACCCTTCCATTAAGGTTTTTGGCTGCATTATGTTCATCTATACATGCCTAAAATAGGAGTAAACTTGATCCAAAGGCACTCAAATATATGTTTGTTGGACAGTACCCAAATAAAAAAGGGTGCAAGTGTTACTCTCTAATCACAAGAAAATTCAACTACATAGACGCCTGTTTCTTTGAGTAACAACCCAACTATAACACAAATATTTAGAAGAACTTCTCTCAAGAACATTAGCTTTGTGACATTGATATTTCTAATCCTAAGTCTTCAGAGTCATCTCAAAAAAATTCAGATTCAATTTCTATCATCCAACCCAAGTTGCCTCGACCAATTATTCAACTCAAATCTGATTTCCAAACAGAACTTCAAACACCCTAATATTCCATTCAAACACAACCTATGATACTTACTGAGTTGCATGCCTATTATAGGAGAAGCTAAACAGGAAAAGGGAAAGAAATGTATTCACCTAAATAAATTCATTAATCCAATTGAAATTCGAAACCTAAAAATTCATCAGATACCACTAGATCAAACACTTTTCCTGTTCCTACCAATTCACCTATTAATGAAAGACTCATTGTCTTGCGAAAATGCATAAGGTCTTGCACTAATCATCAAATTTCTAACTTTTTCTCATAAAGAAGATTTTTGCATAATCATTATGCATTTGATAGCAGTATTGACAAAATATATATTCCAAACTCAATACAAGAAGCCTTTAGTGTATTGGAGTGGAAGGCAATTGTCTAGGAAGAAATTCATTTCCTAGGAAAAAAAATGAAACTTTGGAGATATTTGAATTAAACTCAAGAAAGTATCTTGTTGGTTGCAAATGAATCTTCACGATCAAACATGATGAAGATAGTAGTGGCAACACATTTAAATACAACTTACAGCTAAAGGGTTCATAAAGTCTTACAAAGATTGACTACCAAGAGATCTTTGCCTCAGTAGCAACATTCAATACAGTTCAAATGTTAATCTCACTTGCCTCTAACCTAAATTGACCTCTATATTAATTGGATTAAAAAATGCTTTCCTCCATGGGGATCTATAAGAAGTTTACATAGAGAAATCCTTGGCTTTATCCTCTGGCCACCACTGACAAGGTCTACAAACTTAGAAAATCTTTATATGGCATAAGCAATTACCAAGAGCATGGTTTAATAGGTTAACCAAAGTAGTCCAGAAGTTTGGGTATGATCAATGTCACCCATATCACACTATGTTTGTCAAGCAATCATCATCACGAAAAAAGGCAAAACTTAATGTATATGTTGAAACATCATTTTAATAAGGGACCACGATATAAAGATACTCAATCTCAAGAATTTTCTACCTAAGGAATTCAAGATCAAAGATATAGTAATCTCAAGTAACTTCTTGAGAAGGAGGTAGCACAATTAAAATGCTTCAATTTCATAATAAAAGTATGTGTTAGATCTCTTGAAGTAAATAATAATGCTTAGATGCAAGCCAACTGACATATCTATGAATTCCAACTCAAAACTAGAAAGAAACAATGATATTATACCCATCACCAAAGGAAGGTACCAAAGACTAGTTGGAAAACTCATTTATCTGTCACACACAACACCTAATATCAGTTTTATTATAATTATGGCAAGTCAATTCTTGAACAATCCATCAGAAGAACAAATAGAAGTTGCCTATAAAATCCTACGATATCTAAAGATGCACCAGGTCAAGCATTGTTTTTTAAAAGGATAATGAAAGTCGAGATATTCATTTGAGGTGATTGAGCTGTGTAAGTGATAAACAAACAATCAAACTTAGGTTATTGCAAGTAATTTGGCAGAGTAAGAAGCAATTAGTTGTATCTTGAAGAAATACATATGTAAAATTCAAAGCTCTTGCTCATGGTGTTTGTGAAGGAATATGGCTAAAAAGGATAATCAGAATGCTAAGAATTCCATTTTAGGTCTCATAAAAATATTCCGTCCAAACTAATGTGCAAATAATATAGCAAAGAATCCATTGCACCATGATAAGACAAAACATATTGAGATTAACAAATACTTTGTCAAAAAAGAAATAGACAAATATGATATCAATTTGGTATATCCCAATCAACCAAGATATTGCAAACATCCATTCTGAGGTCACTCTAAAGAAGACATTTCTTAATTTCAAGCTAGGTTTGTTCGACATCTACAATCTAGCACAAAGAGTGAAAAAATCCACAATTTATTCGTTTGATTTGTTTCTAGAATAAAGAAATATGGGCATTAGTCTATTTAAAGTTCCTTGATCTTTAAAGATAACTATTTTCATACCATATATTTATTTCTTAGAATAAACAGATATTTATATTAATTTATCAATTATCTAATTAGTTATTGTTTAACTTTAAGTCACTAATTTTAGAAAGTGATTCTCTTCTTCTTTGTTACATACTCATGTATAGTTTTATGAGAAAATAATGAGAAGCATCATCTTTTATTCTCAAAATGTTGACATTGATGAACAAAACAAGGAGACTTTTGGTGATTTTTTTCCCTTCATGTGATGCAATTTCCATGGTGAAGGCATATTCAAGGGATGACAAGTGATTGAAAGCATAGGTGCCGACAATCGACCACTGGAAATATTGATAACTTGAACATGGACTCTTATTCATTTAACATCTACTTTTGGCCTACACCAACCAACCTCCCCCAACACCAGCTTGGTCACTCTATCCAGCATTACCTACCCATATAAAAAAAAAACTTCCTTATTTCAGCAGTGCATCATTTTCTGGGAAAGATTCTTGGTCAACTTTCTTTTTCTCGAAGAACATTTGGACCCTTACAGTAAAACCATTAAAACTTACTAATCAAAGCAAATGACATGCTACAAAAAAAAGACTAATTTGTTCAACAGATAACATCAATAAATGTTCAATGAAGGGGACAGATCTGAATACTCCTAAATACGCTACACTAAAAGCAACTAAGAGTAAAGAAAGAAAAAAGAAATACCGAGGCTTCACATTGTAATTTTTATTCCACACAAGCTGTCTTGTAGCCATAAATCTCATCCATACAAGAATTCCAGCAAACCCCAACTTTCCAGCACCTTTGGCTTGTTCTATTAAGTCTGCCGCTATATTGAATCTGTTTACAAAAATTCAATCAATTATATCCAGAACTAAGATAACCAGGGGGTAAACATGTCAAAAGACCAAGCGGTAAGAGAAAATATCATATAAGATTAATATGTATCAAAAAACAAACATGCTATAAACATAGTAGCCATAAAAAGATAGCCCTACATACAAAAAACTCCAACATATGTGGGATCTGAGAAGGGTTACATGTATAAGACTAGTGCAGTCTTATCCTACACTTCGTAAATACAAAAAACTCCAACATGTGTGGGATCTGAGAAGGGTTACATGTATAAGAATAGTGCAGTCTTATCCTACACTTTGTAAGATCTTACTTCCAGAAACTTATACAATGTAACAAAACTAATACTTGAATAAAAAAAAAAAGAGAACCTTTGTTTGTGTGATTATTTCAGTTATTTTTATTATAAGCAGCCCTGTCTTCAAAAACAAAAAAGCAGCCTTGTCTTAAGTTTTGTTCAAAGTGCTTACTATAGTTATTTTTAATATTTGCAACCTTATTTTACATTTTGTAAAACTACCTCCATGATTAAAATCGTGGTCTCCAGGTCAAATGACTAAAAATTCTAGAGCTGCACTACTTAATAAAAAAAAAAAAAAACAAAGGGAGGTACTATTTTTGTGCATTTAAGTTTTGAAATTCCCTAACATCAAAATGAAAAAATTTAACCTAGCACCATACCAAAATTTAAGGTCAAGAAATGAAGAGTTTAATGAGACAACTTGGATACCCCAAGATTGATCTACCACATGACATAAATCATAGATCATGCACACTACTTAAATCAGCCAGATAACAATCAACAATGATGCCAACTTTACAAATCAGGAATGAAAAGGAAGGCACCAAACCTATGCATAAGAGACCTTTCTGCATCACTTTCCATCTGCACTATACTATCAAGCAAAGCCTTTGCGGTACCTTTTCCTTCACCGGCACCCTTAAACCAAAGAAAGTAGAAAGTAAAAAAGTTAGCCACTAGGGACAATTTGAATGATCAAGCACATCAAGTTGATGTTGTAATAGAACCAACCTTTAAGCTCTTGGTATTTCTACCACTAAATTCAACATAAAAGTCAGCACCATTGTTCTTTATCCAGTGGCCATCCGAACGAAGAACAAACAGCATCCCATCATAGCATCCTTCACTTACATCTATCTCAATGATTTGCAACTGAAATCCAACAATTTCAATAATAAATTATCTTAAAAGTTCAAAAGAAGTGCACAAACTCTTCTAACATAGAAAAGCAGGAAGCCAAGAGGCCATTTTGATCAGAAAGCAAAAAATTCTGATAATTTACTTTCCAATAGAATGGAAAAAATAATCACTACCTCATAAGCTGGTTCTGCTGAGTGAACTACATCAAATGAAGTCTCACACGCCATATCTAGCAAAACTGAATTTAAAGGTAATGTATTGCTAGGAGGTGCCTGCAGAGTAGAGGTTCAAACAAGTAAAAATCCAAATAAATAACATGTTAATAGAACAGTATCAACACTAATTTACGCTTGTACAACAGTATCAAATGTAAATTTATTTAAAATATGTCAGTTGCTTCAATATAACGAATGAAAAAGATTGAAACTTACCTTCCATTCTCTAGCTTTCTCAGACAATGCCCAGTGAAGAACAAGAGGTGCTTCATAATTGGTTCCCAAATGAACTTTCAATTCACCTTTCGCATTGTTAACAAATACCTTGAATCAAAATTGTAATTGTCATGATATTAGAAAAGTAGAAACAACAATTAATTGAAGAAGTTTTTCACAAACCTTAAGCTCAAAGTTGTCAACTTTGAAGTGCTTCTCTGTCAGAATAACATCATTGTATCTCTCCTCTATTGCTTTTGACCATAGTTCTATAGCTGTTTGTGATTTTTTTGCATCATGACTTTCCCCTTCTAAAGGCTGAGATGAATATTTATTGATGAACTGCATCAGGTCCCTATTTTTTATACGTACTCTCTCTGTAGCAAAGTATTTTTTGTTCTTCAGTTGTTTAGATACTTTTTCCTTTGTATTTCCTTTCATAATTTTTTTCCGAATGTCCCCAAGGGACATCCCCTTCGCTAACTCCATCTGGAGCTCTTTCCTTGCTTCCTCAAACTCTAACTACAATGGGAATCAATTCAGAAACAGAAGAGGACAGATTGCATCAGAATAAAGAAGCAAAAATAGGTGATAAAGAGGCTAAATCATAACTTTTTGTGTTATGCACTGACAATTTGCCTCTCTGCAGAATAGGTTGGTTTTCCATCCTTCTCCCATCGTATATATGCCTGTACTTGCACAAGATCATTTGGAATTTCAACTTCATGGGAACGGTTATTCTCTTCAACTTTCTCTTTTATGCTGTCAGGTCTTTTGTTCAACCTTGCACGAAGTTCCTCTACTGAAGTTCCCCTTTTCATTTCCTGAAATAGCTCATTTCTAGCTGATTCGTATTCCTCCTGCAAAATATTGCCTGATTACAATTTCCAGTTTTGAACCCAGAATTTTCCACACCATATTTTAGCATGGCAAAGAAAAAAAAAATCAGATAGACAAAAAAAGCCAAAAAAATTTTACAACCACAACATGGAAAACCGTATGACTTTCTCTGACTTCTAGCATATGATAGCTAAGTATTCCTAAAATATACAGATGTCCAAAGAATGGGCATAAAGAATTTAAAAGAAAGCAAGTACCACAAAGTGAATGGAATAAATTACGGCATGATATGATCTTCTGTGATAAGATTAAGTATAATACAAGTTGTCTTAGGTGAAGAACTGAAGCAATATGATGGATCTTAACAACAATGAGATGGTGACCCATCAAATAATGGTTCTCTAAGTCCTTTTCAAGAAAAAGATATAGAGCATGCAATATGGTTCATATCCAAACAATAGAAACATCTAATCAAACCAAAAGCAAACTTTAACAGCAAAGAAAGGAAGAATTACCTTTTCTTGCTCTGGTGTGTATGCCTGTTTACCGTTTTTCTCCCATCTAAGATATGCATGAACTTGTACGAGGTCTTCTGGAACATCATCAAGAGTTTGATGACTCTTCCTCAATAACTGAATATGGAAGTTCTGGCCATCATTCTTCAACCTGTATTGCCATCAGATTCTACATGTAGAAGTAGACATTTTTTTCTTGGCTAGAATTAAGAAAAAGCATACCATTTGTTCCCTGCCTCATCAAATACAACAAACTCGATAGCTTGCAGCTCTGGATCATCGATCTCTATTTTAAGTGAGGAGTTGGAACCATGCTGTGTACAACTCAAACTAGAATTAGTTCGGGAGAAAATTTTTGACAAGCAACAAAATCTCTTAAGGTGTAGGTTCTTCAAAAAAAAAACTGTATTGTTGATCACTGGATAAAATAGAAATGCTAACCTTAACAAAGGGGGTCCTAAGAGCGCTGTTTTGATAAACTTTTGTTCCATTAGGATAATGTGAAGGGAGACACCAATCACTGAAAATTAAGTGAAGATTGATTATCAATAAAAGTAAAGTTGGATAAAGAATGAAATTAATAACCTTTGGCTTTACTTATTCCTTAGACGAACTGCACCCCAGTGAAGAACTAATGAGTCACTGCTATTGGTAATTTGGAAGTCAATTTGCATAAGTGGTCCGGACTTAGGATAGGAAAATGTAACCTATCCAACACAATAGGAACCGTTAAAACGATGCAAGTCTCCACATTTATAATGCAGATATCACAAGAAAAGAAACACCTGCAACTCAGAGTTTGCATCCAACTTGAACTTGCTTCCAAGCTGCAATAAGAAAGAACTTGTAAGGAAATAAACAACACGAACTGCATGCTGAATGATTTTTCAATGTTGCGAGGTAAGACAAATAACCTTTAGACATCCTATGAGCTTTGCATATATTAAATTAAAATAAAAAACAAAGCCCATTACAGAGGTGAATCCAAAAAACATTTATATAAACTATTATGTAAACAATGGTGACAGACATTGTATTGGTGGAATTAACTGCCCTTTTCATGCACAAAAGAGGATCAACTTGGAGAGGACTATGGGAAGCAGTGGAAAAAAAGTTTTGGTAAAATGAAAATTTAGCACTGGTTTGAGACATAATGCTTGGGAAAAGTACTTTATCATAGAATGTACAATCTCAATCTCATAGAAAAAAGGTTCAAACAAATTTTCAAAGGAGAAAGAGAAACTAATGGAAAATCTCATTTGAGGCTATGATTGAAGAGAAAGAGCCAAAGATAAACAGAAGAATCATCACCTTGGGATATGGATCAGTAGCAGGCATAGCGTGGGGACTTGCATAAGCAGCCATAGGCATCTCATACCATAACTTTCTTTTTGCAGAATTTAATTTGTTATCAAAAAATCCTGTTGAAAGTATGGCCTTCTGCATACGCTGAAGTGCATAATAATTTTTGTAGCAAGAAGGAACCTCCCGTGATAGATGAGTGGATATCCAACGATGTGCCTTGGTCTGGTTTTCCAGAATAGACAGACAGTACAGAGATTGCTGAACAGCACTATTCCCTAGACTATTGCTCATATTGTTTAGAATAAAATTTACCTACAGAAGCAACAATGCTTGCAATGTTAGAAACTTTTCAAAAAATAAAAGCATGCTCATCATAAAGCTAAAAACTAAATACTAAAATGATTAGACTAGACCAACTCAATACAAGTCAAAGTTCCCATCTACTCAATAATTTAGCAATAAGATTTCAGACTTAAAGTAAATCAGAACAATCAAATCATCACCAAGAGAAATACAACATAACCAAACTGAGTTGAGCTAGAACCATATGATGTAAACTTTATCAATTAACAGAGAACCTGTTAGTTTATTGAGCTAATTATTATTAATCTAACAAACCAAGTCAAAGATAAAATCCTAATGGGTATTAACAAGAATTTAAGGGATGTTGTCATAGGTTAAGGAAACTATTTGATAGCAAAAATATATAGCGAAGGAAGAAAGGTTAATACAAACAAGGAAAGAAAGAAAGATGGGAGAGAGAGAGAGAGAGAGAACAAAAATGTTGGCCATCTATGCCTAAACAAAGGGTTGACTACCTATGCCTTCCAAAAACACTATGCAATATGCAAGAATCATGAAATTTTTCATCTTAAAAACTTAATTTAATTGATTTCAAAAGACCTTTTTATAGCAAAAAATCATGTCAAATTTCAAATTCAAGGCCTAACAATTTTATATTAATCTTAATCCAAGCAATATTAAGATTCAATCAAATAAATAATCTAATCTAATATAACAATTTAAACTACAACTGAATATTTTAAATAAGAAATTTAATAAAAATTCAAATGAAAGAATATTCAAATAAATTTAAATTCAAATTTAAAAGTTAAAAACAAATAAAATTAAGTTTTAAATTTATTAAAAATTTAGGAAAAAATAAAATACACAAAATAATAATATTTGCATCTTGAATTAGTAAAAATTCTTAGTTAATGAAAGAACAAAAATAAAGTCAAATCTGCAATAAAATTTGCACCTATATATTCCTCTTCATAAGAAATCAAACTTGAATGCATGATTTGACAAGAAGATTGTTTTTTACATCAAGTTGTCGGACATCAGGAAGAAATTCTAAGGCTTCCGTTGGACAACTCTTTGGCATTACATTTTTCGTTTTATTGATCACAGTTATAAAAATATAAAAGAGAAAGATGAAAATAAATATTATTTGGTGATTTAGAATGGATTCGGAAGCGAGGAAAAAGCATACATTATTTACTGCATCTTTCTTGTTTCTTCTTTTGGTACTAGAAAGGTTTTGATTTATATTTATATGCCCGTGATTAATGCCTTATCTTGAAAATAGAACTTGTGAGTTCTGATCCCGTGGTTATTAAATATTTCTTCGTTGAACCACATAAAAGATTATTATTTTATTTCTCTTCTTCATTGTTATAATAATTGTCTTAGTTTGCTCTTAGGTTGATATATTGAGGTTCTTTTCATTTTCTAATGCAAACAGATCTTTTACTCAAAAATATGAAAACGAAGTAGGCATCATTTGATCCTAAAGCAAATAAGCAGTCCAATTATGCTTCCTTGATGGTAGAAAAATATGCCTAAATTATTTGAATAAACTGGTAGGTTCAAGTACAAAAAGAAGACTTATGCTCCATTTATAAAACAAAATCCTAAACTATAATAACCCTGACATGTAAGCCATACAAGAACACCCAAACAGATAATTTTTGTACACAAAAGAAGACTTGGACCAGTTATTTGAAAGGAAATGAGACAACCAAACGAGTAATGCTGTCGGGCGGCCGCCAGGAGGATGCGATGGGGCTGTCAGCAAGGAAGGTATGCGGAGGTTCTAGGTGATCCGAGAGCAGTTGACGGTTCCAGGCGAGCCGAGAGCCGGCTGCGGTAGGAGAGTGAAAGGATATTAGGTGCCTGCCACGGTGTAGAGGAAATAGGGAGAAAATCGGCTAAGATTTAGACGGCGGCAAGGTCTCGAATGGTGGACGAGTGAGGGGCACTAGCGATCGCAGGAATGGTGTGCGGTCGGGGGCGAAGGGACGGGTTGCGGCTGTAAGAAGACACATGTATTACAGCTAGGTGGTTGTGGGTACAGGTCAGGGAATGGACGGCTGTTACTAAACGGGTCAACCTCCATTGGAAAACCGTTTTGACTTGGATTCGGTTTCAAATAAATTTACCGTGGAATTTAAACCCGATTAAAAAATCATCCAATTTTAAGTAAACAAATATATATATATATATATATATATATATATATTACAAAATTTTATCATCAAATTATAAGTGAATAAATGGGCATCAATTCATGATTTAATATATGTAATTGAAGCTTACTAGGTCACATTTTGAATCCGTTAAACCAATTAGGAAAATGATTCGATTAGATAATAATCATGTTGAGCCTTAGATTGGGGCGGATCAAGACACAATCTAAGATTGATAATATCCTATTTTATTTTTAAATAAAGCAAAACACATATGTTAATTTATTTATATATGTATGACATATATATTAAATATAAATGCTAGCAAGACGCAACAAAGGTGCCTGGGACCAGAGCAGCGAGGAACAGGATGTCAGGTCTGCGAAGGTTTCTATCGCCATTGAAGGCTACTCTGAGGATGGTGCATCGTCCGTCTTCCCCTCCCCTATCTGGAGTTTCCGGCGAGTACCTTTTCCTTAACTTTGTTCGCTTTTGTTGGTGTGTTTCCTTTTGTATAAATTAAGCAATTTGCGCCTTCTTGGGAGCGGGATCGAGCTCCTGTTGCTATATTTTCGGAGTCGTGTACCGAGCCGGAATATTTTGAAATTTAAACATATTTTGAACTGTATATTATTCCTTTTTTATCATGTGTAATTTGCCAGGAGGATGCTCATGGAACTGAGCCGACGAGTTCGATTTTATTGTTGAAAAGCTGTTGCTCAATCTTTATGATTGTTATTCACATTTTCTTTTCTATGCTGAAGAGGAGAAGGTAGTGTAGGCATAGGGTAGCAACTTTTGCTTGAGGCCATCATTACCTTAGACATTGGATAGGAATGATGATTTTTGTTCACCATTACCTGACTAGAATAACGAAAATTCTCTTGTTATTGTGCTGAGATTCATGGTTTCCCATACGTGGGAGACTTGAGAGAGAAAGGTGGATAAGGTAAGAGGATTTGATGTATTTATGCAGTGAATAATGACAACAGATGGATAGGAAGACAAGGAAGGCACTGACATAATTGCAGTGCTTGTTCCAAAAGTTTTCCATTGGACCCTATTATAATCAAAATAATACATCAATACAAATATAGTATTACTTGAATTTGTGCTTTCCGGTTAAATGAAAGGTTATGTTCTTGAAGGGGTGCTTATTGAATGAAGGGATTGAAGGGTTGCGTTCTTGAAATGATGTAATTTTTATATGTCAAAAAGAAACTAGTTAAATGGAGCTTTGCTATTTATTTAATCTTCTTTTGTAAACTTTCTTTTTACTATTTTGGGATTTTTTTGGGTAATAAGTGCCAAGTGCTTGATATGTAGTTTTGTCAATCATTCATGATATGAACATGTTCTAAGCAAGGGATAGATTTATCTCAATAGTAGAATAGAGAACCACAAACTATCATAGTTAATGGCCTCATCTACTCTTAGGATAGTGTTGTTGGGTCACCTTTTTAATCTTTTCTTTGATTAAAGTTATCTTTTTTCTAACAAATTAGTTGGTAGGTTAATCGTTTATGTATGGAATGAAAATGCTTTGAGATGACAATTATATGTTGAAAAAAATAACACAAAGGACTCATTTAACTAACTTGCAATTAAGGAGTTATCAAACAAACTGAATGATTGTATTACATGAACCTTTTTCCTTTTCCCATTTAGATTTGGCATGTTGGGAGATCTTGAGGTTAATGGTAAAGTTTCAATGAGGAGGTGAAACATGTCATAACTATAATCTTCTACAATGACCATAAGAATTTTTTGATTGTATGTCTTGTAAATGATTCATTAATGCCATAATTCCATTCTATCTTCTGTGCATTCTGCACTAGTTAGCTAAGTTACATATATTATTGTTGAAGCAAAAGTTTCTTATATGGAAACAGCCTATTGACCTATAAAAAGGTTGTTGATTTTAAAACATTGATTATGAGGCTTCATATACTTCTACTTGAGATTTCCCATTTTAGAGTTAGAGCCACTTCAAGATGTTTTTTATTTGTGTTAACTAAGAAAGATTGTAACTATTTTAGCTTATTATTAGTTTAAGACCTTAATTTTGTTTTAGTTTACTTTAATTTGGTAATATTTTTATTAGGTTTCTTCTGTTTAACCCAAGACAGACAAATTTGATTATCATAGGAATTGTCTCGGACTATTAATCCATTGTACTAAACAATTTTTGGTGATTGTATCTACGATCATTTGATCATAAGAATAACTTATATAGATTTCAAACAATTTTTTTTTACTGCATTACTTCGTTGTGTAGGATGCTAACAATTGATTTTATGAAATGTTAAGTACAATCATATTAAATGGTTGTTATGGAATTTTGAGATTTCAATTTTTTTGAATAAGAATTGTTTGTTTTCAAATTTGATTTGGGTTTGTTTATGGTTATTTGCACCTTATAGAAGAGCCTCTACATTATGGATGAAACACTATAAATGGGCTTGTTTTGTTTATGTAATGGTTGATTTGATGAATAAAATCTGCACGATTCAACTACTTATGCTTAGGATTTTGAGTGAATATCTAGTGGTTATGATTGCAAGGCTTTGTTGGAGGACATAAGAAGAACTTCTATGGGGTGAGTGGCTCTACCTATTATTATTATGTTGTTTCATCTTTTCCATTTTCATCTTTTGTTGATGTCCATGGTTCATTTTCACATTCTTCTATGTTTGTTGTTCATCTTCATCTTCTTTAATGGTTGTAGGTCTACTTTATCTTCTTTGAGATTTTGGCTCCTTTATAGTTTGACTTTAGTTGTAGATAGTATTCCACTTAATTTCCATGGGTGATTTTTGTGACATTGACATTCTTGCAACTACCTTGGACAATATCGAACATTCTATGGAGATCAAGAACTTCTACAATTGTGATTCTAGTTTTTTTTATTGGCAACTTTTCCAGTTATGTACATTGATTTATGTGCTTATTGCACTTAGTTTGACCTTGGTTCAGTTGATCTATGCATGAGTGGTTCTAGTTCATATATTATTCATCAAATTTTTGCGTAACTTATTAAAGCCCAACTTTCTTCATCACTTGAGTTTGCACGCTTTAAAAGAAAACTGATCTTCATATGGTTCCTTCGATACTAACATCTTTCTTATTGAAATTTCTTTTTTAGTTTGAATTGTTTTCTTTAAATTGCACCCGTAATTGATTGTTGCACCTTTCTTGCTGGAATGTTATTGGTGTATGAACTTAGTATTTTAGCATGGCTAAGGCTAGATAATTGAATCTTCTTATTTACTTCTTGTGAAAGCTGTCTATTTATTTTATGCATTTACTTGCATCATCATTTAGTTTGCTCATGCATCCTACGAGGCTTGATATTGACTATAGCGATGAAACTTTTAACATTAATTGTTGAGAATAGTGAGTTATTAAGGGTTTTAGAATCTAAATGACATCAACTGAATGCTTTAGTTGCTAGGATGGATCATCTAGAAGCTTGTGTAGCTAATCCTATTGATGAGTTGGTACATGATCAACTTCTAGTAACCCAACATTGCTTCAAGAACATATTGATTTTGATGAGAAGTTATGCCCTGAGCAGTTATTGAAGCACATACAATTGATAGGAACTTATATCATTAGGTTTATGTTGATCAAGAAGCTATAGGTTCTTTGATTGTCATAATAATATGTATAAAGAAAGAAAAGTCTTTGTTAAGTTTAAACTAGTATCCTAAGCTGCCAATCATGCTTGCTTAATCATGCCTACTTATAAATAATAAGAAAAAGATGATGGATGATATAAATCTTCTATCTTTTTGTACTTGTTAAGGCCTTAAAAGCATGCTTTTTTTATTATGAGTGAATGTGAGATCATTAATAGAGATTAACCCAAGGAACCATAACAATTGAAGATTATACAATAAGTTTAAAGAGTATTATATGGGATTTAACATACAAATGGAATCCAAGGTTTCCTTTTAATTTTTTGTGTTAGGTTAGGTGAAGAAATTAGAAAATCTTTTCTTATTAAGGGTTAAGCATCTTGGCATGAGTCTATTAGGTTTTCAAGGATATTGAGTTCTGCCAAAAACTTTTAAAAGCATGATTGCAAGGTATCTCAGAATTCACAATTACATATATCCAAGAAAATATAACTATCTCAACCAATGCCCATGCTTTCCTTGGTTTGGTTTTTAATTGTAAGATTTTTTTTTGTATAATTGTTAATTGCTCTTTTAAGGTAATGATGGAGAAGAGATTACGAAAGATGCTGAAGCAAATCTTGGAGGCGTTTAAGATACCCTAGTAAGCATTATTTGATGACAGTACGATTGGAGCATTTTTAGGACATCAAGAATTAATCTATGTTATTTGGAGATTGAGAGTACCCTTTCTAAGGAGACTAGCTTAGGTGTAGTTATGTGCTTCTTTACCTAACCCAAGAAAAGTAAAGATTGGTGTGAACAAATATTTTCAATGTGTACATCAACATAAATGATCAAGTTTGGAAGGTTATCATGGATATTATAAGTAGTATTTATGTTTTATTTATTAATACAATTTTTGAGCTAGAGCTTGTTCCTGCTTATCAACATAGTTCTGAAAAGATATAATATTATGGTATAACATGGATTCTTGTTACACAACATTGCCTTATAAAATTTAATTCCTATTCTAAGAAAGTATGGTGCAATATCTTACATTTGCTAGTTGGAAGTATCATTCGAAGTTGATTTACGTTGTATCATATAGATGAGTTACTTCATGGACATTAGAAGACTTATTGTTTTTGTTAGGGTAGGAGATTGTCATTTAGCATTCTCTACTTAAGCTTATGAGATGAATCTTTTAATTAAGAAAATTCCACCTAAGATGAAGATATATTTTTACATAATGTCTTATTGTAAGTGTATTGAGAGATTTTAATTGGAGTGACTATTGTGTAGTTATATCTAAAAGATACATAAGAGAAATGTGAAGCTATTTTGCATATTCTTTTTAAATTTGTTTTCATCTTACAAGAATGTGAGGTTGTTTTCCTAAGGATATTCCAACTAAATTGCCTTCTACATGTGATGTATAACATACAAGAGATTTAGTTCATGGATCTATAGTACCTAATTTACCACATTCTTAAATAAATCCTATGGAGCATATTAAGCTTACGGTGCAAGTTTGAAATTTACTTGAAGATTATTTTTATTGAGAAGAGTATAATGCTTGCATTGGTCTTACTTATTAACTACCAACAATGATGGATCATAGAGAACGCATTTTGATAGTCATGTTATTAGTAAAATTACAATAAAATATTTCATTCCCATTTCTAGGTTAAATGATCATGAATTGGCCTACTCATATATACTTCTATGAGGAGATAAATTTCTATGGATTAAATATTTCTTGTAGAAGAATTTTTTGTGGACTTAATATTTTTATCATATCTATTATTGATTCTCTGAAAAATGTGATTTTTTCTCATCTAATATAGTCTATAGGACTGTTAAAGAGATTTTGATTCAAATTATCAAAGCTTTTATTTTGAGTTTGCTCAATATTTTTTTATGTTTTTGATGTGTTTTGGGATACTTTTAGAGTTTGGATGGTTAGACTTCTTAGATAAGAGTCACCTCATGGCTTTTTATGATAAAAAGCTGATTGAATTTAGACTGATTATTCTACTTATGAAGAAATATTCGTGTTGTGATTCACACCTTAGGTTATTGGACCCATTATCTATTCTCACATGAGTTTGTGTTGAATGCTAAACATAAGTCAACAATTTCCTAATTTTCATATAAACATGTTAAATGGGTGGTTAAATTTCTTCAATGCTATACTTTTTTTTGGAATCAAAGTTACACTTATAATCTAAAACAGAAATCGGATTACATAACATTGTTTATGATGTCGTGAGTTTAAGGTATCTTTGCGCTCAATTGTGAGTAATATACTGATTTTTTTTAAAGATTTTAGAAACCACATTTTTTTTGTTATTACTTTGGTAATATTTGTGTCACTTAATTCGAGTGAATAATTTTAATGTTATGGTTTTTTATTTGGATGTAATAAATTGTACCAATTATTTAATTTCATTATATGGGAATTAAATATCAACATTTTTGTTGTTCATTTTGGTGGAAATGATTGTTGTTATGATAGGTGGTAAATTTTATTGGCCTAGATCAATAATGCAAGGCATTTTTCCATTGTTGCTTGTGTTGTTGTCGAACAACAAAAATAAAATACTAACTCTTTGCATGCCTATTCCCATACATTGTTGACATTTGGAAGATGGGAATATGGTTCTACATTACAGTTGCCAAAGGTTGCTATAAAACATTGTTGTCTCAATAGTTGTGGACATGTTTTTTTAAGTGGCTCGTTTCATTGTATGTTCAAAGGCAATTAGTTGCCTCTCAAGCAGCTCATATATTTTCTAGATGTAAGCCCACATATTTTTAGGTGTAAGTAATTCTTATAGTTTTCCAAAAACAATAATATTTGGTAGTATTTATTATTTTTCAAATTCACATGACATCTCATGGGAAATAAATTTTATTTTTCATTAGCATATCATCCACAAACTAATAATCAAGTTGAAGTTCAAAAAATTTGTTAAGATGTTTGTTTTGTGAGAATAACATGAATTCAGAATTATAAATGCTCTGAAATTGCATGTGATAGTTCAATTAGATTTATTTGCCTGAGCCCATTTAAATTATTTTATGGGTTGCAATCTAGAAAACTATTAAAAATCATTCTTTTCTCAATACATTCTAGCATTTATGTCAATGCAATAATTTGCACATGTTAGAGACTGGCAGGATGATTATTTTCAAACACATAAATGATAGGAATTATCGAGACTTTTATGAAGAGAAAAAAGGTAATGGCTAATTGAGGTCCAGAGAATTTTTCTCTGTAGATTTTAAAAAAGTTGAATGCAAGAGTTTCATGTCTTCAAAAATCTTAAGAACTAGATTCTAATATTTACATGGTAGATTTACCTCAAGCTTATGACATTAATGCCACTTTTAATATTTCATATCTGGTGGAACTTGCAACAACACGAAATGATAATTCATTCTAGGCAAACATCTTTTCTATTGGATTTCTCTTTTTAATTGGAATTGGTTTATCTAAATTGCACATTTATTGAATTTTACTTTCTTTTTGAAGGAAAATTATTGATACCACTTGAGCAAAGCTTATATGGTAATAAACTCATATTCATTCCACATCTTGGTAAATTTTAAATTTAAAAGCATAACATGACATCACAATAGAAAAAAGTTGAATGCAAGAGGTTCATGTCCTTTTACAAAATTTTAGGAACTAGATTCTAATATTTACATGGTAGATTTACCTCAAGCTTATGACATTAATGCCGCTTTTAATATTTCATATCTAGTGGAACTTGCAACAATACCTAATCATAATTCATTCTACGCAAACATCTTTTTTGGTGGATTTCTCTTTTTAACTGGAATTGTTTTATCTAAATTGCACATTTATTGAATTTTACATCCTTTTTGAAGGAAAATTATTGATATCACCTGAGCAAAGCTTATATGGTAATAAAACTCGTATTCATGTCACATTTTGGTCAATTTTAAATTTAAAAACATAACATGACATCATAATAGAAAAATAGTTTGAAAAGAAGACATTATTCTTGGACTTTTTTCTAATCAATTATATTTTAAATTTTTGTTAGATTAATAATTTGTTCTTCTATATAGAATTGAATTGTTTGATTTATTCTATGAACTAGGCACTTAAACCATGTGAAAGCTAGATGTTTTGTTAATGTTAAGTTTGAATTTTTTTTTTATGTTGGACATGGGTGATTACCTCACCAATGAAGGCTATCACGGCTTGACTTACTAAAAAATGTTAGTTTTCTTAATAAGACTCAGAACCTTGGTCTAATTTTTGTGCTTTCATACCTTTTTGATCGTTATATGTTTGGTCAATATTCCTCTGTTGATTGAGGGGCTTGGTTGAATTTGGTGTTAAGTCAATTGAATGCAAAGAACAACAAACGAGTCTTTGTGGCATTTTTTGGGTTAACTTCTTGCCGTTCCTAAGTCCACTCATTGTAATGGTCAATTAACCATCAAACGTGTTATTAAAATACAACAAAACCCACACATATGCTCACAAATCTTTTTTAGATGTCATCCAAAGGCTAGGAGTTATTGAACTAGGCATTTATGCTATTCTTTGTAGAGAAACATAGAAGAACTGAAATTGCACTTGTTTGATATAATATCCATCAAAATCACAATTGAAAGTTAAGAGTATTGATGAATTTGAGAGAGAGAGAGAGAGAAGAGAGGAAGAGAAGAGAGTGAGAGAGAGAGAGAGAAAAGAGACAGACTTAGAAAGAGAACAAGAGAGAATTAGTGAGAGAAAGAGAATATAATGTCTTAAAAAGAGAAAGAGAGAACAAAAAGAGAAAGCGGATAGTCTGGTTGATTGTCCATTTGATTTAAGGAGGACAATTTATGAAATTTATCAAAAAAAAGAAAACTTTGATTAAAATATTTAAAAACTAAAAATTCTTGATCATTTTCATTTGCTTTTTATTAGATTTGCTTTTATTTCTTTTTAGTTCCAACTTGATTCAAAGAAGTTCAACTTCTATTATCCTTTTAAATCCCTTATTCTTTTCACAAATATGAAAAATACTAAGTATAAATCCACCAAATATCAAATGAAATATTAAAAAAATAAAATAATATTAAAAATTTTGAAATACAATTCAAATTATTTTAAATGCAAACTAATTAAGAATGAAATAGAAAATTTAAATTTTTATTGGCATTATCAAAAATCGAAATAGAAAGAGTTAAGTAATAAATTATGAAGTAAATAGATATGCATAGAATTTTTATTTAGAAAAAAATTTTATTTCGTTTATATTTATCTATTTATCTCTTTTATTTATTTAGAATAGTAGAAGATGTAACATTTCCTTTTGATACTAATTGAAACTATATTGTTGTACTAGAGGAAAAATAGCCATGCTCATTCAGTCTACTCTAAATATGTTTTTGGTACAAAATTGATGAGCCTTATATTTCTAAAAAAAAGAGAAAGGTGACCAATAATAGTTTGAATATATATGCAAAGAATTTCTCTTTTGGTACTTCCTCTATTTAAGAGTGCTTAAAAATCTCATTGAAATTACCAAAATAGATTTTTATATTGAAGCTTGATGGAACTTCTCTTGCACTAACAACACATTAATCTAGTCTCCACTAGATCCACAAAAGACTATTTAAATGGATTTGTTTTTGTCAATAAGCTTCAAGTGCATCATAAGAATTAGAAAAATATGGCTCTTTATCTTTCGTATACTAACAGTCATTATTTTTAACTATTTCTTTTTAATAGTTTTTGTAATTGTCATCATACTGATTATACCGATTTGCACAAATACCTTGGGAATTCGAAATAGTTAATAAATAGAGTCCAACAAGCATATCTTGAGTTGGTATGGAAATAAGAACATCAATAGTTGGAGATAAGAGATTCATATGAGAAAAAAAAAACATAAATAAACGAGCTTTTGCTTGAACTTCCAAAGATTAGGACATGTGAATGACCATTAGATCCCCATTTTAGTGGAGGAGGGGGGTTTTCATTAAAATGGGTTGGAATGTTTGTATGCCTAATTTATATAGAGTGGGTGCTTTATTCAACAATATGTGATCCCCATACATGCCTTCGTGAAGTATTTCTCATACAATGGTTCTTTTTTTTCCCCAAATTTTACTTTTACCAATTCATGTATTAGAAGCTACTTGTTGTTTGGTTAAACCAAGAATTACAAATATTTGGAAGAGCTCTTTCCTATTTCTCAAGATAATTTACTTTGATGCACTGAGAGCAAATGATTGATAACAAAGATGGAATGCCCTGAAAAGTGGGTTGACATGCCATTTACACCCTTAGTTAATTTTTCTCATACCCTTGAACCTGTCATGTAGATGAGATGGTTCTCTACACAATCAATTTTTAGATACAATTAAGCACGAGAAACTGCTAGATTTGACTAAATGGTTGGCATGAAACCTATTGCATCTACTTGGCTCATCATTGTCCCATGTTATCCTCTACATGGTGGTAACTACAAGCCATATCTTAACACAAATATGTGCCACAAACACGAAAGTTTATTGAATGCAGGCAAAGGTTACGGTGATGATGACGATTAGGCTGATCATGATGTTCTGCATCATTTTTTTAATAATTTTGGCATTGAATTATTCTAAAAAATGATATTTTGTTCTTTTTATAACTTATTATTCTACATTAATGCCATGTCACAGGTTGTGGGATATCTGAACTTTTAAAGATTTTACCCAAGCCTGCATACCATATATCACAAACTAATGCCTTAATGGTTGCCAGGGTGCTGCAGAGGAAAATTTCACAAGGCTTAAACCTTTCAGGCAAGCTTAAATAGGCTAAGCATTTGTTGACATATGGTTAATTGATTAAAATATTTTTTTCATTGCCCAACGTTAGCTTTTCTACTACACTGAGTTATTGAGTTATTGCTCAGAGTTTGAAATCATAAATTTTTTGTTTATAATTGATGTGTATCCCCTATTATATTATTGGCTTAATATGTGATGTTACTACATTTTCTGGAATTTTAATGACCTATTTTTGGAAGAAGTGTACCTAGATATCTAGCCAACTATTGATCTTTTACTGTCAACTTTCTAGTATATTGTAACCATGCTTATAATTGTCTTTGGTTGATGCTATGTCTAGGTAGTTCTGCCCAAAGCTGAAGGAAACGCCTTATAGTATGACAAAGGCAGTTCCCTTGTTCACATTTTTTTATTGTAGGAAAATAAGTGTTTCATTTGGGAGTTCATGCACAATTTGCATTATGTAGTTTGTATGACTGAGAATTTTGTGTCAATATCGATGCATTGCTTTCACCCTTTATGGCCAATTTAGTCTTTTCATAAATGATTGTTGTATGCACTTGATTCCCAATTAACTAATATCTTGTTTGCTTAAATGCTTCTAGGGAAAAAAGTACTTTTAGGGCACTTTCTTGGTTTCCCCATTTCATCTTGGTTGATTGCTCAGCAAGCAACTGTCATCTATGCTGTGGATAGTAAGTTGACACATTTTTACCATCTTTGATGATGGCATTTTATGATTCTATGAGAAGCATAGCATTTTAAAAATCTTTTGAATGATCAACTATTTTTTGGCTGGTCATTTTTTTTTATAGATTATTATGAAGGAATGGAAGAAACATCAGGAGTTTTGAAGGATGATCTACATAGTCTTTGGTCTCTGGCTAGGAAATTCCAGTTACCGGCTGTTTTATTTGTTACTGTGCTTTTGGGATGGAGGCACCCCTTCGTACTTTTTATAAATGTTGCACTTCTTCTCTTTTGTACAAGGCCAAGCCCGCTCTCTATTTATGTTTTCATCGAACAGGTTAGTTAGAAATGCATCCCATCCCCACTTCCCATTTGAATTGAATGCTTTTAGTATTGTTTTTTTTTTATTATTTTTTTTTCTTCTTAACATACATAGTTAAAGAGATAATTCAGTTAGACCCTGAATATGTGTGCTAGGTGCATTTGAAACCTCAGGCTTGGAATACCACAGTTTTTCCCTTTATTTCATCTCCTATTGGCTTGTTGGCCCTTTTGATGTTTTCTAGTTTGTTGGCTATCAAACCATGTCTGGGTTGTTTCTATAACAAGTCTAACTTGAATCCATTTGTCCTTCCTATTTTTCACTGGCCTGTACACTTCTCAATTTCAGATTGCTGTTGTATTACTCACCATCTCCAGTTGTTATCTTGACCAGAGATTCATTGGGGTGGGGATATATATGTTCAATGAAGGTGAGCTTTCAATTTTCAATATCTAATTAATAAACATAAGTACACTTCACTTTTTAACAAGTTCAATGTTTGATGAATTAATGCTGTGATTCAGGTGCATGGAGGGTGAAAGAGTGCTAGAAGTAGAGAGGGAACTTAAACAAAACCGTGGGATCCAGTTGTGAGGGATAAGTTTGTCGCATTCATCCTGGTGATGATTTAGTGGTGAATCATAGTGGAAACATCAAAAATGAGTCTTAATATTCTACATGGAGGTTCACAAAATTAAGACTAGGGCCTAAACCTCAAGTACTGAAATGAGTTAGCCTTTTGTTTATGTTTTTCTTTGGGTTTATAGCTAGGATGATAAGTGATTTGTCCATTGGATAGAAAGTGATGCTTTGATACCAGATGTTCCATTTGTGATGGTGCAAAGTTGCACATAAGGAAAAGATGGGAATGACAAACCGAAAGATGCAAAACAAACATAAATCAAATGACCATATCAACTAATAGCACGGTAAATGACCAAAACAACAGGGAAAATATGCTAAAGGATATTATCTTCCATGACTCCATCTTTAGACAAAGTAGCCAAGATTCTTTGCAAATTTTCTGATACTAAAATAGAAATGTTATTTCCCTATTCCATGAACTCCATGCTATATAAATTAAAACATAAATAATTTGCTTCACTAAAAGATCTAAAAATTAAACAAATCTAAGAGAAGAAATTTAATAGAATGCAGGCATTGCCATGAGACCAGTTGACTCGCTCCCAAGGGTTTCTCTATTTGATTCTCTCAACATAGATTATGTAACAAGAGTCTTCTATTAATCCAATAGAATTATTAGGTTTCTATTTCCAAACATTTTTTCTAGGGTCTTTTTTACGGTCTTAAAGCTCACGTACAAATAGAAAAATAGGAGATAGACATCAATAAATCTAATCCCAATAAATTAGAAACAGATCTCAAAATTTTTCAGCCATACAAATTCAAATTCAAACTTCGAATAATATTTGTGAAGGAGGCTCCAACATAGCTTCAATAATCTAAGTTCAACGTGGTCCATCAATCTCAGAATTTGGTGATTCAAAGATCACCTACAGTGCCCGAGTTAATCTGCTTTGGATATGGATCTTCACTTGTCTTGACCATCCTCCTCGACATCCCATCAGCCATCTTCTCAATTATCTTGAAACTTGCAATCAAGTTCCTCTACATTGTTTCTTGAAGCCAACTTATTTGTGGCTACTCTTTGAAGGTTCAAAACATATTAAGACATCTCCCCATGACTTTCTATCTTCTCCACATGCCAAACACCTCTAGGAATCTGACTAATATCATGAGCCTTCCCCTAGAGACAAAAGCTTGCATTAAGACTCTTCTCTATGTGCTTAAACTATGTCGAACTATCTTCTAGTGACCTGCAAACATCTTTTATAAGACTATGATCCACAATGTTTCTTCAACCTTTTGAGCCATTCTTAATGCACTCTTTTGGACATCTCGAGTGTCTAAATCATTTCAAGCTAACTTGTTGAGATCATATTCCACTCCACACTTGCTCTATGTGTCTGTCCTTAATGCTTGGTCTTTATACTCAATTATCATAAATGCCTCTGGAGACCTTCCTCGAGACTTCTACAATACCCTTCAAGGCCGCACAACTGCATGTAGTGTCCGAAATAATATCTTTGAAGGAAACCCTTAAGGCATCTTTAAGTATGCCTTTTGTTCTCTGCTACTGCCATTGCTATTAATGAACGTGATGATATATTCCTAGGAGATTGTTAGTTTACTTGGGAATCAACAATATTCATTTCAAGTAAAAGTCTAAAATTTGAGGGAGGTTTGAGCATGTTAGTTTTAAGAAACAAAAGTTTAACTTCAAGAAATTCTCTAAAATCCTTATAAGGGCATGCAACTAGTTAAGGATTGGAATTCATGATAAATTTTAGATAGGTCCTTCATATTTACATAACTGCACAATTAAGTATCGCATTCTAAAAAAAATGGACATAAAGGTTTATAACCTTTGTAAATACAGATAAATCAATAACCCATTTTTTCCCCTAAAGTACCATTCCAAAATGGCCTTGTAGGTCCTAATTGTTTGCATCTTTGCATAAATAGGTTTCTCTTGGAAAGTGTGGTTTATGAAAAATTTGAATTGTTGCAATATTTAGGTAAGTAATGGACATTTTTGGTTTTATTTTAAACTACTTTTATAATTAATAGCACAAGAAATCTATTTGCATAATTAATTAAATTCGAGAGACCTATCTACAATTACCCTTAGAATCTAAGTAATTAAATTCGAGAGACCTATCTACAATTACCCTTAGAATCTAAGTAAAAAGAACTTTTGATTTGATTGCTATTTTATCGTACAAATATTTTTCCAACACCTTTCTTATATTTCTTCACAAAATGTACCTCAAGTTATAGGTACCTTTTGGGCGGTTGGTTGATATAATCTAGGACTAGCTTAGAATGTAATGCTTCTTCTTTCTTATGTTATAGTTAGTCCAACCTAAGTAGAATTCAGAAATTGGTTTACAGGTTTCTATTTCCTTCTTTAACTGGCATAGAAGGGCTAGCCACTGCCTGCGAGTGTGGTATAACAAGAGTGCTAATCTTGTTCTTTTTACTGCTTTGAATTTTCTTTGCTATAACAAAGTGCATAACCTCCAAGAGCGTGGTTGGCATGCACTTATTGCGGATATTAATTTGATCTCATAATGAATGTTGTGTTTCATCTTTGTCTAATACGTAATTTGAATCCCACAGTTGCGGCAAAGTGATATGCGACGAGATCCTAGCCTACGGAAGACAAAGGTGACACTAATTTTTTCTGCATCTTTTCCTTTGGTTCTGATGTCAACATTTCTTTCATCAATACAAAGTTATCCTTTTCTCTGGTTATTTGTCATGCTAGTATGCCATTATAAAAAAGTTTGGAAATGACAACTTATTTTAGACCTTGGTTATCACACTTTATGTCAGTTTTTCAAAGATTTTTTCTTTTCAGCCTCAAAAGTATCAAAATTTTAATATATAATTTTTATTAAAAATTTATTTCTATTTATATAAAATTGTTTTTTTTTTCAAGCTTCTTTTCTAAACTTAATTTGCAAACATAACCTAAATATGCGTATAAACAACTTGTTCTGATTAGATGAACTACATCTACAGTTTTTGTATGTGAAGAATGTGGAGATTGAAGATTACAGAATGTTTTGCCTGGCCAAAGTTGAGTTGAGCGATGTGAAGATTAATGTGATTGGAATTCTTGGTGGCTGGTGGATCATCCATACCGCGCCATCGCGCAGGCCATGATTACCTGGTAAAAATTTTGAATCATCTCTTTTATACATGAGCAGAAGATTAAGAAATCTCGGTTAGCTGTTGATCTGCCCTGTAAATATTTGGTTTTTTCTTCCAATTAACGTTATAGTTCTGTATGTACTTGAAGCTTAGTAATTTTAGTTCAAGCTTGTTCCTATAGATTACTGTTGCATTTGACTACAAGCTAGGAAAACTCAAAAGGGGCTTCATGTATTTTAGAGCATTTCAAATAAGCTGCCTCATGCTAAGTTGCATAAACTGGAGACAACAATAATCTAAGCTTTACACTCAACTTTCCTGAAATCAGTGACAAACAATACCATTTTCTTACACTTAAAAAAGAGCTGATAATTAATGAAATTATATGATTCATGTAATAATCTTGTTAGCAAGATTGAGACTTGTTATTGTTTCATATGCATTGGTTGGATGATTTTGTTCCTTACATAGAGATTTGTTTTTATTAGGTAGGGTTGTTAATGATTTGTTCTTGAATCAATCCAATCTTTAATCTATATTAGATTGAAGTATTTTCATTGATCTTAAATTGATTCAAGTTTTGGACAGTAAGGATTCAATCTCATCTCAATTCAAATAAATCTTTGAAGTTGATTTGACTTTCTATTAATTCTTTGTTTTTAAGTCAAATTCTTGATTAACTTTATATATTACTATAATAAGCTTATTGGTGTCCCCAAAGTAATTCTTCTGACTTAGCAATGAGTATTTTATATAAATTTTTGTTTGTTTGCATTTTTTGAGCACCATTCAGGTCTCAGTTTTGGGTTCAAGCAGAAATGAAACATAGGAAAGGTTTGGAGGGATGGTTCATGACATGTAGTGGACATTCAATGAGGCATTAGGCACCAATCATTTAGTGAATTTCCACAAGTTTAGATTTGTATTCTTTCTTGCATCAACATATTAGGCTCCACCAGCAACAATGGTCTATGCTTTTACTCCCTTAGTAAAGAGTTTGAGACTTGTGATACTATTAGGGGATGTCACTCTAATTGATTACATTTGAATAACATTTCATCACTTATGATAGAATTAATTGAAGAGAAATTTTTATCATGGACAAACAAAACAACAAAAACGTACAAAAAAGGAACACAAAAACTTAGGTGGAAAACATAAACTATAGGAAAAATGATAGTTGTACTCGAATGATCTTTGCAACAACCCAAAGAGATCACAAGGAGATGCATTCTTTTATAAGCTTCTCTTATTGTTGATTGGCTTTCTAGTGCACAATGGTTCAAATAACACTCACAATGAGGAATTGGGTTTTTGGTTAAGAATATTTTTTTAGGTTTTATCCCCTGGATAGCTTTGTTAGAGAATCCCACTATGCAGCTAGCTTCTCATGATACCATCATTTCTTGGTTCACTCCATGTGCATGAACTCCTCGCTCTTCTTGAAATTCCATTATTAGGTTCCCACAACAAGAATTGGGAAATCACTAAAACTTCTAGGCTCTCTTTTTAGTTGTAATTCTTTTACCTTATGGGGATAACCTAGTAAACTAGTTGCTATGATTTGAATCGTAAGACTTTGTCACTCTTTTGTGAACTTAGTCAAAATTTACACCTTAATAATCTTTGATTTGAAGAAAAAGATGACTAAGATAAATAAAAAATCTCTTCTTCTTACTTAGATTTTATGATTTTTTTAGTTCAACTTGCATTCTTTTATTTTATTAAAGGCCAACTAAAAAGAAGCACTATTTTAGTTCATTGAAGATAACCAACTTAACCAAATCATCTAATGGATTCTCTATTAAGGATTTTCTTTGATAGAAATCCCATTTGCCATCACCAATCTATTATGACGTATTTCAATTGAATATATTTTATTCTTGAGTGAAGTACTACGTTCCTTGTAAGACAAATGAGAATTTAATAATATTACTCTTATTTTACTTCTTTTGAAACACTTTTAAGCATCATAATATTCTTGTTAATATTTGAGATGAAAATATAGTTTGTTTTTGTGAATAAGAGTACATCACACTTCTAAGTTTTGACATTTAGCTTGTTATGCTATCAATAATAAAGAATATCCTATGGTACTCATTCATTTGTGCTTCTCATCTCCTAAGCAACTGTTTACATACCTTCATAATCTTTGAATGTGTTGTTTCTTTGTTTACATACCTTCATAATCTTTGAATGTGTTGTTTCTTTGAGATATATGTCAATTCATCGTGTCCAATGTTTTATCCCTAGATTGATCATAAAATGGCTTATGACCCAAAATGAATAGGCAAAATTCTACATGTGTTGTCCCACTCCTTGTAAGAGCTCAATAATTATTCTAATTAAAAATAGCTCTTAAGTAGTATGACAATGGATTTTATATTTAAAACTCTAAATCCATCCAAGTACTTTTTATATATACTTTTGTTATAATAGTCTTAGATTTTTTTCTCAAATTTGTTTATTTTTATCTCATTTCATGAATTAAATCAATAGTTTTAGATTTTTCATTTCAAATGTTATATATAATTCCATTTCTAAGTCATGAATAATTTATTTGTTTAATGTCATGATTAGCATGTCATTCTTAGTATAGTAAATATTATGCATCATTTATCGAACTACATGTAGTATTGGTGGTCTACATTACATATTGTGTACCCATGGTATTCAAGGTGGGGGTTCTCTCTTTAGAGGATGTTTCGTTGGGTTTGCGACCCACTCTCAAAAGACAATTCGATTTTGTTGATTGAACAAACTTTATTATTGACATAACAAAACTTTAGTCAGTTTGGTTTCTTTCTAAATGAGCATATTAGAGGGTTTCTTTCTAAAATTTTGATGGAAAGATTATTGAAAACAAACTCTTCTCTAAAGTTTTCGAGGAAAGATTATTGAAAATAAACTCTTTTTGAATACTTTCTTTTGTCCTTTACATCTATTATTAGAGTTGATTGACAAAATCAATAATGAAAATAGTAAAACCTATTATTATGATAACAAAAAATTTTATCAAATGACAATGTTAGTCTATCTTTTATCATTATTAATAATAGTTTATCATGATAAAATTCGAACTTGTTTTTCATTGTTTTGATCTTCCTAAGTTGAGGATTGAAGAAGGGGTTCAACTAAATCAAACTATCAAAGTAACTAGACAGTGAAAGTAAAGTTGCTAGAAGTCCATGAAATTGAGGCCAAAACAAGAGGCATTGAGAAAGATTCTCTTGTAGCATTTTTTTTTATTTGATGTGTTTTGCTCTCTTTTAACCTATTATTGTTTTTCTATACTAATTGTTATAATATATATATATATATATATATATACAATGCTAAGAATAAAAATATAGAAGAAAAAAAAAATAGAGTGCACTTCTCCTCTTTGTATTCTTGCTTTAACTCTTATATTTTCAAATTTAGAAAGTCGTTATTAATATTATATTTATGTATATTTATAATTTGTTAAGATTACAAAAAAAAGTCGGATATAGGCGGGTCACCATAGTAAAGTTCGTAACTAGTGACAAGACTATATGTATATATATATATATATATATATGTCCAGCTAAGGTTCACACAGGTGTCCTGTGTGGATCCTTCTTATTACATGGGTAAGCAGATCACACGAAGACATGAAAGCATGAAGAAAAGAAAGAAACGCTTGGCTGAAGCGGGAACGGCGATCAGAGAAGCGAGAAACCACAAAAGCAAGCCACGCCCTTCGAAGGCGCTCTACACTCGCCTACGTCCTGCCCGCGGTCTCCCGGGCCCTGCTCTCAATGCTATGTCCGACCTCCCTGGTCTTCTGCCCCACCTGCCCCGCCGCCTCCGCCATCCGCCTCTTCACGGCCTCCATCTGCTCATGCAGCGAGCTCCCGATATCCCTCCCCCCCGGCACCCCGGCGCCCGCCCTCAGGCGGTTCATGATCCACGACAGCGCGCTCACGGCCGCCAGCCCCAGGGCCCCCGACGTCAGGAAACCGGCGACGGCCAAAGCGATGACGAGAGCGGCCGGGACCAGAACGGGGCTGAAGAGGAGCAGTAGGGGCGTCGACACCGCCAGCCCGAGGAGCGTCACGGCAAGGGTGACTCCCGAGAGCACCAGAAGGGTGCCGCCAACCGGGAACATCACCGCCAACGCCACCGCCTTTGATGCCGGCGGGGTGCGTTCCTGAATCGCACGCTTTACTTCCTCGGCAGATGGCCGGACTTCACTTCCTCCCCTTTGCTCCGCCATCGGCGTTTGAAAGCTCGTTTGGAAAACAGAGCAAATGGTATAACACTCTGCTCTCGATGTGGGGGTCGAGGTTATACTGTTTTGAGAACGGCGAAACAGCAACACGTGTGGGAGAGAATGGGACGCGTGTGAGAGAGGTGGCGAAATCTTTTGGTTCGTGTCGGCGGCATGTTTTACGGGTGGTTTATCGTGTTTTGAGCTGGCAACACGAGATTCAAAGGCGCTACCCTAAATGCCTTCACTTGGATTCAATCTTTTTCGTTGAAGCCTTTTTTCTTTAGTTACTTGCCATTATTAAGTCAATTAGCAATAATAAATCAACTTACAAATAGATTATAAAGAACATTAGTAACCTTAAGTTACAAACAACATGTATAGACTTGAGAAGACCTTATATCTATCAACACAAGCACCTCGTGCATGATAGGATTGCTTGTGTACATTTTTTTAGTAGATAATGATTTTGAAAAAGATAAGATAAATCATAATCTACATATAGGATAGGTTCATATTGAGTTAATTATAATTTAAATATATGTAGATAATATTGCTTTTAGAATAATTGAATAAAAATTTGTGTGAAAACTTTGTTAGAATTATGTAACTTGAATTTTAAATGAGCATAACTAGAGGCTTTACTTTTTTTTTTTTCTTAGAATGCAAATAAAAAAATCAATGTGTTTTTTTTATTTTAGGTTTGCATAAGTGTGATTAAATGTGTTGAATTATAATTAGGCCCAATTTAATGTTTGTTGTTTGTTTGTGTATAAGATTTTAATTGAATCTAAAGAGTCACAACTAATCAAGATAAACAAATTGTGTCATCTAATTGTGATAGAAAAAATGTATGTTTAAGACTTTCTAATTATTTTAAAAACTTTGGTATTTTGGCTAAGTTACAAACAAAATTGCATAAAAATTTTCATAACAAATGTTGATTATGTTGGGAATAGAAGTTGTTGTGCATATTTTTTTTGGTTTAGATAATAACTTAGAGTGAAATGTGGCTTTATCACATTTCACTTAAATATGATAATATAATATGACGAATAAAAACATTTTATATAAATACAATATATCATTTTACTACAAAATACATATAAATATGTTACTAATTATATGAAATCATTTTGAAAATGAAGAGACAATGTTGATTATATTTTTTTTATCAAAAATCAATTAATATATGTTTTTAGTAGGTGTTCAATAAAAGAAATATTTTATAAAATTTTAAGAAAATTAAAATGTGTGAAATAAAATTAAGTTCCACTTTCAATAACATAAAGGGGGAATAAAGTAAAAAAGAAAATTTTTTTACGATAAATTTGTGTATTTTTTCCATCTTAAATGTATTATTCTCCTAATTATAATGAATTTAACATAATTAAAATATTTATTAAACATCATGTTAATTTTGATAATAACAATTAAAAAAAATATTTTTATTTACAATATTAATATCATAGGCTAAATTGGAAGATGACTTTGAAGTTTAGAATATTAATATTATGTTACAGTAAGCAAGAAAATTACAACAAATAAAGTGTGAATATTGTATTTAAAATGTTTGAGAAAACATATAATGTGTCTCTAGTTTTTTGGATTTTGATTTGAATTCTTTTTATTTTTTTTATCTTTATTCTTCCAAAATTTTTAATTACTTTTTATTAGAAAATAAATTTCGTTAGCTTTCTAAAAATATTTATGCTAAGTTATTTAGATTTATTTAATAATCCATTTTATCTTAGCTATTTTAATAATCAATTCATTGATTTTTTTTTTGCTTGTATATTTATGTCTACAACTTTGGAAATTTTGACATAATTTTTTTATTATTAACTCATGACCTTTTGTCAGGCACCCCACCTTACCAACTACAGTAAATTAAGGATGTTGCATAAGAAATAATCTCGAGTGAAGACAAATCATGCCTAGGTGGGGACCCGACGGTGAGACAATTCTAATCCTCTAACCAATCCCATATATTTTTAAAACATTTTAACCAAATCCAAACCATAGAGCTGAAATGAAAACATGTGTATATTAAACTGTATATATATACAATAAACCACAAAACTGAAGTACCAAAAAGTACCAAAATGAAACCAAATCCACTCCCACCAAAAATCTATCTCCTCTCACATGTCAGGAGTATAGTCCTCTCCTGTACCATTATAATCCCCAGCTCTCGGTGTAGTGGATACATGACCTGTGATGAAGCACTAATGAGATATATATATCTCAGCAGATAAATCCATTATGTAACCAAGTAAAATAAATCTCCAGATATAAAAGACAAGCCGTGAAACATGATAAAACAAAATCCATCTCATAAGCGGTGAAAAATAAACCATATGAATACCTTCATATCAAATGTCATGCAGTATCAAAAGTAAACCAGATAAACATGTATACCAAATTTTCATTTCCATTATTTTATATGTTATATACTTACTGGGTCTGATTCCCTTTGAATCATCATCCTCTGGATCTAATCATCATATCAAATGACCTCTAGCCGGCATCCATCCAGTTCATAACACTAGGCAGATATCTGATCCGAAGACCGATACCCTGCGATCTCATCCGCTAGGCCTAGTGCCACCAGGCAGGTATAGTACCGATACCCTGCGATCACATCCGCTAGGCCTGGTGTCATCAATATATACGGAGGTCATGGTACACATACACACTAGGCAGATATCTGATCTGAAGATCGATACCCTGCGATCTCATCCGCTAGGCCTAGTGGTGAGGATAATGTCTCCAGGAATCCAATTTTCATTTTTATTTTCCAACCATGTCACACATGTGATAAATATGCCAAAACCATATCAATATGTCCAACCAATTATATTTTATCTCATATTATGCTTTTTGTTTCAATTTCCTTTTTGTCATCTTTTATGCTTTCAGTTCAATCAGAAAATAACACCATAAAACATATATCAAGCCATGAGATAAAAGTCATGTAAAGAAAAACTGTAATGCAGCCCATAAGAAACCATGTATCGAAATATAAATAAATACTATTGTGCTATATCACAGGTTACGAATTTATCTACCTGGATCTATTATTGCAGGACCTCTATTCTCAATTTCTGGAGTCCCTACAAGGTCACATGTGCAAAATATTTAAAATAAATAAAAAGGTTTTAAGTCACAAAAACAGCTTTCTAAAAGCCCTGCCAAATACTTCCCGAAATCCCAAAAAAAAATCCCAATTTTTCTCCTTGTTTCTCGCCGCGCCTGGACCGCGCGTCCGCTGAACCGGCGTGCGGTTCAGCTCCGCGGTTCAGCCGACTGAACCGCCCCTCTCTCCCTCTCTCTCTCCTCCGCCTCAGCCCGAACCAGGTCTCTCTCTCCTCCGCCTCAGCCCGAACCGGGCGCCTTCCGGTTCGGTTAACCCGAATCGGTTCAAACAGGATCATCCCTGTTTCTCACCCGACGCTGCTTCCTTCTCTCCTCGCCGCTGCTCGCGTCCAGCGGCTTCTAGCCGCTTCCACGGTCAATTTCTCGTTTCCCCGAATCCCTCTCCGGGAAATACCAAGCTCCTCTCGACTTCTTTCGCACTCCTCGACGACCAGTTTGCCGGAAAAACATTCCGCATCTCGCGGCCGACAACTCTGGCCACTCCTTCGGCAACCCGATGCATCTCCGGCCGAAAATAAACATTCGGCCGGTCTCTCTTACTCTCCCCCCACTCAACAGAACCCCAATACAGTAAAATAAAACGAACCATCTTACCTTGCCGCAGTTCCTCCGGCGAGCTTCCCAGCTTCCGTTAAATTTCCGGCAACCTTTCGCAATCGCTCAAAATTTTCCAAATAGCTTCTGTGCTTAAGAGGATTAACTCACCCGGGCTGATATCCTCGCCCGGGTGGACACGTATGTGTTAATTATGCCTTGCACTGACACGTTCGTGATTGTTTTGCAGAACACCCCCTGAACTTTTCCAAATTACAAATCTACCCTGGCATGGCCGACAATTCCATATTTACAAATTTACCTTCCGCCATCCGATTTTAAACTAAATCGGAAATCCTAAATTGCAGATATATCCCGGATCTGAAATCCTGAAATTACAAATATATCCAAAACTTTAAAAATTCATAATTAATTATCCAAAATTCCAAAAATTACAAACTTACCATCGTTGGACTCGTCTCAAAGAGCTCTTCCTATTGGAATGATCAAATTAAGCTTTTTTTTTTTTAAAAAAAAAAGGCTGTTACACCTTTTTATTCATTATACATTACATTTTGTTATATATATTTGTATGAACATCAAATCTATTCTTGATATTTTGGAAATTAATCCAATGTACAATAAGCTTTTAATAGGAACAAGTTTTAACTAATAAATAATGTAATGTTTTAATCGAATTAAAGTTTGATTGTGAATTTTAAGTTTCTCATTATTTAACCATTATGTGTCATTTATTGAATAATATATATAAAATTTTTAATTATCGATAAATTTTATTATCATCTAATATGTCTAATTTTTTATAATAATTATAAAATTTTTCTTTCAAATAAATCATTCTAAATGAGTTACCAATATACAACTACATCATTTGACCTTCATTCCTAGAACAGGGTGATTGTTTTTAATAATATTCTCAATATTATAAAAAATGATATTAATTCTCTACAAAAATGCTACATAAGAGTTTTTTTTATTTTTTTTATTTTCATATCTTTCCAATAAGTGAAGAATAATTTAATTTTTATACACAAATAAATAAAGAAATTCTACAATTTGGTCAAATAAGACTATTTTTAAAAACTTATTTACAAAAAATTTATTTTCAACCATCTTTTTTCACATTTTGTCGATCATTTATAGTTTAGTTGTTAGTGATGAGGTCAGTGTTGTCTTTTAGCAATATAAGGGAGGCACTTCTGTAGAGTTCGCAGTCAACATGAGTTCGATCGCCCCTATTCGAAACCCTAACCCTACAATTCAAAAGTTTTTCACCGAAGGTTCAGGCGTCACGAAATCGCAGAGATGCACATGTTTCAGGCCCAGGAAAGGGCAAGAGATTGGCTTTTCGATCCGACTCCGCCGCTGCCGCCGCAGCGGCTTGTCGGCCGTGTGTGTGAGGTCAACCCTCGAGTTACCTGTGGAGCATGAAAACCAGAGTCCTCCGATTTCATCTTCTTACCGGTGTTCTAAGATCCCGCGGCCGAATCAGGTGGTGCTGGAAGCTCAGGCCAGGGTTTGCACGGGGCCGGAGCTGACCAGGCCTCTAAACGAGGAACAGGCCCTGAAGGTGCTTGACACAATTCTTAAATCAGGTTAAATACGTAAAGTGATCTATTTTCTGTTGTTTTGCCAAAATTGAGGTCCAGGCTAGCGGTTTTATGTTAGAAAGTGTGGCATTTTTTTAAATTCGTATAAGTTTTGTGTTGGGTAAATATTCGAAGCAAGGTGATAGGAACATATCATGATCTGGCTCAGCTTGGATCGAAGTTTCTTTTGCTGGTTATGAGCCTTTACTTTACCAGAGAAAATCGGACATCAAAATAAAATGAAACAAACTGCTCTCATACGAAATTTGGATCAAATCAAAGGGCTTTAATCTGAACTTAATCCTGGTGTGTATGTGCTGGAAATTGAATTGTTAACACCCCAGTCCAATCGTTGTGGTTTGGGTAAGTTTTTGCTATTGTATATTCTTTTTCATGGCATTCCCTTTTGAATGTTTATCATCTTCTTTAAGTACAATAGGAACACTACCATCATAACGAGCTAGAGTATTGTCAGAGGTATGGAGGAAAAATGTAGCTTTGTTGTATTTTTTTTGTAAATATGCTTTCAATATAATTGCCAAAACCTTGAGGCCATTTCCCTGTTTTGAGAGAAGCACTTCCTTTTAATGGTTACATTGTTGAATAGCCAAGTTGAACATGTCCACAACCTTGCATTCTCCCTACATGCACATATTGTCTGTATCAAGATGAATAGTGGCTACCTCATGACAATAAAAGCTATAATTCCTGAGTCTAGTCCATTGGCTGACACTTGAGGAAAGTGCATTCATTTGTCTTAATCATACCTTTATAATCTACAACACCATGGAAACTAAGATGATATTCCTCCTAAGTGCATTGCCCTTGACTCACAACGTATGTTAAAATGGTGGAATCTTTTTTTTTTTTTTTTTTTAACTTTCCTAGTTTTTTTTACCATAAATATTGGTTTTTATGCTGCCCATATGTATGGAATGCTTTTTCTTTTAAATAACATTGCATCATAATAGATCCTTCTTTCTATTTTACCATATTCTTAGGGTTCTAGGAGGAGAAATGAACCAGTACCCATAATATTTCTTGTTTTTGATCATTTTTATGCAATCCCCTTCCTTGAAATATTCTTTTAACTTACCATTAATTAAGATGGAAATTTGTGCTGCTTGATGTATAATTGAAAATAGGTTTTCATTCCTCATAGGATAAAAGCCTGTTCTCATCATTATAATAAATAAACAGTTCATGTTGATCATATTTGTTGTGCGCCAGGTTTGAAAGGTAGTAAATTTCTACAACATGGGCTTTGGTGAAGAGAATTAACCTTCACTTATCTGACATAACTTGAGAAAATGTCAAGTTGGTTATGTTTTGTAACAATATTTTTACATTTGTGAAGATTACATGGTACGAGTCTTTCAATTAAGTGCAATAAGGTTTTTCTATCATAAACCTTAAACAAATTTATATATAAGAATCAACATGTCAATGACAATTGATTACTGCATATTTGGTGCTTTTGTAATCAACACATGTGAATAAGTATAGCTAACAATATCCATGCTCTATAAAAGTAATGTCAATCATGCTTCACTACATCACCCCATATTATCTTTCACATGGCAAGATAACTCCAATGTGGTTGTATTATGGTCACCTTGAATATGAATGATGGTTGTCATCTCATCGAATCTAATTATCTAGGTTAACTTCAATATAGATAGTGAAGGGTATCATCAACTAGCATACTGTCATGTAAATATACAATATAAGCAAGAGTCTAATGATATTATAAATATTGACATACATCAAGGATCTCAAACAAATCAAGTATCAATCATTGCACATCAATATGCCATGAATAACATGGTGTTGTTGCCATGTATTGACTAACATAAGTCTAAGCTCTACATTGCTAGAATATAATAATAAGTTGCATTAAATAATGAAGAAATAGAAGACAGTTACTACTAAATAACCTATAGTCATAAAGACATAGCAGCTTAAAGAATCCTAGAACATGTATCGAAAAAGAGTCTCTAACAAAGAAGGTGATTTCAAGCAAGTGTTGCTTACTTCGATCTATCCTACTTAGACCCAAGCTACTTTGCTAACCAATAAACCATTTATTCTTTGGTTCAGCTCAATCATTCTACATTTTGATTTTAGGGAAAACTCAATATTGACATATATAACCTACTCAACATATTTAAAGGATTTACTATCTGATCTTAAAATTAATATATACTAGATAATACAAAGAGTAAGGAGATGTGTGCCATCCTAGATTTTTCTCAATTTCTTGATTTTAGTGTAACCAAACTATTTTTTTTTGTTAGGTTAAAATCACCAATTTATTTGTGTAGTTTAACTCAGTTCCTATTTCAATTAGGTTCTTTCAAATATAAGGTGACATTAAGCATAAAAATATTGTAAGCAAAGCCCATAAACAATCTCAAAAACTATATTCCTAGCAAAACAACGTGATCTCAAGGGAAGTGTATGGTATTAATTAAAGATTCCTACAAGAGAATTCATGAAAGAAGTAAGAGAAAAGGGGCTCACTATGGCAAGGAGAGGAAGTAGGGCTAGAGGATGAAAAAATAGAAGAAATGAGAGGGAAGGAGGTGCAATTCTCCCCTTGACTTGATTTTTTGTAATGATGGCATTGTTCCATGACTCCCCTCATTGTTATAAGATGAAAAAAATTTAAGCGTTGTAGGCTTCTCAAACAACTCCTAGGATTTGTTGTTGTAGAAGGCAGGTGTCTCCTTAAGGATGGAGGAGGAATGAGTAGAAAGCTTTGAAAGGGAATAAGGGAGTGAGGAATTCTTTCTTCCCATTTATGAAATTGGTAGTCAGCTCATGTTTCTAAGAGTATTATGATTTCAGGGGATTTAACTTATTAAGAATGATAATGATGTTTTGAAAATTAATTCTTCCATGTGTGAACCTTTAGTTAAAATCCCCTTTAGTTACAATAAGCCAATTTGGACTATTAAGCCTATTTAGATCTTTCAAAAGTTTCCTTTGATAGACATGATTTGTGCTATAGATTTTACGGCTGCTTTTATTGTCTTTTTCAGTTCCTTCAACAACTAGTATGAGATGAGAGGCATATTAGGTCGCCTGATTTTTCTTGAGTGTAAGAAAAAGATCAATTTTTTATTATTTTTTAGTGTTTGCTATTTTTTTTTGAATCTTTCATTTACCCTAGCTTTTATTTATGCTCCTTTCCATCAAAAGTGGGTGTAAGATGTTGATCAAGCGTGGCCTAGAAACATAGCTCACATTCTACATGAGTTTGTTGACGATTTCCTTTAAGTGTTTTTAAGTACGTTTTTGAACTATGCTGTTCTTGGATGTTGCATAATTCAAGCTTACATTTGTTGTTTTTTTGTAGCCACTTATTTGCCATTAAAATCTCTGTTGCCCTTTGCATCTTCTACTTTTTCTATTTTTCAAAGACCATTATCCATACATGACCTAGCTTCAACTTCTAAATCTCAATTTTAGTTGCTTCTCTATTCCTCTTCCAAGTGGTGAATGATTGACTAAAGCAAAACTTTACTTTCTGAAATCCAAAATTCGAACTTTTTTATTTATTCTCCATAAGTGAGCCTTAAACATCAAATCTTCAAGTTTATTTTAGCTCAGAAGTGGCTTGAACTCCATTTCAGCTTCATGTTGAGCGATTTATGTTGAACAAGTTCAATTCAGGCGTCAACTTGATGTTGACTTTGAGCTTACTTGAAACATACAATTTAACATATAAGAATTAGTGATTCATTTTGTAACTTAATATTGTGGAGTTTTTAATAATTAAACTACAAGTTGCTACTTTTCGTTTATATTGTGATAATCTAAGAAATACAACATAATTGCACGTATTCAATCTACTTCAAAGAATAACAAAAAAAAAAAAAACCTCAAAAATCAATTTTAGCTTATTGTTGAAACAAGCATAAAAAATTGATGAGGATGCTAAATTCATTTGTGACCGAAGTATTCTAATCAATTAGCCAAAATCAGTAAACTGAAAGTAAAGTTTGGAAATGTGATAAACTCAAATGAAAAATTAATATGAAGCCATAAACTTCATTTTAGTTGTTTAACTATAATATATCTAAATAAAGTACAAGTTGTATTGTATTTTATCATCATTAACCAAATTACTAGTGTAATAAATTTCTCTTATTAAATTGATGACCAAACAAGCATAATGAGAACTGAGCAAAATTGTAATATTTCTAACAACTAGCCTATTATTGCAAATCCAAAGTGAAGCTCAAACTAAATATATTTTTATATGAAGTGTTATACCAATTGTATTAATTGCTATCGTCAATGGAAAATTGTTTTCATAAACAAAAGGTAAAAACAATTATCCAATTTGTGCTAAACTGTGGCCATCAGGTGTTAACTGGATATGACAAATTACATAAACATAAACCAAATTACTACAGTGTAATAAATTTCTCTTATTAAATTGATGACCAAACAAGCATAATGAGAACTGAGCAAAATTGTAATATTTCTAACAACTAGCCTATTATTGCAAATCCAAAGTGAAGCTCAAACTAAATATTATTTTTCTATGAATTGTTATCCCAATTGTAGTAATTGCTATTGTCAATGGAAAATTGTTTTCATAAACAAAAGGTAAAAACAATTATGCAATTTGTGCTAAACTGTAGCCATCAGGTGTTAACTGGATACGACAAACTACATAAACATTATTATTCGCTAAATAATGCCTTATTCTCATCAATGATTTGAAAGGTCATCTTACATCATATCCACTAGGCCTCATTGGCCTAGCTATCATCTTAATCTTCTATCTACAATTGAACTTCAAGGCACCACATTTAACACGTGCAATCAGCTTTTTCTTTTTTACAGAAAGCAAAACCTTTCGAGTTTATGTCAATTTGCCACGTGAAAAAGTACCTTTACAGTACAATCAGTTAGTATTCTAGTAGTTTTTCAAACTCTTAGCAGTGCTATCATTTGTTTTGGTATTATCAGGCTCAACAGTGCACTCAACTACCAGACATGCATTATGGACCAGATCCAAGTCTATAATGTGGATAATTTATGGTTGACACTTGTAATGTTAGTATGTGCACAACCAAGCATAAATAACAAGTTGATTGATTTGAAGTTCAATAATTGTGAAAGAAATCTACATGATAAAAACTTTTATCTTCTTCAACTTTTTCTTCTTGTCATAAAGTGGTGCACATTTATTTTTAATGCTCCTTTTGAAGATCTTTTGATAGCTAATATTCTATATTTTCCCTTCAGTTAATTTTCATAAGGCTTCTCAACCTCAACAAAGCAAGGCATCGAAAAAGCTAGCATTTATAGTAGAAATTAATTCAAAATTACAGTAGATAGATATATATTTGTACACTTAGAAGTACAAGTGGAATAACACAAACTTTTCTATAATGTGAAGCACACTCTAGGTCAGACTTGACTTTTCATTTCTGTTTTTTGACACTTAGCTTACTCTAAGTATTCCTTCTTCTCTCTTCTCTGCTCTCAATGCAGCTGCCAGCTCTTCTGCCAATACCCAAAATTTAGGCATAAATATTAACGACTTTATTAAATGTTGTTGATTTATTTTCTTATGCACATTCTTCAGCAAGGGGAGAACTAAAAGATGAGGAAGTTTCGAAAGCTCAACTTGGAGCGTTTTTTGCTGCAATGACAATTAGAGCAAATGCATTTCCAGAAGCTACCCAGTGGAGTGAAGGAGAATGGCATGCCATGAAATTATTTTGGCCACAACTTGTCCAAGCGCTTCCTGCAGACATTATATTCTTAGCAGATCCTGAAGGCACTATCATGGGGCTTGGGAACTCGCCCCATTATGCTGGTGAAGGAATTGTTGAAATGAGACTGGTTGGTGCCCTCAGGGAAGTACTGGCTGGTGGTCATCTAGGTTATGAAGAGGTCCAAGGTATTTTAAAAGATATTCTGCCATTAGAAGATGACAAGCCCCAGACGGTCAAAGAGTCTCTACTAGCAGCTTTTCTAATTGGACAACGTATGAACAGAGAAACAGATCGTGAGCTGAAAGCATATTGTCTTGCCTTTGATGATGAGCTTGGTGATATCTTACTTCGCTTTATCTTTTTTGAGTTATGCAGTTGAAATTAGCGTATTTGTTGAGGTTTTACTCATATTATGCATCAGGGCCACCTCCTGTAGCTGATTTAAAATCTCTGACTCATTATGGTGAGCCCTACGATGGAAACACTCGCTTCTTTAAGAGTACGCTTTTTGTTGCTGCGGTGAGAGCTTGCTATGGCGAATCTTCTTTACTCCATGGAGTGGAATGGATGCCTCCTAAGGTCTGTATTTTGATTACCTGTATTGTTTGTCTTTTGCTTATTGAGCCTTGGAGGTGATATTTCTTTACATAGGTTGTCCTGTTTAGAGAGATATCAAAGTGTTTTTTATTTGTGAAATTCAAAGTATTATATTTTTCTTTGGAAAGCTGTGATTTAAATATTCATTATGTGATACTTCATTTATTTAAATTCAAGCTAATATATTCTCTGAAAATTTTGGTTATTAAAGTTTTCAGGGGGGCATAACAGAAGGGCAGATGCTAAAGTTCATGGGTGCGAATGTTAATCTGCCCCTTATGCTGGCAAAGAATCTACTTGAGGTACATCATGCTGTTCTTGGAATTTTCATTAGCCTTTTGCAATTGTTTTTCTTCTTGTTTGGTTTTGTTTCAGAACGGTTTTTCTTTATCTAGGATGAAGATGTTGGCTTTGCTTACGTGAATCAAAAGGAAGCCCATCCATCATTGTAAGGGATCCATGGACTTATATTGTGTTTGAACCTTGCACTTGTTATTAGTTGAAGTCACATTATACTATAGGCTAAAATTGTTATTCATTTCATGGAATGTTTAAATACTAAGAATTCAGGTACATATGTGCTTGTTTTGGTAGAAGTCATCATATGGTCCAATGTCATTACAGAAGGTGAGCACCATCAATGGCTTTGCTTACGTGAATCTAAGTAATAAAATCCATTATCATTGATGCTAAAAAAAATGTAATGGATTTTATTTATATAGAACTAACTATGCCCTTTGAGTGATGATCAATATGGTAAAATGATATAACTTTGTTGCAGCTCTACACCAACACAACCAGCAAAAAGTTCTCATCCCATCACTAAGTAATTGAAGTCTTTAGAGAAAACTTAGTCTTTATGCAAATTAATTATGAAACTAAGAGATATTTTCGTAAGAAGGAAAGCGTTTTCTTATTCATCAAAATGTTATGTGAAATGAATATTGTTTTTGCTTTATTTAAAGACTTATAAATGTTTTTTAAGGAAAACATAATTTGAGAGATGTCAAATACCAAGATGCAAGAGAGAAATAAAAATCAACAATATGAATCCTTACAATGTAAGTGCAGTGGGATGGATAATATGTTTTGGCCATCATGAGATACTTGTAGGTTTACATATAGTTCATTAGATGTGTTGTTCTTGCTCTACAATAGATCTTGGTGGATGGTTGGGGGTTATTGAATTTGATGCTTTTAAAATAAATTTGAAATAAAAAAAATCATAAGGGTTATTTTTAGAAGTACTTTGTTTATTTATTGTGTATAATAATTATTTTTGTTATTATTGTTGAAGGTCTACTTGATGTTGTAAAATGACACCAAAAGAAAATGTTAGCACAATTAAATTAACAATTAAATGTAAATGCATAATAACCAAAAGTAAAGTATCGAACATTTAAATGAAAAGAGTCCAAGTTATTTACAAGTAAAAGTTGTAAGAGATGACATGGCTGCATTAATAATTAAGAATGCAATGTTAACTATGAAGCAAAATGATTTAAAAAATAGATATGCTCATTATAAAACTTCTTTTTATAGAATGGATTGTTAATTGATAAGCACTGTATATTGTACAGTATGAAGTCTTTGTGTCATAATTGTACTTTCGTTAATGGACACACTGTATTATACGAGTATGATATTTGTATCATATAAATATGTAAATTAATATATATAATTCCTTCATGTATTAGGACGATTAATGAATCAAATTTATATAATCAATGTTAAATCATAAAAGCATAAACTTGGTATTGTATTATTTTGCTAGCAATATCATAACAATACGAGAATATGATAGATTTTTTTATAATCTTATAAAGACAATCCAAGTATTGAACAATTACGATAGTATTGTTCATAATATTCACTGTAGTATGACTATAATAGAATGTATTGTCTGTGTACGATCAGTCTGGTCAGGTTAAACTAAGTAATATATGAGTTGTATAAGCATTCATAGTTTATGATCATGACGCATGATATTTTTTTGAGAGCTCAGTTTTTGTGAAAACGTATCGTATGGTGGTGATCTACTTATAAACTGGTTTGATCTATACAAGCCATAAAGTTGAAGTATTGTTTGATAGTATGATCTATACAATCATTTGGTATGATCAATATCAAAACTTAAACATTGCTCATTGTCTTGGAATTGTCTAGAATGGGAGCCATCTTGGACTTATATGATGTTCTGTTTTCAATTAGTTGGCACTAATTGTATTGTTTGATCATTGAGACAAACCTTGTTCATTTCTAATCTACTTTATACGTTGTCCCTGACATATGAATTCAAATGAAAACCCGAGTCTAATGGCCATTTATAAATAGATTTGGAAGCTTAAATTAGCTGTTGCTAGTTTCGTAATTGGGTTAAGGACTGTCTAGCATAAATAGATGTTGATTTCTTGAAAAATAGAAGAATGATTCGCATTGCAAAATTAAGAACTTGAGAGTGAAAAGCTAAATTGAGAGTTAAACCTTGGATCATTGTCATTTCAATTGGAGTTACATTTCCTTTGCAATTCATTGGTTGCTCATCTCCACTTCACTTCTTACTGTCTATATTGGTAATATCTTTTTCATTTAGTTTGTTTCACATTTGTTGAAAAGGTTTTGAGGTATGTATGTATGTGCAAATCTTTAAAGAGTTTATTCATGTAACTTTAGTTACAAGTTGTAACTAGTTATTATTTTTGGTGTCTCTTCAAAGCTCCTTATTATATAAAATTTACCTTTATCTGTTATGAAGAAAGGGAGTGGTTAGTGGAATCTCAATCAAATTGATTGATGGTGGATATAGACATTTGTTAAACTAAGTCATCTAAAATTTTTTTGTACATATTTATCTTTATTTATTATTTTTTCTTTAGACTTGTTTTTTACTTGACTATTATTTTATTTTTTCTATTTTTAAAATGAAGAAATTTGTCTCAAGAAAACAGATGTTTAGTGATTGATTTAAATATAACAATCCACCTTCTCTTTTGTAGTATTTGTTGCAGTTTATATCTCTTTGATCTTGCTCATACATGCACTATGGGAAAGATCAGTTAAAGAGAAGCTCTAATAATTGAAAGAATAAGATTTAGAAGAAGTATGCAAGCACGAACTCAGAGTACAAAGAAAGCACAAAGGGAAACAAAGTTAGTAATAGGAGCCATAAAGTTGCTTTTGTGAGAGTGTATGAGTTGATGTAGATTTAGGCAACTAAAATAAGGCCAAAACTTTTTAAATTCAGTAAAAAAGCACTTGTTTTCTATTGAGGAAAGATTACGTGAAAGGAAGTCTACTTGTTCACTGAAAAATATTTTTGAACTAGAATTACACAAATTTGACTCAATAAAGCGTATTCAATTTTCTCAGAGTGAGTCTGTCTATTTGGATAGTGGGTATGCCTATTTTTGATGGATTTTGTTTCTACCCAATCCATATTTGACTGACTAGTTGAGGATGAATATGTTTAAATTGGTTTTATATTTTCAAAGCAAAAAATTGTTTTGAAATAGCCGAAAAAAAACTCTAAAAAATATCAAAAATAAAAATCAACTCAAAGCACCATTGGGGATTCAAGCAGGCATACGTTAAAAATGGTTCTAGTGAAATAAAAACTTCAGAAAAATTCTAATTAATTTTCTCTAGCAACAGTTAAGTAAACCATTGAGCATTTATGGTTAGCTTGAGTAGTAGAACCTGCCTCTATTTAGCTTCAAGCCAAATATAGGTTATAAAAATGGGTGAAATTGAATATACTTGTGTATAGCATAAACTGAAAAAGTTATTCCAGACAAAGCAAGAGTTGGCACTTTCTATTATTAATACTGTTATTCTTTTGTGCAACATTGGCACATGTAGTATTATTAATACTCAAGCTTATCTCCACCACTGAAATAATTCAAGTTCACTTAGAAATGTTTTTTGCAACTTGAACTTTTCAGATTTACTTAGAGTTATCCTCATAGGAATATGCTTTATAACCTTGCAAGAATTTGTCTGTCTAACAGATATCATAAATTATATCCTTAGAAAGCGCTGAATCATAAATTATATGTGTGTCTGTGTACACACACACACACACACACACACACACACACACACATATATATATATATATGTATGTATGTATGTATAGATGTATGTATATGTATATACACACACATATATGTATATAACAGCTTGGCCTTTTATGTGTGTATTCCATGGCATATAATTTCAATCTTTAGTTACTACTATAATTAATTCTCTAAATGATGCAATGCAGAAATTTGCTCATTGGTCTTAGAGAGCACATAAAGAAACGCTCGCCACAGGCAACTTCAGAGAAAGTGCAGCAGTTTCTGCGGGTAAATTTTTGTTCATGATGCTCCCTCAATTTATTAAATGATTGGTGCATTTGTGCTGTACATTCTTTTTTTTCCCAAAAACATTGTTTCACTAAGCATTTTCAGCCTTTAAGAGTGGATATAATGATTCCGTGATCACATCTTCATGCTTGTACCTATTTTGTTTTACATATTGCATTAAATTTTACCACTCAAGGGATATTAAAGATCAATATCTGATGAGAGGTAACGAATCTATGCATTTTGTATGGTGGCTTGAATATCTATCTACCAGATGGTACATTGCTGGCTTTAGCTGTTTTTTCCTTAGTAAAATTGTAAAACTCTTGTAGATTAAATGAGTAGTTGTAGGATGCGTTTGAAGAAATCATTTGGCGCTTTTAGCATAATTTCTTTCTCTGCAAATATTGAGCCACAAAGAAAGCATATATAATATGCTTTAAACTCTCAGATTTCAAACAAAGATAAATAGTGAAGTTATGCTTGTGAATATGAATATATTAGCAATACCCATGATGATGGGGATTGGGGATGATGTTGTGCCCTCATTGTCATTAAATGCCCCTATTCTTTACCTCGCATATTACCCCAATCATGAGAAGGGAAAGATTAGCGAGAGTTCTTGTTCTCTCAATTGCCAATATCATTAAAGGGAGAACTTGTAGATGGAGGCACCACACAACAATCTGTTGTTTGGGTGGTAAATTTTGATCAACTGTATGGGAAAAAAAACACAAACAATCTAATAGATAAGTTTTTTTTTTTTTTTTTGAACTTAAAATGTTATGATGTGGGTAAATCAGCTTTTCAGACAAGTTTGTATGAGTTTGAAAATTTGGAGAATCCAAGTACTTTTGGAGCTCTGTAAGCTGATGCATATCTATGGAGCAACTAGAAAAGAATTACGTATAGTATTTGTTCATACCTCCTTTGACTTCTAGGTGGGATAATATATATATATATATATTATTTATTTATTTATTTATTTATTTATTATGAAATGAATTTGTTATAAATAATCCCTTATTTGTTTTGTTGATTATTGGAATCTTTTATTTTATGGGCATCGTGCAACTTTCTATAATGGTTGTCACTTTTTTCCATTAAGTTTGTTATGATGCCTAACTGTTATTTTATGAATAAAGTATCATCTCCTTTCAGAATTTTGCGATCACTGACCTTATGCTCCTAGAAACATGATAGCAAGCTGTTCCGATTAAGCACTAATTTTTGGACACCTTTTGCCAGAAGTTAATCCAATCATTTTGTATTTCCACAGGCTCGTGGGAAGGAAGCTATGGTTGCTGGATTCTATCATGAAGGCTATGAAGATTCTTTGCTAATGTTGATGAGAAGAAGAAGAGTCCATGCAGGCTTGGTTGTCAAGGTTGGGGTTCTCATTGTTTTATATCATGGTCTCTTCTTTCTATAGAAACAAAGAATAGATTTGTGTGTACTTCAATATTTTTTGCTACTGTATGTTGTTGTAGTCATTTGGAAGTTTAATAGCATGCTATTTTATCTGTGCAGTTATAACTAATTGCGTTTCGAGGTGTAAAACTTGTTGAAAATTGTAAAGCATGATCATCCTTCAGAGACTCCATTGAAGTCAAACTTAATACTGCAAACCATGTCTCTCTGCAGAAACATTTATCATTGATTCTATGCATCATATGAGAACCTTTGCTGCATTTCCATATTAATCTTTGAAGATTATTTTATTCTAGAATTCATGGTCAGAACACGTTAATTTTACCACTATTACTGATGCCCACTGTTACTCATGCAGGGAGAGGAAGGCTCTCTATCAATGACAACAAAACCAAGATCTGTCAGTTCATCCAAAGGTCTTCCAGTGAACTACTGCTCTGGTTTTCGCCTGCTTAGGACATCAAATGAGTCATCTACTGATGGTATCATTTTGTTCTTGTCTACAGATCAATGTGACATTTTTTTTTTGGATTTTGAATCCATTCTAATGTTCCAAGTTACTTGACTATCATAGCTGATTTAGGATTTTCTTATATTCATATTGTTCTTGACAATTAATGGTGAACCATATTTGTTTTAAGGATTTTCACGTCAGAATTTCAGCATAGAAGTCAATGCTCAAGACTATGGTTTTGAACCCACAGAAACACCAAGAACGGATAGATCTGTAAGTTCTTTTTTTAAATTCATTTTGTTATGCTTTTTCATTTTCACCATGAAGAGGAGCCTTATTGCTGTGATAAAGATGTTGTATGAGTTGGATGTCATTGGATTGAGGTGTAGGAATGTCCTGTTTCAAAAATTTATGACTACATAAAACTATATACGTTAGGCAGCCCTATCTGAACCCTGTGCATGTTGGGGTTTTGTGGCACCGGGTTTTTATGGATGTTGGTTAGATGAAGTAGCTGTGTTCTTGAAGTATTGACCCTTGATCTTCTGATGTGTTGATGGAAACGAAATTGCCCATTTTAAGGATATTGTTTAGATATGGAGTTATAAAACTGGACCAGCCTAATATTTGCTCTAATGCTTGGTTCATGGTCTGATCATCCAGTTCAATGATGATTGCTAAAGCATGATGTCAAAGTTATTTATAATAAAACCAAACAAAATATCTGAATAAAAAAGTAAAGAAGTTAAATGAATAATAAATTTATTGATATAGAATCAAACAAACATAACCCCATGAATAATTTAAAGCATTTTCAATGAATGGTTCATTACAACTGTAAAGCTTCATAGAGATGGTTTCAGTTGTTAGATTCTAAAGACTACAAATTAAACTTATAATGTCATATTTAATGTGCAACATTTCACCTTTATTCTCAAACTTAAACCTCTAAAAATTTAAATGAACATAAATTCACAATCACAACACAAATTCTCCAATTTTGGAAACAAATAATGTTTTAAGTTAATAAAAGGTTGTGCACGCATTTAATTTCTTGTCATCTACCATAATTATTTACTTATTTCCGTTGGTTATAAGGTTTTGTTTTGTTTTTATATTACTTAATTTTCACAAACGTTGAAATATGTTCCTTGTTTAAAGCTGTCAGGATGAGAATAAGAATCGAGAAACTTTTGTGGGTAAATATTTTACCTTTTTTAAATCCATTTTTGAACCACTTCAATTGAATTCAACTTTTTTCCGATTTTTTGACAACCAGATTGACAAGTCGACTGGCTCTCAGTTAACTTTGTTGTAGATACTGGTCTAATCTAGCTTTTGCACCATTGGATGAAATGGATGTTCTCATGATGAGCCCTAATATGCATTAGTATATGCATCGCTAAAAAAATGCAAAATGAAGGCAATACGGTTTATTGACCTAATATTTTTCGAGGTAATAGTAGTAACAATATCTAGTGACTTGTAAGTTTAGAAAAGAATTTTGAAAAGTAGATTTTACAAAAGGGTTTTTTAGATTAGTTTATGTTAGTGAAAATGAGATTTCAAGGCAAAGTGTTTATTAGAACCAGAGTTTGAAAAATGGTAATCTTTGAAACAGAGTTAAAAACCCCATTATTAATTAAGGCTGACAATTTTTCATTTCAAAGTGATTTTGATTTTGATCATAGGCGTTCTACGTTTGGTACATTATTACCATTAATGATGTATTATTTGTAATGCATGACATATATTTGGAGCTTTGTTCAACAAACAGTTAAAACTTTGTTTGCAAACAACTTACAAGATTAAAAAAGAGTTTTGAAAAAGGCATTTGATTGAAGTGGTCTTATTTGAGTGCAAATTGTATTTTAGTGAAAAAGATTTGTTTATATTTTGAAGTCTGAGTTTGAAAAAAAAAATTTCAAAGCCTAGTTTGAGACTTGATTTGCAAAGATGTAAGCATTGTTCGAACATCAGGTCAAGAAGAATGTTGAGTTGGGTTTGGCTGCACTAAGAGGCGAGAAAGGTCCGGCTTATGACCGCATCGTTCTGAATGCTGGAATGGTGGATCATCTCCTTGGTTGCGATGGAGCCGAGGAGGTTCAAACTGCCCTTCAGAGAGCAAGAGAAGCCATTGACAGCGGCAGAGCCCTTAAGAGGCTCATGAGCTACATCAAATTCTCCCAAAAAGTTTAGCAGCATTTTATGGAATGCCTTCTGAACGTAGTAGTGAATTTGCAACTTCTTGTGAAAAATAAATGGTACGACAGCTTTGCTGGACTTCTTTCCAGAGCTTTCTTTGTCAAACAAAAACCATTGGTGTCCAAGCTTTTGCTTCTTGTTTTACTGAGACTTGTAACCTTTCTTGTTGAACATCAAATAGAAATGGTTCCAGGAATGGAAACTTAAGAGGCTGTAGTATGTATATCTCTTGATGAACTGTGCTCATCTAATCTCCTATAACATCTGATATGGTAGAAGGATATCTGCTATGAAAGTCTAATCAAATGGTTGAAGTTTGATTGAGTATACTGAAAGATCAAACCAGTAGATAACCTGGGAAGAACACCCAACTTTCCTTCTTTTGAAGGATATGTATGTAACACATGTATCAACCTCCTCTCTAAGAAAACCAGTGGACACAATCCTTGGCTTTCCATTCTTGATCTTTGATTTCACACGTTAGAAGGCTTATGTGAATAGTGAATTTTGCCTTATCTGTGTAGTATATGTTTTTCTTCATTTATTTTGGTGGGTTTTTTTAATATGTTTGCATTTCATATATACACAGATTTATATATGTTTAACATATGTATATAGTTTTACATTGCAACCATTGTTTTAGTAGATTTTTTTAGCTTATCTTTGCATCTATGTAAAGCTATTCATGAAACTATCATGGAAACTCAAGCTGACTTGCACAATAATCCAAGAGATTTGTTGTATTTGGTGTAATAGAGAGCAAATTTTTGGAATTCTTTTCATCTAAAACAAGGGAGCATGATGTTTATGAAGTATAAAGTAGTATTTGCAACACTACCCTTTTATTTCCTAGAGTGATAGATACCAAAGACAATGATAAGATTTGAGGATAGTTTGTGTAAGGATATTCAAAAGTAAAGCAATGTTATGTGAATGTACGACCACTAAGATCGGGTATATTCAAAAGTAGGCCAACGTCATGCGAACGTAGGACTACAAAGTTTTGTGACTAAGATAATTAATTGTCGAGGTGAACATCAAATTTTGTTGTGATGATAAGAAAAGGGAAGCAAAGAATTAAGGGATTTCATAGGACATGACTAGAAGTAGATTGGGAGGTATCTTTTATTTAAAAGACCAAATGTTAACTTGAGGATTAAAAACTATGTTTAAGCATATTAAGAATGAAAAGTATGATTCATATGTGGAAGCAAGAAGCACTTTTATGAAGAATTGCCCTTGAAACGAAGCAAAAGTGAGCCACCAAGGAGAACCAACATCCAAAGGCTCAAGTGACAATTACTTGTAATATAATTTAATGAACGTAAATTTGATTAATCAAGTGACAATAACTCATTTTCATGCATCACACTACATGCCAACATTATAGTGAAGTTATTTATATCATCAATCTTTATATCTTTGATTTTGTAGAAATTTTATCATCTTAGAAGTCAAATAAAACAAAACCTTTAGTTCTTGTGTTCCAATAATAATACAAATATAAAAAATTTCATATGCCTCAATTGATCATATGTTAGCAATCAATTGATTACCACATAATTATTCTTTATACTAATTTGGTATGTGTAGCTTTTGATTACAAAAAACCTTGTATGCAATATATTCGATGTCTATACCTTTGAGTTTATCATACAACTTCTTGTATTCATATTTTTATATGCTAAATATAATCATTACATTTTTCAATAAATTAGATACATGTGATAGTTTTAATAGTATGATCATCATAAATAATTTTTTTTAATTTCATAAAATAAATAAAAGTAGAATACTATTTATTGATAACTACATAAATAAATCAATGTTAAGAAGTAATTTTGGAACACTAAGTCAAGCAATAGGCCAAGTCCAAAAGGAGTTCAAGAAAAGCTTTCTCACCATTGTTCCAAACAAACCCATTGTAGGGGGATAGAGATGAGGACCATTGTCTCTTACATGGTGACAAGGTGACAGCTAGGGTTCATAAATTATTCACATTTGGTTCATCTTCATCATCTTTCCATATGAAAGACAGATCATCCCAAATATCTCACATGGATAACTTGCAAGTTGCAATTTTTTCATGAAGATTTTTGTCTTTAGTCCATAACTTGGATTTCTCCATGGGTAAAACTTGAACCTCTAGAATTTTGCATCATGGAAAAGATAATTTGTGGCTGCCAATTAGATCAAATAATGAGGGATCTCATGTTTGATTAAACTAAGATGTTGTTTGAATCATTCTCTTTATTTAAATAAAAAGGGGAAAGTATTATTAGGGTTTTTGTTTTGTCTTTTGATTAAGAATTATCGGGCCTTTGACGAGATGTTTTGTTACAAAAATGTCTTCTTATGGTGTTTTATTAATGTGAGATGCATTTCAAGTTTATTTTTTTGTTGATTAATATATGAAATAAATAACATATAATTAGTTTAAAACAACATCAATTTCAATGATGAGATAAACGAGATTCTAACATATAATATAACATTAATTGGCTTGACTAATAAAAAGGTTATAAGATATAAGAGAATAGGTTTAATCATAAATTATAAGTCGACAATAATAATATCTAAATCTTAATATTTAACTAATATGATTTCGAATCGAAATTTAAATTATTAAAATAGTGTATATCCATTCAAGCATATGTTAGACTTAATTTAGATCTATGATTAATAAAACTTTTCTTAACAAGGGTCATTATCTTATAATGAGTTTAAATTATAATATTTAACAAACTAGCATTATAAATATAGACAAGAAAAGTCAATTAAGGTTATGACTTCTTATACTTCTAATTGCATGGTTTGACAAATAGAATTAAGCTAACCAACTTAGATTGATTAATTCAATTTCTTTTAATATAATTAAAGATTCATTAACTATTAATTTAATATTTTATTCCAAAAGGGCTACAAAAATACCCATTTTCTTTTTTGTATAATCATAAAAATTGTAAATCTAAACCATATAAGCATAAATCATGTAATTCCAAAAATGTTCAAATGTTTCATGCCAAGTGTCTCACTCCAATACGAACCAAAAGCAATCATGAGAATGGAATTTTTTTTCGATCATACTTTTGGGTTTCGTCGTGACTTAAAAGACTTACTGATTTTCCTATTCAACAAACAAATCCAATCTTTCGCAAACCATATATAATTTATGGCCGACCAATCCCCATGATTTTGTTTCATTACTTCATCACATATGTATGAGTTGTATAGTAAATAGATGAGGGCTTTTAGGTTATATGGGAGAATAGTTGATGATGAAAAATGATTTTAATAACAAAGATAACATTAAGTTGCATCATTAACAATATTTTATAAACACAAGCAAGAAAAAACATTTTGGGTTCACTTCTCTTTCAAGAATTCAATCAATACCAACTTGATCTTTGGATTTTGTGGCCAAGTTTTGTGGTGTGGCAATGAGATAACATGCACTTTAGCTTGGTCGGTTTGATTTTAGCATATGTTCTTTGTTTTCTTCATGATTTTTTATAAGTCATTAAGTAAGCTTTTGTTTGTTAACTAAGTTTCAAAAGCACCTCCTAGCTTTCCTTTATTCTCACCTCATCAGAAAACCTAGAAAGAGATCCATAAAAGATGTTTTCTACATGAGCATAATAATTTTATTCAGAAAAAAAAATCAGAAATTTTGAAAACGCAGTTTTCCAAAACAAAAAAGCTGCAAACAAACGGAACCCAAACCCTAGAGGGAATGAGGATAAGAGACGCAAGCTATGATGTAGGGGCTCCATCCAATCACTTCAGCACATTTAGCTAAACAAATTCCAATTGTACACTTCCACGGTTAAACCAATCATGACATTCCTATGATAAAACTCATCATGCAAGGTTTGTATCAACTTGCATTAAGAGAAAACTTAGAGATAGAGAGAGAAACTGAATAAGACTCTACTTAAAGAGAGAGAATGATAGAGATAGAAAGAGAAACTAAATAGGGTTAAAGACTATAAAATTAACAAAAATATCTCTCTTATGATCTACGATATGAAAAATAATATCTGTTTCAAATGCCCACCACAAACAACACAACATAAATCAAATGTTATGTTTAATAATTATTTCTCTATAACATTATTGAAACTAAACCAATAAACAAACAAGGAGTAACTTTTCAAAAATATTTTTCATGATTTTTTTTTATCTTATTTAAAATTAATAATTTTTTTAATAAAGAATTTATTTCTACAATTTTGTAAAGAAAGAATAACTATAACAATTTTGTAGCAATTTATGAACCCACAAAAAAAAAAAAAGGGTTAGAAGATCATCTCTACAAATACAACACTTGATCTAGAGAAGACATAAGGTACCTGAAATGGTCTTTCTTTTTGCCCACAAGCAAGATTCCTTGCAGCAGCAACAGCAAGCCAGTACATTGCCTTCAGGAAAAGAAAAAATAAAAATAAAAATAAAAAATAAAAAAAAATAAAAAATACAAAAAAATAAAAAATAAAAAACATATTGTACAGTGTCTTAAAGCAGAAAGGCATCTTTATATAATTTCACAAGGAAAAGGTGGTTGTACCAACAAAACAGTGCATCAAGAAAATGACTAACAAACCATAAGCATGAAATATATAAGGAAAGTTTGCATCTTACTACCTGCTAGATTATATTTTTAAGTAAAAAAAAAAAAAAATCTTGTTAAAAATGTTGTCTTAGGAAGTCTTTTTAGTGAGAAAAAAAAAAAAAAAAAATCAAATTTCAATAACACAGTATTTTGATAACCAAATGATTAACACTGCTACCTAATCAAGGGATTTAGAAGATAAATATGCATAACCAACTTTGGAATTTAGAAGATAAATCACAGCCCAGAAAGGACATCAATATATAAAGGTACTTACTTAATTAGAGCTGTATTTTAGATTCTGTTCCCAGATGAAAGAGAAGCTCAACCAATAATTCCCTTCATCTCATTCCTTCCATGGAAGATGACACAGCAGAAATGGATTTGCATTTCAGAGGTCAGGAATAACTCTACTTCACCCTTTTTTCATGTCATTTAAGCAAAGTGTGGATATACTAACTGATGTTTCACATAAAGCTTTGATCCATATGAGCTTCTGCAACTTAGAATCAGAATCATGGGTAGTAGATTATAAGCATAAGAATCCAGAAATGAGATCATAAAATGCCTCAATTAAATCTATTTTGCTTGAAGCAAATCAAGATTTGTGAACAGAAAATATTGTCTTAAGCATTGATATTAAAGATCTCCCTGCTTTCTGTTTCTTCTGATAATAGTTTTCTCTACAGGCATGAAGTTATACTTCTTGAATTTGCTTTTTTTGATCTGCAAAGCGTTCAGTTTATTTAACATGTTAGTAGGATCAAACATTTTTGTAAGCACTGCTGTCAAATGTTATTAGTTCTCTCTGCTTTTCTAGTTCATATTAGTTATTTCTTCGGGCAATTAGTTTTATTTTTTATATTTTTTTGGTCTTAACAGCGTGCAATTTATTTCACATTTGAGTAAGCACAAAGCATCTTGGTTTACTTTCTTTTCAGCAAGATTAAATAACAAATTGCTAAATGGGTTCTGATATCATGAAATCTTTAAAATATCTGGTTTAAGAATTTGTTATATAAATTGAGGAAAAACAGCATGTAAGTTAAATTGCACAGTGAAGAATATTAGCAAACAATTTATGCTAAAAGGTTAATAGGTAACTTGGTATGAACTTTCTTGATTTCTTCAGCAATCCCTGCAGTGTTCATATGCAACCTATAATGTTAAACTTTGGTAAGAAAATGATCAGATGCCATAACTGTTGATGGGTTCTGTTTCAAGGGTAGAAATCTTGTCTTTCTATTTATCTAGGCTAAAATTTGAATTACTATCTTCCATAATGGTCAGAGAATGTGAAGTACTAATAGGAAAACAAAATATTATGAGTAACGAATGAGAGAAAAATAGGAGCGATGAATGGTGCAGATGCATGGAAGTACTAACAGGATTAGTTGCAGCAACCAAAAAAGTGATAACATATAGAAATCAAGAACACAAAATAAGTACATTGAGATCGACATGGTTCGGCTATAAATCAAGCTTATGACAACAAAAGAGAAGGATATTCTACTAATCAGAGAAGTCGCAATAGTGGTGCAAAAACAAAAACAGGAAAAAATTATCCTTTTCAAAACCAAAAGTATACCCAAGCATAACTACAAAAGAAGCTTCCAAAATAGCTCTCCTATCACAAAGATTCATTGAAGAGAGAAAGGATTGATGCCAATGGCATTCAAAGGTTTGGACTTTGAAATTATTGAAAAAAAATCACCAATATGCAACAAAATATAATACCAAGTAAAACCTCAAATACCAAAACGATGGCTATGTGTGCCAAACTACTCTTTGAACTCTAAGCTTGAAGATCCTGACTCAAGTTATATTTTTTATCACAATCCTGATTGCTATTTATATATATGAAAACTATAAATAACATAGAAATACATTTTATGAAGGGTATACTAAATTAATATATTTATCAAATTTATTATAATAAGCTCAAAAAAAAATTAAATATTCAAATATCGAAGTATTATGTTTGTTCTTTGAAGAGGCCAAAAATACCAAAAAGGGAAAAACGGGGACCACGATGCTTACTATGGTGCACAAGGCCTTGGAATGATTATAAGAGAATCTTGTGAGCTCAATTGAGGCCTTGGAATGATTACAACACAGAATATCCTTCTTGTTCTTCCTTAGAAAAGCCACTCAGAAATCCTTGCTTGTTGAGGATTCAGAGGAAGTTTGCCTAAAGTTCTTCATCTCCTCTGCCTGAAGCAGCTTGCCTCGACCTTCCCCTGCCTGAATTGCCTCGCAGCCCAAGAATCACTCAGCTGAAGCATTTCCCTTGCCCAAGTTGTAATTTTGGTGCTTCCCGAAGATCATTTCCTTGCTTGAGCTTTAATATTCTTTGCCTTAAATATCATTTGTTCTCCGTCTGGCTGCTTGAAGACTTTGCTGATTCCCAATGTCCTTTACTCAAGTCCCTTTCGCTTGAAGCTATTCTCTACTTGGAATTCAACTTGCAGTTGCCTGACTGCTAACTGCCAGGATGCTTCACAAGCTGCCAAATGCTTTATAAGCAATCTGAATGCTCGCTCTATAAGCTATCTGGAAGCTCTTAATGTCTTCTTGAATGCTTTATAAGCTGCTTCAATGCTCTATGAGTTGCCCAAATACTCTATCAGCTGCTCAAAAGCTCTCATAAGCCACTCAAATTTTACAAGCTGGACATCCCTTATTCACGAGTTTAATGTCCACACTTAGCATTCTAACCAGTACACCTCCAATAGAAGTAAGCTTTTATTTAATCCCTTGAATCCTTTTTTTGCAGCAATATACTCTAAATAATATGTTAAAAATGACGTTCTAATGAATTAATATTGAGACAAAATTCTAACAATTCTTTCCTTCACTTAATATCATACTTATATCCTTCTTTGACTCCCTTCCAACTCAAGCTCTTCAACCCCAATTCTTCAACTAACTTCAAAAATTTCTTGCTTTCTAGTAAGTTTGCAATGTAATGTTCAGCGAATTACAACTTCTTAGTTCCTATTGTTAACTCAGACACAAAGTTTCTCATGGATTTTTTCGTCATTTGAACCAAAATCCTACAAATGGCTCCATTTTGTACTAGTTGTTTAACACTAAATCTAAACGTCCAATAAAGAACTCCCTTACTTTCTATAGAAGTGTGGAAGCTAAAAAATGGAGAATAAAGAAATTCAACCACTATTCTAGTAGGTAACTAGATTGCTAACTAATGAATGCTAGATGTTGTAGAAATTTCTAGTAGAAACAATGAGACAATATTCCTCAAATTTGCATGCTTATGTGAGTATATGATGATCACAAGGAGTGCATGGTTAATGTTTGAGTGCTTGCATCTATGAATTTTAATTATGTTGCAATTAAAAAAAATAATAGTAACTCTAAAATGGTAGCTTGACGTAGGAAAAGCTTTATTGCTAGCACAAGACTTACTTCCATAAGTCTTCTGTTGCATTAGAAATTGTAAGCCAAATGAAGCACAAAAAAAGTCCATTATCCATCACCAAAGAGGTTGAATAATTTTGTTTTAATAATGTAGTATCTAACACTCAAGTAACACAAACAAACTTGGTCAAAGAATGTGTTTTCAGCACCCTATTTCTGTCATTTCTCAGCTTTGGAGTGAAATCAACTAACCAATGGAACTTCCAGTAGAGTTGGTCATAGAAGAAGAAATCATCCAAGTAAAAAATTTGAACTTATTACCAAGAAGATAAGCGAAACTTATTAACAAGTAGATAAGGAAAGTTAGAACTCAGTGTAGAATGCTATATTATAGCTATCAGAGACATTTCTTCAAACCATCTTAAACATTATTTACATTAAACTGCAGGATCTACGGCAATGGAGTAATTTGGTGTTGCTAAGATAGCTTATTGTTGCAATTCACAACTCATATTTCTGATAACAATTGTTTATTTTTCCTGGAAACTAGGGATAAATAGTAGTTCTGAAGGTGATTTTTTTATTCAAGCACCTTCAGGAGTTCATGCATCTCCAAAGGAGGATCTCAGACATCCTGATGCTACATTCAATGATGATTACCTGACCGAAAAGGAGGAGAAAACGCTAAAGATTCAACATATGCAGAGGACGCCCTACACTACAAATTCTTGCACAGAAAACAACAGGGCAATAGAAGGCAATACAGAAGATGCTACCTATTCTGTCTCTAAAGATATAGCTAAGATGGAAGACACAATAGTGCAAACTCAAGGGAGAAGCGAAGAAAACACCCAGGATGAGACTATGGATGATAAAGAAGTCGAGGATGACCTAAGCAAAGATGTTGAGAGTGCATTTGGTGCGGATCTTGAAGAATCCTGGCATGTGATATCAGATGAGATTCAAAGACCAACGAAGGAAAATGAAGAAGATATCTTAAAAAGCACTGACAAAGCTGAGGCAAGCGAGCAGAACAACTTACCCACAGCAAAGCAGAATTTGGAACAGAAATTTAGTAATTATAAAGAAAGAACAGATTCAGAGGAAGGGCTTGGAAATGATGTCCAAAACGAAGAGGAACAAGTTAAAGAAAAAAGCATTACTTATTCCGATTCAGGGTTGGGTAGAGAAGTGAGTCCAGCAATTGAAGCAAAAGAAACAAAGCAGTTTGAGGAAGTATCTTATTTTCAGATAGACAAAGCATTTAGCAATGAATTGGATAAGCAAGTTTCTGAAACTGGTGTGATCAATTGTGACTTGAACGAGTCATTAGAGTTCGAAGTTGAAGTAAAGGAAAAGCATGAGGTAAATTCAATGCCAGGACTAATTCATGCATCTTAGTCATTATGGCTATACTCCATTCAAAGACATGCAGTTTTTATATAAGCATGTAAATCTCCATAAATTTGAACTTAAATCAATCTTTAATGTTATGCTCTTCAATCCAATAAAAAAAGTAGGTCTACAAAACTCTGATGCTATCATAACCAGATTCTCATCTCATGCAGTAGTGTTTTCAGGTCATTAATCATCTAGTTGTTCATATATGATGCAGATTAATGAAGCAACTGAACAAGGCAAGTCGATTTTGAGCAGGGATGAGAATCCTGAAGATTTTTCTCACGTGGTATCAGATAATTATGATCCAAATTCGTCAACAAGAAACCATGAAGAAGAAAACGAAGCACCGATGAGGAATGAAAATTACCTGGAAGAGCTCCAAAAGAACATTCACAGAGATGGTGCAGGCGAAGAAAAGAACATAATAGCAGCGAGTGTTGTTCATGATCAGGACACAATTGAAATGCTAGAACACAAAGAAGAAGCCAACACAAGTGCTAAGGCTCAAGAGCAGAGTTCCAATAGCGCTCCTCTTCATCTACTGAATGGAGATTCTGAACACAACAATACAGAAGAAGATCCCGAACAAAAGATAGACAGAGCTGCTCTTGGAGGAAAGAGCCATGTTAATACAGAAACTGTAAACATAAATGATGGTAGAGAAAGAAATCAGGTTGAAAACATATATGATGTTTCAAGCCTACCTGAAATCAGCCTAAAAATTCTAGAATTAGAAAAGGAGATTGCAGGCAATGATAACTTGGTCCTGAACGTTAAAGGTCTTCAAGAAGCCACTGAGGAGTTCGAACGAGACTTAACTCTTTCGAAACAGAAGCACGAGGTAACAACATATAACCCTAAATGAACTTACACCATTCTTTCAAAGCAAAGATCACAAACCCTACCAAGCAACCGAACTGCTGCATACATACCAACATTCATAACAATAGATGAACAAGCATTTTCTCTAAGGAGTTCTATTGAAACTTTCTCCAAGCCATAGTGAAAGGAATTTTACAAACTGTGCCACCAAAAGCAACTTGATGTCAATACTTAAATCATTGATCATAGGCCATATTGAAGCTGGCACTTAACTGAATAATCTTTATTTCATGGTGCAGGGAACAGAAGATGTTGACTCAGCAGAGTTAACTGTGAGCACGGAAGAGAAGCTCAAACAATCCTCCTCAGTGAAGGAAGAAAAAATTTTGGAAGATACCCAGCAAAGTAAGGCAATAGATGAGATAAGTAAAGAGCAGACAGAAACAAGCAAGGGGCTTGCCGAAGATGTTCCAGAAGAAAAGGAGGAAGAAGTGAGCACAGTCATTTCCACCATTTTGGAGTCAAGCTTCAAAGAACAATCAGCAATTGTACAAACAAAAACCAATAAGTTTGAGGAAGTAGTTTTTCTAAATGAAGCTTCAGAAGAACATCAAGAAATGGAAAGAGATCCAGAAGAAAAGATAAAGGAAATTGTTGACCATGATATAAACAAGGATGATGCAGACCTCATAAATATTGTAGATCGTAGAGGAAAAAATCAGGTAGACAGCTTTGATGGTGAACCTGCCAAAGCTGAAATGGAACAACAAATTGGGGAACCCCAACAGGAAACTGTAGGTGAGGAGCTTCAAGAAGTCACTGAAGAAATTGATCAACATTTCCACACTACAGAAAAGAACAAGGTAACGTTAATAATATCATTAAGTAAACTTGCACCTGTCTTATAAAGCATTGATACAATCCCCTCAAAACAAACACAAATCCATCACAAATGAAATATTGTGAATGTTTTCCATATTACACAATGGAAATCCTCAACATATACCAATCAAAAAGGAATTTTAACAAGATGATGTTGCTATCCATGCTAAGTTATCATTGCATAAGCTACAGCTTGCTAAACATTGTTTCATCAATGTATTTATTTAGTCATGCATATATGATGTAAGAAAAGGAATTAACTTAAACAGGTAAATTAATTATGGACAAAAAAGAGATAAATGAAGAATTTAAGGAGACCAACATCAAATTATGGAACAAACAACAAAATGGAAAGGAGGAAATAAAAGAAAAAAATCATAGCGTATCTCCAATTGAGCCAGGCCAACACTGAGGTGATGAATAATATTGTGCTAAAAAAAATACACTAGAAGAGGATGAATTGTGATATTTTAAAATTTTGAATAATTGATGCAAATCTTTTGGTTAATTTACCATTACAGAAAACACTTGTGATTGTAGGAGTTTTTTTGTAAATAAGTGGCAATAATATTTTAGAAAGTTTCTTGTTTAATTTTCAAATACATTGTATGTCAAGTTTGCAGTAAGAAAACACATGAAAATATTTAGGTAGTTTGGATCCAAACAAAGGCCTTATGTCCATCCCCAAACACACAAGATTAGGATTACAAATTAAACAACATTTTTTGCAGAAGTGGTTAGCAAAAATCCTCACAAATGATCTAGAGGGATCACAATGGCTTAAAAGAGCCTACACAAGGTGACCCAAAAAAGTTAAATACTGGATATTACAACAATAAATCACAAGAGACAAAAATCAATAATACAAGCTCAATACTTGTTAGCTATAATCAATAGATAAATCAATAAGGCACAAATAAAATGAAATTCAATTACGAATTTAAATGCGATGAAGTGGCAACCAATTCATTGTGAAAGGATTTGATCACTTGACCCATGATGCTGCTCTTGTTTCTTCCCAACTTAAGATGATATGATAGTGAAGTCAAGTTGGTAATGGAAATAAAAGTTTAAGCTTGAGAAGATGACTATCTGATCCTTTGTTCCTGAATTGAAATAATGCTGATTGTACAGTACGATCAGATCCATCGTATTATATGATCCCCTCTAGACAAAAACAAACTCTTTGCAAACCCACTTGGGTTTGACTCAAATCAATCCTACATCTCAAATCACTCTCATAACATTCCTAACTCATACAACAAGCTAAACACCTCTAATATTGCCTAAAATCCAATTGAATTCAATGGAAATATAATTGAAGTCCTTATCTTTGCTTCTTCAACTAGTTTTCTCTATTTCCAGCACCACAGCAGCTCATTACTTCATTATTCGAGTTCACTCCCCTAGTTACAGCAACCTGTTTATTTAATGTTTTTCATTGCTTCTTGAGCTTTCCTCTGAAACAAATCCCCTCTTCTCCCTGTTTTTCCTTTCTATCTAATAGGTTTCTCCTCTCGATTTTTTTGTCTTCCTCTACTTTTCTCCTTCAATTTCCTTCTTTTCCTAAGTTTGCTGTCGCAGCCAGCTGCAAATCCTTTTTAATCTTATCAAAGATAAGACAGAAAAGTATGGTTTGTAAAATTACAAGTTTGCCATTCAATAATTCATAAAATTATATTTATATTCTTTTCTTTAAAAATTCATAACTAATTATAAAATTATAACTCATCATCGTTAAATTCCTTGTGAAGAGTTCTTTCCAATAATATACTCAAGCAAATTTTTTTTATTTCATTTAAGAAAATGATATGTTTTTCAAAATAAACTCAATGTACTAATATCTTAATGAATGAAGCCAATATTTTAAAAAATATATTTATTTTATTGAAATATCAATAATTACTATTATACTGACTTAAGAGACTACTTTTATATTATTAAAATATCTATGATTATTCTTAGTCTGTTTGAGCACCATTTGCAACCATATTTTTTTACTTCACCATGTAACTAGATTTTCTTAAGCATAAGTACAATATCCCAACATGAATCTCTTGTCAATAATTGATGTATCTTAATGCTATATTGTGAGGTCTTCTACAAAAGAAACCTTTGTTTAGAGTGCTTTTCAAATATCAAAGAATCTAATAAACTTCTTCAAGTTGTTTCTCACAAGGTGAATCAATAAATTGGCTTACTAAACTTACAACAAATGCAATATATAACTATGTATAAGAGATAGATTAGTTTCCCTACTAGTTTTTTATAGTGAGTTGTGTTTATGAAATCATCTTTCTTGTTATCTCTAAGCTTTTGATTAGGATTAATCAGAGCATGTATTGGCTTGCAAACACTCATCCTAGTCTCCTTGAGAAGTTCAAGAATATAGTTCCACAAGGAGATAATTTTTTTATCCTGTAATCTCTTTATCAAGGAAGTATCTTAGAGATTTTAAACCATTTAATTCAAATGTTAAGAAGAGAAAAGTTTTTAACCGATTCATCTTAAATACATCATTTCAAAGGAAAATGATATTGTCTATATCTATAATTAGTACAACTATTTTCCCATCTAATTAGTATCTAATGAATATTATATAATCATTTTTCTCTTGAGTAAATCCTTGACTTTTGACAAAGTAAATTTTTCTAAATCTTACCTTCTTGTACAATTCTTCTTTCAAGTCTTTATTGAGAAATATATTTTTAACATTGATTTGTTATAGAGGCTAAGAGTCAAGGGAATTCTTATAGTCCTTGGCTTTACAATTAGAGCAAATATTTCCAAATAATCAATACCATAAATTTAAGTGAATCTTTTGGTAACCAATCATACTTGTAATGGTCTCCAAAATTATTAGACTTGTACTTGATATTAAACAACTATTTGTGTTCTGTAATTGTTTTCTATCTTGGTAGATCTATTAATTCTCATTCATTATTCTTCTTAAGAGTCCTTATCTTTTAAAAAATAATCTCCTTCTACTTAGAAATTTGTAGGACTTCTTACACTATTAAAAATCTCCATACAAAACAATTATAAGATAAAAGCATAAAAGAAATGTGATAAGGTTTTTATAAGACACATAGTGAAATAAAGGATATTAAGTATAAGGTTACACATCCTTTAAGAGTGCAATGAGAATGTTAGAATCCCTTGACTCAGACTTTGTACTTGACTCAATTTCTTAATTAGAAGACTCGAAACTTGAAAATGTAGTAAGTTAGACATTTTATAAAGTCTCAATAGGGACTTGGAGGAATCATGAATTCTAGGCATTGTCAGAGATTAGAATGCTTACTTTTTTAAAAATTATTAAACTTTTTATTGTAAAATTATAGGTCATTATTTATTTCAAGTCTTTTGACTTGTTAGTTTCATTTTCTATAAATGTTTACCATTAATTGGACTTAGAAAATTTCCAATCTTTGTTTTTTAAGATATATCCCATATAGCTTTCTAGAATAATCATCAATAAAGTAAACATATATCATATATAACTCTTTAAAGGAAATAGAGATACCCCACATAAATCTAATTGATATAATCAAGTATGTTTTTAATACCATGGATGTCAATGCTAAAGTTAACTCCTTTCTACTTTCTAAAGACACAATATTCACACCAATCAATTTTATGCTGCTCACATAACATATCTTGCTTGGTAAAGTAAGACCTTTTTCACTTATATATCGCAATCTCATGTGCCAAATTTTAGTGATATCATCTTCTATTAAAGATAGTAAAGAAACTGATACAATACCAATTATGATTGCTCATTGCAACATGTAAAGATTACCAATTCTTTCTGCCTTTATAGCACCAAAAATCCTTTATTCATCTTGAGAATTTTATCATCTCTAGTAAATGTATAGAGTAAATTAGTCCTTTTAACGAAATAAGATTTTTTTTGAGTTCTTGGATAAATCTAACATTGATTTATAAATTTATAAATCATCATGCATCTTCATATTTATCGTGTTTAAATCAAATTTTTTGCATATAACATTGTTGCCCATCAATACATTGTCACTATCAGATAGCTCATAAGATAAGAATTGGGTTATATTAAGACATTTCCAAAAATCTAATCATCATCATTCTTAATTTTTATTGTTACCGAAAGAATATTAGTTCATATTTCTACAACCACTTATTTTGAGACTATATTATGTTTAACTAACTAGTCATTCTTTTTGTTGCTATTAACATTTTAATCTTTTCTCTTTAAGGCATCAATTTTTTATAATATACATATTCTTATTAGACTAGTTATAAATAAAATTTTCATATTTTGTCTTAGATTTATTTTTGCCATGAGTTGAATTAGATATTATTTTTATTCACATCTTTTAAAATAATAGTTTACATAATATAACATCATAAAAATATTTATTAGAGTAATAAAAAACACAATAATAATAATAATAATGTATCTCTTTATTTTCTATCTTTTCTTTAATTATCAAATATCTAATTATTAAATTTAATTCTTTCAAATGGGATTTGTTAGATACCTTCTTACACATGAAACAAATATAGTCTTTGTTTTGATATTACTTGTTAAAAAAGCTATTTGTCATATGCATGGATCTCAAATTGAGCCATAAACCAGTAGTTGTGGTCTAATCTAGAACCTTTGTTAACAACTCTATGATAAAGATAGTTAAATTATTATAAGAGTTTTTTTATTCATCTCCTCTTTTTCTTATTTTGTTACTTTAATACATTTTTTATTAACCTGATAATATCTCTATAAGGCCTTGTTGGACAAGCATCACTCTCATCTTCATTTGTTATAATTCAAAACTTTTAGATCCACAAAATTTCTCACCCTCATATTTTGTGGTCACAAGATCTAATTAAGATTTTGATACCATATTGCTAAGATTTAACCTCACATGCTTAACATAAGAAGAGTAGAGGTATGATTTATTAAAATAATAACGAACAAAGAGAAAAAAAATAAATATACTAAATTTATGTGATTTAACTTTAGCCTATGTCAATGAAAGAGGAGAAAAGATCAAATATAGTCAAAGACATAAATACAAAATATAAACTCACATAAGAATTAAATGGATTTATTCGAATACATCTCATCTTACAAGTATGAAAGAACATTAAACTTTTTCATAAAAAAGATAAGATTACTTAATCTCTCACAAAACAAAGGAGTTACAAAAAATAACATATTTTCCTTTTTAAGAGACCCTTTTGCTCTCACTTTTATATGTCTTTGGCTTCATGATTTCTATGATATTTATAGATTATAGATAATATATTTTTAATATAAAAAATTTTAAGAATATAATTGTGTTCATACTTAGTCCATTATATCTATGATTTTTTTTCTTTAATTTTTCAATCACAATTGTATAGCTACATACTTGAATAGGTGATAAATATCTTCTAAAAATTAATAAAGCAAAGTTTCATGTTTGTATATAATGATGGTAAGTTGAAATAATTTTGGATTAAAATTCAGTATTTTGTCAACGAACTTTTTCTTTCTTTAGCACTCTGTCCTTTCACTCCCTCGTTCTTAAGGCTATTCAACTCCTAACCCATTGATCAAGTAGGCTTGGAAAGTAATTAAAAATGAATCAAATAAGCCAATTTCTAGCACTAGTGTGACAAATTATGTCTTGAACGAGCCATTAGAATTCAAACTTGAAGTGAAGAAAAACCATGAGTTAAGCTCAATGCTATGACTAAATCATGCCCATTTGTGTTTATGGAGATACTATCCATCCAAAGATAAGTAGTTTTCTACAAGCATACAATTCCCCATAAATTTGAACTTAAACTATCTATAATGCTACTTCCACTAAAATGCCCTTCAAACCATTCAAAAAAAGCATAAAAAACTCTGATGCCCTCATTATCAGATTCTCATCACACACAGTAATGTTTTCTGTCTTCACATATGATGCAGATTAATGAAGAAACTGAGCAAAGCAAGCCGATTGTGGGCAAGGAGGATCTTGAAGATTTTTCTAACGTCGCACCAGATAATTATAATCCAAATTCATCAACATCAAACCATGAAGAAGAAGGTGAAGCACAGTTAAGGAATGAAAATTACCTGGAAGAGCACCAAAAGAGCGTTCCCAGAGATGACGCAGGTGAAGACAAGAACATAAAACCAGCTCGTGCGGTTTCAGCAGCCAGTTCTATTCATGATCTTGACACAGATGAAATGCTAAACCTCGAAGAAGATGCCAATGCAAGTGCTAAGGTTCAAGAACAGAGTTTCAATAGCGCTCCTCATTATCTATTGAATGAAGATTCAGAGCACAAACATGCAGAAGAAGATCCAGAACAAAAGATAGAAAGAATTCCCCTTGGAGAAAAGAGAGATGTTAATACAAACAAAGGAAGCATAAATGATGTTGCAGAAAGAAATCAGGTCGAGAGCACTAACAATATTTCAGGTGTACCTGAAATTCACCATCAAATTCTAGAATTACAAAAGGAGATTGCAGGCAATGATGAAGTGGTCTTGCACATTAAAGAAGGCCAACAAGAAATAACTGATGAGTTCAATCAACAGTTATCTCTTTTAAAACCAAAGCATGAGGTAACAATATAAAACCCTGAATGAACTTATACCATTCGTTCAGAGCAATGATCACAATTCCTACCAAGCAAGCAGACTTCTGTCATACACAGCAATGTTCAAAACAGTAGATGAATAACCATTTTCTCAAAGGAGTTCTCCTGGAAGTACTCCAAGCTACTCTAAAAAGGAATTTTATAAATTATGCCACCACACTCACAACTTGATGTCAACACTCAAATGCTTGAACATCGAACATTTTGAAACTGGCACTAAACAGAATAATCTTTCTTTCATGTTCCAGGGTACAGGGGATGTTGAATCAGAAGAGTTAAGTGTGTACAAAGAAAAGAAGCTCGAACAATGCTCCTTGGTGGAAAAAGAAAATATTTTGGAAGATACCCAACAAAGTAAGGCAAAATATGAGACAAATACAGAGCAGGGAGGATCAACCAAGGGACTCTCAAAAGATATCCCAGAGGAAAAAAAGGAAGCAGAAGTGAGCACAGGCATTTCCTCCATTTCGGAGTCAAATTTCAAAGCACAATCACCAATTGAAGAAACAAAAACCAAGAAGCCTGAGGAAGTAGTTTTTCCAACTGAAGCTTCCGAAGAACATCAAGAGAAAGAAAGAGATCCAGAAGCAAAGATGAAGGAAATTATTGACCCTGATGCCAACAAGGATAATGCAGACCTTGTAAATATTATAGATCATAGAGAAGCCAACCAGGTGGACAGGTTTGATGGTGAGCCCGCTACAACTGAATTGGAAGCACAAACTTGGGAACCTCAACAGGAAATTGCAGGCGAGGAGATTCAAAAGGTCATTGAAGAAATTGATCAGCATTTCTGCACAGTAGAAAAAAAGAACCAGGTAACGTTAATAATACCACCAAGTAAAATTCTACCTGTCTTTTAAACCATTGATTCAATCCCCTGAAACCAAGCATGGCATTTTTTTAACACAAATCCATCACAGACGAAATATTGTGAATTTTAATGCAATGCTGTTGCCATCCATGCTAATTTATCATTGCATAAACTACAGCTTTCCAAACATTGTTTCATAAAAGCATTTATTTGTGAACAAGGAAGAGATACTTGAAAAAAATTTTCACCTGAAGAATCCAAGGAAATTCTACTTACTCAGTTTTGCAACTGTGAGTTGTAGAGTGGAATAATCACTTGGACATTCTAACCACATCCACTCTGGTGTCTTCAAGCCAATAGTCATATGTGAAGATATATTCATAAAAAAAGCTGTTATAGTGAAAACTTTCATCCAAACATCCTTTCCCAATCCTGAATAAGAAAGCATATAATAAACCCTCTCCAAAAAAGTTTTATTTATTTTTTAACTACACTATTTTATTTTATTATGTGAACAATTATTCTATGCTTAATAATACATTCTTTATTGTAAAAATCATTAAACTTTTTATTGTAAAATTATAGCCCGTTATTTATTCAGACTTGTTAGCTTCATTTTTTTATTAATGTCTACCATTACTTGAACTTGGAAAATTTCCAATCTTTGTTTTTTAAGATATACCCATATATCTTTCTAAAATAATCATTAATAAAGCGAACATATATCATATACAATTCTTTGAAGGAGCTAGAGATAATCCACACAAATCTAATTATATAATAAAGTGTGATTTTAATACTATGTATGTCAATGCTGAAGTTAAGTCTTCTCTGCTTTCCAAAGACACAACACTTATACAGATCAATTTTTTGCTACTCACATAACAAATATTGCTTAGTAAACTTAGACCTTTTTCACTTATATGTTCCAATCTCATGTGCCATATTTTGGTGGTATTCTCTTCTATTAAAGAAGAAACTGATGCAATATCAATTATGATGCTCATTACAACATGTAGAGATTACCAATTCTTTTTGCTTTTATAATACCAAAAATCTTTTATTCATCTTGAGAATTTTATCATCTCTATTAAAGGTATAGAGTCACTTAGTACTTTTAATGAAATAAGATTCTTTATGAGTTTTTGGATAAATCTAACATTAGTTTATATATTTATAACATCATCGTGCATCTTTATATTTATTGTATTTAAATCAATTGTTTTGCATATAACATTGTTTCCTATCAATACATACCCACTATCAAATAGTTCTAAGATGAGAATCAAGTTCTATTGAGACACATGATACAAAAAACAAAGCCAAGAATCTAATCATCATCATTCATAACTTTTATAATTATCGAAAGAATATTAGTTCATATTTCTACATCCATTTATTTTGAGACTATATTATCTTCGACTAACTAATCATTCTTTTTGTTGGTATTAAAATATTACTCTTTTCTTTTTAAGCCATATCAATCTTTTATAATGTGCCTTTTATTATTACAGTAGTTATAAATCAAATTTTTACGTTTTGTTTTAAATTAGTTTTCACCATAAGTTGAGTTACATCTTATTTCTATTCACTTATTCTAAAATAATAGTTTCTCCATCATATAACAAAACATTATGAAAATATTTATAAGAGTAATAAAAAACACAATAATAATTATGTATCTCTTTATTTTCTATCTTCTTGTTAATAATTTTCAAATCTCTAATTATTGAATTCAACTCTTTTAAATAGGATTTGTTGGATACTTACATGTGAAACAACTATAGTCTTTATTTTGACATTACTTGTTAAAGAAGCTGTTTGTTATATACATGGATTTCAAATTAAGCCATAAACCAATAGTTGTGGTCTACTCTAAAACCTTTGTTAACAAATTCTATGATAAAGATGATTAAATTATTATAAGAGTTTTTTCATTTATCTCTTTCTTTTCTTATTCTGTTAGTCTCACACATTTTTTTATTAACCCAATCATGTATTTGTAAGGCCATGTTAGACTAGCATCACTCTTATCTTCATTTGTCATAGTTCAAAACTCTTAAATCCATAAAATTTCTCACCCTTGTATTTTGTGGTCACAAGATCTAATTATGACTTTGATACCATATTGCTAGGATTTAACCTCAAATGCTTAATATAAGAAGAGCAAAGATATGGTTGATTAAAATAATAATGAACAAAGAGAAACAAATAAGCATACCAAATTTATGCGATTTAACTTAAGCTTATGTCAATAAAAGAGAAGAAAAATTTCATTATAGTAAAAGATAAATACAAAATGTAAACTCACATAAGAATAAAATGAAGTTACTCGAATGCATCTAATCTTATAAGTATGAAAGAACATAAAAGTTTCTCATAAAAAAGACAAGATTACTTAATCTCTCACAAAACAAACAACTCCAATAAAAAAGAACACATTTTCCTTTTTAAGAGGACCCTTTTCTGTTACTTTTACATATCTTTAATTTCATGACTTCCATGATATTTGTAGATTATAAATAGCACATGTTTAATATAAACAATTTTAAGAATACAGCGTGTTCATACCTAGTCCATCATATCTATGATTATCCTTAAAATTTTCAATTACGATTATATAACTACACACTTAAATATATGATAAATATAATCTTCTAAAAATTAAGAAAGTTAAGTTTTATGTTTGCATAATGATGGTAAGTATACATAAATTTTGGCTAAAATTCAGTATTTTGCAATTTTACTTTTTCTTTCTTTAGCACTTTGTCGTTTTACTCCCCCATTCTTAAGGCCATTCAACTTTGAACGCATGATCAAGTTAGCTTGGAAAGCAATTAAAAATGAATTAGACAAGCAAATTACTTGCATTGGTGTGACAAATTATGTCTTGAATGAGCCACTAGAATTCATAGTTGAAATAAAGAAAAACCATGAGTAAAGCTCAATGCTATGACTAAATCATGCCTATTTGTGTCTATGGCTATACTATCCACTCAAAGAAAAGTAGTTTTCCACAAACATACAAATCCCCATAAATTTGAACTTAAATCATTTATAATGCTGCTTCCATTAAAATGCTCTTCAAACCATTCAGAAAAATAAGTCCACAAAACTCTGATGAAATCATTGTCAGATTGTTATCTAACACGGTAACGTTTTCTGTCTTCACATATGATGCAGATTAATGAAGCAACTGAACAAGGCAAACTGCTTGTGGGCAAGGAGGAGGATCTTGAAGATTTTTCTAACATCGCACCAGATAATTATAATCCAAATTCATCAACGTCAAACCATAAAGAAGAAAGTGAATCACAGATAAGGAATGAAAATTACCTGGAAGAGCTCCAAAAGAGCGTTCCCAGAAATGATGCATGTGAAGACATGAACATAAAACCAGCTTGTGTGGTTTCAGCAGCCAATTCTATTCATGATCTTGACGCAGATGAAATGCTACAACTCGAAGAAGATGCCAACACAAGTGCTAAGGTTCAAGAACAGAGTTTCAATAGCGCTCCTCATTATCTATTGAATGAAGATTCAGAGCACAAACATACAGAAGAAGATCCAGAACAAAAGATAGAGAGAATTGTCCTTGAAGAAAAGAGACAAGTAAATACAGACAATGGAAACATAAATGATGGTGAAGAAAGAAATCAGATCGAAAGCACTAACAATATTTCAGGTGTACCTGAAATCCACCATCAAATTCTGGAATTACAAAAGGAGATTGCAGGCAATGATGAAGTGGTCTTACACATTAAAGAAAGCCATCAAAAAGTCACTGAGGAGTTCGATCAACATTTATCTCTTTTGAAACAAAAGCATGAGGTAACAATATATAACCCTGAATGAACTTATAACATTCGTTCAGAGCAATAATCACAATCCCTACCAAGCAAGCAGACTTCTGTCATACACAGCAATGTTCAAACCAGTAGATGAATAACCATTTCCTCAAAGGAGTTCTGCTGGAAGTACTCCAAGCTACTCTAAAAAGGAATTTTATAAACTATGCCACTACACTCACAACTTGATGTCAACACTCAAATGCTTGAACAACGAACATTTTGAAACTGGCACTTAACAGAATAATCTTTCTTTCATGGTGCAGGGCACAGGGGGTGTTGAATCAGAAGAGTTAAGTGTGTGCAAAGAAGAGAAGCTCGAACAATGCTCCTTGGTGGAAAAAGAAAATATTTTGGAAGATACCCAACAAAGTAAGGAAAAATATGAGACAAATACAGAGCAGGGAGAATCAAGCAAGGGACTCTCAAAAGATGTCCCAGAGGAAAAAACGGAAGCAGAAGTGAGCACAGGCATTTCCTCCATTTCGGAGTCAAATTTCAAAGCACAAACACCAGTTGAAGAAACAAAAACCAAGAAGCCTGAGGAAGTAGTTTTTCCAACTGAAGCTTCTGAAGAACATCAAGAGAAAGAAAGAGATCCAGAAGAAAAGATAAAGGAAATTATTGACCCTGATGCCAACAAGGATAATACAGACCTTGTAAATATTGTAGAACATAGAGAAGCCAACCAGGTGGACAGGTTTGATGGCACTACAACTGATTTGGAAGCACAAATTTGGGAACCTCAACAGGAAATTGCAGGCGAGGAGCTTCAAAAAGTCATTGAAGAAATTGATCAACATTTCTACACTGTAGAAAAAAATGACCAGGTAACATAAATAGTACCACAGTAAAATTCTACCTGTCTTTTAAAGCATTGCTTCAATCCACTCAAACCAAGCATGGGATTTTTTAACACAAATCCATCACAGATGAAATCTTGTGAATTTTAACTCAATGCTGTTACCATCCATGCTAGTTTATCATTGCATAAAGTACAGCTTTTTCCAGACATTGTTTCATCAGAGTATTTTTTTTGGTCGATTTCATGAATAAAAGATGCACGACAAGTAACTGAACCAGGCGAATTAATTGTGAACAAGCAAGAGATACTTGAATAAGTCTCACCTGAAGAATCCATAGAGAGTGATATCAAACTACGGAGCAAATAACAGAATGAAGAGAAATAAGTAAAACCAAAAATTAGAAAGGGTCGTTGGCAAGTGAAGAAGAAAAATGTCAGCTAATCAGATTTTGGAAGAAAGAGAAAAAAGATATTCGAAGGAAGGTTATAAAAAGAATTCCTAAGATGACAAACAAAAATTTTAAAAAGAGAAAAAAAATAACAATTTTTTCTTTAATTACAAATGATTCAGCAGAAGAATAAATAGCTAAATAATTATCATACAAATAGTAACTGCTTACTAAATCAGTAATTTAATAACAAAATAAATTTGACAAACAAAACAAATTTGACAGAATATTCTAAATTTTTTTATACAAATAGAAAATTTTAGAATTGCCTCATTAACTCCTATAAATCTGATAGCCCTCTCAAGTTTGTGCATAACTATCAATATCCAACTTGCTTACAAGAATATCAAAATTAGGTCTAAACAAATCTTTGATGAGAATATTAGTTTTCCAATATATAATAGAGACCAAAGGTCTTGCAATTAGCTTCACAATTAACCTTCTCTTTTATGAAGTGTCAATCAATCTCCACATGTTTTGTGGGATCATTTTGAACAAGATTCTACGTAGTGATATTAATAGTTTTATTGTCACAATACAGTGTCATTGGCAAGTTCAATGGCATCTTCAACTATTTGAGGATCATTTTCACACATAACATCTCATAGAATATTAGGCATTACTCTTGTCAAACCTCCACCTAACCATATTATAATAACCAGTAGTAATAAGAGATTAAACGTTAATGATTAAAAATATGACAAAACACAAAATCCTTGATAGGTACCTAACATTGAGACAATCCTAAATTCGTTTAATATCAACACAATTCATTAAAATAATCCAAAAATAAAATCATCTATATGTAAAAGTATATACAAAATATCTATATTATAAATTGTATATATATAAAAAATATATAACAACTTATAAGATGAAATATATTAAATTATACCATATGTTACCAATATGCACAACCATTACATCTACAAAATGTCATAAAATAAGCTCTATACAAAACTCTACACATTGAACCATCTAATGGGTAAGATCTTCATCCATACTCATATAGTTTTATCTTAATATGTAGTAGAAACAAAATGTATGATATAAATACTAATAAAACTATATAGTGCTTAATAGATAAATCAAATAAAGTAAACATGATCAAGATAAATCAAAGTTCGAATAATAAAATGATAACTAATAATCATGAGAAATCAAAACCATATATAAAAATGCTCCATACTAATAGTTTATATCAACTTTTCACATTTTGTATTCCTTAGACCCTTATTTTTTTTACCATTATCCACTAGATCTAATAATCAATATCTATATCCATATGACCTCTGTATGTAAGCATAATAAGTCGATATCCATTCATATAAGAGTATCCTAACCTTAACCATCCTGTATAAATTATAACGAGATTAATGTCTTAAAGTAAACAAATTATTATTTTCTATTTCATCTTATACATAACTGTTTAAATTATGCCACTATTATGATCAATTATTCCTTTTTCTATGATATATATATATATATATAATCATATCCTAGTTTATATGAAAATTTTCATATGAGAACATTTAATTTTATATAATTTATGATAAGTAGACAATTCTAAAATGCAATAACATGTAAATACAAATAATTCTAAATATAATCATGCCATGCAAGTGTATTAGAATAATCAACATGATAAACACATATGAAACCATTTAAAATCATACATCAATTTATTATTATATTTATATCACATTTATCAAATTTGTCTGCTAGAACTTGAGATAAACATTGCTTATCTTATCTCTTCTTTCTTAAGATTTTCTTAATAAAGTTATGCATGCAAATCAATTATTATATGATTCTTTATAATATAAACATCTAATATTCTCCTAAGATTACGCAATACTACACATCTTCTTTATCCTTCATTCTACCATAAAGACATCTACATGATTCCCCGCATTATACAATATAATCAGCATTGCTTATTACCATCAGACCATCAAATCTAGTCTCATTTCTAATCTCCACATAATCATACAATACGATCAAACATATATACTATATTGTGTTGTTCTTACTAACTTATAAACTATCATAAAATATGTTGAGTTCATTATATAGTACCATCGGTTTTTGAAATTATACAATATCTTAATGGACTATTTGATCATTTATTCCTGAACCGATTTATTGTTGATTGTACAGTACGATCAGACCCATTGTATTATACAATCCCCTCTAGATGAAAACAAACTCTTTGCAAACCTACTTGAGTTTGACTCAAATCAATTCTATACCTCCTCAAATCACTATAACATCCCTAATTCATTCAACAAGCTAAACACCCCTACTATTGCATAAAATACAATTGAATTCAATGGAAATATAATTGAAATCCTTATCTTTGCTTCGTCAACCACCTTTCTTTATTTCCAGCATCATAACATCTCCTTTATTAAAGTTCACTCTAGTTTTTCATTGCTTCTTGAGCATTTCTCTGGTATAAAACCCCTCTTCTCCCTATTTTCTCTCTCCATCTAATACCTTTCTCCTCTCATATTTTTTGTCTTCCTCTCCTTCTCTCCCTCTATTTTCTTTTCCTGAGTTTACCATCTCACCTAGTTGGAAATCCTTTTTAATCTTATCAAAGCTGAGGTAGTAAAGTATGATTTGTAAAATTATAAGTTTGTCATCCAATAATTCATAAAATTATATTTATATTTTTTTCTTTAAAAATTCATAATTAATTATAAAATTATAACTCATCATCATTAAATTCTTTATGAAGTATTCTTTTCAATGATATACTCAAACAAAATTTTTTTGTTTCATTTGAGAAAATGATACGCTTTTCAAGATAAACTCAATATACTAATATCTTAATCAAAGAATTCAATATTTTAAAAAATTATATTTATTCTATTGAAATATCAATGATTACTATTATACTGACTTAAGAAAATTACTTCTATGTCATTAAAATATCTATGATTATTTTTAGTCTGCTTCAGCACTACTTGCAACTATGTTATGTTTTTTACTTCACCATATGACTAGATTTCCTTAAGCATAAGTATAATATCCCAGCATGAATCTCCTGTCAATAATTGATGTATCTTAATGCTCTATTGTGAGTTCTTTTCAAAAAGAAACCTTTTCCTAGAGTGCTTTTCAAATATCAAAGAATCCAATAAACTTTTTCAAGTTGTTTCTCACAAGGTGAATTAATAAATTAGCTTATTAAACTTACAACAAATGTAATATATAATTATGTGTAAGAGATAGATTAGTGTCCCCACTAGTTTTTTATAATGAGTTGTGTTTATGAAATCATCTTCCTTGTTATCTCCAAGCTTTTGATTAGGATTCATTAGAGTATGCATTGGCTTGCAAACACTCATCTTAGTCTCCTTGAGAAGTTCAAGAATATAGTTCTACAAAGAGATAATTTTTTTTTTATTTCATAATCTTTATCAAGAAAGTATCATAGAGATCTTAAATCTTTTAATTCAAATATTAGGAAGAGGAAAGTTTTCAACCAATTCATCTGAAATACATAATTTTCAATGAAAATGATATTGTAAACATCCATAATTAGTACAACTATTTTTTTATCTAATCAATGTCTAATGAATATTGTATAATCATTTTTCCCTTGAGTAAATCCATGACTTATAACAGAGTAAATTTTTCAAACCAAACTCCTATCAACTATTTCAACCATAAAATAATTTTTTTATTCTACACATGCTATTTCGAGCTTTTCATCAAATCTTGTCTTCTTGTACAATTCTTCTTCTAGGTCTCTATTGAGAAATGTATTTTTAACATTCATTTACTATAGAGGCTAAGAGATAAGAGAATTTTTATAGCCTTTAGCTTTACAATTGTAGCAAATGTTTCCAAATAATCAATATCATAAATTTAAGTGAATCTTTAGACAACCAGTCATGCTTGTAATACTTTACGAAACAATCAAACTTGTACTATATAGTAAACAACTATTTGTGTCATATAATTGTTTTCTATCTTGGTAGATCTATTAATTCTCATTCATTATTCTCCTCAAGAGTCCTTATCTCTTCAAAAATAATCTTTCCACTTAGAAATTTGTAAGGCATCTTACACAATTAGAAATTTTCATACAAAACAATTATAAGATAAAAGCATAAAGGAAATGTGATAAGGTTCTGTAAGACACATTTTAAGATAAAGAATATTAAATATAAGGTTGCAAGTTCTTTTGGTGTGCAATGAGAAGTTGGAATCACTTGACTCGAACTATCACTTGACTCGGACTTTGTACTTGACTCATTTTCTTAACAAGAAGAATCTAAGACTTGAAAATGTAATAAGTTGGACATTTTATAAAGACTCAATAAGGACTTGGAGGAATTATGAATTCTAGACATTGCAAGGGAGTGGCAGGCTTGCTCTTTTAATTTTTTCTTATCAAGAATAGATAATGTCAAATGATTTCAAAACTATAATTCCCTTGTTAGAAATTGTTGACTCAATTATCATGACATGATACAACAATAAAATAGCATTTTTAGAATGTAATGTGTACTTCCAATATTAAAAATTCTAGATGCTCAAATAAAATGATGGGAAAAACATTTTTTATTTTTGATTTACAAAATATAATTATAAGATATTGAATCTTCAATTTGGCTCTCCTCTTGAAAATGAAACATAAAAGATAAGTGTAATTTAAAAAATAGACCATTTCTCATAATAAATATTTTTTAAAAAAAATATAATCAAAATATTTATCTCTTTTGATTGGGAACATAACCAATAAACGCATTTTGTGGCTAAATGTCCATGATTTTTATGATTATAATTGTGAATATAAACAAAGGAAGTACAACCAAATATCTTTATTAGTAAAGAAATAACCAATTTATTGGATAAAACTTAGAAATATATAATAAGTATGTCAATTGAAAATTTTATTAGGGTTATTATAGGATATGTAACAATAAGAATTATTTTCATCCAAAGATATTTTGAAATCTTATACGTAAAAAAATAAAATATGAACCATTAGCAATTTAGACTTTTTATTGACCGTCAAAGACTATGAGATGTGAACAATTTGGAACAATCAATAATGTGATCGGTACACCTAGATCAATAATCCACAAGTAAATAAGTTTAAGAGTAGCATTCAATCAAAAAGTGGTTAGAGAATTACCCCTCTAAACCAAATAAGAAGATTAAGGACAACTTTAGAGATTGAAATAGTTTGTACAAGTGCTCTAACTACTCCTTGATGAAAGGGACTATCCTGAAATTGATAAAACACATAAGAAACTTCAGTGGTGAATTAATAGGCTCAACCATCATGTTCAAACTTTGGCTTCCAATTCGCTAATTTACCATGTAATTTCTAACAAATCGCCTTCATATGTCATGTCTTTCGCAATGCTCAAACGACTTACATCATTTTTTGAGTCAATACCTTTAGTCATAAGGTTTGAGCTTTTGATTCCCAATTTGGAGGAAATTTTATTGCTATCATAGTTTTCTTCTTGGCATCTTAACATCTCACTTAAAAAAACACCTCCTGAATAGAAGATAAAGATTTCTTGCTAAGAAAATGCTCTTAAACCTCATTTAAGCTCCTATTAAGGCCAACTAAAAACATATGTACTCTGTCATTTTCCTTCTCTTCTTATGATATGTATAGTCATTTGAATTCTCGTAAACATCATTGTAATATTAATCAAGATCTTATCATAATGTCACCAGTTCATTGTAATAAGTGGTAACTTCATAGTTTTTTTTATTAGATTGCTAAAGTTGAGTTTTTAATTTGAATATTTGAGAAGATTTTCAAGATCTAAATAGAGATCATGAATGTCTGTCCACATGTATTGAGCAATCAAAAGAAAAAGGTGTGGCTTCCTAATGGCCAAATCCATTGAATAAATGAACAAAGCAATAACAAAGGTGTTTTGGATTGTCATTGTTTTAAGTGCCACTAGTTTAGTTGTCTCAATAGTCAAATGTTAATTTTGCCCTTATTGTTGATCACTAGCTTGATGGATTGAGCCCACTTGAGAAAATTCTACTTATTCAAAGTTGCAAAGTGGAATAATCACTTGGATGTTCTAACCACATCTACTTTGAAGTCTTCAAGTAATAGTTGTATGTGAAGATATATTCATAAAAAAAGTTGTTATAATGAGAACTTCCACCTAAAATCGTTACCCAATCCTCAATAAGAAAGCATATAATAATCTCTTTCCAAAAAAGTTTTAACATTTTAACTACACTATTTTATTTTATTATGCAAACAATTATTCTATGCTTAATAATACATTATTTATTGTAAAAATCATTAAACATTTCATTGTAATATTGTAGGCCATTATTTATTCCGAGTCTTTTGAGTTGTTAGTTTCTTTTTTATAAATGTCTACCATTAATTGAACTTAGAAAATTTCCAATCCATATTTTTTAAGATATACTCATATATCTTTCTAGAACAATCATCAATAAAGTGAACATCTATCATATATAACTCTTTGAAGGAACTCAAGATACCCCACATAAATCTAATTGATATAATCAAGTGTGTTTTAAATGCTATGCATGTCAATGCTCAAGTTAACACATTTCTATTTTCTAAAGAAAACATTTATACCGATCAATTTTATGCTGCTCACATAACATGTCTTGCTTAGTAAAGTAAGACTTTTTTCACTTATATATCCCAATCTCATGTGCCATTGGTGATATCCTCTTCTATTAAAGATGTTGAAGAAACTGATATAATACCAATTATGATTACTCCTTGAAACATGTAGAGATTACCCATTCTTTTTGCTTTTATAGCACCAAAAATCCTTTATTTGTCTTGAGAATTTTATCATCTCTATTAAAGGTATATAGTCACTTAATACTTTTAATGAAATAAGGTTTTTCTCCGAGTTCTTGGATAAATCTAATATTACTTTATACATTTATAACATCATCATGCATCTTTATATTTATTGTGTTTAAATAAATTGTTTTACATATAATATTGTTTCCCATCAATACATTGCCATTATCAAATAACTCATAAGATAAGAATCAAGTTATATTGAGACATTTCCAAGAGTTTAATCATCATCATTCCTAATTTTTATTGTTACCACAAGAATATTAGTTCATATTTCTACATCCATTTATTTTGACACTATATTATCTTCGACAAACTAGTTATTCTTTTTTTTGGTATTAACATATTACTCTTCTCTTTAAGGCATATCAATCTTTTATAATATGCATTTTCTTATTACAATAGTTATAAATTAAATTTTCATATTTTATCTTATATTTATTTTCACCATGAGTTGAGTTGGATAATATTTCTATTCACTTTTTTTAAAATAATAGTTTCTTTATTATATAACATAACATCATGAAAATATTTATAAGAGTAATAAAAAACATAATAATAATAATGTATCTCTTTATTTTTTATCTTCTCTTTAATAATTTTCAAATCTCTAATTATTGAATTCAACTCTTTCAAATGGGATTTGTTAGGTATCTTCTTGCATGTGAAACAAATATAGTCTTTGTTTTGATATAATTTGTTAAAGATGCTGTTCGTCATATGCATGGATTTCAAATTGAGCCATAAACTAGTAGATGTGGTCTACTCTAGAACCTTTTTTAAATAAAGATGATTAAATTATTATAAGAGTTTTCCATTTATCTCCTCCTTTTCTTATTCTGTTAGTCTCATACATTTTTATTAACCCAACAATGTCTTTGTAAGGTCTTGTTGAACTAGCATCACTCTCATCTTCATTAGTCATAATTCAAAACTTTTAGATCCACAAAATTTCTCACCCTATATTTTGTGGTCCCAACATCTAATTAAGACTCTGATACCATATTGCTAAGATTTAACCTCACATTCTTAATAGTATAAGAGCAGAGATTGATTAAAATAATAATGGACAAAGAGAAAAAAATAAATATGCCAAATTTATGTGATTTAACTTAAGTCTATGTTAATGAAAGAGGAGAAAAAATCCATTATAATAAAAAACAAATACAAAATGTAAACTCACATAAGAATAAAATGAACTTACTCAAATACATCTAATCTTATAAGTATGAAACAACATTAAACTTTCTTATTAAAAAGATCAGATTACTTTATCTCTGACAAAACAAAGAACTCCAAAAAAAATAACACATTTTCTTTTTTAAAAGGCCCTTTTGCTCTCACTTTACATGTCTTTAACTTTATGACTTTCATGATATTTATAGATTATCAATAAGACATGTTTAATATAAAAAAGTTTAAGAATATAATCGTATTCATACCTAGACCATCATATCTATGATTTTTTTCATAAAATTTTTCAATCATGATTGTATAGCTACATGCTTAAATAGGTGATAAATATCTTATAAAACTTCATAAAGCTAAGTTCATGTTTGTATATAACGATGGTAAGTTCATATAATTTTGGATTAAAATTCAATATTTTGTCATTTAACTTTTTCTTTCTTTAACACTGTCCTTTCACTCTCCTCTTCTTAAGACTATTCAAGCTCTAACCCACTGATCATTTTGGCTTAGAAAACAATTAAAAATGAGTCAAATAAGCAAATTTTTGGCACTAGTGTGACAAATTATGTTTTGAATGAGCCATTAGAATTCAAACTTGAAGTCAAGAAAAACCATGAGTTAAGCTCAATGCTATGACTAAATCATGCCCATTTGTGTTTATGGCCATCTTTTCCATTCAAAGATAAGTAGTTTTCCACAAGCATACAAATCCCAATAAATTTGAACTTAAACCATCTATAATGCTACTTTCACTAAAATGCTCTTCAAACCATTCAAAAAAAGCAAGTCTACAAGACTCTGATGCCATCATTGTAAGTTTCTCATTTCACACAGTAATGTTTTCTGTCTTCACATATGATGCAGATTAATGAAGCTACGAAGCAAGGCAAACCAATTGTGGGCAAGGAGGAGGATCTTGATGATTTTTCTAACGTCGCACCAGATAATTATAATCCAAATTCATCAACATCAAACCATGAAGAAGAAGGTGAAGCACAGTTAAGGGATGAAAACTACCTTGAAGAGCTACAAAAGAGCGTTCCCAGCAATGAGGCAAGTCGAGACAACAACGTAAAACCAGCTCGTCTGGTTTCAGCAGCCAGTTCTATTCATGACCTTGACACAGATGAATTGCTACAACACAAAGAAGATGCCAACACAAGTGCTAAGGTTCAAGAACAGAGTTTAAATAGCACTCCTCATTATCTATTGAATGAAGATTCTGAGCACAAAGATACAGAAGAAGATCCAGAACAAAAGATAGAGAGAATTGCCCTTGGAGAAAATAGCCACGTTAATACAGACACTGGAAGCATAAATGATGGTACAGAAAGAAATCAAGTTGAAAGCACTAACAATATTTCAAGTGCACCTGAAATCGGGCAACAAATTCTAGAATTACAGAAGGAGATTGCAGGCAATGATGAAGTGGTCTTGAACATTAAAGAAGGCCATCAAGAAGTCACTGAGGAGTTTGATCGATATTTATCGCTTTTGAAACAAAAGCATGAGGTAACAACATATACCCTGAATGATCACAACCTCAACCAAGCAAGCAAACTTCTTTCATAAATAGCTATGTTCAAACCAGTAGATGAATGAACATTTTATCGAAGGAGTTCTATTGGAAGTATCTCTAAGCCACTGTGAAAGGAATTTTACATACTATGCCAACATATGCAACTTGATGTCAACACTCAAAAGCTTGATCATATGCTATTTTGACGCTGGCACTTAACAAAACAATCTTTGTTTTGTGATGCAGGGCACAGAGAATATCAAATCAGGAGAGTTAAGTGTGAGCAAGGACACGAAGCTTGAACAATCCTCAGTCAAAAAAGAAACTATTTTGGAAGATACCCCACAAATTAAGAAAAAATATGAGGAAAGTAAAGAGCAGGCAGAATCAAGCAAGGAACTCGCAAAAGATATTCCAGAAGAAAAGAAGGAAGAAGTAAGCAGAGTCATTTTCCCCATCGTGGAGTCAAATTTCAGAGCACAATCACCAACTGAAGAAACACAAACCAAAAAGTCTGAGGAAGAAACAGTATTTCTAAATGAAGCTTTGGCAGAACATCAAGAGACAGAAAAAGATCCAGAAGAAAAGATGAACGAAATTATTGACCATGTTATCAACAAGGATGATACAGACCTTGTAAATGTTGTAGATGGTAAAGAAACCAACCTGGAGGACAGGTCTGATGGTGAGCCCACTAAAACTGAAATGGAAGGACAAATTTCTGAATCACAACAGGAAATTGTAGACGAGGAGCTTCAAGAAGTCGCTGAAGAAATTGATCAACATTTCTACGCTACAGAGAGAAAAGACAAGGTAACATTAATAGTACCATTAAGTAAAATTCTACCTGTCTTTTAAAGCGTTGATAAAATCCCCTCAAACCAAACACGGAATTTTCAAACGCAAATCCATCACAGAAGAAATCTTGTGAATGTTTTCTCACAGAAATCCTCTTTATATACCAATGAAAAAGGAATTTTAACACAACGATGTTACCATCCATGATAGTTTATTATTCCATATACTACAGCTTTCCAAACACTGTTTCAAAGTATGAATTTAGTTGATTCCCCGCATATATGACGCAGCAGGACAAGGAAGTAACTGAACCAAGCAAATTGCCTGTGAACAAGGAAGAGATACTTGAAGAATCCTCACCTAAAGAATTCAAGGAGAGTAATATCAAACTAAGGAGCAAACAACAAAATGAAGGGGAGGAAGTAAAAGAAAAATTCATAACATGTCTCCAATTGAGCCAGGACAACAATGCAGCAAGTGAAGAAGAAAAAATAATATCAGCTCATCTGATATTGGAAGAAAGAGAAAAAAAAAATTCACGGGAAGGTTATGAAAAGGATCTCCAAGATGAGAAAGAAATTGAAACGAAAGATATCAAGAATACTGAGGAAGCATCTAACTTCCCAAAGAACAAGGATCAGGATGAGCAGGATAGGAATGCCGCTGAAACCAGTGTTACAAATTATAAAGTTGAAGGGAAATCAGAAGGAAATGCTGATAACTTGATGAAAAATGTGGCAGCAAAAGTGGAAGAATCTAATAAACCAGACTCTCAAAAAGACGAAGAGGATGGCCAAACAAGGGCTAAGGTTCGACATGAGACCTTTGATAGCATCTCTCTTCCACAAAGGAATGATGCATCTAAAGATCAAGATGGAGAAAATGATTCAGAGCAAGAAAAAGAAGAAATTACTTGTGAAGCACTCAAACATGAGAATATAGACCATGGAAATGAGAAGGATGGTAAAGAAAGCAATCAGAATGGTCAATTTGATTGTTTTGCAAGCATACCTGAACTATCAATTCCCAAACTGCAGGAGACTGAAATAGAGGATGACTCAAACATGACAGAAAGCATCCAAATAATTGAGGATATTAATCAAGAATCATCGATCACAAAGCATACGAATGATGTAAGCCACCTAGTTCAGAGACAAGCTTTTATTTCAATGCATAACACTAGATTTCAATAATGGGTGAGCTACCTACAAACTAGGTTGGATTCAATACATAATGAATACCTTTGGCTCATTCAACAGTTTATATAACATTAGCAATGTGGGCTACCCATTTGATCTCTTTTTTTGCCCATGTTTTCCAATTGAATTATCATCAGTTCTAACCCATTGATCATGTCAAGCTTTGGAAAGCCCGTTTGGTGGCCTGCCACCATATCTGGTCAGGTAAATTAATGCGGCTTCTTTCAAAGGTCAATAAGAAATTTTCTTTAAAATACCAATAGAATAAAAAAGCCCCTCCATGGGTAGGTCATCATCATCTCAATTAATCATGCTTAGTTTTGGAGCTGATCTGTAATTGATAAACTTCTTATATGATACAGGACAACGAAGCAAGTGAATCAAGCCAATTCAATGCAAGTAAGGAAGAGAAGGTAGAACAAAGTTGCCATGTAGCACCAATTGAGAAGATCTTTGGATCGTCCAAAGCCATACAGGAAATGACAGAAAATCTTTTAGAAGACATTAAACAAAGCAATACCAGTGACGAGACAAGTAAAGAGCATAACTTTATATCAGCTGATCAGACTTGTGAAGAGAAATCTTTTCAGGACATAGAAGGAACAAATTCATGCAAGCGATTAGAAGCCAATGCTGAGGGGAGCTTAATAAGGAATGAGTGTATACAAGAAGCAAGTAGTAAGCCTGAAAACCTAGATGAAGGATATTATCTCAAAACAACTGATAAAATTCATGCTGAGAGTTGCAGCAGCAGCTTCAAAGGTTCATTAAATGAATCTCCATGGATTGATGATGCAGAAACAGAGCAACAACCAACGGAAAAGGTCATAGAACCACGCCTATCTACATCCAAGCAAATCCATGAGGTAATTCAATCTTACAACTAAAGGCGTGCTTACAACTTTTATGGATAGTGTAATATAACCCAATGCAATCAAACATCGGTTAGTTTTATCTATCAATTAAGACAAATAAGACATGGGCCATCAAACATTTTTCCCAAGAAAGCACAACATAAATTCCATTTGAAACCTTTTTAATATTTTCTTAACAGAACCCTGTGGTAGTCCTGGCTATCAAATCATCTATTTAAACAAATTGTGATCCAAAAACATTTCAGTCTAGTATTCATGTAATCACATCATCTTTTCTATTATGCAGGGAATGGAAGTCACTGAACTGGTGATGCATAACAAGATAGAAGAATACAAGACAACAAAAGATCTAATCCCCAGACAAGCTGCAGATGACTTAGTTGAAAAAAGAACACCTGAAGTCCATCATATGGCTGGGCACACTGCTCCTTGTGCCCATCACGAACTAGGTTATGATTCAAAACATTATGCAGATCCAATTAAAATAGAGGAAGAAACTGAGGATGCTGAATATTCTTATTCGTCATTTTATAAAGACATGAACATTGGTAAAGCTGCTGATAAAGAAGCTAGCAAAATTAATGTTGAAGAAGACATTGGGAAAAATGGCACAGCAATGAAGAAATCACAAATTTGCTTTGAAGAGTTAAACGTGGCTACCCCATCAAAACAAAATGAAATAGCAGGGTTTGAAAGAGAAATAGAACATTCAGAGGTGAAGGTTGAAGAAGCTACTGATATAAAAGAATTAAAAAACGAAGTCCAGAAAACAACCATCTTTGAAGATGAAAAGAGAGATGCAGATCTGAGCTTAAATGTGCAGCATAAGGAAGGTAAAAAAATTGAAAAAGATGAGCCAGAGTATGATGTTATTTATGAGGACGAGATAATGGAGACAACAATGCCAGACCAATCATATGCAGAGGTAAGCAATACAGCAAATAAGGGAAATGGAGGAATTTAGTGGCGTATTACCAAATATACCTCCTTCCATGCTACAATGGTACTACAGTAATTTAAAAACTGAATGTTTCTTGTGCAGATTCAAGCGTCAGCTCATAGAGCCATTTCTGTTCATAAACAAATACCACTGGAAGCAAAAAGTTGCACAATACATGATGACTCATATGGAGAAGTAGCATACAAGAAGGTGAGTAGCATATGCTAAGCCATAATGAACATACTTTTCTAAATAAAAGTAGAGAGTATTGTGAGGGTTTAGTGAACTATGGATTAGAGATTAGAAAATAAAATAGGACTAAGGTCTTTAGTTCTTTGGTGTTATGATTTATTAGTTCATGTCATAAAGTTTGAGACTAGCATTTAGGTCAAAGGCTTGGGAAATAGGGACTAGTGTTTAGGGATCATGATATGAGATATGGTTTTTAGTGATTTGATGTTAATGAGTTTCGAGTTTCTGTTAGAAGTTTTGAGATTGGGAATAGTGGAAGGGGTTACAACAATTTGAATGAGAATTAGGATTAAGGTAGAGGATAAAGTTTTCAAAAATTGTGTTATTAGCTTTATGTTCATGTTTTGGGTTTTGACATTAGAGATTAGTGAAAATTTTAGTCATAAAGGGATTAGTTATTTCTAACTTTTTATAAGGGTTATAATGTCTAGAGATTCAATGATGCATGTTTTAATTTCATCTTAGGGTTTTGAGATTAGAGATTTTAGAAATGGTTTAGTAAAATAAAGAATAGAGATGAAATATTAAGACAAGAGATATGATTCTTAGGTATTTAGAGCTATTATTTTTTTTTTCATGTCTAAGAACTTGAGATTAAGGATTAACGTAATGATTTAGTGAAACAAGGATTTGATAGTAGTGAAGATTGGGATTAAAATTTCTAAGGATAGATTATTATGAATTTTGAGTTTATATCCAGGGTTTTGATAACAAGAATTGTAAATGTTACTATAAACAAGATTAGAATTGAATTTTTATTTTTAAGAATTTATTATTATGATTAGCAATGAGTTGTATATACATATACATCCATATACACGCGCACGCACGCACACACACACACATATATATATGATTTCACAAATTCTACTCATATAGAATTGTACTCTTAGATCAAGATATAGTTATTAGAAATGCCTCTACCTAATAGAAAAGACAAATCATCTTGACCCAAGAGCTCTTCCATACATTGGGAACGTCTATCTCATATATTGGCTCGATGATGGTCAAGGCGGACATGAAGCAAACTTATCATCGAGTCAACTGGTCGTTCCTCCAATTTATGCCTTGTCTTTTTAGGTTTTCAGAGCAGTGGTATTAGAGGATTACGGAATGTATCAATGCACCCTAGGTGGATTAATGGTAGTAGGACTTGCTAGATCCCCACAAAAGTGCGGTCTCAAGTAGGTTTACCCTTTATCACCTTACGTCTTTGTCCTATACTCTAAGCTTATCATTCTTATCCATCAATAGGTTGCTAATGGTGTGATAAGGGAAGGGGGGGGGGGGGGGGTATAAGGATAGCCTCCAACACTCTTCCCATCACTCACCTTCTCTATGTTGATGACGTTATACTTTTTGGGCCAGCTACCACGGCCAACTCAAATGCGCTAGCTTGCTTACTTAACTCAACATCCATTTAGCATGTTAACTTATCCATGTCAGCCATCTTTTTTAATAGGCACATGCACCTTTTGTAGAAGGTCTTGATTGCCAATATCTTCAAGGTCAATTGTAAGCAAATAGGTAAGTATCTTGGCATCCCCATTGGATGTTGTGCTGACTTTCAGCACATCATTATTCTATCAAAGCTATAAGTTTGGGCTGTAGTGATAGGGCATTGTCTCTAGCTAGCAAAATCACCTTTATCAATAATGTCCTAGTTTGACTGTCTATATATTTTATTATCTTATCATAATGAAGATCCTTACAATTATTAAGAGGCTGATTCCCTTCGAAGCACTATCTGGAATCGGTGGGTTATCCATGAGCTCGTGTGGAATACAATTTGTCATCCGAAGTCTTGTGGGGGTTTGGGTATTTATCTCCTATGTGATTGGAGGTGGGGTCATTGTATGGAAGTTGTCTATATAGTTTCTTAGATTGACTCATTTGCTTTAGGTAGAATGTTTGGCTGCCAAGTATGGTGGTAGAAGAAACCCCTTCTTTGTTCATTGGCACAAATCTCGAATTTGGCATCTTATCTCGCTTGGGAGTAGCATTATTAGGGAGAGCACTAGTCAAAAATCAATGATAGTTAGTCTTATGAATTTTATAATGGTTGTTTGTTGAGTCCCTTCCTCTTCCTCGTACGCCTAATTTTATCAATATAAACCTCATATGGCCTAATACTATGTCAGGCCACCTTGACAACTAGGGTAGTGGTGACATGATCTCCTAACGAATAAATTTTATGCAAAATAATAGCAACAATGAAAGGAGACAATTCTAATTCCAAAAGTAAAGTGAAACACTTTTAACCCTATGAAAGCATGTGCTTCTTAACAGTTCATAACAAATGGACACTCAATCACCATGTCAAACAAATCAAGTGGTATGTCCAACTTACATTTCAAAGAAGACTAGATTGGATTCTTGACACTTAAAATAGCTGTAAGAAGCACAAGAGTAATCTTTATGAAAGGGATTCAAAATTTCAAAACAATTATAATAAGTTTCAAATAGTGAGAGAAGATACATGTTGATTTATGGATTACTGCCATAAGACAGTTTAACCTGCTCATCATTTTCAAAATCTTTTTGCAGTGTTGTTTTTATACACTTTATGCATTCCTACAATGTTCTATCCATGTTTCGTTGCTTGACCTTTAAATCTGGAACTGCAAGCGAAGCAGCAATTGGCATTAGCACAGTACCTGGGAGTATTAACAAAATAGAACCTCCAGAAGGGAATATAAAACGAAAAATAATGTATCATGACAACCTGCTTCGTTACTCATAAGATTACCGCAATGAAAACATTGTAGTTCAAGCTTTTCTTTGATTAAACTTTAGATCACAAATTTATTGGCTTTGTTGTAATTTTTCTAACAGGATGACAAGTTTATAGAGGAGATTGAGGATGACATCATCAATCAAATGGAAAATAAACGGACTACAGATGATGAAACCACAATTGAATTAGGTTCTAGACTGACGGTGCAATGGGATACACCAAGTAAGAGTAATAATACACAAGCCCAGGTAGAGGAAGCAAGTCCTGATCCAGGGAGCGAGCAAACCAAAGGACTTTTGGATGACTACACTGGAGCAAAATCCAACATTTGTCCTGAGGAAGAACTTAAGAATGATTCTGTTGTTGATATTTCACATCAAGAAAGCACTTTTGAAGGTGAAAATCGCAATATCAATGCAAAGGTGACCTTGCACATCTTAAGGGAAGTTTTAACTTGTGCATTTCAGTCTTTACACTAAAATGCATATTTTATGTAAAATATCACAGGAAAACTTGCCAAAATTTGAGGCCTTATCTTTGCTGGATGCATCTGTAATAGAAGCCAATCAAGAGGCAGCATTTGAAGCATTTGCTGAAGAGCATACCCAGATAGAAGATGGTAATTCAGAAGAAAGGCCAAGCTCACACAAGGGAAACAATGAAACCTTAGGACAAGTGGAAATGGAACAAGGTGAGATGAAGAAGCCAAAGGAATCAGTACCTCTTGAAAAAACATCTGAAGCGGCAAGTAGCATTGAGTGTGATCAGAATGCATATTTAGACAAGGCAGATCAACAAGCAAATTCAGAGGAGAAGGCAGAGGTGATCAATATTGAGAAAAACCTTCAAAAGTTAAAGGAGGTGATTCAAATAGAACCGGAAAATGATAATTTTGGTGATGTCAAAGAGAAGCAATATTCAGTATCAAACCTTCAAGAGAGCTTCTTGAAAAATGGAAATGGAATTATTCAAGAATTAAGAGCAGAATGTGAAACCAATATTCAAAGTTATATAGCAATCTGTGATCGTGATGCTAATGAGGAAACCTTACCAGATGAAAAGGTAAGATTAAGGTAGAACTTACAGAGAACTAATTAGGATGCTTTGATCTTATGCTGCCAACCAAAGCTTATATTAGTTACCACTTATTACCCTTTCATTTAAATTTTATTATATTTATGCACACGTGGCAAATAAATCTTTCATTTGGTAATGCAAATGCTTTTTTTTATATTGTCAACATTTCACATATCCAGATTGGGACACAAGATGAATACAAGGATTTACGGAATGATACAAGTTATAGACAACTACATTCCATGCCAACTGAAGGAATTGAAGAAGCCAAAGAAGTGCCGCACTCTAGCCATCAGATGGAGGAAATGGGACTTCCAGTCAGTGGACAAGCTGAAGCTGGAGAGAAATCTTTGACAGGTGAAACTCTCGATGACAAATTAGAAGAAGATAAATGTCAACAAATGGATGCCATTTTACAGGGACATAAGATTAAGCAGGCGCCAGATGAAAAAGATACAAAAAACAGAATTGACAAAGATGGGAGAGATGTAGTTCAGCAATTTGACCCAAAAGTTTTTCTTGACAATAGTGCAACTGAACTAACAATGGAAGATGAATATTCAGGGGAAAATCAAGGAGATCAGATTGATTCAGCAGTTAAAATGAATGAAACAGCAAATGATGAAATTCTAACTATAGAGGTCAGTTTTAAACATCAGCATTACTTGCATCAAGTACTCACATTTGCGTACATTTATAGTATTTTGTGAAACATATTTTTCTCAAGAAGTTTCAGTGAAACATAACCAACTTGAATGATCACCATCATCAAAGTGTAACGCTGCAAAGCACAAAAAAGCACATTTAAAAATCATTTGCTACAACAAGAAAAGCACTCCTCAAAACTTTACAATCAAATACTATGCAATTTTAGTTGAAACAGGAGCACAAAAAGCTGTTGTACATTGTCAAGCAACTTGCATTGAAGGCATAAATGACAACCTGTACTTACCTTAGAATCAGAACTTATTCTAAATTCTATTTTTGATAGGACAAACAAAAAATGCAAGAATTTTCTCTATCTTTTCTTATTTGAATTTCATAGTTTTAATTCATCTTTTTCATTTTGATGATTTATTTGTAACATTAGACCATATTGAATACATGTAGAAAGACTTGCATTTGACAAGAAGCACGAACACACTCCTATCACTACAAAAAATTAAAATTGCACAAAATAAACTTTTAGGAACTTAAACTGAGCATTTCATCTCTAACATCAAATTATATAAATCCCAAATTCTATACTCTCACCCTCCATGTTCACATGATTTGCACAAACCCAAAAAACAAAAATCATGGTACTTCAAACACTTGCAATTAAAAATTGATCCATTTTAAGAGCAAATGTATCAACCTTTTATATAGATTGCAACAAGATCTCTTGGGTTTTATATAATTTGTAAGTTGGTCTACAATATTTTAGAAATAAAAAATTACATGAAATTCAATAAAGATGCAAGTAGATTGATCATGAGCTTAATTTCAAGTTCATTAAACCCAAAATTTATGAAAAAAATTAGGGGAGGCAACAAAACGATGAAAACCATTGTAGTAACACCATGTAGCAAGAACCGCGAGCATGCAACACGCAGTGGCTCGTTGCAGGTGCAATGGATTGCACGTTGCAACGCACTGATCAAGTATTGCACGCGGAATAGCACACGCAAGAGGGTTACGGAGCAAGATAAGCACCCATGCACTACACGTGGGTGTGTCGGTCACCTACAACACACACTGGCCACACACACACAATAGGTGAACTTATCATACCACCACGTCAATGCACGCATGTGAGGCTGTCCGTGTGCAGGAACAATACCTACACGCTTGAACAACACCCTGGCACAGGTGGAAACCCCACCCACACACAAAGGGCTAGAACACTTTAGGGCATAGAATTTGTGGAATTGTTTTGGACAAAAATCACATGTTTAATATAGAAATTAAAATATTATGTATTTTATAATAAAATATTATATATAAACCTCTATATAAAGGAATAAAAATGATACAAAAAATAATTCAAAACTCTAAAATTTAAAATTTCATGAATTCACTCCTTGAAAGAAAACTTATTAGAGAATTAATCTCCTTGTGACAAAAACCCCTTTCTCCTTCTCCTTATTCCTTAGTTTCTCGCTATTTCTCACGCTTTAATTTCTGCTGTTGCAAATTGAAAAAGATTTGTTATCGAGGGCTCAGGGCAAAAACACTTTGCAAGCAGATCATAGGTTCTCAAACACCTCATGGAATTGCGACTGATGAGTTCCCAAAATTAATCCTATGCTTATATTCATGTGGTTTTTTCCTTTCAAAAACTTTCTTGAATCACTACTAAATCCAAAAAAGATCGTCAAGAGTTTTGACAAATTCTTTCTTTTGATTCACTAATGAGAAGTAGCCATGCATAAGGAATTTAAAAGCATTCATTGACATTAAGGAGCTTCATTTGATCACTGTGATGGTGTATAATTCCATTAACGATGTTACAATTGTGCTCTTGAAGTGAAGACAAGATTTTCTAGAGTGATGAATATTGTGGCAATGGTTAAATTCACCAGCGATGGTTCTCATCCAAATTTGCCACCAAAAGGCACTTCATTAATTCAAGACTATTAGCGTTTCATATATTGTTCAAGATCTACTCTCTAACTAATGTAGAGTTATTCATCCCTATACCTTCTCATTTAGAAGCTTACCAAGCATTGTCTCAAATCGATTAGGTTTTGTCCTTCACACATGAGCTCGTCTCTAGAACTATTAATCCATGTATTCCTCCACCTAAAAGTTACCTGACAATCACTTCCCAATCTCTTGATCACAATTGTTACAAATATTATCATAAATAAAGTTAAAATCAAAGTGAACAAGAGTCTATTACAAATGTAAACATTCAGAATCACATCTCAAAGATCAAATCTGATAGTGTTGATTAAATTTAGGATTTACTTGTAATTTTATAAACTTGAGGAACCTAGTTGCCTATTACTAACATGATGTAAATCAATTTATGAATTACATAAAACCTAAGGGAACTAGTTCTAATTTAGCCATATTTTATTATACAACTCCCTCTTTTTCTAAGTAACAAAATTTGTTCATAACACAAAAATAACTTTATTTAAGCTTGTTATTGTCAATTTCTTCAAAACATTTTTTCAACTATTTCTAATTATACATCACTAAACTATCACTTTTTTTGAAAAAAAAACTAATGTACAAATAGATGTAGTGCTTTAGCCCATTTATCTATAAAATTGTTGCATTCTCTTCTTAGATATTTGGTGATCCTGAAAATCATTTTTTATGAAGGAAAAAGCCATTTGATGTAATACATTCTGCCAAATCAAGGATGGCACTCAAACACAGTTTTGAACTTTGACTTAAATATAACGTGTTATGATCAAACTATTTGGATTTGTAATTGAAACATCACATCTATTAAAATGAAAAAGCCTGAAATCTATAAGATACATTATCCAACATCAATCTACTTTGACTTCTATATTCCTAGGACATACCAATACATTAGAATTGAATGAGATTCATGATTATTTTTCTTTTTACTCCTAGATTTAGGTTGTGCTATTGGACACGATCGAGGTCAATTTTAACCATTTTTAATGAATGATTCTCTAAACATTTGCATCTTGAGTGATAACCCAGAATCCAATCCCCAAAATTCTAGTTAATCTTAGAGATCTACATCGTCAGTGCGTTATTAGGATTTTCCTTCTAGTAAAAGAAAGTTCTTTTATTGCATCTACTTCAATTATTTTCCTCTCTAAATCATTTGTGCTAGCTCAAGGTATTCCCATTTAATAGTTTTTTCACACGATATCATCTTCAAGCCCGTCACCCCCTCATCCTTCATTAAGCTCACAGTATAGCTCTTAAATGTGTTGGGGTGGAGATATTGCTTAGGTTGGTATCTTAATTGTTTTTGATTGTGGAGATTTGCGCATGAAAGGGTTTGCATTATATTTTAAAATGTATAGTTAGGAATTCGAAAGATCGTGAAAAGAAAAAACAACAATTGTGGCAACAGTAAAGAAGAATAGAGGATGTTTTAAGACGAAGAGCCTACAATGCTAGTGTAAGCATAAGTTATCATACTTACAAAACAAGTTAATCTTTAATAGACAAAATAAAGCTGAATGAACTCAAATGAACAAATTCTTGAAGCCGTCAACCAAAGGATGACATTCCCCTCCTTTAATAGAGAGAAGGAACACAATGAGAACAAATGGCATAGGTCCACTTTAGCCCAAATGGAGATGAGGGCTAAAAAATTATTGTAACTCCTTGGATGGGGACTAGCTTAGACCATTCAAGCTAAAGATTAATATTGATCTTCTAAATATATGGCAGGGAGGTTGGTGATGAAAAATTTGATGTGTAGCTCTACCAATAGAAAACTACTTTATCCTAATTATTTTAGTTTTTGATAAAAATCTTTTATTTGTTAAAAAAATTTTAAAACATACTAATCATGCACTTGCATGGTGGAATGCATTCCTCAATAGTCATAAAACTTGAGGATATACTTGGAATAATTTCAAAAAATTTCTAAGAGAAGAGTTCCACACTTTGTTTTACGAAGATGAAAGGAAGAACAATTTGCTTTGGTTTTCACAATAACAAGGGCAAATAGTATAGGATTACATCACCAAGATTATAGAGAGGTTTCTCTCGAGCTATATCTTGGAGATGAGTAGTAACAAGTTGTCCTTAACAAAGTACTTGGTTAGTATGCATAGCTATAATGCCATGTAGTTTTCTCTTCTTTCCTTAAATTGTATTAGCCAAGTAAGCTCTTTTGTTGTGATTAACGAAAAAGAGAAAATAAAAACACATTGGCAAGACACAATGAGAAAAGGATGACAACTTCACCCATAACAAGGATGAGTAAGGGTCAAGTGATGGAATTTATTCTGATTCCTCTCCCTAATCCAATTATAATGTTTGCTTTCATTTCAAGAAATTCGTGCTTAAAATCAGGGAAAGGAAAGAAAGGTGAAGAAAAGTATTGTTATTATGATAGAAGGTGAGGTTTTTTAGAAGTAATTTGAGAGGCTTGTTCAAATATTTCTTTGATAACAATGACAAAGGGAAAAGATGAGCTATAAGAAAGACATCACCCATAAAAGAAATTGTTCATTGTGTGCATCTAAAAAAAGCAAGAGATTATAAATGCCTTCTACAAACTAGGTTGTCATAGTTGCCCTTAATAAGCATGGTGGAGGTAGGCCTGGGAACCCCACCATACTCTCAATTGCTTTGGGAATGATCAATGACAATGCATAATTTGAACTAGAGAAGAAATGCAATCATTTTGCCATCACCAGGAAATTCATTAATGAGGTTGCCATAGAAGAAAATGAGAAAAAGGTGCTCTAAATCCCGGAGGGGTAAAAAGAAAAAGAGATTCCATCAACTAACATGAAGTAAAATGATAGTCAAATGGGTGATTTCTACTTGAATACCCTACTGTTGGTGAATTAGATGCTTAACACTTCAAAGAAAAGCAACTTAGATGAGTCAGTGAAGAGCAATGACACAAGCTAGAGGTGGACACCAAAGGAGGTAATAGAGACGCTATGAAAACTTCAGTTTACTCAAGTTAAAGCTTAAAAAATCGCTAATGTCCATTCATTCAAGAAGAGATGTAATCAAAAGATTAGTTCATGTTCACAAAAGACAATAGTCATATTAAGATAACCTAGATATTCATCAAAGGATGGTCAATCCAATAAGATTTAAACATTTTTGAAAAAGAGACATACAATGAGAAGATCATTTCAGATAGAGAGAAGTGAAACACGTTTATATTATAGGGACAAAAAACTGAAAATCTAGACCTAAATTTATTATAAGACATTTCAAACATATGATTGTTTCATTGAACATATCATCCAAGTCTAAGATGAAACATTTGGGACAAAACTTGCAAATCTTGGATTTGACCTAACTATATAATATTTCTTCTATATATTATCACATATTATCTATGATGGGGCCATCCAATCTTGCAATTAAAAATTCAAATATATAGAAGCAGGTAAGTCCAATATCTACAAGATAAGCCAATCATATTTGACCTATTATGAGTCTTAAATTACTTCAAGAGAAGGGATTATACAAGGATGGAAGAGGATTTGAGGATCAAAATAAATTATATTTAGAGTTGGATATAATTTGTGAAGGTTTCTATTATGTGACTTGGTCATGGAATTGAATCACCATTTAGCATATCTTAGTAAGTGATGGACACAAAAATTAAACTTAAAATTTGCAATAGAATCAAGAATCAAAATTTCTAATAAAGTAAAGCAAGATAAATAATATTGATTTCAATTTATGCTCATAAGTATTTTTTTATTTATATACGTAGTTATACCTATAACAATCAATACATACATATATATACATGCACATTACACTTATTTCTATCTAATTTTGAGCCATTTCACTATCATTAAAATTTGATCATATTAGGTTCATTATCATTTGATTTTGAGATGACATGGACTCGTGATCATCTTTTAGCTCTTTAAGCTAAAAAAATCAATCCAATTATCATCTTCTATCATTGGCCTAATAGAAGTGCCTCTAATATACTTGAGAAACCTTTTCATAGGTTAAGGATTTGATTTTTTCTTAATGCTTTGTGATTTTATTTTTAACAACTGTTTTTAGTGGAATCCTTTTCCAAGTTCCCATTAAACGAGGTGACCGACTTCATAACAATTGTATACCTATTATTATGAAATCTGAACTAAAACCCACCTGCTCTTTGATCAAAACATAAAAAGATGAATGAAATAGGGACAAAAACAGTCATTTCATTTACACATTAGTGAACTTGGCAAGGTTTGAACTTTCATACTTTCAATTTAAGAACTTAATTGTGAATGGCAAATGAATAGCATGAAGATAGCACAGAATTGTTAATTACTTTTCATCTTGGAATGCAGATTGAAACTGATTCAACAGCTGGTGAGGACAAATTGCATCTTCAAGATGAGACACAAAAAGCCACTAAAATAACATTTAATGATGTAAGTCAAATTAGAAAGATCTTTCTTTTACAGAAGAACAAACCTTTCTTAGAATTTTTTACTTGCTAGTTTTCAACAAATCTGCTGGCAAACATTAGCTGCTTCATTATGCACAAATTGCCTTACAGGGAAAGCAGATTGTTGATACAGATCAGTCAGCAGAAGAGAACAGTCAACATAAAAGCAATCTAGTCAATGATGTATATGAAAACCCTGCAAATGAGGAAGCCCAGCATATGAACGATAAACAGGAGGTTGAAGCTGAGCAGTCAAGCATGCAAGATAATAAAGCGCAGCAAAATCAGATCCACGAAAGGGTAAGCTTAAAATATTTCCAAAGGAGACCTGTCTTTTGTTTTTTAATTTATTAATAGGAATATAATCATTCAGGGTATATTGATAGCCTATTTGGTATAGCAAAACAAATAAAATAATGTCATTCCGTGCTCTACAACAATTTGTAATTTAAGCAATTAAACCAAAGTATGTGTTTTTACTTGCAGATGATAGAATTAGATAGCAAATGGTCCAAAGAGCACCACGGAATTGCAGGTGCACCTGAGAAAACAGACCAGGAAGTTAAAAAATGCACAGCATCACTTGGAGAAACCATCGAGCAAGTAGATCAGAATACTGAACAAATCTCCATCTATAACGCAATGATAGATAATCCAACAGACATTGGGGTTGAATTAGTAGACTATGACCATTTAATGAAAGAAGAAATTTACAGTGGAATAGCATCAGCAGAAGTTGAAGACTTGGAAGACAATTCCAGTGATGTTCCCCAAGTTATAGCATCATTTGAAGAAAATATGCAGATTAATGAATGTGAGGTCAAAAGAAAAGAAAAATTAGTAGAAGCTTCAGTCCAAGAAGACAATGAGAAGCAAACAGAAGAATCAAAACTCACTAAAGTGGATTACATAAGCAAAGATTATATTTTTCCTGAACTGGTACAGCATGAGAAGAGCATGCAAAATGTATCAACCATTTCACAAAATGTAGTAACAATAGCACCAGAAGAAACAGATTCGAAGGAACCATCAGAAGAGTTAGCTCATGAAACTACTGTGCCATCTCCAAAGAAGGCCTCCAGTGTGTTGCTTACCGACAAAACTTCAGTGATAGAAGCTACAAACAAAGAAGAAAACATTATTCATGAAACTGCAATGGTAGGCGACTTCGAAGGCAAGAAAAAGCAACATTTTGATAGCGATGATTTGCCCGCATCTCAATTCTTGATGGAGCATGTGTTACGCGAAGAAGTTGAAAAGCACCACAGATGCCATGTGGAACAACAAAATGAAGTAACTGAAAAGATGACAGCAGTCTCATTGCCTTTTGAGCATAAATTAGAAGAGAAGGGCACTTCACGAGAGGCAGGTCCCCAGAAATTGGAGCAATCAACTACCTTTAACCAAGAAGAAAAAAACAGCAGTGAACAAGACGAAACAACAGTACAGTTGCCTTCTGAGCATGTTTCATTACAGAAATATAAACAAGAAGAGGCTGCTGCAGAACACATCACACTTGAACAAACTAACAACCCAATGCAAGGGAAACAGAACACCAATGTCAAAGCCTGTAATGCAGTTCCTGAAGAAAATTATCCCTCCATAAATGAATTAATTATCGACATAAAGAGTTCAAGACGAAATATGGAGCATCCGACGAATTCAAAGTTATATGAACCAACAGTGCTTCAAGAATCAACAGCAAAGGGACCAATTGAACTCTTCTTTTATGGTGAGGATATCACAAATAAAGATGGCAATGGAATGGAAGTTCTACAAGACGTTAGAAGAGGTAAAGAAAACTCTATCAAAGCTCCTGAAGAGCATGCCCAGATGTTTTATGGGAATTCAGAAGAAAGGTCAAGTTCATATGAGGGAAACAACGAAAGCATAGGGGCAGTGGAAATGGAACAAGTTGAGATGAAGAAGCAAAAGGAATCAGTACTTCTCGAAAAAACACCTTATGAATCGGCCAGTAGTATTGAGTGTGATCAGAATGCCTATTTAGACAATGTAGAACCACAAGCAAGCTCAAAAATGGTGGAGGTGATCAAGCATGAGAAAAACCTTAAAAAGATAAATGAGGTGATTCCAATAGAACCGGAAAATTATCATTTTGGTGATGTCCAGGAGAAGCAATATTCAGTTTCAAACCTTGAAGAAAGCTGCCTGAAAAATGGAAATGGAAATATTGAAGAATTAAGAGCAGAATGTGAGACCAATAATCAAAGTAATATAGCAGTTTATGGTCGTCATGTTAATGAGGAAACCTTACCAGATGAAAAGGTAAGATTAAGGTAGAACTTTCAGGGAACTAATTGAGATGCTCTGATCTGTATTTCTAGCCAAAACATATCAGTTACTTAGCACTTTTTAACTTTTTATTTAAATTTTATTTATAATTATGCATACATGAAAAAACAATCTTTCATTTGGTAATGAAAATCTTTTTTTTATATTGTCAACATTTCACATATCCAGATTGACACACAAGATGAAGACAAGGGTTTACAGAATGATACAAGTTATAGACAACTGCTTGCCAAGACGGTTGAAGGAATTGAAGAAGCCAAAGAACCACCCCACTCTAAGCTACAGATGGAGCAAACAGGACTAAAGGTCAGCAAAAAAGCTCAAGCAGGAGAGAAGTCTTTGACAGGCGGAATTTTTTATGACAAATTAGAGGGAAAAAGTGAAGTTGTGGATGTTATTCTACAGGAACATAAGATAGAGCTGGCAGGGGATGAAAAAGATGCAAAAAGCAGAACTGAAAAAGATGGCAGAGACGAAGTAGTTGAGCAATTTGATACAAAAGTTTTGCTTGACAATTGTCTGACTGAGCTAACAATGGAAGATGAAAATTCAGGGGAAAATCAAAGAGATCAGATTGATTCAGCAATCAAAACAAATGAAACAGTAAATGATGAAATTCTAACCACAGAGGTCAGTTTTAACCATTTGCATTACTTGCATCAAATGCACACATATTGGTACATCTATTGTAGTTGTGAAACATTTGCATCTCAGTGAAATATAACCATATTGAATGATCCCCATCATCAAAGTGTAATGCCTCAAAGGATAAAAAAGGCACACTTAAAAGTCTTTTGCTCCATCAAAAAAAAGCACCATTCCAAACCATATAATCACATAGTATGCAATTTAGGTTGTAAGAGGTGTATAGCAAGCTGTTGTTCGTTATGAGAGCTAAATATTTTTGAAAAAATGGTATACAATCTAGGGATAAGTTCTGATAAAAAAACCAGACAAGTGTAAGCTTTTGGGGCAATAAGTTGAAAATCTTGACCTGCATGTATCATACAACTTTCTAAGCATATGGCTCTATACGTTTCAGTTCATCCAAATGTAAGATAAAATTTTTGGGATGAAACTTTGAAAACTTGGTATTGGCCTAAATATATAATATGGCTACCTTACATTATTATACCAATTTTGCAATTTCACGTTCAAATATATAGAAGAAGATGAGCCCAAAATTTACAAGATAAACCAACCATAATTGACATATTTTGAATCTTAAGTTCTTTCAAAATAACGGATTATATATGGAGTAAGATTTGAAGATCCAAAAAATATTATATAGCGAGATATGAAGTGATTGGTGAAAGTTTTCATTATGTGACCCTATCATGGATTTGAATCAGAATTTACTTTGTATTAGTAGGTGATGGACAACAAATAAAACTTTAAATTGCACGGAATTAAATATAGATATTTCTTATATTGTAGAGCAGGATAAATAGTGTTGATTTCCATTTATTCTTACAGGTATGTTTTAATTTACATGCCAATTCATACACATCATACTTATTTCCATCTTATTTTGAGCATTTTTAACATCACCTAAATTACTCATAATCTGTTCATAATCATTTGATTTGAACTGACATGGCTTCATGATAATCGTATAGCTATATAATCTCCGGTGAAAGTTAATCCAATATCATTGAAATAATACAAGAGCAATTAATATACTTCAGAAACCTTTTCATGAATTAAGGATCTTTCTTAATGTTTTGTCGTTTTATTTGTAAACACTAACTGTTTGAAGTTGAAGCCTTCTCCAAGTTCCCAATAAATTCAGGTTACTGACTTCAAAAAATTTGTATATCTTTCTTATAAAATCTGGACTAAAACCCACTTGTTCTTTGATCAAAACATAAAAAGAAGAATGAAATAGGCACAAAAGCAGTTATTTCATTTACACATGCGTAAACTTGGCAAGTTTTGAACTTTATACATTCAATTTAAAAACTTAATTGTGAATGGCAAATGCATAGCATGAAGACAGCATAGAATTGTTAATTACTTTTCAACTTGTAATGCAGATTGAAACCGATTCAACAACTGGTGAGGACAAATTGTGTCTTCAAGACGAGACACAAAAAGCCAGTAAAATAGCATTTGATGATGTAAGTCAAATTAGATAGATCTTTCTCTTATCAGAAGAACAAGCCTTTCTTAGAATTATTTACCTACTAGTTTTCAACAAATCTGCCGGCAAACATTCGTTGCTTCATTATGCATAAATTGCTTTACAGGGAAAGCAGAATTTTGATACCGATCAGTCAGCGGAAGAGAATGATCGATCTAAAAGCAAGCCAGTCAATTATGTATACGAAAACCCAGCAAACAAGGAAGCCCAACATATGAACGACAAACAGGAGGTTGAAGCTGAACATTCAAGCATGCAAGCTATTGGAAGGCAGCAAATTCAGATCCATGAAACGGTAAGCTTATAAAATTTCACAAAAAAAAGCTTTTTTTTTTAATTTATTATTAGGTTTATGATCATTCAGGAAATTTTGAAGGACAACAAGTTCACTTCCCCAATAATTGACACAATACCAGAAGAAAGCTGGAAAATTGAAACTTTTGGTGAAAATTCTTCAGTGAACAAGAATAAAGAAGAGCAGGGAGTCAATAAAGGATTAGTAGTATTGAAAGCTCATGACGAGAAAGAGATAATCGAACAAACCTTGCAGCAAGAAGATCAGAAGACTGACCAAACCTCCATCTATGACAAAATGACAGATATTCCAACAGACATTGGGGTTGAATTAGTAGATGACGACCACTTTAAGAAGGAAGAAATTTGCACTGGAATAGCATCAGCAGAAGCAGAGAATTTGGAAGACAACAATTCAAGTGATGTTCACCAAGTTATTGCATCGGTTGAAGAAAATATGCAGATTAATGAATGCGAGCTCATAAGAAAGGACATATTAGTAGAAGCTTCAGACCAAGAAGATGGTAAGCAGCAAACAAAAGAATCAGAGCTCGCCAAAGTGGATTATATAAGCAAAGACAATTCTTTTTCTGAACTGGTACAGAATAAGAAGAGCATGGAAAATTTATCGACCATTTCAGATGTTGTAGGAGCCATAGCATCAGAAGCAACAGATTTGACGCAACCAACAGAACAGGTAGCTCATGAAACTGATGTGCTAGCTCCAAAAGAGGCCTCCAGCGAGTTGCCTGCCAACAAAGCTTTGGAGATAGAAGTTACAAACACAGACGAAAACTTTACTCATGAAACTGCAATGGCAGGTGACTTTGAAGATGACAAAAAGACATATTTTGATAGCAATGATTTGCCAGTGTCTCGATTCTTAATAGAGCATGTCTTACGTGAAGAAGTTGAAAAGCACCACACATGCCATGTGGAACAAGTAAAAGAGAAGGACAAGGCTGAAGAAATGACAGAAGTCTCATTGCTTTTTGAGCATAATTTAATAGAGAAGGGCACCTCACAAGAGGCAGGCCCCGAAAAATTTGAGCAATCTACTAATTTTGATCAAGAAGAAAAGAACAGCAGTGAACAAGATGAAACAGCGGTACAGTTGCCTTCTGAGTATGTTCCATTAGAGAAACATATACCGGAAGAGGCTGCTGCAGATCACATCACACTTGAACCGACTAACAACCCAATGCAAGGGAAACAGAACAATGACATCGAAACCTCTAATGTAGTTCCTGAAGTGTCCATAAATGAATTAATCATAGAAACAAAGAGTTCAAGCCAAAGTACAGAGCATCCAATGACTTCAAAGTTATATGAACCAACAGTGCTTCAAGAATCAACACTGGAGGGACCAACTGAACTCTTCTTTTATGGTGAGGGAATCACAAATAACAATAGCAATGGAAAGGAAATTCTGCAAGATGTTAGAAAAGGAATAGAAAACTCCAATGCAGTTCCTGAAGAAAATTCTCTCCTCACATCTGAATTAATAATAGAAACGAAGTTTTCATTCCAAAGTGAAGAGCATCTGACAATTTCAAAGGAATTGAAACCAGCCAATACAAACAGCAATAAAAAATCTGAGCTTGCAAATACTACTAGATCTGAAATGGTGGATTCAAAAGGAGAGGTTTCTCACGTAGGAGCATATCCTGTGGAAGAAAGTTGTGTAACTGTTAGCAAAAATAAACATGAAAACATACAGACAAAGACAAACCAGGAATTGGAAGAAAGCACTGATGAAGAGAAAGATGAGGAGGTTGAAGAAACCCACAAAAATGAGGAGGCTGGTCATGAAACGTCAACAGTTGTGGTTTCCAGAGAAGCCGATGTGAAGCCATCACATAAGAAATCTCACAATATCCTTGCAGGTGTAGGATCAAAGGTAAAACATTCAATTGCAAAGGTCAAGAAGGCCATCATAGGCAAGTCATCCCATTCAAAGACATCAACACTTAAGGGAGAAAAGGTAGTCCATCATGGTTAAACAACAAGAATATGTACTCAAAAGGCAGGATGCTCCAACCAACTATCTAGATTACTGCTTGCAATGCCATTTTTCTATGCAAGGAATTTCATTTGTAGCATATGAATTAGCTGTTTGGATGACTATTCAGCAAAACTTTGACTTATGGTTTTGTTATGTATAATTATTAGCAAATATATGTTACGTAGACAGTGCATTCTTTTTCAAGACAAGTGATGATATTTCTACATTAATATGTATAATGCTATCTCTATGTAACGAATTTCATTTGTCACTCATGGATTAGCAGTTTGGATGACTGCTCGGCAAACTTTGATGTATAATGTTATTGTAAGGTATAATTATTAGCAATATATGTTACACAGACAAAGTGCGCTTTTTTTCAAAACAAGTGATGCATTTAGGCATTTTTAGGTTCAAAAATCTTGATTGTTGAGCAGAAATATAATTTTTTTATTCTTACATTGCTTTTCTTATCATAAAGTCATTTTAGGCCTATCTAAGGGAGGCTGATATACCTCATGGAGCAGTTTAGATTTGGCTAATGGAAGTATAACCATATCTGTGAAGTGCATATTTCAAATAGATAATTTGCCACATCGTATAGCAATCATGAAATCATGCATAGTGCAAACATAACTCGACTCTTTAAACTATTTTGAAAATGCATTCAAATTACAATTAATTCACCCTCTAACTATTCCAACTAATGGATGAGTTAACAAACTTTCAAATAACCTCAGCTAAAAAAAGTTTCAAACAACTTCAGCTATGTGCAAACTATGAATGAATTAAAATCAAAACATAAATGTTTTAAAATAGATAGCAGAACCGTGAACAGAATAGGAAACTTTCAACATTCAGGGGAGTTCTTGTCACATTGCATTCTTGAAAAAACAAAATCAGGTCATATATAAAGCAAGGAATAATTTTTAGGAAACAAAAACTAAAAAAACACTTAGTGAAAACTGGTATACCCACTGCAAAGATTGTGCCAAAAAATTTTGAAGTACAAATGCTATACTATACTATATCTAATGCCCATTGCAATAAGCAAGCGATGATTAAGTGTCAAAATCTAAAAAAAGGCAAAGATCAATGATTAAGTTTGCAAGAAAAAATATAAAAGAAACCCCTTTAGTAAGACATGAACGACACTTGAAATAGAGCATAAAAAGTGCACAATCAAAATGGTGATAAAAAGGAATGAATTAACAACAAAAATATAATCACATCAACCTAATTGGACACCAGCAATAGTCGGATGTAGTATGCAACTATGCATTATTCTTGAGATATCAAGAAGTTGAAATTGCATAATCATTCATGTGCTAACATCTATGCAAATTTATTATATCTCATCGTACAAATGATTGTAATAATAATATCCCATGAAATATATCATATCTTCGCCATAAACTTGAAGGAAACAAGTTTCCATAAAGTGGAAGGGACATCACTATTAGGCCCACTGACGCGCTACCCACAACAATAACAAATCATAATCCAACTGAGTTTGACTACATGAACCATTTGATGCTATTTTGTTCTATGCATTAACAATTCTTTTTGTAACTAATAATCTGTTGTTAATTTTTTGTTCTACATATTTTTTTATTTACAAGAGAAAATTCCAATAATTTGCATCACTTAAATAGGAGAACAATGACCCATGTCTCTTAAAATTTATGCTAAATCAAAGCTATACCACCTTGTCTTAAGTACACTCATGTGTAATATCATCCTTTTGATTATATTAAAAAATTCATATCAAAATCCTCATCTCTTTAATACTCATTCTATTTCTATGATCTTACTGTAGTCTAATAAAGCTTTAACTTCAATCATAAGTGGATATTTGGGTCACATAACACACCATAAGCACTCCATTGTATCCAAATTACATGGTCATGGTATTGACATCTCTCAAAATATTTATTATTTTTAAATATAAATCTAAGTTAATAAAATATCTAATCTTTGAATATTTGATTATACATGTGATAGGCTAGTCATATAAACCAATTAGAAGAACACATTCACACCAAATAACTGTATGAGGTAAAACATAAATTTCATTGTAGCACATGCAACACTCACCATTAGTTTTTCACATAAACCAGCCGATATATAGTAAACTATGTATGCAATCAATATCATCATGGCATAACCATTAATTAATAAGCATAAGGATGGTGCTACAAATGAATATATCTACATTCATATTGAATGCAACATGCTCAAGAAAATAACACTTTAAGAGCAGCTACAGCATGCATAGAATCCACACATCCACCTTGGCATATCATTTCAACAACCCTCAAATGTGAATGCTTTAATTTTGCAGGAAAAAATTCTGTAATTTTAAAGCCACCATGACCTCACAATTTGTCAAATAAAACTTAGGATTAATCAGATACAATGATATCAAAAACATGGCATAATAATGCACATATGCAAAATGATTATCAACCTACTTGAGGCCCATCAATAGAATGGCCAACTATTCATCTAGAATATTTATAGAATGGCTAAGTAATCCACTTGGGTCTCCATAATGGCATTAACAATTCATCATGATATACAATGACCATCACTAAGTTTATTGGCTTGAATCTTCAAGGTGACATAACCATCAACTTTGAATATTTTGAAAAATTGAACTCAGGACAACTAAACTACTTATTGTTGAATTAAACCAATCTTCTCTCAAACTTAAACATTACAATTTAAGGTGGAATTCTTCACTTGGTTAATTGATGCAGCCAACTTTACTTACTATTAGAAGATGACATTTATCATATATTTAAGTGTCAATCTATGCAACCATGGTCGAATGCACTTAGAAGATTATGAGTACAATGGGCTAAGGCTAACCATAAATAGAATCCTAAGCTTAAAAATTTTGATATTAATTTTGTGTCATTTTGTATCTGCAAATATCATAGAGATAATGAAGCTAAAAACCAACAAGAGGGAAAGCAAAGGAATACCATTAAAAAAATGAAAAAAAATGTCACTTTTTTAGTCTTTTCTTTCAATGAAACTATGGGACCATACTTTTCTTTGTAAAAGAACTTAATATCCTCAATTACTTGTGAGATTGATCATACTTGTATTATGGGTTTAGAGCTTGTTTTGAAAGTGCACAAGTTCAAATATTGTATTATAGTTTTGATGATAATGGATCTTTTCTCCTCTCCCATAGGTATGGGATTAACTTGGGTCAAACTACATAAATCTGGTATTTATAGTTCTCTTGTGCTCTCTCAATTTTTTATTATCTTTACTTTGATAAATTCCACTAACAAGATTCTTGTTGCAATCACTCCAATAGTGAATGATTTAACTCTTAATGATGTGGTATGAAAACTGTGAGTTGGAACCAGTGATGTCAAATTTCGACATTGAAAACTATGATAACTCAATAAGTTTTGGGTTTTAAAGAAACCAGATGCATGGATTACTAGTTTAACAAGGGCTTGTGAAAGAACTTATAAGAAGATTGAATATGCCTTAAACCATGTGTGAAAAAGAAAGAAGAGATGGGTGAGAAAGCTCTTTGTTGGGCCGATTAAGCTCTCACAAAGGTCTTAAAAGAGAATATTGTCATCATATATGATCAATAGCCTCTCAAACAACTCTTATGTGAAGCAAAAAAATATATATAAAAGATACTCCCATTATGTCTCATCTAAATGAGTTCAATTTTATCATTGGCATAAGTGGAATTTAGATGTGAAGATAGATGATAATGGTCTTGTTTTGTTACTTTTGTACTATATACATGATTCTTATAAGTGGTACCATACAACACGTTAAAGATAGGACAAGTGTAGGACCTGTTATTAAATCATGTAAAAAAAGTTATTTCTAAACTAGAGGATGATAATAAAGGTAAGCAAACACTAGGATTAATTATCAAAAAAAATATCAACAAAGGAGAGAACCAATACTCAATATATCAGAAGCAAGTTATGTGTAAGATTCATAGACTGTGTTGCATTGTTTTAAGGAAAAAGGGCGCATGAAGAAAGTCAACAAAAGCTTTTCAGAGAAAGAAGAAGAATGATAATAACTACTAAGATGAGTTGGCAAATTGAATTAAATTCTAATCTAAGAGATGTTATTTTAGTGATTACCAAAGATATGTGGAACGACAAATTGGTCATGGATTTGGTGTTCTTGTAACAAATCTCTCATATGAATTTGTTTTTTGCATATGAACCATGTGAAAGTGGCAAAGTTTCCATCAAAAACAATAAAAGAGCAAGACAATAGTCACGTGTAGTCGATGATTCAAGCTAATATGTTAGTATATTGAGTATTGCATGTACCAAAATCTGAAACAGAATCTTATATCTTTGCTTGCTCTTGGTTACATGTTTTCTAGAAAAGCTGAGGCCTTTGAGCATGTAGAACTGCATCATTTATATTAATGCGAGAAGAGTTAGAAAGCTATGTGAGTTGCAAGATACAACTACAACTAAAGGTACTTCAATTTCACCATCTTAAGGAAGCATCACTATTTGAAAATTTTGGGCAAACATAAAGTTAGCTTTATGGCTGCAATTGAAGATTTGAAAATAGTGTGACACTTGTTGAGGAGAAGAATTTAGAATAATAGTGTGATTGATCCCAAAATGATGTGTTTAAAGGAAAAAAATAACAATGGTAGAAGCATGTTGGAAATTTTTAATTTAAGGTCAGTCAAGAACAACTGCATTTAAGGGTTCTTTAGGGATAAGAAAATGAGGCTTTGGGTGATTCATAACTCAATTTTGTAAAGTTTTAGTCAGATCATATGTACTCAGTTATAATGTTTGTTTGAGGGGTAAATTAACTAGCCTTGTTCTCAATAACCATTCTTTGACTCTTACGATGATGAAGTTAATTGGAATTGGCAATAACATGGAATTCTTTGCATGGCTATTTGATAGAGCCAATTTTGCTAACTTTTAGAAGATAGTGTTTATCACATGTTTAAACACATGATCATGGTTGAATAAACAAAGAAAATAATTATGACTAAGCTAAATATGAGCAAAATCTTGTTGAAAATATGAAAGGAAAAAGTGGCAAGCGACGAATGCTTATGGTGGAAACACTTGGCATGTCTGCAAAATGTAGCTCTTGTGTCTGCTACAAGGTGTTTAGACATGACGGCTATGGAGCACACGAATGCATGGCCACATGGTTGAATGGATGCATGGGCATGCAGGTGTGGCATGGAAGCAGAGACATGCATGCACATGTGTATAGTTGTTTAGTTGCGTCAATGGAGTTATGCAGATGCGCAAGGATATTGGTGTGGTGTGGATGCACGGGGCAAGTGCATGGATGTGCTAGCATGTGTGCCTATATGCGTGAGCCACTTGGATGCAAGAAGCACAATTGGGCAGAAGCTTGACTACATAAAGGAGCACAACAAATTAATTCAAGAGTGTGTGAAATGCACAAATGTATGGGGCTTTATGGGTGAGCCAATTGAGCAAGATGGTGTTACAATAGTGACACTATAGAGATTACTAATAGCTCATAAAAGATGCAAAGTACAAAGCACAACTGATAGCAAAGGAATTCTCAGTTGGATAGAGAGGATTTCTATGAGTTATTTTCTCCAATTGTTACGTATACTTATATTTTTGTTTTGTTGTCTCTAAGGACACGGTTTACCTTGAAATTAAAACATCTTCATGTTAAAAATATTTTTTACATAAGAATTAGATTTTAAAATTCTTATGCAGTAATCAAAAAGTTATATTACTCAAGAAAAGAGGACAATGCATACTTATTTGAAAGGTTTATATATGTTTTTTAAAAAAAAAACTAAATTTTATTTCGCATTCACTAGAGTACAAGAAATTTAATACATAATACACAAATAATGATAACCAGCATAAACAATATATCAAAACACTAATAAAAGCCATTAAAGATTAATGTTTATTATTGCAAGGCTTTCCTTTTTTTTTTTCTCTTGCTTGTATTAATAAATTAGAAGATCTTTGACTATAACTGGGGAAAGATAGTTATTAGAGAAATCTGACAATATCAAATTACCAATAATGACGATTATATCATACTTTGGCTCTGACAAAGAGAATCATTTTGCATAAAATCTGAATAAAAGTTCATTCTGGAAGTTCTTAAGATCTTTTACCTCTTTATTACGATCAATAGTCATACATTTCTTATATACATAATGACATCTCATATTGATGCTCAAATGAAGAGTTTCCATTGTCTATCAATATAATGGTACAACTCTGATTGGGGGGTTTAATATGAGAGGAGAGATTGATAATATTTTGCCTAGTTAACATGTCATCATTGATTAGTAAAAATAATGGCTCACTTGTTGAATATTTTGACTTAACTTATGCAAGAGACCTTGATAAGAGAAGGTTATTAATAGCTTATGTGTTTACACTTGAAAAATGCACCATCAGTTTAAGTACATTGCTACAATCTATTATTGCTCTATCCACTACCAAGGCTAAGAACATGATCAATATAAAAGCAATTCAAAAAGTTATTTAATTAAGAGTTTTATATAATGAGCTTATAAAAATATTAGATGTCACCATTATTTATTCAAACTTTAAGGTACTAACCTCCTAACTAAAAATCAAATGTTTCATGAGAGAAAATATATTATCGTTAGATTTTACTTTTTTGAGACATCATAAGTGAGAGAGATATTAATATGTTAAAAGCTTATACAACTCATAATATAGAAGATATGATTACAAGCCTCTTAATAATGTCACGTTCAAGCATTGTTTGAACAAAATTAACTTATACAGAAAAAGATACCTTGACTTTGAAGCTGAGATTCAACTTGAACAAGATCATCTTTTCTGTCATAATATTGGTTTGAGGGAATAATTGTTGAATTCAAACATAAATCATAGCCAACATTCATTCATCAAATAATGAGAATGGGTAATTATTAAATTCTACAAAATAATATTTATCATATTTTTAAATGTAAAATCATATGACTATAGTTGAAATATCAAAAAAATATATTATTATGATAGACTAAATATGAATATATATAATGCTAAAGTTTTTTATATTAGAATTTATCAATTATAATCTATAAATTTTATGAAGATCATGAAAGTGAGGTAATGAAAGTAATAGCAAAAATATTCTCTTAAAGAGAAAGAAATATTATTTGGTTATTTTCTTTGCGATAGATTAAAAACTTTTTATCATTTTATGAAATGTACTGGTATCTTTTTGTGTTTACTATGTTTACTATATCAAGTGCTTGCATTTGGGTTATGATAAGTTTATTCTATTCTTGTATAAATTCACAGTTTGTTTTGTAATTTTGACCATATTGAATCTTAAATCTTCCCTTCTCTCTTATGAACACAAATCTAAATTTGCCTAAATCACATAAATTAGAAGTAATAGCAAAAATATCATCTTAAAGAGAAAGAGATATTATTTGGCTATTTTCTTTGTGATAAAAAATTGTCATTTTATAAAATGGCTTGATATCCTTCTGTGTTTACTACATAGATGCTTGTATTTGGGTAATGATAAGTTTATTCCATCCATATATAAGTTCACAGTTTGTTTTATGATTTTGGGCATATTGGATCTTGAATATCTTCTCTCCTCTCCCATGAACACAAACCTAACTTTGCCTAAATCACATAAATTTAGCATCGTTATTTTTCTTCTTATTTTCTATTATTTTGATGTATCATAATACTTCCATTGTGCTCAAAACAGTTAGTAAAATCCCTAAAAGGTTTAACATGTCCAATCATTCTGTTCATCAAAGAAAAGAGAATGTTTGAGAACAACCAACAAACCAATTCTTGACGCCCATCACTAACAAATCATAAACTTGCGATTTCCGAACAAGCTCTAGGGCACACGTAAATGCAATGATCACCTCGGCGCAATCAACTTCAATTAAGCTCACAATAAACAACAAGACTCGCACAGCCCACGCCCTCGTTGTTCTTTTCCTTAGAGAGGAGGAACCGCGACGTAAACCGACTGGAGGCGGAGAACAGCTACAGACAACGAAGGGAGGCCGATCATGGATGAGACATAGTCGTGCCGACGAAGGGCCGTGCGGCTCATGACTATCGAAAACATTCAACGGCTACTTGCGGTGATTCGTTGGCGTAGGGTTTCTCTAAGTTTTGTTATTTAAAAAAACTTGTAAATATTTCTTAATTTTTTATAACTCAATAAGGATTATTTAATATATATATTTCATTTGAATGAATAAAATACATATCCATCTATATTTTTATTTGTGACAAAAATTACAATACAAATTTATATAGTACCATATATAAAATGGATTTATAATTTATAATTAAACTCAAAATTATACAATCATTCAATCATGCTTAAACAAATCAAACCAACTTGCAAGAAATGATCAATATGAGACCATGTAACATATTTATGAATATTCTACCAAATTAAAACTACAAACTTTCAATTTCTTTAATTAAAAAAATTTCAAAAATACATTAACTTAATAATTCTTTTATACTTAAAAAATTTAAAATATAAAAAAAAACTTTAAAAAAATCTTCAACAAGTAACCAAATGTTTGATTTAGAGCATTAACCTCGAGAGACGATTACCACATCCAACAATCCCCCTCCACTAGTCGAGCGCAACAAAACCCATCTTAGAAGCACAAATCAAGCCAAAATCAAAACTCAAACAGGTCTCAAGGCCGTGGTCGAGTCATCCCTAACCCGAGTCATTAATGACCCAAATTATAACAAAGAATTGACAAATTTTCTTTACAACATAAAGCACAATGTGACTAACATACAACTACACTCTAAAGCTTTTACAACAACATACAAATCAATTTTGTGGAAGCCTTGGTTTGGCAGCCTAAAGCTACTTGAAGAAGAGATGCTTCTTTCTCCCCTTCCTCTTCTCCACAGCCTGGAAGAAGGAACATTTTAGGTCTCAGCAACAAGATTCAAAATTTAGGGTTAACAAACATGGCTGAAGTGTTTAGGTTTTGTTCAAACACACATTATTCATACTAGAAAAAATCATAACATGGAAAAAATAAATCATTAAAAAGGCATGATAGTTACATAATCTGCAAATAAAAGAAAGAAAAATATATTTGATGAGATGAATTTTGAACTTAATACCATCTTTTTGAACAATCTCATCGTTAGCACAACAGTGTCCCTTAACCTGAAAGGTCAAATTAGGTAATGGGTTAACCAAAGATACAAATGTTTAACAAAATATAGCTCAATTCTCTTGAAAGATTATGGCTCATGAACAAAACATTGTTTAAATAACACTTACCAGCTATCACCAATCCTTAAAATATAAGCATCAGAAGATTGGATAGAAAATTCTTTTGCATGACCATATGGAATTGTAACCTGGAAATTCACTCATAAGGTACAAAGGGAAATATGTAATTGGAAATTTATCATGAAAGCACAACATAAATCTAATTCCTTAATAAAAGATTTTCCAAATTTTGTATCATCAACATCATTAACATCATTACCCAAAAGTTGTTTTTATCAACATTATTACAATGATTTACTATCAGCATCCACCATTACAGTCATGAAATTAGGGTTAGCTAATCTATCAAGGATTACTTCATAAACCGTTTTCCATTTTCTTCAAACTCTTTGGTGCATTTGATGTGGCATTTATTTGAATATACTAGGTCCCAAACAATATAAATGGCAATATCATCGAGTCAACCACCAAACAAAAGAGACTTGTTACATTTTCTAAAATCAACTGCCAAATTTTTGGCAGATTTGATCAGCTTATTGTACAGAACAATGATGTCATACATCAATCAAGACCATGATTCTACTAAACTTCCACCAGTTTAATTATAAGAACACAAAGCCTATGGGAAATGAACAGAATGGCTATGCTAGCTGGATCAAATAAGATCTGACCCAAAAGAAAGGCCAAAAGGCCTCATCATTAATCACTTGCCTTCACTACGTTATACAAGAGTATCAAAGGTAGTGAAATAGTAAGATGACTGATTTGACCCAAAGAGAAAAAAAGAAACTTGATGTATTAAATAGAAGCATACATGTATTCCTAAAAAGAACGATATACTATGTCTAATAAAGATTACTATTAAATTAAAGCAAACATGAGCAGAACAAGTGAACAACCATAAACAGAACATCATTTACATATTCACAATAATTATGAAAAAATACAGTAAAGCACAAGAAAAAAGGAAAAGAAAAATAAAAAGGTTAGATGAAGTGGGCAGTCATGAGGAAATTGTGTTAGTTGCCTTCAACAACCTACAAAGATATCTTATTTTTCTTCCTTCGGAGAGCTACTAATGGTAGAAGTATTGAAATCAAACAAGCCATAAAGAAGGCTTCAGGTGAAACCCTCCTGTGTCAGTGAGTACAGATATTATACTGTGAAAAGATACACAGAAATTATTTACAAATAACAGTAAAAATGTCATAACCATATAAGTCGTGGAAAAGGCACATACAATTGTAGTAGGTAAAAACTTCTCTGTAACAACAACACCACGAGGTCCATTGCACTTGATACTGTAGCCTTCCCTTTTTATTGCTAGCACAGCTTCCTCCCAAATATCCAAATATCTAGCCTGATGTTTTCAGAAAAATCTAGTCACTTCAACAATTAATTAGAAGGTGCAGAATCATAACCAATATTAGGTATGAGCATGCATTATAGTGTTGAAATCATACAGATAATGCTACTTCAAAAGATGCATGTCCAGCCGAAAGGGTTTTCTCTATCTGTTCTTGCATTGCCGGATCTGTGACAAGGGGTAAGAAACACAATGAAATCCAAATAAAAGGCATGTTCAACATGATCATTGAACCTTTGCTTGCCAACAATAAAAACTAACAATAGATCACAAGGGAAAAACAATACAATTTTCACCTAAAACAAACCAGAGGAAAAAATGCAAAACAAATTTTCACGCATGATTATTTTAGTTTTAGCAGTAAAATTCTTCTAAAATTGTGGGTCAATGGATAGGTTAAACTAGTAAACATAACATGTTCCAAAAGACTCCATCCCTCAACCCACCATCTTCCAACTTTAACATGTTAACAAGATAATATCAACAATTGTAAAAGTAGTAAATATAAGACCATGGTTCGGTTAGTAAAGTGAAAAATGAACTTTGAACCATGTGCAACCAGGCTCTTAGTTCTGCATTAAGTACAATACAATACATTGTCTCATAACATCAATGAGGAATAAAAGAAATGAATATTAAAATAAACAAGTGCATGCAATATTTATCAACTACTTGAAATCTGTGAAGCATGTACAATAACACAGCATAGGAGAGAAGCACACACACTTCATACCAGATATGTATACAAGGAGACCTCAACCAAACCTCTTTCCATTGGATATATCATTTCGTACAAAAGTTTAATAAAGAACAAGGAAAGGATTTAGACTTGGAGCAAACGTATGATGAGGCCCAAATGCAATAACAACAATTATTATTATAGACCCATCACATAAATCATGACTAAAGAAATTTGTTTTAAACCTAAGGAGGCTAGTTTTGGCCTAACGTGGGAAGCACCTCTTCAAAATTTTATGGAATATTTTTCAACATTATTTTAGGCAGCTTCTAAATGCAACATTAATGAAATCTAAGTGCTAGTTAGTTGTTAGTTATTTGTAGTCATATTTTTCAGCGTAATTTTTTATACATTGATGTACACCTCTATAAATAGAGAAAGTTTTGAAATAAACAATAATCTTTGGCTTATTTGGATTTCATCTTATCTCAATTTAATGGTTTGAGTGTTTGAGTTGACTTGGTGACCAACTTTTAAGTTCACTTTAGTAAATAAATCTTAATTTTTTTTTATCTTCTCAATTCTATTTTCTCTTTATTTGAACCCTTTTATCATCCTCTCAATTCCTTTTAACTTAATAAATCATCTCATTCCATCTTACTCCCTTTGCATTGCAATTCTTCCATTTTTTAATTTAGTACTGTAGCAATTACTGTAGCCTTCACACCTGCACTATTTGCTGCCAATTCGACATGCAGAAGACCTCATCAGAGCTACTGCCTGCACCGCCCAACCAGTCCGCATGCCAGACAAGCCCCTGAGCAAAATGAACAGTACCAGACAATCTTTCCTATACATCTGAACTTCGACTTGTCCTGAGGGTTTTCAAGTAAACACTACATATTCTAAGCACCTTTTGTGGATAAGGTAGCCTCTAGCTTCATTCATCAAGCACAAGTGGCCCTGTGGAATCCAACGCTATAAGGCCCACAGCTTCACCAATACGTCATTTCAATCTTTCATTGGTCTATGCACGATTGCAAATTCTCTGATGACAAATTCAGAATCAACTCATACAATATCCATAGTCCAACTAAAAATCCTTGTTTATAACTTTGCCTTCAATGATGTAATTGCCATTACAATCACTACAACAGCCTCTGTGAACTGACAAACATCTTAGAAACATCTGAGAACCATAACATCATTATGTATTAGAAAAATTAAAGATAAAAACTTCAGACATTTTAAAGAAAAAAAGAATTAATAAAAAGGCAATGTCTATGAACTTTAATAGTGAAAGCTAAAGACTATCCCTTCCACCCTTTTTCTTATGGGATTTTCTAATATAGGTAAGCACATGCACGTGATTCAGCTGTGATTGTGAACAAAAAAGACCTGCAATTAAGAAAATTGGTTTTGCTGACCTTCATTATAGTGGTAAGTTACTATGCTTATTTCTTGATGGAATTAGTCATAAAAATGCTGATAGTCTGATAAATCATTCACATAACTTCGCTTTCCAAAAATCTACAGAACTATAATTTGATATGTTTGAGAAATGCATTGCAAAAAAGTACATGCAACAAACCCTTTTCCACAAGAGCTACATGAACAAGGTAATGAACCTATAAAGCAATTTGTCTGAATTGGAACAAAAAAGGGGAAAGTATTTGATGCAAAGCAACATGGGCTTAGACACATTGTGTCCTTCATTTATTTATGCTTTCAGTGTGATAATACTTCATGTCATGTCCATTCTATAGGTTGAACTACAAAGAATGCAAGTTGAACCGTGATACTAAAGCAAAACAATGAAGCATGACGCTAAGATCACAGGGAACAGGAAGCAGCAAATGCTACACAAACAAAGATAGCAAATGTATATAGAAACTTGATCCGGTTACATATTCAAATGAAGCTATGAATTATATATTTCAACAACCCAAAGTAGGTGGTCACTATTCAGTAACTACCACCATACTAACAGCAACCAACAAGTTCTAGAATTTTATAAATCACAACTAAGTTTCTTTGTAATGCCATAAATGGTGCAAATTTCTAGAGTTTAAAAATTAGCTAAATAGTTGCATAAGTTTTGTAAATGTCTCGTGTTCCTACCCAAGTTTTCTAAACAACCATTCAAAAATTGTCATATAAGTCTGCAAAGCATTCTTTTTAGAAGTCCTTGTAGCATTTACAAAACTTATAGACCTAACTGGCATTTTCCATTTCTTTGAAACTGAGAACTCCTTATGCAACTATGCAAACAGGAACAACCTATCTACAATTAACCCATTAGAATTTCTAGGATAATTGTACCAATAGCAAGTTGCCAGCAATATCCTATCCTTAACATCTCAAGAATGATCAACAAACTAAGGACCAATACATCACATATTAAAATGCTTCATTAAGCATTTGAAATAATGATTAAGTTTGGTAAAGCAAAATAAAATAAGACAAAAACAAGCAAACGATGATAGCACTTAGAATACCATGAGCATGATCTTATAAATAGAAACTTATACCATGCAACTTACCACAAGTTATCTTTCTCTGCTCATTGGCAAATACCTTGACAAGCTCACCCTGCAGAAACAATCAGCTCTAATAATAGAACAGTATGTGAACATAAGTAATAATAAGGCATAACTTAAAGATTACTCTACAAAGTTTCTAAAATAAACAAACAAATTTGTTTCTAAAATAAAGAAACTATCCTACTAATGAAACCATATATGTTTTCAAAAAGTTGAACTTCAAATGAACATTGGATGTGCCAGAGAAGCTTTAGATAGATTAGTAATGAGCTGTATGTCAAAAAACAAAAAGATGCGTTAAGATTAACAAAAAAAAATAGGAATATTTTAGCAAAGAACATTAAAAAATGTGGTTCAATTAATAGGTTCCAAATTCCATGCACAAATTGCCCCACGTCCTCTCCCAATTTCCTCTAGCGTCAAAGGTATTTTGCTCAGCATGACCAAAGGTCACAGAGCAATTTGCATAACAGGAATAAATAGATCCTCCCAAAGTTACACTTGGGGGAGTAAAGTTGGGTTTACAAAGTCTCAGTCTATTATACTCAAATTTATCATATTGACTTGATATAGAAAAATGAGATCCACTCAAATTGGATTAATCCTCAAAAAGGATTTTGACTAGGGATTCAGCACTTCTAATAAGAACAAGCATCTATTGTCAATTATTCCCAAAAATTAAGTTGTAACTCCAACCCAAGGCTCATCAATTCACATCACAAATCCATTCTCATCCCAAGAACAAATAGATCATCACAGAGTTGCACTTGGGAGGAGGAGGAGGGTTAGGTTTACAAAGTTTCAAGCTACATTGTTCAAGTGCATGATATTGAATTGATATAAAAAAAAATGATGCCCACTAAAACTAAATAATCCTTAGAAGGGGAGCTTTTGACTAAAGGATTCATAACTTATAATAAAAGCAAGAATCTATTGTCAATTATCCCTATAAATTATGTGGTATCTTTGATCCAAGACTCACCATTTCAATTGCATAGGAAATAATTAGCATTAACATAACAATGCTAGTCTCAAGACCATTCAAATTAGATATTAGCATTTGGTTAAAATCTAACATTCATTGTGATGCAAACATTTCCTTGTGCCATAGGTTCCCTGGTCCAACAAAGCTTCCCAAATGCCTACTTTATAGGTTGTTTGAAACAAGTTAACATAATATTTGAGGTTTGACCATGCCTTGAAATAGTAATTGTAAGTTAACTAATCCTATTTTGATGTGGACACATAACAAATTTGAGAAATATAGGAGAGACTACCAATGAAGGAAATGAGAAGTTAAGAACAATATTTGGTAAACCCTAGTCTTCTTTCTTCTATCCCTTTGAAAATTGTGTCATTAAAGAGAAAAGGCCACAATATTAGATTTGTAATATCTTCAAGTTCTTAGTGAAGATCTTCCTTTTGTGGCTTTGTTCAAGTTTAGATTTTGCATATAAATTTTTGTATCTATTATTCACTTGTGGTGTATTTCATTTTTCTTTCTGTGCTCTCTACGTTTGGAAGCATCATGCAATTTAATCTTGTGTTTGAGAGCATATATACAACCCAGCTTGAGCTTTGACAAGCTCCAAGTTAGATTTGGATTTGCAATAAGCCTTAACATATTGTGACTTATATATGATGTTTGATTGTGTTAATTATAACTTAAGACACATTGAGTAAAACATTAGCTCATTTTAGACCTCATGCCCTTGCACGAGTTCAATAACATTTGAGAGAATAAATTTATGCATGGTTGACCTTATACATAAATTAGGAGACACATCTATTCACCGCAACCATGATGATCCAATAAAAGGATGTTTGTAAACATGACCTCAAAATTCATAATTATGTTTTAATTTATTTGGATTTTATTCATGTTTGGCAAAATTTCAATATTTTGAGATTTATAACAAGGAATTGACATGTGTTGGATATAATAACCTTGGAGTATTTTGGTCAATTTGAATTTCTCATGAGACTATTTTGAGAATGGGAACCAATCGAGACCATTTTGGAATCAGATCTTTCGGAAGGTATTTGGGAAATTGATGAGAAACTAGGGCATTTGAAATTTTTGGGACGTCAGCTTGTCCATTTTTAGAAACTAGAAAGGCAAATAAAGCTGGCAATTTAGTGCAACTCAAGGAATTTCGATTTAAAGAATTAGCTAGGCCATTTTTATTTAACAAGAAGTATATGCATTTTGATTTTAGGAAGCCTCCTCAAGCATACTTAGGAATTAAGGAGCCAATTAAGACTTTTAGACAATTTGTTGTGGATGGGAGCATTTTGATAAATTAAGATGTTGACATTGAAAAACATATTTTGGTGATTTTGATACCAAGGGCATTATGGACATTTCATGAAAATAAATACATTTTTAATAATTTGCAACTAATAACCTTTTTGGTAATTTGAATCATGGTCAATACTATAAAGAAGTGTAAAAACAATATGATTTATAGATCACTTGCAAATCTTGAAAGCCCATGAATAAAACATGTTATCTAGGAGCATTTTTTATAATTTTGGCTTTTTGAGGCATCTTTTAAATTTTGAAAGGATGTGAAATTAAAAAAAGTCCATAACAACTTCGAATGAAAGCTTGGAAGTATTCTTTGTCATATTTTCAATTCATAAAATTATGATATCAAAAAAGGTCCTAACAACTTTGTATAGAAGCTTGAGAGTGTTCCTTATCATATCTTAAATTCACAAAATTATTTTGATAATTTGAATTAATAACATCTACGTAATTTTGAAAAGACATACTAGTAAAGATACCAACTTATATGTCCTTTAGGAATAATCCTTAAAAAGCTCAAACAAATTTTTAGCATGTTTAGCTTTATGGAGATATTTGAACATTTTTATCATATTGACATTTTGTTAATTTTGACATATTCAAAGTTAAATCAATTTTAAGAAAATACATGTGACTTAAATGACTAGCATTGAAATTTTTTTGTTAGTTCATGAATCATGTTTACAATAGCTTTATATAATCCCTGGAAACATTTTGTTAAGATTACTTCATATGGGCCTTTTTGTCATTTAGATATCTAAAAAAACAATGGCCACTCACTAAACCATGGAAGCATTGGCATTAATCAAACTCATTATCTACTTTACATCATATTTTATTTATTTATTTTGTTAGTACAAAAATCTTCTAAAATATTCTAACCTCGTTAAAATGAAAATCGATGCCCTATACACCTTGAGTCAATCCAATGTGAAAACAATTTTAGAAAAAATGAATGATCATTGGAAATATCAACTACACTCAAAATAAGTCTCAAATTGGCATTTTAGACCAATTTTTTTTACCATTTATAATTTTTATTTAAAAGAAATTTTTAATTAAATGGTCCATGCTAATGAAAGTTGTAATAGTTAATCTGTCTATTTATTAAGAACTTTTATCCTCTAAAAATGTTTAAAAATTTGAGAACTTTTTAATGAAACGGATTTATGAATTATTATACTAATCTATTATTATTTTTGCATAAATATTTTTGTGTTTAAGAGTAATTCCAAATAAAGTTTGACCAATATGAAAAAAACTTCTTTGGACTCTTTATGACCATTATCTTGTTAAATTTTAAATTTCATACTTTTAAATAACTTTTTTCTATTTAATATGCTTTATAAAATATTTTGATTCGAACCTGATTTGATAATTGAGGATGTTAGGTTTGATCTTATTAGCTTTTTTGAATATAGCTTTTTTAGATAATTTATCTAATTATCCTTTAATTTTTAATTTGATTTTATCAAAATACACTACTTCAAGCTAACTCATCTCAATTTTAATGTATGTTTAATTAATATTAAATTAATTTGTTTAAGTTGTGGTCTTTCAATGATGATATCTTAAGGCCTTTAATGTCCGATGAAGATAATATAGGTCTAATTAATCAATAAAAAATTGTAACATCTATTCCCATGCCTAAATGTTTTAACATATCATAAAATCTCATGTACCATAGAAATTTCTTATCCCTAAAGCATTCTTTTAGGTTGATCAAACTATTGGATGTCAATATATTTTAAAATTAACCAAACTTTCCTCTATTGATTGGATAATTTTGGATAGTAAATTTTAATTTATCGAAATCCATCCATAATATTTTTCACTCCTACATCAAACGAAGGCATGCTCCTCACCCTTATTAGAAGTTAGAAAGAGACTATAAGTGTTAGGTGTAAGTAGTATGAGGTTTACAAAATGTTAAAGAGAGGGGGAGCACAATGATGAGAACTACTATGGAACTTATCACCAAAGGTGGTCTTGATCCAAGCTACAACATAGGTTTTAATAGTAGATGTATTAGTGAATTTAGACAAGGAGTGATAAGTGGTTAAATTGTAATAGCAACTTAAAAGGTTGTTATGTTTGTCACAAAGTGACATAAGACCAAACAAAAAATAAGAGATCAAGTTATAGACCTGAAAAAACAAGTGGAACCTCACAAACATCATCAGGAACAAAAGGTTATCAACAGAATACAAAAGAAAAAAAAGGAAAACACAAATATGCTCGTATCGAATTATATGATAAGGAGGATCAAACAATAGTAGTAAATTTACAACCAATAATTGGTCAATTGGAATTTATTGGATTATCTAAACCCAAATTAAATCATTAGATTAATATGACCAAACAATGGCATCCAAACTCCTTTTTGCACTTATTAACAAAATCAATCATATGATCATATAATGTGAACTTCAAATCAAGTCAATACAAGATAATCCAAAGTTCTAAAATTTTGAATCAATTGTATTTAAGTTTGTTTGAAGTATCCTTGGGAAGAAGAGATATTTTGAAATAAGGATTTACTCATCTAGAAAAGATAAAAGAATTGGAAATGATCTATTAAAATTTTTTTACTTTCTCAATGATATTAGGCTTAAAAATAGATATTGACTCTAGATTGTTGAATATTAATGCAAATCTCCTATAGAACTTTATTACAAAAGGAATCCCAAGGAGTATCAAAATGCAATTGACCTCATTCGATCCTAAAATCTAAGAAGAAATCTCTTGGGCACAATTCTTTAACACTGGATTATTTATAGAAATAAAATTATTGATTTGACTTAGTCAACATTGTTTATAGCTCAACTATTAATATTTTCCATTAGGAAGCAAAAAAATCACTTGATCATCAAGAAGATTACAATGAGGAGGAACTTCACAGCCATTAACCCATCAAAAATACTTCATTACATGTCGCTTGATGTAAAATAGCATGCATACATGTTATATTTTTAAAAAAACTATTCCTCCTTTTAAAAGGCACCTTACCACATCCATCGACAAGATGAAAATTCTTCGTAAATGGATTTGAGGTTGGGATGCAAATCAAACAGGTATGATAATTGGTGAATGGACTCATTGCAGCTGAACAGTAGCAATTGTCACAAGAGAAGTGGTATTGCTTGTTTAACAAAGATGGTGAAAGCAATTTGTACCCAGTATTAATTTAACCTGACCTAAAACACCATTACTAAGATGGATATAGGACAAATTTCAACCAGAGGCACAAGTATACTTTCAGGAAACCAAACGCGAACTCAGATTTGGAGCAATTTTGATGGTAGAATAATGGATTGAACCCATTATCATTTTTTTTTCAATACAAAAATTTGAAAATAAGCAAAACTCTATTCCACTTTATAAGGAGATGGTAGGTCAAGTTAGCGTGGCTTAATATGGATTTTGATTGCATTTGTTTAGATCAGGGAAAATATAAGTAAATGCATCATCATAGCAAGTTGAGCTAGATCAAATGCTCATATAAAGTAGTACAATTTCGAAAAGCTTAATCCATATAAGGCCCAATAGCATTTCTATAGAGTGTTGTAAGTCATGGACAACCTCAATTAAGAAAATACTGAAATATTCTAAAACATGGTGACTAGCAACCCAAGAGACAATATCAGTCATAGGTTCAAGTGATGTCAGTCTCAATAGAAGGAATTATGCTGAAGAGTTAGTAGTGTCAATCTTTCCTTTACTCTTCTTCAACTTCTTTTCTCTATTTTCTTTTCCTCCTATGTTGGCCTCCCATATCAATTTCTTTGTTTCACAATTGCATTTGAAAAATAAGATAGTGTCGACACGTGTTTCTCTTTTGTTTGTACTATTTTAAGTTTCTACCATCACAACTATCTTATTGAGCTACTTAAAAAAAAAAGTTTCTCTTTTGTTTGTGCTATTTTAAGTTTCTACCATCACAACTATCTTATTGAGCTACTTAAAAAAATATTTTTTTTATTACACTTATTTTTCTCCTTTTAATGTCCACACTTTCAACAAACTCACCCAATTATCTTCTCCCTTTCTCTTGCAACCCTGATTGCCTGCACACACACACACACTTATGCACACACATAAATGACTCCCAAGTAAACTGATCTTCCTTTTTCTTTGCTCAAAAACATGCGCATAAACAATGTAAATTGCCATCATCATATCTATAAAACTAGCTCATATTCTAGCTCCCCCTTTACGCTCTGCCCATCCCAATTCCTCACTCTTAGATAAATGAATATTAAAAGTTGATCCCAATTATTTATTAGTCCAACAACACATTTCACTTCTAAATCCTCGTTCCCCACCATCAACTAAGACCTTCACATTTCCATCATGAAAGCATCAGCCATCATCTTTTCAGGATATATCTCAAAAAAATGATCATTAACAGGTTAAAGCAAGGCTTAATATAGAGGGTAATCTTGGGCCTTAAAAGTTTAAAAAAAATAACAGTCAATATCAGAATAGGATTTAAGGTGAACTTCCAGAAGAGCTCAAAAACCAAGTCAGTTCAGAATAGGATTTAAGGTGAACTTCCAGAAGAACTTTCAACATGGCCAACCAGTTACCCAATTTGACATAGCAAATGTGGGTACAATTATGAAAAGGATGTCTGTGTAGGTATGAGTATGGGTCCAAAATCCCATGAGCATGCTTCTAAACTAGAAGGTGATTTGATCTAATGAAACAAAAAATTAAACATGTTAAAGATCCATCAAGTTCCAAATTACCTTCCGTTTTCTGTCATCTAGTGGATGGACTTCAATGGCAAGATATGAGTCAACATCATCAGCAGTAACGAGATATTTTGGTTGCTTTGCTCCTATCATGACATTATTTCAACATTTCAATTTCAGAAAATGTAATAATTTATTGGAGGTGTTCAGAAAATGTAATAATTTATTGGGGGTGTCAGGAGATGGGGAATTAAGAGAAAATACCCTCTATATAGTTCACAGATCCATCTTCAAGATAACGCACCCACTGCAAGTATTAAAATAAGGGCATTTAGCACACAGAAATTCAAGTCTAGTCATGTGTATGACACACAGACAAATATAAAACAAGATATCTAAGGTATGGTCAACCTCAAAATTACAACTCGTTGTTCCATTAATGGAGTACCCGCAAGCTTGAAGTTCTCTCCCTGGAAAAGCTTCACCTGAAATTTGTAGCCCTTCTATTGCAGGTAATGGATCATCTTCTGCAGCTGCATATGCAACATACTTGTCAAAAAACTGAAGATAACAAAAGATATAAATCAAATATGAGAAAAATAATTCTAGACTCTCAGAATAAACAAACCTTCAGAAAATGAAGAACTCGGCTCCTCAAGGACGGGCGGAAGGTAAGGGTACGTTGAGTTAGGATCTTCCAGTCCAGAAGATAGATATGGAGAGTTTACATTACCCCAGTGGACAGCAGGCATTCTTCCTTGGTTAAGATTAGATGTTTCAGAATCATCTGTCTCGTTACTTCGGACGACCTCCTTGAATGGTTGGTTCTGCTTTCTAGATTCAACATTTAATTGTACAGCATGAGGATCATCCTGATTTAAAGAAGCCGAAGCATTTTGCACCCCATTCCTGTAATTATGCACAAGACAGAAAAACTATAAGTTCTTGAAATTACTCCTAATGCATATTACCCAGATAAATACACAAACAACTCCATATTACCCTCCCAACCCCCACCCAAACCCTTTTTCTCTCCTCAAAAATAGGGACTATTTGATGAAGCCTTTTTTTATTCTAAAAAAGAAAGCTTTATAAAATTTGCTGTAAGTTTTATAGAAGTAGAATAGAGCTTTTTCATATGAGTCATTTAACATGCTTTTGAAGTTGGAATTAAAAAAAGGCCAACAAGGAAGTTAGGAAAGAAATTACCAAAGATATCCTGAACATGGCTACATAAACCATAAGTGCATGAAAATGCAAGAAAAGCATGCATCGCATACATAAATGGTGATTAAATGGAATGGGTGTACTCTGGTAGCTAGCTGACAGCATTTATACTCTATATTGATAAAGTTGAAACAAATCAAAATACCAATCATAACAAAAGTTTTAAAAGATGGATGTGACATTTAATGGTATGGTATCATGCTAAAGAGGAAAAAACTAAATATTTAAATAATCTGCTAGCAAAGTACATCAACTGATTTTAGGCCATATCAAAACTTCCACCATCTCCATTTTTCTGGAGGAAGGCAACAGTAAAAACAAAAAGCAATCAAAATCAGCCAATTGATCCAAGATTAATTAATTACCTATTCACTGAAAGAGGTACACCTTCAGAAATATTATGATCCTGATTTTTAGTGGCAAAGCTGCTTGCAATAGCCTGTTGATTCTGGTCCCTCAGCCCCTCCCACTCTCTTGTATGAGCAGTATTGGCTGGAGAAGCAACTGGTGATTGTGCATGTGAAAACGCTGGCTGAGGTACAATTTCAAGGCCTTTGCCCTGAAAACAATATTAATGAGGAAAACCACTCTGAAACAAAAAATGATAGGTAAAGCATGGTATTGTTCTAAATAAAAATTTCTATCAGAATGGAAAGATCGGTTTCTTTAAAATAGCAAAAGAAAAGTTGTCATCATACAGAAGAAACAAGGTTTGCACCAAGTGGATGGGAAGGTGATTGCAAAGGAAGATTTGTAATATTTGTTGGTTCCCCACGCCATGGAGCTAACTGGTACTGAGATTCTTTCAACTTTTCCTGCACCAGAATGTTTACAAAATACGGATTAAAATCCTTACCACATATGTAATTATTCAAGTTAGACTAAGCCAAAAAATCATCCAAATGTGATGTAGAAATCTCCTGTGAGATAGAATAACTATATTTCCTTTGTATGTCAAACTTTGGCACAAAGGTTCACCAATAAGCATCAAAACAAAGTATAACAATCTTAGCATTAAAATAAGATGCAACTTCATTGATATGTTAACAATCATTACATACCTCAGTGATTATAAGTTTTTCTTGCAAATGTCTAAATAAAATCTGCACGGGAACAAGCAACTAAAATAAGAAAACGAATATTATAAGATGTCCAACCACATAAATCAAACTTATGTAAGCAAAGAATATTCAGAAAGTAGAAACAAAGCAATATAAAATTTTCCAAAAATAAAATACCAAATCTACTATCACGCTTTGTATGTCAAAGCCCACAAGTGAAGAAATTTAAAAAAAATAGAATAATGTTACAAAATAATCAAGAAAACATTCCAAATATACAACATGCAAGAAAGCCTCATAATGACAAGAACAGACCATAATCCCACCTGTTGGGATCAAGCTATACAAATCTTCTAATTAGGGGTGTTCATTCTTTTTATTACCTTTAGTTTAAGACTATTCCTTATATGTTATTTAAATATTTGTTATGGAATGAACATGAGAGCTAGTTTGACATCAATTAAAGATCAAAAGACTTTGAGGTGCATGCATGCAAAAGAGGCTTTCTCCAATGAAGGTTGCAACCTTCATACCCTTCAGGTTGCAACCTTCATCCCCTTCAGGTTGCAATCAAGAATTATCCCATTAACTGGTTTGCAATACAAATTTATGTCACCCATCACTGTTGCTCCGCCACCACTGCAGCCATCTTTGTCTCCTTTGGTCACCGCCGATGATTACAATGCAATCATCAATACCATCACATTTGCTAATCATTAATGTGACAACTACACCTCTCGCACTGCTCAAGCAGGAACATCACCCAACTGTGCACCCCACCCATACACAGCATTCACACAATTGGAACGATTGCCCCAACAATCTGCCCTCACTCATCTACCAGCACACATGTGCAACAACTACCTGCAAGCACCTGCCACAAGCCTCATTCACCCATGTGCACTTACCGTGCACGCCTGTGAACCTACCCACACCTTTATACACTGCCCCACTGTCCCGACACACGTGAACCATTTGAGAAGCGTGTTTCAAATTGCTTATGAAAAGTGTATGGCAGATTTTGAAAAAAAATTCATGCCATACCAATTGTGAGCAATTATGATACCATGTAACACAAGCAACCTTTCTATTGCTTAGATTCCAAACGGTCGGCATAATTCTCTAGAATCTAGTAGTTTCAAAATTAGCAAATAAAACATTCACAAATGCTACAAATAGGCATTTTCTATATTAATACTATTATATCTCAAATAAAATGTTTGACATAATTTTCTAAGGCACATTAGTTTCAAAATAAATAGATAGATCCCTAAATTTTGCAAAGGCTAGAAGTAGGCATTCTCTACAGTAATACTGTCACAACTTTAACTACAATATTAAAAAAGTCAGTGTGACATTAACAATTTGATCCTTTAATCATATGCAAGTTCCAACTAAGTCCTTAGGCTCTTACAACAATATCATTGTCGCATTTGCATGCCACTTTTGCCAACTCAAACTCCACTTTCAACTTCACCTTTTGCTTCTATTCCACCTCCTTATCCTACTGCTCTTTTTTCACCATCTATGTGACCTTAGTCATCCATTGTCGAGGTCTCTCCTTCATCTGCACCATCGTCATCATTCTAGCATCATCAATGCCACTCCTCCCCCGAAGTGTGATTATAGTTTAAGAAAGAGAATGATAGTCTAAGAAAAGAAAACTTATGCTAAACTTGTATCTTGACAATGTAACACCAACAAGATTCTATTTGTAATTTTTATGAAACTTGAAGGATCTATTATAACAGCATATCCATAATTTTCCTCATGAAAAAAATTATATTCTCTCAAACTACCAAGCTCTCTACTCCATTGCATTGTCATAATCACCTTAAAAAAGTTATGAAAATAACTCATCAAACGATATTTAGCATCCCCTATATCAACTAGAGCTTTTTTATGATAGTCTGTGATCCATTTTACTCATAGTAAGACTTCCTTTTTTCCTTTTTCCTTGATTTGGCATGCTTATATGAAATCAATTCTTATAGAAATCATAAAAATACAATTTTTATCATTAATTATATTTTATACTCTAATTGTGCTAGCAAATAACTCCCTCAATTCTCAATACTCAAGCAATTAAAATATATTTCATGACATTTCATCTTTCCAATAACCATTCCTTATGCTTATTTCTTTCCATCATCAAGCCTCTTGTTAATCTAGAATTTGCTCTTTAGATTCCTCAAATCACTTATTTGTTAATATAGCCAGCAATACTATTCTACATAACATTAACTTTTATGTTTCAATACCAAGAAAATTATTCCAAAACTCTATTGTTTAATAAAATCATACTTTCCTCCTTAAGGTCTAGCAAAGTATGCACAATAAAAATCAAGTGGAGCTTCAATGTATGGGTACTTGTCCTCTATTAGTCAAGGATCTGAAACACAAGAACATTCAAAGCATTTGTAGCCAAGGATCGTATACAATGACCAAAATGGATATCAAATCTTGCACCAGTCCCTCTTTTGCAAATAAGATACCTACCACTATAGATTTAACAAGTAAATACCACCAGAATTCATAAAAAGATTCCATGCTTCTAAGCGTCCCCATAATTCAAAGAAAACCTTGGATTACAGGTAGGTTAATTTGCACAGTTGATGAACAGCAATGCAAAGAGAAAGAATATTGTTTGAATGGCAAAACAGTGTTATTTGCAGATTTAAGCAAATGTAAATAACAAACCTTTAAATTGCTGACTATGGACTGAGCATCAAGCACGGAAGGCTGAAGACCATAGTCTGCAAGAATTGGCAACAAAGAAGAAACAAAAGTACTTTTTTCTTGCTGAGAAGCCTGTAGAAAATGAAGCTCAGATCACACAATATCATTGATTGAAGCACCAGAATAAATTCAAATAAAGGATGATAACTTTTCAGTAGAAGTAAAACATAAGTAAAATCCCTAGCAGGGCTTTAGAATTCAAACCTTGCATTTTTAATTATTGCACTATGGTTATGACAAGAAAAGGGAATCAAATTATTCTTTCACAAGTTCCATCTATAACAATCTCAGGATACGTGAAAACAGGACAGACAGGAAGAGACATGAACCTGTAATGCATATGTTAGGCGAATGTTCTCCTCAATTATATCTTGCCTGTAGGAAAGAGCTTTTGATGCAGCATCAACCAAGTCTTGCTGCTGTTGATCAAATGCCTGAGAAAGAGATCAAGAATACGCAACATCAGCAAGACAGTTAAGAGGCTCCATGTTAAATGTGTGTAACGCTACAAAGTTGTACTCTCACTTCTTCTCCACTAACTTGACCAATATGGCCCAAGCATTTGTTTAAATGTGTACTTCACTGGATTAAACACTTCATATCATAGTAGTGTGTTAACAACAATGTTGACCATTATATTCTGTAAGAAAAATGTAGAAGCCTTTACCATTCGCATATACGCAATGCGTTTTTCTAGAACATACTTCTCATTGCGCATTTGAGTTTCCTATGGCAAAAATTATCAAAGGTAATAAGTTAACAAATAACTAAACATAATCAAAGCAGTGAAATTTAACTAGTAAACATCAGTACCTTTATTGAGTATTCAGCAAGATGTTTTCTAAGCAATGAAATTTCTTCTTCATGCTCTTTGACCTTTATCATAAGATCCTACACCAGAATTAACTAAATTAAATTAAAGGAGAAACTGAAGAAGCACAAGGTTCCCACGTTTCAACCAACTACCTGTTTCCAAAGGATATTAGAATTAATTTCAGAAACTGGCATCGGCAGCTGCCCTGCTAAATTGAACCTTGCATCATATTCTCCTTCCCTTCTATGCCTGGATAACCACATTTTAAGGATAAAAGCTTTGCTATCATTATTCTATTCAAAACAAGTGCGCAATAATAGAAAATGAAAAATTAAGCAATGTAGCATAATAAGCGACATAGACCTGCTAGGAGAAATAGATCTTGATGATGGTGTTGAGAACTGAGAATGACCTGCACTGTCAGGACCATTCTGCAATCCAGCAGAGACCTTCAAACTCCCATTCACCTTGATGCCATCAGCGTACTGATGGTTTCTTGCATTAGGTTGTAAGGAAGGCCTGCCGTTTTCTGGGCTGCCAGTCCTTGGGACGATTAAAGTACCATCAGAATTCATTGAAGACCCATGGTCCATTAACTTTACCTTGTCTGCAACATTTCGGGCCGACAAATTTGCTGCATGAACTGCATAGCTTCCCATCGACGGTTCATCTCTCAGATCATCCAAAGATGCCCTTCTATTCAAAGATTCTAACTTCTGAAGAGGAATAAATCCAAAACCAACAAGGAATGGACAATAAGTGCAACTAAGCCAGAAACTTATTCAAACAATCCATGAAGAATAATGTTTCTATCCTGTACTCAAGACAAAAGATGGCCTTGATTTTGAATTAAAGATGCATAGAATATATCCATGGCACCATTTTATACTTTAAAACAATGCATCTCATTAATTATCATTTCTTAAATTTCATCATCCAAAATCTTGCTGATAACGTGACATCTAAATATGATGAGTTTCAAATCAACGAATCATCCCATATAATTCTCCGACATTATCTAGAGTAAAATGCATATAGGTCTATAATTTTTGGCCTGATTCGTAAGCAGACCTTATAACCTCAAAAATAGGCAAAGAGCTCTTTTAAGTTTCATAACTTTTCATCTTAACAACATTATAATTCAAATAGAATAGTGCAAATGCCCAAGATTGAAAGGTATAATTAAGTCCTTCAACTCCCATAAGTTTCAACTAAGATCGCTTCAGAAATCTCATCATCACTATTGTTGACTCTACCATCACTATGTTTTCCTTGCACCACCTCGCATGCTTTCTCTATTCCATTGCCATTCATTACCACAACCAGTTTCACTACTCCGCCTCTATCATCATCTATCGCCTCTACCATGGTCATTCATCGTCATCATCACCTCAGCCACTCCTTCACTAGGTAATGGAGAGTTAAGGATTGGAAAGTATAGTTTGACATTTTGATACTAAAAAGCTATGGCACACATGAGATCCAAAAAAATATCAAATCTAAATTGTCTGATGCATATAGCCGTGCCCCAAATTTTTAAAAGAGGTAATTCTACGAGCCAAACCATGTCGCATGACCACAAATTTACTATTGCACCAAGGATCAAGAAAAGGATGGTTTAGGGGAAAAAAATGGTTAAACTTGCATCCTAACAATGCTATAGTAGCAAGAATCTAATTGCAAATTTTGCAAACTTATGCGCATATGTACCTAACTTGAAAAAAAATTACCTTATTTAGAATTAAACACAAAATTCAGGACCTATTTTCAATTTACCATATTAATGTACATCATGAACTATAAAATAACGAAGCATCAATTAAGGCTAAGTTATCCATGTGCAAGGAATTAAAACAATTTTGCATTGTTAAGAAAATTTGCAAAAATGATTTCAAGAACTTATGCAAGGTAAAAACAAATTCAAAACAAAGCATCATAACAATTATAAAATAAAAACAAAGTGGAAAGTTAAAGTTGTTAAGAAAGCCTAATACCAATCCACAAGTTGCAAAGAAAGAGAGATAACAACATGAAACCATCTAAAACCTTAGGATTTACATAAATCATAAAAAACATGGCAGAAAATAAGACCAAAAGCATCAGTAACATTGATATGGTTTTTCTCACATAAAATTGACAAGTCAAGAAGATTACTTAACTGTAAATGTTAAATGACCAGTAAACCAAAAAAAGATACAGGCCTTGGGGAAAAATCTTACATATTTCTCCAGTTCCCGTGCCTGCTGCGAAAGCTGCTCCCTTAAGTGATTGTTCTCATCAAACTATACAGAAAAAAATTTATTTGTTAGCCTTGATTTATTAATCAAACCATCATAAAGAACATGAACAAGATAGAGAAAAACACCAGAACAAAGAGAAAATAAAGTACTAATTCAATAGAAGATGAGGAAATTTAACAAATTTAGACATTTAACATTAAGTATCAAAGAAAACAAGCACAAAAAACTTTCAGATTTAATCAATTTACCTACCTCAAGAAAAATTTACAGGTGAGAATTTATGGTTACCAAGATAAACAGCATAAAGTAGTAGCAGCAGCAAGCATAGTGAAACAACTTAAATCTCATGAACATGTTCATCTAAACAGCTTATGCCAGTTCACTCAGTCTTCTTCTTTCAAATGAGATATTTGATCAGGTGAAGCAACTAAATCATTAATCATAACAGTTTAAATCAAATGATGAAATTATCTTTACAAGACAATAGAATTTCAATCTAAAGAAGGTTAAGGCTGATGTATACACATTTGTGCACACCATTACTAGACCTTTAAAAATAAAAATTAGCCAATGCTCTTACAAAATTGCCATAAAATTATTTGAAATTTACGTGAGAAATTTGTTTATCGGATATCTTTATATGTTATCCAACAAGAAGATGCAAAATGTTGTATAAATCAATGAAAAAACTTGAAACATGGAAATGAGAAACACTGCTATTGGAAAGATTGCCTCTCATTTCCATGTTTCCATTTTTGAGGAACACTTTTTTCCAAAACAAAGCATGCACATACTCACAGATGAGACAGGACTCAGTGCCTATAGTTTCATTCCACTAGATGAGCTTAGCAAAAGTTTGGCACCCATAACACCCACTAGTTAACTAAAGTGCAGTGATCTTCATTTCCCATAAATAATCTTTTAAAGCAAAAGACATCAAAAAAGCCCATTACATCCCAGCCAGTTTCACCATTCTACATGCCCTTTGAATAAGTTTGAAGATTGAAGCTTTTACAAGCAGAAAAAAAATTCACAACATCTAGTTGAAGAGAAAATGTTTTCTGTAATTGAAAAATCTATTTCTATATGAAAAAGCAGTAGCTAAAAGGCTCTAAGCTTTCTTTGTAGATGGTTAACCTAGACATCCCTTGCAAGAAGCAAGTTAATCATAAAAATAAATAAATCCCATGATTTACAAATAACTCTATTGATCCCTAATTGAACCTGAAAAGATGGTGTTTCACACAAGGAGAATTATGAATCTTTTGTAAATTTGAGAAGTCTTAAGATAATTCTTTTTAGAAAACTCTTAATTAAGTTTGAAACTTAGTTTGCAAAATGAAGTAAAAAAGTAAAGACATTCAGGTTGTTCGACTTCAAATAATAATTCTACACCAATCTCTTGCCACAAAAAACCACATCTAGTAAATCAATGCACCTTTCATAGAATACGGTAGGTAAAAGCCCTCACAACTGATCCGAAGGGATTACAGCACCAACCCAAAAGAGTCTACACAAAAAAGATCTAGAGGGATCAATGCACCTACCCAGAAGGCCCTAAACAAAACAGATTCAGAAGGCATCAACCCAAAGAGTCATAGAATGGAGGATCAAAATATATGCCTAGAAGAACATACATAACAGACTTAGTGGACCATTCAAGATTTAAACAAGAAGAAAAGGAAACATACAATCAAGCTCTTAACAAATTCCTGCAACCACATAATAAATTACAAGGCACACTAAAACTGCTGTAAGTAGATTTGAACCATGTTACCATTCAATGAAGAAAAGAAGCTTCACCTCAATGGTTTTGAAAGGTAAATTGTAAATCTCCTTCTAGCACTTTGAACAGCAAAGAATGTTGTGAAAGAGTTGCAGATATTGTTTTGCAAAGGTTTTACAAATGAAAAGCCATATTTAATTTTGAATTCAGTCATAGGTATAGTCTTGAATTATTTAGGAATTTAGCAATGGTAATATCATTATTTGGAACATTAAAATAGAACATATTTTCCATTAAAGAGAATTTAGTGACTGTTGCAGGTTTTCTACAAACACATTGGACAGCCCAACTTATGGGATTGTATATCAAATGGAGCAATAAACTCACAGATGACTGTCGAACAATTCAATGGCCATCCAACAGAACGCCATTATAATTCACACTTGAATAAATGGTTCGACCAACATTGAACTCGTGATCAGCTAACACATCGAATGCATAACAGACAGTTCGATGGTCATCTAACAAAGATCCAATTTTGGAGACCGAATTAGTTTGAATATAGAATTGTCATCAGATGGTTCAATCATCAATGGACCACTTCTCAAACACTGATTGGACCATTCAATCACCGTTCAATAGAGATTACGACTTGATGGCTAAAATTATGTTAACAATGGATCCTTTAATCAAATGGTCTAACACATAACAAATACAACATTGTAACATTTGATGGCCATCCAACACAAATCACATTTTAAATCTTTTAATCTATATCTCATCAGACTAAAGACCAATTATTTGTGTTTTATTCAAGGCAACAGATCATTCAAAAATCTACCAATGCTCAACAAACAATGCTACATGCCCATTGGACAATCTGATACATATAAAAGCTTTAATTTGAAAGTTTGTAAACAACTTTGTAGAAACTTGTCATGCATAAATCATTTGATTTCATACTCTTATGATCTCAACTGTTACAGATATAATGCCTCAAGAGATTAAATCATAAGTTTTACATTTTACTACTATTAAAAGAAAATATAACTCAAAAATCTTTAGGTTAAGCTAAGCATCATCTCACTGTCGAACATCCATCCAATTTTTCTTGAGTCAAAATCTGCACATTTACTTAGAGAAAAGCATTAGAATGCATAAGTTATAGCTTTGTTGTCATCAAATAACCCACATGAAATTCATGGGATCAACAATCTCTTCATTTTGATAATAAAAAAATTATAACTATGTTTTAAATAAAAATCAAAACATGTAAAACCATAATAAGGAATACATGCTCCACTTAAATATATAGATACAAGCATAATAAGGAAAAATGTATAAAAACACAACTTCAATTTCATTGTAGTTGACAAATAGTATTACAAAACACTGCAGTATATTTAAGCATAATATATTTTTATTTCATTGTTTTTCTCGTTCCTTTTTTGGCATCCATTAAAAAAATAACCAAAACCACCTGTCGTCACTTTGAAGAGCATCCCACTCTTCAAGTCTCCAAATTTGGTGTCTACATGGGATTTGATACTTCTTATGACTCCACCAAATGTTCTATCTTTGTTGTTTTGAGTGTTTGGAGATGCATAATCATGAGGAACAAATGAACACTAATAAGCCTCTAGTGGGGCATCCTCCAACTATAGAAGATGATGGTCTAGCTCCACAAAATGAGTAATTAAGTAGACGAGTATGGTGATCATATTGTTGTTGCAGTGACTGCCCAGTGAAGATGAAGTCTTCACAGATTCTTGCTCTATTGGTGCAATATGGCGTGCTTGATGAGCTTTGGTCAAGTCTCTAAACTTTAAAAAATCTAAAACACTAAATGGAGAGATCATGTGTTTGAGATTCTCCTTTACTATTCAGCCTCTGAGTCTATGAATTAGAAAATAGATGATATGAGGAAATCACAAATTGATGTGCATTGCAAAACTATGATTCCTTATCAAGAGTACTTAAACCATGCTTCATAGAATGCATTTGCCAACATTGAGTGGTTGCTTGGTGGAATATGCTTAAATCCTCTAATACAAGATGTAAAGACAAATTCAAGACTAAAAAAGCTAAATTAGAGT